>CM065907.1:13436250-14927500 GCA_033439115.1 Firmiana major
TGTAAAGTGTCAATGTACTCTAAAATTATATCCCCTTTTTGCACATGGTCTCTAAGGAAATGATGTCTAATCCCTATGTGCTTGGTTCTGGAGTGTTGGATAGGATTTTTAGACAGATTAATGGCACTGGTATTATCACATTTAATAGATACTTGCTTCATGTCAATACCATAATCTTTCATTTGTTGTTTAATCCACAACACTTGAGCACTACAACTACCAGCTGCTATATATTCAGCTTCAGTTGTGGACTGAGCCACACTGTTTTTTTTCTTAGAGAACTAAGAAATTAACCTATTTCCTAAGAATTGGCAGGTACCTGAAGTACTTTTCCTATCTATTTTGCATCCTCCAAAATCAGCATCTGAAAATGCATGAAGGGCAAAGGTGGAGTCCTTGGGATACCAAAGTCCTAGTGAGGGAGTGTCTTTGAGGTATCTAAAGATCCTCTTAGTTGCTAACAGATGTGATTCCCTAGGAGAGGATTGAAATCTAGCACAAAGGCATACACTAAACAAAATATCTGGTCTACTTGCAGTTAAATAAAGCAATGAGCCAATCATAGACCTATAGAGTTTAGTGTCTACACACTTACCACTTTCATCTTTATCAAGCTTGATGTTGGTGCCCATTGGAGTTGCTTGAGGTTTGCAATTGTCCATTCCAAATCGCTTGAGCAATTCCTTAGTATACTTTGCTTGATTGATGAAGGTTCCATCTTTTGTTTGCTTCACTTGAAGTCCCAAGAAGAATGTGAGTTCTCCCATCATGCTCATCTCAAATTCTCCTTGCATGATCTTAGCAAACTCTTTGCATAAAGACTCATTAGTTGAACCAAAAATAATATCATCTACATAGACTTGTACAACTAGTAAATCCTTATTTTTATTTTTGATGAATAAGGTGGTATCCACTTTTGCTCTAGAAAATCCTTTTTCTATTAAAAATTTTGACAACCTTTCATACCAAGCTCTAGGAGGTTGTTTTAAGCCATAGAGTGCCTTAGATAATTTGAAAACATGTTCAGGAAATTCATGATTTTCAAATCCGGGAGGTTGCTCAACATAGACTTCTTCATTAATGAAACCATTTAGGAATGCACTCTTCACATCCATTTGATACAACTTGAAGTTTTTATAACATGCAAAGGCAAGTAATATTCTTATTGCCTCAATCTAGCTACAGGTGCATATGTTTTATCATAGTCTATGCCTTCCTCTTGTCTATATCCTTGTGCAACTAGCCTAGCCTTATTCCTTATGATCACACTATTTTCATCCATCTTGTTCTTGAATATCCATTTAGTTCCAATTATAGAGTGATCACTAGGCCTAGGAACTAGTTTCCATACTTTGCTTCTCTCAAATTGATTTAATTCTTCTTGCATTGCTAGGAACCAATTATTGTCATCTAAGGCTTCATTGACATTCCTAGGCTCTATTTGAGATACAAAGGCTATATATTGGCACATATTCCTTAGAGATGATCTAGTTCTAACTCCAAGAGTTGGATCTCCTACTATTTCACAATCCTTTACATATCCTAACTCTCTTGGTGCTCTAGATTCTCTCTCTATTATCTCTATCTCATCTTCATCTTCTTTATTCAAGTCAAGGTTTTCTAATAAGTCATCTTCTAGGTTTGGGATATCCTCCAAGTTTTCGTCAACTATTCCAACATTCTCATCATTGGTTGAATCTTTAGATATATTATTTGATTCATCAAATATAACATGAATAGATTCTTCAACCATTAATGTTCTTTTGTTATAAATTCTATAAGCCTTTGAATTCAATGAGTATCCTAGGAATATTCCCTCATCACTCTTGGCATCAAATTTTCCTAAATTATCTTTCCCATTATTTAGAACAAAACATTTGCAGCCAAAAGGATGGAAGTA
Organism: Firmiana major; assembly: GCA_033439115.1. Classification (NCBI taxonomy): domain Eukaryota; kingdom Viridiplantae; phylum Streptophyta; class Magnoliopsida; order Malvales; family Malvaceae; genus Firmiana; species Firmiana major. The sequence goes on from CM065907.1 coordinate 13,438,151, forward strand.
ACTAATGTTAGGCTTTTTACCTTTGTAGAGCTCATAAGGAGTTTTCTTTAGCATGAGTCTAATCATAACTCTATTAATTATATAACATGATGTGTTTATAGCTTCAGCCCAAAAATACTTTGGTAAGTTATTCTCACATAACATGGTTCTAGCCATTTCTTCCAATGTTCTATTTCTTCTCTCAACTACACCATTTTGTTGTGGTGTCCTAGGGGCTGAAAAATTATGGTTAATTCCTTGATCATTGCAATACTCATCAAATCCTATATTTTCAAATTCTTTGCCATGATCACTTCTAATACTAGTTATTGTATATCCTTTCTCATTTTGAGTAATTTTTGTATAGGTTATGAATTTTTCTAAGGCTTCATTTTTTACTCTTAAGAAGAACACCCATGTGAACCTAGTGTAATCATCAACTATTACAAATCCATAGTGTTTCCCACCTAGGCTAGTTGTTCTAGTTGGTCCAAATAAATCTAAGTGAAGTAATTGGAGAGGCCTAGTGGTGGATACAATATTCTTAGGCTTAAATGTTGTCCTTTTATGTTTTCCTTTAACACAAGCTTCACATACTTCTTCATGATCAAAGGATATCTTGGGTAAACCTATAACTAGATCCTTTCTAGCTAACTTAGATAGCACACTGATGCTAGCATGACCTAGTCTTCTATGCCATAACCAAGATTCCTTTTTATTGTCTACCATTAAGCATATATTTTTATTTTTGAGTTCATTAAGATAGACAATATATATATTTCCTTGTCTATGACCTAGAAAAAGAACTTTGTTAGACTTAGGATCTACCACATTACATTTCATGTAATCAAAAATTACTTTGTAACCTTTGTCACAAAGTTGACTTATGCTTAGTAAGTTATGCTTTAGACCCCTAACAAGCAATACTTTTTCTAAAGAGAAGTAATCATTACCTATTGAGCCACTTCCTTCTACTTGGCCTTTGGAGTTGTCCCCAAAAGTGACCTCTCCACCAACCTTTGATTTAAAAGAGTTGAAATGGCTTCTATCTCCCGTCATGTGCCTTGAGCATCCACTATCCAAGTACCATGCTTCCTTTGTTTTAGATGTGTGGCCATGCTCAATCACCTACAAGAAGATTTAAACTCAAGTCTTAGGTACCCAAATTTTCTTGGGTCCTTTGAGGTTAGTGAATGCAATTCTTGATCCCTTTGGGATCCATTTTGCTAATGCATTACAGTCCTTGGAGTGAATTACTTCTTTTGGAATCCATATCCTTTTTACTATTTTTCCTTTTAGAGTTCTCATTCTTATATTACAGTTATGTGATGCATGTCCCTTTCTATTGCAATATGAACAAGTAATTGCAGGTTTATTCCTAGCAATAAAACTTTTAAGATGGGTCTCCCTACTCTTTGCATTATATCCTAAGCCATTTTTGTCAAAGAATGCCCTTTGGGTCTCTAGCATGCTATCTAACTTTTGTTGACCCATGTGGAACCTATTAAATGAATTATGTAGATTGCTATTTTTCTCTTTAAGGTCACAAATTTCTAGATTTGAAATCTCTAGTTTCTTTTCACATTCTAATTTATCCAATTGCATTATCTCATTTTCTTTTCTCAATTTGGATATTATCTTTTTATATTTCATACTCATAGATTCATACTCTAATGCAAGATCATCAGATGCATCTTGCAATTCATCAAAAGAATATTCATTGAGGCTTGAAGTTACCTTTTCATCCTCAATAGCCATGAAGCACAAGTTGGCAATGTCCTCATTTGATTCATCATCGGAGCAGTCACTGTCGCTCCATGTTGCCACCATTGCCTTCTTTTTATGGAACCTATCATTGGACCTTTTAAGAAGAGGGCAATTAAATTTTATGTGTCCTGGTTTTTTACATTCATAACATACAATTGAGTCTTTTCTTCCTAGTTCTTCTTGATCTCTCTTATTGTTTCTCCTATTACTACCACTAGCTCTCATCCTCATGAACTTGTTAAATCTTTTGGCAAACATTGCCATCTCAAAGTCCTCTTCACTACCACTCTCATTTTTAATCTCCTCTTGAGCAGTGGATTTTAGAGCAACTCCCACTTTCTTGGGTGGCTCTTCATTTCTTTTTAATTTCATCTCATAAGTGAGTAGAGACCCTATTAATTCATCTAAAGACAATGTGTGAGGATCCTTAGATTCCTCAATTGCAGTCACTTTAGCTTCCCATGATTTAGGTAAGCTATTTAAAATTTTCTTTACCATTTCAATATTAGAATATATTTTTCCTAAAGACTTTAATCCATTAATTACATCTGTGAATCTAGTGAACATATCACTAATTGATTCTCCTTCCTTCATCCTAAAAAGCTCAGAGTCATGTGTGAGCATACCTACCTTTGTCTCCTTCACTTGGGTTGTACCCTCATGAGTTATTGCCAATTTGTCCCATATTTGTTTGGCATTATCACACCCGGAGACTCTATTATATTCATTAGGACCTAAGGCACAAAATAATGTGTGCATAGCTTTAGCATTTAGTTGAGCACATTTAATATCATTTGAATCCCATTCATCTTCTTCCTTAGGAATATCTCTTCCCTCTATTCTCTTTATAGGGATTTGAGGTCCTTTAATTATAATTCTCCATACTTCATAATCATTTGCTTGAATGAATAACATCATCCTAGTCTTCCAATATGCATAATGCTCTCCATTAAACATTGGAGGTCTAACCGTAGAGTGCCCCTCTCCTACCAAACTAGTAGCTACACTGTTATGAGCCATTTGATCGTTTCTAACTCTTAGGAAGTTGTTCCTATGTGATTAAAGAGTCCTAGCTCTGATACCAATTGATGGCTCTATCGAGAGGAGGGGTGAATCGGTTTTCTAACGTTAATAGCAAATTTTAATTTAATCCTATTTTAATTTCCAAATGAAAGTAAGCAATATAACAAAATTAAACAATTTAATGCAAGATAGGGAAGAGAGAAACAAACACAATCGTTTATAGAGGTTCGGCCAAACTCTTGCCTACGTCCTCTCTCCTTGACCTTCTTGTCAAGTGCTTTCTTACTCTCCTTCAACAGAAGTTTACAATGTTCCTTTTACAGGTTAAGGAATAACCTCTCTACCCTTTGTAATATGAAAATGTATTCACCCTCTTACAATTTATCTCACAGAGGAACAATCCTCTTCTCTCTCAAGATAAGGATGAATACAAAAATGAAGCTTTAATGTAGGTAGGACAAATACAGCTTTTGCACTTAAGCTTATACAATAAATCTCAATAAATGAGGAATGAAGACACAAGGAATGAAAGTGTTGAAAGCTGGAGAATGTAGAAAATATGCAGCAATAATGTCTCTATTCTCTTTGTCTTCAATGCTTGGTTAAATACTGAAGGATTGGTAGTTGGAGCATTAAATGCTGTTTTTCCCGTTGAGATTTTGCAGAAACTAGCCGTTGGGTACCTCCAGTAGTGTGCCAGATCGATCTGCCTTCTTGGCCAGATCGATCTCTTAGTTATAAATCCTGCAAGATCAAAGCACAAAATCACAAGGAGATCGATCTCATAGGTTAGCAGATCGATCTGTTAATTTGAAAATGATAGGGCAGATCGATCTGTCGAATAGGCAGATCGATCTTCCAATCTCTCTGTTTGAGGCAAGATCGATCTACAGATCGATCTGCCATGCAGTTTCGTAGTGGGGAGATCGATCTCTCAATACCTCAGATCGATCTCCTTAGCTCTCTGACTTTGAGGAGATCGATCTCTTCCTTACCAGATCGATCTCATAAGTTCTCTGTTTGCGTGTGGATCGATCTTTCAGATCGATCTACAGTCTTATGCTTTTAAAGGAGATCGATCTCTTCCTAGACCAGATCGATCTCTCAACTCTAGCTTTAGCCAGATCGATCTCTTAACCCTTGCAGATCGATCTCACTCTTCCTTAATACCTTTGTAAAGGTTCAAGGCTTGGCAGATCGATCTCATTTCTTCATGAGATCGATCTCATCAAGTAAAAACCCAGGAGATCGATCTCTCATAAGCCAGATCGATCTCTCATCAACAGAACTCTAAGTTCTGGTACTGATAACCTCTAAACATGTCTTTATATCATTTTTATATTATTGAATTTACTTGTTTTGTCATTTCAAAATATATTAACTCAACATCATCTTGTATGTCCAATAGTTCATACTCTATAAGATGAGAAGGGTCCGGATGATACTTCTTCAACATAGAAACATGGAAAACAACATGTACCCTAGACAGCTATGGGGATAAAGCAAGTCTGTAGGCAACGTCTCCCACTTTTTTGCAATATTTCAAATGGACCAATAAAGCGAGGACTCAGCTTCCCTTTCTTTCCGAAGTGCATGACACCCTTCATCAGAGACACTTTCACAAATATAGAGTCCCTAACCTAAAATTCTAGAGGATTCTTCGTACATCAACATAACTCTTCTGTCTACTTTGTGTTGTCCTCAATTTGTCACAAATTAGCTAAACATCTTTAGCTGCTTGTTCAACAAGATCAGGAGCAAGTATTTTCTCGTCACCCACTTCTTCCCATGCTACTAGGGATCTACACCTTCTGCCATATAGAGCTTTGTATGGTGTCATTCTAATATTGGCATGGTAACTATCATTATAGGCAAACTCTACAAAAGGTAATTGATCATCCTATGAGCCTTTAAATTCTAATGCACATGCCCTTAACATGTCCTCTAGGGTCTGAATATTCCACTCAGACTGATCGTCGGTCTGAGGATGGTAGGCAGTGCTCAAATGTAATTGGGATCCCATAGCTTCCTGAAAATGAGTCTAAAATCTGGACGTGAACCTGGAATCCCTATCAGATGTAATACTCATGAGAGCCTGATGCAATCGTACAATCTCTCAAACATACAATTTTGCCAAAGCATTAAGGGTATTTATGCTCTTGATGGCGAGGAAGTGGGCACTCTTAGTCAGTCTGTCCATAATCACCTAGATTGCATCTTGGCCCTTCTGTGTCCTCGGTAATCCCATAATAAAATCCATAGTAATATGCTCTCATTTCCATGTAGGCACCGATAATGGCTTAAGTAGCCCTACTGGCTTCTGGTGCTCAACCTTAATCTGTTGGCAAACTAAACATCTAGCCACAAAGTCGACCACATCTCTCTTCATTCCAATCCACCAATACATCTTACATAGGTCATGGTACATCTTAGTACTTTCCGGGTGCATGGTGAATCGAAAACAGTGGGCTCTCTCAAAATTCTCTATCTCAGGGTGTCATCATGTGGCACACAAATACGGCCTCGAAACCTTAGCAGTCCATCATCACTGATTGAGAAGTCTGGTTGCGATCTCTCTTCATCCTGGCTAACCATATCCAACAACTTCTGATCATTTCTTTGCCCTGACCTGATCTAGTCCTAGATACCGAGCTCAATCTATAGACTAGCCATAAATGCATTATCGACTTCATCAACACTGATACTAAGCTCGACGAACTCTCCCAATAAATCTCATTCTCTAATCATCATATATGACACTATACCCTTTCTACTGAGGGCATCTACTATCACATTTGTCTTGCCCGAATGGTACAAAATCTCGTAGTCATAATCTTTTTGGAGCTCTATCCATCTCTTCTGTCTCATATTGTGCTCCTTCTAATCAAAAATATACTTAAGACTCTTATGGTCAATGAAGATCTGGAATTTCTTACCGTATAGATAATGTCGTCATATCTTCAGGGCAAAAGCCACTGCAACTAATTCTAAATATGAGTGGGATAATTTCATTCATGGTCCTTAAGTTGGCGAGAACCATAAGCAACCACTCTACCATTTTGCATCAGTACACAGCCCAAACCTTGGTGAGAGGCATCACAGTACAGTGCTAACCCTCCCAATCCACTCGAAATGGTCAAGACTGGTGCAGTAGTCAACCGATGCTTGAGCTCTTGGAAGCTCTGCTCACATTGATCAGCCCATTCAAATGGAACATCCTTACATGTCAGTTTGGTCAATGGAGCTGCAATCCAAGAAAACTCATCAACAAATCCCCTGTAGTACCTTGCCAATCTTAGGAAACTCTGCATCTCCATCACTGTCCTGGGTCTCTCCCACTTTAGTACTGCATCAATCTTAGACAGATCAACAGACACCTCATCCTTAGATACAATGTGCCCAAGGAAAACAATCTGATCCAACCAAAATTCATACTTACTAAATTTCTCGTACAATTCTTTCTCACGAAGGATCTGGAGTACAATCCTCAAATGCTTTTCATGCTCATCTCATGACTTAGAATAGATTAAGATGTCATCAATAAAGAGAATAACAAATCTGTCTAAATATTCCCGAAAGACATCATTCATCATACTCATAAAAGCAGCAAGGGCATTAGTCAGTCCAAAGGGCATCACCAAAAACTCAAAGTGCCCGTATCGGGTCCTGAAAGCTATCTTTGATACATCATCCTCCTTAATCCTCAACTGGTGATAGCTCGATCTCAAATCTATCTTAGAAAACACTGAAGCCCCTCTTAACTGATTAAACAAAACATCTATCCTTGGCAAGGCATACATATTCTTTATTGTCGCCTCATTCAAAAGTCGATAGTTTATACACAGACGAAGACTTTCATCTTTCTTTTTAACAAATAATATCGAAACATCCCACGGAGACACACTCAGTCTAATGAACCCCTTACCGAGTAACTCTTGCAACTGCTTCTTCAGTTCTTCCAATTTGACCGATGCCATTCGATAAGGTGGCTTAGAGATAAGCTGAGTGTCGAGTACCAATGGTAAACTCAATTTTCCTTTCCGATGGTAACCCTGACAATTCATTTGAAAAAATATCTAGAAACTCACAAACTACCAGAACATCTTGAATACTTGTCGGTTCCCGACTATTATCAAAAATAAATGCAATATAACCTTCACAAACATTTATGTCATCAGAAATTTTTACCATATTGACATCTAACAACTTCATAGAATCAATACCACACACTTCATTTCTTATTAACAAAGCATACATTAAACTTTTCAAGTAGAGAGAAGGTCACGATCTTAGTGTAGCAATCTAAACTTACCCGATTGGCAACTAGCCAAACCATACCCAAAATTACATCAAAACCATACATATTTAGTAAAACTAGATCTACTAACATTATCCTACCTCCTACCTTGATTTCACAATTCTTACACACCATATCAGTCATCTGTGATTCATGGATGGGTGTGCTTATGTGTAACATGTGATCTAGAGGCTTAGGTTCTAGATGCAATTTATGTGCAAATGGTATGGAAATAAAGGAGTGTGTGGAACCTGGATCAAACAAAACATGTGCCTCATGATTATAGACAAGGAGTATACCTCTACTAGTTTCGACGGAGGTGTCAGCTATCTTATTGTTGATGGTAAACACATGTCCCTGCGAGATAGGCTTCTTGCCCTTATCTGCATTTGTGGCCCTCCTCTTTGGGGCCTGTTTTTCGATTTGCCTTGGCTGTTTTCAAGGCTCGGTGGGTCTCATAAGGGGATAGTCCTTAGTCTGGTGACCCACGATTCTGCAGTAAAAGCAAGCACCCGTGACCTAGTGGCAAGGCCCACCATGCAGTCTGCCACAGTTCCTGCACTACTGAAATACAATCTTGGGACCTTGGGTGGTGTTTGCACTGACAATAGCTGTCTTGGGCTTGCCAGCCCTTGCCCAAGACTCATCAATCCGTTGTCTCTTGGGCTGACCCCGCCTCAGTTCAAATCGGGATGCTTCTGCTCTCTTTCCCCTATCACTGCCTCTATTTCTGAACTCATGCTCTGATTGAGTCACATCCGGGCCTCTCTCAATTTCTTGAGTCTGTCCAAGGGCATCTTTGAAATCTGTAACCTGGAGTCCCAGCAATCTATCAGATCCCCGATCTCAAGCTTGTTACGAATCTCTCGATACGACGCTTGGGGTCTCTAACTGTCTCTGGGTCGTACCTCATCAGGATAGTGAACTGGTTCTCGTACTCATCCACTGTCATACTACCCTGAACCAGATCAAAAATTCTGTCTGCATCTTCTTTTGAGCAGTACGTGGAATATACTGGGTCTTGAATGTATCTAAAAAGGCACCCTAAGAAATATCTGACTGACTGTCCGCTAAAACGGTCTGTGTAGCCATCCACCAAAACTTAGCTTGACCCCTCAACACATAGCTGGCCATAGCCACCCTCTATTTGTCTGTACAACCCAAATACTGGAAGGCTGTCTAAATATCCAGTAACCATCCATCGGCCTTAACTGGATCTTTAACCCCTGTAAACTCTAGGGGGCTCATCCAAAGAAAGTCTCGTACTATGAGTTGTGAAAGTTTGTGGATGAATATGAATCAAAATTTATAGTTTTGGAAGAAGTATAATCTGGATACGATGAGTTGTGAAATGAAGAAGTCCAGAAACTCATAGGAGAGACTAGGATCCTCAATCGAGCTAGGTTAGCTCCATTTGATGTTATTATTTATGATGAAGCAATGCGTAAGACAAAACTGTGTGGATAAGATGCAACTGTGTGGATATAAGATGCATGTCTTCGAAGTACTAGCAAAAGGAAGGTAAAGAGCATGACTAAAAGAGATCATTTTACTGAAGACAAGGAAGTAATGAAAGAGTAAAGTTACTGTAACTGGAATAATGAATTACTAAACTAACTGTATGAATGAAATATTTAAGCCTTACCTGGATAAATTTGTTTTAGCATTTATCGATGATAATATGGTGTATCCTAAGTCCTAGAAAGAAATAAAAGCAGCAATTAAAAATTGTTTTACAAACCCTCAGAGAGAAGAGAATGTATACCAAGTTCGATAAATGTGATTTGGATTATAACAAATATCTTTTCTGGGTCACGTGGTATCAAGAACGGGTGTCAATTGGATTCTCCCAAAGCCTAGGTTATAGATCAGTGGGAAAGACCCAAAATAGTTAAGAAGATTCGAAGTTTCTGGGTTATAAAGAGACTTTGGAATATGAAATACGTTTTGAATATAAGGATTGTAATTTGTATGTGATTATATTTCGAATGCGCGACTTAATTTGAATAAGGAAAAAGGTTTTGTTATAATTGATGTACGAAATGAGACAAGTTTTGAAGTGTAATAAATTTTGAATGCAGATTATATTTTGGATAAGAGATGTATACGATGTATGAATACTTCTGGTATATCAAATGATTCGAATGAAGTGATATGAATTGAGAATGGATTGTGTCCAAAGGATAAATGAGAATTGCGATAAACTTTGTTTTCTGCTTTCGACTATAATTTGAATTTCAAACCTTTATGAATTGTATTTAGTTCATGTGGTCAGGTTTGATGGCTATTAAGGGTATTTCAAAATGTCTCTCTGCTTGAAAACTTGACAGCGTCTAAAAATATCCTAACTCATAATCTAAGAGAAAAGTGTATAATGATACCTCAAGATAGGGACTGGGCTGCATATTAATGTATAATAGAAAGGTAACTGCTTATGGATCTTGGCAATTAAAAGATCATGTAAAGAACTACCTAACCCATGATTTGGAAATTGGCAATCGTAATGTTCACATTGAAGATATGGCGCCACTACTGGCATAGTAAGAAATTATAGAATTCTTATAAATAATAAAAGTCTTAGATATTTATTTTCATAGAAGGAATTGAACATAATATAAAGGAGATAACTAGGGTTAGTGCCTTGAGCAGAAGTAACTTTGGGATGGTGTTATATATATATATATATATATATATATATATTTTGGTCAGGGAGCATAAGTTATTGAAATATTTAGTGAGCCTTGACTTGGATGTGGTCCCCTTCTGATACTGACATTTATTACATGGTAGGTAGCTTGAGAGTTGAAATTGGACTTGATTATCATACAAGCTCAGCGTAATGATAAATACTGTATCGATATGGCTAATTAGATACCAAAGGGTACTATAACAGATTAGGTATTGACAGTGATAATTTATTGAGATTCAAAAGCAAAATTGTGTACCCAATGATCTATAGTTAAAGGAATTGATGTCGTTAGAAGCTCATTCATAGAGATATACTTCGCATCCGGAGAATAGTAAGATGTAATCAAAATCTCCTGAAGGTATATTACTAATTAGGTATGATAAGAGATATACCTGGATTTGTGACTAAATGTCTCAAATGTCAGCAGATTAAGGTAAAGCACCAGAACCCTACGGGGTTATCAACCTTTACCTATGCTAATATGGAATTGAGAGCTTATGCCAAAGATTTTAAAAGCTCTTAAGATGATTATTTGCCATTAGCAGAATTCGCATATAATAATAGTTACCACTCAAGTATCGGAATGGCACCATACGAATCATTGTATAGTCGAAGGTGTCATTCGTCGATTATATGGGAAGAAGTGGGTGAAAGAAAGATATTTGCTCCCGATCTAGTTAAGCAAGCTTCTGAAGATGTTCAGTTAATTTGTGTGAGGTTGAGAACAGCTCAGAGCGGACAGAAAAGTTACGCTGACCAAAGACGAAAACCTTTAGAATTTTCAATTGGAGATTCGGTGTTTCTGAAGGTTTCTCCTTCCAAAGGCATAATGAGGTCTGGGAGAGAATAAAAAGTTAAGTCCCTGTTATATTGGGTCATTCAAGATCTTAGACCAAGTGGGAGACAAAGCTTACCTATTGGCTTTACCCCCGGAGTTATCAAGTATCCACAATGTCTTCCACGTATCGAGGCTACGCAAGTATCATCCGGATCTCACGCATGTGATAAAGTATGAACTACTAGAGTTAAAGGAGGATATGACATATGTGGAGAAACCGATTCAGATCTTGGATAAGAAAGAGAAGGCATTGCGGTCTAAAATAATTCTTCTGGTCAAGATTTTGTAGCAGTATCACACTTCAAAAGAGACCACGTGGGAATTAGAGAGCTTAATGCGAGAGAAATACCCACACTTTGTTTAAGGACTGATGTACTTTTAAATTTAGGGACCAAATTTCCTAAGGTGGGGAGAATGTATGTGACGCCCCGGAGACGCGAAAAATAGGGCAAATTCAAAACTTTTTCTATATCATTACACATATCTAGGTGTATTCCTATACAGTGTCATGCATCAATATTTGTATATATATATCATAAAACCACACCTCAGGATCTAATCATCACATGATTAAATATATCACATCAGATACATTCCTCAACTCAGACTGAATTATCCTAATACATGCCATATATCATAGTACATCAAGTGTCTGTAAATACAATTATAGTCTGGTTACATGAAATAATAAAATGTACCTCAAGTACAATATGTGGCCTGGAGCTCGAGTCCTCCACTAGCCACTAATCCGTACGTCGTAGGAAAATTCTCTTCACTTAAAGAAATCTGGGGGAGAGATAAAATAGGGTGAGCTTCTAAATCGCTCAGTAAGAGGATAACGGATTCGTTAATAAGAAAATGATTTGCACAGCACAATCATTTTGTTTTACATGATAAACTCAATAAACTCAGTGGAAAATGTAGCATGAATAGTTAAAACATCATCTCAAAGCTCATGTAAATACATGATAATAAATGGCTCAATTCAAGGTTACAAGCATGTAGAAATCAAGATGCGATAATGGCTTTTCTCTTTAAAATATGATAAAAATCACTGTAATAGTAATGTATGTGGCACGACCACTAAATAAAATCTACACGTGGCACAGCCACTAATTAAAATCCACACGTGGCACAACCACTAAACACACGTGGAACAACCACTGATTTAGGTTTGCACGTGGCACAACCACTGATTAAGATTCGTACGTGGCATAGCCACCAAATACACGTGGCACAGCCACTGATTAAGATTTACACGTGGCACAACCACCAAATAATGTGGCACAGCTACTGATTTAGATTCGCACGTGGCACAGCCACTAAATACACGTGGCACAGCCACTGATTTAGATTCGCACATGGCACAGCCACCAAATACACGTGGTAGGTAACCAACGCTACCAGAGTAGGGGTCATCTCTCGTTACCAGAACAGAGGAATATCGGACTTACATGCTACTAGAGCAATGCCCGGTGTGTATTCAAAATGACACACCTATGTCTCAATCAATAGCCATTATCAAAAAAATCGTTTTGCCTTCACGTAAAGCTCATAATGGTTTTCTCTCACAAAACTCATTTCAAACCGTTTTGTACTCAACACAAAACATGTTAAACCCGAGCTTCAACCGATAAAACCACGTACATATTTCTCAAATCTCAGTGCACCTTAACGTAGGGCCCAAAACACTCACATTTTAAACATAAAATGGTTATAAAACGTTTTCACGTATAGTTTACAACTTATAAAAGTTGGGCCCCAACCGGCTATAAAATCGTGTGCAATTCTCATTCACAACACATAAAACATGCTTGTTTTCTCAATCAAAAATCATGATACAATATTATCACAAAACACATACACAATATGTTTAGTTTTCCCTTACCTCTTTGCAACTCGTATAGTACAATCGTTCCCTCGTATCACGGACTAGCCTCGCATTCCATCCTGAAACTCCCGAGCTGTCCAACGATGTTAAAAACATCAATATCTTGACTCAATTTCATTATCGAGTATACATTTGCTCATATTTCTCACTAACACCTAAATCTCTCAATTATCCGATTTCTCATGACTCTATCACAATACGTCATCTCATCCACTACATCTTCACATTCTACATTTCTCATGGATAATATCCATACCAAAATCACCTCATTGCCTCAATTTCCAATTTATAGACAAAAATCCTAATTTACCATAATTTACTTAATATCATCATCACTCTAATAAAATCACAATTTCATCAATCTCTAACCATCTCCTAGCTATTTCATCACAATGCCCATGTTCACAATCACCAAAAAAATCACTTCAAAATCCAAGATTGAAGTTTAGAGATTACCCAAGCTTGTGGAGTGCTCAACTCCCACCTCGATTCGATTTGTCCTTCGATTTTCAAATATGTTGTTCTCCTTTGGATGAGGAACAACTTTCCTTCTTGCCACAACCTTTGATTTGGACAAAAATTGACATTTTGGAGGGGAGTGAAAGCTAAGGTTCGAAAGTGGCGATTTAGGGAGAGAGAGAGATTGATTTCCAGGAAAAACAAAAGGGTCTTATATAGACGGAGGGTAGGAGATCAATCTGGCTCTTGATGAGATTGATCTACATTTAAATTTGGGGACGATTTGGGATAATTTTATGCCTAGGAGATCGATCTGTCGAGGGGTGAGATCGATCTCTTAATGGCTTTTTGAGATCGATCTGCTCCAATTATGAGATCGATCTCTAGTTTACAGAATGCTTCATGAGATCAATCTGCTCCTTGAGGAGATCGATCTTCTCCTTAACAGAAACATTTTGAGATCGATTCCTTCCTCATGAGATCGATCTCTTCATTACAGAATCATAAGGAGATCGATCCTCTTCCATTGGAGATCGATCTGCTCACTTAAATTTCCTCATTCCTTGTCACTTTAGCCTACCAGATTGATCCTCTCTTCTCCAAGATCGATCTGGCCTCATAGTTTCACACTTTGGTTAAACACTTAACATAAAATCTCTTTTATGACTCATTCATCACTTAGAAATTCATTCCATACCACCTCAATGTAAGAGTACATTACATTCAGCTCAATAAATTACATTTCAAATTCACATTACATAATTGGATATGTGTAAAATTCTCGGATCTCACGTCCTCCTCACCTTAAAAAGAATTTGTCCTCTAAATTCAACTCAACTCGTCGAATAGATGGGGGTATTTCTCCTTCATGAGACTTTCCGATTCCCACGTTGCCTCTTCCATTGAGTGATGTTTCCACCAAACTTTCACTAATGGGATGCTCTTGGTTATAAGTACCTTCTCCTTTCTATCAAGAATCCGGACGGGTTCTTCAGTGTAGCTGATGTCCTCTTATATGTCCATCTCTTCATATTCTATAACATGAGAAGGGTCCGGGTGGTACTTCCTCAACGTAGACACATGAAAGACGTTGTGTATTCTAGACATCCGTAGGGGTAACGCCAATCTGTAGCCTACTTCTCCCACTCTCTTAATAATCTCGAAGGGTCCTATGTATCGAGGACTCAACTTCCCTTTCTTCCCAAACCTCATGATACCCTTACTCGGTGATATCTTCAGAAATACTACATCACCAACATCAAACTCGAGTGGACGTCTACGCACATCCGCGTAGCCTTTCTGTCTACTCTGTGTAGCCCGTAATCTCTCATATATGAGTTTCACACTCTTTACAGCCTATTCAACAAGTTCGGGAGCATTTATCTTTCTGTCATCGACTTCTTCCCAAGCTATAGGGGATCTACACCTCCTACCATATAGAGCCTCAAAATGTGTCATTCCAATACTCACATGATAGCTATTATTGTACGCAAACTCTGCTAGGGGCAGGTGATCATCCCATGATCCCTTAAAATCCATCGTACATGCCCTCAACATATCCTCCAGGGTCTGAATAGTCCTCTCTGACTGACCATCTGTCTGAGGATGATAGGCGGTACTGAAACTCAATCGAGATCCCATGGACTCCTGAAACTGGGTCTAAAATCCAAAAGTAAATCAAGAATCTCTGTCAGAAGTAATACTCACTGGAGCCCCATGTAATCTAGCTATCTCGCTGACATATAACTTAGCTAAGGCATCCACAGTATCTGTGCTCTTGATGGAAAGGAAGTGGGCACTCTTGTTTAGTCTATCCACTATGACCCATATCGCATCACGACCCCTTTGGGTCCTCGGTAAACCGATAATAAAGTCTATGGTGACATGCTCTCATTTCCATGTAGGTACAAGTAAAGGCTGTAGTAGTCCTCTGGGCTTCCGATGCTCAGCTTTCACATTCTGGCATACTAAACATCTGGCCACATACTTTGCCACGTCTGGCTTCATACCACTCCACGAGTACACCTTTCTCAAATCTCGGTACATCTTAGTACTCCTTGGGTGCATGGTGTATCGCGAGTAGTGAGATTCTCTCAGTATCTGTCTCTTTAGGGTATCATCATTCGGTATACAGATTCATCCTCTGAACCTCAATAATCCATCCTCAATGATTGTGAGATCCGACTGTGAAGCCTGCTCAGCTTGGCTAGCCATATCGATCAACCTCTGATCACTGTGCTGCCCAATTCTAATCTGATCCATGATCCTGGGCTCTATTCGCAAGCTAGCCAAAAATCCAGTCTCTACCCCTTTAACTCGGATCCGGAGTTCGACGAACTATTCCAGTAAATCTCATTCCCTGATCATCATAGCAGATATCACACTCTTTCTACTCAAGGCATCAGCAACTACAATTGCCTTACCCGGATGGTACAAAATCTCGCAGTCATAATCCTTAAGGAGTTCCATCCATCTCCTTTGTCTCATGTTTAACTCCTTCTGATCAAACAAATACTTCAAACTCTTGTGGTAAGTGAAGATCTGGAATCTTTCCCCATATAAATAGTGCCGCCAGATCTTCAAGGCAAATACCACAGCAGCTAACTCCGAATCATGAGTGGGGTAATTCCACTCATGATCGTTCAATTGTCGCGATCCATAAGCGACCACTCTTCCATGCTGCATGAGCACACACCCTAATCCTTGATGAGAAGCATCACTATAAACTGAAAATCCTCTTGATCCCTCAAGAATAGTCAACACAGGTGTCGCTGTCAATCTCCTCTTCAATTCTTGAAAATTGAGCTCACACTGATCAGTCCATATGAATGGAGTCTCCTTGCGTGTGAGCTTAGTCAAAGGAGCGACAATGTTGGAAAATCCTTCCACAAATCTTCTGTAATACCCTGCCAAACCAAGGAAGCTCCGTACTTCTGTAACTGTCCTCGGTCTTTCCCAATTAAGCACAGCCTCTACTTTACTTGGATCCACTGATACTCCTTCCTCTAAGACTATATGACCAAGGAAAGCTATTTGATCCAGCCAAAACTCACACTTACTAAGCTTGCCATATAATTGTTTATCTCAGAGCATCTGAAGTACTAACCACGAATGTTGTGCATGTTCCTCATATGATTGAGAGTATGCCAGGATATCATCAATAAAGACTATCACAAATTTATCTAGATAGTCTTTGAACACCTCGTTCATTAATCTCATAAAAGCTGCAAGGGCGTTCGTCAATCCAAAGGACATCACTAGAAATTCATAATGGCCATACCTTATCCTGAAGGCCATCTTCGGAATATCTTCTTCCTTAATCCTCAATTGGTGATAGCCCAATTTCAAATTAATCTTAGAAAAGACTGAGGCCCCTCTCAGCTGATCAAGTAGATCATCAATCCTGGGTAATGGGTATTTATTCTTCACCGTGGCTTTATTTAATAATCGGTAGTCTACGCATAACCTATGACTACCATCCTTCTTCTTAACAAATAAAACTGGTGCTCCCCACGGTGAAACACTGGGTCTAATAAACCCTTGATCCAATAACTCCTGTAGTTGTTTCTTTAATTCCTCAAGTTCGACTAATGTCATCCTGTATGGAGGTCTAGAGATCGGCTGAGTATCTGGTACCAAATCAATGGTAAACTCCAACTTTCTCTCTAGTGGTAAACCTGGTAACTCATCTGGGAAAACATCCAAAAATTCACACACCACAGGCATATCCTCAATCCTCGGATGTTCCCGATCATCATCTGAGATGAGTGTTTCATAACCTTCACATAAACAATCATATTTAGTACTCTCAATAGCAACATCAAAATTTCAATTTGCTTACAAAATTCCATACGTCTATTTACTCAATATTTCAAACGTACACTGTAAGGTCCAGGTAGGGAGAAAGTTACAATCTTAGTGTAGCAGTCTAAACTCACTCGATTGGTTACCAGCCAATCCATTCCCAAAATTACATCAAACCCATTCATATTTAATATTATTAGATCTGCTAACATTACTTAATCTCCCACCTGTATTTCACATCTTCTACAGATCAAATCAGTTCTCTATAGGATTCACGCATAGGGGTATTTACATGTAGTATATACTCTAAAGGTCAAACTTCAAATTTAATCTACATGCAAAATACTCAGAAATAAATGAATGCGTGGACCCTGAATCAATCAACACATGAGCCTTATGATTACAGACAGAGAGTGTACCTTTTATAGTTTCTGCAGAAGTGTCTGCGGTTTCCTTATCCAGGATAAACACACGTCCCTGTGTAACAGGCTTCTTCCCTTTCTCTGCAGCAGTGGCCCATCTCTGGGGATTCACTCTTTGAGGCTATTTTCTAGTGGGCTCTGGAGCATGTGGTCTCTAAGGTTGAGGATAGTCTTTCACCATATGACTCATGTCTCCACATCTAAAACATACATGGATCAACCCAGTACAACTTCCCTCATTCATTCGACCACAATTTCTACAAGCCCTTATCTCAGGCCTGACATCTCGAGGGGTCTCTCTAATGATAGGATAAGCTCTGGGTCTCTCTAATCTGCCCTTCTGCACCTCAATCATTCATATTCTGAAGGAACCTCTGCGAACATCTGTTTGGGAAATTGCTGGCCTCTTGCCTTTATCCCTATTCACCGCTCTGAGCTCATTCTGGGATTGTACCATCTCAATTCCCCTCTCAAGAGCATCTCCAAACTCAGTAATACATAGCCCTATCAATCGATCTCTGATGATGGGCTTCAATCCATACACAAATCTCTCTGTGCGGAGCTCTTCATTCTTGAAGGTCTCTGAATCATATCTCAATAGAGCGATAAATTGGCTCTCATAATCATCCACAGACATATCGCCTTGTACCAGACTCAAAAAATCTACCTGCTTCTTTCTCTGAGCAGCTCATGGTACATATTAGGCTCTAAATGCCTTCTGAAACTCGTCCTAGATAATCACATCCTGGCTGGACATCAGAATACCCTGGGTAGTACCCCACCAATCTCGAGCTCTCCCTTTCAACATATAGGCACCCATACTGACCCTTTCAGCATCTGTGCACCCCAAATAGTCAAATATGACTCTCAACTCTGTCAGCCACTCTTCAGCCTCACCGGGATCCTTTTTCCCTTGGAATGCGAGCAGATTCATTTTCAAAAAGTCCTTCAGTCGGACCATACTTCTGTCATCAGGCTGAGTGACGGGAGGCATTGGGTCCATCTGTACTGGGGGTATGGGAGGTCCCTATGGTGCTGTAGGAGTAGTACCCGGGGCATTAACTCCAAAATGTTGCGCGAATAACGCTGCTATTTGATCAAAACCTTACCTCGCATCGGTCTCAATCCTGTTAAATCCAGAGTTAGGGCTCTCTAGTTGTGGGGCAGGTGGCGAAGGGGACTCTACCTGCCTCTTCGAACAACCTCGTCGTCCACTCATTCTCAATCTCAACTCGTTTCCTGTGCGTACATATTAAACTTGATTGAAATCTCAATCCTCAAATTTAGTTCATGACCAGACTATTACAGACACTTGGGATGTATTCTATTTCACTTAATCGACACTGACAGTACTAGACACCCTAATCTCTAATACAAAGAAAACTTTGTGATGCCCCAGAAACGCAGAAAATATGACAAATTCAAAACTTTTTCTATATCATTACACATATCTAGTGTATTCCTGTACAGTGTCATGCATCAATATTTGTATATATATATATATATATATCATAAAACCACACCTCAGGATCTGATCATCACATGATTAAATATATCACATCAGATACATTCCTCAACTCAGACTGAATTATCCTAATACATCTCATACATCATAGTACATCAAGTATCTGTAAATACAATTATAGTCTGGTTACATGAAATAATAAAATGTACCTCAAGTACAATATGTGGCCTGGAGCTCGAGTCCTCTACTGGCCACTAATCCGTACATCGCAGGAAAATTCTCTTCACTTGAAGAAATCTGGGGAAGAGATAAAACAGGGTGAGCTTCTAAATCGCTCAGTAAGAGGATAAAGGATTCGTTAATAAGAAAATGATTTGCACAGCACAATCATTTTGTTTTACATGATAAACTCAATAAACTCAGTGGAAAATGTAGCATGAATAGTTAAAACATCATCTGAAAGCTCATGTAAATACATGATAATAAATGGCTCAATTCAAGGTCACAAGCATGTAGAAATCAAGATGCGATAATGGTTTTTCTCTTTAAAACGTGATAAAAATCACTACAATAGTAATGCACGTGGCACGACCACTAAATAAAATCTACACGTGGCACAGCCACTGATTTAGGTTCGCATGTGGCACAGCCACAAAATACACGTGGCACAGCCACTTATTAAGATTCGCACGTGGCATAGCCACCAAATACACGTGGCACAGCCACTGATTTAGATTCGCACGTGGCACAACCACCAAATACATGTGGCACAGCCACTGATTTAGATTCGCACGTGGCACAGCCACCAAATACACGTGGTAGGTAACCAACGCTACCAGAGTAGGGGTCATCTCTCGTTACCAGAACGGAGGAATATCGGACTTACATGCTACTAGAGCAATGCCTGGTGTGTATTCAAAATGACACACCTAAGTCTCAATCAATAGTCATTATCATAAAAATCATTTTGCCTTCACGTAAAGCTCATAATGGTTTTCTCTCACAAAACTCATTTCAAACCGTTTTGTACTCAACACAAAACATGTTAAAACTGACCTTCAACCGGCAAAATCACGCACACATTTCTCAAATCTCAGTGCACCTTAACGTAGGGCCCAAAACACTTTTCACATTTTAAACACAAAATGGTTATAAAACGTTTTCACGTATAGTTTACAACTCATAAAAGTTGGGCCCCAACCGGCTATAAAATCGTGTACAGAATGCTTCATGAGATCGATCTGCTCCTTGAGGAGATCGATCTTCTCCTTAACAGAAACATTTTGAGATCGATTCCTTCCTCATGAGATCGATCTCTTTATTACAGAATCATAAGGAGATCGATCCTCTTCCATTGGAGATCAATCTGCTCACTTAAATTTCCTCATTCCTTGTCACTTTAGCCTACCAGATCGATCCTCTCTTCTCTAAGATCGATCCGGCCTCATAGTTTCACAATTTAGTTTAACACTTAACATAAAATCTCTTTCATGACTCATTCATCACTTAGAAATTCATTCCATACCACCTCAATGTAAGAGTACATTACATTCAGCTCAATAAATTACATTTCAAATTCACATTACATAATTGGATATGTGTAAAAGTCTCAAATCTCACAATGTAAACACCAAGAATTTTCATGTACTCGGTCTTATTAAGGAATAACAATTAAACAATTGAGATTAAAAAATGTGTTTCCTTGAAAAATAATTTTAATTAAATTATAGCTGGGCTAAGGTAGGAATAATTCTCTATGAATGGGAAGTACAAGTATTAAGCTTAATTCAATTCAAATATTATACGGAAATTTATCAAGTAAACATCTGCATATGTGTATATATATATATATATATATATATATATATATATATATATATATGTATATAGTGGCTTAATCATTTTTTCAAGTTAAGAATATAGGTGAATTTATATATATATATATATATATATATATATATATATATATATATAGATATATATAGATATAGATATATATATATATATAGATATATATATATATATATATATGGATGTATGTGTGTGTGTGCATAGGTGTGTAAATATAAATATACTTGTATATTTATAAACTCCCGTGGACAGCCATATGAGAGGATAAAATGTATATACATATATACATGGGAAGTACAAGTATTAAGCTTAATTCAATTCAAATATTATACGGAAATTTATCAAGTAAACATCTGCATATGTATATATATATATATATATATATATGGATGTATGTGTGTGTGTGCATAGGTGTGTAAATATAAATATACTTGTATATTTATAAACTCCCGTGGACAGCCATATGAGAGGATAAAATGTATATACATATATACATATATACATATGCTCGTACGGATGCGTTAGAGGGAAGGAGGTGCTGCAGACTAACTAGGGTGCACTAATTTTAAGAACAGAAAACGTGATGAAGAAGATGTATATATATAATAGGAATATTGGGAAAGAAGCGGAAAATGTGTGCAAGTCGTGCGATGGGATGGTCCGAAATATGGCAATGCTCACTGGAAGAGAAATGTATATATGTATATTGTGTAAGGAAAGAAAACGAAATCTGTGCAGGCTGGAAACCAGCTGTACGCAACAACAAAAACAATATATAACTGAAACCCCATTTAATGGAAGCAATAGGTGCCATGTTATGGTAGAATAGGCATGAAAGTGAACTAGAGTAGATGCTGACAAGGGGAAAAAACTGTGGGATAAAAGCTTGAACCGAGGATTTCGAAACGTGGGCAAGGAAACGGAAAACTGCAGCAGCAGTTGAGAAGAAATGATGATATAGTTGTGAAAACAAGAAGGCGTGAAGCCTACTGCCAACGGCTCTGATTCAGGAAAGAAGGCATGGACACGTGAAAGGAAATGATGCTGCTGGAAACAGAGAAGACGTGATGAGGCTAGTTGGACTGAAATGATACACGAGTGGAAACTGGACTGCTGGAACAAAGAAGACGACCAAAGAAATAAATATGGCAGAAAAACTGATGAAGCCAAGAGACTAATCGAGAGAATGAAATGAAATAGAGGGAAACGAGCGTTGGTTTCTGGGAAACGAAACAAGGGAAGAGCCCCATGTTGCTGCTGTTGCAGCAGCCTAGGAGGAAGGAAACGACAAGAAGGTAGCAGGGGGCAGACTGCAACAATGGTGAGACAGTGAAGGCAGTAAACTGAAGCAGGAGTAGGCAATGAAGAGCTGAAATAGAAACCGGAGGCAGTGCATTAGGAGGAGAGAAAGAGAAGTTGGAAACGAAACCGAGAGGGAGACGTGAGGGCCAAAAATGATGCTGAAACAGAGAGCGAAACAGAGCAGAGGACGTGGATATCAGGTAGGAGTAGTGGCGAGAGTTGGAGGCTGGAAGGAAGATGACGATGGTGGTGGCAGAAACGGGTAGACGAGGAAGGGATGGCGAAACCAGGAGAAATGGGGGAGAATGGTGCCAGGGACGTGTAAGAAGGAAGAAGATGAATGAACAATGACGTGAAAGAAAGAAAGAAAGGAAAGAAAGAATGAAGGAGAAGGCGCGAAAAGCAAAGGCTAAAAAAAAAGGAGATATTTATATGTATATATATGATAATATATATTTATATAAATAGAAATATTGAGGATAGAAAAGAGTGCACAAAGAATTTAGGGAACCTCAGGGAAAAATGGCTCGGAAATATTTATGCAAATATTAGCTCGAAACTCCATAGAAATAAATCGTCTAAGACAGGCTGATCGACCCACGAGACTGAGATTTAGAGAAACCATTGTTTGCCATCGGAGGTAAGGAAAATTCTGTGTGCTACTAAAAATAATTGCACGTAGTTCTTGTTGAATTATGGATAAAAGTATACTAGGTCGATTTTATAACTTTGATGAAAAATATAGACTTTCAACCTTAGTTAAACAGCCTAACATTATCGTTATAAATTTAAATAGTTTGCATAAATACTTATATAGCTTCAATTATTGTTTTAAATCGAAAATCTCAAATTTAATTACCAGAGACTGTTTATTGAGATTTTGACCGAAAAAGGGCAAGTCAGTTCCTTTTTAAATTGCTTTATGCATTGTACTAAGTTTTAGAACTGTTTTGACGAAAATAATTTGCTTATAAATTAGTACTGATAAATGTGCTTCAGCGCATGCCGACTGCGTGTCGAACGGTTCGATTCGCACTGATTTTGTAAGACCGCTAGTTAAATACTAAGTCATTTTAAATGTTGAAGCGTAAATCAGTTCATTTAGTTAAATTTCGATACAAAATGTGTTATAGAAATAAAATTGGAACTACATATTTATTTAGGTATATTTAATTAGATGATAAAACGTGATTAAAGTTGTTAATTAAATAGTTTAAGCAAAAAATAATAATATATATTGTTAATTAGAAATAAATAAATAAATAAAAAGTAAAGAGAAGAATATAAAAAAAAAAATTGGAATTGGGGTCTCGCGACAGAGGGGTCTGTTGCGCGACACCCAACTGAACCCCACCTTCTCCAACAGACCCTCCTCCCCCCCCAAGTTTCTTTCTGTTCTTTCTTTTTTTCGCCGACCCAAATCCCCCTCTCTCCTGTCGCCCGTTCACCACACCGACCACCGACCGACCCAACCCGCCTGAAGACCGACAGCCTTCCCCCTCTCGCCGCCGACATCCCTTCCTCTACTCTCGAGAAAATTTGAGAACCCGAACCCTTTTTGTTTCCTTTCTTTGCTTCGCGCGCCGGTCACCGGCGAAGACACCAATCCTCCCCTCCGAACTCGAACCCGGCGACCCTTATCTTCCCCTCTTTCCCCTCTGACGCCAAAACCAAAAAAAAAATCACCCATTTTCTTGCATCACCATTTATGTACAGTGAGTTTTTAGATAAAAATCCAAACTTTCTCTAGTTATATTACTAGATAAATTGTGCTATAAAATTTTATTAAATGTAAAATTATTGTAGAAATAAATTTAATTATGATTTTGAAAAAATTAAGAAATTAAGGCTTATAATTTGACAAAATTTAGGGGTTTTGATACTTAGATTAGAAACTAAAAGTTGGATAAAAATTGTGAAGAATTGAAAAATTAATTTGTTGAAAACATGTAATGGGCATAAAGAGTTGAATTCGGCGAATTGGGAAATTTAGAGAAAAATAGTAAAATTGAGAATCCAAGGTTTGAAGTAATTAAATTGTGTTATGAACAATATATTTGTAGTGTATGATGATTAGAAATTTAATGCCCATAAGTTGGAGTAGAAATTAAGGTTTTAGTCACCTTGGAAGGGTAGGTTTAATCTATCATAATTGGGAATTTAGTTTAAACTTAATCAAATAATGTAGGTTATTTTTCAAAAAATAATTAATATATAAATGAGTTCTTATAAGGTTAAAATGAATATAAAATTTAATATACAAAATATTGTGGCAAGTCTAATTAAAGTGTCCATTAATTTATCTAGTAATGGGAACAAATAGTGATAAATAAATAATTATGTCAAACCTAAGCCGAATTCATATTTAGATATTAAGCTTGATACAAAAGGATAATAATATAAGATGGTTTCATTTTAATGGAATTAATAAAGTATATAATAGTATTTTGGAAATAATTATAAGTATAATTAAGTTGTCGATTTCATATTTAAGAATGCTTGGAGGAATCTAGAGATTTAGAAATTTGGGGATTTCATTCTGAAAAAAGAAATTGGATTTATAAGTGAATTATGATGAAATTAGTATTTAGTTAATGGTTGAGTAATCAGACTTGTGTAAATTGATATTAAATCGAATGAAAACGGATGCTGATGCTACCTTGATGTATTCATGGATTTTGCAGCAAATATCCCTTTGAGTGGTAAGGCAAACGAATAGGAGACATAGGCACATATATGTGTGCCTAAGGCGAGAAGGGTAAATTGTACGCGTCGCCTTTGTGGGAATGGATTTATATAGCTCGTAGCTAGTAGGATACCTCAGGTTAAGCTAACTTTACTAGAAACCATAGGTTGTTAATCTAGTTAGGATTAATTTTAAACTAAATACCTACCGTACCCGATTTTCACCAACTCCAAAACTTTGTTGGTAGTTTCTCGGCTTAGTAGAAATGATGTTTAAACTAAGTGTACTGATTTTAGTGCCAAAAGAAAATAGTTAAACCCAAATGAGTACAACGTTTTATTACCCAATTCTATTGTTTTGCGCATCTATGCATGATATTTATAACTTGAATTCGTGAGCCGTTTTCAATTATGATTTGGGAAAGTATGGTGGTGTACAGAATGAAATTAACATGTTTTACGATAAAATTTCATATTTTCTTAAATTATTAGTGTGTTTTTATATGAACTTGATGTGGAAAGGAAATGATTTTCATATGATTTTCATAATTTTACCGTGCACCTATTGATGTAAACTTTGAGATTGTTGGCGAATGCTCCGAAAATGCCTTTGTGACAGTCATGTCCTGTGAGAGCCATCTCTAGCACCGATAGGAGGTTCTTGATGATTGCCCTACGGTGCCAAGTGCTTCACTGAGATGCCTAGGTGGCATCAAGTTTATGGGATGTGAGAGCCATCTCTAGCACCGGTAGGAGGTTCTTGGTGATTGCCCTACGGTGCCAAGTGCTTCACGGAGATGCCTTTATGGCATTGAGATTTTCTAAGTAGCACCGGTAGGAGATTCTGCGTGATTTCCCTACGGTGTCAGCTACCTACTATTGAGACCTTGATCCCTTCTTCAGTACCCTGGTCCAGACCTGAGCAGTCTAGGATAGGGCGATAGTCACTATGGTCATAGGTGTTTACATTGTATAATTGAATTTCATGATAAGTTTAAGATTGTGCCACATCTCGTATTTGTGTTGAATATTTTAATGAAAGCCCATGTATATGTTTTGATTTACTATACTCATTTCCGGCATGAATATTATGCTACCAGATTTCAAGGTTTTCGGGTTTTGAAATCTATACTATTGATTTATGAACTATTGAGTGTAAGCTTTGTGAAATCTTTAGTTTTCAAGAATGTTAAATGACCCAAATAAAGCTTGTGCATTATGTTACAAAGTGCATATTTTTGTTAAACGGAGAAAATATTTATAAACCGCTTACTTGGTGTTTTATTAGCTCAGTTGTATGTTTTCCTTACTAAGTGTATGGTTACTCACCCATTTCTTTAAAACATTTCAGATTTATTTGTGGGTGAACCGTTCGGAAATCACTGATTTCTCGTGTTGAGAGCGCGGTTTTTGTGCTAAGGTATACGCAACAATTGTAAAGTTTTTATTTCAAACTTTATGTATGCACGAATATATATATATATATATATATATTATAAGGTCGAGATGTATTAGATGTTTCTTTATAGAGGTAGAAATACGTTTAAGGAAGTGAACTAAGATTCTCCTATATATATATATATATATATATATATATATATATATATATATATATATACAGTATTGAAAATGGTTTGGCTATACTTTGGTCTCAGGATGTAAAGTGATATATCATTACCATGGAAATACACATATCTAACTAGGTAAATATGAAACTACGATGAATTAGCATTGATGAATGATCATAATGTTGAGAACTTTTGCATGTTAGTTGTGGATAGTTAGGATTGCTGATATTTATATCTGTTGCAAGGATTGGTTTATTGTAGATGTGTGATTGATGATTGAGGATATGGGCTGCCTATGGCTTTGTTTGCAAGTTGGGTTAGGTCCAATTGCAGCTGTTATGCTGCCAAAATTTCTAGAAAATTCAGGACTTTAATAAAATCCTTTACATATTTGTCTAAAAGATTTAAACCTATATCGGATACGGAACTATAAGAAAAGATCCTAAAGGAATAATAATAAATGATAGACAAAAACTAATAATAAACTTAGTTAATACCAGTACTTTAAATACACTTTCTGCTTAGTCATGCGCTTAGAGATAGGAGGTCACGGGTTGTGACAGATTTTGAGACAAAGGCGATGATTAGTCATGCTGTACTGTTACTGTTACTGAAATGTTACTGTTACTGTAGTCCACAGAGTACGATGTACCGTGCAACACGCATGTGAGTACGTTGTAACATGTTGCTGGTCTTCAGACATATTGTATTGTGAGCCGTTTGCATATTTGACCACTCCCACAATAATTGGCATCTTGGCACACCTGATCAGTGATGCCCAGAGTCACCGATATTGGTCAATTGTCATACTGATTACTGTTATAGCATGTTATGTCTCGTCTCGTCTATTTGATTTACTGAATTGACCATATGAACTGTATTATCGTATGGAACTATATTATTTTATTGCATAAAGAGACTGTGGGGCTCATCTCTTGAATCCTACGAGAATAAAGTGTCACACAGTCGTCACAATAAAACATTGTATAAAGTTTTAGAATACTATATTTATTGCAGTAAAATGTTTATACTATTGATATTGTTATCACAAATGAATTTTTACTCTGATTTTACTGAATTGTTAACGACTCTGTTATTTTCATTACAAACCTATATAGATAGATAATGTATTTATCTACCTGTCACGTAATTCTTCTTACTGAACACTTTAAACTTACCCCTTACTTTCCTCCACAAAGCCTTGTCAGTAGTTGGGTCTGTTTCTGTAAGTCGAATTATTTTGCATTGCCATTCATTAACAAAGTATTCTTTATTGTTAAAGGTATACCCAGATTTAAATACTTTTTTGTATCTAAAATTTTTGTAAGTACAGTAATATATAGGAAGATATATCTAGGGAGTGTGAACAGTGATTTTTGTAAAAGAATTATTACGCTGATTTAATTGGAAAGTACTACCATTAGTTTTGTTTAAATTTGCTACCAAGAAAGCAATTGAACTGTCAGATTTCACTGTTTGTTCCAATATCGACTAGTAGCCCAACCATATTGTATCGTAAAAAGGGTTGTTACAATTGTGGTCCATGGAGTACGATGTACCATGCAATACGCATGTGAGTACGCTGTACCGTGCTATCGATCTTCGAACATATTGTATTGTGAGTCGTTTAGGTAGCTGACCACTCCCACGACGATTGACATCCCGACACACCTGATCAGTGATGCCTAGAGTCACAGATATTGACCAATTGTCATATTGATTATCGTTATAGCATGTTCTGCCTTGTCTCGTCTATTTGATATACTGAATTGACCGTATGAATTGTATTATCGTATGGAACTATATTATTCTAAAGAGAGTGTTGGGGCCACCTCTTGAATCCTACGGGAACAAAGTGTCATACAGTCATCACAATAAAACGTTGTATAAAATTTTAAATACTATATTTATTGCAGTACAGTGTATATACTATTGATATTGATACCGCTAATGATTTTTTACTCTGATTTTATCGAACTGTCAACAACTCTGATATTTTCATTACAAACCTATATAGACAGATAGTGTATTGTATAAAGTTTTAGAACCTGTATTTATTGCAGTACAATGCTTATACTATCGATTTGATATTGTTATGGATTTTTCGACTTTGATTTAATTGAATTGCCAATGGCTCTGTATATTTTCATGATAAGTCTATTTTGCAAATATGTATATAGATAGTGTATTTATCTACTTGCCACATATTTTTCTTACTGAGCACGTTGAACTCATTCTTTACTTTTCTTCACAGAGCCTTATCAGTAGCTGGGACCGCTTTTGTAAGTAGGGTTCTTGTGTACAGCCATAGTTCCACTGAGTATTCTTCTGCGTCGGAGGTATACCCAAATTTATATATTCTTTTGTATCTAAAATTTTTGTAAGTACAGTAATTTATAGGAAAAATATATCTGGGGAACGTGAACGAGGATATTTTGTAAAAGAACAATTATTCTGATTTGTCAAAAAATATTTTCTTTGGCTTTTTTCAAATATTTATCTTTCTGATCTAATATCATCGACTTGTAGCCAACCATATTGTACCGTAAATTGGGTCGTTACATAACTAATTATAAAATTTTTATTAATTTAGTTTCAGTGACCTATGCTTAAAATTTAAAAACTTATTATTTTAAGCATAATTAACTAATTTAATTTCTTAATTATTTTCATAATGTTTTATTAATTTTTTTAAGCTCACAAAATTTTATTGTATGCAAAATATGGCTCATATGGTAAAAGTTTTGCATGCAAATTAATGGGTTAAGGTTCAAACCTCCACAATTTTAACATGTTTTGCTAAGTATCTCAAACATTATAGTTGGTTTTAATTCAACATTTTAAATTTTTAAAGAGACATTTGATTAATTAGTGTATACAAATATATTTAAAGCAATAATGTTAATATTTCGATTTTTGTAAAAAATAAAATAAAATTAAGCTAATTAGTTGACTAATTATTCATATTAAATATTTTTTTAAAAGATAATTGATATTTTTTTCATAATATCTATTTTACAATTGATGAATATAATTATATCTATTATTTTATAGTAAATATTGTAGGAAAGTAAAAAAGTAAATTTTGTTGACAAATAATAAATATTAAAATGTAAAAATTTGCATTTATATAAATTTTTATTAATATTTAAAATTATATAATAATTAAATTAATTATTATATTCAAAATTTAAAAAAATATTTATAACTTATAAAATTTCGAAATAATTTAAAATCGATCCATTAAATATGTCTGACTCGAATCATGATTTAACTTGAAACCTAACAAAACTTGATAAATTCGAATTCGAAAAAATTTAAATAAAAAAATATACTAACATGAAAAAAATATAAAAAAAATTTAAATCCAAAAAAATTAAAATCGAAAAATCTAATCCGTACCCGATACACTTTTGCCGCGTGGGGAGTCGCGAACAGGTAAGCCACTCTGCCTGTTAGGAGCATTTATTTCCTGTACACGTATTGAATTGTTCTTTGTGTCACATTAATCATACGACACAAGGAACGAGTGGGCTAATGCGACATTTTCCCGTTTGACACTTCTTCACTTGTCATTCCCTGAGTATAAGCACTTTACGTAGAAACTTTCAAAGCAGAAAACTTTCAAACACTTTCCTGCTTGTCGTTGTTTCCTGAAGAAATTCCTTCTTGCTCGAGATTTCTTGCCTTCGTTTCCTTCTCCCTCATTCTTGTGTTGGCAAGAGATACTTTGTTCTTCTTGTTATATCTTTATTTAAATAAAGCTAACTTGTTAACTTGTCATATCTTTATTTACTTATTTTTTTGAACATTTTATTATTTATTATATTTTTCATTAATTTATCATGAAATATTAAATAGTCCTTGACTTTATTATAAGATGGATATTTTATGATCCTATCAAGAACTATAATTTCAAGCAGAGAGAATCGATTGTTTTTGTATTTTATAGCCATGATCATGTTTTCGTTTTAGAACTTCACCTTTTTTTTGGGAAGTTTCACACAATTAATTAGCAGTGAAAGTAAAAAATTAAATCTTAACCTAAAATATAAGTTATAAACACTGAATTAAAGAAAAAATTAAAGTATATTCGTGCTCTCATATATATATATATATATATATATATATATATATATATATATATATATATATATATATAATGTTCCCCTCTTTCTAAAATAGTTCTTCGAATGATAATTTTTTGAGCCATTGTTCCATCGTCAAAATCATCTTATCTTATCAATTTAACATAACATGTTTTTCATTTTTGGGCATCAACTTCCTTTCAACTACTAAATGCTTATTTATTAATAAAATTTAAATTTTCTTTTTAATTTCAATTTCATACTTTCACAACTTCATTTTCTTAGCGCATACCATTATACATGAATTTAAACATGTTTTCTCAAAAAAAAAAAAAAAATCATGTTCTTTAGTAATATAAACAACAATACATACACAAACATGATAAAACCTTCATTTCCATGGCCATCTATGATTACCTTGTAAAAACTTAGTACTTTTTTATTATTTTTTTACCTTCAATTAATTCTATGCCATGCCCTCTGACACGCCCTAAGGGTATTGTCCGCAAGTGTACGGGTCGTACAAGTAATAATAGAATTTGAGTCCCGAGTTATCGTCCCTCAGAGAAGTTGGTTAGCCTAATTAACTACCGGTTAATCTTACCCTAAGTATATTCTAGCAAATTATGAAATTTAAGTTGGTGATCTACTAAGGCTAATTAAACGTATTGAAAACAATAAACATTAAAAAATAAATAAAGTAAAACTGAACTAAGATTTGCTTACCGAACTCCGAGCAATTAAAATAAAAAAAAACCTACAAAAGAAATTAAAACAGTTAAAAATTCATTAACGCAATTAAAATAAAAAGAAAAAATAGAAATAAAGAAACAAGATTAATTAAACTAAAATTAAACAAGCCTAGAGTAACATATGCATGTAATTAAACTAATGAAAATTGCAAATTAAACTAACCTAAAATTTAATAAAAATGAAAACTAAATTAAAAATGCATAAAATGAGTTTAATCTAAATTAATTCTAATTGGAAAACCTATTACTAAAATAAAAATAAAAATTAACTAATGACATAATTAAATCTAAATTCTAGACTAATCAATAAATTGAACTATAAATAATCATGCAAATAAAATTAAAATAATAACTTCTTATGCTAATAAATTAAATTGGAATTAACTATTCTAAAAATGCATGAAAATGGATTAAAGCTACAATGCAAATGTGCCAAACATGGCCTTAAGTGAATTGCAAAACACCAAAGTGGTCCCGATTATGTGTTGGTACTGTTCATTATCTTTCCAATTTTTTGTTGTCCAGGCATGCTCGATTTGTCCTCTGCTACTAGTGTCCTGCACTCTCGGTTCTGGCCAGTCCTCTGCTCCTGCCGTGCACCAGGCATCCAGACGTTGCTACTGCGCTCGGCTGCTATCTGTTCCAGGTAATACCATCTGCTGCAGGTGCTGCTCAAGTGTTTCTGCTCAACTTTTGCTATTCGTTCCCTGCAACTATCTGCTATACTGCATCCAGGTGCCTGCTGCTTTGGTTCTGCCCATCTAACTGCACAGGCCTTCAGCTGCATTCCGTGCTGCATCCAGACTGCCTGCTGCTGCTCTCGATCATGGTCCACTTTTGCACAGCTCTCGGTCACAGTCCACTGCTGCTCTAGCGTGTACCAGCTCTGTTCTGCAGTAGCATCAGTGAGCTCCCTATCCTGCTTTCAGCTCCATTCTGCCGCACAAGTCAGCTTCATTCCATTCAACATCATGCACACTGTTAAACAAGCTAAACATCTAACAACAACCTAAACATCAAATAACAGTGAGATTAATGCATAAAGAAAAATACCTAATGAATAGTAAAAAAATGAAGAACAGAGTGGAACAGAGCAAAGATCGGTCTGTCGGGTTGCTTCCTTGTTACCATCCAGCTAGTCATCGAACTCATTCTCTCATAGTACACAGAAGCATCTCCAAGCAAACAGCAACTAAGAAAATGCAAAAAACTAATAATGGACACTAACTCAGTAATGAAGAAACATATAAAACATGAAAATAGAAGGGTCCTAGGCCATGGTTTCCTTCATTTTCTTCTCCTTCCATATTCCACATTGCTCATGATGTTGATAAATGCTCAGCATCAATCCACATCAAGGTAACAGAACCATAAGGTGGAAGAATGAATGAAATAATGATGCCACCCGAATGCACCAAAAAAATCTAATCGAGAGTTGCAAGAACAATAGTTTAACAAACAAAAACATAAGCAAGTTGGAAAATCGAGAGCTAACAGCTAGAAAAAAACAATGATTTTCATGGTAACACTAAAATAAAGATCTGGGATTGAAACGGAATCAAACAATAGAGAAAATGGAAATGAAACTATTCATTAATAAAACAAAGAACTAGAAATGAACAAAAACTTTGCGTGAAAATAAAAGTTAACATGAATAGTAATCTAACAATGGTGGCTATCGAAAAAAGAAAAAAACTTAAAAACAATAAATCGTCAAATAAACCCTAAAACTATTCTACCCTAAATTAAAACTACTCCTAAATTACTTCTATTCTAACCTAGGCTCCCCCCTTTTCAATTGCCATCATATTCTATTTATACACACACTTAGGGGTACAATGGTAATTTTTTCATCTTAGATGAGTTGGCATTGTTTAGCCACTTGTCTTCACACCATTGGCTCATTGAAATAAATATTTCCATGTCATTTGTCTTTTTGTCCAATTGGATGTGCTAGGCTCGTGTTGTCCGCGTGGTCCAATCTCGATTTTAGCCCAATTTCGGTCTATTTTCTACCGAAATATTCAAAATTCATCTGGATTTAATTTATCTGCAAACATGAAAATTTTAATTAAATAAAGGGGATAATTAACAAAAGAAATTGGGGATTTAAATAATTAATTAGGAAATTAAGCACAAATAATTCTAAAAATATAGAATTATCACACCCCCAAACTTGAGCTTTTGCTTGTCCTCAATCAAAACAAAATAATTGTAGGAATGACACGTACAAAACCCAATAATTTCCCTAATATTATCCTCAAAGAAAAAGTATAGACTATGAAATCAAAGAATCACAATTATAAGTCCAACACTCAGAATCATTCAATCATAAGTCCTAACCCAAATTGGATCCCTCGTGTGTGTGTGAAAATGTCAAAGTCACTTCACAGTACATTACCTGGATCAGATTATACAAACATAGTGAATGCAAAGTCAAAGACATGTGATCATTCCCATAAGTTTGCTTTTCACTTCTCTCTCCACTAATGTAGTCACACTTAACTAAAGATCAATAGGACTTCATTAAGCTTGTAATGTAAGGCTAGGGCTAAGGTATGATAAAGTCGATTTAGGTTTAATTACCCCTTAACATGCATTACTTCTAGGATCTTTAATGTAAGAGCTCAAATTATTTCCCCCACACTTATCTCTTTTGCTAAACATTTTATTCTATTTTTGTATTTTTCATCTTTCTTCTTTTTTTTTTTTTTGAATTTTCACTATCACCAGATACCCATATGTATAAAGCTCACAGTATATCCAATGATTTTCCATGCTTTCGGGGTAAGGGATAGGAAATGAATATTTAAGCTAAGGAAATTAACACAGGTGTATTTACAGAGAAAGGCTTATTTGGCTCAGATAGGTGACTAGGGTTAAAATATGTACAGGGATGGCTAGAAAGGCTCAAACGATCCAAAGATGGCCTAAATCATCTCCCTAATTAAGTGTGATCTAATATTTCGTCTCGAGATTAGATCAAACAAATTCTAGAATATGATGCACAAAATCAACTGAACAAATGCAATCCTAGGTCCACATAAGCTTTCTCTAAATAAATATACAGATTCATGACATGACATGTGCGTAAGATGAGGAAATCACAATCAGAATCAAGACAAATTCAAGAATTCAACTTCATGCTTTTCCTATAATCATGCTTCTCAGTCAATCAAAATCATACTTAATCATGGGGTCATATCATTGGAATATGAGAAAATTACATGCTAAGCACTAAATCATCCCAAAATCAAACAATTTCAGTTCATATTTTTGAAAAAATTTTGAAATGTTTTTTTTAATTTTGCCCAAATTTTTGAAAAATTCTTAAGTAATATCCCCTCCTCTAAACTTAAAATGCACAGTATCCTCAGTGTGCAGATAATATAAGAATTTAAGCTCAAGAACAAAGTACTCCCCTTTCTGATGATGATGAACAACTGAAGCTTTGATTGAAAGCGTAAAACTAGAAAATAAACCTGCAAAATAAACAAAGAGAGAAATAACAGAAAAGAAAAAGAAAAAGAACTATATACAAAAAGTGAAGAAAAATACAGCCACTTCAAATACAACTAAAGAAAACAACACTCAACAGCAAAGCAAAGAGTAGGAGGATCAGCCAGAGTGGTGATAGAATGTCGACAGTTAACTCCTCTTTAGTTCTATCTATTTCCCTCCTTCTTTCAGATTTCTTGTACTTAAACCTTATATCTTCCTCAATCTCCATTTTAAAACACTCTTGAGAGTCATCAGGGAGCTTCAAAGGTTTGAAAACATGAAATATCACCTCCTGATCTAGGACTCCCATAGTTAACTCCCCCTTTTGCACATCAATTAAAGTTCTATCAGTCGCTAAGAAAGGTCTGCTAGTATAATGAGGACTTCCCTGTCTTCCTCCATGTCTAGAACAATAAAATTCGCAGGGAATTTGTCAACCTTTACTAACACATTTTCAATGACCCCCTTTGGATATTTAATGGATCGATCTACTAGCTGAAGGGTCACTGTAGTGGGCTTGACATCCCCTATTCCTACTTCTGATAGATAGACAAAGACATTAGATTGATACTAGCTCCTAAATCACACAGGGCTCTACCAAAGAACATATTTTCAATAGTGCATGGTATGGTAAAACTCCCGAGATCCTTGAGCTTGGGGGGTAATTTCCTCTGAATAACTGCACTACATTCCTCAATTAAAGACATCGTCTCATAATCTTCCAATCTTCTTTTCCTAGAGAGGATATCCTTTAGAAACTTCACATAACTTAGCAAATTATAGATCTAGTTTTTGATTCTGGAACCTCTGAGGAAAAGGTACTGGTGGTCTAATCGAAGGGGATGTAATGGAAGCATGTATAGCATCAGAGGACGAGGAAGGCATTGAAGTAGAAGAAGGTAAAGATGAAGAAGCGCCTAGTTTTGATTCTTTTGCAGCCTGATCTTTAGGTTCCTGCTCTTTCTGAGCTGCCTCGTTAGAACTTAAGGATTCTTCAACTATGTTCTGTTCAGGTTAGAACTTAACTTGTGGATCATCATCTAGCTCTCTACCGCTCCTAAGGTTAATGGCTTTCACATGTTCTTTACC
This sequence comes from Firmiana major, assembly GCA_033439115.1. Taxonomy (NCBI): domain Eukaryota; kingdom Viridiplantae; phylum Streptophyta; class Magnoliopsida; order Malvales; family Malvaceae; genus Firmiana; species Firmiana major. The sequence goes on from CM065907.1 coordinate 13,473,621, forward strand.
CTCCCTTAGCCTAACAGGATTAGCTTTAGTGTTACTAGGAAGGGTCCCTTGAGGATATTGGCTAAGAGCATTTGCTATTTGTCCCACCTGAACCTCTAAGTTCTTAATTGAAGCTGCTTGATTTTGCAGGATCGTTGAGAACATCTCCTCTAATGTAGGCTTCTTCTCAGCTGTTGGTGTGTGGTAATGTTGGGGCTGCATAGGTTGTGGTGGTGGTGGTGGTGGGGATAGATGATGTGGTAGATGGTATAGATATTGCGATTGTGGTGGTACCTGAACCGATGGAGCTTGAAAACTAGGGGGTCCTACAGATATGGAGTTAGAAGTTTGCCCTTGGTCTTGACTCCAGGAGAAGTTAGGATGGTTCCTCCACCCTGGATTATAGGTGTTTGAAAAAAGGTTGTTCAGTTGCGTTTGAGAAGGGGCAACATACTGAACCGATTCTAAGTTGAGCGGACAGCTATCTACAGAGTGGGTACCACTACACAGCTCGCAGGAAAGAAAAGGACTTTGGACAGAATACACAGGGTTAGGACTAGTGGGAGGATTATGTTGGGTACTGAGCGACTCTACCTTCTTCGTAAGGTTAGCGATTTGAGAAGTCAAGGTAAACAGTGTGTCGAGCTTATAAATACTCACTGACTTCTTTGGTAATTGCCTTTCTGAGGACCATAGATAGTTGTTAGCTGCCATCTTTTCTAACAATTCGTAAGCTTCCTCCTCTGTTTTACACATTAGCGCTCCACCCGCAGCAGCGTCAACAATGGTCCTATTTGGGCTTGTAAGTCCGTTGTAGAAGGTCTGAACTTGCAACCACAAAGGTAGGCCATGGTGAAGGCACTTCCTAATAAGCTCCTTATATCGTTCCCATGCTTCGTAAATAGTTTCAGAGTCGTATTGAGCAAAGGAAGATATGTCACTACGGAGTCTGGCCATTTTAGAGGGAGGGAAAAACTTAACTAGAAATTGATGGGTTAACTCGTCCCATGTAGAAATGGATCTTGAAGGCAAGGAGGTTAACCAATGTCACGCCCTATTCCTAAGCGAGAAGGGGAATAATCTAAGCCTAAGCGCATCATCAAATAATCCGTTGTGCTTGAACGTATTGCACAGGTCCATGAATTGCCCAAGGTAAGCATGTAGGTCATCGTACGGAAGCCCACTGAACTGTAGAGAAGTCTGGATCATCTGGAGGATTGCAGGCTTAATTTCAAAATTGTTTGCAGGGACAGCTGGTGGCCTAATACCGGTATAATATCCTCCAATCGTCGGCATTGCATAATCTGCAACGGTTCTAATTTTCCTATTTTCTGCCATGATGTTTTGCAGCGGAGCTATTAATTTCCTAGAATCCTTTCGAATTTTCCTAAGGGTTCTTTCAATTTCAGGATCTAGAGGAAAGCTATCGTAACTCCCGGCTCTACGCATACAAACATCTAAAAGTCCTTAGAATTTTTTTTTAGTTTTGTTATTTAATTTTTCAATTTTTTTTATTTTAATTTTTCAATTCACTAATCTAGATAAACTTCTAAATATTTACACCCTAAATATTCACAAGCTAGAATTACACCAAGCATAATTTCACCGATATTAATTAATGACTAATTAAAACCTCCCCGACAACGGCGCCAAAAACTTGACAGGCCCTAAGGGTATTGTCCGCAAGTGTACAGGTCGTACAAGTAATAATGGGATTTGAGTTCCGAGTTATCGTCCCTCAGAGAAGTTGGTTACCTAATTAACTACCGGTTAATCTTACCCTAAGTATATCCTAGCAAATTATGAAATTTAAGTTGGTGATCTACTAAGGCTAATTAAACGTACTGAAAACAATAAACATTAAAAAATAAAGAAAATAAAACTGAACTAAGATTTGTTTACAGAACTCCGAGCAATTAAAATAAAAAAACCTACAAAAGAAATTAAAACAGTTAGAAATTCATTAACGCAATTAAAATAAAAAGCAAAAATGGAAATAAAGAAACAAGATTAATTAAACTAAAATTAAACAAGCCTAGAATAACATATGCATGTAATTAAACTAATGAAAATTGCAAATTAAACTAACCTAAAATTTAATAAAAATGAAGACTAAATTAAAAATGCATAAAATGAGTTTAATCTAAATTAATTCTAATTGGAAAACCTATTACTAAAATAAAAATAAAAATTAACTAATGGCATAATTAAATCAAAATTCTAGACTAATCAATAAATTGAACTATAACTAATCATGCAAATAAAATTAAAATCATAACTTCTTATGCTAATAAATTAAATTGGAATTAACTATTCTAAAAATGCATGAAAATGGATTAAAGCTACAATGCAAATGTGCCAAACATGGCCTTAAGTGAATTGCAAAACACTAAAGTGGTCCCGATTATGTGCTGGTACTGTTCATTATCTTTCCAATTTTTTGTTGTCCAAGCATGCTCGGTTTGTCCTCTGCTACTGGTGTCCTGCACTCTCGATTTTGGCCAGTCCTCTGCTCCTGCCTTGCGCCAGGCATCCAGACGTTGCTACTGCTCTCGGTTGCTATCTGTTCCAGGTAATACCATCTGCTGCAGGTGCTGCTCAAGTGTTTCTGCTCAACTTTTGCTATTCGTTCCCTGCAACTATCTGCTATACTGCATCCAGGTGCCTGCTGCTTTGGTTCTGCCCATCTAACTGCACAGACCCTCTAGCTGCTGTCCGTGCTGCATCCAGACTGCCTGCTGCTGCTCTCGATCACAGTCCACTTCTGCACAGCTCTTGGTCACAGTCCATTGCTGTTCTAGCGTGTACCAGCTTTGTTCTGCAGTAGCATCAGTGAGCTCCCTATCCTGCTTTCAGCTCCATTCTGCCGCACAAGTCAGCTTCATTCCATTCAACATCATGCACACTGTTAAACAAGCTAAACATCTAACAACAACCTAAACATCAAATAACTGTGAGATTAATGCATAAAGAAAAACAGCAAATAAATAGTAAAAAAAATGAAGAACAGAGTGGAACAGAGTAAAGATCGGTCTGCCGGGTTGCTTCCTTGTTACCATCCAGCTAGTCATCGAACTCATTCTCTCATAGTACACAGAAGCATCTCCAAGCAAACAGCAACTAAGAAAATGCAGAAAACTAATAATGGACACTAACTCAGTAATGAAGAAACTTATAAAACATGAAAACAGAAGGGTCCTAGGCTATGGTTTCCTTCATTTTCTTCTCCTTCCATGTTCCACATTGCTCATGATGTTGATAAATGCTCAGCATCAATCCACATCAAGGCAACAGAACCATAAGGTGGAAGAATGAATGAAATAATGATGCCACCCGAATGCACCAAAAAAAATCTAACCGAGAGTTGCAAGAACAATAGTTTAACAAACAAAAACATAAGCAAGTTGGAAAACCGAGAGCTAACAGCTAGAAAAAAACAATGATTTTCATGGTAACACTAAAATAAAGATCTGGGATTGAAACGGAATCAAACAGTAGAGAAAATGGAAAGGAAACTATTCATTAATAAAACAAAGAACTAGAAATGAACAAAAACTTTGTATGAAAATAAAAGTTAACATGAATAGTAATCTAACAATGGTGGCTATCGAAAAAAGAAAAAAACTTAAAAACATTAAATCCTCAAATAAACCCTAAAACTATTTTACCCTAAATTAAAACTACTCCTAAATTACTTCTATTCTAACCTAGGCTCCCCCCTTTTCAATTGCCATCATATTCTATTTATACACACACTTAGGGGTACAATGGTAATTTTTTCATCCTAGATGAGTTGACATTGTTTGGCCAATTGTCTTCACACCATTGGCTCATTGAAATAAATATTTTCATGTCGTTTGTCTTTTTGTCCAATTGGATGTGCTAGGCTCGTGTTGTCCGCGTGGTCCAATCTCGATTTTAGCCCAATTTCGGTCCATTTTCTATCTAAATATTCAAAATTCATCCGGATTTAATTTATCTGAAAACATGAGAATTTTAATTAAATAAAGGAGATAATTAACAAAATAAATTGGGGATTTAAATAATTAATTAGGAAATTAAGCACAAATAATTCTAAAAATATAGAATTATCACCCTCTTAACATTTTCGTGTCAGAAAGAGTACTCCAGTGCCAAAATTGTAAACATTGCAAATTTTCTGTATTTAATTAAATAATAAAAATTCAATGAAAATATGTTATAAGAAAATATGTGTATATATATATATATATGTTAAATTGAAAATGCATAAAAAAAAAAAGAAATGAAAATGAATGATAAAAATAATTACAATAAATATATATATACTTGTATTTGTCAAAATTCAAAATGTAAAAAAAAAAACACAACTACATATATATGCATAATAATAAATAAAACAAAGTATAAGATTAAAACATAAATAAAATAAATAAATAATATAAATAACTTTTATATAATAATAATAATATATATACATAAGTGGGGTACGAAATTGGCTTCAAAAAGAAGCCAATTCTCGCACCTTGTTCATTTCAAAAGAAACAGAGACATCCTCTGTTGCTGAAGCGAGAAGGAAAGAAAAAAAAAAGAAGGGAAGAGAGGAGAGGTCGGTCGGGAGAAGAAAGGGAGAAAAGAAAGGAAGAGAGGAGAGACTGGTCGGCTGAAGGAGAAGCAAGAGAATTAAGTGGCTGAGGGAGAGCAAAACCGAGAGGGGCTAAAGGAGAAGCAAAAATCGAGAGGCTGAGGGGGAAACAAACTGAGAGGAAGAAAGCTGAAAGTAGAACCAAGAGGGAGAAAGCTGAAGCAGACCGAGGCTGGAGCTTGAAGCAGGCCCGAGAGGAAGAAAGCTGAAGCAAACCGAGAGGCTGAGGGAGAGCAGAACCAAGAGGGCTGAAGGAGAAGCAAGAATCGAGACTGAGGGAAGAAACAAAATCGAGACTGAAGGAAGAAACAAAACCGAGAGCTGAAGGAGGAAGCAGAACTGAGAGGCTGGAAAACTGAAGCAGAACCGAGGAGAGCTGGAGCTGAGGCAAACCGAAAGGGAGACTCCAGCTAACCGATGGAAGTGAGCAGGAAATCGGGGAAGCCAAAGCAGAGGAAGAATTTAGTGGGGAGGTGAGGATTCAATAACAGCAACTGGAGAAGAAAGAAAAACGGTGAGCAGTAGCCGAGGGAAGAAAGGAAAGAAGAAAAAGGAAAAAGAAAGGGAAAAAGGGGGGCGGGAGAAAAGTTGGAAATTGAAGAAAGAAAAAAGAGAAGGTAATATATATATATATATATATATATATATATATATATATATATATATATATATATGTTTTTGTTTATAAGCATGAATGTGTAAGTTAAAATAGGTGTAAAATAAAAAGGGGAGAAATGAGAAGTAGACAAAAAAATTGGTAATAATGAATAATAAAAATAAATAATAAAATATATATATGTGTATATACTTATGTGTGTGTGTATATATATAATAATAATAATAATAATAATAATAATAATAAATGTGTGTGTTAGTATAAGTGCATTAAAAAAATATATATATATATAAAAACACACATGTGTTAGCCTAGGTATGTACAATTATATGCACACACAAAGTAGTAGCAAGTAGGGAACGTATAAGGTGATACAAGAAAATGATGATTTAACTATAGATTTTGTAGTAGGATTAAATTTCTGAATGTATGATGGAGCTGGAAGAAAAGGGAAAATTTTGTAAACTCCATGAGATTGATTATATATATCTTCATGTAACCTTAGAAAGTTAAAATTTAAATTTCAAGTAAATTTTCCTAGACAAATAGGGTTACGATTTTGACGCATTGTGGACAATTCGGATGAATAGGATACTAAGTATACAAATTTCAGTGTAGGAGAATCGTAGAAGGAATTAAGGAATGTACTTGGAGGCGTCACTACTCGAACTTGAAATTTTTGATAAATCGAGGTAATGGGTACAATTTGACTTAGTTATGATAATGAATCCTTATTTCATTGATAAAAAGATTTTATGAAGCAACATTATGTTTTCAAATGATTTATAACTGTTTTCATACTTATGGAACGGGTTACGAAATATGATTTCGTTTTAAGAAATATTCTCCGAGTACATCTATGTTTATGAAATGAATTTCCCTAAAGTATGAAAATGCATGGAAGCTTTACAATGGCTTATAATTCTATATTCATATTTTGAAAAGAAACTTTTGACAAGTTCAAAAGTATAAAAAAAAAAAAAAAAGGAAAGGGGAAAAGAAAATTTTGAGACTATAGGCTTCATGCATGACTACTTCTTGTAGTGTTTCGGCTCCACCACTTGAGTGCCGGTATGTAGGGCCCCTGTAGCACTTGATTCTGCCTGTGTGGAAGATGTCTTACTACTTGTGGTTTATGATGATGGTGTTTTGGTAGTATCTTGTGCCCGTTCGCACGCATGTATGTTTTCCGCACGGAGAGTGCCTTTGGTACCCGTGCCCTAGTTAGGTACTAGAGAAAGTAAGAAAGATAGATACTACCCATATTTTATAAAAGTGTTGTACGACCCTGATCCAATCTATAGCCCCTTACCATGGCCATAGGTATGATGACTCTCTACGGAGAATGACACGTATCGCATGACTTAGTTATAGCCTAGTCTCCTAAATTTGATTATGAATGACGATTGTAATGATGACACTGATGAATGATTATGTTCTTTTATGAGATTTATGAAAAATGTTTACGAACAATTATGTTTTATGAAATGTTCATGAATGATGAAAATTTTATGAAATAATTAATAATGTTATTTGATTTAAAGAAACTCATGCTTCATAATTTCTTATGATGACTATGCATAAAATGAAAATTTACATATCTTTTTAAAGATTGGTTTATGAATGATTTTACATGCTTTGACATATCAGAACTACTTTAAACGTATTATCTTACTGGACTTTTTCTCGAAAGCTCACCCGTCTACCTTTCAGACTATTTGCAGTGATCTATAGGCGCTACTTGCCGCATACACGACATAGGCTGGGGAGAAAGAGCTACCATAGGCTACATTTTGTACATGCACAAAAGGTATACAATTACATTCCTTTACCAGACACATTTTGTATGCACAGACATATATTGAAAATATTTTGTTGGGATGTAATTTGTAAGAAAACAAATATAAAGGATATTACTTTTTGGGAATTTGTTTTAAAGTAATTGGTTTGATTTGAAGTGAATGTCTTGGATTGATGATGTGGATTTAGGAAAGCATGTTTGGTAGTTGTGGATATACAGTATTGTTAAAAACAAATTGGTTTGCAGGTGGGTAGGCTTATGTATAAACCGTTATGCTGTCAAAATTTCTATCGGCCATATAAATCAAAACATGGAATTTAAATATAATTTCGGATAAATAAGTAAGAAAATGAGTTGACACTGAACAGGAATACAACCTAAGTGAATAAAGGAATAAGTGGGAAAAATAAGCTTAAAAAAAATCCCTCAAATTTTCAAGTGTCGTTACAGTTAAAGGTGGTATCAGAGCGAAAGTTGTCTAGTACTGTCAGTGTCGAAATATGGGTAAAATTACATCCCAAAATATCTGTGCTTGTCTGGTTGTAGACAATGTATACCTAATGAAGTTAAGATTTGATCTTTGGTTTACGCGCAAGTATTAGATCACGTGCATAATGAGTGGAAGACGAGGAAGCCCTTAGAGGCAAGTTCAGCCACCTTCACCCCCTTCACCGTAGCCAGAGAGTCCCAATACTCGTATGACACGGTTTGAGCAGAGTTTAGAGTAGCGCCTCGAGCGAGGCTTAGAATCGATAGCTGCCATGGTTGCCCAACACCTAGGGGCAAACATCTCTGATTCAGCTGGCACAGCACCAACTCCTACTCCGGTGCCGACTCTTCCATAAACACCACCTCCACCTCCTCCTCCACAAGTACCCCCAATACCTATGGCACCTCAGCCGCCTATACAGACTCGGACGAAAGAGAGGGATGTTGGTAGGATGAGGGATTTCCTGAAAATGAAGCCTCCAGCATTCAAAGGAGTTAAGAATCCAATAGAGGCTGAAGAGTGGCTAGTAGACCTCGGGAAGTTCTTTGATTATCTGAGGTGTTCTGATGTAGAGAAGGTTTCTATGGCTATGTACATGTTAAAAGGCCAAGCAGAGTATTGGTAGGGATCCACCAAGGTCCTTCTGACTGCTCAGCATCCGGTGATTAGTTGGGATGCATTCTTGACAGCCTTCAGAGAGCAGTATGTTCCACGAGTGCCCAACAGAAGTTGCAGAAAGACTTTTTGAATTTGGTACAGGGCAGTATAATCGTGGATGAGTACAAGAGTAAGTTTACTATGTTGATGAGGTATGGTCCTGAGACGTTCTAGAATGAAGAGCTTCGTACTGAGAGGTTTCTAGCCGGGTTAAGGCCCGCTATCCGAGATCGACTATTGGGGTTTTGGATTACTAAGTTCAAGGATTCCCTCGGTAGAGCACAGATGATTGAGAGGGGTTTAAATGTTACACAGATGGAGTATGGCTTTAAGGGAAAGAGCAAGGATAAAGGTAGGAAGATAGAGTTTGTAAGACAGGATTATTGGAGGGGCCAACCCAAGAGGCTGAGGACAGATGAGTTTCGAACTAGGGTTGATAGACCTACAATTCCTGTACCTGCTCCCCTAATTGCTAGAGGTCCACAACAGTACAGGCAGTTGTGCAAAGAGTGTGGGAAACTCCATGGAGGTGTTTGTCGTATGCTCACAGGGAGCTGCTTTAAGTGTGGACAAAAGGGACACATGATAGGGGATTGCCCACAGAACCAGATCCCACAACCCCTAGAGCAACCACGACAACCTGAGAGGCAAGCTCCCAAGAGACAAGTCCTACAGAGATGGGCTACCGCAGTAGCGAAGGGCAAGAAGCCTGTCACTCATAGGAGAGTCTTTGCCTTGGACAGAGAGACTGCTGATGCCACCACTGAGACCATTCGGGGTAAGCTTTTAATTTATAATCATGAGGCACATGTACTATTTGATCTTGGTTCCACACACTCTTTCTTATCACCCAATTTCTCACGTAATTTGCATATTAAGCTTGAATCTCTAGATTTTACGTTACACATTAGCACACCCATGTATAAATCTCAAAAGACTGATATGGTGTGTAGAAATTATGAAATCAAGGTAGGAGATAAGATCATGTTAGCAGATCTAATCTTGTTAAACATGTATGGCTTTTATGTAATTTTTGGTATGGATTGGCTAGCCACCAATCGCGTAAGTATAGACTGCTACACTAAGACTGTAACCTTCTTCTTACCTAATAAGTTTGATGTATGCTTTGCAGTTAAGGAATAAAGTACATGATTTTGACTATTGATGAAACTTTTTTATGAACGTGTTAATATAAAGGTTATGTTGCATTCATCTCCGATACTAGTTGGGAACATCCAAGTATTCATGACATACCAGTGGCATGCGAGTTTTTGGATGTATTTCCTAATGAACTACCGGGACTACCACCGGAGAGAGAGTTGGAATTCACTATAGATTTGGCACCAGAGACTCAGCCAATCTCGAAGTCTCCTTACCGGATGGCTCTTGTTGAACTTGAGGAACTGAAAAAGCAGTTGCAAGACTTGCTAGATAAGGGGTTAATTAGGCCAAGTATATCCCCGTGGGGAGCTCCGGTATTATTTATGCGGAAGAAGGATGGTAGTCGCAGGTTATGTATATACTATAAGCTGCTGAACAGGACCACAATCAAGAACAAGTATCCCTTACCCAGAATAGATGATTTATTTGACCAGCTAAGAGGGGCTACGGTGTTCTCAAAAATTGACCTACGATCGAGCTATCACCAATTGAGGATTAGGAAGGAGGATGTTCTGAAAACGACCTTCAGAATGAGATATGGCAACTATGAGTTCCTCGTGATGCCCTTTGGTCTAACTAATGCCCCAGCTGCATTTATAAGCCTGGTGAATGAGGTTTTTTCCAAGAGTATCTAGATCGGTTTGTCATAGTTTTCATCGACGATATTCTGATCTACTCAAAGTCCCGAGAGGAGCATGAGCAGCATTTGAGAGTAGTGCTTCAAACTCTCAGAGAGAAGCAGTTGTATGGGAAGTTGGATAAGTGTGAGTTTTGGTTGGAGCAAATAGCATTTTTGGGCTATATTGTTTCTAAGGACGGGGTGTCAGTGGATCCGTCTAAGGTTGAGGCAGTACTCAAATAGGAGAGGCTAAAAATCGTTACAGAAATCCAAAGTTTTCTGGGACTAGCTTGATACTACAGGAGGTTTGTAGAAGGTTTCTCTAAGATTGCCGCTCCACTGACTAAGCTGATACACAAGGATGTTCCATTTGAGTGGACTGATCAGTGTGAGCAGAGTTTTCAAAAACTTAAGAAGAGGTTGACCACTGCCCCAGTCTTAACCATTCCTAGTGGGTCTGGAGGTTATGTAGTATACAGTAATGCATCATATCAGGGCTTGGGGTGTGTACTTATGCAGCATGGGAGAGTAGTCGCGTATGGTTTGTGTCAACTTAAGAATCATGAAAGGAACTACCCACCCATGATTTGGAGTTAGTCGTGGTTGTTTTTGCTTTGAAGATATGGCGGCATTATCTGTATGGAGAAAGATTTCATATTTTTACAGACCATAAGAGCTTGAAGTACATCTTTAACCAGTAGGAGCTGAATATGAGGCAGAGACGGTGGATAGAGCTCCTCAAGGATTATGACTGCGAGATTCTGTATCACCTGGGCAAGGCAAACGTAGTGGCAGATGCTCTAAGCAGGAAGGGGATGATTTCTTCTATGATGATCAGAGAATGAGAGTTGTTAGAGCAGTTTGCCATGCTCAATGTTAGTGTGAAAATAGAAGAAGTTGGGTTGATAGCTAATTTGCAGATTGAACCTAGTATACTAGATCAGATCAGAACTAGACAGAGGGGTGATAAAAAATTATTGGACATGGTTAGTCAGGCAAAACAGAACATGCAACCAGACTTTGTGGTTGGTGAGGAAGGGTTGTTGAGGTTTAGGGGTCTCATATTTGTCCCAAATGATGATGCCCTATGACAAAGGATCTTAAAGGAGTCTCATTGTTCTTGGTACACCATGCACCTGGGAAGCACTAAGTTGTACCATGATTTACGGAAGATGTATTGGTGGGTCGGTATGAAAAGAGATGTAGCTGAGTTTGTGGTCAAGTGTCTGATTTGTCAGCAGATTAAGATTGAACACCAAAAGCCAGCGGGGTTACTTAAGTCCCTTCCAGTGCCTATATGGAAATGGGAGCACATTACAATGAACTTTATTATGGGTTTACCAAGGACCTGAAAGGGGCATGATGCAATCTGAGTGATTGTAGATAGATTGACTAAGAGTGCCCACTTCTTAGCCATCAAAAGTACAGACTCCTTAAGTGCTTTAGCAAAGTTGTATGTGAAGGAGATAGCTCGGTTGTATGAGGCTTCCGTGAGCATTACATCAGATAGAGATTCCCGATTCACTTCCAGATTTTGGGCTCATTTCTAAGAAGCCATGGGATCTCAGCTTAACCTGAGCACAACCTATCATCCTCAAACCGATGGTCAATCTGAGAGGACCATTCAGACCTTAGAGGATATGCTGAAGGCGTGCGTTTTGGAGTTTAAGGGCTCATGGGATGACCATATTCCTCTTGCAGAGTTTGCTTATAACAACAACTATCATGCTAGCATCGGGATGGTACCGTATGAAGCCTTGTATGGTAGAAGATGTAGGTCTCCAGTGGCTTGGGAAGAAGTGGGTGACAGAAAGATCTTGGCTCCTGATTTGGTGGAACAGGCAGCAGAGGGTGTTCGGATAATCTGTGATAGACTTAAGGCTGCACAAAGTAGCCAGAAGAGTTATACGGATAAGCATAGGATGCCACTTGAGTTTCAGATTGGGGACTCCGTGTTTTTGAAAGTATCCCTGAGCAAAGGTATTATGCACTTTGGAAATAAGGGGATCTGAGTCCTCGCTTCATTGGTCCTTTTAAGATTCTAGAGAGAGTGAGAGACGTAGCCTACAGACTTGCCTTACCATCACAGCTTTCTGGGGTATATAATGTCTTCCACGTCTCGATGTTAAGGAAGTATAATCTGAATCCCTTACACATCATTGAGTATGAGCCCTTGAGCATTCAAGATGATATGAGCTACATTGAGCAACCTATCCAGATTTTGAACAGGAAGGAAAAGGTACTTCGATCGAAGACTATCCCTCTGGTAAAGGTTCTTTAGAAACACCATTTGGTTGAAGAAGCTACATATGAGCTAGAGAGCCTTATGAAAGAGAAGTACCCACATCTATTCTGATGGACCCGGATGAATTTGGAGGACCAAATTCTTTAAAGATGGGGAGAATGTAAACACTGCAAATTTTCTGTATTTAATTAAAGAATAAAAATTTAATGGAAATATGTTATAAGAAAATATGTGTGTATATATATATATTTGTTAAATTGAAAATGCATAAAAGAATGAAATGAAAATGAATGATAAAAATAATTACAATATATATATATATATATATATATATATATATGTATTTGTCAAAATTGAAAATGTAAAAAAAAAAAAAACACAACAACATATATATGCATAATAATAAATAAAACAAAGTATAAGACTAAAACATAAATAAAATAAATAAATAATATAAATAACTTTTACATAATAATAATATATAAACATAAGTGGGGTACGAAATTGGCTTCAAAAAGAAGCCAATTCCCGCACCTTGTTCATTTCAAAAGAAACAGAGACATCCTCTGTTGCTGAAGTGGGAGGGAAAGAAAAAAAAAAGGGAAAGAGAGGAGAGGTCAGCTGGGAGAGGAAAGGGAGAAAAGAAAGGAAGAGAGGAGAGGCCGGCCGGCTGAAGGAGAAGCAAAAGAATCGAGTGGCTGAGGGAGAGCAGAACCGAAAGGCTGGGAAGGAAGCAAACCGAGAGGAAGAAAGTTGAAAGCAGAACCGAGAGGGAGAAAGTTGAAGCAGACCGAGGCTAGAGTTGGAAGCAGACCCCACAGGAAGAAAGCTGAAGCAAACCGAGAGGCTGAGGGAGAGCAGAACCGAGAGGGCTGAAGGAGAAGCAAAAATCAAGACTGAAGGAAGAAATAAAACCGAGACTGAAGGAAGAAACAGAATCGAGAGCTGAAGGAGGAAGCAGAATCGAGAGGCTGGAAAACTGAAGCAGAACCGAGGGGAGCTGGAGCTGAGGCAAACCGAGAGAGACTGTAGCTAACCGATGGAAGTGAGCAGGAAATCGGGGAAGCCAAAGCAGAGGAAGAATTTGGCAGGGAGGTGAGGATGCAATAACAGTAGCTAGAGAAGAAAGAAAAATGGTGAGCAGTAGCCGAGGGAAGAAAGGAAAGAAGAAAAAGGAAAAAGAAAGGAAAAAAAGAAAAAGGAAAAAGAAAGGAAAAAAGGGGGGTGGGGGGAAGAAAAGCTGGAAATTGAAGAAGGAAAAAAGAGAGGTAAATATATATATATAATGTAAATATTTATATATATATATATATATGTTTGTGTTTATAAGCATGAATGTGTAAGTTAAAATAGTTGTAAAATAAAAAGGGGAGAAATAAGAAGTAGACAAAAAAAAGGTAATAATGAATAATAAAAATAAATAATAATATATATATATATATAAAAATATGTGTATATACTTATGTGTGTGTATATATATATATATATATATATATATATATATATATATATATATATATATATATAAAATAAATGTGTGTGTTAGTATAAATGCATACAAAAAAATATATATATATATAAAATAAATGTGTGTGTTAGTATAAATGCATACAAAAAAATATATATATAAACACACATGTGTTAGCTTAGGTATGTACAATTATATGCACACACGAAGTAGTAGCAAGTAGGGAACGTATAAGGTGATACAAGAAAAGGATGATTTAATTGGGAATGTAGCTAAAGACTTTGTAGTAAGATTAAATTTTCGAATGTATGATGGAACTGGAAGAAAAGGGGAAATTTTGTAAACTCCCTGAGGTTGATTATATATACATATATATATATATATATATTGATGCAACCTTAGAAAGTTAGAATTTAAATTTCAAGTAAATTTTCCTAGACGAATAGGGTTACAATTTTGATGCATTGTGGACAATTCGGATGAATAGGATACTAAGTATACAAATTTCGGTGTAGGAGAATCGTAGAAGGAATTAAGGGAGGTACTTGGAGGCGTCACTACTCAAACTTGAAATTTTCGATAAATCGAGGTAAGAGGTACAATTTGACTTAGTTCTGATAATGAATCCTTATTTCATTGATAAAAATATTTTATGAAGCAACATTATGTTTTAAAATGATTTATAACTGTTTTCATACTTATGGAACGGGTTACGAAATATGATTTCGTTTTAAGAAATATTCCCCGAGTACATCTATATTTATGAAATGAATTTCCCTAAAGTATGAAAATGCAAGGAAGCTTTACAATGGTTTATAATTCTATATTCATATTTTGAAAGAAACTTTTGGTAAGTTCAAAAGTATAAAAAAAAAAAAAAAGGGAAAGGGGAAAAGAAATTTTTGAGACTATAGGCTTCATGCATGGCTACTTCTTGTGATGTTCCGGCTCCACCACTTGAGTGCCGGTACGTAGGGCCCCTGTAGCACTTGATTCTGCCTATGTGGAAGATGTCTTGCTACTGTGGTTTATGATGATGATGTTTTGGTAGTATCTCGTGCCCGCACAGCACGCATGTATGTTTCCCGCACGGAGAGTGCCTTTGGTGCCCGTGCCCTATCTAGGTGCTAAAGAAAGTAAGAAAGATAGATACTACCCATATTTTATAAAAGTGTTGTACGACCCTGATCCAATCCATAGCCCCCTTACCATGGCCATAGGTATGATGACTCTCTACGGAGAATGACACGTATCGCATGATTTAGTTATAGACTAGTCTCCTCGATTTGATTATGAATGACGATTGTGAAGATGACACTGATGAATGATTATGTTCTTTTATGAGATTTATGACAAATGTTTACGAACAATTATGATTTATGAAATGTTCATGAAAGAATAAAATTTTATGAAATAGTTAAGCATGTTATTTGATTTAAAGAAACTCATGCTTCATAATTTCTTATGATGACTATGCACGAAATTAAAATTTACATATCTTTTTAAAGATTGGTTTATGAATGATTTTAGACGCTTTTATATATCAGAACTACTTTAAACGTATCATCTTAGTGGGCTTTTCCCCGAAAGCTCACCCCTCTACCTTTTAGACTATTTGCAGTGATCTATAGGCGCTACCTGCCGAGTACACGACGTAGGCTGGTAGGAAAGAGCTACCCTAGGCTACTTTTTGTACACGCAGAAAAGGTATACAATTATATTCCTTTACCAGACACATTTTTTCTGCACAGACATATATTGGAAATATTTTGTTGGGATGTAATTTGTTAGAAAACAAATACAAAGGATATTACTTTTTGGGAATTTGTCTTAAAGTAATTGGTTTGATTTGAAGTGAATGTCTTGGATTGATGATGTGGATTTGGGAAAGGATGTGTGGTAGTTGTGGATATCTAGGATTGTTAAAAACAAATTGGTTTGCAGGTGGGTCGGCTTATGTATAAGCTGTTATGCTGCTGAAATTTCTGCAATGAAAGCAGAATATTTTTTATTCTTAGTAATTATTTGTTTTTTTTATACCTATTTTAGATTCTCAATTAGGAAAATATCATAAGTTCATAATTCATTGTCCCGCCACCTTCCATTATCAATTTTTGATCTATAATTATTAATTCTGATCTCCCTATGATGGCCCAATTTTTTTTTTCCTTTTCTGATTTTTCCCATTTTCATAGTGTCAACTAAGAAAATCTTTTTCTTTTTTTCCTAATTTTTTTCTTGTTGCCTAATTGTTTTTCCTTTCTTCCATATTGTCAACTAAGAAAATCTTTTTATTTACGGATAATTATCTTATATACGGTCAGTAAACTTTTTTGACTTCACAGACGGGGTTAAAATGATAACACATGTTGGTGTATAGGATAATTATCCTTTATTTATTTACATATTTCCTTCTCTTTGTAAAATTCAGTAATACAAAAAACATGTATTTCATTTTCTTTTATCTATTTTCTATTCACATTTTATAGCATAAAAAAGTCTTGGAAGAATTATAATATATAAGTATGAATCACCAAAAGCTTACTAGATTAGTGGTGTAAAGGAGACACTTCTATTCAAAAATTATTTTTGTTTGTTTACGACAAAATTTGAATTTAGTCGACATTATGAAAATATAATAAATTATGAAAATATTTGATTTTTTCACCTATTTTAGATTCTCAATTATGAAAATACCATAAATTCATAATTCATTATCCCACCACCTTCCGTTTTGAAATTTTGATTTACAATTCCTAACTAATTCTGAACTCCCTATGATTGCCTAATTTTTTTCCTTTTCTATTTTTTCTTCATAGCGTAAACTGAGAAAATCTTTTATTTATTACTTCTCTTCTTCTCATTGTGAAATTCAATATTATAAAAAACATGTAGTTTTCATTTGCTTTTATCTATTTTCTATTTACATTTTATAGCATAAAAAAGCCAGGGGAGAATTATAATTTATAGGCATGAATTACAAAAAAGTTGTGTTCTAGATTAGTGGTGAAATGGAGATAACAGTGCTAGTAGATTATTTGTGTTTGATTCTAAAAAGAAAATTATTATTGATCGAGTCTAGTCCCAGCTTGTGAGATCCCATATATGTATAAGCACGACTTTGTATATATATGTAAACAGTGATGTGCTTGTAATGTGAAGTATAAATGATGTAAGTCCATCAGTTTAAGGTACACACATGTAATAAGAGTTGTGATTGCACGTACAAGTTACATTATGAATGAGTATGAAGAAATGGACTTAAACATGTGGTGAATGTGAGTAAAATGGAATATGAGTAGTGTGGTAAATGGAATGAAGATTTGCATGAGTATGCACTTCCATTTGGCTTATATTAAGTACCTTTGGTTATACAAGGATCCTACACAAGTTTTAATGTGTATGAAGTATTATGGGATGTCATTTTCAAGTCTCAAAGATGATTGGATAAGAAAATGACCATTGCAGAAAATTAAGGATGTTTTGGTATAAGTTTCTACAGGAAACTATAGCAAAATCTGAAAATTATGTAGGCCAGATTGATCTCATAGGATGAGAGATCGATCTGGAAGAGCCAGAAAGCTGTTATTTGAGAAAAGGAATAGGGCAGATCGATCTCCAATGGGGCCAGATCGATCTCCTAAACATTCTGTAATGAAAAGATCGATCCTCAAGCCTACATATCGATCTCCTTAGCTCTCTGTTTGGAGCAAATCGATCTCAAGTTTCGACAGATAGATCTCATGCTTAAAATGCCATCAAAAAGAGGGATTTAAAGGGACCAGATCGATCTCCTCCTAGTGCATATCGATCTCCTTAAGCTATTTCTATAAAAGGAGTGTTGAAAATCTAAAAATTTCAAAAAAAACATCCCCCTTCCATTTTCAACTCAAAAATCTAACTTTCTCTCTCTAAAATCAGCCATTTTCAGTAAGATTTGAAGAGAGACCATTAGAAGTAAAGTTGTTCATCTTGAGGAAGAGAACAACATAGTTTGGAGGCATTTACCCATTTGTTGGATTAAAGGAACAAAGGGCATTTCTAATTGAAGCAAAGAGGAAATCCAAAGAGGTAAGTTTCTAGTGCACAAATCCAAGTACATTTGTCTAGTTGATTTTGAAGTTGATTTGGGTGTGCACATTATGGGTAGAACTACCTAGAATACCATGAAATGAATATAACCTAGAAATGGGTTAGTGTGAGAAGTGAAATGTGGTGGAATAAATGATGAATGGGATATCTTGAGATGATAATGGTGTCGAGGAGATAATATTAAGATAATAATATGGAATGAATAGAGAGGCTTACCCAAAAAGGGTAAAATGAGCGTTTAAGGCTTTGGGTGGAATATATAGTTGAATGAGAGTTAGCATTACTAACTCGAATGTATGATGAATAAATTGCAGCTTCTGAGGATACGTCGGAGCGAGTTGAGCCAAGAGCGTGAGAAGCTAAGAGGAAAAGAGTCACACCAAGTAAATTGAGGTAAGGAAATTGTGTGGACTCTTAGAGATATCTGTATGCAATTGGGCGCTTAAATGCTTTGCTAGAATGCATGAGATGTTAGGAAATAAAATTGGGTGATTGAAAGGCAAAAGTTGGGTGTTTGAGAAATGTGCATGAAAACAAAAGCATATTGCTTTGAAAGTCATGTTTTATTGCTTTTTAGCAAATGATTGGTAGGTTGGCTAACATTTGAAATGATTTGCAAACGAAATGAGTTGTTTTGGTTTGTTAACCATGCTTTGCAAAGATTTGGGCCACCTACATGGTTTTCATGAGAATGAAAGCATGTTAGAGTGTTACTCGCACGAGATTTGACGTGTTTTATACATATGAGTGTTGGAGCTTTGTTCGCACTAGTTTTCACATGGATTTCATACTCGTTTTGGCATGGTGCTTGGAGCTTAGCTCGCACTAGATGCCCACCTTAATTGTTGTCGTGCTTGGAGCTTCGGGCAGACTGGGTGTCGCACCGATTAAATAAGCTCGCACGTGTATTTGCAATTTTGACATGCTGATAGCCGTGTTAGGAGCTTCAGGTAGACAAGAGGTCGTACCGATTAATTAGGCTTACACGTGCATTTTGAGATGAGTTGATTGGGTCCATGGAGTACGTTGTACCGTGTTGAGATTTTGATGTGACATCTTCAGACGAGATCTGCTATAGACCGGTTGGTAGGATTTGACCCACCTCCCGTGTGGAAACAGATAGTGGTGATATCTCGCACACCTGATCCGTGTAGCCGATATCACAGGTTATGGCCATAGACTTGAGGTTATTAGCTATTATTGAATTGCCTATCTCACATGTCTATTGCTTTGAGAATAAATCCATGTTTGAAATGATTTGTGGGTCAGGACAGTCCGAGGGAGGGGCTAAGACCTGACAAGTGTTGAATTATTTTGTTAATGGTTTTTAAAGTGCACTGAGGCATGATGATTAATGCCATGCTTTATTGTGAAAAATGCATGATGGTTAATGCCATGCTTTATTGTGAAAGATGCATGATGGTTAATGCCATGCTTATTTGAGAAAATGCATGATGGTTAATTCCATGCTTATTTGAGAGAACGCATGACGGTTAATGCCATGCTTTTATTGTGAATTATGCATGATGATTTATACCATGCTTTGAGTTGAACTGTGCACTGGATTTTAATAGCATGAATGCTTTACATACCATTAACACAATCATACACTCATGTTTTGAGATAAATGATGAACTAAATGCTTTTGAGCATGGCATCATGATCACGTAGATAGTGCAGTATCTACCTGTTCGCATGATTGCCTTACTGAGCATGTGGTTTGCTCACCCCCTTATTTTTCCCCTCTCTACAGAGTGTTGAGTATAGATTAAGCGTGACTGGAGGTGTTCCCTTTTGTTAATCCGCTGCATCCCATCGCGTAAGGTATACACACTGTTGAAATTTTGTATCTAACTTACGATAGCACAATAGCATTTTGTATGTAACTATTGGGGATGTAAAATAGTGTAAACACATGTAACAACTCTGATATATACATTTACACAAGTGTGTACTCATAAATAATATACAAATTGAATTGGTATGGTGGAATGAGTTAGACATCGACACACAGCCTAACTATTGAAGAGAGTTGTTGTTCACGATTGAGGTAAGGACGAATGATAAATTATGCATGAAAATGCAAAAAATTTGTACATATTATGGTAAGTTGAGGGTCGTGACAGAAGTTGGTATCAGTGCTTGAGTCGGTCTGACGTGTGTTGTGTCTAAAATACTTAATAAGTTAGAAAATTACATCCCCATGTTATTGTGCTTGTTTAGATACAATTGTGTATGTGTCGATGGGTTGACTAAGTAATTGGTTATGAATGTAGGGAATTGAGTAAATATGCCTAATACCAGTCATGGTAGAGGGATGAGAGCACATACTCGAGGCTGTAGAGGTAGGCCTGGGGGTCGTGTTAAGCAAGAAACACACGAG
This sequence comes from Firmiana major, assembly GCA_033439115.1. NCBI lineage: Eukaryota > Viridiplantae > Streptophyta > Magnoliopsida > Malvales > Malvaceae > Firmiana > Firmiana major. Next base: position 13,493,756 of record CM065907.1, read on the forward strand.
GTTCAGGATGATATTGAGGTGGAGGCTGAGGTTGAGCACACTCCACAGGGTCCAGAGGAGAGGCCTGAGAGTATTGAGGCTCGCTTGACGAGGATTGAGCGAAGCATTGAGATGATATTGGAGTTGGTCACCCAATCTTTACCTGGAGTTGGCGGTAGACGGAGTCCTGCTACACAGGGTGATGCCGAGCAGGCGACAACTCCTGAGGCACGAGCAAGGGAAGCCCAAAGACCTCAGACTACAGATACCCCACCTGCATAGGATATGCCTACACCTGTTGCTACACCACAGGCTAGTAGAGGCTGGGGTTACGGTTGTGATTTGGGCAGATTGCAATAATTCCAAAAGTATGGACCGTCGTCTTTCAGCGGAGTTAAGGACTCAGTAGCTGTTGAGGATTGGATCAATGAGATCGAGAAATTATATGGGTTCTTTAAGTGCACTACTACCGAGATGGTAGCGTTTGCAGCTTTTATGCTGAAAGGATTAGCAGAACATTGGTGGAAGTCCACCAGGCCTATTTTGAGAGCCCGTTATACTGAGATCAGCTGGGATATATTTTTAGAGGCTTTTCGGAGACAGTATGTTCCGGATACTGCACAGCGAAAGATGAAAATGGCATTTTTGGGACTGACCCAAGGGAGTAGAACTATGGATGAGTATGAGACGACATTTATCTCCCTGGGCAAGTATGATCCCAACACTATGAGTAATGAGGTCGAGAAGATCTAGAAGTTTGTGGATGGATTGAGACTGACCATCAGGTCTAGATTGGATCCCCTGGATATACTGACCTATAAGGAGGCAGTGCGCAGGGCGCAATTGTGAGAACAAGATGTTGATAGAATCGCCTCAGAGTTTGGAAAGGTTGGTAAGATGAGGGACATAGATAAGAAGAAACCAATGATGGATAGAAGCTTCAGCTATAAAGGAAGCAAGAGGTTTGCTGGAAAAAGGCCGAGGGTCGAGGAGATCCGGGAAAGGACAGTTAATACTTTCATGTATCCGACCATTACTCCGGCTAAGGGAATTGTGATTAGAGGGCCACGGCCTACGACAGAACAGTGTGGCAAGTGTGGCAGGTACCTTGGTACTCGACCATGCTATGGACCTCAGGTAGTATGCTTTAGATGTGAGAAACCAGGGCACATAATCAGAGATTGCCCAAAGATGACAGAGAGAGCCCCACAGAAGGGCAAGGAGCCAAAGAGAGCTCATGTTGAGACAGTTGCTCCGAGGAGAACGGCTACCGTTGAGGAAAAGGGGAAGCAAGCAGTGGGTGTAAGCAGAGGGCAAGTGCACGCACTGTACCAAGACACTGCATATCAGTCTTCGGATGTGGTAAAAGGTACCATCCAAATCTTTGATTTAGAAGCATTTGTGTTATTTGATCCTGGTGCCACGCATTCCTTTATTTCGTCATCCTTTGCATGTAAATTGATGAAGCATGTAAAACCCATACTACTTGATAAGATGTTATTGATATCTACACCTATGAATGATAGTCAGTTGACTGAGCATGTATATAGAGATTGTAAGATGAGGATAGGAGGTAAAGAAATGGCAGCCAATTTAATTTTACTAAATATGGGTAATTTTGATGTAATCCTAGGGATGGATTAGCTGCAAATCATGTTGTTATGGATTGTCATGCAAAAACTTTAATGTTTCCAAAGATAGACAACCTTGTAGTAAATTTTATGAAATGAAATTAAAGAACGTGATTATTATAAGTGTGATGAGTACAATCTTGTTACATGATGTATGAAAGATAAATCTGTTTATCAAACTTATGCGTGAATATGATGATTTATGATTACTAATGGTGGAAAGAATAATGTGAAGGGTTCATCGCTTATGTGACTGAGACAGATAAGGCACGTCCGGAATTGGGAGACATACCAGTGGTTAAAGAGTTTCCAGATGTCTTTCCGGATGAGTTACCAGGGTTACCTCCAGATAGAGAGATGGAGTTTGATATAGATTTGGCACCTGGTACAAAGCCGATATCCAAGCCACCGTACAGAATGGCTCAAGTTGAGTTAGAAGAATTAAGGAAACAACTACAAGAGTTGCTAGAGAAGGGATTCATCAGACCAAGCGTCTCACCTTGGGGAACACCGGTTCTGTTTGTAAGGAAAAAGGATGGAAGCCTCCAACTGTGTATAGATTACCGGTTGTTGAATAAGGCCACCATCAAGAATAAGTATCTTCTTCCATGCATCGATGACTTGTTGGATCAGCTTAAGGGGGCGCAGGTCTTTTCCAAGATAGATCTGAGATCAGGGTACCATCAGTTGAAGATACGAGGTGGAGATGTACCCAAGAACGCGTTTTGCACCCGGTATGGACATTATGAGTTTATGGTTATGCCATTCGGGTTGACGAATGCCCCGTAACTTTTATGTCGTTGATGAATGAGGTATTCCACTAGTATTTGGATCAATTTGTGATCGTGTTTATTGATGATATATTGGTGTACTCAAGGTCTAGAGAGGAGCATGAGAGACATTTAAGGATAGTACTATAGACCCTCAGAGAGAAGAAGTTGTACGCTAAACTCAGTAAGTGCAACTTTTGGTTGGAACATATCTCTTTTCTGGGTCACATAGTATCGAAGGATAGGGTGTCAGTGGATCCATCAAAGATTGATGCAGTGGCACAGTGGCAGAGACCCCAGACAGTGACAGAGATCAGAAGTTTCCTAGGTTTAGCTGGGTATTACCGAAGGTTTGTTGAGGGATTCTCGAGATTAGCTGCTCCTTTGACACGTCTCACAAGAAATAATGTTGAATTTGTGTGGGACGATAAGTGTAAGGAAAGTTTTAAGGAGTTGAAGAAGAGGTTAACTACAGCTTTGATACTTACCATTCCTACCAGCTTAGGAGGATTCTTGGTGTATATAGATGCTTCACACCTAGGACTAGGTTGCGTATTGATGCAGGATGGGAAGGTGGTAGCCTATGGATTTAGACAATTAAAGGATCTTGAGAGGAACTACCCGACCCATGACTTGGAGTTGGCACCGGTGGTGTTTGCGCTGAAGATATGGCGCCATTACCTTTATAGTGAGAGATTTCAGGTTTACACAGATCACAAGAGCCTTCAGTACCTGTTCTTGCAAAAAGAGTTGAACATGAGACAGTGGTGATGGCTCGAGCTGTTAAAGGATTATGATTGTGAGATCCTGTACCACCCGGGTAAAGCAAATGTGGTTGTTGATGCATTGAATAGAAAGCATCTCGGGATGGTATCATTCATGATGGTCAAGGAACACGAGCTGTTGGAACAGTTCATGAACCTCAGTTTGGATGTGACCTCGCCCAGTGCTGATGGTGGATTTATGATAGCTAGCTTGCAGTTGGAATTGGATCTGGTAGATCAAATCTGATAGGCTCGGTGAGTTGATCAACAGTGTAGTGATATAGTCGGGCAGATACAGAGGGGCACAGAGATTGATTTTGAGTTGAGTTCGGATGGATTATTGAGATTCAGGTGTAGGATATGTGTTTTTGATGATGCAAAGATCAGAAGGTTGATCTTGACAGAGGCTCACTCATCGAAGTATACGATACATCCAGGGAGTACTAAGATGTATCAAAACCTTCGAAAGGTTTATTGGTGGTCTAGGATGAAAAAGCACATTGCTGAATATGTTGCTAAGTGTCTCGTTTATCAGTAGGTGAAGGTAGAGCATCAGAAGCCTGCAGGGTTATTACAGTCTCTATCGATACCGAGTTGGAAGTGGGAGCATGTCACCATGGATTTTGTGATGGGATTGTCGAGGACCCGGAGAGGTTATGATGCCATATGGGTGATTGTGGATCGGTTGACGAAATCAGCCCATTTTTTGGCTATGAGAGCTACCGATACTTTGAGCCAGTTAGCGAACCTATATGTGCGCGAGATAGTGAGGCTACATGGAATTTCAGTGAGCGTTGTTTCTGATATGGATGCCCGCTTCACTTCCCACTTCTGGGAACATTTTCAGGAAACGATGGGGACCCAGTTGAGTTTTAGCACCGTGTTTCATCCTCAGACAGATGGTCAGTCAGAGAGGACTATACAGACCCTGGAGGATATGTTGAGAGTGTGTGCGTTGGATTTTGGAGGCTCCTGGCAGGACCATTTGCCACTCATAGAGTTCGCTTATAATAACAGTTCATGCGAGTATCGAGATGGCACCATATGAGGCATTGTATGGGCGTAGATGTCGTTCTCCTATTGGATGAGAAGAGGTTGGTGACAGACAGATCTTTGCTTCTGACTTGGTTAGACAAGCCTCGAGGACGTCCAATTGATATGTGAGAGGTTGCGGACAACTCAGAGCAGGCAAAAGAGTTACGCTGACAAGAGACGGAGACTACTAGAGTTTGATGTGGGTGAGTCGGTGTTCTTGAAAGTTTCTCTTTCGAAGGGAATTATGAGATTCAAAAAGAAGGGAAAGTTGAGCCCTCGATATATACAGTCATTTGAGATACTTGATAGAGTGGGAGATAAGCCGTATAGATTGGCATTGCCACCACAGTTGGCAAGTGTGCATAACGTCTTCCACGTATCCATGTTGAGGAAGTATTACCTGGACCCGGCACATGTGATAAGATATGAGCCTTTGGAGCTCAATGAAGGTATGACCTATTTTGAGAAGACGATTCGGATATTGGACAGGAAAGATAAATTATTGAGGACAAAGATAATTCCCTTGATGAAGGTTCTTTGGCAACATCACACTGTGGAAGAAGCCACATGGGAATTGGAAAGTTTGATGCGGGAGAAGTATCCCGAGATATTCGTGGATTGAATTGGTTGTAATTTGGAGGATCAAATTTTTTAAGTGGGGGAGAATGTGAGACCCCATATTTGTATAAGCACGACTTTATATATATATGTAAATAGTGATGTACTTGTAATGTGAAGTATAAATGATGTAAGTCCATCAGTTTAAGGTACACACATGTAATAAGAGTTGTGATTCCACGTACAAGTTACATTATGAATGAGTATGAAGAAATGGACTTAAACATGTGAAGAATGTGAGTAAAATGGAATATGAGTAGTGTGGTAAATGGAATGAAGATTTGCATGAGTATGCACTTCCATTTGGTTTATATTAAGTACCTTTGGTTATACAAGGATTCTACACAAGTTTTAATGTGTATGAAGTATTATGGGATGTCATTTTCAAGTCTCAAAGATGATTGGATAAGAAAATGACCATGGCAGAAAATTAAGGATGTTTTGGTATAAGTTTCTGCAGGAAACTGCAGCAAAATTTGAAAATTATGCAGGCCAAATCGATCTCAGAGGATGAGAGATCGATCTGGAAGAGCCAGAAAGCTCTTATTTGAGTAAAGGAATAGGGCAAATTGATCTCCGATGGGGCCAGATCGATCTCCTAAACATTCTGTAATGAAAAGATCGATCCTCAAGCCTACGGATCAATCTTCTTAGCTCTCTGTTTGGAGCAGATCGATCTCATGCTTAAAATGCCGTGAAAAAGAGGGATTTAAGGGGACTAGATCGATCTCCTCAAGCTATTTTTATAAAAGGAGTGTTGAAAATCTAAAAATTTTAAAAAAAAACATCACCTTTCCATTTTCAACCCAAAAACCTAACTTTCTCTCTCTAAAATCAGCCATTTCCAGTAAGATTTAAAGAGAGACCATTAGAAGCAAAGTTGTTCATCTTGAGGAAGAGAACAACATAGTTTGGAGGCATTTACCCATTTGTTGGATTAAAGGAACAAAGGGCATTTCTAATTGGAGCAAAGAGGAAATCCAAAGAGGTAAGTTTCTAGTGCACAAATCCAAGTACATTTATCTAGTTGATGATTTTGAAGTTGATTTGGGTGTGCACATTGTGGGTAGAACTACCTAGAATACCATGAAATGAATATAACCTAGAAATGGGTTAGTGTGAGAAGTGAAATGTGGTGGAATAAATGATGAATGGGATATCTTGAGATGACAATGGTGTTGAGGAGATAATTTTAAGATAATAATATGGAATGAATAGAGAGGCTTACCCAAAAAGGGTAAAATTAGAGTTTAAGGCATTAGGTGGAATATATAGTTGAATGAGAGTTAGCAATACTAACTCGAACGTATGATGAATAAATTGCAGCTTCCGAGGATACGCCAGAGCGAGTTGAGCCAAGAGCGTGAGAAGCTAAGAGGAAAAGAGTCACACCAAGTAAATCGAGGTAATGGAATTGTATGGACTCTTAGAGATATCTGTGCGCAATTTGGGTGCTTAAATGCTTTGCTAGAATGCATGAGATGTTAGGAAATGAAATTGCGTGATTGAAGGGCAAAAGTTGGGTGTTTGAGAAATGTGCACGAAAACAAAAGCATATTGCTTTGAAAGTCATGTTTTATTGCTTTTTAGCAAATGATTGGTAGGTTGGCTAACATTTGAAATTATTTGCAAAATAAATGAGTTGGTTTGGTTTGTTATCCATGCTTTGCAAAGATTTGAGCCACCTACATGGTTTTCGTGAGAATGAAAGCGTGTTAGAGTGTTACTCACATGAGATTTGACGCGTTTTATACATATGAGTGTTGGTGCATAGCTCGCACTAGTTTTCACATGGATTTCATACTGGTTTTGGCATGGTGCTTGGTGCTTAGCTCGCACTAGATGCCTACCTTAATTGTTGCCGTGCTTGGAGCTTCGGGTAAACTAGGTGTCGCACCGATTAAATAGGCTCGCACGTGCATTTGTGATTTTGACATGTTGATAGCCGTGTTAGGAGCTTCGGGTAGACAAGAGGTCGTACCGATTAAATAGGCTTACACGTGTGTTTTGAGATGTAGCGTGATATGATGTGTTGATTGGGTCCATGGAGTACGTTGTACCATGCATGTAGCATGGAGTACGTTGTACCATGTTGAGATTTTGATGTGCCGTCTTCGGACGAGATCTGCTATGGACCGACGGGTAGGATTTGACCCACCTCTCGTGTGGAAGCAGATAGTGGTGATATCCCGCACACCTGATCCGTGTAGCCAGTATCACAGGTTATGGCCATAGACTTGAGGTTACTACCTATTATTGAATTGTCTATCTCACATGTCTATTGCTTTGAGAATAAATCCATGTTTGAAATGATTTGTGGGTCAGGACAATCCGAGGGAGGGGTTGAGACCTGACAAGTGTTGAATTGTTTTGTTAATGGTTTTTAAAGTGCACCGAGGCATGATGATTAATGTCATGCTTTATTGTGAAAAATGTATGATGTTTAATTCCATGCTTTATTGTGATAGATGCATGATGGTTAATGCCATGCTTATTTGAGAAAATGCATAATTGTAAGACCCGAATTTAATTAAAATACGAAAATTAAATAAGAAAAGATGGGGGATGTATAAAGGAAGGTCAGGTTAAATTGATTCCGAAACAAGAGCAGGGGTAAAATGGTAAAAATACCAAAACCCGGTATTAGGACGATAAGGAAATTTTAATTAAAAATAAGGATGTAGGATATCTTGATCGATAATAAGGAAATTATAAATTTTGGGTCAATTGATCAAGATTCGAAAATTTTAAAAATACCGAAAAAATTACCGGAACGATTCTCGAAAAACGTGAAGAAATAATATCGAAATTTAGAGAAAAATATAATTAATAAATTAAATTTAAATTAAATAAATTAAAGTACAATAAAAATAATATAAGGTAGATATTTTGGGATTTTATGGAGTATTTTATTGAATAGTAAAATAATTAAAATAAATAATAATAATAATAAAATTAATAAAAATAAAACAAAAAAAAGGTAACCGAAAAAAAAAGGGAGGAGAGAGAAACTCGGGAAAACCCGAGAAAGAAACCGAGAGAAGCGACCCGAGGTTCCTCACCGTCGATTCTCGTGCACCGACGACCGACGAGCTTCAACGAAGCTACCAGGAGGAAGAGGGGAGTCCGACGAGCACGTGGGTACCGGATTCGCGCCGCCAGGTGGCCGGAGTAGGCCGATCGGAGCCGAGGAAGATCGCTGGAAAAACAAGCTGATTCCCGAAGAACCGCCGCGTCTGGGTTGAAACGGAGGGCACTGACGCACTCAGGGGAAGAAGCCGGTTCTTTTGAGACCGGTCTCGACCGGTGAGACCGCCGGAAACGCCGGCGACGGCAATAGGCAGTAAACGGTGTCGTTTGGCCGGAAGGAAAGGGAAGGAAAAGGAGGGAAAAGGAAGGAAAGAGGAAAAGAAAAGAAAGGAAAAGAAAGGAAAAGGAAGGAAAAAGGGGAAAAAAGGAAAGAAATTTACCGGGGACGACTCGAGGTTCGGGTAAGTTGACCGAGGGTCGAAATTGACCTATGGGTAAATTCCGAAAATTTAATTTAATATTATTTTAATGGAAAATAATCCGGATTTACCTAATTGTGCAGCTTCACGACGGAAACCGAACGAGAGCCGATCAAGCTCTGATTCTCGTACCCCGCATCGTATCGGGTAAGTACAATTTAATTTCGGCAATTAGAGTTCTTTAAATACCGAGTTTTAATTATTTTATGGAATTATGGATTAATTTCGCGTAGGAAGGAATATTATTCGGAATCGTAATATAATTGCCGTAAATGGTATACGGGCTATCCAATGAATTTGGAATGAAGCCCGATAATTATTAGAAAGCTGTATAAGCCCGGTATACCCGAAGAAGAGAATTAATGAGTATAAAAGGGCTAAAATGAGCCGAGGCCCAATAAGCTAGAACGAGGCCCAATAAATTATTGGTGGGCCCAATGAGCCCAATAGGCCTCGATAAAGTGAAAATTAAGTGGAAAACGGGCTTAGGGCCGATTAAGGCCCATTAAGGTGCAATCGAGCCCAATAGGGGTAAACGGGCCCAATGATTTAAATTAAGCCCAGAAAATATTAAATACAATTAAATTGTATAATATCTGACCTAAGAAATATTAATACGCAGTTTCGGGCATTTGATTGGGAGCATAACGGACTGCGCGACGAGATAACATTGGAAAAGAAAAGGTCAGACTCTACGAAAAAATAAGGTAAGGGAATTCCACGGACTGCTAGAGGTAAACTCTACGAAATTTTAAATTCATATGCAGTCTTTAAAATTTATCTGAAGGGTCTAGAGGTCGAATAATAATTTTAGTGCCCCGAATGGGCAAATTACTAAAATACCCTTGTTAAGGGTAAAAATCTAAAAATTTAGGAAAAATTCGGGAGGAGCAAGGACAAGAGGTTCCTGCTCGTTCTGGAGGTATTTCAACACATGCATGAGTAGGCTGGCTCACTTTTAAAGATAAATGCATATCATTGCATATCTTAAACGATGTGATTTCTGTGAAAACTATTTGGAGATAACCGAGCCGCCTACGTGTTTTATTTACATGTGACGTGCTAGAGCTCAGCTCGCACGATGTTTGATTTGTGTGATGCATGCATTAGTGCTGGAGCGAGAGCTCGCACTAGAGTTTTACATGCATAGGTGCTAGAGTATAACTCGCACCAGATTTCATATGCTTTTTCGTGACACGGTGCTAGAGTCTAACTCGCATCAGATTTTACATAATTTTCATGACAGGGTGCTGGAGTTTAACTCGCACCAGATTTTATAAGATTTTCATATGATTTATATACAGAGTGCTGAGCGTAGCTCGCACTAGTTTTACTGGATTTGTGGAGTAGCGCTGTCTGCCCTTGGAGTCAGCCAAAAGGCCCAACAGGCTCAAAAGACCTCTTAAGTAGGGTGAGAGTGAGGGATGAGGTTGGCGGCCTTGTGGAGATGTAAAGCGGGCTCTGCCAATTTTACATTGATTTGATGAGAGCATATGATGAGCCGTGCTTGGAGCATCGGGTAGACTGTGTGTCACCGATTTAATAGGCTCGCACGTGCGTTTTGAGACATGGCAATGAGTATTGAGAAACAAAACCTCTCTGTGGGAAGCAGGCCATTGGGCTGGAGTACCTAGAGTGATATGGGTCCATGGAGTACGATGTACCGTGCAAGTAGCATGGAGTACGATGTACCGTGGGGTATCTTCGGATATGGTATCTTTGTGATACGGGGTATCTTTGTGATACGGTATCTTTGTGATACGGGGTATCTTCGGATACGGCATCTTCGGATGCGTGAGATCGGATAAGACTGATGGGTTGGATTGACCCACCTCCCGGGCGGTTCTCGATCAGGGTGAGACCTCGCACACTGGGATCCGTGAAGCTAGAGGGACTCACGAGGACATATATTGGCCAGTCCTGGTTATTACCGATATACAGTTATTGCCTAGTCTCGTATCTTGTGTATATATATACATACGTTTTCAGATATCGATGTTTTCGAGAAACTGGATTTTTCATGATTTTGTGTGAGTCAGGATCACCCGAAGGAGGGGTCGAGTCCTGACTTTATTGTGAAATTTTTAAAGAGAAAGAAATGATTTAAAATAATTGCATGTTGAATTTTCCGTGCAAACTCGATTTACATAGATTTACATAGCATCATAATTCACATCATTTGTTTTAAAATGTGTGGAGAAAGGGTGGTTTATGCACGGCATCACGTTCATGTAGGTAGTATGGTTACCTACTTGTTCGTAGGATTGCCTTACTGAGCTTGATGTGCTCACCCCTTTCATTTTCTCCCACAGATAATCTCCAGTTGAAGTTGAGGCGACTCAGTACTGCATTCCGGATATCCGCTGCTGCCCATCAACATAAGGTATATACACTTGTACATGTTGTATCTACATAAGCATAGCACAGTAACTTGTTTTTAAGTAACTTTAGGGGATGTATAAATATTGTAGACAATTTATAAATGACTGGAGAAGAAATAAGTACTATGGTAAATGTATGATGGGACTGGCATTGACGCACAGCCCAATTTGTTAGTGGAGTGTGGTCACGATCAGAGGACAGATAAGAATTTAATAAAGAAAATAACAAAATGCGAAAAAATAACTCTGATTTTTGGGTAGTTTGGGTCGTGACAATAATGGTTAATTCCATGCTTATTTGAGAGAACGCATGATGGTTAATGCCATGCTTTATTATGAATTATGCATGATGATTTATACCATGCCTTGAGTTGAACTGTGCACTGGATTTTAATAGCATGAATGCTTTACATACCATTAACACAATCATACACTCATGTTTTGAGATAAATGGTGAACTAAATGTTTTTGAGCATGGCATCACGATTACGTAGATAGTGCAGTATCTACCTGTTCGCATGATTACCTTACTGAGCGTGTGGTTTGCTCACCCCCCTTATTTTTCCCTCTCTACAGAGTGTTGAGTATAGATTGAGCGTGACTGGAGGCGTTCTCTTTTGATAATCCGATGCATCCCATCGCGTAAGGTATACACACTGTTGAAATTTTGTATCTAAACTTACGATAGCACAGTAGCATTTTGTATGTAACTATTGGGATGTAAAACAATGTAAACACATATAACAACTCTGATATATACATTTATATAAGTGTTTACTCATAAATAATATACAAATTGAATTGGGATGGTGGAATGAGTTAGACGTCGACACATAGCCTAACTATTGAGGAGAGTTGCTGTTCACGATTGAGGTAAGAACGAATGATAAATTATGCATGAAAATGCGAAAAATTTGTACGTATTTTGGTAAGTTGAGGGTCGTGACACAGTTCAAGTAGCTTGAGTTGTTGAGCAAGTTGAGTTTGATTATCCTAATGTCTAGCTCAAGTAGCTTGAGTTATCGAGTAAGTTGAGTTTGAATATCTTAATATTTGGTTCAAGTAGCTTGAGTCATTGAGTGAACTGAATTCGAATATCTTAATATTTGGTTTGATTAGCTCCCGAGCTTAATTGTGTTTTTCGATTTTAAAATATATTTTTATTAATTTAATATAATTTATGAGTTTAACTTTAATGTTGGTAAGATATTTTTTAAGAAAATGAAATTCGAGGTCTAACTTGATCACAATTAATCGAGCTTAAAGTCGAGTAAAAAATCAAGCTTGTTTTTATTTGGTTAGTGAAGTTAATCAAGCAAGCTTGTGTAACTTGATAATTCTATTTTTAATAGAATTATTTGTACTTAAATTCCTAATTATTTATTTAATCTTCATATTATTTTATTAATTATCCCCTTTATTTAATTAAAATTCTATTATGTGCATATAAATTAAATCATGATGAAACTCAGTCGTTTCAGTCGAAATTGGGCTGAAAACAGGCTAAAGGAGACTGGACCACTCCCAATTTACAGATCAAGTCATTAAGTCGTTTGGACACGTGTGATGCCAGGTGTCCGATTTTTATTTCCTCCGAAACGATAAGATCGAAGGACACCGTGCCAACCTCCTGAAGGACGCATGCCGGGCCACATCGCACAACAAATTGGACAAAAAGACAGATGACGTGAAAATATCTACTCTACAGCAAATGAAAGGAAGACAAGTGGCCAAACAATGCCAACTCATCTAGGATGAAAATTTACCATTGTACCCCTATGTTTGTGTATAAATAGAACATGATGGCAATTGAAAAATCAAGTAGAAAGTAGGAGTAGAGTAGCCTAGTTAGGAGTAGTGTAGAGTAATTTTAGGAGTAGTTTTTAGAAGTAATTTAGGAGTAGTTGTAATTCTAAGGTAGCTTTAGTTTTTAAGTTTTTTTTTTTTTATTACTTCCAAGCATTTTTCCGTTAGCCATTTTAATTTTTTTTACTGTTCATGTAATTTCATTACCTTTATGAAAAGCTTGGATTTTACCTTCCATGTTCTTCTCGGTTTTTGCAAGCTTAGCTCTTTGTTTTGTTAATTTGGCACACTAGAGTTTTCATTTTGTGTTTAGAGAATTTCCAGCATGATACTTCATTTTTTCAAATGGTTTTAAGTTTGTTACCAACTTATAGTTAAATCAGAAAATTTTCTTCACTGTTGTCTTGTGCATTTTCGTTTCCTGCTATTTGTGTTTTTTCATTTTCCAGTATTTCAGAAGTATGCCGTGATAACTTCAAGGATTCGGGATAGTGGAAAGGGGCCGATTGACACAGCTTGCCTTCATCATTCCAGCCTTTGCTTCTGCATTATTGCTTGCGGGATTACACTCAAAGTCAGTAAGCCTTTTCGTTATTGTTTGCTGGAATGAAGTGTAGCATATGTTGTGGAGAGCTATAGCTGTTGTTGTGGACGTTGCTGCTGTGTGAATGAAGAGGTTGTTAATGTTGAAGTTTGTGAAACAGTTGGTATCGATGCAGACTGAAGCCAGCATGCGCGGGTGCAGCAGACAGTATTCACGTTTCCTTCTGTATTCTCCCCTGTTCTAGGAGTGTTTTACTGTTCATTATTTTTTTTTGTTTTTTGTTTTTTCTGTAATTTGTAGTTTCCAGCATTTTAAGAGTTAATTGTTTTCTATGATCTGCTTTAATTTTACAAGCTAACAGCCTCCATTTGTACTTAGTTGATATCTTTTGCATCACCGGTTGTTACCAACGGAAATCTTGCTGCTCGAACAATGGCATGGCTGTTGGATTGTTGCTCCCAGTTGTTGATCAACTCATGGAGCATTCCAATCTGAAATGCATGTGAAGCAAGCAAGGATGTGGATGATGTGTTCGGTTCCGATCGGTTATTGCAGAAATGATCTCTGCGGTATGCGTTGTAGGAGCGTCCCGACTGCTTCTGGTGGTAACTGAGTTGAGGCAGGTGTCTTGCCGCAGGTGCAGTACAATTGTGGAGAATGAATTGTTGGGTAGAAAGTGGCAGGGTGAGGTATTGCGTGGAGTTGGGCAGGCCGAGAAATGTGCATGCAAGGCTGGTGCTCCTGACAGAGGCAAATCAGAGCAGCAGATCATGCTGCTGAGCAGAGACGGTACTGCAGCATAGACACATTGCAGAGGAGGTGCATGGTTGGAGGGGTGACAGCAAGGACAACACCAGAAGCGGACAGACCTGTGCATTAGCTGGGCAGGTCGAGAACAGCAGCTGAAGCAGGTCGAGCACAACAGCAGAGAGCAGGACAGACTAAGAGTAGCTCCTGGACAGCTCCTGGTGCGAAAATGAAATGAAACTGGTTAAAGAAGACATGAACAGTACTATTATCGGGACCACTTGGTTGTTGAGTTGTTCTAAGGCCACGTTTGGCTAATCAATTCCTTTGCAATTGTTATTTCATATTTTAGTTGTTTTAATCTTTAATTAGTTGTTAGTTTTTATTAATTGGTAGGTTAGCTTTATACCTTTACATGTCAATTTAATCTTTAGTTTTAATTTTTTAGTTAGTAGTTAATTTTATATTATATGTTTTAGAATGTTATTTTAGTTTAGTATTTTATGAGTTGCATTTAGAATTAATTTAGATTAAACTCATTTTATGCATTTTTAATTTAGTCTTCACTTTTATTAAATTTTAAGTTAGTTTAAATTGCATTTTCATAATTAGATTAATTTGCATGCATATTTTATTTTAGGTTAGTTTAATTGTAGTTTAATTAATCTTGTTTTGTTATTTTCATATTTGCATTTTATTTTAGTTGCGTTAATGAATTTTTAACTGTTTTAATTATTTTTGTAGGTACTTGCCTTTAATTACTCGGAGCTCTGTAAGTAATTTTAGCTTGGTTTTTATTGTTTTCAGTATTTTTAATTTCAGCCTTAGTAGATCACCCACTTTAATTTCATAATTTGCTAGGATATACTTAGGGTAAGATTAACCGGTACTTAATTAGGCTAGTCAACTTCTCTGTGGGACGATAACTCGGGACTCAAATCTCATTATTACTTGTACGACCCGTGCACTTGTGGACAATACCTTCAGGGCGTGTCATAACTTGATTTTTATATAAATTTGAGTTCAAACTAGAATAATAAAATTCATTCAAGGCGAATCGACTTTTGAGTTCGAGTTCGAAATTTTCACTATACCAACTCGATACACTCCTATTCTAATATATTCTATTTTGTTTGTATTTTATGTGTAGGGATACTATTAGAATTTCAATTATCATTAAAAAAATAATTATTAGATGCCTATCCAACTTAAAAATTAAAATTTCTAGAAATTTTAGCATTATTAATGTATTTTTAATTATTGAATGGCTCTCACATGGCTTCTTTTTTTTTTTTTTTGAAAAGTTTGAAAAACATGTCATGGAATAGGATAGTTTAAATATTGGTGCCAACACGTACTTTAATTACCATAAAGGAAATGGAAACTTATGAAATCAATAGGAAGGAAATGAGAATGATTATTTCACCTTTAAGGATTCCTAAAAAATGAAACTCATTTTCTTCTTCGGTTCTTTTCTCTTTAGGCTTTCGCACTTCTCATTATTAAGTATATATATTTAACAAAGAAAAGAAAACTCTTAATTTAGTTATCATTATTCACCTAAACTCCCATATTTCATTGTAATTACAAAAGGAAAAAAAGCTCAATTCTTTTGACCTAGATAATTAACTAAGCAAAGATAGGTCCCTTTCTTTCTTTATGAGAAAGCTAACTTCTTTGCTTTCTTTGTTTCAATTTTTTTTTAAGGCTACTATGTATATGAAAGTTAATGTAACGCCCCGAAAGAACGGTAATTGGGCTAACTTTTTTTTTTTTAACTTAATTTCTTACTTAGGTTGTATTCCTGTACAGTGTTGGTTTCTTAGTTTCTTCCTTTGCTTAATCCTTTAATCGTTTAAGGTTTGTTAAAAATTTCGACAGCATAACCTCTTATATCGTAACCTATCCTCCTGCATTAACAACAATTTATAATCACAAGCACTTGTTTTTATTTTCTTAAACTTATCCTTTTCCGATTCAACGTACTCCACAACGAAATTAGTAATATTTGTACTTAACAAAATCAATACATTTCATTTGTTTCCAAAACCACTTCTTTACAACTCCGTAAAATTAGATTGCATCCCCAAAAGTATTTACACACCAATATCTGTATAATATAAATGCCTGAAAATAAACATCAGATGATATACCTGAGCGTCTACTAAAGATAGTGTGAGAGGCTCAAAATTCACCGGTCTACTCAAGTACTCCGCAAATAGCTGAGTAGTCTCACTACAAGTAATCCAAAATGAAGAAAAGGGGAATGAGCTTCAAAAAAAGCTCAGTAAGGAAGACATTTAAAATAGTCCTGATAACCCCAACGATATAACAAAAATCATGGTTAACACGTTTATTAAAAACTTTTGTACTTACTTTAATCAAATTACATAAGCTTACTTACTTATTGTAGCAAAACAATATTTACTTACTTTGAAATAAAACATACATATACACATACATACGAAATCAAATTTACATACGTACTTACTAAATAAAGCTTACTTATTTACTTTCATAATTCAAAACTTTCATTTACTAAAACATGGAGACTAGGCTAAATCCGTATAGCTATCATGCAGACAGAAGTATCATCCTCAGTAGTAAAAATCAAATACCGATTGTGAAACCCAAATTTTGTCTCATTTTATTTCTTATTTGGAAAACTAAGAAGTAATTGAGAACTCGGAATAATGATGTGCAGGCCTGAAACCACCGAAGTACTCGGGTTAGTGGCGTGGGGTCACTGACACGTAAATCGAGTAAGGCTCTAAGCCTGAGAATTACTTAAGAATTTCATGTATGGTTATGAAATGAAGTTTAGAAATGAAAAATAAGGTATTAAAAGTGAAAAAGTTAGTAAGGTTCGAGTTTTTCACTAAACCGAGCAAATGGGCTTGAAAAAGAAAATAAATTCGGATTAAATTCAAATAATTCACAAAAATTATTCTGAGGCCATAGGAATTTAATATAGGATGAAATTGACTTGAGAAATGAAAATCAAGTGGAAATATGGAGGTTTCGGGGATCAAATTAATTTTTAAGGTAAATCGAAAACTTTAAGCCATTTTGCTCGGTATTGACCAAATCGCGTAAAATGGGCTCAATCGAGAAATATTTCTTAAAGAAGTGACCCCCAAATTTTTATGAAACATCTTGAGAAGTGGAAATTTGGAGAAAATTGGACTAAAACTATTTTGTTTGGAATTTTCTAAAACAGGACAGAAATCTGTCCCGCTTCAGACTGCCAACCAAGCCTCCATTTTTGTCAAATTTGGAGACTTTAGGGGAAGACATTAGACCCCAAATTCTCCAATTTGAAATTAGACTTATTGATATTTCAGGAGGCATAAAAATCAACCCCAAAAGACTTTTAGGCCGAGAGAAACCCCCTCCCCATCCTTGCCGCAGGCGGTACTTCTTTCCCCTCAGTGTGCAATTTTTTTGGTAGCCTTCCAGTCAGATTCAGGCATTGGTAAAGAAGGATAAAATATTCCTATTCAAGTCTTATATAACATATTAAAAATTTATCCACAAATAAGTCCATTTGCTAGGTGAAAAACGCAAAAGAAAAATAGTGGAAGATTTGGCCTGTTTGTGGTAAGTGAAGAATTTGAGAGTTTTGATTCCTTAATCGGTTTTTGAGCTAGTTTTTCATGGTTTTAAGCTATATACATGTTGAATTTTAGTTGAGGATCAATTTGGAGGAAGAAAAACGTGGTTAACCTTGGTCAAATCCGAGGTAAGATTGATGGATGATGATGAAGTTCATATATGTTGTTATTTGGTGTTTTTGGAAGGTTTTTGGTTAAGTGGAATTGGATGATTTAATTTCTATGAATGATTTGAGCTCTGGACAGAAAGTTGTTGATGTGTTTTTGGTGAAAATTGGATGGATCTAAAGTTATTAACGGTTAAATTTATACCGAGAAAGCTCGGTTTATAGCTTAACTCAGTGTAAAACCGAAAAATGAAAGAATTGAAAATTTGGCAAAGTGACTAGCAAGGTTTATGAACTTGAATGAGTCATAAGGTTAATGAAGTAATGAAATGAGAAATTAGAATAATGAAATTTTCCAAAACGACACTAAAATCGGTAAAACCGAGAAAACCGAAAAAGTTGACCGAAAAGTCAAAATTGGTTAAATTTTGAGAAGATAAATCAAAATTGAGTATGTTAAGATGAAATTGATCAATATATGATGAATGATATTGTCACGATCCATCCTGACTTAACCAAAAATCATTAAAAATTTTTCTCATTTTGAACTTACCTTTCCTCTCTTCAATGGTTGGGCTGTGATTCGATGTTAGCTTCCTCGCATACCGTATCATCCATTATACATACATGTCAATATACTATTATTGACTGTACCTTCTTTTATAATACATATGAGATCATATAAAATCTAATATAAATACATTCCCCATAATATATATCGTATACATCATTGTGCTGTTTCTATGTTTAGATACATAACCTTTACAAAACATGTATACCTGTCGATCGATAGGAAATAGCAACGGACACAAGAATACTATCCCTCAAAAGCTCTCACTCTACTGCTGATGCTCTGTAGAGAGATGTAAAGAAAGGGGGTGAGCATACAACACGCTCAGTAAAGAAATCAGGCAAACAAGTAGACATCTACACTATCTACTCAAAATAATGTTATGCCTCAAAACGTTATTTCCTTAACTCATTTTCAAAGCATGTCTTTAAATATATATATATATATATATATATATATACTTGTACAGATTAAATCCCATGTACAGAAATCATGCTTTCTTTCACAAATGTAGGCATGTAGTGCAAAACAATGCATCTTTATAATATCACAATGCCTTTAGATAAATCATGCAATTTATATTTAAATCACAGTAAATATGGCATTTAAATCATTCACAACACAAAATCGGAGTCCGACCCATCCCTCAGGTCTATCCGCAATTAAATCAGTCAATCAGGTAATATATCATGTGAGACACTGTGGTGAAAATGTAAATAGTATCCTAGACTATGATCATATCCGACAATGGTGATCCTAGGCAACACAGTACTCGGTGTGCGGGGCATCACTGCTGCAACGAGAGGGGGGTCAGTCCATCACAACCGCCAGCTATATCCTCCTCAACTCCACAACACCACACGGTACAGTGTACTCCATGCCACATGCACGGTACAACGTACTCCGTGGACCCTACATCACAGTCGGGGTGCCTGCCATAGGTCTTAGCCCTCAAAACCATGGAATATCATACCTAAATCCTCATGCGACCCTCTCATAGTGTGACACTCAGTCTACACGAGGAAATTAAGCATGGTTTTCAACATGTATTATATATCACATACAGTGCGCGCCTTTGAGTGCGACTCACAATCGACACTCCGCTCAAACACCGTTCACATCACAAACTCAACTCTAGTGTGAGTAAACCTCCAGCAACTAGGTCAATGCATAGTTCATGTTTCAAATCAAGTACGAGCAATAGCTCCATTACCATGCTATGCACAAAACTCATCAAATCAAGTACGAGCAATTGCTCAAGTACTCTGTCATGTATCTCATGTAAAATTCGAGTACGAGCTAATCACTCCAGCACTCTCATGCATAAATCACATAAAACTGAGTACGAGTAATAACTCTAGCACTCTATCATGCATGTCATGGAAATCTAGTGTGAATCATAATCCCGCACTAATATATGTGGAAAATATATGAAATCCAGTGTGAGCTATGCTCCAGCACGATTTATTCTCACATAATATGATAGATGACTCTTTAAAAAAGGGATGGTTTACAAAATATCAAAATCAGCACTATAAAGTGTGCTTAATTCACATCAACCTTAAAATCATTAGCTCATCTATTTATTCTTCTACTAAAAACCAGTAAAACACTCAAATGGTGGTTTTTATGCTTTTTACAGCTTTTCACAAAAGTTGACTTTTTGACTAACTAGGGGTAAAATCGTAATTTTCTATTATCGGGTCACAATAATTATTATTCACTTTCTCCGACCCTCTGAGTTTTTAAGTGAATGTAAAAGCAGACGAAAATACATGTAGGTATCTCTAACTACTCACAAAAGTCCCTTACCTGCAATCACTCGAGAAATTTCACTTTCTCAACGCTGCTCGATCCAGTAGTCCGATTTGCTTCTCCAATACTCTCTGGAGCTGCATATAACCATTTATCAGGTTAATTACACTTTTCCTACTGTATTTCACATTAAATATAGTCTATTTCCCTTAATGGGCTTTAATAAACTGTGAGACCCCGTATATGTATAGCTATGTATATAGGAACATGGGAATGTAAATAAAATCATAAGTAAGATGATGTATTGTAATGTGAAGTGTATGCAATGTAAGTTCATAAGATTATGTACGCACTTGTAGTAAGAATTGTGATTATACGTACAAGTTGCATTACGAATGAGTAGGAAGAAATGAACTTGAATACGAGAAGAATGTGATCGAAATGGAATATGAGTAGTATAGTAAAATGGAAGGAAAGATTTACATAAGTGTATATTTCCATTTGAGTAATATCATATATATTTGGTCATACAAAGATTCTACACAAGTTTTAATGTGTATGTAGTGAGGATGAATCCCATTTTCAAGTCTCTGTAGGTTAGTTTTAATATATGTTTAAATGCATTTTTCGTATGATATTTCCATTTATAACTAAAACATGGTTTTGGTTTATGCATGCATGGGCTATGTAGGTAGTATGATATCTACCTGCTAGCATACATTTCATTACTGAGCCGTGGTTTGCCCATCCCACTATTTTTCCCCTCCAGGTACTGAGAAGTAAGAGAGCGGTGATCTCTAGATCTTTTGTATTTAACAGCTCCCACAATCCGCAAAGGTATAAGATTTGTATACACGAGTATTTTGTATCTAATATATTGTATTGCACAGTTATATCTTGGAATTGTAAACAGTATTATGGGGATGATATGTAGGCACATGGTATTTATACAATTAATTTTGTGTATTTACACACACACCTGGGAGTGTGAATTAAAGTTTTAAATATTCCGCTGTAAATGAATAAATTTTTAGTAATTGCATCTTCTCACAGCCCAACCGTAGTAGAGAATGTATGGATAGAAGGGTTCCCGAAAGCGGGGCATGACATAAACCTTAATGAGCCTAACTATGCTTTAAGCCCATTTCCATTTTACTATTCATTTTCGTTGGGCCTATTGTGCTTGTGGGGCCCACCAACTCTTATTGGGCTTGTCCAGACCCATTACATCACATTGGGCCTAAATATTTGGGCTTGGCCCATTGGACCTCTCGGCCACATGCCATGGCCGAGAGCTCTCCATGTCGTCGGTCACACCATGGCATGCCATCCATGCCTATTTCCTTAGCCAATTCACTTAAGCATTTTCACAAACACTTGGTTGGCAACATTCTTAAACATCACATAGTTCATTTAGGCATTTTATCAAATACCTTGATTGCCAACTTAATACATGTACTAATTAATCAAATTGATTAATTCTAATTATGCAATAATCATTAACACATGTACATTAATCCATTTATGCCTTAAAATCACATGGGCATTCATCAATATTTCACTACTCACTCTCGGCCTCACCATGATCATAGTGATTTCATATGTTACAATGCTTAAAACATATACCAATATACTTAAAATCATTCATACATTAACATATATGAATTTGAAAACTTGAAAATATACCTAGTATTCGTGTTCACATTTGGCCAAAACTTTGGAGGCTCACGGTTTGTACTCTATGGCTCCTTGATAGCCAATTCCAACATATGTCACTCTCCTTTCAATTTGGAACAACTTTCATGAAGAATGTAAGTTCCAAATATACCTAATTCCTAGTGATTTCTAGTGAGAGAAAGCGTGGATAATATATTTCAATGGTTTCTTCTTCTAGCCAAGAATGGCGTGGCTGATTTTATAAGCCACTAACTTAGCCATTAAGCCTTACTTTCCAGCCATTAAGATTGACTTTCTAAGGCTTAGTCATGAGTCACCTTATGAGTCATGGTTAGCTTTAACTATGGTTAGATATTTATCTAATGGGCTTTCCATTTGGGCCTCTCGGTTTGGGCTTTCTTTAATTGTCTAAATATTTGGCCGATCAATCGGTCCAACAATTCTGTTAGCTCTACCGAGAGAGGGGTGAATCAGTTTTCTAAAGTTAATGGTAAATTTAAACTTCATTGAATCTAATTGCAAGTAAAGAATAATCAATATAATGTAGTGTAATAAATTGAAAGAAGATAAGGGAAGGAAACAGTAAACTCAGTAGTTTATAGAGGTTCGGCCAATCTCTTGCCTACGTCCTCTCTTCTTGACCTCCTTGTCAAGAGCTTTCTTTCACTCTATCAATGGCTGTTACAAACTCCCTTTTACAGGTTAAGGAATAACCTCTCTACCCTTTTTACACAGACAAATATTCACCCTTTACAAAATTTGGTGGTTGTCGAGACCAACAATAATAATTCCTACTCAAAAATAAATTAAAACTGTAGTATAGTTGAGTAAGGTCATTTCCCAAGAGATTGGTAAGATTTATTTTTCTGCAAAATATTTAAAAAGAAAATAAATATGGGGATTTTTTTATAGTGAGAATAAAAAGAAAAATATATTAAAATGTAGCAGAGAAAAATCAATATGATGAAAACATCCAACCAAAGGAATAATTTTAGAATGGGTTCAGGGAATTGATCATTGATGCAAAAGTAAATTCTTTTAATCTTTACCAAATTGGTTATGGTTATTAGTACGACCTAACAACCTATCTTTCCTTACTTCTTCGATAATCAGGATACGATCTCTAATTATTTTCTTTCCAGTTAAACAACCTTAGATACGATCTTAAGATTTAATTTACCAACAACATTGAAAACTAGAGAGACTACTAATTCTAACCAACAAACACACATGTAGGTTCATTTAAGTTAGATTATATATCTTCTTAACATAGAATTGAAAATCTATCTATAATCAATTATGTTATTTACCACTTATATTAGAATTCCTAAACAATTATGGATTCAGGTTTCTAATTGGTGATATATTATCATGACAATTGAACAAAGGCCCATGTTTGCACAATCAATCAAAACAATAATTTAAACAAGAACAGAAGATATATAAATAGTAAAGATATAAAAGAACATGATAAAAACTAATTAGATCTCACAATTCTTGAAGAATCAAACTTTAATTATCCTTTGGCTAGATTAAAAACTTAGCAAGCCATAAGTTCAAAGAAAAACACTAAAGAAAATATAAAATTGTATGTCTATGATAATGATCACAGATCAAGATTCAGATCGAAGATTAAGATCCCCAGCCTCTTCCACTCTTAGTCTATAAATACTAAATATCCTAGCCCCAAAATCTATTTCCAAAAGAAAGTTCTCTGATTGAGTTTGATTACAATTAAACTTCTTTCCTTTTTCAACCACTTGCCAAAGATAGTTTTTTCATATATCTTCCTTAATAATTAAAATCTTCCACTTGCCATCTTTATATTGATTCAGTCAACTTCAGCTACAAGTGATAGATCTTGACTTGAATTCCATGATTTCTTTTGATTTTGTGACTTAAGCAGAATTTGTAGCTTTTAATCCATTTTGTCCATTTTCCTTCATTCACAATACAAAATAGAAAATATAAGTCAAATCCAAAAATTAAGTATATAAAAGAATTTAAATCATGGGAAAATATGACAATTAATATGTATAATATGCAACTTATCAAATTCCCCCACACCTAAACATTGCTTGTCCTCAAGCATACACTAATCTAAATTCATAATCTCTTCTCATCATTCCTTCATACTCTTCCTATGCTCATCCAAAACAAATTCCTTTTAATAATTAAAACAAGTGAATTCTCATAACACGCATGAATAGCACTTTAATGATTCAATTAAATTCATAAAATACATAAGATCCAACACCCTCGCAATTAGATTTCACTCATCACATTCTAAGTGTTTAGGGTATATATATCAATAAACTCTCAAGTCATTGCATAGAAGATTTCTTACCATAAGCTTGCAAATTCATCACATCTCTTCCACCAATGAATGAATTAAGATACAAAAATCTAATGGTCTAAAAGGGTTGTAATGAGGCTTAGGTAAGGTATGATAAAATGATTTTTAGGTTAAACAAATTGAAGGAATCATACAAAACTTTTCACATAAAACTCAACTCAATTATTTCAAAAGACTGCTTTAATCACATAATTTTCAGAACTAACTTCCAAGCAATAAAAATTTTACTTCTCTTTCTCTTTATTTATTCATCATCATTTTTTTCTTTTTTTTTCTTCATTTTTCCTTTCTTTTTTTTCTTTTTTCTTTTTTTTTTCGAAAGAGAAAAACTCAATGGAAATAATTGCTTGGAACACTAAATTTTTAACATGTTGCAATCTTTCTAAAAATATTTTGAAGTTTCGTGTGCATAAGTCTATATGATTTTTCAATTCAAGGTTCAAAAAGAGGAAAAATCAACAAAAAGAGTTTATCATGGCTTGTAATGTGGTTTAATCCAAAGAAAATGTCAGGCTCAAAGTGGTTTCTCTAGGGGTTAATAATAATAAGGGTAGGCTTGAAAAGAAAGGTATAATGACAAGAAAAAAAGGGTTTAACCTAAATACCCTTATTTGATTTATTGCATCATATTCATCAAAGGGGTTGATTAAGACATGTATGACAGTGCAAGTTCTAGAATAGTCGACTATGCATGACAATCACACAAACAAAGAAATAAAGCATGATGTAATGAATGCTCGTAGGCTCAAATCTCACCAAAAAGGGTTATATGTGCTAGATCTTATACTCTTTCTCATTCAATGAATCAAAAGTAACTAATCATAATGTATTAATGAGAATTTAAAACAGTTTTGCATATAAGTAAATCAATTTTTTTTCATGGGATAAGCATTGAAAAAATCTAGAACTCAAAGAAATCACAAATAATAACTAATGTACCTTTTGGAACAAAATATTTTTATGGATTTGTAAAAATTTTCATGAAAATTAATCAAGAATGAAAGAATAATGAGGCAAACATTAGAGTCATAATTGAATACCCTCCCCCACACCTAGACTGTACATTGTCCTCAATGTATCAAAAAAGATGCTCAGACACTATAAAGAAATTAAGAGAAATTAGGAAACTTCCCTGAAAAATATTGAGCAATGTGAAACAAGGTGTTGATTTCCACAACTTCGCCAATCCGAGCATGCTTACAAAAGGATGAAGCTCCTTGAATTCCGCTCCCATAGAAAAATTCCTCGCCCCGTGTGATTGTTAATCTTCAAGTAAAAATAACTACACCAAATCAAATAATATTAATAAGTTAGTATTTAGATAAACCTAGGAGTAATTTTAGATTCATTAGCTTAGATTAATTTGCAATTTTTATTTTATTAGATCTTAGGTTAGTTTAAATTGTAATTTTATTAATTAGATTAATTTGCACTTTAAGCTTGTTTAATTTTAGTTTAATTAGTTTTATTATTTGCATTTTATTTTAATTGCGTTAATTCGTTTTAACTGTTTTAATTTTTTTTGTAGGTTGTCGTTTTTAATTGCTTAGAGTATTGTAAGTACTTTGAGCTTGGTTTTATTTTATTTAGTTTTTATTATTTTACTGTTTTCCAGTGATTTTAATTCTAGCTATGTAGATCACTCCCTTTAATTTCATAATTTGCTATGATATACTTAGGATAAGATTAACTGGTAGTTAATTAGGGTAGTCAACTTCTCTGGGGACGATAACTTGGGACTCAAATCCCATTATTATTTGTACGACCCGTACACTTGCGGATATACCCTTAGGGCCCATCAAGTTTTTGGCGCCGTTGCCGGGGAAGTCTTAATTAGCCATTAGTTAATATCGGTGAAATTATGCTTAGGTGTAATTCTAGCTTGTAAATATTTAGACGTTCAATCTAGATTAAGTAATTGAAAAATTAAAATCAAAAAAATTGAAAAATTGAAAAATTTAAAAAAATTTCTAAGGACTTTCAGATGTTTACATGCGTAGAGCCGGGAGTTAAGATAGCTTTCCTCTAGATCCTAAAATCGAACACACTCTTAGAAAAATTTGAAAGGATTCTAGGAAATTTATAGCTCCGCTGCAAAGCATCATGACAAAAAATAGGGAAATTAAGACAGTCGGAGATTATGCAATGTCGACTATTGGAAGGTATTATTCGGGCATTAGGCCACCAGCTGTCCATGCAAATAATTTCGAAATTAAGCCCGTAATCCTCCAGATGATCCAAACTTCTCTACAGTTCAGTGGGCTTCCACACGATGACCCACATGCTCACCTTGGGCAATTCTTGGACTTGTGTAACACGTTTAAACATAATGGATTATCTGATGATGCACTTAGGCTTAGATTATTCCCCTTCTCACTTAGGGATAGGGCGAGACACTGGTTAACCTCCCTGCCTCCAGGATCCATTTCTACATGGGACGAGTTAGCCCATCAATTTCTATCTAAGTTTTTCCCTTCCTCTAAAATGGCCCAACTCCGTAGTAATATATCTTCCTTTGCTCAGTACGACTTTGAATCTCTTTACGAAGCATGGGAATGATATAAGGAGCTTCTTAGGAAGTGCCCTCACCATGGCCTACCTTTATGGTTGCAAGTCCAGACCTTCTACAACGGACTTACAAGCCCAAATAGGACCATTGTTGACACTACAACGGGTGGAGCGCTAATGTGTAAAACAGAGGAGGAAGCTTACGAGTTGTTAGAAAAGATGGCAGCTAACAACTGTCTATGGTCCTCGGAGAGGAAAATGCCAAAGAAACCGACGGGTATTTATGAGCTCGACACACTGTCTACCTTGACCTCTCAAATTGTTAATCTTACGAAGAAGGTAGAGTTGCTCAGTACCCAACATAATCCTCCCAAGTGTCCTAATTCGATTTATTCTGTCCAAAGCCCTTTTCTTTCCTGCGAGCTGTGTAGTGGTACCCACTCTGTGGATAGGTGTCCACTTAACCTAGAATCGGTTCAGTATGTTACTCCACTTCAGAAGCAACAGAACAACCCCTTGTCAAACACCTACAACCCAGGGTGGAGGAGCCATCCTAACTTCTCCTGGAGCCAAAACCAAGGGCAATATTTTAGTTCTAGACCTATAGAACCCTAGTTTTCAAGCTCCACCAGTTCATGTACCACCACAGCCGTAATATCCATATCATCCGCCTCATCAACCATCCCCACCTCAATTTCAGCATCATCCACCTCACTTCCATCAACCACCACCACCACAATCTATGCGACCACAATTCTACCATGCACCAGTAGCTGAGAAGAAGCCTACATTAGAGGAGATGTTCTCAATGATCCTGCAAAATCAAGCTGCTTCAATTAAGAACTTAGAGGTTCATGTGGGACAAATAGCTAGTGCTCTTAGCCAACGTCCTCAAGGGACCCTTCCTAGTAATACTGAAGTTAATCCTGTTAAGCAAAGGGAGGGTAAGGAACATGTTAGATCTATCACCCTTAGGAGTGGCAGAGAGCTAGATGAGCCACAAGTCAAGTCCCAACCTGAACAACACATAGTTGAAGAATCCTTAAGTTCTAACGAAGCAGCTTAGAAAGAGCAGGAACCTAAAGATCGGGCTGTCAAGGAAACAAAGCTAAGCGCTTCTTCATCTATACCTTCTTCTTATTCATTGCCTTCCTCGCCCTCTGATTCTACAAAGTTAACTATGAGAGTCCTAGATCAGGAAGTAAAGTTTAATGTTTTCAAACCTTTGAAGCTCCCTGATGACTCTCAAGAGTGTTTTAAGATGGAGATTGAGGAGAACATAAGGCTTGACCATATAAAATCTAAAAGAAGAAGAGATGTAGATAGGGCTCAGGAAGATTTAACTATTAACATTCTGTCACCATTTTGGCTAATCCTCCTACTCTTCGCCCTGCTGCTGAGTGTTGTTTTCTTCAACTGCATTTGAAGTGGCTGTGTTTTTCTTTTCACTTTGTATATAGTTCTTTTTCTTTTCTATTGTTTCTTTCTTTGTTTATTTTGCAGGTTTAATTTCTAGTTTTATGCTTTCAATCAAAGCTTCAGTTGTTCATCATCATCAGAAAGGGGAGTACTTTGTTCCTGAACTTCAATTCTTATATTATCTGCACACTGAGGACACTGTGCACTTTAAGTTTGGGGGAGGGGATATCACTTGAGCAATTTTGTGAAAAATTGGAAAAATTTTCAAAATTTTTTTGAAAATCTGAGAAAGAATTTTCAAATTTTTTCGATAATATGAGCTTAAATTGTTTGATTTTGGGATGATTTAGTGCTTAGCATGTAGTTTTCCCATATTCCGATAATATGACCCTATGATTTAGTTTGACTTTGATTGACTAGAAGTATGATTATAGGAAAAGCATGAAGTTGAATTCTTGAATTTGTCTTAATTCTGATTGTGATTGCCTCATCTTATGCACATGTCATGTCATGAATCAGTATATTTATTTAGAAAAAGCTTATGTGTACATAGGATTGCATTTGTTCAGTTGATTTGGTGCATCATAATCTAGAATTTGTTTGATCTGATCTCGAAGCGAAATATTATATCACACTTAATTAGGGAGATGATTTAGGCCATCTTTAGATCGTTTGAGCCTTTCTAGCCATCCTTGTACATATTCTACCCCTAGTCACCCATCTGGGCCAAATAAGCTTTTCTCTGTAAATACACCTACTTATTTTTGTTTCCTTAGCTTAAATACTTTATTCCTATCCCTTACCCCAAAAGCATGAAAAGTCATTGGGATATATTGTGAGCTATATGGGTATTAAGTGATAGTGAAAGAGTATGTAAAAAAAAATGAATGATGAAAAAGAAATAAAAAGAAAAAAAAAGAAGAAAGAAGAAAAATTCTAAAAAAAAAATGTTTAGCAAAAGAAATAAGTTTGGGGGAAATGATTAGAGCTCTTACATTAAAGATCCTAGAAGTAATGCATAATAAGAGGTAATTAAACCTAAATCGACTTTATCATACCTTAGCCCCAACCTTACATTACAAGCTTAATGAAGTCCTATTAATCTTTGGTTAAGTGTGACTACATTAGTGGAGAGAGAAGTGAAAATCAAAATTATGGGAATGATCACATGTCATTGACTTTGCATTCACTGTGTTTGCATAATCTGATCCGGATAATGTACTGTGAAGTGACTTTGACATTTTTCACACACTCACGAGGGATCCAATTTGGGTTAGGACTTATGATTGAATAATTCTAAGTGTTGGACTTATAATTGTGATTCTTTGATTTCATAGTCTGTACTTTTTCTTTGAGAATAATGTTGGGGAAATTATTGTGTTTTGTACTTGTCATTCCTACAATCAATTTGTTTTGCTTGAGGAGAAGCAAAAGCTCAAGTTTGGGGGAGTGATAATTCTATATTTTTAGAATTATTTATGCTTAATTTCCTAATTAATTATTTAAATCCCCAATTTATTTTGTTAATTATCCCCTTTATTTAATTAAAATTCTCTTATTTGCAGATAAATTAAATCCGGATGAGTTTTGAATATTTCGGTAGAAAATGGATTGAAATTGGGCTAAAATCGAGATTGAGCCACGCGGACAACACGAGTCATGCCACCTAGCACATCCAATTGGATAAGAAGACCGATGACATGGAAATATCTTTTCAAGGAGCCAATGGTGTGAAGACAAGTGGCCAAAAAAATGCCAACTCATCAAGGATGTGAAAATTACAATTTTACCCCTAGTGTGTTTATAAATAGGAAATGATGACAATTGAAAATGTGATGTAATTTTTAGGAGTAGGAGTAGTGTTAGTGTAGAAGTAGTTAGAGTAGTTTAGTTAGATTAGTTTAATCTTTATTTTCATTAGAAGCTTTTCCCGAAAAATCAATTTCCATTTAACTGTTACTGTTCATCTTCATGTATTTTCATTTATGCAAAGCTTTTCATGTTGATTTGCAGCCTCATTGACTCATCCTTGTTCTCGGTTTGGTTATAATCCAATCTTTATTTTTCAAGCTTTAATGCACAACATCATTTCCATAAGCTCTTCTCGGTTTTTCCTTCATTTTTCAAGTTTGTTTTTATTTTGTTTATGATTCTCGATTGCTTCCATTGGTAAGTTTATTTTTCCTTTTCGTTTGCTGTCCTTGTTACTCGAGAATGTGGGGAGCTGGGTTGATCTCATAAACCACCCGAGATCCTGGCAGCAGACCATGAACCGAGAGTGAAGCTGGACAGACCGAGAGCTTCCTTTGTTCTCCCCTATTATTTGCTTCCATCACTGTTCATGATGTTTCTCCTGCAATGGTGTCCATGATGATATTTCCCCTATACTTTATGCATTCTATTCTGTTGCAAGGAAGACAGGTCCTGCAAGCGAGGAGTATGTGCAGCAAGCTGGGCATACCGAGAGCAAACCCGGACAGCAGGACAAGGCGGGAGGGAGTGCAGGACCAGTTCGGGGAGGCCAACATTTCCTGCAAGCGGGCAGAGGTTGCGCACACCAGCAGTAGCACAAATCGGGAGCAGAAGCCGGACATGCCTTAATACCAGCTAGGAGCAGTTGTAAGACCCACTTTTATTATCTGTTGATGTATTCCTTATGATTCATGTGATGTACGTATACATATATTCAAGGAATCATAAGAAGAGCTTTGACTGAAATATAATTTGCAAATAGAATAAAAATGAAATCTCGGTGAACGTCGAAAGTAGCTAAATAAGGATCGAAATGGTCACAGGCCAAACGGGAAGGATAGAAAATAAAGTTTACCGAAAATACGAAATTAAATAAGAAAATATGGTGGATGTATGAAGGAAAGTTAGGTTAATTTGGTTCCGAAACAAGTGTAGGGGTAAAACGGTCAAAAGACCAAAATTCGGGATAAATTGGATAAGAAAAAAATTTAATTAAAAAATAAGGATTTAGGATATCTTGATCAATAATGAGGAATTATATAATTTCGAGTCCAATTGATCAAGATCCGGAATTTTTAGAAATACCGAAAAGTCACCCGGGACAATATCCCGAAAATACGGAGGAATTATACCGAAAAAATAATTTAAAAACTAAATAAATTTAATTTAATTTAATTTAATTAAATTGGTGGAATAAAATAATAATAAGTGTAGATATTTTTAGAATATATTGAATATTTTATTGAATATTTTAATAATAAAACAATTGGTTAAATAATAATAATAATAATTCAAAAAAAAACCCGAAAAGAAGAAGAAAAGAAACCGATAGCCGACCCGAGAGAACCCACTGCCGATTCCCACGCACCGACGATCGTCCGCGTCCGACGAAGGTACCAGGAGGAAGAGGAGAGTCCGGCGAACACGTGGGCACCGGAATCACGCCGCCAGATGGCCGGAGCAGACCGATCGGAGCTTCGAAAATCCGAGGGAGAAACGGGGTGATTGCCGGCGAACCGCCGCGATTGGGCCGGAAAGGAGACCACCGACGAACTCAGGGGAGGAAGCCGGTTCTTTTGAGACCGGTCTCGGCCGGTGAGACAGCCGGAACCGTCGACGAAGGCAATAGGCAGTGAAACGGTGCCGTTTGGTCGAAAGGAAAGGGAAGGAAAAGGAGGGAAAATGAAGGAAAGGAGAAAAGAAAAGAAAGGAAAAGGAAGGAAAAGGAAAGAAAGGAAAGGAAAAAGGGGGGAGGAAAGGAAAGAAATTTACCGGGGACGACTCGAGGTTCGGGTAAGTTGACCGAAGGTCAAAATTGACCTACGGATAAATTTCAGAAATTTAATTTAATATTATTTTAATGGAAATAATCCGGATTTACCTAATTATGCAGCTTTACGACAGAGACCGAACGAGAGCCGAGTGAGCTTCGATTTTCTACCCCGCATCGTATCGGGTAAGTATAGTTTAATTTCAGCAATCTGAGATTCGTTAAATACCGAGTTTTAATTATTTTACGGAATTACGGATTAATTCCACATAGGAAAGAATATTAATTCGAAGTTGTAATAAATTGCCGTAAATGGTATACGGGCTATCCAATGAACTTGGATCGAAGCCCGATAATTATTAGTAAGCTGCATAAGCCCGATATACCCGAAGAAGGAAATTAATAGATATAAAAGGGCTGAATTGGGCCGAGACCCAATAAGGTAAATAGGGCCCAATACCTTAAAGTTGGTCAGTAAATGCGATATATCGATCAAGATAAGTGAATTAACCTCGACTATGTGGTTATATGCAGTTACGTACCTTTGGTTGACGCGCACTTGGGCCGAGAGGTTCGGTATCATCGAGACAGGTTAAGTCTGCGCGCGATTCCAGGTAAGGGAATTTTATGAGCACTTAGAGGTAGCTGTACGTAATTTTGAAGGGATTTACATTACGTTAAATTCATTAGGCTACCCGAAAACAGAATAATAATTTTTGCGAAAAAATATGGAAATAGTGGAAAATGACTATTTTGCCCCCAGTTAGGAAAATTTTAAAAAGGGTAGTAAGGCTATGAAATTGCATGAATTTCATGATTTTAATGTTTTATATGATTATATTGCTCTGATTTAAGCAAATATGCACATAGGTTGGCTATTGATTTCGTGAGATATACGAAAGAGTACCGGTTTGCACCGGTTACTATTTTAAAAGATATTTTGTCAAGATTTAGCCACCTATCGTATTTATACAAGTAAAAAGAGTGCTAGAGTCTTTCTCGCACTCAAGTTTACTGATTTATTTATCATGAAAAGCCGTACTGGAGCATTGCTCATACGAAAAATTTGTGTGTCCATAAAACCGTGCCGGAGCTTCGCTCGCATGAGATTTTAGATATCATGATATGCATAGCGTGGTGTTGGAGCTTCGCTCGCACTAGACGCGAGTTGACATGCATATAGTCGTGCGGAAGCCTCCTGTAGACTGTGTGTCACAGAGAGTTGAGATGCTCGCACATATACTTTGAGACATGGGTTGGTTATCGACATAGTATTGGGCTGGATAAGACCTACGGCAGGCACCCCCAGACTATGATATGGGTCCACGGAGTACGATGTACCGTGTATGTCACACGGAGTATGCTGTACCGTGCAGTCATGATGACTCTACTATGTTACTCGATATTCTGGCGGGTAGGACTTGACCCCACCTCCCGTTGCAGTTGTGATATCCTGCACACCGGGATCCGTGTGCTTGGGATCACAGGGACAAAGTATGGCCATAGTCCTCGATTTTTCATACAGTAACCTACATGCCTCACATGATATCATACGGTCTGGATAGACCAGGACAAACCCGATGGAAGGGTAGTCCCGATTTATGTTTTTAAAAGAGCTGTGATTTAATGAATCAAGGTATTCCCGAGAGATGGGTTTGACCTTGATGAAGTTGTTTTATGATGAGTTTTGTGATTAAACGAATAAGTTTTAAAGTGAAGAGTTTTATGATGAACAAATGAGTTTTAATGTGACGAGCATGAGATGTCATACATGATGATTTTCCATGTTGAATTATATGTCGATTTCATGATTTATTGTATATGATATATACATACATGTGGCATCGTTTTAATCTTATCTCATGCTCTAAAAGTAAACGATTTTTATATCATGATATTATCAGCACGTAGATAGTATAGTTATCTAGCTGCTTATATTATTGCCTTACTGAGCTGTTTATGCTCACCCTTTCATTTTCCACCCTCCACAGAGCATCTACAGTAGTCGAGGGCGGGTAGAGATTGCCTTCCTAGTTGTCCGCTACTCCCACTGCGAATCAGGTATACACATTGTACAGTTTTGTATCTAAACAATTAATAGCACAGTTTTGTAACGTATATCATTATGGGGATGTAAATATATGGAAACAGATGTATATGCAGTTGTATAATATATGTACTTATTATTACACTGTTTGGAATTCTAATATGATTACCATGGTAAGAATGATATGATCAATTGGGATAATAGTTGGGATTATTACTGACTCATAGCCCAACTCGTTAAAAATGGAATTGTCACGAGAAGGTGAGAAATATAGAAAAAGCGAAAAATTTGTAGTGATTTTAGGTAATTTGGGTTGTGACAAAAGGTGGTATCAGAGCTAAGGTTGGTCGGATATGAGTCAGTAATAATAGTAAGAAATTAAACCCCCATAATACTGTGCTTTGTTTAGATATAACTGTGTATACCAATATGGAACTAGACTAATAATTGGTCGTGGATGCAGGGACTTAGGCATTATGCCTGTTACTCGCCTTGGTAGAGGGGCAAGTTCACGTGCTAGGGGTCGTAGAGGTAGGCCCGAGAGCCTTGCAGAGCCAGAGACTAGTCAGCCTCCGCAGGACCCCATTGAGAGATCAGGGGATACTGAGGCACGCTTCGCTAGGATTGAGCGGAGTATAGAAAGTCTTGTTGAGATCGTTACACAGACTTTAGGGGTTGGTGATAGACGAGGCCCAGTTGGATAGCCTACTGCTACAGGACAGACTACAGATACTGTTACACCACCGCCGGTATAGGATACAGCTTCTCCTGTCACTGCACAGTCGAGCGGTAGTGATCTGGGCTATGACTGTGAGCTAGAGAGGTTACGACACTTCTAGGAATTTAGACCTCCAGTTTTCAGAGGAGTGAAGGACCCGGTTATTGCAGAGGATTGGATATATGAGATGGAGAAATTATATGGGTTCTTCAGATGTACCTCGACTGAGAGGGTTGCCTTTGCCGTGTTTATGCTGAAGGGCGAGGCAGAGCACTGGTGGAGGTCTACTGTGTCTATCTTGAGAGCCCGACACTTGGTGATTACTTGGGAGATATTTCTAGAGGCTTTTAGAAGGCAGTATATTCCGACCACTGCACAGCGGAGATTACGGATGGAGTTTATGAGTTTGGTTCAGGGGAACCGCTCCGTTGATGAGTATGAGTCGAGGTTCATATCCTTGGGGAGGTATGACCCAGATACATTGAGCAGTGAGAGTCGGAAGGTGCAGAAGTTCATAGACGGATTGAGACCAGCCATCAGATCCAAGTTAGCTCCATTTGACGTCTCTACTTATGAGGAGGCAGTGCACAGGGCTCAGTTGTGTGAGCAAGATTTTGAGCGGAGTGCATCAGAGTTTGGGAAAGTCAGCAGAACTAGAGATAGTCGGAAGAGATCCGGAGGAGATAGGGTGATCAGGAGAGGAGGTCAGAGGTTTGCTGATAAGAGACCTCGGATTGAGGAGATACATGAGAGGACGGGTAAGCCTCCTTTATATCCGGCTTTACCGTCATCGAGAGGTATAGTTATTGGAGGGACACAGCCGACTACCGAGCAGTGTAGGAGATGTGGCAGATTTCATGGTACCAGGCCTTGTCCGGCGACTACTGGGGTATGTTTTCATTGTGGGAAGCCGGGGCATGTCATAAGAAACTGTCTCGAGATAATTGCGACTGCCCCACAGAAGGGCAAAGAGCCAGAGAGAGCTCCTACTGAGACTCATGTTCCTAGGAGAAGAGCCACTGCTGAGGAAAAGGGGAAGCAAGTTATGGGCTGAGGGCGAGTGCATGCATTGGATCAGGACATCGCAGATACTTCAGCTGACGTGATTAAAAGTACTATCCTAATTTTTGATTTAGAAGCATTTGCGTTATTTGATTCTGGAGCTACACATTCCTTCATATCGCCTGCATTTGCTCATAAATTGTTGAAGTATGTACAACCTACATTGTTAGATAGAATGTTGTTAATCTCTAGACCTATGAATGACAGTCAGTTAACTGAGTATGTATATAAAGATTGTAGGCTGAGAATAGGGGGAAAGGACATGTCAGTCGATCTTGTGTTACTGAACATGAGGGATTTTGATGTAATTTTAGGAATGGATTGGCTGACTGCAAACCATGCTGTTTTAGATTGCTACGCTAAGACAGTAATGTTTTTAGGGACAGATAGTCTTACTGTAAGTTTTGATGGAAAGAAATAAAAAGCATATAATTACTGCATTTGGAAAAGTATAGTTGTAATTCATCATATTTGTGAGGTAAATTATTATTTAATAATGGATACTTATATATGATGAATTATGTTACTAATGGTGGAAAATGGTATCTTGAAGGGTTCATTGCATATGTGGTTGACATGGATCAGGCGCGTCCGGAATTGAGAGACATTCCAGTTGTGAATGAATTTCCAGATGTATTTTCGGATGAGTTACCAGGGTTACCGCCAGTGCGGGAGACAGAGTTCATTATTAATTTGACACCTGATACAGAGCCGATATCTAGACCACCGTACAGGATGGCTCCAGTTGAGTTAGAGGAGCTGAGGAAACAGTTGCAGGAATTATTAGAGAAGGGGTTCATCAGACCGAGTGTGTCGCCGTGGGGAGCACCGGTTCTGTTTGTGAGGAAGAAGGATGGGAGCCTTCGGTTGTGTATCGACTATCGATTGTTGAACAAGGCTACCATCAAGAATAAGTATCCCCTTCCAAGGATTGATGATTTACTGGATCAGCTACGGGGAGCACAGGTCTTTTCTAAGATTGATCTGAGATTTGGGTACCATCAGTTGAGAGTTCGGGATGGAGATGTACCCAAGACAGCTTTTCGCACCCGTTATGGTCACTATGAGTTTATGGTCATGCCATTCGGGTTGACGAACGCTCCCGCAGCTTTTATGTCATTGATGAATGAGGTGTTTCAGCCTTATTTAGATCGGTTTGTGATTGTCTTCATCGATGACATTCGGGTTTATTCGAGATCCAGAGAGGAGCATGAGCAGCATCTGAGGATTGTATTGCAGACCCTCCGTGAGAAGCAGTTGTATGCTAAACTCAGTAAGTGTGATTTTTGGCTTGAGCAGATCTCCTTCTTGGGACATATGGTGTCGAGGGATGGTGTGTCAGTAGACCCATCCAAGATTGAGGCAGTAGTTCAGTGGCAGAGGCCTCAGACAGTTACGGAGATCAGGAGCTTTCTGGGTTTAGCTGGATATTATAGACGATTTGTGGAGGGGTTTTCGAGATTGGCTGCTCCGTTGACACGTCTCACTCGGAAGAGTGCTCCATTTGAGTGGGACGACAGATGTGAGGAGAGTTTTCAGGAGCTGAAGCGTCGATTGACCACTGCTCCGATTCTCACCATTCCTACCAGCTCAGGAGGTTTTTCTGTTTACACAGATGCTTCTTACCAAGGACTGGGCTGTGTATTGATGCAGGATGGGAAGGTAGTCGCTTATGGATCCAGGCAGCTGAAGGATCATGAGAGGAACTACCCGACCCACGACTTAGAGTTGGCGACCGTAGTGTTTGCATTGAAGATATGGCGCCACTATCTGTATGGTGAGAAATTTCAGGTATTTACCGACCACAAAAGCCTTAAGTATCTGTTCTCGCAGAAGGAATTGAACATGAGACAGAGAAGGTGGCTTGAGCTTCTGAAAGATTACGATTGTGAGATCCTATACCACCCGGGTAAGGCGAATGTAGTGGCTGATGCGTTGAGCAGGAAGCACCTCGGGTTGGTCTCTTATATGATGGTACGGGAGCACGAGTTATTGGAGCAGTTTGCGAGCCTCAGTTTGGATGTGACTCCGCCTGATATTGAGAGTGGTTATATGGTTGCTAGCCTGCGGTTAGAGCCGGATTTGATGGATCGGATCCGACAGGCTCAGCGTGAGGATCAGCAGTGTATTGAGATAGTCAGGCAGATGCAGAGAGGTATTGATACTGAGTTTGAGTTGAGTTCAGATGGATTACTGAGGTTCCGAGACAGGATATGTGTTCCCGAGGATCCAGAGATCAGGAGGTTGATCTTGACAGAGGCTCATTCGTCGAGGTATACCTTGCATCCGGGTAGTACAAAGATGTATCAGAATCTCCGGAAGGTATACTGGTGGTCGGAGATGAAGAGGGATATAGCAGAGTTTGTGGCGAGATGTCTCGTCTGTCAGCAGGTGAAGGTAGAGCATC
Source organism: Firmiana major (assembly GCA_033439115.1). Taxonomy (NCBI): domain Eukaryota; kingdom Viridiplantae; phylum Streptophyta; class Magnoliopsida; order Malvales; family Malvaceae; genus Firmiana; species Firmiana major. The sequence goes on from CM065907.1 coordinate 13,531,523, forward strand.
AGAAGCCTGCAGGGTTATTGCAGCCTCTACCTATATCGACTTGGAAATGGGAGCATGTCACCATGGACTTTGTGACGGGTTTACCGCGGACTCGCAGGGGAAATGATGCCATATGGGTGATAGTGGACAGATTGACGAAGTCGGCACATTTTCTAGCTATGAGGGTCACCGATACTCTGAGTAGATTGGCGGAGCTATATGTGCGCGAGATTGTGAGACTGCATGGTGTCCCAGTGAGTATTGTATCGGATAGGGATTCCCGCTTCACTTCCCGTTTCTGGAAACATTTTCAGGAAGCTATGGGAACCCAGTTGAGATTCAGTACAGCTTTCCATCCTCAGACAGATGGGCAGTCAGAGAGGACTATACAGACCCTCGAGGATATGTTGAGAGCTTGTGTACTTGATTTTAGAGGCTCCTGGGATGATCACCTACCACTCGCAGAGTTCGCCTACAATAACGGTTATCATTCGAGTATCGAGATGGCACCATATGAGGCCTTGTATGGCCGTGGATGTCATTCTCCTGTAGGATGGGAGGAGGTTGGTGACAGGCAGATATTCGCTCCCGATTTGATACGTCAGGCCTCTGAGGATGTCCAGTTGATTTGTGAGAGGTTGAGGACAGCTCAGAGTCGACAGAAGAGTTATGCTGACAGGAGACGTAGACCGTTGGAGTTTACAGCAGGGGAATCAGTATTTTTGAAGGTTTCTCCTTCCAAGGGTATTACTAGATTTGGAAAGAAAGGAAAGTTGAGCCCTCGCTTCATAGGACCTTTTGAGGTACTCGAGAGAGTGGGAGATCAAGCTTATAGGCTAGCGTTGCCACCAGAGCTAGCAAATGTTCATAATGTCTTCCACGTCTCCATGCTTCGAAAGTATCAGCCGGATCCGTCACATGTGATCAGATACGAGCCACTGGAGCTCAGTAAGAGCATGTCCTATGTCGAGAGACCGATCCAGATTGTGGATAGGAAGGAGAAGGTATTGAGATCGAAGACGATTCCCCTGGTGAAAGTATTATGGCAGCATCACACTCCAGAGGAAGCGACTTGGGAGTTAGAGAGTTTGATGAAAGAGAAGTATCCGGAGTTGTTCAGAGACTGATTTGGTTCCAATTTGGAGGATCAAATTTTTTTTTAGTGGGGGAGATTATGTAAGACCCACTTTTATTATCTGTTGATGTATTCCTTATGATTCATGTGATGTACGTATACATATATTCAAGGAATCATAAGAAGAGCTTTGACTGAAATATAATTTGCAAATAGAATAAAAATGAAATCTCGGTGAACGTCGGAAGTAGCTAAATAAGGATCGAAATGGTCACAGGCCAAACGGGAAGGATAGAAAATAAAGTTCACCGAAAATACGAAATTAAATAAGAAAATATGGTGGATGTATGAAGGAAAGTTAGGTTAATTTGGTTCCGAAACAAGTGTAGGGGTAAAACGGTCAAAAGACCAAAATTCGGGATAAATTGGATAAGAAAAAAATTTAATTAAAAAATAAGGATTTAGGATATCTTGATCAATAATGAGGAATTATACAATTTCGAGTCCAATTGATCAAGATCCGAAATTTTTAGAAATACCGAAAAGTCACCCGGGACAATATCTCGAAAATACGGAGGAATTATACCGAAAAAATAATTTAAAAACTAAATAAATTTAATTTAATTTAATTTAATTAAATTGGTGGAATAAAATAATAATAAGTGTAGATATTTTTAGAATATATTGAATATTTTATTGAATATTTTAATAATAAAACAATTGGTTAAATAATAATAATAATAATTCAAAAAAAAAACCCGAAAAGAAGAAGAAAAGAAACCGATAGCCAACCCGAGAGAACCCACTGCCGATTCCCACGCACCGGCGACCGTCCGCATCCGACGAAGGTACCAGGAGGAAGAGGAGAGTCCGACGAACACGTGGGCACCGGAATCACGCCGCCAGGTGGCCGGAGCAGACCGATCGGACTTCAAAAATCCGAGGGAGAAACGGGGTGATTGCCGGCGAACCGCCGCGATTGGGCCGGAAAGGAGACCACCGACGCACTCAGGGGAGGAAGCCGATTCTTTTGAGACCGGTCTCGGCCGGTGAGACCGCCGGAACCGCCGGCGAAGGCAATAGGCAGTGAAACGGTGCCGTTTGGCCGAAAGGAAAGGGAAGGAAAAGGAGGGAAAAGGAAGGAAAGGAGAAAAGAAAAGAAAGGAAAAGGAAGGAAAAGGAAAGAAAGGAAAGGAAAAAGGGGGGAGGAAAGGAAAGAAATTTACCGGGACGACTCGAGGTTCGGGTAAGTTGACCGAAGGTCGAAATTGACCTACGGATAAATTTCGAAAATTTAATTTAATATTATTTTAATGGAAATAATCCGGATTTACCTAATTATGCAGCTTTACGACAGAGATCGAACGAGAGCCGATTGAGCTCCGATTTTTTACCCCGCATCGTATCGGGTAAGTATAGTTTAATTTCGGCAATCTGAGATTCGTTAAATACCGAGTTTTAATTATTTTACGGAATTACGGATTAATTCCACATAGGAAATAATATTAATTCGAAGTTGTAATAAATTGCCGTAAATGGTATACGGGCTATCCAATGAACTTGGATCGAAGCCCGATAATTATTAGTAAGCTGCATAAGCCCGATATACCCGAAGAAGGAAATTAATAGATATAAAAGGGCTGAATTGGGCCGAGACCCAATAAGGTAAATAGGGCCCAATACCTTAAAGTTGGTCAGTAAATGCGATATATCGATCAAGATAAGTGAATTAACCTCGACTATGTGGTTATATGCAGTTACGTACCTTTGGTTGACGCGCACTTGGGCCGAGAGGTTCGGTATCATCGAGACAGGTTAAGTCTGCGGGCGATTCCAGGTAAGGGAATTTTATGAGCACTTAGAGGTAGCTGTACGTAATTTTGAGGGGATTTACATTACGTTAAATTCATTAGGCTACCCGAAAACAGAATAATATTTTTTGCGAAAAAATATGGAAATAGTGGAAAATGACTATTTTGCCCCCAGTTAGGAAAATTTCAAAAAGGGTAGTAAGGCTATGAAATTGCATGAATTTCATGATTTTAATGTTTTATATGATTATATTGCTCTGATTTAAGCAAATATGCACATAGGTTGGCTATTGATTTCGTGAGATATACGAAAGAGTACCGGTTTGCACCGGTTACTATTTTAAAAGATATTTTGTCAAGATTTAGCCACCTATCGTATTTATACAAGTAAAAAGAGTGCTAGAGTCTTTCTCGCACTCAAGTTTACTGATTTATTTATCATGAAAAGCCGTACTGGAGCATTGCTCGTACGAGAAATTTGTGTGTGCATAAAACCGTGCCGGAGCTTCGCTCGCACGAGATTTTAGATATCATGATATGCATAGCGTGGTGCTGGAGCTTCGCTCGCACTAGACGCGAGTTGACATGCATATAGTCGTGCGGAAGCCTCCTGTAGACTGTGTGTCACAGAGAATTGAGATGCTCGCACATATACTTTGAGACATGGGTTGGTTATCGACATAGTATTGGGCTGGATAAGACCTACGGCAGGCATCCCCAGACTATGATATGGGTCCACGGAGTGCGATGTACCGTGTATGTCACACGGAGTACGCTGTACCGTGCAGTCATGATGACTCTACTATGTTACTCGATATTTTGGCGGGTAGGACTTGACCCCACCTCCCGTTGCAGTTGTGATACCCCGCACACCGGGATCCGTGTGCCTGGGATCACAGGGACAAAGTATGGCCATAGTCCTCGATTTTTCATACAGTAACCTACATGCCTCACATGATATCATACGGTCTGGATAGACCAGGACAAACCCGATGGAGGGGTAGTCTCGATTTATGTTTTTAAAAGAGCTGTGATTTAATGAATCAAGGTATTCCCGAGAGATGGGTTTGACCTTGATGAAGTTGTTTTATGATGAGTTTTGTGATTAAACGAATAAGTTTTAAAGTGAAGAGTTTTATGATGAACAAATGAGTTTTAATGTGACGAGCATGAGATGTCATACATGATGATTTTCCATGTTGAATTATATGTCAATTTCATGATTTATTGTATATGATATATACATACATGTGGCATCGTTTTAATCTTATCTCATGCTCTAAAAGTAAACGATTTTTATATCATGATATTATCAGTACGTAGATAGTATAGTTATCTACCTGCTTATATTATTGCCTTACTGAGCTGTTTATGCTCACCCTTTCATTTTCCACCCTCCACAGAGCATTTACAGTAGTCGAGGGCGGGTAGAGATTGCCTTCCTAGTTGTCCGCTGCTCCCACTGCGAATCAGGTATACACATTGTACAGTTTTGTATCTAAACAATTAATAGCACAGTTTTGTAACGTATATCATTATGGGGATGTAAATATATGGAAACAGATGTATATGTAGTTGTATAATATATGTACTTATTATTACACTGTTTGGAATTCTAATATGATTACCATGGTAAGAATGATATGATCAATTGGGATAATAGTTGGGATTATTACTGACTCATAGCCCAACTCGTTAAAAATGGAATTGTCACGAGAAGGTGAGAAATATAGAAAAAGCAAAAAATTTGTAGTGATTTTAGGTAATTTGGGTCGTGACAGCAGTAGACATCACTTGTAGAACCGAGAGCTGAGGATGTGCAGCAGTGGGCGAGACATCGCCTGGGCAGCCAAAGCAAGTAGCGGCATGGCAGAAAATGATGCTGATGTTTGAAACCAAAGCAGTTGGAGAAGTGCAGAGCATGTCTGGTAGCCAGAAGCATGGACAAAAGAGATGAATTACACATGAAACCGAGGTAGAGTTGGTGGACAGCAGACTAGGACAGAACCAAAAGCATGCAGCAGTAGACACGCCAAACTGACCCGAACCATACCTGGAAAAGAAACAAAATGTGAAAGTGATGAATAGTAATTGGAAGGAAAAATTTAAAGGGATAAGGCCACGTTTGGTTGGTCTGTTATGGTGGATTAACTCATTTTTGCTTGCATTTTAGTTAGATTAATTTAAATGTTTTTAGTTAGCTTAGTTAGATTAATTTCAATGCATTAGTTTAACTTAGATTTAATTTGGGTACTTAGTAATTTTCATTCTAGTATTTGGGGTAGTGCTTAAAATTAATTTAGATAAACTCATGCATTTTAAGTAGTGATTAAAAATTCCACATGTATTTCATGCATTAGTTAGATTTTAGTGATAAGTTAGTATTTAGATAAACCTAGGAGTAATTTTAGATTCATTAGCTTAGATTAATTTGCAATTTTTATTTTATTAGATCTTAGGTTAGTTTAAATTGCAATTTTTATTAATTAGATTAATTTGCTATTTAAGCTTGTTTAATTTTAGTTTAATTAGTTTTATTATTTGCATTTTATTTTAATTGCGTTAATTCGTTTTAACTGTTTTAATTTTCTTTTGTAGGTTGTTGTTTTTAATTGCTTGGAGTATTGTAAGTACTTTGAGCTTGGTTTTATTTTATTTAGTTTTTATTATTTTATTGTTTTCCAGTGATTTTAATTCTAGCTATGTAGATCACTCCCTTTAATTTCATAATTTGATAGGATATACTTAGGGTAAGATTAACTGGTAGTTAATTAGGCTAGTCAACTTCTCTGTGGGACGATAACTCGAGACTCAAATCCCATTATTACTTGTACGACCCGTGCACTTGCGGATATACCCTTAAGGCCCATCACTCACAAATTCATTACCTTTTAATTTCCTCTTGTTGGTGCACAACTCCTTAAGAAACTTTGCATATCGAGGTACTTGTTTAATTGCATCAAGTAAAGGGATATTTACCTCAATTTTACGAAAGATGTAAAAAATTTCCTTTTCCTCTTTCTCCTTTTTGGATTTGGATGATCTAAAAGGAAAAGGAGGAATTGGTGCCAAAACTTTTTGTTGTGTGCCATTAGGTTCCTTAGGGTGATCCAACTGTGACTGGGATACAGTAACTTCCTTTTCAGCTTCTTCTGGAATGCGCTTTTCGGGTTGTCTTGCTAGACTCCCCTAACTTAGTTCCACTCCTCAAGGTCATTGTACTAACATCTTGTCTGGGGTTGATGACTGTCTGTGAGGGCAATTTTCCTTGAGATTCCAATCTATTCACAGAAATGGCTAGCTGACTCATTTGATCTTCCAGCTTCTTGATACTTGTCCTTGTTTCCTGTTGAAATTGTTGTGTGTTAATTGCAAGTGATTTAACAAATTCTTCAAGAGACGTACCTGAACTTGAGGATGACTGATGTTGTTGTGGAGCGGGCTGTCTATATTGAGAATTCTGGAATTGAGGCCTCGCTTCGTAACTCAAGTTGGGATGATTTCTCCACCTTGGGTTATAAGTATTCGAATATGGATCATGATTCCTTTGTGGTGGACCTGGAAATCCTCCAACTGCATTTGCTTGCTCATGAGGTTCATCTTGAAGTGTGGGGCACATGTCGGTTGGGTGGCCAGTAGCAGCACAGATTCCGCAAGCTTTAGCTTGTTGCACATTTCTCATGCCTATAGCTAATTGTTGAACAACAGATGTTAGATTAGCTATTTGATTTTCAAGAGAATGTGTATTTACCTCATTTACTCTTCTATGAGGTATGTCTTGTCTGAATCCAAATTGTTGAGAGTTAGCAGCTATGGTGGAAATCAAATCTTTAGCCTCTCTAGGAGTCTTGTTCACTATCGCACCTCCACTGGCCGCGTCCATCATCCTTCTTTCCATGGGTAACAATCCTTCATAAAAATATTGAATTAAGAGTTGTTCGAAAATCCCATGTTGAGGACAACTTGCACAAAGTTGCTTAAACCTTTCCCAGTATTCATGAAGAGTCTCAATGTCTTTTTGCTTGATGCCACATATTTCTCTTCTAATGCTGGCAGCTCTTGAAGCAGGAAAAAATTTGTCAAGGAACAGTCTCACAATTTCAGTCCACGTGGTTATAGAACCAGGAGGTAAATAGAACAACCAATCTCTTGCTCTATCAGCTAGTGAGAACTGGAAAGCTCGCATTTTGATTTGTTCTTCAGTAACTCCTTGTGGTTTCAAGCTTGCACATACCACATGAAATTCTTTTAAGTGCTTCTGAGGATCTTCATTCTCAATACCATGGAATTTGGGAAGCAAATGGATTAAACCCGATCTTAATTCAAAATCTTCTTGCAGAGTTGGGTAATGAATGCAGAGGGGTTGTTGATTAACAGGTGGTGCAGCCAACTGCCTTAAAGTTTGCTCTTCTTCAGCCATTATTTCTTCAGTCTCAGAATCACTTGATGAATTGGCCAAATCAATTCCTAAATTCAGTCCAGGGGATGAAGATGTAGTTCTTGTGCCTTTTGAATTTTTGTTTCCTTCCTATTCCTCTTAGCTGTCGTTTTAATCTCAGGGTCATACGGGATTAATTCACCTGCACGAAAAGAACGGGGCATCAAAATAAATCTAATTAAAAACCAATCCCTGGCAACGGCGCCAAAAATTAGTGGTTATCGAGACCAGCAATAATAATTCGTACTCAAAAATAAATTAAAACTGTAGTATAGTTGAGTAAGGTAGTTTCCCAAGAGATTGGTAAGATTTATTTTTCTGCAAAATATTTAAAAAGAAAATAAATATGGGGATTTTTTTTTTTGTAGTGAGAATAAAAATATATATATATATATTAAAATGTAGCAAAGAATAATCAATATGATGAAAACATCCGACCAAAGGAATAATTTTAGAATGGGTTCAGGGAATTGATCATTGATGCAAAAGTAAATTCATTTAATCTTTACCAAATTGGTTATGGTTATTGGTACGACCTAACAACCTATCCCTCATTACTTCTTCGATAATCGGGATACGATCTCTAATTATTTCTCTTGCTAGTTAAACAACCTTAGATACGATCTTAAGATTTAATTTACCAACAGCATTGAAAACTAGAGAGACTATCAATTTTAACCAACAAACACACATGTAGGTTCATTTAAGTTAGATTATATATATTCTTAACATAGAATTGAAAATCTATCTATAATCTATTATGTTATTTACCACTTATATTAGAATGCCTAAACAATTACGGATTCAGGTTTCTAATTGGTGATATATTATCATGACAATTGAACAAAGGACCCTTTTTGCACAATCAATCAAAACAATAATTTAAACAAGAACAGAAGATATATAAATAGCAAAGATATAAAAGAACATGATAAAAACTAATTAGATCTCACAATTCTTGAAGAACCCAAACTTTAATTATCCTTTGGCTAGACTAAAGACTTAGCAAGCCATAAGTTCAAAGGAAAACACTAAAGAAAATATAAAATTGTATATCTATGATAATGATCACAGATCAAGATTCAGATCGAAGATTAAGATCCCCAGCCTCTTCCACTCTTAGTCTATAAATACTAAATATCCTAGCCCCAAAATCTGTTTCCAAAGGAAAGTTCTCTGATTGAGTTTGATTACAATTAAACTTCTTTCCCTTTTCAACCACTTGCTAAAGATAGTTTTTTCATATATCTTCCTTAATAATTAAAATCTTCCACTTGCCATCTTTAGATTGATTTAGTCAACTTCAGCTACAAGTGATAGATCTTGACTTGAATTCCAAGATTTCTTTTGATTTTGTGACTTAAGCAGAATTTGTAGCTTTTAATCCATTTTGTCCATTTTCCTTCATTCACAATACAAAATAGAAAATATAAGTCAAATCCAAAAATTAAGTATATAAAAGAATTTAAATCATGAGAAAATATGATAATTAATATGTATAATATGCAACTTATCAAATTCCCCTACACCTAAACATTGCTTGTCCTCAAGCATACACTAATCTAAATTCATAATCTCTTCTCATCATTCTTTCATACTCTTCCTATGCTCATCCAAAACAAATTCCTTTTAATAATTAAAACAAGTGAATTCTCATAACACGCATGAATAGCACTTTAATGATTCAATTAAATTCATAAAATACATAAGATCCAACACCCTCGCAATTGGATTTCACTCATCACATTCTAAGTGTTTAGGGTATATATATCAATAAACTCTCAAGTCATTGCATAGAAGATTTCTTACCATAAGCTTGCAAATTCATCACATCTCTTCCACTAATGAATGAATTAAGATACAAAAATCTAAGGGTCTAAAAGGGTTGTAATGAGGCTTAGGTAAGGTATGATAAAATGATTTTTAGGTTAAAGAAATTGAAGGAATCATACAAAACTTTTCACATAAAACTCAACTCAATTATTTCAAAAGACTGCTTTAATCACATAATTTTCAGAACTAACTTCCAAGCAATAAAAATTTTACTTCTCTTTCTCTTCATTTATTCATCATCATTTTTTTCTTTTTTTCTTCATTTTTCCTATCTTTTTTTCTTTTTTCTTTTTTTTTTTCGAAAGAGAAAAACTCAATGGAAATAATAGCTTGGAACACTAAATTTTTAACATGTTGCAATCTTTCTAAAAATATTTTGAAGTTTCGTGTGCATAAGTCTATATGATTTTTCAATTCAAGGTTCAAAAAGAGGAAAAATCAACAAAAAGAGTTTATCATGGCTTGTAATGTGGTTTAATCCAAAGAAAAGGTCAGGCTTAAAGTGGTTTCTCTAGGGGTTAATAATAATAAGGGTAGGCTTGAAAAGAAAGGTATAATGACAAGAAAAAAGGGTTTAACCTAAATACCCTTATTTGATTTATTGCATCATATTCATCAAAGGGGTTGATTAAGACATGTATGACAGAGCAAGTTCTAGAATAGTCGACTATGCATGACAATCACACAAACAAAGAAATAAAGCATGATGTAATGAATGCTCGTAGGCTCAAATCTCACCAAAAAGGGTTATATGTGCTAGATCTTATACTCTTTTTCATTCAATGAATCAAAAGTAACTAATCATAATGTATTAATGAGAATTTAAAACAGTTTTGCATATAAGTAAATCAATTTTTTTTCATGGGATAAGCATTGATCTAGAACTTAAAGAAATCACAACTAATAACTAATGTACCTTTTGGAACAAAATATTTTTATGGATTTGCAAAAATTTTCATGAAAATTAATCAAGAAAGAAAGAATAATGAGGCAAACATTAGAGTCACAATTGAATACCCTCCCCCACACCTAAACTGTACTGACACGTCCTGAAGGTATTATCCGTAAGTGCACGGGTCGTACAAGTAATAATGGGATTTAAGTCCCGAGTTATCGTCCCACAGAGAAGTTGATCAGCCTAATTAACTACCGGTTAATCTTATCCTAAGTATATTCTAACAAATTATGAAATTAAAGTGAGTGATCTAATAAGGCTAATTAAAAATACTGAAAACAATAAACATTAAAATTACGAAAATAAAACTAAACTAAGATTTGCTTACTGAACTCCGAGCAATTAAAGAAAATACCTACAAAAGAAAATTAAAACAATTAATTAACGCAATTAAAATAAAATGAAAATATGAAAATAAGGAAATAAATTTAAACTAAACTAAAATTTAAACAAACTTAAAATAAAAATGCATGTAAGTAAACTAATTAAAATGCAATTTAAAGTAAACTAAAATTTAATGAAAATAAATACTAAATTAAAAATGCTTAAATCAAATTCTAAATGCAACTAAACTAAATTCAAATCCTAAAACATTTAATATGAAATTAACTACTAACTAAAATTAACACTACAATTTAACATGCAAAAATGATAAAACAAATCTACCATTATAATTGACTAAACTAACTAACTAACAACTAACAAATGCATGAAAATACTAATGATGCATTAAACTAAAACATGACTAAATTGAACTATGGCCAAACATGGCCTTAACAATTTAAACCAGCCCCATGTCCCTCCAAACACTGTTCACGTCTTCAATTTGCATTTCTTTTCCAGGTGCTTCGGTTCCAAGTGCTGCCAGGCGTGCTTCTGCTCCATGCCTCTTGGTTGTCCTCTGCCCAGCTACCGCATATAGCCTGCACGTTTCTTGGTCTGCTTCAGGTGCTGTCGGTATGCCCAGGTACTCTCGGTCTGCTGCATCCGGTCTGTCCCTGCTGCAGGTGTGCTCTCGGTCTACAGACGTTGTCCTCGGCACTAGCTTTATTCCCCGCTGCAGCAGTAGATTCTCCCTTAGCCAGTAAGTGTACTCTGCAGTGCCAGGATAGTAATGGAATGCAGCAGCTACATCTTGCTATCCTCACTTGTATCTCTTGCAGCAAAACCGACAAACACCAGCAACTGCTCCACTCACCATGTTCGGTAGCTGTTCAACATGGATCAGTCCTTCAGCATACAGCAAACGTGGGTTGCCAGCTACTCTGAGAACAGAAAATTCCACTCTTCCGGTTCAGCAAGGACAGGCACTTGAATGATCTGAGAACCCAGCTATCTACTAGCCATGTCCGGTGTCCTCTTCCTCTGTCCAGTGCACCCCACCAGTAGCCACAACCCGTCCGACCTCAATCAATCCAGCCTCCGGCAACAGAGGAGCAGCAGAGAACAAGGAGATAAGTTTAACAGAATGCAAAGAAAGGTAATTCAGTGATTAAAATAAACTAGAAGATTAACCAACTATTGAACAGTACAGATAAATGGAAACAGAGCAGAACAGAGGTGACCACGGATAAAAAATAAATAAATATAAGATTAAATCTCAGCATCGTTAAGGAGAAGTGCATCTAATGGAACTAAAGCAATCGATGAAAACGGAAGAGTCAACTGAACTAAACCCGAGAACAAAAGCCACGATTCCCCTGCTTTAGCTTTTTACCCGATTCCTCATGTTACCCGGTAAGCAAGCAGTAGTGAAGCCTCCTCGCTTCAGCCACTATAACTTCCTTGTGCTAGCTACGAGAGACCAATGTTAGCAACAAACCGGCACCACAAACCAGGAGTGCCTTTGCTCAGAACAGTGACATTTTCATTTTTAAACTCTAATAAATGCATATAGAACATAATGGATAGATGATGAAATAATCGGACTGTAAACAGAAAAAATAGAAAATGATAAAACACTCAAACCGAAAAATGGAAGATAACCAGCATAAGGAAAAATGTGTAGTGAATGAAAATTAAACAGAGGCAACGGGTTGAATAAGATTGCTTCTATCACCCGCCCCTCAAACCCAAAAAAAAAAAAAACAGTAATAGAGAAACGAAATCCGAATAGTAAATAGAAAACTAGTAAAAACGAGATTCTAACTTTTGTAAAAATTAAATGTGCCAAATTTAAAGGAAAAGTAAAACTTGCAATCCTAGAACAATGGTGGCTGAAAAGAAAATAAAAAACTTAAAAACAATAAATCCTAAAATAAACCCTAAAACTATTCTACCCTAATTTACCTCTATTCTGACCTAGGCTTTCCCTTTTTCAATTGCCATTATATTCTATTTATACACACACTTAGGGGTACAATTGTAATTTTTTTCATCCTAGATGAGTAAGCATTGTTTGGCCACTTGTCCTCACACCATTGGCTCCTTGAAAAATAATATTTCCATGTCATCTGTCTTTTTATCCAATTGGATGTGCTAGGCTCGTGTTGTCCGCGTGGTCCAATCTCGATTTTAGCTCAATTCCAGTCCATTTTCTATCGAAATATTCAAAATTCATCCGGATTTAATTTATCTGCAAACATGAGAATTTTAATTAAATAAAGGGTATAATTAACAAAATAAATTGGGGATTTAAATAATTAATTAAGAAATTAAGCACAAATAATTCTAAAAATATAGAATTATCATGTACATTGTCCTCAATGTACAATTTGAAAATGTTAGTGAAGATCGATCTGTCAAACCAGCAGATCGATCTTCCAATCTCTCTGTTTGAGGTAAGATCGATCTACAGATCAATCTAGCAAGTATTCTTGTAGAGAGGAGATCGATCTCTAATCACCCTAGATCGATCTCCTTAACTTTCTGACTTTGAGGAGATCGATCTCTATCCATAGGAGATCGATCTCATAAACTCTCTGTTTGAGCATAGATCGATCTACAGATCGATCAACTACCTTTAGCCTTTGTCTTAGAGGAGATCGATCTCTTCCTAGGCCAGATCGATCTCTCAGACATTCTGTAATTTACAGATCAATCTTATAACCCCTACAGATCGATCTCTGCTTCCTCAACATCTTATACAATTTCTTTCAGTTTTCAATCTTTTAGCAGATCAATCTCATATTCTCATGAGATCGATCTCTCATACTAGAAAACCCAGGAGATCGATCTCTCAGCCTTAAATACTTAGTTTCTGGTACTGATAACCTCTAAACATGTTTTAAATCATTTCTATATTATTGAATTTACTTGTTTTGTCATTTCAAAATATATTAACTCAACAAATTCGATCTAAGGGATGTAAGAATTTCGATCTACGTTTAGTATGCCCTAATGGGCTTTAAAATCTTCACTTTAGGCCCATTACGTTTTTAACCATAAAATTAAATCCGAAATCCTTCCGAATAAATTTTCCTTACTTTCGGGGATAATTATCTTGTATTCTAACCAAGAATATTTTTCCCCAATTTTTTTCTCCATACTTAGGTTAATTTCTAACCATGGTTAGTCAACCATGGTAAAAGTCCACTTTTCTTAACTATAGTTGACTTTTCCTTAACCATTAACCAAGTTGACTTTTTTTCAAAATTTTGAAAGTGTCATATCTTATGTCTTACACTCTCGTCTTTACGTTTCAGCCGTTTTCGGTAGATAATTATACCCGAAACACCTTAACTTGCCAAAAAGGTCCATTTTACCCTTTTTAGCTTTTACTCTCGTTCTCTGTGTTCGGAACTAAATTAAACTGACTTTCCTTCATGAGCCCTTTATATTTTCTCATTTTAAATACTTATTTTTAGTCAGAATGATTCAGATCCACTTGGTTTAGCCTGTGACTCTTATAGCTCACATTAGGCTTTTTATATGGCTTTTGCGTGTTAAATCATTTTACTAACACTTCAAATCTAGTAAATACTCTTCTTATGATTCTACTATAATAATAGAGTGTTCATATACATAGGAATCATAAGGTACTGGCTACATAAAAATACGGGTCTGACAATCCTCCCCCACTCAGAAAATTTGGTCCTCCAAATTACAACCAAGTCAGTCATCAAATAGGTGAGGGTACTTCTCTCGCATCAGACTCTCTAGCTCCCAAGTAGCCTTCTCTGATGTATGATGCTGCCAGAGAATCTTCACTAATCCAATGGTCTTCAATCTCAATACCTTTTCTTTCCTATCCAATATCTGAATCGGTCTCTCCACATATGACATGTCCTCTCGGAGCTCCAAAGGCTCGTAACTAATCATATGTGCCGAATCCGGGTGGTACTTCCGAAGCATCGATATGTGGAAAACGTTATGGACACCTGATAAGTCCGGTGGCAATGCCAACCTATAAGCCTTATCTCCCACTCGATCAAGTATCTCAAAGGGTCCAATGTAGCGAGGATTTAGCTTCCCTCTCTTCCCAAATCTCGCTATGCCCTTGGAAGGAGAAACTTTCAAAAACACGGATTCACCAACTGCAAACTCTAGTTGCCTACGTCTCCTGTCAGCGTAACTCTTCTGTCTACTCTGAGCTGTCCTCAGTCTCTCTACAATAAAGTGGATGTCCTCAGATGCTTACGTAACCATGTCAGGAGCGAAAATCTTACGGTCACCCACTTCTTCCCATCCAATAGGGGAACGACATCTGCGGTCATATAAAGCCTTATACGGTGCCATCCCGATACTCGAATGATAACTGTTGTTGTAGGCGAACTCGGCTAATGGCAAGTGGTCATCCCAAGAGCCTCTAAAATCTAGCACATATGCTCTCAACATATCTTCCAGAGTCTATATAGTTCTCTTTGACTGACCATCTATCTGAGGATGGAAAGCAGTGCTTAAACTCAACTAGGTTCACATGGCTTCCTGAAAATGTCCCCAAAAGTGGGAAGTGAAGTGGGAATCCCTATCAGAGACTATGCTCACTGGTACACCATGTAACCTCACTACCTCGCGTACATATAGCTCTGCCAATGAACTCAGAGTATTAGTAGCTCTCATAGCTAGGAAGTGGGCTGACTTCATCAGTCTGTCGACGATCACCCATATAGCATCGTGATTCCTACGGGTTCTCGGTAAACCCATCACGAAATCCATGGTGATATGCTCTCATTTCCACGTCGGTATAGGTAGAGACTGCAATAACCCTGCAGGATTCTGATACTCTACCTTCACCTGCTGACATACGAGACACTTTGCTACCAAGTCTGCTACATCTCTCTTCATACCCGATCAGCAGTATACCTTCCGGAGGTTCTGATACATGTTGTTACTCCCCAGATGTAACGTGTACCTCGACAAATGAGTTTCGGCCAATATCAATCTCCTGAGTCCTGGATCCTCGGGAACACACAATCTGCCTCTAAACCTCAGTAGTCCATCATAACTCAACTCAAACTCAGTCACTGTGCCCTTCTGCATCTGACTACTCACATCCATATAAAATGGATCAGTCTGCTGAGCCACTCTGATCCTGTCCAACAGATCCGGCTCCAAGCGTAGACTAGCTATCACATAGCCTGTATCCATGTCAGAAGGCACAACTCCCAAACTGAGGCTAGCAAACGGCTCTAGCAAATCATGTTCCCTAACCATCATATACGATACTATCCCTAAGCTCTTCCTACTCAAAGCATCAGTAACAATGTTAGCCTTACCCGGATGATAAAGTATCTCGCAATCGTAGTCATTCAGAAGCTCTATCTTTTTTCTCTGTCTCATGTTCAGTTCTTTCTGTGAGAACAGATACTTGAGGTTCCTGTGATCAGTAAATATCTGGAACTTTTCACCATACAAGTAGCGGTGCCATACTTCCAATGCAAACACTATTGCTGCTAGCTCCAAATCATGGGTCGGATAGTTTTTCTCATGATCTTTCAGTTGTCTGGATCCATAAGCAACTACCCTCCCATCCTGCAACAATACACAGCCCAGTCCCTGATGCAAAGCATTGGTATACACTGCAAATCCTCTTGAGCTGGTAGGGATAATGAGAATTGGAGTGATGGTCAATCGACGCTTCAACTCCTTAAAATTCTTCTCACAATTCTCGTTCCATACGAACGGTACACTCTTTCGAGTAAGACGTGTCAACGGAGCAGCCAATTTCGAAAATCCCTCAACAAATCTCCGATAGTATCCAGCTAAACCCAGGAAACTCCTGATCTCGGTGACTTTCCTTGGCTGTTCCCACTGAACTACACCCTTTATCTTAGATGGATCCACTGATACACCATATTTCGATACAACATGTCCCAAAAACGAGATCTGTGATAACCAAAAGTCACACTTACTAAGCTTAGCATATAACTTCTGCTCTCGTAGAGTCTGCAAAACGATCCTGAGGTGCTCCTCATGGTCTTCCTCAGATCTCGAGTATACCAATATGTCACCAATGAATACGATAAAAAATTGGTCCAAATATGACTTGAACACATCGTTCATCAAAGCCATGAAAGCAGCTGGAGCATTCGTCAATCTGATTGGTATGACCAAGAACTCATAATGGCCATATCGGGTACGAAATGCTGTCTTGGGTACATCTCCACTCCGAACTTTCAGCTGATGATACCCAGACCTCAGATCAATCTTGGAAAAGACTTGTGCTCCCTGAAGCTGATCTAACAAGTCGTCAATGCGTGGAAAGGGATACCTATTCTTGATGGTGGCCTTATTCAACAATCGGTAATCTATACACAATTAGAGGCTCCCATCCTTCTTCCTCACAAACAAAACTGGTGCTCCCCAAGGTAAAACACTTGGTCAAACAAAACCCCTATCCAACAGCTCCTGTAACTGCTTCTTGAGCTCCTCCAACTCAACTAAAGCCATACGATATGGTGGTCTCAAAATAGGCTCCGTACCAGGCACCAAGTCTATACAGAACTCCATCTCTCTATCTGGTGGTAACCCTGGCAACTCATCCAAAAAAACATCTGGGTACTCACTGACCACAGTAATATCTAACAACTCCGGATGTGCCTTATCCATATCTACCACGTACGCAATGAAACCTTGATATGTTGAAGATTCTCTCAGTCAGTATAACATATTATAATCATAACTACTTCTTTCATTTATTTTTATTAAACTTTACAACATATCTCGTAGGGTTAGGAAACATAACTGTCTTAGCATAACAATCTAAAACAGCATGGTTTGCAGATAGCCAATCCATCCCTAACATTATATCAAAGTCACTCATACTTAGTAATATTAGATTGGCGGTCATCTCCTTATCCCCTACTCTCAACTTGCAGTCATTAAATACATGTTCTACAACTACAATTCATAGGCATACTAATCAACATCATCATACATAACGGTGTACGCTCTACATGTCTTGTTAATTTACATGCAAATGAAGGCGATACAAAAGAATGCGTGGCACCAGGATCAATTAAAACATATGCTTCAATATCATAAATCAGGATGTTACCTCATATCACATCCGATGAAGCATCAGTTATCCCCTGGTCCAAAGCATGTACACGCCCTCGACCAATCACTTGTTTCCCTTTTTCTTTTGCCGTCGCTCTACATCTCTGAGCAGACGTACCAGCTGGAGCTCTATCAAGCTCCCTGCCCTTCTGTGGCACAGTATCTACCATCTCTGGGCAAGCTCTAGCAATATGCCTATGTTTCCCTCATCGAAAACGCACTATAGGAGTCAGTGGACATGGTTTACCTCCATGTTGTTTACCGCATCTTCTACACTGATTGGTAGTAGATCTTTGTCCTCCTAGGACAATACCCTTTGCTGGAGCTACGGTCGGATAAGCAGGAGGTCTAGCAAGTCTCTTTCGTGCCTCCTCAACCCGTGATCTCTTACTGAAGAGTTTCCTCCCTCCTCGATAACTAAAATCCCTAGCCAGCCTCTTCTTCTGTATATCTCGGCTCCTGATAAACTTTCCATACTCGAAAGCATTCCTCTCGTAATCTTACTCGCATAGTTGTGCCCTGCGCACTGCTTCCTCATAGGTGGTTAAATCTAATGGAACTAACCTGGACCGCAGAACCGGTCTCAATCCATCGATGAGCCTATGGACCTTCCTAGCCTCACTATACATGGTATCTGGGTCATATCTCCCCAGGGATAGTAATCGAGTCTTATACTCGTCCACTGACAAGCTCCTCTAGTTCAGTCCTAAAAACTCTGCCTGTAGTTTTCGCTGTACGGTATCAGGAACAAACTGCCTCCTAAAGGCCTCCCGAAATATCTCCTAACTAATATCTGTGTGTCGGGCTCTCAATATGGGTCAGGTGGACTTCCACCAACGCTTTGCAGCTCCCTTCAGTAAGAACGCAACAATTACGACCATCTCCGATGTTGTACAGTCAAAGAATCCATAAAGTTTCTCCATCTCAGCAACCCACTCCTCAGCAGCTACAGTGTCCTTGACCCCACTAAAAGATGGAGGTCTAAACTTCTGGAATTCTCGCAGCCGATGTAGATCACATCCGTACCCTAATCCACTACTACCCGAAATTGGTGGGGGTATAGGAGTATCTACAGTCCTCGGTGCATGAGCTGTCTATGTAGGTGTATCAGGGGCAACTGCCTCTCCTGTCGCAGCTCCTGCCTCATATCCCTACCTACCTGGCATCGCCTGTGCCAATATCTCAATAATCGTCTCTAGACTATGCTCTAATCTCGTAAAGCGCGTCTCAGCAAACTCTGGTACCTTAGTAGCATCTGGAGTCTCATGGCTAGGTAATGGTTCGGCAGCAGCTCGTCTCTCAGGCCTATCTCTACGACCTCGAGCCCTGCCTCTCATACCTCTACCATTACGAGTATTTGTCATATAGGCAAAGTTCCTGTATTCACAATCATGAATTAGTCTGTCTCCCATCTGGTATACACAGTTGTATCTAAACACATCACAGTACTATGGGGATGTACACTTTCCTATTTTCTAACACCGACTCACATCAGACTAACCTCTGCTCTGATACCATTCTGTCACGACCCATCTTGACTTAACCAAAAATCACTAATTTTTTTTTTTCATTTTTAACTTACCTTTCCTCTCTTCAATGGTTGGGCTGGGATTCGATGTTAGCTTCCTCGCATACCGTATTATCCATTATACATACATGTCAATATATTGTTATTGACTGTAACTTCTTTTATAATACATATGAGATCATATAAAATCTAATATAAATACATTCCCCATAATATATATTGTATACATCACTGTGCTGTTTTTATGTTTAGATACATAACCTTTACAAAACATGTATACCTGTCGATCGATAGGAAATAGCAGCGGACAAAGGAATACTATCCCTTAAAAGCTCTCACTCTACTGCTGATGCTCTGTAGAGAGATATAAAGAAAGGGGGTGAGCATACAACGCGCTCAGTAAGGAAATCAGGCAAGCAAGTAAACATCTACACTATCTACTCAAAATAATGCTATGCCTCAAAACTTTATTTCTTTAACTCATTTTCAAAGCATGTCTTTAAATATATATATATATATATACTTGTACAAATTAAATCCCATGTACAAAAATCATGCTTTCTTTCACAAATGTAGGCATGTAGTGCAAACCAATGCATCTTTATAATATCACAAAGCCTTTAGATAAATCATGCCATTTATATTTAAATCACAGTAAATATGGCATTTAAATCATTCACAACACAAAATCGGAGTCCGACCCAACCCTCAAGTCTATCCGCAATTAAATCAGTCAATCAGGTGATATATCATGTGAGACTTTGTGGTGAAAATGTAAATAGTATCCTGGACTATGATCATATCCGACAATAGTGATCCCATGTAACACAGTACTCGGTGTGCGGGGCATCACTGCTGCAACGGGAGAGGGGTCAGTCCATCACAGCCTGACATGCCCTAAGGGTATGTTCCGCAAGTACACGGGTCATACAAGTAATAATGAGATTTAAGTCCCGAGTTATCGTCCCACAGAGAAGTTGATCAGCCTAATTAGCTACCGGTTAATCTTACCCTAAGTATATTCTAGCAAATTATAAAATTAAGGTGGGTGATCTACATAGCTAGAATTAAAAATACTAAAAGCAATAAAATAATAAAACTATAAAATAAAGGAAATAAAATCGAACTAAAATTACTTACAAAGCTCCACACAATTAAAAGCAAAAACCTACAAAAGAAAATTAAAACAGTTAAAACAAATTAATGAAATTAAAATAAAATGCAAATATGAAAATAAAGCAATAAAACTAATTAAACTAACTAATAAAAATGCAAATTAATTAAGAAATTAACTACAAATCTAAAAGTCTAAAATATTAAATCTAAATTAATCCTAATTATCACTAATTACTAACTTAACAATAAAAATTAACTAATGCATGAAAAATAAATTTTGGAATTTTAAATTTTAAAATGAAAAATTAAAAATGCATAACATGATACTCCTCTAATTTAACTCTAAATGAAAAATCCAATTCTTAAATCCTAATCTAGGCACCAATTAATTATTAATGAAATTAAACTAAAACTTAAAACAACAAACTAAGAGAATTAAACTAATCTATCTAACTAAGCTAGAAAGTAATAAATAAACAAAAAAATAACAAAACTTAGATAAAGCTATGTAATTGCATGGAATACTAAACTATGAAGAAAAATGCAAACATCAAATTGTAAAAAAGGAAGTGGCCAAACGTGGCCTTAACCAAATTGCAAAACAAAGTGGTCCCGATATGGGACACTGTTCACTGTCTTTTTCATTTTGCTTCTCACGGTTCGAGTCTTTTGTCCGCTTACTGCTCCAGTTCGTCCTCTTCTCCAAGAGTGTCCTGCTGTCTGCTGCAGGTCTATCCACTGGTGCTCGGTTCTGCTGCAGGTGCTGCTGCTGCCTCTGCTCCACTGTCTTCGACATGCCTAGCTGCTGATCCGATTCTGCTTTCGGCTTGTCCTTATCCACTGTTGCAGCACATTCCTCTCGGCTTTGGTTGTCTCCAGCTGTTGCTTTGGCGTGATGCAGTGCTGTTCTACACTCAAGCTGCTAAATACATTCCTCGGTCTTCCCTCAGCACCAGTCATCTCCCATTGAAGCAAGCTGCAGTGGTAAGTAACCATCACCGAGAATGCACAGCAGTCAATTGCAGCAGCCGACTGATGTGCTCTGCTAAATAATATACGAACAGCACAACAACTTAGGACTGAATACTTTAATAAGAGCTTGTAAAAGGAAACCAATCTTGATTTAAAGCCAAAAATCAACAAAGGACATGAATGAATAATGCAGAAACTTGAAACAGAGCTAAACAGAGATGTCAACAGCTACTTGAAAAGAAAATGAAACTACTCTCCCTAATTATTAAACAAAGTAAATCAAGTATCTAATGGAACTACAACACTTAATGAAAATCGAAGATGCACTATATAACCGAACTGAAATTAAAAACACTGCAAGGAGTATAGAACCGTAGCTGCTGTCACCAACTTTCTTCTACTCAATGCAGTGAACAAAAGATAAAAACAAAACCAAGCTTACAAACCTGAAAAATGTATAAACAAATGTGCAGAAATTGAACACTAAGCAGTGGTGTCGGGATGCACTAAGCTGTGGTGATTTATGGCTCCTCACACCCGACTCATCATTTGTCTACAGAAGCTAATGCATAAATGGTAAGAAAAATGGAGTTTGTAGCTAAAGAAAATAGTTCCAGTTCACTAATGGCTGTAGCGAAGGAAGGAGAGGATGCTAGCCACTGTCACCAGCTACAAAAACCTCTCATACCAATCGGCTACCCAAAGAACAAATCAACCCAAATGAACAAAAGACATAACTAATAAAACCTCTCTAACCCGAGAGCTTCAAACCATAAAAACTCATAAAAATATTTCATAGCAAAACAGACCCTGAAAATAATGAAAGGGAAATCTAACAAAATCGAGAAAAGAGAAAAAGAAAGACTTGGAATTGGATTGAAACTATCTAATGTAAAATGCTAGGAAACTAGAAATTAAAACAAACTCTTCATAAAATTTAGATAGCATGAACAGTAAAATAACATGTAGCTAAAAATAAAAACTACAATCGAAAATCTAAAATAAAAATTTAAAAACTTAAACTACTCTAAATTAAAACTACTCCTAAATTACTCTACACTACTCCTAACCTAGGCTACCCCTTACTCTACTTGATTTTTCAATTGCCATCATATTCTATTTATATGCAAACATAGGGGTACAATGGTAATTTTTCCATCCTAGATGAGTTGGCATTGTTTGGCCACTTGTCTTCATTTGATTTGCTGCAGAGTAGATATTTTCACGTCATCAATCTTTTTGTCCAATTAGCTGTGCGATGTGGCCCGGCGTGTGTCTTCCAGAGGGTTGGCACGATGTCCTTCAATCTTATCGTTTCGGAGCAAATAAAATACGGACACCTGGTATCACGCGTGTCCAGACGACTGATGACTCGGTCTGCAAATTGGAAGTGGTCCAGTCTCCTTTAGCTCGTTTTCAGCCCAATTTCATCTAAAACGACTGAGTTTCATCTGGATTTAATTTACATGCACATTAAAGAATTTTAATTAAATAAAGGGGATTATTAGTAAAATAATATGAGGATTAAATAAATAATTAGGAATTTAAGCACAAATAATTCTATAAAAAATAGAATTATCACACCCCCAAACTTGAGCTTTTGCTTGTCCTCAAGCAAAACAAAATAAATGTAGGAATGACAAGTATTAAACCCAATAATTTCCCCAATATCATCCTCAAAGAAAAAGTACAGACTATGAAATCAAAGACTCACAATTACAAGTCCAGCACTTAGAATTATTCAATCATAAGTCCTAACCCAAATTGGATCGCTCGTGTGTGTGCGAAAATGTCAAAGCCACTACTCAATACATTACCTGGATCAGATTATGCAAACACAGTGAATGTAAAGTCAATGATATGTGTAACGACCCTTGACCCTTAAAACTCGAGATAAATTTTTTTTTTTGAATTTAATTCACCCACTTATTCCCCAATTCACTTAGGTTGTATTCCTGTACAGTGTCGAAACATTTTCCTAATTCTTTTCTCATGTTTTATAATTGATTTTCATATTTTAACTTATATTGCCGATAGAAATTTCGGCAGCATAACGGCTTATATATAAGCCTACCCACCTACAAATCAATTGTATTCCACAATCCTAGATATCCACAACTACCAAGCATACTTTCCAAATCCATCTCTACCACACAATGCATCTATTTCGATTTAATACTAGTAATCTCGAAATATAATCCCAAGGTAGTAATGTTTACATCGTTCCTTCCAAAATTACATCCCAACTGATAATTCCAATATATGTCTGTGCATACAATTATGTCTGGTACGGGAATGTAAATGTATACCTTTCGCGTGTACAAAGTAGCTTAGGGTAGTTCTTCCCAGCAGCTTACGTCGTGTATGCGGCAGATAGCGTCTATAGATTCACTGCAAATGATCTGAAGGTAGAGGGGTGAGCTTTTGGGGAAAAGCCCAGTAAGAGAATATTCTTAAAGCAGTTCTAATATATAAAAGCATTTGAAATTGTTCATAAAATGAAACTTAATGCAATACATAAACTTTCATTTCATGCGTACGCGTCATAAGGCATGCGAATATTTAAAACAAAACACATACTTAACCATTTTGCAACTTTTCATAAACCTTTCATGAACATTTCATAAATCATTTCGTAAACGTTTCATGAATAATTCATAGTCATTTCGTAAACATTTCATGCATATTTCATAATCATTTCATAAGCATTTCATGAATATTTCATAATCATTTCGTAACATCTCATGCATGTTTCATAATCATTTCATAAAACTCTCATGCATATTTCGTAATCATTTCATAAACATCTCATGCATATTTCATAATCATTTCATAAAACTCTCATGCATATTTCATAATCATTTCATAAACATCTCATGCATATTTCATAATCATTTCATAAACTCTCATCATAGTCGATTTTATAATTAAAATCGAGGAGACTAGGCTATAACTAAGTCATGCGATACGTGTCATTCTCCATTGGAGAGTCATCATACCTATGGCCATGGTAAGGGGGCTGTAGAATGGATCAGATTCGTACAGCAATAATAATTATAAATAGGGGTAGTATCTTCTTATTTCTTATCATATACTAGCACATAGCTAGGGCACGGGCACCTGTGGCACTCACCATGCGGGGAACATTCATCCGTGCTGCGCGAGCACGAGATACTACCAAAACATTATCGTAAACCACCATAACACGACATCTTCCACAAAGGTTGAGTCAAGTGCTAAAGGGGCCAACGTACCGGCACCCCAAGTGGTGGAGCTGGAACACCACGAGAAGTAGCCAAGCATGAAGCCTAAGTCTCAAAACATATTTGCCTTTTTCGTAAATACTTTTGAAAACGTCAAA
The DNA here is from genome assembly GCA_033439115.1 of Firmiana major. NCBI lineage: Eukaryota > Viridiplantae > Streptophyta > Magnoliopsida > Malvales > Malvaceae > Firmiana > Firmiana major. Next base: position 13,556,031 of record CM065907.1, read on the forward strand.
AGTTCAATTTCAAAGCGTAAATATGGGTTTTCAAGCCATCATAAAACTTTCAAGTATTTTCATAATTCGAAAGTTTATTTCATAAACATAGATGTTCTAGCGAACATTTTGTAAAACGAAATCATGTTTTGTAAACAGTTTCGCAAGTATGGACGCATTGATAAATCATTTTAAATCATATGCTCTTTCATAAAATCATTTCTCAATGAAATAAGAATGCAATATCAGAACTAAGTTAAGTAATACCCCTTACCTCGATTTATCGGGTATCTCGAATTCGAACGGTAACGTCTCCTAGTACCTCCTTTAATCCTTTCTACGATTCACCTACACCGAAATCGTTTACTTAGCATCTTATCCACACGAATTGTCCGAATTGCGTTAAAATTGTAACCTAGCGTCACTACTGCGTGTGTACGTATTATTGTATATCCTTAGGCCAACACGCATGTTTATATATTTCTTCACTATTGATATATTTGCTCCTACAAGTATTAACGTATACCTTTATTACATACATCCACAAGTATACACGCATAAAAATACATATTTATATATATATATATATATATATATATATATATATATATATATACACTCCTATATGTATTTATATAAATATACTTTTATTGTTTTCATGTTTCCTATCTCATATATATACATTCTTTGTGTATATACATATACTTGCACACATTCACCTTTCATACCCCCACAAGTATATGCACATAAATAAATAAATAAATATATATATATATATATATTATCATTGTATTCCATTTTTCCTTATCACATATGCATATACACATTTTTTGTACAAATACTAGCATACCCAATTTATTATATAGACTTATTTGTACATGTACCTAAATAAATAAATATTCATTATATATATTTCTACTTCTCATCTTTCCAATTTTTGTCAAATTAACCTACACTAAACATGCTTGTATTTCAATTAATTCCTACAACATCATGCTTCCATAATACAATTATACATACATTAAACTAAATAAAATTCGGATTTTTACCTAGGAATTAACTGGTACAAGGATGAGGAATATCAACTGGGTATTTTTTTTTTGGTATACTGCCACTGTAGATGTACTGTGGCGTCGGAACAGGGTGACCGGACGGGTAGGACAGGCGATGGGAGGTTGCCGGGCTCGGGTTCAGTGGAAGGCCGGCGTGGGTCTTCTCCGTTTGCTGCAAAACGCGAAACAGAGGAAAAATCCCTCTGTTTCCGTTTTCGTTTTCCAGGCGAGGGGAGAGGGAAAAAGGGGAAATGGTGGCCGGCAGTCGGAGGGGGAGGAAGCTCGGAGTCCGAGCAATGCAAGGCTGCCGACAGTCTTCTGGTTCAGTCGTCGGCGAGCGAAAGAGGGAGAGAGGAAGGTTCGGGTTCGGCGAACAGCAAGGGGAAGAGAAAAAAAAGCCGATCGTTGCTGGCTTGGGCCTGATTCCATCTACCGGTGAGGGAAGCCACCGGTCCAGGGGAGCTCCCAGCGCCGGGGAGGCCGTCGGTGATGAAACGGAAAACAGGAGGCAACACGGGGAGAGGTTTTCGGGTTTCTCGGTTTTCAGTCGGGATGCGGTTGTCGGTGAGGGGATGGGTCGTCGGTGAGGAAATGGGGCGTGGCCAGCAGTGGGATGAACGGCGGGAGGGGGTTCCGGTCGGCTGTAACAGAGAAGAGGAACAGTGGGGGAGAGGGTTTTCTATTTGGGATCGCGCGACAATCGCGCGATCCTTTTTTTTTTCTTTTTTTTTTGTTTAGTTTTTCTTTTTCTTTTTTTTCTTTTTTTAATTAATTTTTATTTTTATTTTTATTTTTTTTTCATATATATATTATTTATATATATCTATTTATATTTATATTTATATATATATTTTATATTTTTATTGTATATGTTATATTTGTATTTTTATATATATATGTATATTTTTAATTATATTTTTATTCTTGGAAAATTACATATATATATATATATTTTTTTTTTGTTTAATCTAAAAACAGAAAATTTGCGGTGTTTACAATATGTGACTATTCCATAAGTTTGCTTTTTACTTCTCTCTCTACTAATGTAGTCACACTTAACCAAATATCAGTAGGACTTCATTAAGCTTGTAATGTCAGGCTGGGGTTAAGGTATGATAAAGTCGATTTAGGTTTAATTACCCCTTAACATGCATTACTTTCTAGGATCTTTAATGTAAGAGCTCATATTTATTTCCCCCAAACTTATTTCTTTTGCTAAACATTTTATTCTATTTTTGTATTTTTCTTCTTCTTCTTTCTTCTTCTTTTTCTTTTTCTTCTTCTTTTTTTTTTCAATTTTTTTAAACTTTCACTATCACCAGATACCCATATGTACAAAGCTCAAAATATATCCAATGACTTTCCATGCTTTCGGGGTAAGGGATAGGAAAAGAGTTTAAGCTAAGGAAATTATGCAGGTGTATTTACAGAGAAAAGCTTATTTGGCCCAGATGGGTGACTAGGGGTAAAGTATGTACAGGCATGGCTCGAAAGGCTCAAATGATCCAAAGATGGCCTAAATCATCTCTCTAATTAAGTGTGATCTAATATTTCGCCTCGAGATCAGATCAAGCAAATTCTAGAATATGATGCACAAAATCAGCTGAACAAATGCAATCCTATGTCCACATAAGCTTTCTCTAAATAAATATATAGATTCATGACATGACATGTGCATAAAATGAGGAAATCACAATCAGAATCAAGACAAATTCAAGAACTCAACTTCATGCTTTTCCTATAATCATGCTTCTCAGTCCATCAAAATCATACTTAATCATGGGGTCATATCATCGGAATATGGGAAAACTACATGCTAAGCACTAAATCATCTCAAAATCAAACAGTTTAAGCTCAGATTTTCGAAAAAAAATTTGAAAACATTTTCAATTTTGCTCAAATTTTTGAAAAATACTCAAGTGATATCCCCTCCCCAAACTTGAAGTGCACAGTGTCATCAGTGTGCAGATAATATAAGAATTGAAGTTTAGGAACAAAGTACTCCCCTCTCTGATGATGATGATGAACGACCGAAGCTTGATCGAAAACATAAAACTAGAAAAGAAATCTACAAAATAAACAAAGTAAGAAACAACAAAAAAGAAAAAGAACTATATACAAAGTGAAAAGGAAAACACAACCACCTCAAATGCAGCTGAAGAAAACAACACTCAGCAGCAGGGCGAAAAGTAGAAGGATCAGCCATAGTGGTGACAAAATGTTAACAGTTAAATCCTCCTGAGCTCTATCTACTTCCCTCCTTCTTTTAGATCTCTTGTGCTCAAGCCTTCTATCCTCCATCCTAAAATAGTTTTAAGAGTCATCAGGGAATTTTAAAGGTTTGAAAACATTAAACTTTACTTCCTGATCTTGGAATCTCATCATTAACTCCCTCTTTTGTACATCAATTACTGTTCTACCAGTAGCTAGGAAAAGTCTGCCTACTAATATGGGGACTTCCCTGTCTTCCTCTATGTCTAAAACAATAAAATCTACAGGGAAAATAAACTTATCCACCTTTACTAAGACATCCTCAAGGACCCCCTTCGGATATTTAATAGATCGATCAGCTAACTGGAGGGTCACTGTGGTGGGCTTTGCATCCCCTATTCCTAACTTTTGATAGATAAACAAAGGCATCAAATTTATACTAGCTCCTAAATCACACAGGGCTCTACCAAAGAATAAATTTTCAATAGTGCATGGTATGGTAAAGCTCCCTGGATCTTTGAGCTTGGGGGGTAATCTTTTCTGGATAATGGCACTACTTTTCTCAGTTAAGGCCACCGTCTCATAATCTTCCAATCTCCTTTTTCCTAGAGAGGATATCCTTCAAAAAGTTCACATAACTTGGCATTTGCTTTAAAGCATCTGCGAAAGGAATGATGATGTGAAGCTTCTTAAAAACTTCAAGAAATTTGACGAATTGTCGTTCTAGCTTTTGATCTTGGAGCCTTTGAGGAAAAGGTACTGGTGGTCTAACTAGAGGCAATGTAGTGGTAACGTGTATATCATCAGAGGATGAGGAAGGCTGTAAAATAGAAGAAGGTATAGATGAAGAAGCGCCTAGCTTTGTTTCCTTAGCAGCCCGATCTTTAGGTTCCTACTCTTTCTGAGCTGCTTCGTTAGAACTTATGGATTCTTCAACTATGTGTTGTTCAGGTTGGGACTTGACTTGTGGATCATCTAGCTCTCTGCCACTCCTAAGGGTGATAGATCTAAAATGTTCCTTACCCTCCCTTTGCTTAACAGGGTTAACTTCAGTGTTACTAGGAGGGGTCCCTTGAGGATGTTGGCTAAGAGCATTTGTTATTTGTCCCACCTGAACCTCTAAGTTCTTAATTGAAGCAGCTTGATTTTGTAGGATCGTTGAGAACATCTCCTCTAATGTAGGCTTCTTCTCAGCTGCTGGTGCATGGTAGAGTTGGGGCTGCATAAGTGGTGGTGGTAGTGGTTGATGGAAGTGAGAAGGATGATGCTGAAATTATGGTGGGAATGGTTGATGAGGCGGGTGATATGGAAATTGCGATTGTAGTGGTACCTGAACCGGTGGAGCTTGAAAACTAGAGGGTTCTACAGGTCTAGAGCTAGAAGTTTGCCTTTGGTTTTGGCTCCAGGAGAAGTTATGACGATTCCTCCACCCTGGGTTGTAGGTGTTTGACAAGGGGTTGTTCTGTTGTTTCTGAAGTGGAGCAACATACTGAATCGATTCTAGGTTAAGTGGACACCTATCCACATAGTGTGTACCACTACATAGATCGCATGAAGGGAAAGGACTTTGGACAGAATAAATCGGATTAGGACTGGTAGAAGGATTATGCTGGGAACTGAGCGACTCTACCTTCTTCGTAAGATTAGCGATTTAAGAGGTCAAGGTATAGTGTGTTGAGCTCATAAATACCCGCCGACTTCTTTAGCAATTGCCTCTCCGAAGACCATAAATAGTTGTTAGCTACCATTTTATCTAAAACCTCGTAAGCTTCCTCCTCTGTTTTGCACATCAGGGCTCCACCCGCAGCAGCATCAACAATGGTCTTATTTTGGCTTGTAAGTTCATCGTAGAAGGTCTGGACTTGCAACCACAAAGGTAGGCCATGGTGAAGGCACTTCCTAAGAAGCTCTTTCTATCGTTCCAATGCTTCGTAAAGAGATTCAGAGTTGTACTGGGCAAAGGAAGATATATTACTACGGAGTTGGGCCATTTTAGAGGGAGGGAAAAACTTAGATAGAAATTGATGGGCTAACTCGTCGCATGTAAAAATGGATCCTGGAGGCAAGGAGGTTAACCAGTGTCTTGCCTTATCCTTAAGTGAGAAGGGGAATAATCTAAGCCTAAGCGCATCATCAGATAACCCATTATGTTTAAATGTGTTGCACAAGTTCAGGAATTGCCCAAGGTGAGCATGTGGGTCATCGTGTGGAAGCCCACTGAACTGCAATGAAGTCTGGATCATCTGGAGGATGGAAGGCTTAATTTCAAAATTGTTTGCATGGACAGCTGGTGGCCTAATGCCGGAATAATATCCTCCAATCGTCGGCACTGCATAATCTCCGACTGTCCTAATTTCCCTATTTTCTGCCATGATGTTTTGCAGCGAAGCTAATAATTTTCTAGAGTCCTTTCGAATTTTTCTAAGAGTGCGTTCGATTTTAGGAGCTAGAGGAAAGTAATCAAAACTTCTGGTTCTATGCATGCAATCATCGAAAAGTCCTTAGAAAATGTTTTATAAGTTTTTCAATTTTTCAGTTTTTCAATTTTTTTTATTTTAATTTTTCAATTAACTAATCTAGATTAAATATTTACAACCTAAATATTTACAAGATAGAATTACACCTAAGTATAATTTCACCGATATTAATTAACGACTTATTAAAACTTCCCCGACAACGGCGCCAAAAACTTGACACGCCCTAAGGGTATGTTCCACAAGTGCACGGGTTGTACAAGTAATAATGGGATTGAAGTCCCGAGTTATCGTCCCACAGAGAAGTTGATCAACCTAATTAATTACCGGTTAATCTTACCCTAAGTATATTCTAGCAAATTATAAAATTAAGGTGGGTGATCTACATAGCTAGAATTAAAAATACTGAAAGCAATAAAATAATAAAACTATAAAATAAAGGAAATAAAACCGAGCTAAAATTACTTACAAAGCTCCACGCAATTAAAAGCAAAAACCTACAAAAGAAAATTAAAACAGTTAAAATGAATTAACACAATTAAAATAAAATGCAAATATGAAAATAAAGCAATAAAACTAATTAAACTAACTAATAAAAATGCAAATTAATTAAGAAATTAACTACAAATCTAAAAGTCTAAAACATTAAATCTAAATTAATCCTAATTATCACTAATTACTAACTTAACAATAAAAATTAACTAATGCATGAAAAATAAATTTTGGAATTTTAAATTTTAAAATGAAAAATTAAAAATGCATAACATGATACTCCTCAAATTTCACTCTAAAAGCAAAATCCAATTCTTAAATCCTAATCTAGGCACCAATTAATTATTAATGAAATTAAACTAAAACTTAAAACAACAAACTAAGAGAATTAAACGAATCTATCTAACTAAGCTAGAAAGTAATAAATAAACAAAAAAATAACAAAACTTAGATAAAGCTATGTAATTGCATGGAATACTAAACTATGAAGAAAAATGCAAACATCAAATTGTAAAAAAGGAAGTGGCCAAACGTGGCCTTAACCAAATTGCAAAACAAAATGGTCCCGATATGGGACACTGTTCACTGTCTTTTTCATTTTGCTTCTCACGGTTCCAGTCTTCTGTCCGCTTACTGCTCCAGTTCGTCCTCTTCTCCAGGAGTGTCCTGCTGTCTGCTGCAGGTCTATCCACTGGTGCTCGGTTCTGCTGCAGGTGCTGCTGCTGCCTCTGCTCCACTGTCTTCGACATGCCCAGTTGCTGATCCGATTCTGCTTTCGGCTTGTCCTTATCCTCTGTTGCAGCACATTCCTCTCGGCTTTGGTTGTCTCCAGCTGCTAGTTTGGCGTGATGTAGTGCTGTTATGCACTTAAGCTGCTGTACACATTCCTAGGTCTTCCCACAGCACCAGTCATCTCCCATTGAAGCAAGCTGCAGTGGTAAGTAACCATCACCGAGAATGCACAGCAGTCAATTGCAGCAGCCGACTGATGTGCTCTGCTAAACGAGATACGAACAACACAACAACTTAGGACTGAATACTTCAATAAGAGCTTGTAACAGGAAACCAATCTTGATTTAAAGCCAAAAATCAGCAAAGGACATCAATGAATAATGCAGAAACTTGAAACAGAGCTAAACAGAGATGTCAATAGCTGCTTGAAAAGAAAATGAAACTTGTAAATACCGCAAATTTTCTGTGTTTAGATTAAACAAATATATATATATATATATATATATATATAGATGTAATTTTTTAAGAATGAAAATATAATTAAAAATATACATATATATATATATAAAAAAACAAATATAACATATACAATAAAAATATAAAATATATATATATAAATATAAATATAAATATAAATATATAAATAATATATATGATAAAAATAAAAAAATAATAAAAAAAATAAAAATTAATTAAAAGAAAAAAAAAAGGATCGCGCGATTGTCGCGCGATCCCAAATAGAAAACGTTCCCCCCTGTTCATCTTCTCTGTTACAGCCGCCGGCAACCCCTCCCGCTGTTCATCCCACTGCCGGCCACACCCCTTCACGCCGACGATCCTTCCCTCACCGGTAGACGGAACCGGGCCCAAGTCAGCAACGATCGGCCTCCTTTCTCTTCCCCTTTTCGTTCGTCGAACCCGAGCCTTCCTCTCTCCTTTTTCGCTCGCCGGCGACTGAACCAGAAGACTGTCGGCAGCCTTGCGTTGCCCGGACTCCGAACTTCCTCCCCCTCCGACTGCCGGCCACCATTTCCCTTTTTCCCTCTTCACCGCCTGGAAACGAAAACGGAAACAGAGAGGTCTTTTCTCTGTTTCGCGTTTTGCAGCAAACGGAGGAGACTGACGCCGGCCTTCCACTGAACCCGAGCCCGGCAACCTCCCATCGCCTGTCCTACCCCGTCCGGCCACCCTGTTCCGACGCCACAGTACATCTACAGTGGCAGTATACAAAAAAATATACCCAGTTGATATTCCTCATCCTTGTACCAGTTAATTCCTAGGTAAAAATCCGAATTTTATTTAGTTTAATGTATGTATAATTGTATTATGGAAGCATGATGTTGTATGAATTAATTGAAATACAAGCATGTTTAGTGTAGATTAATTTGACAAAAATTGGAAAGATGAGAAGTAGAAATATATATAATGAATATTTATTTATTTAGGTACATGTACAAATAAGTCTATATCATAAATTGAGTATGCTAGTAATTGTACAAAAAAATGTGTATATGCATATGTGATAAGGAAAAATGGAATACAATGATAATATATATAGGTATATATATATATTTATTTAGGTGCATATACTTGTGGGGGTATGAAAGGTGAATGTGTGCAAGTATATGTATATACAAAGAATGTATATATATGAGATAGCAAACATGAAAACAGTAAAAGTATATTTATATATATACATATAGGAGTGTATATATATATAAATATGTATTTTTATGCGTGTATACATGTGGATGTATATAATAAAGGTGTATGTTAATACTTGTAGGAGCAAATATATCAATAGTGAATAAATATATAAACGTGCGTGTTGCCCTAAGGATATACAATAATACGTACACACGCAGTAGTGACGCTAGGTTACAATTTTAACGCAATTCGGACAATTCGTGTGGATAAGATGCTAAGTAAACGATTTCGGTGTAGGTGAATCGTAGAAAGGATTAAAGGAGGTACTAGGAGACGTCACCTTTCGAATTCGAGATACCCGATAAATCGAGGTAAGGGGTATTACTTAACTTAGTTCTGATGTTGCATTTATGTTCTCTGATAAATGAGTTTATGAAAGAGCATATGATTTGAAATGATTTATTAATGCGTCCATACTTGCGAAACTGTTTACAAAACATGATTTCGTCTTACAAAATGTTCGCTAGAACATCTATGTTTATGAAATAAACTTTCGAATTATGAAAATGCATGAAAGTTTTATGATGGCTTGAAAACCCATATTTACGCTTTGAAATGGAATTTTTGGCATTTTCAAAGGTATTTACGAAAAAAAGAAAATATGTTTTGAGACTTAGGCTTCATGCTTGGCTACTTCTCGTGGTGTTCCGGCTCCACCACTTGAGGTGCCGGTACGTAGGCCCCTTTAGCACTTGACTCGACCTGTGTGGAAGATGTCGTGCTACTGGTGGTTTATGATGATGTTTTGGTAGTATCTCGTGCCCGCGCAGCACGCAATTATGTTGCCCACACGGAGAGTGCCTTTGGTGCCCGTGTCCTAGCTATGTGCTAGTGAAAGTATGTAAGATGGATACTACCCATGTTTTACGAAAGAGCTGTACGACCCTGATCCAGTCTACAGCCCCCTTACCATGGCCATAGGTATGATGACTCTCCAATGGAGAATGACACGTATCGCATGACTTAGTTATAGCCTAGTTTCCTCGATTTTAACTATAAAATCGATTATGAGAAGTTTATGAAATGATTACGAAATATGCATGAGAAGTTTATGAAATGATTACGAAATATGCATGAGATGTTTATGAAATGATTACGAAATATGAAAGAGTTGTTTATGAAATGATTATGAAATATTCATGATATGTTTACGAAATGATTTATGAAATGTTCATGAAAATGATTAAGCATGTTAATGGTTTTATTGACATGCATGTTTTATGACGTTTATGCATGAAATGAAAATTTCTATATTTTATTTAGCTTCGTTCCATGAACTATTTCAAATACTTTTATATGTCAGAACTGTTTTAAGAGTACTATCTTACTGGGCTTTTCCCCAAAAGCTCACCCCTCTACCTTCAGATCATTTGCAGTGAATCTATAAGCGCTACCTGCCGCGTACACGACGTAAGCTGATGGGAAGAGCTACCATAAGCTACTTTTGTACACGTGAAAGGTATACATTTACATTTCCGTACCAGACATAATTGTACTCACAGACATATATTGGAATTATTAGTTGGGATGTAATTTTGTAAGGAACGATGTAGACATTACTACTCTGGGATTATATTTTGAGATGACTAGTATTAAATCGAAATAGATGCATTGTGTGGTAAAGATGGATTTGGAAAGTATGCTTGGTAGTTGTGGATATCTAGGATTGTTGAATACAACTTAATTGCAGGTGGGTAGTCTTATATATAAGCCGTTGTGCTGTCGAAATTTCTATCGGTCATATAAATTAAAATATGAAAATCAATTATAAATTACGAGAAAAGAATTAGGAAAATGTTTCGACACTGCACAGGAATACAACCTAAGTGAATAAGGTAATGAGCGGGTAAATTAAATTAAGTTTAAATTCAAAAAAAAAAATTTATCCCGATTTTTAAGGGTCAAGGGTCGTTACAAAACTACTCTCCCTAATTATTAAACAAAGTAAATCAAGTATCTAATGGAACTACAACACTTAATGAAAATCGAAGATGCACTATATAATCGAACTGAAATTAAAAACATTGCAAGGAGTATAGAACCGTAGCTGCTATCACCAACTTTCTTCTACTCAATGCAGTGAACAAAAGATAAAAACAAAATCAAGCTTACAAATCGAAAAATGTATAAACAAATGTGCAGAAATTTAACACTAAGCAATGGTGTCAGGATGCACTAAGCTGTGGTGATTTATGGCTCCTCACACCCGACTCATCATTTGTCTACAGAAGCTAATGCATAAACGGTAAGAAAAATGGAGTTTAAAGCTAAGGAAAATAGTTCCAGTTCACTAATGGCTGTAGCGAAGGAAGGAGAGGATGCTAGCCACTGTCACTAGCTACAAAAACCTCTCATACCAATCGGCTACCCAAAGAACAAATCAACCCAAATGAACAAAAGACATAACTAATAAATCCTCTCTAACCCGAGAGCTTCAAACCATAAAAACTCATAAAAATATTTCATAGCAAAACAGACCCTAAAAATAATGAAAGGGAAATCTAACAAAACCGAGAAAAGAGAAAAAAAAAAGACTTGGAATTGGATTGAAACTATCTAATGTAAAATGCTAGGAAACTAGAAATTAAAACAAACTCTTCATAAAATTTAGATAGCATGAATAGTAAAATAACATGTAGCTAAAAATAAAAACTACAATTGGAAATCTAAAAAAAAAAAAATTCAAAAACTTAAACTACCCTAAATTAAGACTACTCCTAAATTACTCTACACTACTTCTAACCTAGGCTACCCCTTACTCTACTTGATTTTTCAATTGCCGTCATATTCTATTTATGTACAAACATAGAGGTACAATGGTAATTTTTTCATCCTAGATGAGTTGGCATTGTTTGGCCACTTGTCTTTATTTGATTTGCTGTAGAGTAGATATTTCCACATCATCAGTCTTTTTGTACAATTAGCTGTATGATGTGGCCCGACGTGTGTCTTCCAGAGGGTTGGCACGGTGTCCTTCAATCTTATCGTTTTGGAGAAAATAAATACGGACACTTGGCATCACGCGTATCCAGACGACTGATGACTCGGTCTGTAAATTGGAAGTGGTCCAGTCTCCTTTAGCTCGTTTTCAGCACAATTTCGTCTGAAACGACTGAGTTTCATCTGGATTTAATTTACCTGCACATTAAAGAATTTTAATTAAATAAAGGGGATTATTAGTAAAATAATATGGGGATCAAATAAATAATTAGGAATTTAAGCACAAATAATTCTATAAAAAATAGAATTATCATAATCGCTAGCTATATCCTCCTCAACTCCACAACACCACACGGTACAGTGTACTCATGACACATGCATGGTACAACGTGCTCCGTGGACCCTACATCACAGTCGGGGTGTGTAACGCCCCGGAAGCGGAAATAGGGGCTAACTTTTTCCTTTAAATATTATTTTTCTACTTAGGTTGCATTCCTGTACAGTGTAGGTTACTTCTTTTCTTTCTTTACTTATTCTTTTAACCATTTAATTTTACCAAAATTTTCGGCAGCATAACCTTTTATAATATATCCTATCCCCCTGCAGGTAAACGCAATTTATATTTGCAAGGAAGTTGATTTTATTTCTTAAACTTATTACTTTCAACTCTACATTTTTACTACTACAACTTCCACATCCATACTCAGTATCATCGACATTTCATCCACTTCCCAAAACGTTTACAAAATGATCCATAAAATAACTAATTACATCCCAAAAGTATTTATATACAATCCAGTATCTGTACAATATACATGTCTGGGAATAAATATCCGATGATATACCTGAGCTAGTACTGAAAGTAGTTTGGGAGGCACTGAATCCACCAACTACTCACATACGCGTAAATGGCTGAATAATCTCACTGCAGGTACTCTGAAATGGGAGAGGAGAAGGGGTGAGCTTCTGGGGAAAAGCTCAGTAAGGTATGCATTTAAAACAATTCTAACCATTTAAAAACAATTAGAAAATCAGAATAAACATACTTCCGTACATACATACTTAGAAAACCATTTTACATGCTTACTTTAAAATACATCATACTTCATCAAAACGTTGTACATACTTTCATATACTAAAACATCATATATACTTTCTTTGTTAAAATATTATACATCAAAACATGGAGACTAGGCTATTTCAACATAGTTATCATGCAACATATCATATCCTCAGTAGAGGTAATAATACCTATGGCCATGGTAAGGGCTGTAGACTGGATCAGGGTCGTACAGCGGTTCTAATATAATATCTCAATCACACTAGCACAAAGCTAGGGCACGGGCACCAGTGGCACACACCGTGCAGTCACAAGATACTTTGGAAATAGACACCACGTGTAGTGAAAAAACAACACCACTAAGGAGGAATAGACACTACACTGGTGAATCTAAACTAATACTACGTGTGGCGGAGCCAGGACACCACAAGTAGCGAGCATGATTATGCACTCAGCATATACTAATAGTAGCCTGTCGTCTCAAAATCCTTACTTTCATACTTACTTACTTACTTTCATATGGAAACTTTAATCATCAAATCATATCATAATTCATACAAAATATGTATATCTATTTTATTTATACAAAATAAGTGAAAACCATGATTTCAATATCTAAAAACGGTTTATTATTCCTTTTGGACTTAAACAGAGAAAGTATGGTTTTCAAACAGATTTCTTTATACGATTTTCAAGTCATTTATGAACAATAAAGAGATATAGGAGGTTAGTACTATTTTAAATTGCATCCCTTACCTCAACGGAGCTAAAACAGCGTTACTCTGTCGGGATTCGAGTTTACCTCGTTTTGCATGTCAAATTTTTGAGCTGCCCAAAATGATACCAAATTATCAAATATTGTTTGATTTCATCTCAACATATCCAAATATGTATTTATCTCCTTAAGAGTTGACCAAATTTGACCTTTTTGTCAACTTTTCCTAGTATTTTCGGTTTTACCGATTTAAGTGTCGGTTTAAGTTTACTTAACATATTTGACACCTTTAAATTCATCTTCAATACCTCTATATGGTGTCTTACATTCCAGCAACTCATTCGACTTCATACAAGACCTTAAAGTATCGATTCTTGCATTATTTCGATAATTCACCTAGTTAAACACTAAACCGAACCTTTACAGTATAATTTTAACTGTAAATTCATTTAAATTGCATCCATCTTCATCATTCCAGCAGCTAAATCATGCTGGCAGCAATTGAATTCAATCATATAATTCAATTCATCAACTTTCTTTCAATAAGAATTCATCAAAATTCACAAATTAACAACTTATCACATCATCATCACCATACCTCAACTTCTTCACTCCTTTGACCAAGTTTGACTTCGGTTTTAGGTCTCCAAATTGTCACTCAGCTATAATACAACATGTATAGAGCTTAGAATCATCAAAAACTACAAGAAAAACCAACTAAAAACTTTCAAAAATCAAATTTTCTCTCACCTCGAAACAGGGCAGATTCTGCCCCTGTTCTTCTCTCTAAGTTTTCACCTAGTAAATGAAATCATTTATGGATGGATTTTTTATATGTTATATAGGGTTGAAAGGGGAAGATTTCATCCTTCTTGGCCAAAGTCCAATTCGGCTTGTAAGGGGGACGAAAAAATTCAAGAAGGGGAGAGCTATAGTAACGCCTGCGGAAATTTATGGAGGGAGGTGAGAGCGCGTGAAAGATGGTTTCTGGGTGTTTTCAGAGCCTTATGAAAGATACTAAGTCTAGTTTTGTTTCCTAAAAGGTCGGAGTTAAATCATATTTTTGGATGGGTCAAAATTGGGCTTTTCCTAATGGGTATCCAGTTCACTGGGTTGGGGCAGCCCACTGGTTAGTCTTAGAAAATCCATGAAAAATAGTTCTGGCCCATTTTCTTCCAAATTTCCACTTCTCAAGTGTGATACTATGTCTCTAGTATCTCTCATAAAAATTTGGGGCCCACTTGTTTAAGAAATGTTTCCTGATTGGGCCCATTTTACACAACTTGGTCATTACCGAACAATGTAACTTAAGGTTTTCGATTTACTTTAAAAATTCATTTGATCACCGAAACCTCCATATCTCCACTCAATTTCCATTCCTCATGTAAATTATACCTTATAATAATTTCCTATAGCCTCGGAATAATTTTTGTGAATTTCTAGAGAATTTATTTCTATTTCTAGGCTCATTTGCTCGGTTTAGTGTAAACCCGAATTTTACAAATTTGTCAACTTCTAATGTATTAGTTTCACTTTCTAATCATCATAACATACCTAAAATCATACTTTATTGAAAAATACTTAAATTCAAGATCTTACCTCGAAACAAGTGCCTCGGGCTTCATGCCAATATCCCGGGCATCTCGATCTTTCTACGCCCTGTATAAACATTTATACAAGTTTTAAACTTCTCGATTTATCTTAAAATGAACAATAGCATGAAAATTAGGGTCTCACAGGGTGCCTGTCATAGGTCTTAGCCCTCAAAACCATGGAATATCATACCACGTCTCTAAATCCTCATGCGACCCTCTCATAGTGTGACACAGTCTACACGAGGAAATCAAGCATGGTTTTCAACATGTATTATATATCACATACAGTGCGCGCCTTTGAGCGTGACTCACAGTCGACACTCCGCTCAAACACTGCTCACATCACAAACTCAACTCTAGTGCGAGTAAACCTCCAGCAACTAGGTCAATGCATAGTTCATGTTTCAAATCAAGTACGAGCAATAGCTCCAGTACCATGCTATGCACAAAAGTCATCAAATCAAGTACGAGCAATAGCTCAAGTACTATGTCATGTATCTCATGTAAAATTCGAGTACGAGCTAATCGCTCCAGCACTCTTTCATGCATAAATCACATAAAATTGAGTACGAGTAATAACTCCAGCACTCTATCATGCATGTCATAGAAATCTTGTGCGAATCATAATCCCGACCTAATATATGTGGAAAATATATGAAATCCAGTGCGAGCTGTGCTCCAGCATGATTTATTCTCACATAATATGATAGATGGCTATTTAAAAAAGGGATGGTTTACAAAATATCAAAATCAGCACTATAAAGTGTGCTTAATTCACATCAACCTTAAAATCATTAGCCCATCTATTTATTCTTCTGCTAAACAGTAGTAAAACACTCAAAATGGTGGTTTCCATGCTTTTTACAACTTTTCACAAAAGTTAACTTTTTGACTAACTAGGGGTAAAATCGTAATTTACCACTATCGGATCATAATAATTATTATTCACTTTCTTCGATCCTCAGAGTTTTTAATTGAATGTAAAAGCAGATGAAAATACGTGCAAGTATCTCTAACTACTCACAAAAGTCCCTTACCTGCAATCACTCGAGAAATTTCACTTTCTCAACGCTGCTCGATCCAGTAGTCTGATTTGCTTCTCCAATACTCTCTGGAGCTGCATGTAACCATTTATCAGGTTAATTACACTTTTCCAACTGTATTTCACATTAAATACAGTCTATTTCCCTTAATGGGCTTTAATAAACCTTAATGGGCCTAACTATGCCTTAAGCCCATTTCCATTTTACTATTCATTTTCGTTGGGCCTAATGGGCTTGTGGGGCCCACCAACTCTTATTGGGCTTGTCCTAGACCCATTACACACATTGGGCCAAAAATATTTAGGCTTGGCCCATTGGACCTCTCGGCCACATGCCATGGCCGAGAGCTCTCCATGCCGTCGGTCACACCATGGCATGCCATCCATGCCTATTTCCTTAGCCAATTCACTTAGGCATTTTCACAAACACTTGGTTGGCAACATTCTTAAACATCACATAGTTCATTTAGGCATTTTATCAAACACCTTGATTGACAACTTAATACATGTATTAATTAATCAAATTGATTAATTCTAATTATGCCATAATCATTAACACATGTACATTAATCCATTTATGCCTTAAAATCACATGCGCATTCATCAATATTTCACTACTCACTCTCGGCCTCACCGTGATCATAGTGATTTCATATGTTTCAATGCTTAAAACATATACCAATATACTTAAAATCATTCATACATTAACATATATGAATTTGAAAGCTTGAAAATATACCTAGTATTTGTGTTCACACTTGGCCGAAACTTTGGAGGCTCACTGTTTGCACTCTATGGCTCCTTGATAGCCAATTCCAACATATGTCACTCTCCTTTCAATTTGGAACAACTTTCATGAAGAATGTAAGTTCCAAATATGCCTAATTCCTAGTGATTTCTAGTGAGAGAAAGCTTGGATAATATATTTCAATGGTTTCTTCTTCTAGCCAAGAATGGTGTGGTGAAGATGACAATGGTGTGGCTGATTTTATAAGCCACTAACTTAGCCATTAAGCCTTACTTTCCAGCCATTAAGATTGACTTTCTAAGGCTTAGTCATGAGTCACCTAATGAGTCACCTTATGAGTCATGGTTAGCTTTAAGTATGGTTAGATATTTATCTAATGGGCTTTCCATTTGGGCCTCTCAGTTTGGGCTTTCTTAATGGACTTTCGGGCTGAAAATTTTACTATACCTTGGCCTTTAATTGTCTAAATATTTGGCCGATCAATCGGTCCAACAATTCGATCTAACGGACCTAAGAATTTCGATCTACGTTTAGTATGCCTTAATGGGCTTTAAAATCTTCACTTTAGGCCCATTACGTTTTTAACCATAAAATTAAATCTGAAATCCTTCCGAATAAATTTTTCTTACTTTCAGGGATAATTATCTTGTATTCTAACCAATTATATTTTTCCCCAATTTTTTTCTCCATACTTAGGTTAATTTCTAACCATGGTTAGTCAACTATGGTAAAAGTTCACTTTTCTTAACTATAGTTGACTTTTTCCTTAACCATTGACCAGGTTGACTTTTTCTCAAAATTTTGAAAGTGTCATATCTTATATCTTACACTCTCGTCTTTATGTTTCAGCCGTTTTCGGTAGATAATTACACCCGAAACACCTTAACTTGCTAAAAAGGTCCATTTTACCCTTTTTAGCTTTTACTATCGTTTTCTGTGTTCGGAACTAAATTAAACTGACTTTCCTTCATAAGCGCTCTATATTTTTTTATTTTAAGTTCTTATTTTAGGTCAGAATGATTCAGATCCACTTGGTTTAGCCTGTGACTCTTATAGCTCACATTAGGCTTTTTATGTAGCTTTTACGTGTTAAATCATTTTACTAACACTTTAAATCTAGTAAATACTCTTCTTATGATTCTACTATAATAATAGAGTGTTCATACACATAGGAATCATAAGGTACTGGCTACATAAAAATGCAGGTATGACAGATATCATTTTGGAAAGCTCAAAAATTCAACACGCAAATCGAGGTAATCTCGAGACCCTGTAATTTTGCGCTGCTCTACGATCTACGAGGTAAGGGATGTGATTTAAAGTAGTATTGGTATTCAAATACCTTACTTCAGCTTAAAAATGTGTTGAGCATATTAGTTTTTACGAATAATATTTTCGAACTCAGAAAAATTACTATGTACTTGAAAATCGAGAAAACTGAAAGAAAAGTCCTATTTTTCGAGCTCTTCAAAATGTACTTTTGATATCTGTGAAATGCTTTTAAATGAAATTTGCTATGTAAAAATGAAAAATATTATTTCTACGAGTTTACAGGTGAATGGACCTTAGAATTGATTAAAAATGTTATTTTTACGAGTTTACGGGTGAATGAACCCGAGAATTGATTAAAAAATATTATTTCTACGAGTTTACGGGTGAATGGACCTGAGAAATGATTTAAAAGAAATGTTTTGAGACTGATGCTATATGTAAGCTATGCGATCTGTCATAAATTGCCCATGTGGGATCTGGACCGTCGTGGAACATGCCTCATACCACTTGGTGTACGATTAGTTCCTTATGGTGCATGTTGAACTGTGTCGAGTATTTGTACCACTCGGTGCGTTGTTTCTGCCACTTTCCGTTACGGGATATATATGTTTAGTGACGAGGGGCTCTGTAAGACCCTGATCTAGTCTATAATCCCTTACCATGGCTATCGATACTCTGTATAAGTGAATTATCTATGCAAATTTCCTATGTGAAATGCATGCATGAATATGACTTTTGTCGCTATGAAAATCTGGCTAGTCTCTATGAAATGAATCAGTATTATTTCAATGAAAGAAAACTAAGTTTCGTGAGTTAAATAATATGTACGCTGACTTGATTTGCTTTTTAAATGAACTATGTGATATATGCTATGTGAAATGAATTCCTACGAGATATTTGTTACATGATTTACATGATACGTGATTTATAAGATGCATAATTTACAAATTACATGTTATTAGTCATGATATCACAAGTGTTTGACTTGACTTTCGAAACTAAATATGTTTCAGTTAATATCCACGTGCATGATATTTTATAAAGCTTGTGTCACAATAGTTGTTTTTACATGTTTTATTGTTAAGACTGCTTTAAATGCATGTCTTACTGGGCTTGAAGAGCTCACCCCTTTATTTTTACCTCATAGATTATTTTAAGTGAACTATCACCCCTACCTGCCATACCATAGTCGTGGACAGGCGGACTCAGCCCTTTTCAAGCTATCCTCAGTATTAGTAAGGTATATTTTTACTTTATCTACTAGACTTCTTGTAAAGCATAGACAATTTTGTAATAACATTTTGGGATGTAAAATAAAAAATATGAATGTAACTAAAGTTGTAGTAACGTAGTTTAAACCATACTGTATTTTTTGGATATGTAAAGTGTAGGAATGAGAATAGATGTACTGATAAGTAGAGGAAAGAAATTGAAATCGACTGGTTGTGATTATAAACTGCGTTCTGTACATTAAGGAAAGATTAAGAAATTGACACTGATAAAAATACAACTTAAGTAAAAGATATTATAGGATATCTGTTAAGTAATGACTAAAATTTTGGTGTACGTGCAGGTAAACGATCACTGAAATTATGAATGGTAGGAGAGGCCGTCCATGGAGACAGGCACAACCTCCTCTGCCATCTCTCCCTCAACTTGAGAGCCCCACTGAGAGAATAAGGAGGCTCGAAGAAATAGTACAAGGAATGAGGGAAGGATTAGATGCCTTGACAGCCATAATTGCCCAATAGTTTAGGGCAAACGCTTCTGGCACTGATGCCACTCCTGCACCAGCACAGGTTCCTCCTCCCCCACCACAGAATCCTCCAGCAGCCCCAACACCTCAGCCTACTGTTCCACAGCCTAGGGATGTAAAAGTAGGGGTGTAATCAAGCTGAGTCGAGCCGATACAGTGAGATACTCGAGCTCGACTCGAAAACTCAGTGCTCGATACTCTACTCGACCTCCGTCGAGCCTTATTTTTTAAACTCTAGCTCGGCTCGAGATCGAGTTTGAACTACTTGAGCTCGCTCGATTAAGCTCAATTATATAAGTTTGATTTTTTGCTCGAACTCGAGCTCGATTCTAAGGCTCTACTGGAGCTCGAACTCGAGCTCGCTCTTACACTCATTATATAAATATTATTATATAATAATTTATATTATTAAAATATATAAAATTTCGAGGCTCGATTAGGCTCGCGAGCTACTCGAGTCGGGTATCTAAGTGCTCAAATTTGACTCGCTTGATAGCTCGAGCTCAAGCTCGACTCGACTAAAATCGAATCGAATTTGAGTTTTGCTCGAGTCGAGTCCGAGTAGTTTGCAAGCACCACTGTATCTCTTACACCCCTATGTAAAAGACACCCAGAGGCTGCGAGATTTCTTGAAACTGAGTCCCCAGAATTTACAAGGGTGAAAGATCCGATCAAGGCTGAGGGATGGTTAATAGAGCTTGATACAACATTTCAATATTTGGGGTGCACGAAAATAGAGAAAGTGAATATGGCCAGTTATATGCTCAGGGAAAAGGCCAAATTTTGGTGAAGGACCACACAGACAACCTTAGTTGATAATCCATCAGATATTGCATGGGAGGCATTCCTAGATGCATTCAAAGCCCGGTATATTCTATTTACAGCACAAAAGAAGATGCAGGCAAAATTTTTAACTTTGACTCAGGGCAGTGCGACTGTTGATCAGTATGAAAGTCGATTCACTACCCTTTTAAGATATGACGTCGACACCCTAGGGATCCAGTGCACCGAATTGAGAGATTCTTGTCAGGTCTGAGATCAGGGATCTGGGACAGATTATTGAGATTCTGATTTATGGATTTTAAGGATGCTCTAGGTCGGGCTCAGGATGTTGAAAGGGGCTTAGATGTGACACGAGCCGAGTATGGGTACAAAGCTAAGGACCGAGATAAGGGAAAAAGGATACATGCATCCCGATTTGATATGAGAAAGAGCCAGCATAAGAGGTAGAGAACAGAGAAGCCTCAGACAGGGGCTGGGAAGCCTAAGACTCCTATGGGTAGTGTTGCCACTGCTTGAAGCCCTAGGACAATAGTACCGCGGTGCAAGAACTGTGGCAAGATACATTTTAATGAATGCCATTGGGCTACTAGTGTCTGCTTCAGGTGTGGAGAGGTGGCACATGACTAAGGATTGCCCATTAATGAGACCTTATAAACCTTGAAAACAACCAAAACAGATTGAGAGGCAAGTACAAATTCCCCCGAGACAGGTCCCGCAGCGAAAAGCAACAGCTGCAGAGAAGGGTAAGAGGCCTATTGCACAGGGACATATGCGAGCTATAGACAGAGAGATAGCTGACATCTCCTCCGATACTATCAGAGGTACGCTTATGGTTTGTAATTGCTGCACACATGTTTTATTTGATTCAGGTGCTACACACTCTTTTATCTCTAAACAATTTTCATGTAAATTGCATTTAGAACCTGAGTCCTTAAATCACATGTTACATATCAGTACACCCATGCATGAATCTCAATTGACGGATATAATATGTAAAAATTGTGAAATCGTGGTAGGAGGTAGAAAGCTGTTAGTAGATCTAATTTTATTGAATATGTACTGGTTTGATATAATTTTGGGCATGGATTCGCTAGCTGCTAATCGTGTAAGTCTAGACTGCTACACTAAGACCCTGACTTTCTCATTTCTCAAAAAGTTTGATGTGTGCTTTTTTAAAAATAAATAAAGTGAGTGATGTTAAATTTTACGAAGTTATCGGGTATTAAATTAAAAAGTTACTAATAGTATAATTCATGTGAAGGTTATATTTCCTTTATTTCTGACAAGAGTCGGGAACCGCCAAGTATTCAAGATGTTCTGATTGTATGTGAGTTTCTCGATGTTTTTTGAAAGATTTACCAAGGTTACCACCGAAAGAGAAGTTGAATTTGTAATTGATCTGGTGCCTGACACTCAGCCTATCTCCAAGCCACCTTATCGAATGACATTGGTCGAATTGGATGAATTGAAAAAGCAGTTACGAGAATTGCTCGATAAGGGATTTATTAGGCCGAGTGTGTCTCCATGGGGTGCTCCGGTACTGTTTGTCAGAAAGAAAGATGGCAATCTACGTCTGTGTATTGAATATAGACTGTTGAATAAGGCAATGATAAAGAATAAGTATCCTCTATCAAGAATAGATGACTTATTCGATTAGTTAAAAGGGGCCTCAGTGTTCTCCAAAATAGATCTGAGATTGGGTTATCATCAGTTAAGGATTAAGGAGGCTGATGTACCAAAGATAACTTTTCGAATCCGATATGGGCACTATGAATTTTTGGTGATACCCTTTGGACTAACTAACACCTCTGCTGCCTTTATGAATTTGATGAATGATGTTTTTCGAGAATATTTGGATAAGTTTGTGATCGTATTCATTAATGAAATATTGATATATTCTAAGTCTCGGGAGGAGAACGAGCAACATTTAAGGATTGTGCTCCAGACTTTTCGTGAGAAGAGACTGTATGGAAAATTCAATAAATGTGCATTCTGGTTAGAACAGATTACCTTCCTCGGACACATAGTATCTAAGGACGGGGTGTCTGTGGATCCGTCCAAGGTGGATGTAGTATTAAAATGGGAGAGACCAAGGATAGTGACAGAGATTCGGAGTTTCCTAAGATTAGCAGGATACTAATGAAGGTTTGTTGAAGGATTTTCTTGGATTGCAGCTCTACTGACTAAATTGACCTGGAAGAATGTCCCATTCGAGTGATCTGATTAGTGTGAGTGTAGCTTCCAAAAGCTCAAACGTCGATTGACCACAACACCAGTCTTGATCATTCCGAGGGTTTAGGAGGGTTTGCAGTTTACAGTGATGCCTCCTACCAGGGTTTGGGTTACGTGCTAATGCAGAATGGTAGAGTGACCATGAGTGTAACTATCCCACTCATGACTTGGAGTTAGCTGTAGTAATTTTTGCACTGAAGATATGGCAGCATTATTTATATGGTGAAAAATTTTAGATTTTCACTAACCATAAGAGTCTCAAGCATATTTTTGATCAAAAGGAGCTGAACATGAGACATCGAAGATGGATAGATCTCCTGAAGGATTATGACTGTGAGATTTTGTACCATCCGGGCAAGACCAATGTGGTAGCAGATGCCCTCAGTAGAAAGGGCATGGTGTCCTAAATGATGATTAGAAAATGGGACTTGTTAGAACAGTTCGTCGAGCTCAGACTTAGTGTGGATGAGGTTAAGGATGAGTTTATAGCTAGCCTATAGATAAAGCCCAGTTTATTGGATCAAATCAGAGTAGGACAGAGGAATGATAAAAAATTACTGGATATGGTTAGTCAAGCCGAGAAGAGATCATAGTCAAAATTCTTGGTCAGTGATGATTGGTTGTTGAGATTTCGGGGTCGTATTTGTGTGCCCCATGATGACACCCTGAGACCGAGTATTTTGAAAGAGTCTCATTGTTCTCGATTCATCATGTACCCAGGTAGTACTAAGATGTACCATGATCTCCGAAAAATGTATTGGTGGACAGGAATGAAGAAAGATGTGGTAGATTTTGTGGCTAGATGTATAGTTTGCCAACAGATTAAGGCTGAGCATCAGAAGGTAGCAGGACTGCTTAAGTCATTACCGATGCCTACTTGGAAATGAGAGCATATTACTATAGATTTTATTATGGGGTTACCCAGGATCCAGAGAGGTCATGATACAGTCTGGGTGATTTTGGATAGACTAACAAAGAGTGCCCAATTCTTTGCCATTAAGAGCACTGATTCTATGGATAAGCTAACAGAATTGTATGTCCGAGAGGTGGCACGATTACATGGAGCCCCTGTGAGTATCTTTTGATAGAGATCCTCGGTTCACTTTGATGTTTTGGACTCGTTTTCAGGAAGTCATGGGATCTCGACTAAATTTGAGCACTGCCTATCATCCTCAAACAGACGGTCACCCGAACCGACTATTCAGATCTTATAGGATATGTTAAGGGAATGTGTGCTAGATTTTAAGGGTCATAGTATGATCAATTGTCTCTCGCTAAATTTGCCTATAATAACAATTATCATGCTAGCATCAGTATGACTCCTTATGCAGCTCTATATGGTAGGAGATGTAGGTCCCCAATTGCATGTGAAGAAGTGGGTGACAGGAAAATACTTGCTCTCGAACTAGTCGAACAGGCAGCTAAAGGTGTTCAGTTAATCTGTGATAGATTGAGGACAACACATAGTAGACAAAAGAGTTATGCAGATGTACGAAGACGTCCTCTAGAATTTCAAGTTGGGGACTCTGTATTTGTAAATGTGTCTCCGATGAAGGGTGTCACATGTTTCGGGAAGAAAGGGAAGCTCAGTCTTCGATTCATTGGTCCATTTGAAATATTGGAGAAGGTGGGAGACATTGCCTACCGACTTGCACTACCCCCATAGTTGTCGGGTATACATGATGTCTTTCACGTTTCCATGTTGAGGAAGTATTATTCGGACCCTTTTCATGTCATAGAGTATAAACTATTGGAGATTCATGAAGACATGAGTTATATTGAACAACCGATCCGGATCCTCGACAGAAAAGAGAAGGTAATTCGATCTAAGATGATTCCACTGGTCAAGGTTCTCTGGTGACACCACTCGACAGAAGAAGCTACGTGGAAGCTAGAGAGCCACATGAGAGAGAGGTACCCGCAGTTATTCGATGGACCAGCTTGAATTCGGAGGATCGAATTCCTAAACGATGGAGAAAAATGTGAAACCCAAAATTTTTTCTCACTTTATTTCTTATTTGAAAAACTAAGAAGTAATTGAGAACTCAAAATAATGATGTGCAGGCCCGAAACCACCGAAGCACTCTGGTTAGTGGCGTGGGGTCCGTTGACACGTAAATTGAGGTAAGGCTCTAAGCCTGAGAATTACTTAATAATTTCATGTATGGTCATGAAATGAAGTTTAGAAATGAAAACTAAGGTATTAGAAGTGAAAAATTTAGTAAGGTTTGGGTTTTGTATTAAACCGAGCAAATGGGCTCGAAAAAGAAAATAAATTCGGATTAAATTCAAATAATTCATGAAAATTATTCCAAGGCCATAGGAAATTAATATAAGATGAAATTGACTTGAGAAATCAAAATCAAGTGGAAATATGGAGGTTTCGGGGATCAAATTAATTTTTAAGGTAAATCGAAAACTTTAAGCCATTTTGCTCGGTATTGACCAAATAGCGCAAAATGGGCTCAATCAGGCAATTTTGCTTAAAGAAGTGACCTCAAAATTTTTATGAAACATAATAGGGACATATTATAACACTTGAGAAGTAGAAATGTGGAGAAAATTGGACTAAAACTATTGTTTTTGGAATTTTCTAAAACAGGACAGAAATCTGTCCTGCTTCAGACTGCCGACCAAGCCTCTATTTTTGTCAAATTTGGAGCCTTTAGGGGAAGAAATTAGACCAAAAAATTTCCATTCTGAAATTAGACTTATTGAGCTTTTAGGAGGCATAAAAATCAACCCCAAAGGACTTTTGGGCCGAGAGAAACCCCCTCCCCATCCTTGCCGCAGGCGGTACTCCTTTCCCCTCAGTGTCTGATTTTTTCGGTGGCCTTTTTGCTAGATTCAGGCATCGGCCAAAAAGGATAAAATATTCCTCTTCAAGTTCTCTATAACATATAAACAATTTAGCCACAAAGAAGTTCATTTGCTAGGTCAAAAACTCTAAAGAAAAACTGTGGACAGATCTGCCTTATTTGTAGTAAATGAAGAATTTGAGATTTTTAATTCCTTGATCGGTTTTTGAGCTAGTTTTTAATGGTTTTAAGCTATATACATGTTTAATTTTAGTTGAGGATCAATTTAGAGGAAGAAAAACGTGGTCAACCTAGGTCAAATTCGAGGTAAGGTTGATGGATGATGATGAAGTTTATATATATTGTTATTTGGTGTTCTTAGAAGGTTTTTGGTTAAGTGGAATTGGATGATTTAATTTCTATGAATGATTTGAGGTCTAGAAACCAAGGTGTTGATGTGCTTGTGGTGAAAATTGGATGGATCTAAGGTTATTAACTTTTAAATTTATACCGAGAAAGCCTGGTTTATAGCTTAACTCAGTGTAAAACTGAAAAATGAAAGAATTGAAAATTTGGCAAAATGACCAGCAAGGTTTATGAACTTGAATGAGTCATAAGGTTAATGAAGTAATGAAATGAGAAATTAGAATAATGAAATTTGCCAAAACGACACTAAAATCGGTAAAATCGAGAAAACCAAAAAAGTTGACCAAAAAGTCAAAATTGGTCAAATTTTGAGAAGATAAATCAAAATTGAGTATGTTAAGATGAAATTGATCAATATATGATGAATTGATATCGTTTTGGGCAGCTCGACCATTTGACATGTAAATCAAGGCAATCTCAAGACCCGACAATTTTGCGCTACCCTACGATCTACGAGGTAAGGGATGTGATTTAAAGTAGTATTGGTATTCAAATACCTTACTTCAGCTTAAAAAGGTGTTGAGCATATTAGCTTTTACGAATAATATTTTCAAACCCAGAAAAGTTACTATGTACTCGAAAATCGAGAAAATTGAAAGAAAAACTCTATCTTTCTAGCTCTTCAAAATGTACTTTTGATATCTGTGATATGTTTTTAAATGAAATTTGCTATGTGAAAAAAAAATATTAGTTCTACGAGTTTACGGGTAAATGGACCCAAGAATTGATTAAAAATATTATTTCTACGTGTTTACGGGTGAATTGACCTGAGAAATGAATTAAAAAGAACTGTTTTGAGATTGAGGCTATTGTAAGCTATGCGATCTATCATAAATTTCTTGTGTACGATCTGGACCGTCGTGGAATAGGCCTCATACCACCTAGTGTACGATTAGTCCCTTGATTGTCTGCGTCGTGGAATAGTCCGTTGTGGTGCATGTTGAACTGCGTCGACTATTTGTACCACTCGGTGCGTTGTTTCTGCCACTCTCCGCTACGGGATATATATGTTTAGTGGCGAGGGGCTCTGTAAGACCCTAATTGTCACGACCGCCCGTAACTTACAAAAAACTACTACAAATTTTTTGCTTTTTACTCACCTTTCTCCTTACCAATGTTTGGGCTGTGATTCGGTATCAGTATCATCTCCCTTACTTACTATATCATTTATACATGTCAATATAAACTATCTATTGACTGTAAATACTTTTGTCTCATAGTGAGCTCACATATAATGAATACAATTATAAACACATCCCTCATAATTAACATTGTTTACATCACTGTGCTGTTACATGTTCAAAGACAAGATCATACGTGTGTATGTATATGTGACGGCCGACCCCTGCCCGGCCAACCCCTGCCATCGGCCATGGCCACCCCTCTTGGGCCCACAACAATGATGGTGGTCTAACAACGGGTGGTGCAACAACGCCAACAAATCCAACGTATTGTCCGCTTTGGGCCTTCGGCCCGCACGACTTTGTTTCATTCAGGGAAATTCCCTTCAGAACGCGTCCTCGGAGGCTCGAACCAGGGACATTGGCTCAATGGCATAAGGAGTGCAAGAACTAAGGGTGTTGTCCCTGGTTCAAGCCTCCGAGGACGTGTTCTGAGGGGAATTTCCCTGAATGAAACAAAGCCGTGAGGCCCAATGGGCCAAAGCGGATAATACGTTGGATTTATTGGCGTTGTTGCACCACCCGTTGTTAGACCACCATCGTTGTTGTGGGCCCAAGAGGGGTGGCCATGGCCGATGGCAGGGGTTGGCCGGGCAGGGGTCGGCCGTCACAATAAAAACTCGCGTTTTTATTGTGACGATCGATCCCTGCCCGGCCAACCCCTGCCATCGGCCATGGCCACCCCTGTTGGGCCCACAACAACGATGGTGGTCTAACAACGGGTGGTGCAACAACGCCAACAAATCCAACGTATTGTCCGCTTTGGGCCTTCGGCCCGCACGGCTTTGTTTCATTCAGGGAAATTCCCCTCAGAACGCGTCCTCGGAGGCTCGAACCAGGGACAACACCCTTAGTTCTTGCACTCCTTATGCCATTGAGCCAGTTGGCTCATTGGCATAAGGAGTGCAAGAACTAAGGGTGTTGTCCCTGGTTCGAGCCTCCGAGGACTCGTTCTGAGGGGAATTTCCCTGAATGAAACAAAGCCGTGCGGGCCGAAGGCCCAAAGCGGACAATACGTTGGATTTGTTGGCGTTGTTGCACCACCCGTTGTTAGACCACCATCGTTGTTGTGGGCCCAAGAGGGGTGGCCATGGCCGATGGCAGGGGTTGGCCGAGCAGGGGTCGGCCGTCACAGTATACCTTTCACTCGATGGGAGTGCAGCGGACACAAGGAATACCACACCCCAACCGTGCTCAACTACTACGAACGCTCTGTAGAGAGGGAAAAATAAAAAGGGGTGAGCTCACAGCTCAGTAAGGAAATCAGGCAAGCAAGTAAACATCCACACTATCTACTGAAAACAATGCTCTGCCTTGAAAATATCATTTCCTTAACTCACTTCAAAAGCATGAATTTTAATATATATATATAATTGTACAGATTAAATCCCATGTACAAAATCATACTGAGTTCTCAAAACATAGGCATTTCGTGCAAAACAATGCATCTTTATAATTTCATAATACCTTTAGATAAATCATGTCATTTATATTCAAATTACAGTAAATATGACATTTCAATCATTCACAACACATCAATCCGGGTTCCGACCCATCCCTCAGGTCTACCCGTATCATAAAATCAAGTAAAATCATGTGATATATCATGTGAGACTCGGTGGCTATATGCAATAATATCTTGGACTATGGCCATATCCTATAATGGTGATCCCAGGCTACACAGATCTCGGTATACGGGGCAATCACTGCTGTAACGGGATGGGGGTCAGTCCATCACAACCGCCAGCTATCAACTCCTCAACTCCACAACTCCACAACAACACACGGTACAACGTACTCCATGCCACTCGCACAGTACAACGTACACCCGTGAACCCTATCTCATGGTTGGGGTGCCTGCCATAAGTCTTAGCCCTCATACCATGGAAAATCAATGCCACGTCTCTAAATCCACGTGTGAACATCTCAATAGTGTGACACTCAGTCTACACGAGGAAATCGTCAAGGTTTTTATAACATGTCTTATATATCACAATAAAACTACAGTGCACGCCTTTGAGTGCGACTCACAGTCGACACTCCGCTCAAACACTGTTTATGCATACTAAATATCAAACACTAGTGCGAGTAAACCTCCAGCATTAGGTCATGCATAGTTCTCATTTCAAAATAAGTACGAGCAATCGCTCCAGTACCATGCTATGCACAAAACTCATCAAATCAATTACGAGCAATCGCTTAAGTACTATGTCATGTATAAATCATGAAGAATCGAGTACGAGCAACGCTTTAGCACTCTGTCATGCATCTCATGTATAATTCCAGTACGAGCAAATCGCTCCAGCACTCTGTCATGCATATCATATAAAAATGAGTACGAGCAATGCTCTAGTACTCTATCATGCATGTCATGAAAATCTAGTGCGAATTATACTTCAGCAGTAATATATGTGAAAAATATATGAAATCAAGTGAGAGCTGTGCTCTAGCATGATTTATTCTCACATAATTCGATAGATGGCTCTTTAAAAAGGTATGACTTTCAAAATATCAAAATTAACACTATAAATTGTGCTATTTCTCATCAACCATGAAAACATTAGCCCATCTACCTACTCTTCTGCTAAACAGCAATAAAAACACTCATAATTGTGGTTTCCATGCTTTTTACAACTTTTCCCAAAAGTTGACTTTTTTCCTAACTAGGGGTAAGATCGTAATTTGCCACTATCGGGTCGCTTTAATTATTATTCATTTTTTCCAACCCTCAGAGTTTTTAAGTGAATGTAAAAGCAGACGAAAATACGTATAGGTATCTCTAACTACTCGCAAAAGTCCCTTACCTCAAATCACGTCACGCAACCTCACTTCCTCGGTGCTGCTCAATCTCGCAGTCTGATTCGCTCCTATTACAATCTCTGGAGCTACATATAACCATTTATTTGGTTAATTATAGTTTTCCTAATGTATTACACATTTAAATACAGTCCATTTCACTTAATGGGCCTGTTAATTCTTGTTGGGCTTTAACAACTCTTAATGGGCCAAACACCATCTTAAGCTCATTTCACTTTATTATTCATTTACGTTAGGTCTATTGGGTTTGTGGAGCTCACAAACTCTTATTGGGCTTGTCCGAGGCCCATAACACCTCATTGGGCCGAGACCACGTCGGCTTGGCCTATTGGCCCTCTCGACCATGGCATGTGGTCAAGAGCCATCATGCCGTCGGTCATGCAACACCATGCCACTCATGGCCATTTACTAGCCAATTCACTTAGACATTTTATCAAACATTTAGTTGGCATGCCTTAAGACTTTCCTATCGTTCATGTTGGCATTTTATCAAACACCTTATATGCCAACATCATATAACTATCCATATGAACAATTTGATTATAACTAACCATGCCATAATCATGTACATAAGCATATCAACCCATACATGTCTTAAAATCACATGAGCATTTATCAAAACTCATATACCAACTTTCGGCCATCACATGTTCGTAGAGATTTTATGAGTTTCAATCCATAAAACATATACAAATCAACTCCATATAATCCATAGATTAACATATATGAATTTGGAAGCTTGAAAACTCACCTAGCTTATACTACCCACTTTGGTCGAAACTTCCTTGATTTTTGTCTCTCTCAATATGGCTCCTTGATAGCTGATTTCAACATATGTTATTCCTCTCTCAATATGGAACAACTTTCATGAAGATCACTTGTTCCAATTATGTCTCTAACCTAGTGATTTCTAGTGAGAGAAAGCTTGAAAACTATTTGGTTATGGTTTCTTCACTTTGCCGAAAATGAAAGGATGAAGATGATTATGTGTTGGATGATATTTATAAGCCAAAGACTTAGCCATTAAGTCATCAATTTCAGCCACCTTAATTGACTTTTAATGGGTTAAGGTTAAGGTTATCAAATTGAATTTTGCTACCTTTTATTAATGATTTTTAACTTATACTAATCGGCTTTCGGTTTGGGCTTTTCTTTTGGGCTAAAATTTTTTCTACCAATTGGGCCTTCAATTGTCATCATATTGAGCCCACCAAATGGCGCAACAATTCGACCTATTGGGCTTTCCAAATTCGGCCCACACTTGTTTATACCTTAATGGGCTTTAAAATTCCAACTATGGCCCACTCCATTTTTACCCGTTACATTTAATCTGGAATTCATCCAAATAAATTTTCCTTACTTCAGGAGATGAATATCTTGTATTCTAACTAAAAATATTTTTCTCCAATTTTTTCTCCATACTTAGGTTAATTTCTAACCATGGTTAGTCAACTTTGGTCAAAGTTCACTAATCTTAACCATTGACCATGTTTGACTTTTTCTTAAAAACCCAAAAGTGTCACTTTCCATGGTTCACACTCTCATCTTTATGTTTTGGCCGTTTTCGGGAGGTGAATATATCAAATACCCCTCAAACGGACCATTTCGGACTCGTTTAGCCCATTTTTGGCATTTCCTCTACTTCAATGTGTTCGGGACCAAATCAAATCGACTTTCCTTCTTGAGTTCTCTATATTTTCGCATCATAAGTTCTTCTCTTCAGTCAGAATGATTCAGATCCTCTCAGTTTAACCTGTGGCTAAGATAGCCCTTATTCGGCCTTTACGTAGCTTATATGTGTTTTACCACTTTACTTACAATTTCCTTGTAGTAAATACTCTTCTTATGATTCAACCAACATAATAAATGTTTGTACATATATGAATCATAAGGGATAAGCTACATCAAAAATCTAGGTCTTACAATCCTCCCCAACTTAAGAAATTTGGTCCTCCAAATTAGAACCAAGACAATCCTCAAATAACTGGAGATACTTCTCATGCATCACGCTCTCTAACTCCCTCATAACCTTTTCCAAGGTGTGGTGCTACCAGAGAACCTTAACCAAAACGATCGTCTTCGACCGCAATACCTTCTTCTTTCTAGCCAATATCTGAATCGGCTTCTCAACATATGACTGATAATTCTATATTTTTAGAATTATTTGTGCTTAATTTCCTAATTAATTATTTAAATCTCCAATTTATTTTATTAATTATCCCCTTTATTGAATTAAAATTCTCATGTTTGCAGATAAATTAAATCCGGATGAATTTTGAATATTTCGGTAGAAAATTGATTGGAATTGGGCTAAAATCGAGATTGGACCGCGTGGACAACACGAGCCAAGCACATCCAATTGGACAAAAAGACAGATGACATGAAAATATTATTTTTCAAGGAGCCAATGGTGTGAAGACAAGTGGCCAAACAATGTCAACTCATCTAGGATGGAAAAATTACAATTGTACCCCTAAGTGTGTGTATAAATAGAAAAAGATGTCAATTGAAAAGGGGTAGCCTAGGTTAGAATAGAATTAATTTAGGAGTAGTTTTAATTTATGTGAAACCCGAGAATTTCTTAAGAATTTCATGTATGATCATGAAATGATGTTTAGAAATGAAAATCAAGGTATTGGAAGTGAAAAAGTTAGTAAGGTTCGGGTTTTGTACTAAACCGAGCAAATGAGCTCGGAATTACAAATAAATTCGGATTAAATTCATAAAATTCACGAAAATTATTCTGAGGCCATAAAAAATTTATATAAGTTGAAATTGACTTGAGAAATAAAAATCAAGTGGAAATATGGAGGTTTCAGGGATCAAATTAATTTTTAAGGTAAATTGAAAACTTTAAGCCATTTTGCTCGGTATTGACTAAATCGCGCAAAATGGGCTCAATCGGGAAAATTTTCTTAAACAAGGGACCTCCAAATTTTTACTAGAGACATAGTATAACACTTGAAAAGTGGAAATTTGGAGAAAATTGGACTAAAACTATTTTTTTAGAATTTTTTAAAATAAGACAAAAATTTATCCTGCTTCAAATTTCTGATCTACTCTCTAACTTTGTCAAATTTAAAGACTTTAGTGGAATTCATTAAATCCCAACTTCTCCAGTTATAAAGTCAGCTTGATAAGCTTTCTGTAGGCACAAAGTTCAACCTCATTTGAAATTCCAGCCGAGAGATCTCACCTCTCCAAGTTGCTCCAGGCGTCCTCCCTTTACCCTCCTTGTGCGATTTTTCCGGCCACCTTCCGGCCAGATTCAGGTGTCTGCCAAGAAGGGTTAAATCTTCCTCATCCAGTACTCTATAATATATTAAAAATTCAGCCACAAATAAGTTCATTTACTAGGTGAAAAACTCAAAAGAAAAATGGTCGATGAATCTGCCCTGTTTTTGGTAAGTGAGGAATTTAAGATTTTTCATTCTTTGATCGGTTTTTGAGCTATTTTTTCATGGTTTTGAGCTATATACATGTTGAATTTCAGTTGAGGATCAATTTTGTGGAAGAAAAACGTGGTCAACCTTGGTCAAACCTGAGGTAAAGTTGATGGATGATGATGAAGTTTATATATGTTGTTATTTGGTGTTGTTAGAAGGTTTTTAGTTAAGTGGAATTGGATGATTTAATTTCTATGAAGGATTTGAGATCTGGACAGCATAGTGTTAATGTGTTTGTGGTGAAATTTTGATGGATCTAAGGTTGTTAACTATTAAATTTATACCGAGAAAGCCCGATTTATAGCTTAACTCAGTGTAAAACTGAAAAGTGAAAGAATTGAAAATTTGGCAAAGTGACCAACATGATTTATGGACTTGAATGAGTCATAAGGTTAATGAAGGAATGAAATGAGAAATTAAAATAATGAAATTGACCAAAAACGGGACTTAAATCGGTAAAATCGAGAAAACCAAAAAAGTTAATCGAAAAGTCAAAATTGGTCAAACTTCGAGAAGATAAATTAAAATTGAGTATGTTAAGATGAAATTGATCAATATATGATGAATTGGTATCATTTTCGACAGCTCAAAAATTTAGCACGCAAATCGAGGTAATCCCGAGACCTGACGATTTTGCACCACCCTAAGGTCTACGAGGTAAGGGGTGTAATTTAGCTTAATTCTGACCTATTTACATTCATGAAATGATTTATAAAATATAATTATATTCATGAAATGATTTATAAAGCATAATTATATTTATGAAATGATTTATGAAGCATATTCAGATTTATGAATGATTTACAAAGCATATTTATGCTCATGAAATGATTTGATGAAGTATGTTTCGTTTTATGAAATGATTTATAGAGTATGAAACACATGAATATTTTATAGTTTTCTATATGACTTTATATTCATGTTTCAAAGGAAATTTTGATGTTTTTCGAAAGTATTTAAGAAAAGAAAAAGAGATTTTGAGACTAGAAGGCTATTTATATGCATGGCAACTACTCGTGGCGCTCCGGCTCCGCCACTTGAGATGCTGATACGTAGGACCCTTATAGCGTTTGTCTTCACCTGTGTGGTGGTTGACTCGCTACTCGTGGTCTATGATGATGATTTCTAGTAGTATCTCGTGCCCGCGTAGCATGCAAGAATGTTTCCCGCATGACGAGTGCCATCGGTGCCCGTGCCCTAGCTATGTGCTAGTATATGATAAGAATGAGAAGATACTACCCATGTTTATGATTATGATTGCTGTACGACCCTAATCCAGTCTACAGCCCCCACCATGGCCATCGGTATGATTATGACCCTCTACGGAGGATGACGTATATTGCATGACTCAGATATAGCCTAGTCTCCATGTTTTGATGATGAGTCTTTATGAAAGAAAGTATGATGATGATTATGAAAGAAAGAATGATGATGTTCTTATGAAAGAAAGTATGATGATGTTTTCATGAAAGAAAACATGTTTTACGTTTTCAGATGAAAAGATCAATATGATGATTTTACGAAATGAATTATGTATGATGAATATTTCATGAAAAAAACTATGCATGATGATGTTTTCATGAAAGAAAGTATGATTTATGCTTTCAGATAAAGATTTGCATGATGATTTAGTGAAAGAAAACATGTTTTATGTTTTCAGATAAAAAGACATTTATGGTATTAAAAAGGAAAGTATACGCATTTATGATATTTTCCTGTATGAATGTTTTACGTACGAAATAGAATTTATACGTACGATTGAATGATTATTTTTCAAGTAAGTTTATGATTTGATTTTCAGAAGTAAAGTATCAAAGTATACTTGCACGATTTTCACATGCTTTTTATAGTCAGAATTATTCTAAAAGAGCTTTTCCCCAGAAGCTCACCCCCTTTTTTCTCCATCTCAGATATCCTGTAGTAAGTGTTACACAGCTATCTACGAAGTACTTGTTCAGGTATAATAACAGATGTTTATTTCCAGACATGTATAATGTACAGATATATGGGTGTATAATTATTACGGGATGTAATCACTGTTTTTATGGATTAGTATGTAAACGTTCAAGAACAATTAATATGTAGATGTTACTTACTATTTAGCGCATGAGGTGGTTGGAATATACGGAAACTAGAAAATAAATAAATAAAGAAAGAAATATCCTACATTGTACAGGAATACAACCTAAGTAGAAAAAAAATTGCCCTATTTTTCGCGCTTCCGGGGCGTTACAAGTTAGGGTAGAATAGTTTTAGGGTTTATTTTAGGATTTATTATTTTTAAGTTTTTTCTTTTTCCGATAGCCACCATTGTTAGATTACTATTCATGTTAACTTTTATTTTCATGCAAAGTTTTTGTTCATTTCTAGTTCTTTGTTTTATTAATGAATAGTTTCATTTTCATTTTCTCTACTGTTTGACTCTGTTTCAATCCCAGATCTTTATTTTAGTGTTACCATGAAAATCATTGTTTTTTCTAGCTGTTAGCTCTTAGTTTTCCAACTTGCTTATGTTTTTGTTTGTTAAACTATTGTTCTTGGAACTCTCGGTAAGATTTTTTTTGGTGCATTCGGGCGGCATCATTATTTCATTCATTCTTCCACCTTATGGTTCTGTTGCCTTGATGTGGATTGATGCTGAGCATATATCCACATCATGAGCAATGTGGAACATGGAAGGAGAAGAAAATGAAGGAAACCGTGGCCTAGGACCCTCCTGTTTTCATGTTTTATAAGTTTCTTCATTACTAAGTTAGTGTCCATTATTAGTTTTCTGCATTTTCTTAGCTGCTGTTTGCTTGGAGATGCTTCTGTGTTCTATGAGAGAATGAGTTCGATGACTAGCTGGATGGTAACAACGAAGCAACCCGGCAGACCGTTCTTTGCTCTGTTCCTCTCTGTTCTTCATTTTTTTTACTATTCATTAGCTGTTTTTCTTTATGCATTAATATCACTGTTATTTGATGTTTAGGTTGTTGTTAGATGTTTAGCTTGTTTAACAGTGTGCATGATGTTGAATGGAATGAAGCTGACTTGTGCGGCAGAATGGAGCTGAAAGCAGGATAGGGAGCTCACTGATGCTACTGCAAAACAGAGCTGGTACACGCTAGAGCAGCAGTGGACCGTGACCGAGAGCAATGCAGAAGTGGACCGTGACCGAGAGCAGCAGCAGGCAGTTTGGATGCAGCACAGACAACAGCTAGAGGGCCTGTGCAGTTAGATGGGCAGAACCAAAGCAGCAGGCACCTGGATGCAGTATAGCAGATAGTTGCAGGGAACGAATAGCAGAAGTTAAGCAGAAACACTTGAGCAGCACCTGTAGCAGATGGTATTACCTGGAACAGACAGCAGCCGAGAGCAATAGCAATATCTGGATGCCTGGCACACGGCAGGAGCAGAGGACTGGCCAGAACCGAGAGTGCAGGACACCAGTAGCAGAGGACAAACCGAGCATGCCTGGACAACAAAAAATTGGAAAGATAATGAACAGTACCAGCACATACTCGAGACCACTTTAGTGTTTTGCAATTCACTTAAGGCCATGTTTGGCACATTTGCATTGTAGCTTTAATCCATTTTCATGCATTTTTAGAATAGTTAATTCCAATTTAATTTGTTAGCATAAGAAGTTATGATTTTAATTTTATTTGCATGATTAGTTATAGTTCAATTTATTGATTAGTCTAGAATTTAGATTTAATTATGCCATTAGTTAATTTTTATTTTTATTTTAGTAATAGGTTTTCCAATTAGAATTAATTTAGATTAAGCTCATTTTATGCATTTTTAATTTAGTCTTCATTTTTATTAAATTTTAGTTTAGTTTAATTTACAATTTTTATTAGTTTAATTACATGCATTTTTATTTTAAGTTAGTTTAAATTTTAGTTTAATTAATTTTATTGCTTTATTTTCATATTTGCATTTTATTTTAATTGCGTTTGTAAACCCCACAAATTTCCTACGTTTAATTGGATTATATAAAAATTGAAATATTATATTTTAATGGAAGTGTGAATGTTCGTTGTAGGGCTCGAGGAATATAGGAGCCGAGGAGCCCGTAAATGACCGGGAACCCAAAGATACAAGAAGTGATAAAGCAAATGCAAATACGGAGGGATTGAAAAATTTTAAATTATTAGTTGAAAATTGTTGATGTAAAAACTTGTATCGGGAATTCGTGAGGAGTGATGGAATCCCGATAATATTTCATTTTTGAAATAATGAGAATTTCATGGAAGGCAATGATATTATGTCCATGGATAATTTTACAAGAAAATGTGTATATATAGATATATATACATAGGCGTACATGTATGTATAAATATACATGACATTTAAATAGATAGGTAATAATATATATATATATATATAACAAATATATATATATTATGTAATGTATATTATTTAATATATAAGTATTAATAAATAATAAATAAAGCATGAGACAAGAAATTATAAATGGATACAAAACAATTAAACAAAAAAATAATAAACAAATAATATATATTAATATAATATATATATTAATATAATATATAAATATATAGCATTGTACGGAATTGGCTTTGAAAAGTCAATCCCATCTGCCATTCCTTTCGAAATTGGAAAAAGGAAACAGAGAGGAGCTAGCAGGGGCGGGAAAACAAAACAGGAAAAGAGAGGAAGAGGAGAAGGGCCGATTGGCTGGGAGAGGGAGAAGGGAATGAGAATAAGAAGAGAAGCGGACCAAGGCTGAAGATAGGGGGTTCTCGGTATTTTGGGTCATCATTTTGTAATCTACAGAGGGCCTAACGGAAAGAGAGGCGCGCAAGCAAGAAGGAAATTGAAGCTATAACAGGGGATGATCAAGGTTGAACAGAGTGAGCGAGGGAGGTTTCATCCACGTGAACTGAAGAGGGGAGCTAAGAGGAAAGTAAAGAAACTGAAGCATGAAGGTTGAGGAAGACGGAAGGTGAAACGGGAGGGAAGAAGTGCAATCGGACGCTGGAAACAGAGGCGTGAACTGGCTCCTCCTCGTGATGTTTTGAGCTGGGTGAGGATTATCCTTTCGGGTGGTTTGGAGCCGATACAAAAGTGGACCAAAAATTGGAAGAAGTTGCAGCAGACCGAGATTGAAAGAAGCAGACTGAGGCAGGGGAGGCTGAGTGAAAAAAGCAGGACCCGAGGGCTGAAGGGGAAACAGGGTTCGATGAAAGAGAGAAGTGATCAGTGAGGCAGTGAAGCAGGGAACCGAGAGGTTGAGGAAGAAGGAGAAAATCGAGAGGCAAGCTGGAAATCGAGAGTTGAGGGAGAAAAGGAAGTTGTACTGAATTGAGGCTGAACAGAAGCAACCGAGGGGGGGAACAGAAACAGGAACTGGAAATTGAGACAAGTTGAAGAGGTGAAGGCTGGAAACCGAGGGCCACAAAGGAAAAGAAAAAAAGGGGAGACTGAAGAATAAGCCGAGAGGAAGAAAAAAAGGGGGAAAGGCTGGAAATTTAGAAAAGAGACAAGGTAAATTTATAATAGGTATATTCCATATACATGTATGTATTTGTATGTTTGAGGTATAGGCTTGTTAGTGTGAATTAAGGAGAATGTGAAATAGACAAAATATATATGTATATATATATATATTTATGTGATTAAGAATAAGGAAATTAAATGGTAAAACAAATGTGTGTATATATAATTGGGTATATACATATAGCCGTATATGATAAGGGTGTATATTAGTTTGTGTTCATACAAGAATATGTATGTATATGTGATAAGGAAAAATGGAAAACAATAATAATATATATATATATATATGTATAGGAGTGTATATGTATGTATATATATATATATATATATATATATATATATATATATATATATATTTAGGTGTATATGCATATGGGTGTATATAAGATGAATGTGTGCTAGTTTATGTACATGCAAAGAATGTATATATGAGATAGGGAAAGAATGAAAACAAATAAAAATATATATATACATATGAGAGTGTATATATATGTATTTATGTGT
Organism: Firmiana major; assembly: GCA_033439115.1. Taxonomy (NCBI): domain Eukaryota; kingdom Viridiplantae; phylum Streptophyta; class Magnoliopsida; order Malvales; family Malvaceae; genus Firmiana; species Firmiana major. The sequence goes on from CM065907.1 coordinate 13,595,501, forward strand.
ACATACATGTAGAGTTATATAATAAGGTGTATGTCAATAATTGTACATACAAAATAATGTGGTAAGAGAAAATATATAAACATGCGTGTTGACTTAGGTACGTACAATAATACGTGCACACGCAGTAGTAACAAATAAGTTACGATTTTAACGCAATTCGGACAATTCACACGAATAGGGTGCTAAGTGTACGATTTCGGTGTAAGTGATCGTAGAAGGAATTAAGGGAGGTACTAAGAGGCGTCACCACTCGAGCACGGAGATTTCTATAGATCGAGGTAAGGGGTTATAATTTAAAACGGTAATAGTTACTTTTCGAATCTTGATAAAGAAAGCTTGCAAAGACATGAAGTATGATTTTCATGCATGTTTCTAAATTATATTTCTGATCAAGACTATACTCTCTGTATTTATGTTTTTGAATAATTGTATATAACTGAATTTGATTTCGGAATTAGAGCATGTCTTCTGAAATGATCTTTCAAATAAGATGATTTTATTTCGATGTTTTCGTATATGAAAACTATAGTTGTTATGAGACTAGGGGCCATTTATGTTGTATGTTTACGTTTGTCCACTTCGCCTGTGTGGCGTCTGACTCGCCTGTGTGGAGTTTGAACTCGCCTGTGTGGCGCCTGTATTTCCCCTGTGTGGCGCTTGTATTTCGCCTTCGTGGAGCCTGTATTTCGCCTGGGTGGTGCCTGTATTTCGCCTGTGTGACGCCTGTATTTTTCCTGTGTGGCGCCTGTATTTCGCCTTCGTGGCGCCTGTATTTCGCCTTCGTGTCGCCTGTGTGGCGCCTGTATTTCGCCTTCGTGGCGCCTGTATTTCGCCTTCGTGTCGCCTGTGTGGCGCCTGTATTTCGCCTTCGTGGCGCCTGTATTTCGCCCTTGTGGCGCCTGTATTTCACCCTCGTGGCGCCTGTATTTCTCCTTCGTGGTGCCTGTATTTCGCCTTCGTGGTGCCTGTACTTCGCCTTTGTGGCGTCTGGAATTACCTTCGGGTTTTAAATTCCCTCTACGGAGGATAACTTGGTTATTTGCCTCGTGACGAATTTGTTATTGCCGTGTGATAATTATGTGGGCCGATGTAGTCTCAATTTGAAAATTAAACTCTGATTTTAGAAACGGATTTTGTAGTATGTGATTTGATATGTATTCTTGTTTGGAATTCTGAATGTACGACCCGTTTTACATAATATCTGTTAAGTTTCACGTACTTAAAGAATTACGCTTTGAATCTCGATGTTACTGATTTTCCTTAATCTTTGAATTCATTTACATTAGTTTTCAGAAAGTATCATTATACGTACTATTATGTTTTCTATATATTTGAATTGCTGGGATCGTTTTAAATACATTTTCTTACTGGGCTTTTTTCCCAAAAGCTCACCCCTCTACCTCTCAGATTAATTGCAGTGATCCGTAGACGCTACCTGCCGCGTACACGACGTAGGCTGGTGGGCAGAGCTACCCTAGGCTGCTTTTTGTACACGCGGAAAGGTATACATTTACATTCTTGTACCAGACATATCTGTACGCACAAACACGTATATTGGGAATATTTTTGTTGGGATGTAATTTGTAAGGAAAACGATATAAACAATATTATTTTGGGTGTATATTTTGAGATGGCTAGTATTAAATTGAAATCGATATTTTGAGTTGTAAAAGTGAATTGGGAAAGTATGCCTGGTAGTTGTAGATATCTAGGATCGTTGGAAAGCATGCTTGGTAGTTGTGGATATCTAGGATTGTCGAAAACAACTGAATTGCAGGCGGGTAGGCTCATATGTAAGTCGTTATGCTGCCAAAATTTCTATCGGCCATATAAGTTAAAGTATGAAAATTGATTATAATTACGAATAAAGAATAAGGAAAAGTGTTTTGACACTGCACAGGAATACAACATAAGTGAATAAGGGAATAAGTGGGTAAATTAAATTCAAAAAAAAAAAATTTTCCCCTGATTTTCAAGGGTCAAGGGTCGTTACAGATTAAGTGGTATCAAAGCAAAGGTTGTCTAGTACTATCAGTGTCGAAAATAAGGCTAAAATTACATCCCAATGTCTGTGCTTGTCTGGTTGTAGGTAATGTATACCTAATGGAATTAAGACTTGATCTTTGGAATTACGCGCAGGTATTAGATCACTTGCATGATGAGTGGAAGACGTGGACGTCTTCAGAGGCAGGCTCAGCCACCTCCACCTCCTCCACCGCAGCTAAAGGGCCTCAATACTCGTATGGCTCAGTTCGAGCAACGATTGGAGCAGCGCCTCGGATGAGGTTTCAAGTCGATAGTTGCCATGATTGCCCAACATCTAGGGGCAAATGTTTTCGATTCAGTTGGCACGACACCAATTCCTACTCCGGTGCCGACTCCTCTACAAGCACCACCACCTCCCCCTCCGTAAGTTTCCTCTAGTATCTATGGTGCCTCAGCCTCCTGTACAGGCCCGGAGGGAGGAGAGGGATATCGGTGGGATGAGGGATTTCAGAAAGATGAAGCCCCCAGCGTTTAAGAGAAAGAACAGAGATAAGAGTAAGCAAATGGAGTTTGTGAGACAGGACTTTCGAAGGGGCCAGCCTAAGAGACTGAGGACAGACGAGTCTAGGACTAGGGTTAATAGGCCCACAGTTCCTGTACCTGCTCCACAGACTACCAAAGGCTTCCAGCAGTACGAGAGATTGTGCACTAGGTGTGGTAGTTTCCATAGAGGTGCGTGTCACTGGTCCACAGGGAGCTGCTGTAGGTGTGGACAGAAGGGACACATGATCAAATGATGTATCAAGTTACCCCTAAACTAAAAGGAGAAGTTCTAGAATTAATTTAACCTGTGGTATAGAATTAATTATTCAACCACTGTACTGAGTGACCTTGCTTGGATTAGAAACGCTGAAAGAGCGATTATAAGAACTACATGAATGGGAGATTTTTTGGACCCAGTGACCCACTTTGGAGTGTACTGGTGTTAAATTTTAAGGAGACTCGGAGTCTCTTAGGTCACAGTGTACTAAGAATGGGTGTAAGTATGATTTCCCAAACAGAGGTTACATGTTAATGGGAAAGATTCAAATCATTATAAAAAAAAATTCAGAGTTTGAGATGTAAGGAAACTTTGGAATATGGATTTCATTAGGGGTTACCAAGGACCCGAAAGGGGCACGATACAATCTGGGTGATCGTAGACAGATGGACCAGAATGAATTTGGAGGACCAAATTCTTTTAAGGTGGAGAGAATGTAAACCCCACAAATTTCCTACGTTTAATTGGATTATATAAAAATGAAAATATTATATTTTAATGGAAGTGTGAATATTCGTTGTAGGGCTCGAGGAATATAAGAGCCAAGGAGCCTGTAAATGATCGGGAACCCGAAGATACAAGAAGTGATAAAGTAAATGCAAATACGGAGGGATTGGAAAATTTTAAATTATTAGTTGAAAATTGTTGATGTAAAAACTTGTATCGGGAATTCGTGAGGAGTGATGGAATTCCGATAATATTTTATTTTCGAAATAATGAGAATTTCATGGAAGGCATGGATATTATGTCCATGGATAATTTTACAAGAAAATGTGTATATATAGATATAAATACATAGGCGTACATGTATGTATAAATATACATGACATTTAAATAGATAGGTAATAATATATATATATATATGACAATTATATATATATATATATTATGTAATGTATATTATTTAATATATAAGTATTAATAAATAATAAATAAAGCATGAGACAAGAATTTATAAATGGATACAAAACAATTAAACAAAAAAAATATTTAATAATACAAAAAAATAATAAACAAATAATATATATTAATATAATATATATATTAATATAATATATAAATATATAGCATTGTACGGAATTGGCTTTGAAAAGCCAATTCCGTCCGCCATTCCTTTCGAAATTGGAAAAAGGAAACAGAGAGGAGCTAGCAGGGGCGGGAAAACAAAACCAGGAAAAGAGAGGAAGAGGAGAAGGGCCGATTGGCTGGGAGAGGGAGAAGGGAATGAGAATAAGAAGAGAAGCGGACCAAGGCTGAAGATAGGGGGTTCTCGGTATTTTGGGTCATCATTTTGTAATTTACAGAGGGCCTAACGGAAAGAGAGGCGCGCTAGCAAGAAGGAAATTGAAGCTGTAACAGGGGATGATCAAGGTTGAACAGAGTGAGCGAGGGAGGTTTCATCCACGTGAACAGAAGAGGGGAGCTGAGAGGAAAGTAAAGAAACTGAAGCATGAGGTTGAGGAAGACAGAAGGTGAAACGGGAGGGAAGAAGTGCAACCGGACGCTAGAAACAGAGGCGTGAAGTGGCTCCTCCTCGTGATGTTTTGAGCTGGGTGAGGACTATGCTTTCGGGTGGTTTGGAGCCGATACAGAAGTGGACCAAAAACTGGAAGAAGTTGCAGCAGACCGAGACTGAAGGAAGCAGACCGAGGCAAGAGAGGCTAAGTGAAAAGAGCAGGACCCGAGGGCTGAAGGGGAAACAAGGTCCGGTGAAAGAGAGAAGTGATCAGTGAGGCAGTGAAGCAGGGAATCGAGAGGTTGAGGAAGAAAGAGAAAACCGAGAGGCGAGCTGGAAACCGAGAGTTGAGGGAGAAAAGGAAGTGGTACTGAATTGAGGCTGAACGGAAGCAACCGAGGGGGGGAAATAGAAACAGGAACTGGAAATTGAGACAAGTTGAAGAGGTGAAGGGTGGAAACCGAGGGCCACAAAGGAAAAGAAAAAAAGAGGAGACTGAAGAACAAACTGAGAGGAAGAAAAAAAGGGGGAAAGGCTGGAAATTTGGAAAAGAGACAAGGTAAATTTATAATAGGTATATTCCATATACATGTATGCATTTGTATGTTTGAGGTATAGGCTTGTTAGTGTGAATTAAGGTGAATGTGAAATAGACAAAAAATATATATATATGTATATATATATATATTTATGTGATTAAGAATAAGGAAATTAAATGGTAAAATGAATGTGTGTATATATAATTGGGTATATACATATAGCCGTATATGGTAAGGGTGTATATTAGTTTGTGTTCATACAAGAATATGTATGTATATGTGATAAGGAAAAATGAAAAACAATAATATATATATATATATATGTATAGGAGTGTATATGTATATATATATATATATAGGTGTATATGCATATGGGTGTATATAAGATGAAAGTGTGCTAGTTTATGTACATGCAAAGAATGTATATATGAGATAGGGAAAGAATAAAAACAAATAAAAATATATATACATATGGGAGTGTATATATATATGTATTTATGTGTACATACATGTGGAGTTATATAATAAGGTGTATGTCAATAATTGTACATACAAAATAATGTGATAAGAGAAAATATATAAACGTGCGTGTTGACTTAGGTATGTACAATAATACGTACACACGCAGTAGTAACAAATAAGTTACGATTTTAACGCAATTCGGACAATTCGCACAAATAGGGTGCTAAGTGTACGATTTCGGTGTAGGTGATCGTAGAAGGAATTAAGGGAGGTACTAAGAGGCGTCACCACTCGAGCACGGAGATTTCGATAGATCGAGGTAAGGGTTTATAATTTAAAACGGTAATAGTTACTTTTCGAATCTTGATAAAGAAAGCTTGCCAAGACATGAAGTATGATTTTCATGCATGTTTCTAAATTATATTTCTGATCAAGACTATGCTCTCTATATTTATGTTTTTGAATAATTGTATATAACTGAATTTGATTTTAAAATAAGAGCATGTCTTCTGAAATGATCTTTCGAATAAGATGATTTTATTTCGATGTTTTCGTATATGAAAACTATAGTTGTTATGAGACTAAGGGCCATTTATGTCGTATGTTTACGTTTGTCAACTTCGCCTGTGTGGCGTCTGACTCGCCTGTGTGGCGTTTGAACTCGCCTGTGTGGCGCCTGTATTTCGCCTGTGTGGCGCCTGTATTTCGCTTTTGTGCCGCTTGTATTTCGTCTGTGTGGCGCCTGTATTCGCCTTCGTGGCGCCTGTATTTCGCCTTCGTGTCGCCTGTGTGGTGCCTGTATTTCGCATTCGTGGGGCCTGTATTGCGCCCTCGTGGCGCCTGTATTTCGCCTTCGTGGCGCCTGTTTTGCGCCCTCGTGGCGCCTGTATTTCGTCTTCGTGGCGCCTGTATTTCGCCCTCGTGGCGCCTGTACTACGCCTTCGTGGCGCCTGTATTTCGCCCTCGTGGCGCCTGTACTACGCCTTTGTGGCGTCTGGAATTATCTTCGGGTTCTGAATTCCCTCTACGGAGGATAACTTGGTTATTTGCCGCGTGACGAATTTGTTATTGCCGCGTGATAATTATGTTGGCCGATGTAGTTTCAATTTGAAAATTAAACTCTGATTTCAGAAATGGATTTTGTAGTGTGTGATTTGATATGTATTCCTGTTTGGAATTTTGAATGTACGACCCGTTTTACGTAATATCTGTTAAGTTTCACGTACTTAAAGAATTACGTTTTGAATCTCGATGTTTCTGATTTTCCTTAATCTTTGAATGTCATTTATATTAGTTTTCAGAAAGTATCATTATACGTACTATTATGCTTTCTACATATTTGAATTGCTAGGATTGTTTTAAATACATCTTCTTACTCGGCTTTTTTCTCGAAAGCTCACCCCTCTACCTCTTAGATTAATTACAGTGATCTGTAGACGCTACCTGTTGCGTACACGACGTAGGCTGGTAGAGAGAGCTACCCTAGGCTACTCTTTGTACACAGAGAAAGGTATACATTTACATTCCTGTACCAGACATATCTGTATTCACAGACACGTATATTGGGAATATTTTTGTTGGGATGTAATTTGTAAGGAAAACGATGTAAACAATATTATTTTGGGTGTATATTTTGAGATGGCTAGTATTAAATCGAAATCGATATATTGAGTTGTAAAAGTGAATTAGGAAAGTATGCCTGGTAGTTGTAGATATCTAGGATCGTTGGAAAGCATGCTTGGTAGTTGTGGATATCTAGGATTGTCGAAAACAACTGAATTGCAGGTGGGTAGGCTCATATGTAAGTCGTTATACTGCCGAAATTTCTATCGGCCATATAAGTTAAAGTATGAAAATTGATTATAATTACGAATAAAGAATAAGGAAAAGTGTTTTGACACTGCACAGTAATACAACCTCAGTGAATAAGGGAATAAGTGGGTAAATTAAATTCAAAAAAAAATTTTCCCCGATTTTTAAAGGTCAAGGGTTGTTACAGCGTTAATGCATTTTAACTGTTTTAATTTTCTTTTGTGGGTATTTTCTTTAATTGCTCGGAGTTCGGTAAGCAAATCTTAGTTCAGTTTTATTTTCTTTATTTTTTAGTGTTATTATTTTCAGAACTTTTAATTTATAGCCTTAATTGATCACCCTCTTTTAATTTCATAATTTGCTAGAATATACTTAGGGTAAGATTAACCGGTACTTGATTAGGCTAGTCAACTTCTCTGTGGGACGATAACTCGGGACTCAAATCCCATTATTACTTGTACGACCCGTGCACTTGCGGTAATACCTTCAGGGCGTGTCAAAGACATGTCCTCTTTGAGCTCTAACGGTTCATAACTAATCACATGTGTCGGATCCGGGTGATACTTCTGAAGCATCGAAATGTGGAAGACATTATGGACACCTGATAAGTCCGTTGGCAACGTCAACTTATAGGTCTTATCTCCCACTCGATCAAGTATCTCAAAGGGTCCAATGTAGCAAGGAATCGGTTTACCACTCGCTATACCTTTGGAAGGAGAAACCTTCAGAAACACTAACTCGCCAACTGTAACTCTAGTGGCCTCCGTCTCTTGTCAGCATAACTTTTCTGTCTGTTCTGAGTGGTTCGTAATCTATCGCATATCGACCGAACATCCTCAGAGGCTTTCGTGACTAAATCAAGAGCAAAAATCTTTTTGTCACCCACTTCTTCCCAACCAATAGGGGAACGACATCTACGGCCATACAAAGCCTCGTACGGTGCCATCCCGATACTCGAATGATAACTGTTTTTGTAGGCGAATTCGGGTAGTGGCAAATGATCATCCCAGGAGCCTCTAAAATCTAACACACATGCTCTCAACACATCCTCCAGAGTCTGTATAGTTCTCTCTAACTGACCATCTGTCAGAGGATGGAAAGCGGTGCTCAAACTCAATTGGGTTCCCATGGCTTCCTGAAAAATGTTCCCAAAAGTGGAAAGTGAAGCGGGAATCCCTATCCAAAATAATGCTCACTGGAACACCATGTAACCTCACTACCTCGCGTACATACAACTCCGCCAATGCGCTTAGAGTATCAGTAGCTCTCATTGCTAAGAAGTAGGCTTACTTCATCCGTCTATCCATGATCACCCATATCGCATCAGGATTCTTGCGGGTCCTCAGTAAACCCATCACGAAATCCATGGTGATCTGCTCCTATTTCCATGTCGGTATAGGTAGAAGCTGCAATAACCCTGTAGGCTTCTATTGCTCTACATTCACCTGTTGACATACTAGACATCTCACTACAACGTCTACAACATCCTTATTCATACCCGACCACCAATACACCTTTCGGAGATTCTTATACATCTTGTTACTCCCCGGATATAATATGTACCTCAAATAATGAGCTTTCGACAAAATAAATCTCCTTAGCTCTGGGTCCTCGAGAACACACATCTTACCTCTGAACCTCAGTAGTCCATCAAAACTCAACTCATACTCGGTCCCTGTGCCCGTCTGCATCTAACTAGTCATATCAATGCAATACAGATCACTCTGTTGGGCATGTCTGATCCTGTCAACAGATCAGGTTCCAGCCTCTGGTTAGCTATCACACAGTCCGTATTCGTATCAAAGGTACAACACCCAAACTGAGGCTAGCAAACTATTCTAGCAACTCATGTTCCCTAACCATCATTTACGTTACCATTCTAAGGCTCTTTCTATTTAACACATCCGCTATAACATTAGCCTTACTCGGATGATAAAGTATCTCAGAATCATCGTCCCACTCTAATGTAATACTCTTCTGAGTGAGACGTGTCAACGGAGCAGCTAACTTCAAAAATCCTTCGACGAATCTTCGATAATATCTTGCTAAATCTAGAAAACTCATGTTCTCGGTGACTGTCCTCAGCTGTTCCCACTGAACTGCAGCCTCAATCTTGAATAGGTCCACTGACACACCATCCCTCGACACAGCGTGTCCCGAAAACGAGATCTCAATCAACCAGAAGTCACACTTACTGAGTTTAGCATACAACTCCTTCTTTCAGAGAGTCTATAATACAATCCTTAGGTGCTGCTCATGCTCCTCTTAAGATTTTGAATACATCACGATGTCATCGATAAAGGCGATAACAAACCGATCTAAGTATGGTTTGAACACATCATTCATCAAAGCCATAAAACTGCGAGAGCATTCGTCAGTCTGAATGGCATAACCAAGAAATCATAATGGTCATATCGGGTCCTAAATACTGTCTTGGGTACATGTCCATTCCGAATTCTCAGCTAATGGTACCTAGACCTTAGATCAATCTTAGAAAAGATCTACGCTCCCTGAAGCTGATCCAACAAATCATCAATCCGCGGAAGGGGATACATATTCTTGATGGTAGCCTTATTCAAAAATCTGTAGCTAATACACAATCAGAGGCTTCCATCCTTCTTATTCACAAACAAAATCAGTGCTTCCTAAGGTGAAACACTTAGTTTGATAAACCCATTATCCAACAGTTCTTGGAACTGTCTCTTAAGTATCCAACAGTTCTTGGAACTGTCTCTTAAGTTCCTCTAACTCAATTAAGGTCATGCGATACGGTGGTTTTTGAAATAGGCTTGGTACCAGGCACCAAATCTATACAGAATCTTCATCTTTCTGTCTGGTGGTAACCCTGGCAATTCATCCAAAAAAATATCTGGGAACTCCCTAACCATAGGGATATCTTCCAACTTTGGATGTGCCTTATCTATATTAACCACGTACATAATGAAACCTTCAACATTTTGATTCTTAGTCAATCTAGTAAATCATTTTACTAAATACTGCAACTACTTCTTTCATTTCTTTCCAGTAAACTTTACAATATCTTTCATAGGGGTAAGAAACATAACCGTCTTAGCATATCAATCTAAAACAGCATGCTTTGCAGCTAACCAATCCTTTCCTAGGATTACATCAAAATCGCTCATACTTAGCAAAATTAGATTAGCTGTCATCTCTTTTTCCTCTACTCCTCAGCTGTTGCTCTCCTTCTCAGAGAAGAAGTATCAACTAGAGCTCTCTTTAGCTCATTGCCCTTCTGTGGGGCAGTCTTAATCATCTCTGGACAAGTCCTAGCAATTACTCTGGTTTCCCACATCGAAAACACAATCTGATAGTTACCGAACAAGGTCTACCATCTGGGTATCTACCACATCTACCACACTGCTTGGTAGTAGGCCTCTGTCCTCCAATAACAATGCCCGTAGCTGGAGCTATGGCCAAAAATGCAGGAGGTCTAATAGGTCTCTTGTACCTCCTCAATCCGTGGTCTCTTACCAAATAGTCTCCTCCATCCTTGATAACTGAAACCTCTTTCTCTAACCGGCCTCTTCCTATCTCTATCTCTACTCTGGGTAACCGTCTTGGACTCAAAGGCATTCCTCTCATAGTCCTACTCACAGAGTTGCGCCCTGCACACTGCCTCATCATATGTAGAGGTATCAAGTGGTACCAATCTAGACCGTAGCACCGGTTTTACTCCATTAATAAATCTACGGACCTTCTTGGTCTCATTATGCATAGTGTTGGGATCATACCTTCCCAGGGATATAAATCGTGTCTCATACTCATCTAGTAACAGACTCCATTGGCTCAACCCCAAGAAATCCATTTGCAACTTTTGTTGCGCTGTATCTGGAACAAACTGCCTCTTGAAGGCATCCAGAAATATCTCCAAACTAATCTCAGTGTGTTGGGCTCTCATCGGCCTAGTGGACTTCCACCAATGCTCTACCATTCCTTTCAGTAGGAATGCAGTAAATGCGACCATCTCTGAAGTCGTACACTCAAAGAATCCGTACAACTTCTCGATCTCACCAATCTAATCCTCCGTAATCCCTGGGCCCTCGACCCCACTAAACGACGATTGTCCAAACTTTTGGAACTGACGTAACCTATCAAGACCACAATCGTACCCCAGTCCACTACTGCCTTGCATTGGAGCAATAAGAGTATCTATAGGCTGTGGTGTCTGAACTGGCTGTGCAGGCGTATCAGGTGCAGTTGTCTTTCCAGTCGCAGTCCCTGCATCCTATCCCTGTCTACCTGGCATAGTCTGTGCCAATAACTCCACTATAGTCTCTAAGCTATGCTCTAATCTTGTAAAACGTGTCTTTATACTCTCTGGTACCTCAGTGGGACCTAGAGTCTCATGGTTAGATGAAGACTCGTCTTGGCTCTTAGGCCTACCTCTATGACCACGAGCCCTACCTCTAGCCCCTCTACCACGTTTGGTATTAGCCATAATGGCTCAATTCCTGCATTCACAACCACTAATTATGCAATTCCCAACTCGGTACACACACTTGTAACTGAACACAACATAGTAATATAGGGATGTAAACTTTCCAAATTACTAATACTGACTCACGTCAGACCAAAACTCTGCTCTGATACTATTCTGTCACGATCGCCCGTGACTTACCAAAAACCACTACAAATTCTTCGCTTTTTACTTACCTTTCTCCTTACCAACATTTGGGCTGTGATTCGTGATAATTCTATTTTTTTTTTATAGAATTATTTGTGCTTAAATTCCTAATTATTTATTTAATCCCTATATTATTTTATTAATAATCCCCTTTATTTAATTAAAATTCTTTAATGTGCAGATAAATTAAATCCAGATGAAACTCAGTCGTTTCAATCGAAATTGGGCTGAAAACGAGCTAAAGGAGATTGGAACACTTCCAATTTGCAGACTGAGTCATCAATCGTCTGGACACGCGTGATGCCAGGTGTCCAATTTTTATTTGCTCTGAAACGATAAGATCGAAGGACACCGTGCCAACCCTTTGGAAGACACACGCGGGGCCACATCGCACATCTAATTGGACAAAAAGACTGATGACGTGGAAATATCTACTCTGCAGCAAATCGAATGAAGACAAGTGGCCAAACAATGCCAACTCATCTAGGATGAAAATTTACCATTGTACCCCTATGTTTGTGTATAAATAGAACATGATGGCAATTGAAAATTCAAGTAGTTTTAGGGTAGAAGTAGAGTAGGAGGTAGCTAAGTTAGGAGTAGTGTAGAGTAATTTAGGAGTAGTTTTTAGAGTAGGCTAGGGTAAAATAGTTTTTAGAGTTTTCTTTAATTTCCGCATAGTTTTTCTTTTACAAAATTGTTCTACTATTCACCTTACGTTCTTCATTACAAGTTGTTAAATTTTATTTTCAATAGAAATTCATTCTCTTTTCCATCTTCTCGGTTTCCTCCCTTGCTTATATTTTGTTTTCCTTATTCATTAATCCATTACCTTACAAGCTCTCGGTTTGCTCTTTGTTACATGATCTTGGTCATTTTCTAGGAAGCATTACCTAGGCATTGTTTTCTTCATTTGTTAAATCCTCACTTTGGTAGCTCTCGGTTGTGATTTTAAGTTGGCATTCGGGTTACATTTTCATGCAATCCTCAGCCTTTGTGATTCTGTTGCCATGATGTGGGAGGATGCAAAGCATTTTTCCACATCATTAGCAAAGTGGAATCCCGGTTGGAGAGAAGAATGAAGCTACCCGTGGATCATTAGTTTCCTGTTTTCTGCATTTAGTTATGGTTCCTGCATATAGTCATTTACTGCATTCTATTTCATCTTCATTGTAGTTGTTATTAGCTAGATTAGGAAATGAAATTGTGTTGATTGCTCGGTACAAAGATGAAGGCAGAAAATCATAGGAGCATCGGTTGAGACATGGCAGCTTGTTAATGTCACATTGTCCTCTGTTTAGCTCTGTTTCACGTTTCCTCTCCACTATTCATAGTTTATTTTCTGGTTATGTGCATTCTCATATACTGTGACACTTGATCCTGCTGTAGCCGCAGCTGTGCTTGCATTGTTTGGTAAGCAGTCGTGAGTTGGGCATGCCGAGCCGAGAGCAGCAGTAGGTAGCATATTGAACATAACAGAGTAGATCGTGCACTGATGCTAGGACAGCTGCTGGACATTCCCTGTTAGCTGCTGCAAGTTGATGATCCGTGATTGAAGCAGGGCTGGCGATGTACGGGTGGCTGCAGGTGCTGGAAGCAGATGCATAACAATCTGGTGGCGAGAGCAGGACCATGTTGTACAACAGTTGCAGCAGAACGTGAACACCGTACAGCAGAGGTAGTGGCCAGCACCTGGATGCAGCAGTGGACAGGCTGGATGCGGCAGCTGGGGCACCTGAACAGCAGCTAGGAAAGAAGATAATTGTGGCAGGCCAGCACCTGAACAACAGTAAACAAACCGTAGCTGAAGCAGACAACCCGCAGCAGACCAGACAAAACCAAGCCTTACCTGAAATAGAAATGAAGAAATGATAAATGAATAGTAAATGGAGGGAAGGATTTAAAATTGTTAAGGCTTGTTTGGCATTTCACTTTAGTAATTAATTCATTTTTCTCGAAATGTTAGTTTAGTTTAATTTGTTAGCTTAGTTTAGAGTTGTTGATTAAATTGCATGATTAGTATTCTTGTTTAATAGTTTAGAACTTAGTTTTAATTAGGTTGATAGTTAATTAAGTGTTCATTTAGAATTAAATTAGGGGTATATTTATTTTCATTAGACTTTAAGTTAGTTTAAATTGCATTTTCTTAGTTAGGTTAATTGCATGCACATTTTATTTTAAGCTTGTGTAATTTTAGTTTAATTAGTTTTATTGCTTTAATTTCATATTTGCATTTCTTTTATAGGTTTTCGATTTTAATTGCGATGAGTACTGTAAGTAATTTTGCTCGATTTTATTTCCTTTAGTTCTTATTATTTTAATGCTTTCTAGTGTTTTTAATTAGCTTTAGTAGATCACCCATTGCAATTTCATAATTTGCTAGGATATACTTAGGGTAAGATTAACCGGTACTTAATTAGGCTAGTCAACTTCTCTGTGGGACGATAACTCGGGACTCAAATCCCATTATTACTTGGACGACCCGTGCACTTGCGGATAAGATACCCTTAGGGCTCGTCAAGTTTTTGGCGTCGTTGCCGGGGAAGTTTAATTAGTCAGTAATTAATATCGGTGAAATTATACTTAGGTGTAATTCTAGCCTGTAAATATTTAGGTTGTAAATATTTAGATTAGTTAATTTTCTCATAATTAATTAAATCAAAAAGAAAATTGAAAAATTAAAAAAACATAAAAATTTTTTTAAGGACTTGTTGATGTTTGCATGCGTAGAGCCAAGAGTTTTGATTGCTTTCCTCTAGATCCTGAAATCGAACGAACTCTTAGGAAAATACAAAAGGACTCTAGGAAATCTATAGCTCCGCTGCAACACACGATGGTAGAAAATAGAGAAATCAGGACTGTTGGAGATTATGCGGTGCCGACGATTGGAGGATACTATACTGGCATTAGGCCACCAGCAGTCCCTGCTAATAATTTTGAAATTAAGCCATCCATCCTTCAGATGATCCAAACATCTTTGCAGTTCAGTGGGCTTCCACACGATGACCCACATGCTCATCTCGGGCAATTCTTGGACTTATGCAACACTTTCAAACACAATGGATTATCAGACGATGCACTTAGGCTTAGACTATTCTCTTTCTCACTTAGGGATAGGGCAAGACACTGGTTGACATCACTGCCTCTAAGATCCATTTCCACATGGGATGAGTTAGCCCACCAATTTCTAGCCAAATTCTTTCCTCCCTCTAAAATGGCCAGACTCCGTAGCGATATATCCTCCTTTGCCCAGTACGACTCTGAATCTCTTTACGAGGCATGGGAACAATACAAGGAGCTTCTTAGGAAGTGTCCTCACCACGGCCTACCTCTATGGCTGCAAGTCCAGACCTTCTACAATGGACTTACAAGCCAGAATAGGACCATAGTGGACGCTGCTTCGGGTGGAGCCTTGATGTGCAAAACAGAGGAGGAGGCTTATGAGTTGCTAGACAAAATGACGGCTAACAACTATCAGTGGTCCTCGGAAAGGCAGTTGCCAAAGAAATCGGCGGGTATATATGAGCTTGACACGCTGTCCACCTTAACCTCTCAGATCGCCAATCTTATAAAGAAGGTGGAGTCACTCAGTACCCAACCTAATCCGTCCAACAATCCTAACCCAGTATTTTCTGTCCAAAGTCCTTTTCTCTCATGTGATCTGTGCAGTGGTACCCACGCTGTAGATAGGTGTCCACTTAACCTAGAGTCGGTTCAGTACGTTGCCCCTAAGCAACAGAACAACCCTTATTTGAACACCTATAATCCAGGGTGGAGGAACCATCCGAACTTTTCTTGGAGCCAAAACCAAAGGCAAGCTTCTAATTCTAGACCAGTAGGACTCCCAAGTTTTCAAGCTCCTCAGGTTCAGGTACCACCACAGCATCAATTTCCTCACCACCCACCACCTCTATATCCATATCATCCGCCTCATCATCCATCCCCACCTCAATTTCAACAGCATCCACCTCACTTCCATCAACCACCACCACTACCACTTCTAAAGCATATACTTGCACCAGCACCAGCAGCTGAGAAGAAGCCCTCGCTTGAGGAAATGTTCACGACTATCCTACAAAATTAAGCTGCCTCAATTAAGAACTTAGAAGTTCAGGTTGGACAAATAGCTAGTGCTCTTAGCCAACGTCCTCAAGGGACCCTTCCTAGTAACACTGAAGCTAATCCTGTTAGGCAAAGGGAGGGTAAAGAACATGTAAGATCCATCACCCTTAGGAGTGGCAAAGAGCTAGATGAGCCCCAAGTTAAGTCCCAACCTGAACAACACATAGTTAAAGAATCCGTAAGTTCTAAAGAAGCAGCTCAAAAAGAGCAGGAACATCAGGATCAAGCTGCAAAAGAATCCAAGCCAGGCACTTCTTCATCTATACCTTCTTCTATTTCACAGCCTTCCTCATCCTCTGATGCTATACATGTTACCACTACATTGCCTCTAGTTAGACCACCAGTACCTTTTCCTTAGAGGTTTCAAAATCAAAAACTGGAACAACAATTTGCTAAATTTCTTGAGGTTTTTAAGAAGCTTCACATCAACATTCCTTTTGCAGATACTTTAGAGCAAATGCCAAGTTATGTGAAGTTTCTAAAGGATATCCTCTCGAGGAAGAGAAGACTGGAAGATTATGAGACGGTGGCCTTAACTGAGGAATGTAGTGCCATTATCCAGAGGAAATTACCCCCTAAGCTCAAGGATCTCGGGAGTTTTACCATACCATGCACTATTGAAAATTTATTCTTTGGTAGAGCCCTGTGTGATTTAGGAGCTAGTATCACTCTATTGCCTTCGTCTATCTATCAGAAGTTAGGAATAAGGGACGTCAAGCCTACTACAGTGACCCTTCAACTAGCAGATCGATCCATTAAATATCCAAAGGGGGTCATTGAGGATGTCTTAGTAAAGGTGGACAAGTTTATTTTCCCTGCAGATTTTATTGTTTTGGACATGGAGGAAGACAGGGAAGTCCCCATATTACTAGGCAGACCTTTTCTAGCTACTGGTAGAACAGTAATTGATATGCAAAAGGGGGAGTTGACTATGAGAGTCCTCGATCAGGAAGTGAAATTTAATGTTTTCAAACCTTTAAAGTTCTCTGATGACTCTCAAAACTGTTTTAGGATGGAGGACATAAGGCTTGACCATATAAAATCTGAGAGAAAGAAGGAAGTAGATAGGGCTCAGGAGGAGTTAACTGTCAACATTCGGTCACCACTATGGCTAATCCTCCTACTCTTCGCCCTGCTGCTGAGTGTTGTTTTCTTCAGCTGCATTTGAAGTGGTTGTGTTTTCCTTTTCACTTTGCAAATAGTTTTTTTTTCTTTTTTGTTGTTTCTTTCTTTATTTATTTTGCAGGTTTATTTCCTAGTTTTACGCTTTCAATAAAAGCTTCAGTTGTTTATCATCATCAGAGAGGGTAGTACTCTATTCTTGAACTTCAATTCTTACATTATCTGCACACTGAGGACACTGTGCACTTCAAGTTTGGGGGAGGGGATTACTTGAGTATTTTTCAAAAATTTGGGCAAAATTGAAAATTTCTTCAAAATTTTTCAAAAATCTGAGCTTAAATTATTTGATTTGGGATGATTTAGTACTTAGCATGTAGTTTTCTCATATTCCGATGATATGACCCCACGATTTAGTCTGACTTTGATTGACTAAGAAGTATGATTATAGGAAAAGCATGAAGTTAAGTTCTTGAATTTGTCTTGATTTTGATTGCGATTTCCTCATTTTATGCACATGTCATGTCATGAATCTGTATAATTATTTAGAGAAAGCTTATGTGGACATAGGATTGCATTTGTTTAGTTGATTTTGTGCATCATATTCTAGAATTTGCTTGATCTGATCTCGAGGCGAAATATTAGATCACACTTAATTAGGGAGATGATTTAGGCCATCTTTGGATGGTTTGAGCCTTTTCAGCTATCCTTGTACATATTTTATCCCTAGTCACCCATCTGGGCCAAATAAGTTTTTCTCTGTAAATACACCTGCGTTATTTTCCTTAGCTTGAATCCTCTTTTCCTATCCCTTACCCCGAAAGCATGAAAATTTATTGGGATATATTGTGAGCTTTGTACATATGGGTATTAAGTGATAGTGAAGGAGTATTTATTCGAAAAAAAAGAAGAAAAAGAAAAAGAAAAAGAAAAAGAAAAGAAGAAAGAAGAAAAATTCAAAAATAGAATAAAATGTTTAGTGGAATAAAATAAGTTTGGGGGAATAATTTGAGCTCTTACATTAAAGATCCTAGAAAGTAATGCATTTTAAGGGGTAATTAACCTAAATCGACTTTATCATACCTTAACCCCAGCCTGACATTACAAGCTTAATGAAGTCCTACTGATCTTTGGTTAAGTGTGACTACATTAGTGGAGAGATTAATGAAAAGCAAACTTATGAGAATGATCACATGTCATTGACTTTGCATTCACTGTGCTTGCATAATCTGATCCGAATAATGTACTTTGAAGTGGCTTTGACATTTTTCACACACACACGAGGAGTCCAATTTGGGTTAAGACTTATGATGGAATAATTCTGAGTGTTGGATTTATAATTGTGATTCTTTGATTTCATTGTCTGTACTTTTTCTTTGAGGATATGTTGGGGAAATTATTATATTTTGTACTTATCATTCCTACAATTGTTTTGTTTTGCTTGAGGACAAGTAAAAGCTCAAGTTTGGGGTGTGATAATTCTATTTTTTTATAGAATTATTTGTACTTAAATTCCTAATTATTTATTTAATCCCCATATTATTTTATTAATAATCCCCTTTATTTAATTAAAATTCTTTAATGTGCAGATAAATTAAATCAAGATGAAACTCAGTCGTTTCAGTCGAAATTGGGCTGAAAACGAGCTAAAGGAGACTGGACCACTTCCAATTTGCAGACCGAGTCATCAGTCGTCTGGACACGCGTGATGCCAGGTGTCTGATTTTTATTTGCTCTAAAATGATAAGATCGAAGGACACCGTGCCAACCCTTTGGAAGACACACGCGGGCAACATCGCACAGTTAATTGGACAAAAAGACTGATGACGTGGAAATATCTACTCTGCAGCAAATCAAATGAAGACAAGTGGCCAAACAATGCCAACTCATCTAGGATGAAAATTTACCATTGTACCCCTATGTTTGTGTATAAATAGAACATGATGGCAATTGAAAATTCAAGTAGTTTTAGGGTAGAAGTAGAGTAGGAGGTAGCTAGGTTAGGAGTAGTGTAGAGTAATTTAGAAGTAGTTTTAAGAGTAGGCTAGGGTAAAATAGTTTTTAGAGTTTTCTTTAATTTTCGTATAGTTTTTCTTTTACAAAATTATTATACTATTCACCTTATGTTATTCATTACAAGTTGTTAAATTTTATTTTCAATAGAAATTCATTCTCTTTTCCATCTTCTCGGTTTCCTCCCTTGCTTATGTTTTGTTTTCCTTATTCATTAATCCATTACCTTACAAGCTCTCGGTTTGCTCTTTGTTACATGATCTCGGTCATTTTCTAGGAAGCATTACTTAGGCATTGTTTTCTTCATTTGTTAAATCCTCATTTTGGTAGCTCTCGGTTGTGATTTTAAGTTGGCATTAGGGTAACATTTTCATGCAATCCTCAGCCTTTGTGATTCTGTTGCCATGATGTGGGAGGATGCAAAGCATTTTTCCACATCATTAGCAAAGTGGAATCCCGGTTGGAGAGAAGAATGAAGCTACCCGTGGATCATTAGTTTCCTGTTTTCTGCATTTAGTTATGGTTCCTGCATATAGTCATTTGCTGCATTCTATTTCATCTTCATTGTAGTTGTTATTAGCTGGATTAGGAAATGAAATTGTGTTGATTGCTCGGTACAAAGATGAAGGCAGAAAATCATAGGAGCATCGGTTGAGACATGGCAGCTTGTTAATGTCACATTGTCCTCTGTTTAGCTCTGTTTCACGTTTCCTCTCCACTGTTCATTGTTTATTTTCTGGTTATGTGCATTCTCATATATTGTGACACTTGATCCTGCTGTAGCCGCAGTTGTGCTTGCATTGTTTGGTAAGCAGTCGTGAGTTGGGCATGCCGAGCCGAGAGCAGCAGCAGGTAGCATATTGAACATAGCAGAGCAGATCGTGCACTGATGCTAGGATAGCTGCTGGACATTCCCTGTTAGCTGCTGCAAGTTGATGATCCGTGATTGAAGCAGGGCTGGCGATGTACGGGTGGCTGCAGGTGCTGGAAGCAGACGCATAACAATCTGGTGGCGAGAGCAGGACCATGTTGTACAACAGGTGCAGTAGAACGTGAGCACCGTACACCTGGATGCAGCAGTGGACAGGCTAGATGCGGCAGCTGGGGCACCTGAACAGCAGCTAGGAAAGAAGACAATTGTGGCAGGCCAGTACATGAACAGCAGCAAACAAACCGTAGCTGAAGCAGACAACCCGCAGCAGACCAGACAAAACTGAGCCTTACCTGAAATAGAAAGGAAGAAATGATAAATGAATAGTAAATGGCGGGAAGGATTTAAAATTGTTAAGGCTTGTTTGGCATTTCACTTTAGTAATTAATTCATTTTTCTCGAAATGTTAGTTTAGTTTAATTTGTTAGCTTAGTTTAGAGTTGTTGATTAAATTGCATGATTAGTATTCTTGTTTAATAGTTTAGAACTTAGTTTTAATTAGATTGATAGTTAATTAAGTGTTCATTTAGAATTAAATTAGGGGTATATTTATTTTCATTAGACTTTAAGTTAGTTTAAATTGCATTTTCTTAGTTAGGTTAATTACATGCACATTTTATTTTAAGCTTGTGTAATTTTAGTTTAATTAGTTTTATTGCTTTAATTTCATATTTGCATTTTATTTTAATTGCGTTAATTAGTTTTAACTGTTTTAATTTCTTTTGTAGGTTTTCGATTTTAATTGCGTTGAGTACTGTAAGTAATTTTGCTCGATTTTATTTCCTTTAGTTCTTATTATTTTAATACTTTCCAGTGTTCTTAATTAGCCTTAGTAGATCACCCATTGCAATTTCATAATTTGCTAGGATATACTTAGGATAAGATTAACCGGTACTTAATTAGGCTAGTCAACTTCTCTGTGAGACGATAACTCGGGACTCAAATCTCATTATTACTTGGACGACCCGTGCACTTGCGGATAAGATACCCTTAGGGCTCGTCAATTCGGTATCAGTATCATCTCCCTTACTTACCTTATCATTTATACATGTCAATATAACCTATCTATTGACTGTAAATACTTTTGTCTCATAGTGAGCTCACATATAATGAATACAATTACAAACACATCACTTATAATTTACATTGTTTACATCACTGTGTTGTTACATGTTCAAAGATAAGATCGTACGTGTGTATGTATACCTTTCGCTCGATGGGAGTGTAGCGGACACAAGGAATACCACACCCCAGCCGTGCTCAACTACTACGGACGCTCTGTAGAGGGGGAAATAAAAAGGGGTGAGCTCACAGCTCAGTAAGGAAATCAGGCAAGCAAGTAGACATCCACACTATCTACTGAAAATAATGCTCTGCCTTGAAAATATTATTTCCTTAACTCACTTCAAAAGCATGAATTTTAATATATATAGATATATATAATTGTACAGATTAAATCCCATGTACAAAATCATGCTGAGTTCTCAAAACATAGGCATTTTGTGCAAAACAATGCTTCTTTATAATTTCGTAATGCCTTTAGATAAATAATTCCATTTATATTCAAATTACAGTAAATATGGCATTTCAATCATTCACGACACATCAATTTGGGTTTCGACCCATCCCTCAAGTCTACCCGTATCATAAAATCAAGTAAAATCATGTGATATATCATGTGAGACTCGGTGGCTATATGCAATAATATCCTGGACTATGGCCATATCCTATAATGGTGATCCCAGGCTACACAAATCTACGTGTGCGGGGCAATCAAATTTCACGACACATCAATCTGGGTTTTGACCCATCGCTCAGGTCTACCCGTATCATAAAATCAAGTAAAATCATGTGATATATCATGTGAGACTCAGTGGCTATATGCAATAATATCATGGACTATGACCATATCCTATAATGGTGATCCTAGGCTACACAGATCTAGGTGTGCGGGGCAATCACCACTGTATTGGGAGGGGGGTCAGTCTATCACAACTGCCAGCTATCAATTCCTCAACTCCACAACTCAACAACAACACACGGTACAACGTACTCTGTGCCACTCGCATGGCATAACGTACACCCATGGACCCTATCTCACGGTTGGGGTGCCTGCCATAAGCCTTAGCCCTCATACCATGGAAAATCAATGCCACGTCTCTAAATTCATGTGCGAACATCTCAATAGTGTGACACTCTGTCTACATGAGGAAATCGTCATGGTTTTTCTAACATGTCTTATATATCATAGTAAAACTACAGTGCGCGCCTTTAAATGCGACTCACAGTCGATACTCCACTCAAATACTGTTTATGCATCTCAAATATCAAACACTAGTGCGAGTAAACCTCCAGCAATAGGTCATGCATAGTTTTCATTTCAGAACAAGTATGAGCAATCGCTCCAGTACCATGCTATGCACAAAACTCATCAAATCAAGTACGAGCAATCACTTAAGTACTATGTCATGTATAAATCATGATGAATCGAGTATGAGCAATGCTCTAGCACTTTGTCATGCATCTTATGTAAAATTCGAGTACGAGCAATTCGCTCCAGCACTTTGTTATGCATATCATATAAAATTGAGTACGAGTAATGCTCCAGTACTCTATCATGCATGTCATGGAAATCTAGTGCGAATCATTCTTCAACACTAATATATGTGGAAAATATATGAAATCAAGTGCGAGCTGTGCTCTAGCACGATTTATTCTCACATAATTCGATAGATAGCTCTTTAGAAAGGGATGACTTTCAAAATATCAAAATCAACACTATAAATTGTGCAATTTCTCATCAACCATGAAAACATTAGCCCATCTACCTACTCTTCTGCTAAACAGCAGTAAAAACACTCATAATTGTGGTTTCCATGCTTTTTACAACTTTTTGCAAAAGTTGTCTTTTTCCTAACTAGGGGTAAAATCATAATTTGCCACTATCGGGTCACTATAATTATTATTCACTTTCTCAAACCCTCAGAGTTTCTAAATGAATGCAAAAGCAGATGAAAACACGTGCAGGTATCTCTAACTACTCGCAAAAGTCCCTTACCTCGGATTACGTCACGTGGCCTCACTTTCTCGGTGCTGCTCAATCTCGCAGTCCGCTTCGCTCCTATTACAATCTGTGGAGCTGCATATAACCATTTATTTGGTTAATTATAGTTTTCCTAATGTATTACACATTTAATACAGTACATTTCACTTAATGGGCCCATTTTCTCTTGTTGGGCTTTAACAACTCTTAATGGGCCTAACACCATCTTAAACCCATTTCACTTTATTATTCATTTACGTTAGGCCAATTGGGCTTGTGGGGCCCATCAAATCTTATTGGGCTTGTCTGAGGCCCATAATACCTCATTAGGCCGAGACCACATCGGCTTGGCCCATTGGCCTTATCGACCATGGCATGTGGCCGAGAGCCATCATGCCGTCGGTCATGCAACACCACGCCACTCATGGCCATTTACTAGCCAATTCACTTAGACATTTTATCAAACACTTAGTTGGCATGCCTTAAGCCATTCCTATAGTTCATGTTGGCATTTTATCAAACACCTTATATGCCAACATCATACAATTATCCATATGAACAATTTGATTATAACTAACCATGCCATAATCATGTATATAAGCATATCAACCTATACATGTCTTAAAATCACATAAGCATTTATCAAAAATCATATACCAATTTTCGGCCATCATATATTCGTAGTGATTTTATGAGTTTCAATCCATAAAACATATACAAATCAACTCCATATAATCCATAGATTAACATATATGAATTTGGAAGCTTGAAAACTCACCTAGCTTATACTTTCCACTTTGGTCGAAACTTCCTTGATTTTTGTCTCTTTCAATATGGCTCCTTGATAGCTGATTTCAACATATGTTATTCCTCTCTCAATATGGAAAAACTTTCATGAAGATCACTTGTTCCAATTATGTCTCTAACCTAGTGATTTCTAGTGAGAGAAAGCTTGAAAACTATTTGGTTCTGGTTTCTTAGGTTTGCCGAAAATGAAAGGATGAAGATGATTATGTGTTGGATGGTATTTATAAGCCAAAGAATTAGATATTAAGTCACCAATTTCAGCCACCTTAATTGACTTTTAATGGGTTAAGGTTAAGGTTATCAAATTGAATTTTGCTACCTTTGTTTAAGTGATGGTTACCAAATTGAATTTTGCTACCTTTTATTAATGGTTTTTAACTTATACTTATGGGCTTTCGGTTTGCGCTTTTCTTTTGGGCTGAAAATTTTTCTACCAATTGAGCTTCAAATGTCTTCATATTAGGCCCACCAACCCAACAATTCGACCCATTGGGCTTTCCAAATTCGGCCCACACTTGTTTATACCTTAATAGGCTTTAAAATTCCAACTTTGGCCCATTGCATTTTTACCCGTTACATTTAATCCAAAATTCATCCAAATAAATTTTCCTTACTTCAGGGGATGAATATCTTGTATTCTAATTAAAAATATTTTTTCTCAATTTTTTCTTCATACTTAGGTTAATTTCTAACCATGGTTAGTCAACTTTGGTCAAAGTCCACATTTCTTAACCATTGACCACGTTTGACTTTTTTTCAAAAATCCAAAAGTGTCACTTTCCATGGTTTACACTCTCATCTTTATGTTTTAGCCGTTTTCGGAGGCGAATATATCAAATACCCCTCAAATGGACCATTTCAGACTCGTTTAGCCTCTTTTTGGCATTTCCTCTACTTCAATGTGTTCGAGACCAAATCAAACCGACTTTCCTTCTTGAGTTCTCTATATTTTCACATCATAAGTTCTTATCTTCAGTCATAATGATTCATATCCTCTTAGTTTAGCCTGTAGCTCAGATAGCCCTTATTCGGCCTTTACGTAGCTTATATGCGTTTTACCACTTTACTTACAATTTTCTTGTAGTAAATACTCTTCTTATGATTCAACCAACATAATAAATGTTCGTACATATATGAATCATAAGGGATAAGCTACATAAAAAATTCGGGTGTTACACTGATCCAGTCTACAGTCCCTTACCATGGCCATTGGTACTCTGTATAAGTGAAGTATCTATGAAAATTTCCTATGTGAAATGCATACATGAATATGACTTTTGTCGCTATGAAAATCTGCCTACTCTCTATGAAATGAATCAGTATTATTTGAATGAAAGAGTACTAAGTTTCGTGATTTAAATAATATGTACTCTGACTTGATTTGCTCTTTAAATGAGCTACGTGATATATGCTATGCGAAATGAATTCCTACGAGATATTTGTTGCATGATTTACATGCTACGTGATTTATAAGATGCATGATTTACAAATTACATGCTATTAGTCATAATATCACAAGTGTTTGACTTGACTTTCGAAAATAAATATGTTTCGATTAATATTCATGTGCATGATATTTTATAAAGCTTGTATCACAATATTTGCTTTTACATGTTTTATTGCTAAGGCTGCTTTAAATGCATGTCTTACTGGGCTTGAAGAGCTCACCTCTTTATTTTTACCTCACAGATTATCTCTAGTGAATTATCACCCCTACCTGCCGTACCATAGTCATGGACAGGTGGACTTGGCCCTTTCCAAGCTATCCTCAGTATTAGTAAGGAATATTTTTACTTTATCTACCAAACTTCCTGTAAAGCATAGACAATGTTGTAATAACGTTTTGGGATGTAAAATAAGAATTATGAATGTAACTAAAGTTGTAGTAACGTAGTTTAAACCATACTGTATTTTCTGGATATGTAAACTGTGGGAATGAGAATAGATGTACTGATAAGTGGAGGAAAGAAATTGAAATTGACTGGTTGCTATTATAAACTGCGTTCTGTACATTAACGAAAGATTAAGAAATTGACACTAATAGGAATACAACTTAAGTAAAGGATATTAAAGGATATAAAAAAAAAAATTTAGACCGTTTTTTTGCGTTTTCGGGGCGTCACACCGATGACCATGGTAGAGGTTGTAGACTGGATCAAGGTCGTACAACAAAACATCCATAGTATCTGAATAACTAGCACACAACTAGAGCACGGGTACTAGTGGCACTCGTCGTACGGCAAGAGATACTACGAAACAGGCACCACGTGTAGTGAGAACAAGCACCACAAAGGCGAAAAACAAGAACTACATGGGCAAAAGGAAACAGGCAAGACATGCACACAACATACACTATTGGGGTAGCCTATAGTCTCAGAAAATCTTGCATAAAAATCATATAATTTCCATAATAAAATATTAATGTATCAAAGCTTATACAACATAGATAAAAATGTTTGGTTTCAAGATTAAACCGAGGTTTCGTTCCTTCAGGGACTATACTGGAAAGTTTGGGTTTTCCCATATAAATTCCTTATGCACTCATTCAATCATTTCATGAAATGTAAACAGGTATAGGAAGTCATTACTACTTTAAATTGCACCCCTTACCTAAAAGGGGCTGGGACAGCGCTAAATCGTCGGGTCTCGGGTTTATCTTGTTTTGCGTGTCAATGCCTTGAGTTGCCAAAAACAGTTTCAAAACCATCAAATAATGCTCAAAACCATCTTAACATACTTAAACATGACTCAACTTATATAAATCAAACTAGACTCGGCCATTTTGCCAACTTTCCTTACTTTCTCAGTTTTACCGATAAAAGTGCCGATTTAAGCTATTTTCAATAATTTCTTTTCTTCTAACTTCAAAATTATAAACTTAATAATCTAAACACTTATTCAAGTCTCTAGTTATCATATGACAACTTATCAAATTTGTCAATTCTCACACTTTTCAATTTTTTTTGACTAAACCGAACTATAAATCCAAATTTTCAATATTAATTTAACATTTTACAACATTCAACACAACTAAATTTTATCTCTATCATAACAAACAAGGGCTGGCCGAAACTACACTAGCCTCTAGAAATTTTTTCTTCAATTTCTACTTAAGAAAAAATCATTTAAATTTATTAAACAACAACACATCTAACTATCATCATCTTCCATCAACTTCTCACCTACTTTGACCAACTTTGACCACTCCTTTTGATGGAGGTCCACTTGGTCGTAATGTTCATGATGATCATGATGCCAAGGATCCATGAGTCATCTAAGGAGATCCAATTACCCGAGCCCTTTATATTTGTTTGGAAGCCCAAACAATAAGAGTCTTAGTTTAGTAATAAGTTGGGTTAAGTGTTTAAGTAGCCCATATTTGAATCTCATTGTGTTTTAGACCAATATCCTATGTAACTAGGCTTAGGCGTAACTTTAGGTTTTAGTCTTATTTTCTATTTGGTGTTAATTCCAGCCCACTTGTTTAAGGGCTTAAGTGCTAGATATTATTATAAATACTTTGTAAACGCTCTTGAATAAAACAGAATAGATCATGTTAAATTTTCAAAAATTTGAGTGTGCCTCTTTCTAGGGTTCTCTCTCAACTAGGCTTATCAAGGTCTTCTTCCTTGTGGCGCCTCCCTCTTCACCAACCACCATTGTTATACCTTAGGTTCTCGAATTTTATTTTCGTAGGGTCGAGGTCCAATACCTTTGGTTTGAGTCTCTTTAGACTTCGGGTCTAGGTTGTTATTCTGTGTTCCTTCAAAGTCTTCCATCATTATTTTTGTCCAGCTTGCGTTTTTAGCTGCTTCAATTTCCCAATCCACACGTTCCCTTGATCGTCCTAAATCATCCTCTTGTACATGCATATCAGTTTGGTATCAGAGCAAGGTTTCAATTTTTTGGTTATGCGTCTTCCCCTTCATCTTTAACATTAAGTCAGTGTAAAAAAAAAAGAGAACAAGAAAAAGAGACAAAAAAAAGCAAAAAAAAGTGAAAACAAATCCTACACTTAGTGGTAGTGTTTGAGTTAGACTCTACAGTTAGTCGTTGTGTTTGAGTTGGATTCTACATTTAGTCGTTGTGTTTGAGTTGGATTCTACACTTAGTCGTTGTGTTTGAGTTGGACTCCACAGTTAGTTGTTGTGTTTGAGTTAGACTCTACGATTAATTGTTGTGTTTGAGTTGGACTTCTGAATTTTTGTTTCAAGTTAGTCTCTTAGCCACACAAAAACTCTTCCTCACCACCCTAGCTGCAAATCAGATTAGTCTTTGTTTTTTTTTTAAAAAGCAAAAAAAAAAAAAAGAAAAAAGAGAAAAAAAGAAGCAAAAGAAAAAAGAAGAAGAAAAAAATACTTGGTGGATTGGTTGATCCTTCGAGGTTGAATCTTTGATTGAGTCTCTAGTACGATTGTGAACCTATAGAGTTGAGGTAGAGTAAGGGAAAAAGCCATGAACGTGTGAGAAACATTTGTAGAGAAAAGCCGAATTATTTAAGTGAAACACAAGTGTGAGTGCCCCATCTTGAGTGAATTGAGTGTAAACATGTGAGGTTATCACTTGTGAGGTTTTTTGTTTTCTGTTATCACTAACGTTTCTTGCAGGTTAAAGATGTGTTCTGAAGGTGATAAGTCAGACTTTAAAAAAAATTGTGTTCATGCTCCAGGCAATGCAACAGTAGTTCCAACGGATGGACGTGAAATTCAATGACATTTATGATAGGTTGGACCGACATGAAGCTCAGTTTGCAAGGATCCAACAAGGTGATTCTTCCCGTCTGAAAAGTAAAATTGTCACCAATGAAGAGTATGATGATCATGTTAGGTATGATTTCAAAGAAGAGTCTGAAGCAGGTAGACATCATAAAAGGCATCATGAGTATAGAGATAGAGATCGAGTTGATAGAGCCCGTGATAGAGGTAAAGAGAAGATGGATGGAAACCTTGGCAGCATAAAATTGAAGATTCCTCCTTTCCAAGGCAAGAATGATCCCGAGGCATATCTAGAGTAGGAAAGGAAGATTGGCATGGTATTTGGCTGCCACCACTACTCTAAGGTAAAGAAGGTTAAACTTGTTACAGTAGAGTTCACAGAAAATGCTATGGTATGGTGGGATCAACTGGTCTCCAGTAGAAGAAGATGTGGTGATCCTCCAGTGTCTACATGGGATGAGATGAAACATATCATGAGGAAAAGATTTGTACCTAACCATTATTACAGAGAGTTGTACCAGAAGCTCTAAGGTCTCACCCAGGGTTCAAAAAGTGTTGACGATTATTACAAGGAGATGGAGATAATCATGATCCGAGCCAATATCCAGGAGGATGCAAAAGCTACTATGACTCGTTTTCTCCAAGGCTTGAACCGTGAGATTGCCAATGTTGTAGAGTTGCAGCATTACATGGATTTAAAGGAGATGCTGCATGTGGCCATCAAAGGGGAAAGGCAACTCAAAAGAAAAGGTATATTCAATTTGAGGACAAATCCTTTTGAGGAGAGGGGGAATGATGGAGGTCCACTTGCTCGTAATGTTCATGATGATCATGATGCCAAGGATCTATGGGTCATCCAAGGAGGTCCAATTACTTGAGCCCTCTATATTTGTTTGGAAGCCCAAACGACATGAGTCTTAGTTTAGTAATAAGTTGGGTTAAGCGTTTAAGTAGCCCACATTTGAGTCTTATTGTGTTTTAGACCAATTATCCTATGTAACTAGGCTTAAGCGTGAATTTAGGTTTTAGTCTTATTTTCTGTTTGGTGTTAATTCCAACCCACTTGTTGAAGGGATTAAGTGCTAGATATTATTATAAATACTTTGTAAATGCTCTTGAATAAAACAAAACATATCATATTAAATTTTCAGAAATTTGAGTGTGCCTCTTTCTAGGGTTCTCTCTTAACTAGGCTTATCAAGGTCTTCTTCCTTGTGGCGCCTCCCTCTTCACCAACCTCCATTGTTATACCTTAGGTTCTCAAATTTTATATTCGTAGGGTCGAGGTCCAATACCTTTGGTTCGAGTCTCTTTAGACTCCGGGTCTAGGTTTTTATTTTGTTTTCGTTCAAAGTCTACCATCATTATTTTCGCCCAGCTTGCGTTTTTAACTGCTTCAATTTCCTAATCCACACGTTCCCTTGATCGTCCTAAATCATCCTCTTATGCGTGCATATCACCTTGTTTCTCCAACAAAGATTCTCAGCTATAGATAAACACGTATACAACTTATAATCATAAAAAACAAGCCAAGAACTCATAAATTTAAATTTTCTCTTACCCCAGAAACAGGGCAGATTCTGCCCTTATTCTTCTCTCTAGCTTTTCACCTAGCAAATGAGCTTATTTAAAGCTGGATGTTTTATATATTGTAGAGGACTTAAGAAGGAAGATTTTACCTTTCGATTGAACTCTAAAAAAGGTCAAAAGATGGCCGAAAAAATTGTACAATTAAGCTTGGAAGAGTACGCCTGCACCAAGCTTGTGAGAAGGATAAGTTGCCGAGTTTAAGTCGGTTTGGGCAAGTCTTTAGTGTTCCAGAAAGAGCATGAAGTCTACTTTAATTTTGGGAAATCTCAAATTCAAAGGCCTTTTGGAAGATCTTCAAATTGGACCCTTTTTTTGGGCCAGCACGGTACTGGGCCTGGGCCTGCCAGTAGCCTTATTTCATAAATTCCAAAAAACTATTTCTAGCTCAATTTCTTCCAAATTTCCACTTCTCATGTGTTATACTAAGTCCCTAGTATGTCCCATAAAACGTTTGGGCCCACTTGCTTAAGAAAAGTTTCCCGTTTGAGCCCATTTTGTCCAATTTAGTCATTACCGATTGAAATTTCTTAAGGTTTTCGGTTTACTTTAAAATTTAATCCGACTACCGAGACCTCAATATTTCCACTCAATTTTCATTCCAAAAGTTGATTATGACTTATATTAATTTCCTATGGCATCAGAATATTTTTTATGAATTTATGGAATTTATTCCAAATTTATTTCACTTACTAGGCTCAATTTCTCGGTTTAGTGTAAACTCAAGTTTTTACTAACTTTTTTCGCTTCCAATACCTTAGTTTCACATTATAACCATGAAGACATACTTATACATGCAATCTTTAAGAAATACTTTAATTTAAAATCTTACATCTATTTTTTATGCCTCGAACTTCGTGCCACTAACCCGAGTGCTTCGATTCTTTCGGGCCTGCATAATATTATTAAGAGTATCTTAATTGCTTTCTAGTTTCTAAATAAATAATAAAAATAAAATTTTGGATTTCACAATTAAGTAAGAAGTTAAAAACCTAGAAAATATAAATGAGCTAACCTGGATTAAAGGAGTCAGAAGTGGTTAAAGCGAGAATAGCTCTCTATACTAAATTAAGCTTCAGATAAGTTTAAAGCCTGGACAAGATGTACAAATATTTATAAACATATGCACATTATAGGATAAATATATGTGCTTTTAATAGAAAACACATAGATGTTATTCTAATAACGATTAATATTAAGAATTTAAATATTTTTTCTAGATATTCGAATACCTATATGTAAAAAAATATAGTTGATAGGTACATTTGTTGATCTTTATATGTACATCCTATATGAATATATATACTTTTTTTTTCAAATTTAGAAAATAATATACAAAACCTAAATTCGTTTAGATAGGAATTTGAATACCTATTTTGATAAATCTTGATTAAGAGAACTAGAAATAATATTAGAAATTCGACTACCACAAAATAGGAGTTCGAATACTATGTACAAAGCTATAAGTAATAGGAATATTTATTGATTTTTGCATGTACATCCTAATATATCATATATATCTCTCTTTTAAGAATGAAAATAATATAGAGAATTCGAATACCTTCAGATAGACATTTGAATACCTATAAGTGTAAAGTTTTACAAAGGGAAACAAAGCTAATATTAAGCATTTGAATAACTTGTTTAGCTATTTGAATACCTGTATGTACAAAACTATAAAAAGTTTACATTTATTGATTTCTATATGTATATCATGTATGAACATATGTGCGTCTCTTTGAAGACTAAAAATAATATAGAGAATTTGAATACCTTTAGAGAGGTATTCAAATACTTATAAGTATAAAGATTTTTTAAAAGAACCAAAAATTATTTTAAGTATTTGAATACTATTTTAGGTATCTGAACACCTATATGCGTAAAACTATAAAAAAGTTCATTTATTGATTTCTATATGTACATTCTATAGAATTTCAAAATTATTAATTTCTTTTATTTATTTTATTTTATAGGTATTTATCTTTCAAAGTTTGTTAGTAAGCTCTCTTAATTCTTGTTATTTAATTTTCTTGATGAAAGTAAGGTATATGATTGTTTATAAACTTAAGTGTTATTATGGTACTTAGTTAAGTCTTTCAAATACATTAATAATTGTGGGAATTAGCACAACAATGCTTCTAGCATTTGCCTTCTCAAGCCAGACATCGATATAGGTGTGATCCGGGAGTGTCACCTTCCAAGTCGTCCACCCTTAGCTTTACCACACTCAAACGCATGTGCTATTGTCTTGTATGGCTATTCTTGGCTGGGCATGACACCACGAGGATAAAAAATATCAACTCCATGATGTACTTAAGCTAGCACCACAACCACCACTAACTTCGACTAGGATCAATTAGTTGAAGGAGAGCGTCAATGCTCGCCTCACTATCCACGAGTATGGCATTAACATGAGGCTCCATTATCTTAACTGTTAATCATCACATTTTTCAAAAAGCTACAGAGCAATTTTCGACAAGTTTCTGACTGTGAAGGCTTTTATTTAGGATATCCATCCTTCTCATGGGCAACCTATTG
Organism: Firmiana major; assembly: GCA_033439115.1. Lineage (NCBI taxonomy): Eukaryota > Viridiplantae > Streptophyta > Magnoliopsida > Malvales > Malvaceae > Firmiana > Firmiana major. Next base: position 13,628,096 of record CM065907.1, read on the forward strand.
CACCTATGGTTACGACCCAAATTACCTAAAATCAGAGTAAATTTTTCGCTTTTTCATTTATTATTTAATTCTTACCTTTCTCTCATCGTGACCATCCTACAAACAATTGAGCTATGATTCGGTGTTAGTCACCTCTCACTATTACCATTCCATTCCCATAATCACATTCATATATCAGAGTTTACTATTCTTTAACTTTAAATAAATACATACTCAATGGTATTTATAACTCTACATCCCCGACATCATATCCGTTTACAGTACTGTGCATTACATATTTAGATACAAAACTATACAAATGTGTATACCTGACTCTCGATGGGAAGCAGCGAATACCAAGCATGCAAGTCCTCAGCCGCTCAATAACTATTGCGAGTGCTCTGAAAAGATGGGAAAATAAGGGGGTGAGCAAACCACACGCTCAGTAAGGCAATTATGCAAGTAAGTAGATAGCTCCACTATCTACATGCTCATAATGCCATGCCCTTAAATCCATTTCTTTTCATTAAAATCATCAAGTACAAAGTCATGCAAACATTAATGACTTAGTTTATCAAATCTGTTCGTGCATATATAAATCATACTACTTATGCATCAAAGCATTTTATGTGACATCATTAAATCATAATAAGCATGAAGTAAAACAAGATCATGCATTCGTTCATGTCATGTAAGACAAATCATGAATTTGAAATAAAAGCATGGAAAACATCATCATGCCACTGCATTCAAATCATTTCTTTAAAACTGCAGTATAAACTAACCCTTCCGGGTTAATAATCTCATTAAAACAATTCAGTAAAGTTCATTATAAAACTCCAGTTATAAAACCACCATTCTTTCAGGGTCACAAATCATAAAATCATCTGAAATCTCATATCACAGTATAAAATCATAAAATCGGGGGCCTGACCCCTCCCTCGGGTCTACCCTGGTCTATCGACCAATAGTTATATCATGTGAGACATTTAATTAATTATATCAGTAACATCAAGGACTATGGCCATATCCTAGTGATCCCTGGCAACACGGTACCTAGTGTGCGGGGTATCACACCTAAAACAGGAGGTGGGTCGTCCTACCCGCCAGAATAGCATAACACCAGGATTGCGAGGGCAAGGCTTGCTACCTCGTGGCTAATGCCACTTCACTCCAACAATCCCCACGGTACAGCGTAATCCGCGTGACATACACGGTACAACGTACTCCGTGAACCCAAGCTCAATCAGGGGTGCCTGTAATAGGTCTTATCCACCCAAATCATCTCAGTCTCAGAATGCACGTGTGAACATATCATCTCACTGTGACACATAGTCTACAGGAGGCTTCAACACGGCTATATGCATGTAATATAAATCCCTGTGCGAGCGAAGCTCAAGCACGGCTCCATGCATATTCATGATATCTAAAAACCTCGTGCGAGCAAAGCTCTAGCACGGTGTCATGAAAATCAGTAAAATCTGGGTACGAGCAGCGCTCCAGTACGACTTAAACTGATTATAATTTCAAGTAAAATCCACGTACGAGCAATGCTCTAGTACGGATATGTATAGAAACTCAGTGAAAATCTCGTACGAGAAAAACTCCAGTACGGCTTTAAAATGAGTTATAAAACCATATAAAACTTTGTGCGAGCAACGCTCCAGCACAAATAAATGCTCAAGTAAATCAAATCTCGTGCGAGTTACACTCCAGCACGGCTTTATGCAATATCAAATCAAAAAAGGATGCGAGCTAAGCTCCAGCATCTCTCATGCATATCAAATCATTAAAACTAGTGCGAACAATCGCTCCAGCACCTTTTTATGCATATCACGTCAAAACAAATCAAAACATGTCAAAACATGTCAAAACAGAGTGCAAGCTAGGCTCCAGCAGCTCTCATTTCACAATAATAAAAATCAGTGCGAGCACCATGCTCTAGTACATTTCATGCATATGATGTCACACAAGTCGGTGCAAGCAAGCGCTCAAGCACATTTATGCACATTCACAAACGCAGATATAGTGCGAACTACATGTCGGCACTATCTGTTTCCATATAAACTTGATAGTTGGCCCATTTTCCAAATAATTTCATTTAAATATTAATAACACCTACGTGGTGTTATTTTGGGAAACTTATGCAATTATTGGCCAAATCTATCGATTTACTTGATTAAAACCTAGAAAATTTCTTAATCATAAAAATCCTTAAATCATGCATTTCATGCATATCATGCTTTCACCATCCTTAGGTGAACTTCCCTTAATATGGGTAAAATAGTCTTTTCACCTATTTCGATCCTTAAAATAATTTAAACAACTTTTAGGATCATTATACAATAACCGTGTATACATACATAATCAGTGTACAGAAAAACTATTTAAAATACGCGTAGCTACCTCTAGCTACTCACACAATTCCCTTACCTCATTTATCTGTACAGTCTGACCTTTTCACTGATGACTCGTCACGCAGTCCGATTTGCTCCAAATCCAATCTCCGAAACTGCGGATAAATATTCATCAGGTCAAATACAATACAATTAATTGTATTTCATAATTTTCTGGGCTTAATTTTAAATCATTGGGCCCGATTGCACCTTAATGGGCCTTAATCGGCCTTAAGCCCGTTTTCCACACTTTATCGAGGCCTATTTGGGCTCATTATGCCGATCAGTATTTATTTAGCCTCGTTCTAAACTCTCAGACAGCTTATGAATTATTTACGACAATTTATCCCAATTTTCCAGAATTTAATTCATTTATACGGAAATTAAATCCGAAATTCATCAACACGCATAACGATGTAAATTGTCGTAAATAAGGGTTACTTACCCGTGATTCCATGATAGTACTCAAATTGAGGCTGTCTCGAGTTCTCGATTGATGCCAAATGTCGAGCTACAGAATTAAATATATTTTCGGGTAAACTTTCAGTCGATTATTTATCAAATTAAATATTTCAAAAATTAAATCGGTCAATTCGACCGCTTACCGACTTACCCGAAGCTCGATTGCATCACTGGAATTTTTTCCAAATTTTTCTCTTTTTCTTTTTTCCCTTTTTCTTCCTTTTTTTTCCTTCTCTTTTTGGCTGAACCGGTCTGGTCCAATTCAACTCGGTTCAGACTGCCGGTTCAGCTCGATCCGGTTCGATCGGTTCAGTCCGGTTCGGCCGGTTCAGTCACCATTTGGTCATTCGGGCGCCGTCCAGCCGGTTCCCGACGTGATTCCGCCACCAATCGGCGTGCCACGGCCTGGGCTTCCTAAATCGGGCCTCGGCTGGGGTCAAATCGTCGCCATCGCCGACGAATCGAGGTTTCTTCCCCGCAGCTTCCTCCTCCATTTTTGGCGTTTTTCGATGACATCGGGGCGTGTCCTGGCCCCTGGTGTTTTGCCTGGTGTGGGGCTACCTTCGTCGGTCCTCGCCGGTGCCTCAGCCCCGCCGGTGGTGGCTCTTCTTCCTCAGTCGGCATTCACTGGCTTGGTTTCGCGTTTTCTCCTCTGTTTCGTTTCAGATTTTTTTTTTACATTTTATTTATTTATTTATAATTTATTTTTAATATTATTTTATTCAATAAAATAATATTAAAATCCACAAATATCTTAAAAAATTTTATTTTATTCATTTAATCCATAAATAAATTTATCAGTCCGATTTTACCTTTTCGGTAAAATTTTTGATTATTTTCGGGATTATTTTTCCGATACGAAAATTTCGATTTATCCCAATAAATTCATATCTTGACCAATTTAACCCGAAATTTAATTATTTCTTTATTATTGATCAAGATTTCTCAATCCCATATTTTTAATTAAATTTTCTTGTCCCGATTAATACCGAATTTTGGTCTTTTGATCATTTTACCCTTACACGTGTTCGGGGATACCATTTCAATCCTTTTGCATTTTTAAATGCACTCGAAAATATCAGGTCTTACAATCTCCCCCACTTAAGAAATTTGGTCCTCCAAATTAGAACCAAGTAATATGAGTCCATAACAACTCCGAGTATGTCTATCGCATCATATATTGTCATCCTCAAGTGACTTTCTCCGGAGTATAATTCTACCATCATACTTAACTAGGGAGATCATCTTAAACCTCAACACTTTCTCTTTGCGTCTAATACCCGAATTAATTTCATACGTTGTACTTTCATTGAGCTAAACTGTTAGAGCTCATATCCAATTACATATATCGGGTTCGGATAATATTTTCGAAGCATCAATATATGGGACACATTGTGGATGCCTATTTATTCAAGTGGTAATGTCAACCTACAGGCCTTACCTCCCACTTTGTCCAATATCTCTATCCGAATCTTGTTACGTCCTTATGACAGATAACTGTCAACTATAATGATTCACCCTCGGTGAATTTCCAAGGATTTTCTGTCTCTTGTCAGCATAGATTTTCTGTCTGCTCTGAGGTGTTCTAAATTTCTCACAATTAAACTGAACATCCTCAGAGGTTTGTCTTACCAATTCGGGAACAATTCTTTATCTGTCACCCACTTTTTCTTATCTAAGTCAGGGAACAACTCCCTATGGCCATACAATGCCTCATTAATCTCATCTCGATACTCAAGTGACAACTGTCATCACTGGCGAATTTGATTAGTAGCAGCAACTGATCATCCCAGGAGCTCATAAAATCAATGACACACGCTCTCATCACATCCTCCAGAACCTGTACAGTCCTCTCTGACTGACCATCTGTCTGAGGACGAAAGCTGTGCTAACACACAATCGGGTTCCCATAGCTTCCTGAAAAACATTCCCAGAAGTGGGAAGTGAAGCGGGAATCCCTATCTGATATCATGCTCACTAGAACGCTACACAATGTTTCACAATATTCCATACGTAAAAATCCGCCTACACACTCAGAGTATCTGGGGATTTCATAACCAGAAGGTGGGTAAACTAGTCAATCTATCGACTATCACCTAGATAGCCTCGTGATCCATCCGGGTCCTCTGTAACCCATCACGAAGTTCATAGTAACTTGTTCACATTTCCGTGTCACTATAGGTAGAGACTGCAATGACTCTGCATACATCTATTGCTCTACCTTACTCTGCTGCTATAGGAGACACTTCTTCCACAATCTCTACAATATCACTTTGCATACCTGACCACCAATGCCTTTTTAAAAGATTCAAATATATTTATTATTTCTCGGATGTACTGTATATCCCGAAGAGTGAACTTCTGACAATAACACTATATCATCAACTATGGTCCTGGGGAGCACTTATACTATCTCTGAACCTCTGTAAGTCATCATCACTCACTGTGAACTCCGTCACTATACCCTTCTGAATCTGACCCACACTATCGACACCATGCCGATCATCACGCTAAGCCTGGCAAATCCGGTCACTCAAATCCGGTTCTAACCTCAGGCTAGCTGTCATAAAATCACCGTCATCATCAGAAGGGATCACATCACTACTGAGGTTCACAACTGCTCTAGCAGCTCACACTCCCTGACCATCATATGTGATACCATCCCAAGGCTCTTTCTGTTCAAGGCATCAACCATTACATTAGCCTTTCCTGGGTGGTACAATATTCACACTCATAATCCGTAGAAGCTCTAACCCTCTTGGTTATCTCATATTCTACTCTTTTTGTGAAAATGATTACTCGGGGCTTTTATGATCAGTGCATACTCGAAATTTCTCACCGTATAAGTGGTGGCGCCATACTTTCAGTGTAATCACTACGGCTGCCAACTCTAGATCATGGGTCGAATAGTTTCTCTCATGATCCTTGAATTATTTGGATCTATAAACGACTATCTTCCCATTTTACATCAATACACAGTTCACTCATAATTTTGAGGTATCCATATACACTGAAACCTCTCGAGCTGTCGGTTATGGTGAGAATACTTACGGTGGTCAGTTCATTACTTCAATATACCAAAACTCACCGAAGCCATTTGCATAGTTATCATACCACTCGTATGAAATCTTTTTCCAAACGAAACGTGTCAACTGAGCAACCAATTTCAAGAAACTCTTAACAACGTCTGTAAGACAGTTTCCCATTTGCTACTCATGCTCTTCCCTGGACTTCGAATACATCATAATATCATCGCTAATGATGACAACCAATCGGTCCAGGTAAGCTTTAAATACCTTATCATAGTTGAGTTCCACTAAATACTTCAATCACTCAAGTCCTTGACCTATGTACGCATAAACGTACAATGTCATTTCGAAATCGCTTCCTTTCAAGATACAACCCACGTCATTTCCTTTTTTCTTATATTAACGGCTTTTTTTAAAATTTTAATTTTTAAACCTTCTTGATTAGTCAAATTCTATATTTCTTTATTGTATCAGTAAAGGTATCCAAATTTTAAATGTATATATTACGACTGTCATTTTCAATTTATAGATTATACGTGCGCTTCCAGACGCTGTCAAATCTTCAGGCAGGGAGTATTTTGAAATACCTTTATTAACCCTCAGACTTGACTACATACCGCTTAATCCAAATTACTTTGCATATCGAAGATATCCTTACCTTGCATACGCCTTTTATTCCAATATATCTTGTATGCAGGATCTATCACATCTCCAAGCTCATCTCCTTTCATATATCACTTAATCTAATTTACTTTACGTATCGCTACTCCTCTTTCATTACTTGTCAACTTAAAATACACTTTTCAGTGATGTTTTCATCCATATTTTCAACTTACAATCTCTATACCCATATTCAGTTAGTGATAATCATCTAACCATCATCATCTTGCTTAAGGGTACAGGCTTCACGTCTTTCATTCGGTTATAAGTAAATGAAGGTGGTACGAATATATACGTGGCACCAGGAGCAATTAAAATAATTATTTCATTATTTACAACCAATGTGGTATCTTCCACCACATCCTATGAAACATCAATAGTGTCCTGGTCCAAGGCATACAATCGCCCTCGTCCAACATCTTATTTTCCGTGGTAACTACCACACATCTTACACTGTTACACTGCTACTCTGTTATACTGTTACGTAGCAGGTCGTGTAAGACCCGATATTTTCGAGTGCATTTAAAAATGCAAAAGGACTTAAATGGTATTCCCGAATACGTGCAAGGGCAAAATGGTCAAAAGACCAAAATTCGGTATTAATCGGGATAAGAAAATTTAATTAAAAATATGAGAATGAGAAATCTTGATCAATAACGAAGAAATAATTAAATTTCGGGTTAAATTGATCAAGATATGAATTTATTGGAATAAACTGGGATTTTTGTATTGAAAAATAATCCCGAAAATAATCGAAAAATATACCGAAAAGGTAAAATCGGACTGAGAAAATTATTTACAGATTAAATGAATTAAATATAATTTTTAAGGATATTTATGCATTTTAATATTATTTTATTGAAAAAAATAATATTAAAAGTTACTTAAAAAAAAAAAAAAAAAAAAATAAAAAAAACAAAACAAAAAAAAAAAAAACAAAAAAAAAACAAAACAGAAACGAAATCTGAAGAAACAGAGAAAACGCGAAGCAAATGGGGCGAAAGGCGAACCCGAAGAGGAATCCACCGGCGAGCCACCACCGGCGGGATCTAGGGGCCGGTGAGGACCGGCGAGCGCAGCCCAGCACCGGGCGAACCTCCAGCAGCCCAGACGCGCGGCGAGGTGGCCGGAAAACGTCGGAAATGGAGGAGAAGACCGCGGGGGAGAGAACCCCGATTCGCCGGCGATGGGGCTGATTCGACCCCAGCCGAGGCCCGATTTAGGGAGCCCAGACGATTGCGCGCCGATTGGCACCGGAATCATGCCGGGAACCGGCCGGACGGCGCCGGCACGACCAAAGGGAGATTGGACCGGCCGAACCGGATAGAACCGGCCGAACCGGACCAGACCGAACCGGCGGTCCGAACCGGGTTGAACCGGACCGGACCGGTTCAGCCAAAAAGAGAGGAAAAAAAAGGAAGAAAAAGGAAAAAAGAAAAAGAGAAAAAATTGGGGAAAATTCCAGTGATGCAATCGAGCTTTGGGTAAGTCGGTAAGCGGTCAAATTGACCGATTTAAATTTTAGAATATTTAATTTAATTAATTCCGACTGGAAATTTACCCGGAAAAATATATTTAATTGTGTAGCTCGACGATTGGCATCCACCGAGAGCTCGAGATAGCCTCAATTTTTGTATTATCATGGAATAACGGGTAAGTGACCCTTATTTACGACAATTTTATATCGTTATGCGTGATTGATATTTAACGCATAAATTACAGATTTAATTTTCGCATAAATGAATTAAATTCTGGAAAATTAGATAAATTGTCGTAAATATTAAATTGAGATATCAGAGAATTTAGAAAGAGGCTAAATAAATTACTGATGGGCCCAGTGAGCCCAATAGGCCTCGATAAAGTGTGGTAAACGGGCTTAAGGCCGATTAAGGCCCATTAAGGTACAATAGGGCCCAATATGAGAAACGGGCCCAATGATTTAAAATTAAGCCCAAAAAATTATGAAATACATTAAATTGTATTGTATTTGACCTGATGAATGTGTATCCGCAGTTCTGGAGATTTGATTTGGATTCGGAGCAAATCGGACTGCGTGACAAGACATCAGTGGGAAAGGTCAGACTGTACAGAAAAATGAGGTAAGGGAATTGTGTGAGTAGCTAGAGGTAGCTACGCATATTTTAATAGTTTTTCTGTACACTGAGTATGTATGTATACATGGATATTGTATAATGATCCTAAAAATGGTTTGAATGATTTTAAGGATCGAAATAGGTGAAATGTCTATTTTACCCCTATTGAGGGAAGTTCACCTAAGGATGGTGAAAGCATGACATGCATGAAATGCATGATTTAAGGATTTTTGATGATTAAGGAATTTTATTGGTTTTAATCAAAGCAAAGCAATAGATTGGCCAGAAATTGTTTAATTTCACAAAATAACACTACGTAGGTGTTATTAATAATTAAATAGAAATTTCTTTGGAAAACGGCCAACTATCAAGTTTATATGGAAACAGATAGTGCCGACACGTAGTTCGCACTATATCTGCGTTTGTGAATGTGCATAAATGTGCTTGAGCAATTGCTCGCACCGACTTGTGACATCATATGCATGAAATGTGCTAGAGCATGGTGCTCGCACTGATTTTTAATATTGTGAAATGAGAGCTGCTGGAGCCTAGCTCGCACTCTGTTTTGACATGTTTTGACATGTTTTGATTTGTTTTGACGTGGTATGCATAAAATAGTGCTGGAGCGATTACTCGCACTACTTTTAATGATTTGACAGGCATGAGAGATGCTGGAGCTTAGCTCGCATCCTGTTTTGATTTAATATTGCATAAAGCCGTGCTGGAGTATAACTCGCACGAGATTTGATTTACTTGAGCATTCATTTGTGCTGGAGCGTTGCTCGCACAAAGTTTTATATGGTTTTCATAATTCATTTGAATGCCGTACTAGAGTTTTTCTCGTACGAGGTTTTCACTGAATTTATATACATATCCGTACTAGAGCGTTGCTCGTACGTGGAATTTACATGAAATTATAATCAGTTTAAGTCGTACTGGAGCGCTGCTCGTACGCAGATTTCACTGATTTTTATGAAACCGTGCTAGAGCTTCCCTCGCACGAGATTTTCAGATATCATGAATATGCATGGAGCCGTGCTTGAGCTTCGCTCGCACAGGGATTTATATTACATGCATATAGCCGTGTTGGAGCCTCCTGTAGACTGTGTGTCACAGTGAGATGATATGCTCACACGTGCACTCTGAGACAGATATGATATGGGTGGATAAGACCTATTACAGGCACCCCTGATTGAGCTTGGGTTCACGGAGTACGTTGTACCGTGTATGTCACGCGGAGTACGCTGTACCGTGGGGATTGTTGGAGTGGAGTGGCATTAGCCACGAGGCAGCAAGCCTTGCCCTCGCAATCCTAGTGTTATGCTGTTCTGGCGGGTAGGACGACCCACCTCCCGTTTCAGGTGTGATACCCCGCACACTAGGTACCGTGTTGCCAGGGATCACTAGGATATGGCCATAGTCCTCGATGTTACTGTTAATTACCTGATTGTCTCACATGATATAACTTGTGGTCTGTTAGACCAGGGTAGACCCGAAGGAGGGGTCAGGCCCCCGATTTGATGATTTGATGATTTCAGATGATTTTATGATATGTGACCCTGAAAGAAGGGTGGTTTTATAACTCAAGTTTTATAATGAAATATAACAATTTGTTTTATGAGTTTTGAGATGATTGACCCAGAGGGGTTATTTTATACTGCGTTTTAAATGAATTGATTTAAATGCAGTGGCATGATGTGTTTTCTATGCTTTCATTTGAAATCCATGTTTTGTCTTACATGGCATAAAAGACTGCATGATCTTGATCTAATTCATGCTTAATATGATTTAATGATGTCACATAAAATGCTTTGAATGCATGAGTTACATGATTTATATATGCACAAATAGTTTTGGATAAACTATGGCATTGAATATGCATGACTTTGTGCGTGTAATTTTAAATGAAAAGAAATGGATTTAAGGGCATGGCATTATGAGCATGTAGATAGTGGAGCTATCTACTTACTTGCATAATTGCCTTACTGAGCGTGTGGTTTGCTCACCCCCCTTATTTTCTCATCTTTTCAGAGCACTTGTAATAATTATTGAGCGGCTGAGGACTTGCATGCTTAATATCCGCTGCTTGCTGCTTCCCATCGAGAGACAGGTCTACACATTTGTATGGTTTTGTATCTAAATATGTAATGCACAGTACTGTAAATGGATATGATGTCGGGGATGTAGAGTCATGTAAATACCATTGGGTATGTGTTTATTTAAAGTCAAAAGGATCGTAGACTCTGATATATGATTATGGGAATGAAATGTTAAATAGTGTGAGGTGACTAACACCGAATCATAGCCCAACTGTGTTGTAGGATGGTCACGACGAGAGAAATGTAAGAATTAAATAATAAATGAAAAAGCAAAAAAATTTACTCTGATTTTTAGGTAATTCGGGTCGTGACAGGTTTAGTGGTATCAGAGCTTAAGTTGGCCTGATATGAGTCGGTGTTAGTGGTTAAGGAAGTTTACATCCCCATGTACTGTGCATTATTTGGATACAATTGTGTATATCGAGATGGAAGTTCAGCTAAGAATTTGGTTTTAAATGCAAGAATAGACTCATTGACTGATAGCCGCTATGGTTGAGAGGCGAGTACACGAGCTCAAGGCCGTTGAGGTAGGACCATGAGTTGTACTGAGTCGCCACATGAGACTCGAGATGAGAATGACGTGGAGGCTGATATAGAGCATGCTCCACAGAGTCTGATAGAGAGATCGGATAGAGTCTGACAGAGAGATCAGACAGTATTGAGATACGCTTCGCGAGGTTGGAGCGGAGTGTAGGGAATATTTTACGAGCTAATTGCTCAGGGTATGTATGGTATTTGAGGGCGAGTCGGAACATTGATGAAAGTTCGCTCAACCCATTTGAAGATTTCGACATCCAGATTGGACATGAAAAATAATTCGAAATGTATTCCGGTGACAAAATATCCCGGACACTGTTTAAAGGAAATTACAGATGATATTATTTACTCTGACCCAGAGGAATTGGTTAATTAATGAGTATGAAACTCAGATTATATTCCTGGGCAGATATGACTCGAACACTGAACTGTGAGAGTCGAGATATCTGAAAGTTCATGGAAGGGCTCAGATTGTCAATTAGAGTCCGATTAGCCCGTTTGATATCACTACCTATACCGAGGCAGTGCGCAGACTATAGTTGTATGAATAAGATCACGAGTTGCATGCCTCTGAGATTGAGAAAGGTAGTGAGGGCCGAAATTGAGACAAAAAGAGAAAAGAGAATGACAAAGATGTCAGAACAAGAAAAGATAGTTTGGTAAAAGCTTAGAGTTGATAAATCACGGGGTAAGTTGATTGATAAACCCCAGTGTATCCAATTTCAATACTTTTGAGGGGTATTGTGATTTGAGGACCCCGACCTGCTACGTAACAGTATGACAGAGTAGCAGTGTGAACAGTGTAAGATGCGTGGTAGTTACCACGAAAATAAGATGTTGGACGAGGGCGAGTGTATGCCTTGGACCAGGACACTACTGATGTTTCATAGGATGTGGTGGAAGATACCACACTGGTTAAGAATAATGAAATAATTATTTTAATTGATCCTGGTGCCACGCATTTATTCATACCGCCTTCAGTTGCTTATAAGTTAGTGAAAAATGTGAAGCCTATACCTTTAAGCATGAAGAGGATGATAGTTAGTTGATTTTCACTAACTGAATATGGGTATAGGGATTGTAAGTTGACAATAGGGGTGAAAATATCACTGAAAAGTGTATTGTAACTTGACAAGTAAGGAAAGAGTTTGCCATAAGTGATATATGAAAGGAGATAAGATTGGAGATGTGATAGATCCTACATACGAGGTATATTGGAATAAAAGGCATATGCAAGGTAAGGATATCATTGATATGCAAAGTAATTTGGATTAAGCAATATGTAGTGTATATGGATTGCGACCAAGATAAGGGGTAGATATATCTACACCCAGTCGATGTGGTTAAATCTGAGGGTTAATAAAGGTATTTCAAAATATCTCCCTGCCTGAAGATTTGACAGCGTCTAGAAGCGCACGCATAATCTATAGATTGAATTCGACGGTCATAATATATACATTAAAATTTGGGTACCTTTGCTGGTACGATAAAGAAATATAGAACTTGATTAATCATGAAAGTTTAAAAATTAAAATTTTATAAAAAAAAAAAGCCGTCAATATAAGAGGAAAGAAATGACGTGAGCTAGTATCTTGAACGAAAGCTATTTCGAAATGACATTGTACGTTTATGCGTACATAGGTCAAGTATATGAAAAATTGAAATATTGAGTGGAACTCAACTACGTTAAGGTATTTAAACCTTACCTGGACCGATTGGTTGTCATCTACAGCGATGATATTATGATGTATTCGAAGTCCAGGGATGAGTATGAGTAGCAACAGGAAACTGTCTTACAGACGAGGTGTTGAGAGTTTCTTGAAATTGGCTGCTCAATTGACACGTCTCGTTTGGAAAAAGATTTCATACGAGTGTTATGATAAGTATGAAAATAGCTTCAATGAGTTTTGGTATATTGGAGTAATGAACTGACCACCGTAAGTATTCTCACTATAACCAACAGCTCAAGAGGTTTCAGTGTGTATGGATACCTCCAAATAAGGATTGAGCTATGTATTGATGTAAAATGGGAAGATAGTCGTTTATGGATCCAGATATATTCAAGGACCATAAGAGAAACTATCCGACCCATGATTTAGAGTAGGCAGCCGTAGCGATTACACGGAAAGTATGGCGCCACCACTTAAATGGTAAGAAATTTTGGGTATGCACTAATCGTAAAAACCCCCGAGTATCTGTTTTCACAGAAAGAGTCGGATGAGATAACCATGAGGGTTAGAGCTTCTAAGGATTATGATTGTGAATATTGTACCACCCAAGAAAGGCTAATGTAAAGGCTGATGCTTTGAACAGAAAGAGTCTCGGGATGGTATCACATATGATGGTCAGGGAGCGTGAGCTGCTAGAGCAGTTGTGAACCTCAGTAGTGATGTGATTCCTTCTGATGATGACGGTGATTGTGTGACAGCTAGCCTGAGGTTAGAACCAGATTGTGTGACCGGATTTGCCAGGCTTAGCATGATGATCGGCATGGTGTCGATAGTGTGGGTCAGATTCAGAAGGGTATAGTGACAAAGTTCACAGTGTATGATGATGACTTACAGAGGTTCAGAGAAAGTATAAGTGCTCCCCATGACCACAGTTGATGAGATAGTAGTATTGTCAGAAGCTCACTCTTCGAGATATACAGTGTATCCGAGAAATAATAAATATATCGAGATCTCTGAAAATGGTATTGGTGGTCAGGTTTGAAAAGTGATATTGTAGAGATTGTATAGCAAGTGTCTCGTATGTCAGCAGAGTAAGGTAGAGTAAAAGAAGTTGCAGGGTTATTGCAGCCTCTACCTATAGTGACACAAAAAAAAAAAAATGGGAACAAGTTACCATGAATTGCGTGATGGGTTACAGAGGACCCTAATGAATCACGAGGCTATCTAGGTGATAGTTGATAGATTGATTTAGTTACCCACCTTCTGGTTATGAAAATCCCTAGATACTCTAAGTGTATAGGCGGATTTATGTGTGTGGAATATTGTGAAACATTGTGTAGCGTTCCAGTGAGCATGGTATCAGATAGGGATTCCCGCTTCACTTTCCACTTCTGGGAATATGTTTTTTGAAGCTATGGGACCCTGATTGTGTGTTAGCACAGCTTCCACCCTCAGACAGATGGTCAGTCAGAGAGGACTGTACAGGTTCTGGAGGATGTGATGAGAGCGTGTGCCATTGATTTTATGAGCTCCTGGGATGATCAGTTGCTACTAATCAAATTCGCCAGTGATGATAGTTGTCACTTGAGTATCGGGATGGGATTATATTCGGCATTATATGGCCGTAGGGAGTTGTTCCCTGACTTTGATAAGAGAAGTGGGTGACAGATAGAAAATTGTTCCCGAATTAGTAAGACAAACCTCTGAGTATGTTCAGTTGATTTGAGAGAGATTAAGAACACCTCAGAGCAGATAGAAAAGACTATGCTGACAAGAGACAGGAAATCATTGGAATTCACCGAGGGTGAATCATTATGTTGGCAGTTACTTGTCTTAAGGACATGACGACATTCGGATAGAGATTGGACAAAGTGGAAGGTAAGACCTGTAGGTTGGTATTACCACATGAATTGGCAGGCATCCACAGTGTCCTATCTTTTGATGTTTAAGAAATACTATCCGGATCCAGTATATGTGATCAGATATGAGCTTCAATGGTTTAGCTCAATGAAAATATAACGTATGATTGGAGAAATTGATTCGGGCACTAAACGGCAAGAGAAAGTGTTTAGGGTTAAGATGATCTCCCTAGTTAAGTATGATGGTAGTATTACACTCCGGAGAAGGTCACTTGAGGATGACAGTATATGATGCGATAGACATACCCGGAGTTGTTATGGACTCATATTACTTGGTTCTAATTTGGAGGACCAAATTTCTTAAGTGGGGGAGATTGTAAGACCCGATATTTTCGAGTGCATTTAAAAATGCAAAAGGACTTAAATGGTATTCCCGAATACGTGCAAGGGCAAAATGGTCAAAAGACCAAAATTCGGTATTAATCGGGATAAGAAAATTTAATTAAAAATATGAGAATGAGAAATCTTGATCAATAACGAAGAAATAATTAAATTTCGGGTTAAATTGATCAAGATATGAATTTATTGGAATAAACTGGGATTTTTGTATTGAAAAATAATCCCGAAAATAATCGAAAAATATACCGAAAAGGTAAAATCGGACTGAGAAAATTATTTACAGATTAAATGAATTAAATATAATTTTTAAGGATATTTATGCATTTTAATATTATTTTATTGAATAAATTAATATTAAAAGTTAATTATAAAAAAAAAAATAAAAAAAATAAAAAAAAACAAAACAAAAAAAAAAAAACAAAAAAAAAACAAAACAGAAACGAAATCTGAAGAAACAGAGAAAACGCGAAGCAAATGGGGCGAAAGGCGAACCCGAAGAGGAATCCACCGGCGAGCCACCACCGGCGGGATCTAGGGGCCGGTGAGGACCGGCGAGCGCAGCCCAGCACCGGGCGAACCTCCAGCAGCCCAGACGCGCGGCGAGGTGGCCGGAAAACGTCGGAAACGGAGGAGAAGACCGCGGGGGAGAGAACCCCGATTCGCCGGCGATGGGGCTGATTCGACCCCAGCCGAGGCCCGATTTAGGGAGCCCAGACGATTGCGCGCCGATTGGCATCGGAATCATGCCGGGAATCGGCCGGACGGCGCCGGCACGACCAAAGGGAGATTGGACCGGCCGAACCGGACAGAACCGGCCGAACCGGACCAGACCGAACCGGCGGTCCGAACCGGGTTGAACCGGACCGGACCGGTTCAGCCAAAAAGAGAGGAAAAAAAAGGAAGAAAAAGGAAAAAAGAAAAAGAGAAAAAATTGGGGAAAATTCCAGTGATGCAATCGAGCTTTGGGTAAGTCGGTAAGCGGTCAAATTGACCGATTTAAATTTTAGAATATTTAATTTAATTAATTCCGACTGGAAATTTACCCGGAAAAATATATTTAATTGTGTAGCTCGACGATTGGCATCCACCGAGAGCTCGAGATAGCCTCAATTTTTGTATTATCATGGAATAACGGGTAAGTGACCCTTATTTACGACAATTTTATATCGTTATGCGTGATTGATATTTAACGCATAAATTACAGATTTAATTTTCGCATAAATGAATTAAATTCTGGAAAATTAGATAAATTGTCGTAAATATTAAATTGAGATATCAGAGAATTTAGAACGAGGCTAAATAAATTACTGATGGGCCCAGTGAGCCCAATAGGCCTCGATAAAGTGTGGTAAACGGGCTTAAGGCCGATTAAGGCCCATTAAGGTACAATAGGGCCCAATATGAGAAACGGGCCCAATGATTTAAAATTAAGCCCAGAAAATTATGAAATACATTAAATTGTATTGTATTTGACCTGATGAATGTGTATCCGCAGTTCCGGAGATTTGATTTGGATTCGGAGCAAATCGGACTGCGTGACAAGACATCAGTGGGAAAGGTCAGACTGTACAGAAAAATGAGGTAAGGGAATTGTGTGAGTAGCTAGAGGTAGCTACGCATATTTTAATAGTTTTTCTGTACACTGAGTATGTATGTATACATGGATATTGTATAATGATCCTAAAAATGGTTTGAATGATTTTAAGGATCGAAATAGGTGAAATGTCTATTTTACCCCTATTGAGGGAAGTTCACCTAAGGATGGTGAAAGCATGACATGCATGAAATGCATGATTTAAGGATTTTTGATGATTAAGGAATTTTATTGGTTTTAATCAAAGCAAAGCAATAGATTGGCCAGAAATTGTTTAATTTCACAAAATAACACTACGTAGGTGTTATTAATAATTAAATGGAAATTTCTTTGGAAAACGGCCAACTATCAAGTTTATATGGAAACAGATAGTGCCGACACGTAGTTCGCACTATATCTGCGTTTGTGAATGTGCATAAATGTGCTTGAGCAATTGCTCGCACCGACTTGTGACATCATATGCATGAAATGTGCTAGAGCATGGTGCTCGCACTGATTTTTAATATTGTGAAATGAGAGCTGCTGGAGCCTAGCTCGCACTCTGTTTTGACATGTTTTGACATGTTTTGATTTGTTTTGACGTGGTATGCATAAAATAGTGCTGGAGCGATTACTCGCACTACTTTTAATGATTTGACAGGCATGAGAGATGCTGGAGCTTAGCTCGCATCCTGTTTTGATTTAATATTGCATAAAGCCGTGCTGGAGTATAACTCGCACGAGATTTGATTTACTTGAGCATTCATTTGTGCTGGAGCGTTGCTCGCACAAAGTTTTATATGGTTTTCATAATTCATTTGAATGCCGTACTAGAGTTTTTCTCGTACGAGGTTTTCACTGAATTTATATACATATCCGTACTAGAGCGTTGCTCGTACGTGGAATTTACATGAAATTATAATCAGTTTAAGTCGTACTGGAGCGCTGCTCGTACGCAGATTTCACTGATTTTTATGAAACCGTGCTAGAGCTTCCCTCGCACGAGATTTTCAGATATCATGAATATGCATGGAGCCGTGCTTGAGCTTCGCTCGCACAGGGATTTATATTACATGCATATAGCCGTGTTGGAGCCTCCTGTAGACTGTGTGTCACAGTGAGATGATATGCTCACACGTGCACTCTGAGACAGATATGATATGGGTGGATAAGACCTATTACAGGCACCCCTGATTGAGCTTGGGTTCACGGAGTACGTTGTACCGTGTATGTCACGCGGAGTACGCTGTACCGTGGGGATTGTTGGAGTGGAGTGGCATTAGCCACGAGGCAGCAAGCCTTGCCCTCGCAATCCTAGTGTTATGCTGTTTTGGCGGGTAGGACGACCCACCTCCCGTTTCAGGTGTGATACCCCGCACACTAGGTACCGTGTTGCCAGGGATCACTAGGATATGGCCATAGTCCTCGATGTTACTGTTAATTACCTGATTGTCTCACATGATATAACTTGTGGTCTGTTAGACCAGGGTAGACCCGAAGGAGGGGTCAGGCCCCCGATTTGATGATTTGATGATTTCAGATGATTTTATGATATGTGACCCTGAAAGAAGGGTGGTTTTATAACTCAAGTTTTATAATGAAATATAACAATTTGTTTTATGAGTTTTGAGATGATTGACCCAGAGGGGTTATTTTATACTGCGTTTTAAATGAATTGATTTAAATGCAGTGGCATGATGTGTTTTCTATGCTTTCATTTGAAATCCATGTTTTGTCTTACATGGCATAAAAGACTGCATGATCTTGATCTAATTCATGCTTAATATGATTTAATGATGTCACATAAAATGCTTTGAATGCATGAGTTACATGATTTATATATGCACAAATAGTTTTGGATAAACTATGGCATTGAATATGCATGACTTTGTGCGTGTAATTTTAAATGAAAAGAAATGGATTTAAGGGCATGGCATTATGAGCATGTAGATAGTGGAGCTATCTACTTACTTGCATAATTGCCTTACTGAGCGTGTGGTTTGCTCACCCCCCTTATTTTCTCATCTTTTCAGAGCACTTGTAATAATTATTGAGCGGCTGAGGACTTGCATGCTTAATATCCGCTGCTTGCTGCTTCCCATCGAGAGACAGGTATACACATTTGTATGGTTTTGTATCTAAATATGTAATGCACAGTACTGTAAATGGATATGATGTCGGGGATGTAGAGTCATGTAAATACCATTGGGTATGTGTTTATTTAAAGTCAAAAGGATCGTAGACTCTGATATATGATTATGGGAATGAAATGTTAAATAGTGTGAGGTGACTAACACCGAATCATAGCCCAACTGTGTTGTAGGATGGTCACGACGAGAGAAATGTAAGAATTAAATAATAAATGAAAAAGCAAAAAAATTTACTCTGATTTTTAGGTAATTCGGGTCGTGACAGGTCGGGGTCCTCAAATCACAATACCCATCAAAAATATTGAAATTGGATACACTGGGGCTTATCAATCAACTTACCCCGTGACTCATCATCTCTAAGCTTTTACCAAACTATTTTTTTCCCGTTCTGATATCTCTATCATTCTTTATTCTCTTTTTGTCTCTATTTCGGCCCTTACTACCTTTCTCAAACTCAGAGGCATGCAACTCATGATCTTATTCACACAACTGTAGTGTGCGCACTGCCTCGGCGTAGGTAGTGATATCTAACGTGGCCAATCAGACTCTAATTGAATATCTGAGCCCTTTCATGAACTTTCAGACATCTCAACTCTCACTGTTCATCGTGTCCGAGTCACATCTGCCCAGGAATATAAACTGAGTTTTCATACTCGTTAATCAACTTGTTCCTTTGGGTCAGAGTAAAGAATTTCATCTGTAATTTCCTTTAAACAATATTCGGGATATTCTGTCACCGGAATACATCTAGAATTACTTTTCATGTCCATTATGGATGTCTAATTCTTCAAGTGGGTCGAGTGAACTTCCACCAATGTTTCGACTCGCCCTCTAATCTCATACATACCTGGAGCAAATAGCTCGTAAAATATTCCCCACACTCCGCTCTAACCTCGCGAAGCGTGTTTCAATATTGTCTGATCTCTCTGTCAGACTCTGTCCGATCTCTCTGTCGGACTCTGTGGGGCATACTCAATACCAGCCTCCACGTCAATCTCATTTCGAGTCTCATGTGGCGACTCAGTACAACTCTCGGGCCAACCTCTACGGCCTCGAGCTCGTGTACTCGCCTCTCAACCATAGCGGCTATCAGTCAATGAGTCTATTCTTGCATTTAAAAACCAAATTCTTGGCTGCACTTCCATCTTGATATACACAATTGTATCTAAAAAATGCACAGTACATGAGGATGTAAACTTTCTTAACCACTAACACCGACTCATATCAGGCCAACTCAGCTCTGATACCATTAAACCGGTCACGACCCAAATTACCTAAAATCAGAGTAAATTTTTCATTTTTTCATTTATTATTTAATTCTTACCTTTCTCTCATCGTGACTATCCTACAAACAGTTGGGCTATGATTCGATGTTAGTCACCTCTCACTATTACCATTCCATTCCCATACCCATAATCACATTCATATATCAGAGTGTACTATTCTTTGACTTTAAATAAATACATACTCAATGGTATTTATAACTCTACATCCTCGACATCATATCCGTTTACAGTACTGTGCATTACATATTTAGGTACAAAACTATACAAATGTGTATACCTGACTCTCGATGGGAAGCAGCGGATACCAAGCATGCAAGTTCTCAGCCGCTCAATAACTATTGTGAGTGCTCTGAAAAGATAGGAAAATAAGGGGGTGAGCAAACCACACGCTCAGTAAGGAAATTATGCAAGTAGATAGCTCCACTATCTACATGCTCATAATGCCATGCCCTAAAATCCATTTCTTTTAATTAAAATCATCAAGTACAAAGTCATGCAAACATCAATGACTTAGTTTATCAAATCTGTTCGTGCATATATAAATCATACTACTTATGCATCAAAGCATTTTATGTGACATCATTAAATCATAATAAGCATGAAGTAAAACAAGATCATGCATTCGTTCATGTCATGTAAGACAAATCATAAATTTGAAATAAAAGCATGGAAAACATCATCATGCAACTGCATTCAAATCATTTCTTTAAAACTGCAGTATAAACTAACCCTTCCGGGTTAATAATCTCATTAAAACAATTCAGTAAAGTTCATTATAAAACTCCAGTTATAAAACCACCCTTCTTTCAGGGTCACATATCATAAAATCATCTAAAATCTCATATCACAGTATAAAATCATAAAATTGGGAGCCTGACCCCTCCCTCGGGTCTACCCTGGTCTATCGACCAATAATTATATAATGTGAGACATGTAATTAATTATATCAGTAACATCGAGGACTATGGCCATATCCTAGTGATCCCTGGCAACACGGCACCTAGTGTGCGGGGTATCACACCTGAAACGGTAGGTGGGTCGTCCTACCCGCCAGAACAGCATAAGACCAAGATTGCGAGGGCAAGGCTTGCTGCCTCGTGGCTAATGCCACTCCACTCCAACAATCCCCACGGTACAGCGTACTCCGCGTGACATATAAGGTACAACATACTCTGTGAACCCAAGCTCAATCAGGGGTGCCTGTAATAGGTCTTATCCACCCAAATCATCTTAGTCTCAGAATGCACGTGTGAGCATATCATCTCACTGTGACACACAGTCTACAGGAGGCTCCAACACGGCTATATGCATGTAACATAAATCCCTGTGCGAGCGAAGCTCAAGCACGGCTCCATGCATATTCATGATATCTGAAAACCTCGTGCGAGCAAAGCTCTAGCACGGTGTCATGAAAATCAGTAAAATCTACGTACGAGCAGCTCTCCAGTACGACTTAAACTGATTATAATTTCAAGTAAAATCCACGTACGAGTAATGCTCTAGTACGAATATGTATAGAAACTCAGTGAAAATCTCGTACGAGAAAAACTCCAGTACGGCTTTAAAATGAGTTATAAAACCATGTAAAACTTTATGCAAGCAACGCTCCAGCACAAATAAATGCTTAAGTAAATCAAATCTCGTGCGAGTTACCCTCCAGCACGGCTTTATGCAATATCAAATCAAAACAGGATGCGAGCTAAGCTCCAGCATCTCTCATGCATATCAAATCATTAAAACTAGTGCGAGCAATCGCTCCAGCACCTTTTTATGCATATCACGTCAAAACATGTCAAAACATGTCAAAACAGAGTGCGAGCTAGGCTCCAGCAGCTCTCATTTCACAATAATAAAAATTAGTGCGAGCACCATGCTCTAGTACATTTCATGCATATGATGTCACACAAGTCGGTGCGAGCAAGCGCTCAAGCACATTTATGCACATTCACAAACGCAGATATAGTGCGAACTACATGTCGGCACTATCTGTTTCCATATAAACTTGATAGTTGGCCCATTTTCCAAATAATTTCATTTAAATATTAATAACACCTACGTAGTGTTATTTTGGGAAACTTATGCAATTATTGGCCAAATCTATCGATTTACTTGATTAAAACCAAGAAAATTCCTTAATCATAAAAATCCTTAAATCATGCATTTCATGCATATCATGCTTTCACCATCCTTAGGTGAACTTCCCTTAATAGGGGTAAAATAGTCTTTTCACCTATTTCGATCCTTAAAATAATTTAAACAACTTTTAGGATCATTATACAATAACCGTGTATACATACATAATCAGTGTACAAAAAAACTATTTAAAATACGCGTAGCTACCTCTAGCTACTCACACAATTCCCTTACCTCATTTATCTGTACAGTCTGACCTTTCCACTGATGACTCGTCACGCAGTCCGATTTGCTCCAAATCCAATCTCTGGAACTGCGGATAAATATTCATCAGGTCAAATATAATACAATTAATTGTATTTCACAATTTTTTGGGCTTAATTTTAAATCATTGGGCCCGTTTCTCATATTGGGCCCGATTGCACCTTAATGGGCCTTAATCGGCCTTAAGCCCGTTTTCCACACTTTATCGAGGTCTATTTGGGCTCATTATGCCGATCAGTATTTATTTAGCCTTGTTCTAAACTCTCAGACAGCTTATGAATTATTTACGACAATTTATCCCAATTTTCCAGAATTTAATTCATTTATACGAAAATTAAATCCGAAATTCATCAACATGCATAACGATGTAAATTGTCATAAATAAGGGTTACTTACTCGTGATTCCATGATAGTAATCAAATCGAGGCTGTCTCGAGTTCTCGGTTGATGCCAATTGTCGAGCTACACAATTAAATATATTTTCGGGTAAACTTTCAGTCGATTATTTATCAAATTAAATATTTCAAAAATTAAATCGATCAATTCGACCGCTTACCGACTTACCCGAAGCTCGATTGCATCAATGGAATTTTCTCTAAATTTTTCTATTTTTCTTTTTTCCTTTTTTCTTCCTTTTTTTGCCTTCTCTTTTTGGCTGAACCGGTCCGATCCGGTTCAACCCGGTTCAGACCGTCGGTTCAGCTCGGTCTGGTTCGATCGGTTCAGTCCGATTCGGTCGATTCAGTCACCATTTGGTCATTTCAGCGCCGTCCAGCCGATTCCCGACGTGATTCCGCCACCAATCGGCGCGCCACGGCCTGGGCTTCCTAAATCGGGCCTCGGCTGGGGTCGAATAGGCGCCATCGCCGACGAATCGAGGTTTCTTCCACGCGACTTCCTCCTCTGTTTTCGGCGTTTTTCGGTGACTTCGGGGCGCGTCCTGGCCGCTGGTGGTTCGCCTGGTGTGGGGCTACCTTCGCCGGTCCTCGCCGGCGCCTCAGCCTCGCCGGTGGTGGCTCTTCTTCCTCGGTCGGCATTCGTTGGCTCGGTTTCGTGTTTTCTCCTCTGTTTCGTTTCAGATTTGTTTTTTTTTTACATTTTATTTATTTATTTATAATTTATTTTTAATATTATTTTATTCAATAAAATAATATTAAAATCCATAAATATATTAAAAAATTATATTTTATTCATTTAATCCATAAATAAATTTATCAGTCCGATTTTACATTTTCGGTAAAATTTTTGATTATTTTCGGGATTATTTTTTCGATACGAAAATTTCGGTTTATCTCAATAAATTCAATCTTGACCAATTTAACCCGAAATTTAATTATTTCTTCGTTATTGATCAAGATTTCTCAATCCCATATTTTTAATCAAATTTTTTTGTCCCGATTAATATCGAATTTTTGTCTTTTGACTATTTTGCCCTTACACGTGTTCGGGGATACCATTTCAATCCTTTTGCATTTTTAAATGCACTCGAAAATATCAGGTCTTACACGTATAGTTTCATTTTCTACCTAGTGTCTAATGTTGGGTTTCAAACATTTTAACTTCCTAGTATCGTTTTAACTTAGTGGAACTTTTTGTAAATGCTTTTATCATCTTTGGATCAAGTCATCATGTAAAGTTCCTTGTTTTATAGTTTTATAGTTTTATATGTTTCTCAACACTTTGTGCATATCATGTGATGTTGTGAGAACTCAAATTTTCATATATAAGACATGTATTAGACCTAAGTGGACAATTATGAGATCAAGTGAACTGAAAGAAATCATGAAATAGTGATTTTTCAATTTCTGGGCTGAAAAAGAGCAGCTCGCATACAGAGAGGTTTGTGGGCCCTACGAGAGTGTGTACCCACTCAGAAATATCTGAATCATCGTAAAATGATGACATATGACCTTTGGTAAGCCATACAAATCCTTAAAATTACGATTACGACTTATCTGAAAATGTGCAATAAATGTGAAAATGACGATTTTGTCCATAGATCGAATTTTCACACTGGTCAAATGGGTACTATGGATGGATTTAATGATATAAAATGAGTTATGTCAAACCTTTAATCGAGATGTCAGATCTTAAATTGATAGTTAATAAGATAAAACCCAAAAAGATCGAAACAAGGGGAATTTGGTAATGTTATTACCTAAGCTTAAGAAAATTATTATTAAAGCTTAAAATGCACCTTCCACGCTAAAATACACCATTAAAAGTTAGCCACCTCCTGAACATGCCATTGAAAGGCACAAAAATGCTTAAGAAAATGTTAAGAGTGAGAATTCCCATGGAAACCATGGCTACCTCCCAAAATTGTGGCCTTTTCTCCAATTTTTAGGTTGATTCAGCTCTTGCTTCTACAAAAATGTTCAACAATGTGTTTTCTATAAGATATCCAAAATTGGTGGCCTAATTCCTTATGGATCATCAAGGATCTATAAGGTAAGCTAATTCACTAATTCCTAGATCTAGGGCGTTGTAGTAGGTTTCAATCATCCATTTTTATATATGTTGAATAAGGGCTAATATAGAGATTTTCCATGGTTTTAGAGTGAATCAAAACATTCACTATGGTGGAAGATCAAATTCGACCAACTTGGAGTTTCATGGGTAATGTTTGATTCAGGCCATGATTTCAATATATGTTAGTGTATTCATGATGTTAAAATGTTCTATGATGTTAAATTGGAATGAAAATGATTAAATAAATGACCCGTAATTTCGCCCATAAGGGTTTCTTTGTGAAACCATGTGTAATTCATGTAATTAAGCATGAAAACAATGTTAATTTACTTTGAAAATAATGATATGACATTGATATGTTTTGTCCTAGGTGAAAGGCGCCATGGTAATTTCACCATTTTAATGTAATTTTAGTGTTATGTGAGTGTTAAGCAGGTGACAATATGATAGGTGCAATTGGATTAATCGAAAAATAAGAAATTATAGCTTTTGTCACTTTGATGCAATTATGATATAACTGGAAGTTAGCTTAAGGTGTGATGTCTAGCTGGCATTAGCTACTGTGAATGTGATATGAATGATTAACTAAGTGAATTGTATGATTCTGTAGGAATTTCGAAACCCTAGTGGTTATAGAGCCATTTGGCCAATATAACATATGGGGTAAGTTAAACATATGGGATGCAAGGTAGCATCCTATAGTGTAAATTACTGTTATAAGTTATAGATATCAGAAATGAATGCAAGTATGAAAGTGTGATTGAAGAAATGATAAGGCCCGTATATGCTAAGCATATAAGAAAATGGTTGAACTGTGTATGGTATGAATACTTATAAGTATATGTTTATGTGGTTGTGGATAAGAATTGTGTATAAGTATATGTGATCGATTGTGATAAGATTTGTGTGTAAGTATGTGACTAGTTGTGGATGAGAATTGTATATCAGTATATGTGATTGATTTTGAATAAGAACACTGGATTGGATATGTTATTCGATTTTCCATGTGGGGCTAGATAATGAGCCTGTATAGTGCGGTTATGTTGCAGGAATTTTATAGCAAACATAATTTATAAGAATAGGAAAGCATAGTATACATTCCTCATATTCTTCTGTCAGTTTCATGTGTTTTTCAAACCATGTTTTGAGTTCTACTGCATTTTGTGCATAACATGGTGTGTGTGTATGAGATTTTCTAAGCTTGTATCGATTCTACCTGCATAAAAGAAAAGCTTTAAAAATCTCACCTCTGACATATTTTGAAATTTATGAAACAAATAGCTTATTTTTCGATCATTTATTGATTTTGGGTTTAAACTTATTCTACTTTTATCCATATTGTGATAAGATTAAGAAACATGCTTTCAATTTGCTTTAACAACTCTCAACTATTTTTCAAACCTATGGAACTAATTGCTACACTATGAGAGCCACCTCTAGAACCTACGGGACCAAGTTCTACACTGTGTAAGTTACCTATAAAATCTGTAAAGTTTTGAAACAGACTTTTATATGTTTTAGGGATAAATGACACTTTTAATGTTTACTAGATCAAGCTAAAGGCATTTCATGGTGACCTCACTGGTTTATGTAATATAGGTCCAACAATAGTCGTAGACCTATAGAGAATCCATTTTAGGGTTAACACAAGACTTATTTCCTATACTAGGAATATTTATGACTATGTTTGAACTACCTTTGTCTCGGGTAGCTATGGCTTGTTGATTTATTAGTGGGAGTTTGGGGACATAAGGCATCTCATGATGACCTTTCTGTTTATACTGATAGGTCTGACAATAGTTGTAGACCTATTATAGTTTTGTTATTGGTCTAGTACAGTCGTAAACCTTTTCTCACATCGGGAGTATTCATAGCCATGTTCAAACTACCTTTGTCCCAGGTAGCTATGGGTCATTGATTTATCAGTGGGATAAGTCTTTATTGATCACTACCAATGAATCTTGCCTAATCTCTAATATGAATATTGCTTAACGAAAAGAATTTTGTTTATATGAAATATGATTTCAGTATGTATTTCTGAACTATGCGACAGTACATGTGAACTTTTGTCACGAACCCTATTTATTAAATTCGTCTAAAAATCACTATAAACTTTTCGTTTTAACCGTTACCTTATCCTATCATGAACAACCCTCACCAATAACAGTTGGGCTGTGAATCAATATTAATAATCATTTCTGATTCATTTCCAATTAATCAAAACAATGTCATACATTTGATAGTTGAGTCACATGTTTATACATGACATATTTCCTAACATTTACATCCCCTATATCACAATTCAAAATGGTTATTGTGCCTTTACATGTTTAGATACAAAAAGAATCCTTGTGTGTATACCTCTTAGCGATGGAGAGCAGCGGATGTGCCAATTCTACACCTCAGTCCTCACTGGGCTACTATGTGCGCTCTGTAGAGGGGCAAAATAGAGGGATGAGCAACCACACGCTCAGTAAGGCAATAATGCAAGAATGATAGATAACTGCACTATCTACATGCTTATAATGTCATGGCATAAATCATTTATGATCAGAGCATGAGGAAATAAAACTATGCCGCATGTATATACATGTATCATGTACTAAAATCATGGAAATAGGCATGTAAGACATGGTAAAATTATCATGTAAAACCTCTCATGCTCATCGTTATTAAAACTCATCATAAAAAGGGAAAGTCATTACGAAACATCCTTTAAGATTTATCACTTTCTCAAATACATCAAATCTCATCACACATAGAATATCATTTCTTTAAACAAAATCCCACAAGACTCGACCCCTCCCTCGAGACTACCCTGGACAACACAATCACACTTTGTGTATAAAACCATATGGTACTATGTAATATTATATGAGACAGCGGTCACTATATCTCTAGGACTATGTTGGCTAACTATGTCATAATCATCCCAGGCCACACGGATCCCAGTGTGCGGGGTATCATGCTGGAACGAAGGTGGGTTTGTTCTTCGCTAGACTTTCCAATCAACATCTCAACCACACGGTACAACGTACTCCATGTGATCTACACGGTACAACCTACTCCGCGGACCCATATCATGGTTGGGGGTGCCAGTCGTAGGTCTTATCTACCCCATGCCATGTGTAACCTACACAGTTTCAAGTGCACGTGGGAGCGTTTCATTTTCATGTAAGAGAGCCTCTCCACCGAACAGAGCCTCCCTACCCCAACGGGCTTAAGGATGTTGGCTTAAGGATCTTACCGTAAGAGAGCCTCCCCACCCCATTGGCTTAAGGATGTTGGGCTTAAGGATCTTACCATCTCCACGGCATCATACATACCATAGTGTGAAAACCTGTGTGAGCTAAGCTCTAGCACGATTCATGCATCATCAATAAATCTCCTCGTACGAGCAACGCTCTAGTACAACTTTTATGCATAAAATCATGAAGAAATCACGTACGAGTATAGCTCCAGTACGATTATATGCATAAGAAAGTCAATCGAAATCCACGTACGAGCAAAAGCTCTAGTATGGTTTATAAAACATCATCTTAATTCAAATCAAGGTGCGAGCTAAGCTCCAACACATTTCATACATGTCAAAACATCAAAATACCATGCGAGCGAAGCTCCAGCATGATTTACCTCACGTAAACATGATAGGCGGCTCTGTTTCAACACAACTTATTTCAAAACAAAGTTGGCACATACCTCGTACCATTTAATGAAATTACAAAAATCAAATAGCCAGCCTATCCATCAATTTGCTTAAACCAAGGCAATGTGTTTCATAAAACATTAAAACAAGTGATTTATGCAATTATTATCCTTACTATCCCCTTTTTGTAAGTTTCACTTCAACAATCAAATCATATATACTCGTAGCTGCTTTCACAATCATAAATCCTTTTCTAGATATCCAAGTATTTGTAAAGCCCTATATACATCCACAAAGTACGCGTAGCTATCTCTATATACTTATAAAATTCACTTACCTGAAATCGCGTCGAGTGATTTCACTTTTTTAAAGTTACTTGATTGTGCGGTTCGATTCGTCTCCAACGAACTCTCCAGAACTGCACAAAATTATATACCACATCAATTGGGTCCAATATAACACAATCCTTACGTTTATTATAGTCGATTCGACCTATAGTTTCTATTAACACTTATAAGGCCTCATTTGATTGCTCTACTCATATCTCGAGAGCCTATTGGACTATTTTAGATCCATTGATTCCTACTAAATCGATATTTAAGCTCATAGTGTCTCTAGTTCATCATTTACTTCACTATGGCATTTTGTCATACACCTTATATACTCATTTTCATAATTTGACTATCCTCACAATGTAGCTTCATTCCATCATCTCAGAATCATGCATATTTCTCCACTAACACCTTAACATAATCCATTTATCATCAACTCACCCATATCACATTTTCTCACACTAGACTCATTCTAGGTTTTACTTGTTCCATTACATTCTATGTAATTTCTATCATAAATTCATACACCCATCTATTCAAAATCAATAACTAGATAATGTACTTTGAGTTGGAGTGTTAGAAACTCACCTAGCTTGATTTTCTTTCTTGCTCCAATTGAGAACACTCCATGCTCCTTCAATCCAACCAATGGGGTATTGATTCCAAACTAAGTTGTTCTTCTCTTTATAATGAACAACTTTGCTCTAATGGCTTTTTCTCAACTCTTTATAGAAATGGGATGATTTTAGATTAAGAAAGCTAGGTTTAAGATAGAAAATGGAAGGAAATGGTTTGTTCTCGTGAAATGCAGATCCAACTGCTCCCTTTTTATTTATTTATAGAAATGGCTAAATGAGTTCGATCTACATAGGGTGGAGATCGATCTGGCCTTGCTTGAATTCCTCATTTTCCCGACATTTTACATGCATGAGATCGATCTGTCATGTTGCATGGGATTGATTTGGTCAATGAAACATGATCGATTTGTCTCAGGCAGAGAGCTTAGAAAATCGATCTGGCCATTAAAAGGAGATCGATCTGGTCCAACCCGAGGCTAATGGAGATCGATCTGCTTGAGTGAGGGATCGATCTTCCTCTTCCAGAATGCTTGATATTGCATTTTCCAGGCCATGAGATCGATCTCTCCTCGCATGGGATCGATCTGGCCTTTATCCTGCACCCTTTTTTGCTGCAAATTCTCCATTTAAACTCTTACTAAATCACTTCAATATTCATTTATCAATCCATTCACACTTAGAACTCAAAACATTTATTTCTTGTAATTCATATGTAATGTGACTCGTCTATACATCAAATAATCATATACACTAACATAGAAAATTAAGGGTCTTACAACATTTATAAGAAGTATGTTTCAGAAATGTGTTTTCGAGCATGTGTTATTGTGTTATAAGAACTTTGAGATAAAAGAAACTATCAGTTTTATAAGTATACAGTCGAATTCTTGAGCATTCAGAACATGACATGCATTATCATGTTAGAATGAATGTGTATTAGAATGTCATAATTTCAAGATTTGTGTTCTATGGTTAGATCAGAAAGAAAACTGAGATACTTTAAAGTATCATATTCTCCTGAAAGACCCTGACAGCATCACTAGCCTTAGTGATGCCTAGTATTAGAGCATTATACGTTTATTGGAAATAAGAAAATTACTAGAATTATAAGATATGAACTTTTTGTGTTATACGATTTCAGTTTATTGTGACATGCATTAGAATCAGTATCTTGTATGTTATTACCTTTGTACTTGTGTAATTTACTTACTGCTCCACTATTTTCTATCACAGGTTAAGATGAAAGGTGTATTGGCATCAACTGTAGTATTTGGCTTTAAAGATTCTAGCTTCGGAGGTATAGCAGTTCACTTTCGGTATCTATTTCAATTGTGTGTATGAATTTATTTTTAGACATTTTTAAACCAGTACATGAGTCGAGAAGTTTATTATATCAAAGTTTTTTTATGCGCATAAAATATTATGTCTGGCGATGTATATGAATTTTTATTTACCGATAGTGCAAAAGCCAATAAAAATGATAGATTATTTTTCAGTGTATATTTGGAGAACCAAATGGTCTTCAAAAATTATGAAATTTGGGCATAAGGTACATACTAGAGTGTTACAATGTGCTAAGAAGTTAGATTTGATTTTCGATTGCTTATGGCCTAGGGTTAGACTGACAGTTTAAGATACGTCAAAACTAAAAAAATTTCATTTTTTGGAAGGTTGACTATTGGGTTATTTCGAATGATTTTTGACATGAAATTAGACTGGGACCTTAGGTTCAATACCTTAAACCAAGTTAGGTGAATAGTAACCTATTAGTATTGTTTAGGACTACTCACATGAAAAACCAATGTTAAAGGAAAAGTGAAAAAGTTAGCCCAGATTTTCGTACTTCCACAATATGTTACTAATTTTTTATCGTATCCTTCAAGATGTGACAGACGTTGATCATGTTAATACAGTCATTTGTCTCTTCTTTGTGTTGATATGCTTGATATCTTTGATTATATCATATATTGGCCTTCATAATGTTAATATGACTTTAACACTATGCTTATTACTCCCTATGATTTTTTCTTTCTATGTACATCAATTACATATCCTTGATGCTTTGAATTGTCATCCTTCACCATTTTTACTATGACAAAAAATGGAGAAAATTGTGACTTAGTGATGATATATTGTTTTGAAAAAACATTATTTTTGAAAATTATGCCCATATGTGTTTTGCCAAATGCTTTTTAAAAATGAATATTTGATTAAGCGAGAGTTTTTTTTTTTTTAAAAGTTAGCTTAAGTCTTATCATATCAGATAACTCTCTAAAATATCACTTTTTGGGGCATTTTATTACACGATTTTTTTGTAAATTTTGGGATTTTTATTTATCTTCTCCTTTATTTATATGATTTGTTTTCATGTGTGGGAATTTCAAGAATACGCTAAGAAAACTATGAAAATGATACTCAAATGAGGAAAAAGTGGTCGGTTTGTGTTACAAACCTTAAACCCACATCCTAAACCTAAACCTACCCTCAACTTAACTTAAAACCCTTACCCCTAAACTATCTTGAAACCTTAAAACCTTAACCCTAAAATTTACCTATCCTAAACCATCAAAACCCTTATACCCAAAAACTACCTTTAAACTAGCAAAAACCTAACCCCACGCAAGACCTATAACCCGTAGCTTATAAACCATGCATAAACCTTACCTTAACCTAAATCATGAAACCCATATAAGCTACCCAAAACCTTTTGAGTTCAAAGCTACCGAGGAACCTCATACTAACCCCAAAGCCTAAAGCCTAAAGCACCATCCTCAAGTCTTAACAAGACAAAGAAAAACAAATGAAGAGTTCAAGATTAAGAGAAATTCTCGAAAAAGGGAAAAAAAAGTTTTCAAAGGAAAGCGACAATTAAATTGAAGATAGACTCTTAAAGGTAGTCGAGGGAAGAAAACCTACATTTAAAAACAAAATGAAGCTACTGAGAAAGTTTGTGGAATAACGGCTAGAGTGACGACAACCATCATTTTCACCATTTATTGTAAATTCTTTTAAGGCTTTGTTGGTTTTTATGTTTGTTAAAATCAAGTTTCAATTTAAAAGTTCTACTGCGTTTGAATTCTATTAAGTTTTGTTTTTTGTAATTCATATTGGATTTCAAGTATTTCAATTAAACTTTCAGCATTTCAAGTTTCTTTATTATTGATAACATATTTAAATTATGTTTCTAACTTTTATTTTTCAAGCTTTACATTGAGTTTCTTTTACTTTTATGCATGTTCATAAAGATTTAATTTTATGCTTTATTTTGTTTTCATTTTACTATTTGGGTTTAATTTGGCTAGTTAGAATTTTCCTGACTAGGTGAAAGGCTAGAATAACCGAGAATTTTGCTCTCTTTTAGAAAATTAATTTACATGTTATTATAAATATTCTGAATTATACGGATAAAGAAAATCATGAGAGTTGATGGATAATAAGGATTAGAGATTTTAATAATTATAATTGATGAGAATTTAAAGGATTTAAATTTTTATATAGAATACCTTAGTCAAGAAGTTCATGACCAATTAGCATTATTTTATTTTTTAAAATTTTATTTTGTTAAATTATTATATCTAAATCAATTGAAATATTTGTTTTCAATCATAACAATGTCAACCAAACATGTTTTTTGTTTTTAGAATTTGAAAACAAAACCAAAAAAAATTTAAAAATAAGAAATAGAAAACATGAAACGATCCCAAATGACACCTTAGTTTATTAAGTTTAGGTTACTAGTTTTTTTTAATTTAAATAAAATTATTAGGCATTTAGTTTAAAAAATTTTAGTTTATGTTTTAGGTAAATTTATTATATGAAGCATCAATTTAATTTTGCTTTTAAATTTTATGTTCTTTTAAGCTAGTGTGCCCTTTTAAATTTGATGTTCTTTGAAGTTATATTGCAATTTAAATTTTATGCTTATTACGTTTTCTTGAAATTTAACTTCCATGTTCTTTAATTTAACTTGCACAATTTATTTCATTCTTCATTTTAATTATTTTAGTAGTTAATTTAATTTAGGAAAATTTGATTATTTGAATAAACTTAAGGTGTCCAATTTTGATAATTAGCTAAACAAATCTAATTAATTTTCGTGGGAACAATAATCTACTTCACCTTATATTACATGTCACGACCTGTGCACTTGTGGTATAAGCTTAGAACAAGTTTTTGGCATCAATGCCGGGGATTAGAATAGGTTATTCTTAGTTAATATTAATACTAACTTGATTATGTTTAGTTCAAACATTTTCTTTCGATTTTGTAATTATTCTATCTTAATATTTTATTTTTCTTTGGGAAGTAACATGGCTTATTGCACTAAGCCAAGAACGTAGAAGACTATTTTGTGCCTTATTTTGATGGAAACTATTCAAGCATTAGAAAGCCGAAAATTGAAGCTAACAACTTCGAGATAGATCTGAACATTATCCAAATGATCTTGAAGACGGTTCAATTTGTTGGGTTACCCACTAAAGACCCATATGTGGATCTTGTAAATTTTTTAGATGTATGTAACTTGTGCAATTACAATGGTCTTACTGATGATACCATTTGGCTAACATTGTCCTCATTTTTACTTTTGCAGTCATTTCCTCATTATTCTATCACTACTTGGGATGATTTGGCTTAAAGGTTTTTAGGCAAGTTCATTTCACTAGCATATATTGCGAATATGAGGAATGACATCTTGTCCTTTAAGCGATATGACTTCAAGTCTCTCCATGAAGCATGAGAAAGATTTAAGACTTGCTCTTGAGATATCTTTCTCATGGATTATCCGTGTGGCTATAAATTCAACTTTTTGTAATGGTTTGGATGATTTATTGAGAGTAGTGATTGATGTAGCGGTAGGTGGAACTCTTACGTGGAAGTCCATTAAGGAAGCATATGAATATATAGATGTAATGACATTGTAATAACTACAAATTTTATGTTTACGATACCATTATATGGATATGTGAACAATGTTTAAATACCCTATGTGTCTATTTTGGTGCAAATAAGGCAGTTTGCATATGGAGAGGTTTGGGAGGCCCATAAGAGTGTGCACCTACACATACAAATTTGAACAGTTATGTGACGCCCCGGAAGCACAGAAAACAGGGCAAAATTAAAACTTTTTTCACATCCATTCATAATTAAGAGTGCATTCCTGTGCAGTGTCATACATCATAATACATATGTTACCTAACTTTCACCTCAGGATCTCATCATCTCATAGTTATATTTCATACCATATACATTACTCAACTCAAGGTTAATTAATCCTAATACATCCCTTACATCATTGTACATCAAGTGTCTATAAATACAATATTAGTCTGGGTACATAAAATGATAAATTATACCTCAAAGTACAATATATGGCCTGGAGCTCAAGTCCTCCACTAGCCACTACTCCGTACGTCACAGGGAAAACTCTCTTCACTTGAAGAAATCTGGGGGGAAGGATAAAACAGGGTGAGCTTCTAAATTGCTTAGTAAGGGGTAAAGGGACTCATTTATAAAATAATGATTTGCATAGCACAATCATTTTATTTTGTGGGTGGAAACCCAATAAACTCAGTAGAAAAGTGTAGCATAAATAATTAAAACATCATCTCAACTCATTTCCCAAAGCTTATGTAGAAACATTATAATAAATGGCTCAAACCATGATTACAAGTAGTTACAAGCATGTGAAAATCAGAATGCGATAATGGCTTTTCTCATAAAAACGTGATAAAAATCACCGCATGTAGTAATGCACGGGCGCAGCCACCAGACACAATCTCATGTGTATAAAAAGGAGACTAGGCAATAAAAGTCATATAAAAACTCTTCATGGCACATTAAAATGATTAAAATCGTCCCCTAGGCGGATATCCCCAATCGAGGGATTTCGTTGACAATAATACACCCATGGCCATGGTTCGCTGTAGACTTGATCAGAGTCGTATAGCTATCGATCTTACATGCTATCAAAGATACACATGAGATTGTGTCTGGTGGCTACGCCACGTGCATTACTACATGCGGTGATTTTTATCACGTTTTTATGAGAAAAGTCATTATCGCATTCTGATTTCCACATGCTTATAACTACTTGTAATCATGGTTTGAGCCATTTATTATCATGTTTCTACATGAGCTTTGAGAAATGAGTTGAGATGATGTTTTAATTATTTATGCTACACTTTTCTACTGAGTTTATTGGGTTTCCACCCACAAAACAAAATGATTGTGCTGTGCAAATCATTATTTTATAAATGAGTCCCTTAACCCCTTACTGAGCGATTTAGAAGCTCACCCTGTTTTATCTTTCCCCCCAGATTTCTTCAAGTGAAGAGAGATCGAGGGATTTCATCGACAATAATACACCCATGGCCATGGTTCGCTGTAGACTTGATTAGAGTTGTACAGCCGTCGGTCTTACATGCTATCAAAGCATGACCCGATCTTACATGCTATCAGAGCAATTTCACTCATCGTTGCGACGAAACAGTGTCATCTCACATTACCAGAACGGAGGAGTTGGTCTTACATGCTGCTAGAGCACAGCCCGGTCTTACATGCTACCAGAGCAAAGCTTGATGTGTATTCAACATGACGCGCCTAAGTCTCAGTAATAGCCATTATCAAATAAAACCGTTTTGTCTTCACGTAGCGCTCATAATGGTTTTTCTCATAAAACTCATCTCAAAATTGTTTTGTACTCAACACAAAACATGTCAAAACCAAGATCAAACTGGCAAAACCACGCACACATTTCTCAAATCTCAGTGCGCCTTAACGTAGAGCCCAAATCACTTTTCACTTTTTAAACTCAAAATGGTTGTAAAACAATTTCACATTTAGTTTACAACTCATAAAAATTGGGCCCTAACCGGCTATAAAATCATGTGCAGTAACTCATTCTCAACTCATAAAAACATGCTTGTTTTCTCAAATCACATTTCATGCTACAATATCATCACAAAATCGCATTCACAAATGAGTTTAAGCTTTCCCTTACATCGTTGCACCTCGTATAGTGCAATCGCTCCCCCAAACGATAGACTAGCCACGCATTCCTCTCTGGAACTCCCGGGCTATCCAAACGATGTTAAAATATCAATAATTCATCTCAATCACATCATCGAGCACATATTTGCTCATATTCTCGTTAAATATTACAGACCTCATTTTTCTCATATTCCTATCCTAATCCACATTTTTCATGCATAATATCCACGCCAAAATCACCTCATCGTCTCGATTCCAATTTATAGTGAAAATCCCAAAATTACCACAAATTGCACAATATCATCATCATTCCCGCAAAATCATAATTTCATCAACTCTAATAATTTCCTAGCTATTTTATCACAACACCCATAGTCACAATCACCAAAATCACCTAAATATCAAAGATTTAAGCTTAGAAATTTACCCAAAACTTATGGAGAGCTCTATTCGCACCTCGATTAAATTTGTCTTTCGATTTCCAAGTATGTTGCTCTCCTTTGGTTGAGGCACAACTTTCCTTCTTGCTACAACCCTTGATTCGAACGGAAATGGGCGATTTGGAGGAGAGAGAAAGTTAGGTTTTTTGAAAATGGCGATTTGGTGAGAGAGAGATCGATTTTCAGAAAAACAAAGGGTCCTTATATAGGCAGAAGGTAGGAGATCGATCTTTCTTTGAATTTGGGAACATTTTGGGGTAATTTTATGCCTAGGAGATCGATCTGTCGTGGGGTGAGATCGATCTCTTAATTGCTTCATGAGATCGATCCGCTCCTTGAAGAGATCGATCTTCTGTTTACAGAATGCTTCATGAGATCGATCTTCTCTTTACAGAAACATTTTGAGATCGATCTTCTTGCCTATGAGATCGATCTGCCTATCGGTTCTTGCACATTTCCTGCATTCTGGAGCCATGAGATCGATCTCTTATCCTTGGAGATAGATTTGGCCTTCACAGATTGTACTGTTGTTGCATCAATTTGCAAAAAACTCAATGTAAAACTTCCCAAAATCTACCCCATAGTCCATATTTCAATCCATACACATTCAAGACTTAAAGACCTCATTTCCTTATACTTCATCATATTTAAAACTTGTGTGTACATATACATATCATAATTACATACACAAAATTACAATTCTCATAAATGGGGTATACAAAATTCACAGTTCTCACATCCTCCCCACCTTTAAAGAATTTGGTCCTCCAAATTCAACTCGACTCGTCAAACATATAGGGGTACTTCTCCTTCATGAGACTCTCCAATTCCTAAGTTGCCTCTTCCATTGAGTGATGTTTCCACAAAACTTTCACTAATGAGATGTTTTTGGTTCTAAGTACCTTCTCTTTTCTATCGAGAATCCGGATGGGTTCTTCAGTGTAGCTCATGTCCTCTTGTATGTCCATCTCTTCATACTCTATGACAAGAGAAGGGTCCGGGTGGTACTTCCTTAACATAGACACATGGAAGACGTTGTGTATTTCGGACATCTATGGGGGTAATGCAAACCTGTAGACTACCTCTCCCACTCTCTCAAGAATCTCGAATGGTCCGATGTATCGAGGACTCAATTTCCCTTTCTTTCCAAATCTCATGATGCCCTTACTCAGTGATATCTTCAGAAATACTGCATCACCAACATCAAATAATAATAATAATAATAATAATAATAATAATAATAATATATTAGTTCTAAGAACTAATGTTTACGGGGAAAGTAGAAATAAAATTTGTATACGCGTGAACTAAGGGAGAATCTATATGGGATATAAAACGCAACTACTAGATTAAAAGTTAATTTTATGTATTTAGTAAAGAAAGTTACCAAGTGCATAAATATGGCTATATATATCTATATACATATGGGTAATTCACTCCTTGAGTTAAATGTATGAATATATATATATATATATATATATATATATATATATATAAATGTGTAAATGTATACATCCATGTATATATATATATATATATATATATATATAGATATATATATATATATATATATATAAAGATACATGTAGAAATATACACATGAACATGAGATATGAAATTGGTTTCATTGGAAACCAAAACTCGAGAACTGCAGTGAAATGGAGAAAATGTGAAGGAGTGGAGATTGTGTGTGGAAGAGAAGCATGAAGACTAAAATAAAAAAAAAAAATGGAAATGGTCTGAACTAGGCTATTGAAGTTGTGTAAGAGAAAGAAAAGAAAGCTACCTTGTAAGACCCGTAATTTAATATGTACTCTTTATGATTTTATGATGTATGGACGAGTCACATTCGATATAAATCATAAGACATGGAGGGGTTATGATGCCATTTGTGTGATAGTATACTAACTAAATCTGCCCACTTCCTACCGAGAGCCATAGATTCTTTGAGTTCACTTGCGGAGTCGATTGTTAGGGAGATAGTTAGACTGCAGGGTATTCCAATGAGTATCATATTAGATAGTGATTCCAGGTTCACCTCTCAATTTTGGAAACAGTTTTAGGAAGCCATGAGATCCAGATTACATAGTGTTCTATCCTCAAACAGGTGGTTAGTTTAAATGGACTATATCGACTTTAGAGGATATGCTAAGGGATAGGACAACCACCTTACACTAGCTGAATTTTCCAATAACAACATTATCAATCTAGTAATTAGATGGCTTTATATAAGGCTTTATATGGAAGGAAATGCAGATCTCCTATAACATAGGAAGAAGTGAGCGAGCATAAGATTTTTATTCTTGAGTTAGTTGAGAAAGCTTTTGAGACAGTCATATTGATTTGTAATAGAATAACAACCGTACAGAACCTCACATCAAGGAAGATATCTAGAGTTTCAGATCAGGGATAAGGTATTCCTCAAGGTCTCTTTATCTAAGGGTATCATGAGATTCGAAAAAAAAAGGAAAGTTAAGTCCTCGATTCATTGGCCCTTTTGAAATCTTAGAGAAGGTAGCAGACATGGCATACAGACTAGCATTCCCGCCATAGTTCTCTAGTGTCAGACCCGTATTTTATGTAGCTTGTCCCTTATGATTCCTACGTGTGTACAAACACTCAATTATTACAGTTGAATCATAAGAAGAGTATTTACTACAATATAAATTGCAATGATGAATAGAAATGCATATAAGCTACATAAAAGCCAAATAAGAGCAATAAGAGTCACAGGCTAAACCGAATGGATTTGAATCATGCTGACTGAAGATAAGAACTTATGAAATGAAAATATAGAGAGCTCATGAATGGAAGTCAGTTTGATTTGGTCCCGAGCACATAAAAGTAGAGAAAATGCCAAAAAGGGGCTAAACGAGCCCGGAATGGTCTATTTGAGGTGTTTTTGGCATATTCACCTCTCGAAAAAGGCCAAAACATAAAGAGAAGAGTGCGAACCATGGAAATGACACTTTCAA
The DNA here is from genome assembly GCA_033439115.1 of Firmiana major. Lineage (NCBI taxonomy): Eukaryota > Viridiplantae > Streptophyta > Magnoliopsida > Malvales > Malvaceae > Firmiana > Firmiana major. The sequence goes on from CM065907.1 coordinate 13,668,118, forward strand.
AATTTTGAGAAAAAGTCAAACGTGGTCAATGGTTAAGAAAAGTCGATGGTAGTTAAGAAAAGTGGACTTTGACCATAGTTGACTAACTATGGTTAGAAATTAACCTAAGTATGGAGAAAAATTGGGGAAGAAATATTTTTGGTTAGAATACAAGATATTCATCCCCCAAAGTAAGGAAAATTAATTTAATTGAGTTCTAGATTAAATTAAATGGGTAAAATGCAATGGGCCAAAGTTGGAATTCTTAAAGCCCATTAAGGTGCAACAAGTGTGGGCCGAATTTGTTAGGCCCATTAGGCCGAATTGCCGGGCTGATTTTTAGGCCCAATATTGAGACAATTGAAGGCCCAATAGGTAGCAAAAATTTCAATCCGAAAATCCAAAGGGAAGGCCTAAACTGAGAGGCCTAAAGTTAAGGCCCATTAGTTTATTTCAAGCCCATTAGTTAACAAACTATAAGCCCAATTTGGTAACCCATGACCCAAGCCCAAATTAAGGACTGAATTTTAAGACTTAAGGACTAAGTCTTAAGCATAAAAATCAGCCAACAAGTTGTTGTCATGACCCAAATTACCTAAAAAAATAAATCACTACAATTTTTTTTTTCATTTTTCGTTTGTTATTTAATTCTTACCTTCCTCTCATCGTGACCATCCTACCAACAATTGGGCTATGATTCGATGTTAGTCCCCTTACATTACTTACCATTCCATTTCCATGTTACATTTACACATTAGGATTTTTCTATCCTTTGACTTTAACTAATACGTTCACAATTGCATTTACATAACCTTACATCCCCGACGTCATATACGTTTACAGTACTGTGCATTTACATATTTAGATACAAAACCATACAAGTGTGTATACCTTTTCTTGATGGGAAACAGTGGATATCAGGAATGCATGATCATTACCACTTTCTATCCACTGAAAGTACTTTGTAGAGGGGGAAAATAAGGGGGGGTGAGCAACCACACACTTAGTAAGGCAATTATGCAAGTAAGTAGATAGCTCCACTATCTACATACTCATAATGCCATGCCCTTAAATCCATTTCTTTTTGTTTAAAGCTCACGTACGAAATCATGCACACATCAATGCCATAGTTTATAAAAGCTGTTCGTGCTTTTGAAAATCATGTAACTCATGCCTCAATGGCCTCTCATGTAAAATCATAAAATGCATGAATTAAATCAAAATCATGCATTTGCAATTAAAGCATGGATAACCTCCTCATGCTAAAACATTTCATTGCATGAATTATAAACAATTATGAAAAATACATGATGCTGAGTTTCCATAAAACCTTAGAAAACACTTAATTCATTTCAAAAATCCACATCCATCACACTCATCAGGTCTCAACCCCTCCCTCGGGTGATCCTGATCCACAGAAAATCATTTATTTCCAAGCATTTCTGAAAACATTGAAAATTTCATTTATTCACAACAAAACCAATATCATCAGTTAGGATCCAACCCCTCCCTCGGGTGGTTTAGACTCACACAAAATCCACGTATTCTCAAGCTTTCAAAACATCAGATAGTAACATGCGAGACTAGGCAATGTATCATGGAAATAACTAGGACTATGGCCATATTCTCATGATCCCAGGCTACACGGATCAGGTGTACGGGGTATCACCACTATCGGGAACCTCCACAGGAGGTGTGTCAAATCCAACCCGTCGGTCCAACTCGATCACTCGCATCCGAAGACGCCACATAAATATAATATATCATAACACGGTACAGCGTACTCCATGCGATTTGCATGGTATAACGTACTCTGTAGACCCATATCTCATATCAATACTCGTGCTATGTCTAAAAACGCACATGCGAGCATGTTTAATCAGCGTGACACACAGTCTACCCGAAGCTCCAAGCACGGCTCATAGCATGTCTCAAATCAAAATGCACGTGCGAGCCTATTTAATCGGTGTAACACGTAATATACCCAAAGCTCCAAGCACGGTTGTAATTTACTCATAAAACCAGTGCGAGCTATGCTTAAGCACTCTATCATAAAATCAAGTAAAACTAGTTCGAGCTAAGCTCCAGCACTCTGTCACAAAAATCATGTGAAAATCTTGTGCGAGCTAGGCTCCAGCACCCTGTCACGAAAATCATGTGAAAATCTGGTGCGAGCTAGGCTCCAACATCCATGCATGTAAAACTCTAGTGCGAGCCCCTACTCCAGTACTAATGCATGCGTCACACAGTTCAAAATTCGTGAGAGCTAAGCTCTAGCACCTCTCATGCATGTCAAATCATTAAAACTAGTGTGAGCAATCGCTCCAGCACCTTTTTATGCATATCATGTCACACAAATCGGTGCGAGCAACCGCTCCAGCACCATTATGCACACTCACAACCTCAGACATAGTGCGAGCAAGGCTCCAGCACCATCTGTTTCCATATAAACTTGATTGTTGGCCCATTTTCTAAAGAATTTCATTTAAATCTAAATAACAGTTACGTACTGTTATCTTGTGAAATTTATGCAAACACTGGCCAATCTACCAATTTGCTTTGCTTGAAAACCATGAAAATTTCCCAAATCATGCATGTTATGCTTTCACCATCCCTAGGTGAATTTTCCTTGAATAAGGGTAAAATAGTCTTTTACCCATCCCGGGTCCTTAAAATTTTTAATCCATTTTTAGGACCTTTATACATTTTCAGTGTACGTAAAAGCTGTTAAAAATACGCATAACTACCTCTAGTTACTCGCAAAATTCCCTTACCTCATTTTTCTGTACAGTCTGACCTTTCCACTGATGTCTCGTCACGCAGTCTGATTTGCTCCCAATCTAATCTCCGGAACTGTGTATAAATATTCATTAAGTCAATGCAATATAATTAATTTATTTCGTATTTTTTGGGCTTAATTTAAATCATTGAGCTCGTTTACCCATATTAGGCCCGATTGTACCATAATGAGGCTTAATCAGCCTTAAGCCCATTTTGCACTTACTATTCACATCATTGAGGCCTATTGGGGTCATTGGGCCCATCAATATTTATTGGGCCTCGTTCTAAACTCTCGGATAGCTCAATTAATTATTTACGACAATTTATCTAAAATTCCATAAAATAATTCATTTTATGCTGAAATTAAATCCGTAATTTAATGATATAAATAATGGTTACTTACCCGAGATTTCATGATAGTACAAAAATCGAGGCTGACTCAAGCTCTCGTTTGTTGCCAATTATCGAGCTACACATTTATATATTTTTCGGGTCAAATTCGGTTAAATATTTATTTAAATAATTATTCTGAAAATTAAATCGGTTCATTTGACCAATTACCGGCTTTCTCGTAGCTCGACTGCATCGTCAGATTTTCTCCCTAATTTTTCCTCTATCCTTTTTCTTTTCTTTTCTTTCTTTTCTTTTTCTTTCTTTTCTTTCTTCCCTGGCTGAACCGGTCCGGTCCGGTTCATCTCGGTTCAGTTCGGTTTGGTCCGGTTATGTTCTCTCCTTCGCCGTTCGGAGCTTCGTCGGCTTCTTTTTCCAGCTTATCAGCGTGGTTGTCCGGTGCACGGATATGGTGTCGGTTTCACTAGGACTGGCCGGAAAGTGGCCGGTTCGGCCTCGTCTATCCTCGGTATCGCTACCGTTTCTCCTTTCTCGACGTTGCTGGTGTTGGCCACTTGTTCCCGAGCCGTTTCTACCACCAATCGACTCAGTATCGCATGGGGGACCTTTGGTAGGCGGTGGCTATGTTCGAATCGACGTCGGCGGTGATGATTTTCTCTTCCCCCTTTTCGGTTTCTCCTCGATGATTTCGCGATTTTTTGGTGGCTGGGGGAGCGTGTGTTGGCCGGTCAAGGCTCCCTCGGTATCGGCCTTGCTTCGCCGGTCGCCTCGCCCTCCATCGTGCCGCCATTCGTCGGGAACCAGGGATCGCTCCCTGCTTCTGTTTTGGTCGCGCGAACTGTTCGCGTCGCACAATCCAATTTTCCTTTTTTTTTCTTTTTTTATTTATTGATTTATTATTATTATTATTATTATTTTCTTATTACATTAATTGAATAAAATATAATATTTTTGCCAAAATATCCCAAAAAATATTATATTTTATTCATTTAATCAATTAATGCATTTATTTGTCTGATTTTATCTTTTCGATACATTTTTCCAATATTTTCAGGATAATTTCCCGAGGTGAAAATTTCGGTTAATTCCGATAAATTCATATCTTGATCAATTTAACCTAAAATTTAATTTTTGCTCCTTTATTGATCAAGATTCCCTGAATCCATGTTTACAATGTCAATTTCTTACCGAATTGACATCGAATTTTGGGTCTTTTGACCGTTTTACCCTTCAACGTATTCGGGAGCAAACCAATCCAACTTCCCTTCACGAACCCTTTCTCATTTCATGTTTTAAATCCTTATCTCCAATCAGAATGGTTCGATTCTCATTCATTTAATCTGTGGCCATTTCAATCCTTCATTTGATCTTTAAATGCATTCGGGAATTTTTTATTCATTCCATTTACATTTTTCATTCACGTACAACTCTTCTTATGATTCAATTTACATCCAACCATATTTACATCATATGAATCATAAGGAATTTCGATAAAAAAATCGGGTCTTACATAATCTCCCCCACTTAAGAAATTTGGTCCTCCAAATTAGAACCAAGTCAAATGGGTCCATAAACAACTCCAGGTACGTCTATTGCATCATACTCTTTAATTCCCATGTGACCTTTTTCAGAGTGTAATACTACCAAAGGACTTTCAATAGGGAGATCGTCTTAAACCTCGACACTTTCTCCTCCCTATTTAATGTCCGAATCAATTTTTCAATATACGACCTACTCTCTTTGAGCTTCAACGGGTCTCCGTCTCTTGTCAGCATAGCTTTTCTGTCTGCTCTGCGGTATTCTCCATCACTCACAATCAATTTAACACCTTTAGAGACTTATTATACCAATTTAGGAGCACTTCTCTATCTGTGTCACGACACAAATTACCTAAAAATCAGAGTAAATTTTTCGCTTTTTCATTTATTATTTAATTCTTACCTTTCTCTCATCGTGACCATCCAATAACACAGTTGGGCTATGATTCGGTGTTAGTCTCCTCTCACCTATTTACCATTCCATTTTCATAATCACATATCAGAGTTTACTATCTTTTGACTTTAAATAAATACATATTCAATGGTATTTATAACTCTACATCCCCGACATTATATCCGTTTACAGTACTGTGCATTACATGTTCAGATACAAAACTATACAAATGTGTATACCTGTCTCTAGATGGGAAGCAGCGGATACCAAGCATGCAAGTCCTCAGTCGCTTACTAAATACTGTGAGTGCGCTGAAAAGATGGGAAAATAAGGGGGTGAGCAAACCACACGCTCAGTAGGGCAATTATGCAAGTAAGTAGATAGCTCCACTATCTACATGCTCATAATGCCATGCCCTTAAAATCCATTTCTTTTCATTAAAATCTAAAAGCACAAATCATGTATTTCATCATGACTTAGTTTATAAAACTGTTCGTGCATATATAAATCATACTACTTATGCATCAATAGCATTTTATGTGACATCATTAAATCATACTTAGCATGAATTAAATCAAAATCATGCATTCTTTCATGTCATGTAAGACAAATCATAAATTTGAAATGAAAGCATGGAAAACATCATCATGCTACTGCATTCAAATCATTCTATTAAAATGCAGAATAAAATAACCCCATCCACGTCAATTATCTCATAAGTAAATCTCAAATTCATGAAACAAGTCATTAAAATTCATTATAAAGCTTCGGTTATAAAATCACCCTTCTTTCAGGGTCACATATCATAAAATAATAAAATCAGGGGCCTGACCCCACCCTCGAGTCTACCCTGGTCTATCGACCAATAGTTATATCATGTGAGACAAGTAGGTGACTATCAGTAACAACATAGGACTATGGCCATAACCTCGTGATCCTTGGCAACACGGTACCTAGTGTGCGGGGTATCACACCTGAAACGGGAGGCGGGTCGTCATACTCGCCAGAACAGCATAACACCAGGATTGCGAGGGCAAGGCTTGCTGCCTTGTGGCTAATGCCACTCCACTCCAACAATCCCCACGGTATAGCGTACTCTGCGTGACATACACGGTACAACGTATTCTGTGAACCCAAGCTCAATCAGGGGTGCCTATAATAGGTCTTATCCACCCATATTATCTCTGTCTCAGTAGGCATGTGTGAGCATATCATCTCACTGTGACACACAGTCTATAGGAGGCTCCAACACGGCTATATGCATGTAATATAAATCCATGTGCGAGCGAAGCTCTAGGACGGCTCCATGCATATTCATGATATCTGAAAATCTCGTGCGAGTGAAGCTCTAGCACTGTTTCATAGAAATTAATGAAATCTGTGTACGGGCAGCGCTCTAGTACGACTTAAAATAATTATAAATTCAATCATAGTCCACGTACAAGCAATGCTCTAGTACGGGTATGTATTAAAACTCAATGAAAACCTCGTACCAGAAAAACTCCAGTACGGCTTAAAAATGAATGAGTTATAAATCCATATAAAATCATGTGCAAGCAATGCTCCAGCACGAATGAATGCTCAAGTAAATCAAAACTTCATACGAGCAACGCTCCAGTGCGGCTTTATGCATAATTACATCAAATCTCGTGCGAGTTACACTCCAGCACGGCTTTTATGCAATATCATATCAAAACAAGATGCGAGCTAAGCTCCAGTATCTCTCATGCATGTCAAACCATAAAAACTAATGCGAGCAATCGCTCCAGCACCTTTTTATGCATATCAGTCAAAACAAGTCAAAACATGTCAAAACATGTCAAAACAGAGTGCGAGCTAGGCTCCAGTACTTCTCATGCATTTCACAATAGAAAAATCAGTGCGAGCAACCGCTCTAGCACATTTCATGCATATGATGTCACACAAATCGGTGCAAGCAACCACTCAAGCACATTTATGCACACTCACAAATGCAGATATAGTGCGAACTATGTGCCAGCACTATCTGTTTCCATATAAACTTGATAGTTGGCCGTTTTCCAAAGAAATTTCATTCAAATATAAATAACACTTACGTAGTGTTATCTTGTGAAATTTATGCAATTACTGGCCAATCTATCGATTTACTTTGCTTAAAAACCAATAAAATCCCTTAAATCAGAAATTTCCTTAAATCATGCATTTCATGCATGTCATGCTTTCACCATCCTTAGGTGAACTTCCCTCAATAGGGGTAAAATAGTCTTTTTACCTATTTCGATCCTTAAAATCATTTAAACCATTTTTAGAACCTTTGTACAATATCAATGTATACATACATATTCAGTGTATACAAAAACTATTAAAATACGCGTAGCTACCTCTAGCTACTCACACAATTCCCGTACCTCATTTTTCTGTATAGTCTGACCTTTCCACTGATGACTCGTCACACAGTCCGATTTACTCTGAATCCAATCTCCGGAACTGCGGATACACATTTATCAGGTCAAATACAATATAATTTAATTGTATTTTCATATTTTCTGGGCTTAATTTAAATCATTGGGCCCGTTTACCCATATTGGGCCCGATTGCACCATAATGGGTCTTAATCGGCCTTAAGCCCGTTTTCCACTTACTATTCACATTATTGAGGCCTATTGGGCTCATTGGGCCCATCAGTATTTATTGAGCCTCGTTCTAAACTCTCGGATAACTCAATTTAGTATTTACGACAATTTATTCCAATTTTCAAAATTTAATTCATTTATGTGGAAATTAAATTCGTAATTTATCTAACGCGCATAACGATGCAAATTATCGTAAATAAGGGTTACTTACCAGAGATTCCAAGATAGTACGTAAATCGAGGCTGTCTCGAGCTCTCGATTGATGCTAATTGTCGAGCTACACAATTTAATATTTTTTCGGGTAAACTTTCAGTCAAATTTTAATCAAATTAAATATTTTGAAATTTAAATCGATCAATTCGACCACTTACCGACTTACCCGTAGCTCGATTGCATCACTGGAATTTTTCTCAATTTTTTCCTCTTTTTCTTTTTCCCTTTTTCTTCTTTTTTCCCTTTTCTTTTTGGCTGAACCGGTCTGGTCCGGTTCAACCGGGTTCAGACCGGTTCGGTCCAGCAGTTCGGTCCAGCGGTTCAATCCGGTTCAACATCATTTGGTCGTTTCGGTGCCGTCGGGCCGGTTCTCGGCATGATTCCGGTGTCATTCGGCTCGGTTGCACCTGGGCATCCAAAATCGGGCCTCGGCTGAGTCAAAACGGCGCCGATGGCCGCCAATCGGGCCTTCTCTTTTGCGGGATCTCTTTCCATTTTCGGCATTCTCCTCCGTTCTCGGCGCACGTGCCGACTGTCGGTGGTTCCCACGAGGCTCGTTGACCTTCGACGGCCTTCGCCTGGGGTCCCTGGCCGCCAGTGGTGGCTCGTCCGGTGGATTCCTCTTCCCTCGGGTTCGGCTTCCGTTTTCGCTTGTTTTCCCTCTTCGCATTTGTTTTCCAGATTTCGTTTTTGTTTCCTTTGTTTTTTTACTTATTTTATTTATAATATATTTTTATTATTATTTTAATCAATTAAAATATATTAAAATTGCCAAAATATCTTCAAAAATTATTATTTAATTCATTTAATCTATAAATGAATTTATCGGTATTATTTCATCTTTTCGGTATAATTTTCGATTATTTTCGGGATTATTGTTCGATACGAAAATTTTGACTTATTCCAATAAATTCATATCTTGATCAATTTAACCCGAAATTTAATTATTTCTTCATTATTGATCAAGATTTCTCAAGCCATTATTTTTAATTAAATTTTCTTATCCCGATTAATACCTAATTTTGGTATTTTGATCATTTTGCCCTTGCACGTGTTCGAGAATTCATTTTCAATCCTTTTGTATTTTTAAATGCACTCAAAATTTCTATTCATTCCGTTTGCTCTTACGATAAAAGTCGGGTCTTACAATCTCCCCCACTTAAGAAATTTGGTCCTCCAAATTAGAACCAAGTAAAATGTGTCCATAAGTAATTCCGGGTACATCTATCGTATCATACATTGTCATCCTCAAATGACTTTCTCCGGAGTGTAATACTACCATCATACTTAACTAAGGAGATCATCTTACACCTCAACACTTTCTCCTTCCTGTTTAATACCCGAATTGATTTTCCAATCGTACGTTATACTTTCATTGAGCTAAGCTGTTGGAGCTCATATTCGATCACAAAAGCTAGGTCCGGATAGTATTTTCGAAGCATTATAAGATAGGACACATTGTGGATGCATGTTAATTCAAGTGGTAATGCTAACCTAAAGGTCTTATCTTCCACTTGTCCAATATCTCAAAGGATTCAATCAATATTGATTCACCCTCGGTGAATTCCAATGGTTTTCTGTCTCTTGTCAGCATAACTTTTCTATCTGCTCTGAGGTGTTCTTAATCTCTCAAAAATCACTGAACATCCTCAGAGGTTTATCTTACCAATTCGAGAACAATTCTCTGTCTGTCACTCACTTCTTCTTATCCAAGTTAGGGAACAACTCCCTACGGCCATACAATGCCTCATAAAAATTCATCCCGATACTCAAGTGACAACTGTCATTATTGGCGAATTTGATTAGTAACAACTGATCATCCCATGAGCTTATAAAATCAATGGCACACACTCTCATCACATCCTCCAGAACCTGTACAGTCCTCTCTGACTGACCATCTGTCTGAGGACAGAAGCTGTGCTAACACTCAGTCGGGTTCCCATAGCTTCCAAAACAATATTCCCAGAAGTGGAAAGTGAAGCGGGAATCCTTATCTGACACCATGCTCACTGGAACGCTACATAATGTTTCACAATTTTCCATACACAAAAATCTGCCTATACACTCAGAGTATCTGGGGATTTTCATAACTAGAAGGTAGGTAAATTAAATTTATCTATCGACTATCACTTAGATAGCCTCGTGATTCATCCAGGTCCTCTGTAACCCATCACGAAATTTATGGTAACTTATTCCCATTTCCATGTCAATATAGGTAGAGGCTGCCATAACTCTGCAGACTTCTAGTACTCTACCTTAATCTGTTGACATACGAGACACTTTTCCACAACTCTACAATATTTTTTTTTTTTATATCTGATCACCAATACCCTTTTCAGAGATTTCAATATATTTATTACTTCTTGGATGCACTGTATATCCCGAAGAGTGAGCTTCTGACAATAACACTATCTCATCAACTATGGTCTTGGGGAGTACTTATATTGTCTCTGAACCTCTGTCTGTCATCATCACTCACTGTGAACTCTGTCACTATACCCTTCTGAATCTGACCCAAAGTATCGACACCATGCCGATCATCACGCTAAGCCTGGCAAATTCGGTCACTCAATTCCGGTTCTAACCTCAGGCTAGCTGTCACACAATCAATGTCATCATCAGAAGGGATCACATCACTACTGAGGCTCACAACTGCTCTAGCAGCTCATGCTCCCTTACCATCATATGTAACACCATCCCGAGGCTCTTTCTGCTTAAGGCATCAGCCATTACATTAGCCTTTCTTGGGTGGTAACATTAAAATGTTCACAATCATAATCCTTAGAAGCTCTAACTCTCTTAGTTATCTCAATTTCTACTCTTTCTGTGAAAACAGATACTCGGAGCTTTTACGTTCAGTGCATATCCGAAATTTCTTACCATTTAAGTGGTGGCGCCATACTTTTAGTGTAAACGCTACGACTGCCAACTTTAAATCATGGGTCGGATAGTTTCTCTTACGGTCCTTGAACTATTCTGGATCCATAAACGACTATCTTTCCATTTCACATCAATACACAGCCCAATTCTTATTTAGGTATCCATACACACTGAAACCTCTTGAGCTGTTAGTCATGGTGAGAATAATTATGGTGGTCAGTTTATTACTTCAATATACCAAAACTCACCGAAGCTACTTTCATACTTATCATACCACTCGTATGAAATCGTTTTCCAAATGAGATGTGTCAACTGAGCAGCCAATTTTGAGAAACTCACAACACCTCGTCTGTGAGATAGTTTCTAATTGCTACTCATGCTCTTCCCTGGACTTCGAATACATCAAAATATCATCGCTAAAGATGACAACCAATCGGTCAAGGTAAGGTTTAAATACCTTATCGTAGTTGAGCTCCACTAAATATTTCAATCACTCATATCCTTGACCTATGTACTCCTAAATGTATAATGTCATTTCGAAATCGCTTCCGTTCAAGATACTAACCAACGTCATTTCATTTTTTCTTATATTAACGGCTTTTATAAAATTTTAATTTTTTAAACCTTCATGATTAATCAAATTCTATATCTCTTTACCGTACCAGTAAAGGTACTCAAATTTTAAATGCATATATTACGACTGTCGATTTCAATTTATAGGTTATGTGTGCGCTTCTAGACGCTGTCTAGTCTTCAAGCGAGGAAGTATTTTGAAATACCTTTATTAACCATTAGACTTGACTACATGGACTGGGTGTAGATATATCCACCCCTTATCCTTGGTCGTAATTCATATTCACTACATATCAAAGATATCCAAATTACTTTACATATCAAAGATATTCTTACCTTGCATACGCCTCTTATTCCAATATATCTCCTTTCATATATCACTTATAACAAACTCTTTCATTACTTGTCAAACTTATAGTACACCATTCAGTGATGTTTTCACCCCTATTTTCAACTTACAATCTCTATACCCATATTCAGTTAATGATAATCATCTAACCATCATCCTCATCTTGCCTAAGGGTATAGGCTTCACATCTTTCACTAACTTATAAGCAACTGAAGGCGGTATGAATAAATGCGTGGCACTAGGAGCAATTAAAATAATTATTTCATTATTCACAACCAGTGTGGTATCTTTCCACCACATTCGATGAAACATCAATAGTGTCCGGGTCCAAGGCATACAATCGCCCTCGTCCAACATCTTATTTTCGTGGTAACTACCACACATTCTACACTGTTTACACTGCTTACACTACTACTCTATTACACTGCTCAACTACTATGGAGCAGGTCGGGGTCCTCAAATCACAATACCCCTCAAAAATATTGTATTTGGATACACTGGGGCTACCAATCATCTTACCCCGTGACTCATCAGCTCTAAGCTTTGATCAAACTACCTTTTTTTCCTATTCTGACATCTCTGTCATTCACTATTCTCTTTTTGTCTCTATTTCGGCCCTTATTACCTTTTCCCAAACTCAGAGGCGTGCAACTCATGATCTTATTAACACAACTGTAGTTTGCGCATTGCCTCGACATAGGTAGTGATATCTAACGGCCCAATCAGACTCTGATTAACAATATGAGCCCTTCCATGAACTTTTAGACATCTCGACTCTCACTGTTCATAGTGTCCGAGTCATATTTGCCCAAGTATATAAACTGAGATTCATACTCGTTAATCAACCAGTTCCTCTGGGTCAGAGTAGATAATTTCATCTGTAATTTCCTTTAAACAATATCTGGGATATTCTTTCACCGGAATACATCTGAAATTACTTTCCATGTCCATTTTGGATGTCTAACTCTTAATATGGGTCAAGCGGACTTCCACCAATGTTTCGACTCGCCCTCAAATCTCATGCATACTCTGAGCAATTATGTGAGACCCCGTATATGTAAAGTTGTAATGTGTAATGAATGTGAATGGACTTGTAATGTAAAGTATGATCGATGTAAGTCCATGGATTCAATGTATGTATGTGTAATATGATTTGTAACATACATACAAGTTCCATTGAGTATGAATATGAAGGAATGAGTTCTTATGAGTGATAGATGTGATTGAAACTCAAAATGAGTAGTGTGGTAAATGGATGGAAGCTGCATGAATATAAATGCTTCCATTTGGTTATATATAGTATACCTTTGGACATACAATGAATGCACACAAGTTTCAATGTGCATAAGGTATGAATGGATGCCATTTTCAAGTTATAAAGGTGGATAGATGAGAAAATGGCCATGACAGCAGATTAAGGATGTATTGGTGTGAGTTGCAGCAAGAAAACTGCAAAAAATCTGGAAAGTATGAAGGCCAGATCGATCTCATAAGATGAGAGATCGATCTGGAAGAGCCAGAATGCTCTTATTTGGGCAATGGAATAGAGCAGATCGATCTCCAATGGGGCCAGATCGATCTCCTAAGCATTCTGTAATGAAAAGATCGATCCTCAAGCTCCCAAATCGATCTCCTTAGCTCTCTGTTTAGGACCAGATCGATCTCATGCTTAAAATTTTATGAAAATGAGAGATTTAAGGGGACCAGATCGATCTCCTCAAGCTATTTCTATAAAAGGAGGGCTGAAAATATGAAAATTTCAAGAAAAACACCAATCTTCCATTTCTAACCCAAAAACCTAACTTTCTCTCTCTAAAATCAGCCATTTCCAGCAAGAATTGAGGGGAGACCATTAGACATTAAGTTGTTCATCTTGAGGAAGAGAACAACATAGTTGGAACCCAAAATCCCATTGTGGGTATTGAAGGAGATAAGGGCATTGACATTTGGAGCAAGAAGAAAAATCATATTTGGTAAGATTCTAACACTCCAATCCAAGTACATTATCTATTTAATTGATTTTGGAGTTGTTTGGCATGAGTATGTATGGATGGAAACACCTAGGTTGTGTTAGAAACTAATGTAACCTAGAAAATGGAATGCCTCTAGTGTGAGAAAGTATGATTTGGGGAGTTGGTGGTTTATGGGTAATGATAAGTTGTTAAATGAGTAATGTGGGTGATTTGGAATGGTTATGTGGAGTTATAATATGGGTTTAAGTGAAATTGTGAAAATGAGTATGTATATGCTTGATAAAATGCCATAGTGAGGGAATTCATGAAATATGAACACTATGAGCTTAATGTCGATTTAATATCGATTTGGAATAAGTTAATAGGCCTAAGAAGATCTATAGACTCGAGTTATGGGTAAAGTAATGAAACGAGGCCATATAAGCATTAACAGAGGCTATAGATTAAATTGACTATAGCAAGCACAAGGGTTGCATTATATGGATCGAATATAATGTGAAATATGATTGTGTGCAGTCCCGAAGAGTTGTTGAAGACGAATCGAACTGTACGAGTAAGCAGCTTAAGGAAGTGGAATCACGAATCGCGATTCCAGGTAAGGGAATTCTGTAAGTATATAGAGGTAGCTGCTCGTAATTTGCGGGATTATAGGGTGTTTATGAAATGCATGAACATTTAAGAAATTGGTTGTTTGGTATGCAAAAATAGTTGTGAATATTGGATGATTTGGTTTACATGGATGTATAAAAAGGGATAGTAAGGCTAATAATTGCATAAATCAAGTGTTTTGAATGCTTTCACAAAACATGTGTTTGGTTTTAAACGAATTGATAAATAGGTTGGCTATTGTGGTTTGATGTTTGTAGCACATGTGAAGTGCCAAATATGTTTTGAGATAGTTTTGAAAGCTTATGAGCCGCCTATCATGTTTATGTGAATTAAATCGTGCTGGAGCCTAGCTCGCATCGGGTATTGATGTTTTCATTTGTATGAAACATGTTGGAGCTTAGCTCGCACCTTGATTTGGAAACTATGATGATGTTTATAAACCGTACTGGAGCTTCTGCTCGTACGTGGCTTTTGAGTGGTTTGTCTTATGAGTGTAACCGTACTAGAGCTATGCTCGTACGCGTCTCTTTATGATAGGATGCATGAGTCATGCTAGAGCTTTGCTCGCACAAGTTTACACATTGTGATACGTATAAGGTTGTGAAAGTCAGTAACATCCTTAAGCCTTACATCCTTAATCCAACATCCTTAAGCCCGAGGAGGCGGGGAGGCTTTGTTAGGCGGGGAGGCTCTGTTCGGTGGGGAGGCTCTCTTACGGTGGGATCCTTAAGCCAACATCCTTAAGCCCTGGAGGGGCGGGGAGGCTCTGTTAGGTAGGGAGGCTCTCCTACATGGGTACGGTAAGATCCTTAAGCCCTACATCCTTAAGCCAACATCCTTAAGCCCGAGGAGGCGGGGAGGCTCTGTTAGGCGGGGAGGCTCTGTTCGGTGGGGAGGCTCTCTTACGGAAGGATCCTTAAGCCCTACATCCTTAAGCTAACATCCTTAAGCTCGAGGAGGCAGGGAGGCTCTGTTAGGCGGGGAGGCTCTGTTCAGCAGGGAGGCTCTCCTTCACGGATATGGAAAACTCTTGGTATGGGGTAGGTAAGACCTAGGAATGGCACCCCCAATCACGATATGAGTCTACGGCGTACGCTGTACCGTGTATATCACATAGAGGACGATGTACCGAGTGATGGTTATGTGATGAGAAAGTCTGGCGAGGGATAATCCATCTTTGTGCCAGCATGAT
This sequence comes from Firmiana major, assembly GCA_033439115.1. Taxonomy (NCBI): domain Eukaryota; kingdom Viridiplantae; phylum Streptophyta; class Magnoliopsida; order Malvales; family Malvaceae; genus Firmiana; species Firmiana major. The sequence continues at coordinate 13,683,562 of CM065907.1, forward strand.
ACCCCGCACACCTGGATGAGTGTGGTCTGGGATGATTTATGATGTAGTTGGTCCACATAGGCACTTTTGATATAGTGACCTAGTTTTCATACACATGCGTGAATTGTGAAATGAAAATGTGGTTGTGATTGTGAATTGATTTGGTGGTATTTATGTGTTGAGAAAGAGGTTTATGATGTGGGTTTAAAAAGGAGGTTTCTTAATGAATTGCCCTTTTTATGAATTTAAATGAGATTGAGCATGAGATGATTTATACATGATGTTTTTACCATGTTTTATATGCCAATGTACATGATTTTGATACATGATATGTATGTATACTCATATGGCATAGTTTTATTCCTCATGCTCCTACCATAAATGATTTATGCATAACACTATCAGCATGTAGATAGAGTAGTTATCTACCATGCTTGCATTATTGCCTTACTGAGCGTGTGGTTGCTCATCCCTCTCTATTTCCCCCTACAGAGCGTGCATAGTAGCCCAGTGAGGACTGAGGCGTGGTATTTTGGACTCCGCTGCATCTCCATCGCTTAGAGGTATATACACAGTGATTCTTTTTGTATCTAAACAATGTAAAAGCATAATATTCTTTTGAGTTGTAATTATGGGGGATGTAGATGTCAGTAAAACATGTCTTTGTATAAGTACATGATTAAATGTGAATGAATGACATCGTTTTATTTAACTGTGAATGAATGGTAAGTGATGTTTATTATTGACTCATAGCCCAACAGTGTGTGGTGAGTTAGTTCACGATCGGGTAAGGTAATAGTAAAACGCAAAAAATGTTCAGTAATTTTTGATCAAAGAGAATGGAATTGGGTCGTGACAAATTAGCTCGTAAAATATTCTCCACACTCCGCTCCAACCTCGCGAAACGTGTCTCAATACTGTCCAATCTCTCTGTCAGACTCTGTCCGATCTTTCTGTCGGACTCTGTGGGGCATGCTCAATACTAGCCTCCACGTCAATCTCATCTTGAGTCTCATGTGGCGACTCAGTACGACTCTCAAGCCTACCTCTACGGCCTTGAGTTCGTGTACTCGCCCATTTACCATAGTGGCTATCAGTTAATGAGTCTATATTCTTGCATTCAAACCAAATTCTTAGCTACACTTTCATCTCGATATACACAGTTGTATCTAAACAATGCACAGTACATGGGGATCTAAACTTCCTTAACCACTAACACCGACTCATATCAGGCCAACTTAAGCTCTGATACCATTTACTGTCACGACCCAAATTACCTAAAAATCAGAGTAAATTTTTTACTTTTTCATTTATTATTTAATTCTTACATTTCTCTCATCGTGACCATCCTACAACACAGTTGGGCTATGATTCGGTGTTAGTCTCCTCTCACCTATTTACCATTCCATTTCCATAATCACATATCAGAGTTTACTATCTTTTGACTTTAAATAAAATACATACTCAATGGTATTTATAACTCTACATCCCCGACATCATATCCGTTTACAGTACTGCGCATTACATGTTCAGATACAAAACTATACAAATGTGTATACCTGTCTCTCGATGGGAAGCATCGGATACCAAGCATGTAAGTCCTCAACCGCTTACTAAATACTGTGAGTGCGCTGAAAAGATGGGAAAATAAGGGGGTGAGCAAACCACACGCTAAATAAGGCAATTATGCAAGTAAGTAGATAGCTCCACTATCTACATGCTCATAATGCCATGCCCTTAAATCATTTTACTTATGCATCAATAGCATTTTATATGACATCATTAAATCATAATTAGCATGAATTAAATCAAAATCATGCATTCTTTCATGTCATGTAAGACAAATCATAAATTTGAAATGAAAGCATGGAAAATATCATCATGCTACTGCATTCAAATCATTCTATTAAAATGCAGAATAAAATAACCCCATCCGGGTCAATTATCTCATAAGTAAATCTCAAATTCATAAAACAAGTCATTAAAATTCTTTATAAAGCTTCAGTTATAAAATCACCCTTCTTTCAGGGTCACATATCATAAAATCATAAAATCGGGGGCCTGACCCTTCCCTCGGGTCTACCCTGGTCTATCGACCAATAGTTATATCATGTGAGACAAGTAGGTGACTATCTGTCACGACCCAATTCCATTCCCTTTAACCGAAAATCATTGAAAATTTTTTGCGTTTTACTGTTATCTTACCCGGTCGTGAACTAAACTCACCACACACTGTTGGGCTGTGAGCCAATAATAAACACCACATCTCATTCATTCTCAATTAATTAAAACGATGTCATACATGTGCATTTAATCGTGTACTTATACGAATACATGTTTTACTGACATCTACATCCCCCATAATTACTACTCAAAAGAATACTGTGCTTTTACATTGTTTAGATACAAAAAGAATTACTGTGTATATACCTCTTAGCGATGGAGATGCAGCGGAGTCCAAAATAATACGCCTCAGTCCTCACTGGGCTACTATGCACGCTCTGTAGGGGGGGAAATAGAGTGGGATGAGCAACCACACGCTCAGTAAGGCAATAATGCAAGCATGGTAGATAACTACTCTATCTACATGCTGATAGTGTTATGCATAAATCATTTATAGTAGGAGCATGAGGAATAAAACTATGCCATGTGAATATACATATATATCATGTATCAAAATCATGTCCATTGGCATACAAAACATGGTAAAAACATCATGTATAAATCATCTCATGCTCGATCTCATTTAATTTCATAAAAAGGGTAATTCATTAAGAAACCTCCTTTTTAAACCAACATCATAAACACCACCAAATCAACTCACAATCACAACCACATTTTCATTCCACAATTCACGCATGTGTATAAATCTAGGTCACTATAACAAAAGTGCCTATGTGAACCATTACATCATCAATCATCCCAGACCACACGCATCCAGGTGTGCGGGGTATCATACTGGCACGAAGATGGATTATCCCTCGCCAGACTTTTTCATCACATAACCATTTTGCGGTACATCGTACTCCATGTGATATACACGGTACAGCGTACTCCGTAACTGATATCGTGATTGGGGGTGCCATTCCTAGGTCTTATCTACCCCATACCAAGAGTTTTCCATATTCCGTGAAGGAGAGCCTCCCTGCCGAACAGAGCCTCCCCGCTTAACAGAGCCTCCCCGCCTAACAGAGCCTCCCCGCCTCTTTGGGCTTAAGGATGTTGGCTTAAGGATGTTAGCTTAAGGATGTAGGGCTTAAGGATCATTTCCGTAAGAGAGCCTCCCCACCGAACAGAGCCTCCCCGCCTAACAGAGCCTCCCCGCCTCTTTGGGCTTAAGGATGTTGGCTTAAGGATGTAGGGCTTAAGGATCTTACTGTACCCATGTAGGAGAGCCTCCTTGCCTAACAGAGCCTCCCCGCCTCTTTGGGCTTAAGGATGTTGGCTTAAGGATCCCACCGTAAGAGAGCCTCCCCACCGAACAGAGCCTCCCCGCCTAACAAAGCCTCCCCGCCTCTTTGGGCTTAAGGATGTTAGCTTAAGGATGTAAGGCTTAAGGATCTTACCAACTTTCACAACCTTATGCTTATCACAATGTGCAAATTTGTGCGAGTAAATCTCTAGCACGACTCATGCATCCTCTCATAAAGAGACGCGTACGAGCATAGCTCCTAGTACGGTTATACTCATAAGACAACCACTCAAAATCCACGTACGAGCAGAAGCTCCAGTACGGTTTATAAGCATCAACATAATTTCCAAATCAAGGTGCGAGCTAAGCTCCAGCACGTTCCATACAAATGAAAACATAGAAATCCAGCGCGAGCAAGGCTCTAGCGCGATTTATGTCATACAAATACGATAGGCGGCTCATACACAATAAAACAATCTCGAAAATCGAGTTTAGCACTCACAAATGCTTTTCCACCACCACAATACAATATTAGCCGACCCATCTACAAGCTTGCTTTAAAACCAAGCAATTTCGTTTTGAAAAACATCAAAACATTAGATTTATGCAATTATTAGCCTTACTATCCCATTTCATAAAATCCACTTCAAATCCCAAAACCACGCATATACTCATCATCATTCACGAATACCATCAACATTTATTTGAGTAACCATGCATTTCATAAACACCCAATATTCACCCACAAGTTCAAAGTACGAGCAGCTACCTCTATATACTCACAAAATTCCCTTACCTGGAATCGCGATGCGTGATTCCACTTCCTTAAGCTGCTTACTCGTACGGTTCGATTCGTCTTCAACGAACTCTTCGGGACTGCACAAAATCATATCCCGCATTATATTCGATCCATACAATGCAACCCTTGCGCTTGCTATATCCAATATAATCTATAGCCTCTATTAAAGCTCATTTGGCCTCGTTTCATTACTTTACCCATAGCTCGAGTCTATGGACCTTCTTAGGTCTATTAACTTATTCAAAGTCGATATCAAATCGACATAAAGCTCATAGCGTTCATATTTCATGAATCCCCTCACTATGGCATTTATCACTCATATACATACCCATTTTAGATTTCTAGGTCGCACCAATTCCACTACATTCCTAGGTAGTTTATCCATCAATACTCATATCAATCAACTCCAAAATCAATTAAATAGCTATTGCATTTGGATTGGAGTGTTAGAATCTTACCAATATGATTTCTCTTCTTGCTCCAAATGGTAATGCCCTTAACTCCTTCAATTCCAAAAATGGGAAGATGCCCTCTCACTATGTTGTTCTTCTCTTTGATAGGAACAACTTTGCCTCTAATGGTCTCTCTTTAATTCTTGCTGAAAATGGTTGATTTTAGAGAGGGAAAGTTAGGTTTTTGGGGTTGAGATTGTAAAGTTAAGTGTTTTTCCGAGATTTCAAGATTTTCAGCTCTCCTTATATAGAAATAGCTTGGGGAGATCGATCTGGTCCAAGAGGAGATCGATCTGGTCCCTTAAAACTCCTCTTTTTCACGGCATTTTTAAGCTTGAGATCGATCTGTCGAAGCATGAGATCGATCTATCTAGGCATAAGATCGATCTGTTGAAGCATGAGATCGATCTGCTCCCAAACAGAGAGCTAAGGAGATCGATCTGGCTCCATTGGAGATCGATCTGCTTTATTCTTTTGCCCAAATAAGAGCATTCTGGCTCTTCCAGATCGATCTCTCATCCTATGAGATCGATCTGGCCCTCATGTTTTCCAGATTTCCTGCAGTTTCCTTGCTACAACTCATACCAACACACCCTTAATCTATTGCCATGGCCATTTTCTCATCCATCCACCTTTATAATTTGAAAATGGCATCCATTCATACCTTATGCACATTGAAACTTGTGTGCATTCATTGTATGTTCAAAGGTATGCTACATAAAACCAAATGGAAGCATAACTCCATTCCATTTTACCACACTACTCATCTTGAGTTTCAATCCCATCCATCACTTGCCAGAACTCATTTCTTCATATTCGTACTCAATGAAACTTGTATGTACGTTACAATTCATATTACACATACATACATTGAATTCATGGACTTACATCAATCATACTTTACATTACAAGTCCATTCATATTATTTGATCCAATTATACATATTACCATCATACATATACGGGGTCTTACAATCTCCCCTCCTTCAAGGAATTTGGTCCTCCAAATTAGAACCAAGTCACTCTTTAAAGAGTTGGGGGTACTTCTCCCGTATCAAGTTCTGCAATTCCCACGTGGCCTCTTCCGCCGTGTGGTGTTGCCAAAGAACTTTCACCAAGGAAATTGTCTTATTCCGCAACACTTTCTCTTTTCTGTCCAATATCCGAACCGACTTCTCAACATATGTCATACTCTCATGGAGCTCCAACGGCTCATATCTTATCACGTGTGCCGGGTCCGGGTGATACTTCCGAAGCATCGAGACGTGGAAGATGTTGTGGACATTCGCCAAATCCGGTGGCAATACCAACCTATACGCCTTATCTCCCACTCTCTCCAAAATCTCGAAGGGTCCGATATATCTAGGGCTCAGCTTGCCCTTCTTACCAAATCTCATAATACCCTTCGATGGTGATACCCTCAGAAACACCGACTCACCCCCATCAAACTCCAGTGGTCTTCGTCTATTGTCAGCATAACTCTTTTGTCGACTCTGAGCTGTCCGTAATCTCTCACATATCAACTGGACGTCCTCAGATGCCTGCTGCACTAAGTCCGGAGCAAAAATCTGTCTGTCACCAACCTCTTCCCATCCAATAGGGGAACGGCATTTACGCCCGTACAATGCCTCATAGGGTGCCATCCCGATACTAGAATGGTAGCTATTATTATAAGCGAACTCGGCTAACTATAGGTGGTCATCCCAGGAGCCTCTAAAATCCAGCACACATGCTCTCAACATATCCTCGAGGGTCTGTATAGTCCTCTCTGACTGCCCATCTGTCTGAGGATGAAAAGCGATGCTAAAACTCAGTCGGGTCCCCAGCGCTTCCTTAAAATGTTCCCAAAAATGGGAAGTGAAGCGGGCATCCCTATCAGAAACAACGCTCACTGGTACACCATGTAGCCGTACTATCTCTCGAATATACAGGTTCGCCAACTGACTCAGTGTATCGGTAGCTCTCATAGCCAAGAAATGGGCGGACTTAGTCATCCGGTCCACAATAACCCATATGGCATTATGACCTCTGCGGGTCCTCGGCAATCCCATCACAAAATCCATGGTGACATGCTCCTACTTCCATGTCGGTATCGGTAGAGGCTGCAATAATCCTGCAGGCTTCTGATGCTCTACCTTCACTTGCTGACAAACGAGACACTTAGCGACATATTTAGCAATGTCTCTCTTCATTCCAGACCACCAATAAGCCTTCCAAAGGTTTTGATACATCTTGGTACTTCCCGGATGTATCGTATACTTTGATGAGTGAGCCTCTGATAAAATCGTTCTCCTGATCTCAGGATCCCTGGGAATGCATACTCTGCCTCTGAACCTCAATAAGCCATCAACACTCTGCTCAAAATCAATACCCACACCTGTCTGTATCTGCCTCAGCCAATCGATACACCATCGATCGTTCTGCTGGGCTTGCCGAATATGGCCAATCAACTCTGGCTCTAGTCTCAAACTAGCCATGATCTCAAGTCTCTCAGATCCAAGTGGGGTTACATCTAAACTGAGGTTCGCAAAGTGTTCTAGCAATTCATGTTCCCGTACCATCATATAAGACACCAACCCAAGGTTCTTTCTACTCAAAGCATCGGCAACTACATTTGCCTTACTGGGTGGTACATGATTTCACAATCATAGTCTTTCAGGAGTTCGAGCCATCTCCTCTGTCTCATATTCAGCTCTTTTTGCGAGAACAGGTACTTAAGGCTCTTATGATCCGTAAAACCTGAAATTTCTCACCATAGAGATAGTGGCGCCATATTTTCAAAGGAAATACTACAGCCGCCAACTCCAAATCATGTGTCGGGTAGTTCCTCTCATGATCCTTCAACTGTCTAGATCCATAGGCAACTACCTTCCCATCCGCATAAGCACACAGCCTAGTCCCTGGTGTGATGCATCCGTATACACCGAGAATCCTCCTGAGCTGGTAGGAATGGTGAGAACTGGAGCAGTCGTCAATCGACGCTTAAGCTCCTCAAAACTCCTCTCACATGCCTCATCCCATGTAAACTTAACATCCTTACGCGTGAGGCGTGTCAACGGAGCAGCTAGTCTGGAGAAACCCTCTACAAATCTCCAATAATATCCTGTCAATCCCAGAAAACTCCTGATCTCAGTTACTGTCTTGGGCTGTTCCCACTGCACAACTGCCTCTATCTTGGATGGATCCACTGATACCCCATCCTTTGACACGACATGCCCCAGAAATGAGATCTGTTCCAACCAAAAGTTACACTTGCTGAGTTTGGCATACAATTCTCTCCCTCGGAGGGTCTGCAGAACTATCCTCAAGTGCTCCTCATGATCTTCCCTGGACTTGGAATACACCAAAATATCATCAATGAACACTATTACAAACTTGTCCAGGTATGGCTTGAATATATCATTCATCAATGCCATAAATGCTGCAGGAGCATTCGTCAATCCGAATGGCATCACCAAAAACTCGTAGTGGCCATAACGGGTACGAAATGCCGTCTTGGGTATATCTCCACTCCTAATCCTCAACTGATGATACCCTGACCGCAGATCTATCTTAGAAAATACTTCGGCTCCCTGGAGCTGATCCAACAAATCATCAATTCTTAGAAGGGAGTACTTGTTCTTAATGGTGGCCTTATTCAACAACCGGTAATCTATACACAGTCGGAGGCTTCCATCCTTCTTCCTTACAAATAGAACTGGTGCTCCCCAAGGTGAGACACTCGGTCTAATAAACCCCTTCTCCAGCAGCTCTTGCAGCTGTTTCTTCAGCTCTTCCAATTCTATCGGAGCCATTCTATAGGGTAGTTTCGATATCGGCTTTGTACCAGGCACTAACTCAATGCAAAATTCCATTTCCCTTTCAGGTGGTAGTCCTGGTAATTCATCCGGAAAGACATCAGGGTAATCCGTAATTACGGGTATGTCCTTCAATTCCCGGTGTGCCTCATCTATATCGACCACATAGGCAATGAACCCTTCACATTATCCTCTCCATCGTTAGTAACATAAACCATCACTCCACATTCAATATTTATCAAAAACAAATAATTTATCTCTCAAGCAATATGCATTTAAAATCATGCTCCTTTATTTACAACAAACATGCTAGTTTCATATCATTTCTTTTCATCAAAGTTTACAATAAGATTGTCTAATCCTAAAAACATCAATGTTTTGGCATGACAATCCATCACAACACGATTGGTAGCCAACCAATCCATTCCCAAAATTACATCAAAATCATTCATATTCAATAAAATCAGATTGGCTATCATTTCCTTCCCCTCTATCTTTAACTTACAATCCCTACATACATGCTCAGCCAATTGACTATCATTCATGGGTGTGGAAATCATCAACATTTTATCCAACAATGTTGGTTTCACGTATTTCAACAATTTATGTGCAAAGGAAGGTGATATGAAAGAATGCGTGGCACCAGGATCAAATAATACCAATGCTTCTAAATCAAAGATTCGGATGGTACCTTTAATCACATCTGTCGAAGCATCTGTGGTGTCCTGATCCAGTGCATGTACTCTTCCTCTGCTCACACCCGCAGCCTGTTTCCCTTTTTCCTCGACTGTAGCCCTCCTCCTCGGGGCTGCTGTCTCAACTGGAGCTCCATCAGGCTCCTTGCCCTTCTGTGGGGCAATCTCCATCTTCTCGGAACAATACTTAGCTATATGCCCTGGTCTCTCGCATCTAAAACACACCATAGGGGTCATCAGACAGGGTCTATTCTCGTGAAATCTCCCACATCTCCTACACTGATTAGTAGTAGGTCGTGGTCCTCCAATAGTCATACCCCTTGGCGCAGTCAAGGCTGGGTATACGGGAGGTCTAGCAGCTCTCTCCTGCACCTCCTCAATCTTTGGCCTCTTCTCGAAAAATCTTTGGCCATCTCTTTTGGCCACTCTTCCAAACTCGAATCTCTTCCGGTCTCTGTCCTTTCTGACACTGACTCTCCCAAGCTCGGAAGCATTTCGCTCAAAGTCTTGTTCACATAACTGAGCCTTATGTACAGCCTCCTCATAAGTCACAATATCGAAGGGAGCTAGCTTAGTCCGGATGGCCAATCTCAATCCATCCATGAACTTTTGAATCTTTCGGGTCTCACTACCCATCGTGTCAGGGTCATATCTCCCCAATGACATAAACTTGGACTCATACTCATCCACAGTTCGGTTCCCCTGAACCAAATTCATAAATTCCATCTGCAATTTCCTCTGTGTGGTAGCTGGAATATACTGTCTCCTGAAGGCCTCTAAAAATATCTCCCACGAGATCTCAGAGTGTCTGGCCCTCAAATAACCTCGGTGGACCTCCACCAATGCTCGGCCTCGCCTTTCAGCATAAACACGGCAAAGGCAACCTTCTCACTTGAAGTGCATCGAAAAAACCTATATAGTTTCTCCGTCTCATACACCCAATCCTCCGTAATCACTGGGTCCTTCACCCCTCTAAACACTGGGGGTTTTAGCGCTTGAAACTCTCTCAACCTGCTCAAGTCGCATTCATAACCCAAATCACTACCGCTCTGCTGTGGAGCGATAGGAGAAGCTATATCCTGAGCTGGAGATGGTGTAACTGTAGCTGTCTCAGCAGTCTGAGGTCTCTCCACCTCTGCAGCTGCCTGTTCAGTTGTAGGCTGTGCCGCGGGACCTCGTCTGTCATCGATGCCCAAGGCCTGCGTGACTATCTCCACCAAACTCTCAATACTCCGCTCTAACCTAGCGAAGCGAGCCTCAGTATCACCTGCTCTCTCAGCAGGGTTCTGTGGAGCCTGTTCAGTCTGTGGCTCCGCACGGCTCTCAGGCCTACCTCTACGGCCTCTAGCACGTGCTCTCGCCCCTCTACCTTTGTGTGTAACTGGCATAGTGCCTAACTTTCTGTATTATAATAATTCATTAAGCTCAATCCATCACGATATACACAGTTATATCTAAACAAAAGCACAGTACTATGGGGATATACTTTCCTATGTTTTATTAATGACTCACATCAGGCCAACACAACTCTGATACCAATCTCTGTCACGACCCAATTCCATTCCCTTTAACCGAAAATCACTGAAAATTTTTTACGTTTTACTGTTACCTTACCCGGTCGTGAACTAAACTCACCACACACTGTTGGGCTGTGAGCCAATAATAAACACCACATCTCATTCATTCTCAATTAATTAAAACGATGTCATACATGTGCATTTAATCGTGTACTTATACGAATACATGTTTTACTGACATCTACATCCCCCATAATTACTACTCAAAAGAATACTGTGCTTTTACATTGTTTAGATACAAAAAGAATTACTGTGTATATACCTCTTAGCGATGGAGATGCAGCGGAGTCCAAAATAATACGCCTCAGTCCTCACTGGGCTACTATGCATGCTTTGTAGGGGGAAAATGGAGTGGGATGAGCAACCACACGCTCAGTAAGGCAATAATGCAAGCATGGTAGATAACTACTCTATCTACATGCTGATAGTGTTATGCATAAATCATTTATAGTAGGAGCATGAGGAATAAAACTATGCCATGTGAATATACATATATATCATGTATCAAAATCATGTCCATTGGCATACAAAACATGGTAAAAACATCATGTATAAATCATCTCATACTCGATCTCATTTAATTTCATAAAAAGGGTAATTCATTAAGAAACCTCCTTTTTAAACCAACATCATAAACACCACCAAATCAACTCACAATCACAACCACATTTTCATTCCACAATTCACGCATGTGTATAAATCTAGGTCACTATAACAAATGTGCCTATGTGAACCATTACATCATCAATCATCCCAGACCACACGCATCCAGGTGTGCGGGGTATCATGCTGGCACGAAGATGGATTATCCCTCGCCAGACTTTTTCATCACATAACCATTTTGCGGTACATCGTACTCCATGTGATATACACGGTACAGCGTACTCCGCAACTCATATCGTGATTGGGGGTGCCATTCCTAGGTCTTATCTACCCCATACCAAGAGTTTTCCATATTTCGTGAAGGAGAGCCTCCCTGCCGAACAGAGCCTCCCCGCTTAACAGAGCCTCCCCGCCTAACAGAGCCTCCCCGCCTCTTTGGGCTTAAGGATGTTGGCTTAAGGATGTTAGCTTAAGGATGTAGGGCTTAAGGATCCTTTCCGTGAGAGAGCCTCCCCACCGAACAGAGCCTCCCCGCCTAACAGAGCCTCCCCGCCTCTTTGGGCTTAAGGATGTTGGCTTAAGGATGTAGGGCTTAAGGATCTTACTGTATCCATGTAGGAGAGCCTCCCTGCCTAACAGCGCCTCCCCGCCTCTTTGGGCTTAAGGATGTTGGCTTAAGGATCCCACCGTAAGAGAGCCTCCCCACCGAACAGAGCCTCCCCGCCTAACAGAGCCTCCCCGCCTCTTTGGGCTTAAGGATGTTATCTTAAGGATGTAAGGCTTAAGGATGTAAGGCTTAAGGATCTTACCAACTTTCACAACCTTATGCTTATCACAATGTGCAAATTTGTGCGAGTAAATCTCTAGCATGACTTATGCATCCTCTCATAAAGAGACGCGTACGAGCATAGCTCCTAGTACGGTTATACTCATAAGACAACCACTCAAAATCTACGTACGAGCAGAAGCTCCAGTACGGTTTATAAGCATCAACATAATTTCCAAATCAAGGTGCGAGCTAAGCTCCAGCACGTTCCATACAAATGAAAACATAGAAATCCAGCGCGAGCGAGGCTCTAGCGCGATTTATGTCATACAAATACGATATGCGGCTCATACACAATAAAACAATCCCGAAAATCGGGTTTAGCATTCACAAATGCTTTTCCACCACCACAATACAATATTAGCCGACCCATCTACAAGCTTGCTTTAAAACCAAGCAATTTCGTTTTGAAAAACATCAAAACATTAGATTTATGCAATTATTAGCCTTACTATCCCATTTCATAAAATCCACTTCAAATCCCAAAACCACGCATATACTCATCATCATTCACGAATACCATCAACATTTATTTGAGCAACCATGCATTTCATAAACACCCAATATTCACCCACAAGTTCAAAGTACGAGCAGCTACCTCTATATACTCACAAAATTCCCTTACCTGGAATCGCGATGCGTGATTCCACTTCCTTAAGCTGCTTACTCGTACGGTTCGATTCGTCTTCAACGAACTCTTCGGGACTGCACAAAATCGTATCCCGCATTATATTCGATCCATACAATGCAACCCTTGCGCTTGCTATATCCAATATAATCTATAGCCTCTATTAAAGTTCATTTGGCCTCGTTTCATTACTTTACCCATAGCTCGAGTCTATGGACCTTCTTAGGCCTATTAACTTATTCAAAGTCGATATCAAATCGACATAAAGCTCATAGCGTTCATATTTCATGAATCCCCTCACTATGGCATTTATCACTCATATACATACCCATTTTAGATTTATAGGTCACACCAATTCCACTACATTCATAGGTAGTTTATCCATCAATACTCATATCAATCAACTCCAAAATCAATTAAATGGCTAATGCATTTGGATTGGAGTGTTAGAATCTTACCAATATGATTTCTCTTCTTGCTCCAACTGGTAATGCCCTTAACTCCTTCAATTCCAAAAATGGAAAGATGCCCTCTTACTATGTTGTTCTTCTCTTTGATAGGAACAACTTTGTCTCTAATGGTCTCTCTTTAATTCTTGCTGAAAATGGTTGATTTTAGAGAGGAAAAGTTAGGTTTTTGGGGTTGAGATTGTAAAGTTAAGTGTTTTTTCGAGATTTCAAGATTTTCAGCTCTCCTTATATAGAAATAGCTTGGGGAGATCGATCTGGTCCAAGAGGAGATCGATCTGGTCCCTTAAAATCCCTCTTTTTCACGGTATTTTTAAGCTTGAGATCGATCTGTCGAAGCATGAGATCGATCTGTCTAGGCATGAGATCGATCTGTCGAAGCATGAGATCGATCTGCTCCCAAACAGAGAGCTAAGGAGATCGATCTGGCTCCATTGGAGATCGATCTGCTTTATTCTTTTGCCCAAATAAGAGCATTCTGGCTCTTCCAGATCGATCTCTCATCCTATGAGATCGATCTGGCCCTCATGTTTTCCAGATTTCCTACAATTTCCTTGCTACAACTCATACCAACACACCCTTAATCTATTGCCATGGCCATTTTCTCATCCATCCATCTTTATAATTTGAAAATGGCATCCATTCATACCTTATGCACATTGAAACTTGTGTGCATTCATTGTATGTTCAAAGGTATGCTACATAAAACCAAATGGAAGCATAACTCCATTCCATTTTACCACACTACTCATCTTGAGTTTCAATCCCATCCATCACTTGCCAGAACTCATTTCTTCATATTCGTACTCAATGAAACTTGTATGTACGTTACAATTCATATTACACATACATACATTGAATCCATGGACTTACATCAATCATACTTTACATTACAAGTCCATTCATATTATTTGATCCAATTATACATATTACCATCATACATATACGGGGTCTTACACTATCAGTAACAACTGATAATTCTATATTTTTAGAATTATTTTTGCTTAATTTCCTAATTAATTATTTAAATCCCCAATTTATTTTGTTAATTATCCCCTTTATTTAATTAAAATTCTCATGTTTGCAGATAAATTAAATCCGGATGAATTGTGAATATTTCGGTAGAAAATGGACCGAAATTGGGCTAAAATCGAGATTGGACCACGCGGACAACACGGGCCTAGCACATCCAATTAGACAAAAAGATAGATGACATAGAAATATTATTTTTCAAGGAGCCAATGGTGTGAAGACAAATGGCCAAACAATGTCAACTCATCTGGGATGAAAATATTACAATTGTACCCCTAAGTGTGTGTATAAATAGAAAAAGTTATCAATTCAAAAAAAGGGGTAGCCTAAGTTAGAATAGAGGTAAATTAGGGTAGAATAGTTTTAGGGTTTATTTTAAATAGCTTTCTTGGCAATTTTTGAATAGTTTTTTGCTTTTAATCAAACAATTTTACTGTTCATGTATTTCCATTTTCTTTATGAAAAAATTGCATTTTCCCTTCCATTGTTCTTGGTTTACAAATGAACTTGTCTATTTTTTTCTCTTCACCGATTGTTGGACAGTAAAGAGGGGAAGGAGATGCCGGTGATAGTGGCCACTTCTTCAACTATTTAACTGTTCACTGATTGTTCTTTTACACTTTAATTTTCATTCACTGCACATTTTTCCTTATGTTGGTTATCTTCCATTTTCTGGTTTGAGTGTTTTATCATTTTCTATTTTGTGTTTACAGTCCAGTTATTTCATTATCTATCTATTATTTTCTATATGCATTTATTAGAGTTTAAAAATGAAAATGTAGACCCCTGTTCATGATTGAAGAAGCTCACGGTGGTAGTTCATTCGTGGCTTGTAAGTTGCTAGTGAAATTAGGATGTTAGGTTGTTCGGTGTTTTAAGTCACGGTTGGCTGTTGCAGTGAGATATGGTTTGATTTTCGGCAGCAGCAGTGGCAAAGAACACCCTCTGTTCTCCCCTGTTCAAGACTCCATTCACTGTTCATCTTCTTTTCATTCTTTAACCAGTGATTCAAGCATTGTGTTGTGTATTCTGTTGAAGTGTTTTAATCCTTCATGATGGCCACTTTTGTTTTAAATGAGTTAATCTTTTATTTGCATTATGGAAGGTTATATTAGTGAATATACAGCTCGGTATTAGGCTTAAGCAGGACAGTTTTTTTCTGCTGTGTGACTTCTTTTGCTGGAAATGGCCGCTGTCCGAGACGTGCGTACAGGATCAAGTCATTGCAGATGGCTTTCAAGGAGGAGCCGGCATGATATCAGCTTCTGGACAGATTGTTTTTGGCAGCACAACAGTGGCTGCAGAATTCTGTTCTGCATTGATGTGCAGGTAACGAAAGTAGCGCAATGCAGTAGGACAGCACCGGTAGTAGATGTACATCAGCCTGGGGCAGTAGGACGGACATCATCTGGATAGGTACAAAGGACAACCGAGAGGCATGGAGCAGAAGCGCGCCTGGCAACGCCTGGAACCGAGAGCATGGAGCAAGCCGAGAATGCTGGAAATGTTTTGGTGAAGAACGTGAATAGTGTTTGGAGGGACCTTTGAATGATTTAAATTGTTTAAGGCTATGTTTGGTTATGGTTTTATCGGAATTTTTTTGCATTTTTGATTATTTTCATTAGTATTAGTTAGAATAGTGGTAATTGATAGGTAAATTTAATATTTTAAGTTGTTAATTTAATCTTTAGTTTTAAGTGTTAGTTAATATTTACTTTTAGTTTATACATGTTAGGATTTAATTTTTATTTTAGTATTTTATGAGTTATATTTAGAATTAATTTAGATTAAATTTATTTGCATGCATTAGTTAAATTTTGTTTTATTAGCATTTAGTTAGAGTTAAGTTTAAGAATTTCTTTAGTTTAGTAGATGTTTATCTTATTAGACTTTAAGTTAGTTTAAATTGCATTTTCTTAATTAGTTTAATTACATTCACATTTACCTTAGGTTTGTTTAATTTTAGCTTAATTAATTTTGTTCTTTATTTTAGCATTTTATTTTGAGTGCGTAATTAATTGTCTTAATTTTCTTTTGTAGGTTGATTGCTTGGAGCATTGTAAGTATTTTTAGCTCGGTTTTATTTTAGTTAGTTGTTTTCCAGTAATTTTAATTTTTAGCCTTAATTGATCACCCACTTTTAATCTCATAATTTGCTAGGATATACCATAGGGTAAGATTAACCGGTAATTAATTAGGCTAACCAACTTCTCTGAGGGACGATAACTCGGGACTCAAATCCCATTATTACTTGTACGACCCGTGCACTTGTAGATAATACCTTTAGGGCGTGTCAAGTTTTTGGCGCCGTTGCCAGGGAAGTTTTAATTAGTCCTTAATTAATATCGGTGAAATTATGCTTAGGTGTAATTCTAGCTTGTAAATATTTAGGGTGTTAATATTTAGAAGTTTAATCTAGATTAGTTAATTAAAAAAATAAAAAAAAATAAAAAAAAGCAACAATTTTTTTAAAAAAAATTTAAGGACTTTTAGATGTTTGTATGCGTAGAGCCGGGAGTTACAATAGCTTTCCTCTAGATCCTGAAATTGAACGTACTCTTAAAAAAATTTGAAAGGACTCTAGGAAATTTATAGCTTCGCTGCAAAACACAATGACAGAAAATAGGGAAATTAGAACCGTTGAGATTATGCAATGCCGACGATTGGAGGATATTATTCCGACATTAGGCCACCAGCTGTCCCTGCAAATAACTTTGAAATTAAGCCCGCAATCCTCCAGATGATTCAGACTTCTTTACAATTCAGTGGGCTTCCACACGATGACCCATATGCTCACCTTGGGCAATTCCTGGATTTGTGCAACACCTTCAAACATAATGGATTATCTGATGATGCGCTTAGGCTTAGATTATTCCCCTTCTCACTTAGGGATAGGGCGAGACACTGGTTAACCTCCCTGCCTCCAGGATCCATTTCTACATGGGACGAGTTAGCCCATTAATTTCTATATAAGTTTTTCCCTTCCTCTAAAATGGTCTAACTCCGTAGTAATATATCTTCCTTTGCCCAATTTGATTCGAAAACTCTTTACGAAGCATGGGAATGATATAAGGAGCTTCTTAGGAAGTGTCCTCACCATGGCCTATCTTTGTAGCTGCAAGTCCAGACCTTCTACAATGGACTTACAAGCCAGAATAGGACCATTGTTGACGCTGCTGCGGGTGGAGCCCTGATGTGCAAAACAGAGGAGGAAGCTTACAAGCTTTTAGACAAGATGGCGGCTAACAACTATTTATGGTCCTCAGAGAGGCAATTGCCAAAGAAGTCGGCGGGTATTTATGAGCTTGACACACTGTCTACCTAGACCTCTCAAATCGCTAATCTTACGAAGAAGGTAGAGTCGCTCAGTACCCAGCATAATCCTTCCTCCAATTCTAATCCTGTTTATTCTATCCAAAGTCCTTTTCTTTCCTGCGAGCTATGTAGTGGTACCCACTCTGTAGATAGGTGTCCGCTCAACTTAGAATCGGTTCAGTATGTTACCCCTTCTTAAACGCAACAGAACAACTCCTTTTCAAACACCTACAATCCAGGGTGGAGGAACCATCCTAACTTCTCCTGGAGCTAAAACTAAGGGCAAACTTCTAGCTCTAGACCTGTAGGACTCCTTGGTTTTCAAGCTCCACCGGTTCAGGTACCACCACAGTCGCAATTTCCATTTCATCCACCTTCTCATCACCCATACCCACATCATCTATCACCACCACCACCACCTATCCAGCCACAGTATATACTTGCACCAACACCAGCAGCTGAGAAGAAGCCCTCGCTTGAGGAAATGTTCACGACTATCCTGCAAAATCAAGCTGCTTCAATTAAGAACTTAGAGGTTCATGTAGGATAAATAACAAGCGCTCTTAGTCAATGTCCTCAAGGGACCCTCCCCAGTAACACTGAAGCTAATCCTATTAGGCAAAGGGAGGGTAAGGAACATGTTAAATCCGTCACCCTTAGGAGCGGTAAAGAGTTAGAGGAGCCACAAGTTAAGTCCAATCCTGTTGAGCCCATAGTTGAAGAACTCATAAATCCCAAAGAAGCAGCTTAGAAAGAGCAGGAACATCAGGATCAAGCTGCAAAGGAATCTAAGTCAGGCGCTTCTTCATCTTTACCTTTTTCTTCTTCACAACCTTCCTCTTCATCTGATGTTACACTTGTTACTACTACACTTCCTCTAGTTAGAACCCCATTATCATTTCCTCAGATGTTCAAAAACCAGAAGCTTGATCAGCAAATTGCTAAATTTCTTGAGGTTTTTAAAAAGCTTCACATTAACATTCCTTTCGCAGATGCTTTAGATCAAATGCCTAGTTATGTGAAGTTTATGAAGGATATCCTCTTGAGGAAGAGAAGATTAGAGGATTATGAGACAGTGGCCTTGACTGAGGAGTGTAGTGCCATTATTCAGAGGAAATTATCCCCCAAGCTCAAAGATCTAGGTAGTTTTACCATACCTTGCACCATAGGAGATCAGTTCTTTGGTAGAGCCCTTTGTGATTTAGGAGCTAGTATAAACCTTATGCCTTGGTCCATATACCAGAAGCTAGGAATAGGAGATGCAAAGCCCACCATAGTGACCCTTCAATTAGCTGATAGATCCATTAAATATCCGAAGGGGATCATTAAGGACGTGCTAGTTAAGGTGGACAAGTTTATTTTCCCTGCAGATTTTATCGTGTTAGATATGGACGAAGACAGGGAATCCCCTATTATTCTAGGCAGACCTTTCCTAGCTACTGGTAGGACATTAATTGACGTACAAAAAGGGGAATTAACCATGAGAATCTTAGATCAAGAGGTGACATTTAATGTTTTCCAACCTTTGAAGCTCCCAGATGACTCTCAAGAGTGTTTTAAGATGGAGGTTAAGGAAGATAAAATGTTTGAGCATAGAAAATCTGAGAGAAAGAAGGAAGTAGATAGAGCTCAGGAGGATTTAACTATTAACATTCTATCACCATTCTGGCTAATCCTCCTACTCTTCGCCCTGCTGCTAAGTGTTGTTTTCTTCAGCTGCATTTGAAGTGGTTGTATTTTTCTTTTCACCTTGTATATAGTTCTTTTTCTTTTTTCTTTTCTGTTGTTTCTTTCTTTGTTTATTTTGCAGGTTTATTTTCTAAGTTTTAAGCTTTCAATAAAAGCTTCAGTTGTTCATCAACATCAGATAGGGGAGTACTATGTTCTTGAGCTTAAATTCTTATATTATCTGCACACTGAGGACACTGTGCATCTCAAGTTTGGGGGAGGGGATATCACTTGAGCATTTTTCAAAAATTTGGGCAAAATTGAAATTTTTTTCAAAATTTTTTCGAAAAGCTAAGATTAAACTGTTTGATTTTAGGATGATTTAGTACTTAGCATGTAGTTTTCCCATATTTCGATGATATGACCCCATGATTAAGTCTGATTTTGATTGACTAAGAAGCATGATTATAGGAAAAGCATGAAGTTGAGTTCTTAAATGGGTCTTAATTCTGATTATGATTTCCTCATTTTATAAACATGTCATGTCATGAATCTATATATTTATTTAGAGAAAGCTTATGTGGACATAGGATTGCATTTGTTCAGTTGATTTTGTGCATCATATTCTAGAATTTGTTTGATCTGATCTTGAGGTAAAATATTAGATCACATTTAATTTGGGAGATGATTTAGGCCATCTTTGGATCGTTTGAGCCTTTCTAGCTGACCCTGTACATATTTTACCCCTAGTCACCCATCTGAGCCAAATAAGACTTTCTCTGTAAATACACCTGCTATTAATTTTCCTTAGCTTAAATATTTTGTTCCTATCCCCTACCCTGAAAGCATGAAAGTCATTGGGATATATTTTGAGCTTTGTACATATGGATATCTGGTGATAGTGAATGTTCAAAAAAAAAATGAAAAAAAATGAAAGAAAAAGAAAAAGAAAAAGAAGAAAGAAGAAAAATACAAAAATAAGAAAAAAATGTTTAGTGAAATAAATAAGTTTGGGGGAATAAATTTGAGCTCTTACATTAAGATCCTGAAAGTAATGCATGTTAAGGGGTAATTAAACCTAAATCGACTTTGTCATACCTTAACCCCAGCCTTACATTACAAGCTTAATGAAGTCCTATTGATCTTTAGTTAAGTGTGACTAAATTAGTGGAGAGAGAAGTGAAAAGCAAACTTATAGGAATGATCACATGTCATTGACTTTGCATTCACTGTGTTTGCATAATCTAATCCGGATAATGTAATGTGAAATGACTTTGACATTTTTCACACACTCACGAGGAGTCCAATTTGGGTTATGTGAGATCTAAGAATTTCGGACATATTTTAAATATGTAATAAGAATTTGAAGTGTAATTTATTGAGCTAAGTGAATTGGGGAATGATAAATGGAGATTTATATGTTAAGTGTTTAAAATAAGTATGGAGTATGAGGACAGATCGATCTGGGAGAAGGAGAGATCGATCTGGTGAGTTAAAAATGACAAGGAAGGAAGAATTTGAGGAGTAGATCGATCTCCAATGGAAGAGGATCGATCTCCTTATGATTCTGTTTAAGAGAAGATCGATCTCATGGGGAAGAGATTGATCTCCAAATGATTCTGTTTGGGAGAAGATCGATCTCCTCAAGGAGCAGATCGATCTCATAAAGCCATAAAGAGATCGATCTCACCCCTCGACAGATTGATCTCCTAGGCATAAATTGCCCCAAATCGTCCCAAAAATTCAAATGCAGATCGATCTCATCAAGAGGCAGATCGATCTCCTACCCTCAGCCTATATAAGGAACTCCTATTTTTCTCCTGCAATCTCACTTTCTCTCTCTTCCAACCCCTATTTTTACCGAAACCTAGCTTTCTCACTCATCTAAAGCACCCATTTTCGGCCAAATCAGAAGTTGTGGCAAGAAGAAAAGTTGTTCCTCATCAAAGGGAGAATAACATACTTGGAAATCGAAGGACAAATCGAATCGAGGTGTGGGTTGTGAGTCTCACAAGCTTTGGGTAATTTCTAAACCTCGATCTTGATATTTGAGATGATTTTGATGATAATGGTGGTTGTCATTGTTTTGAAATAGCTGAGAAATGATTAGGGATTGATGAAATTGCAATGTGGTTGGAGTGATAATGATATTTAGCAATTTAGGAATTTTGAGCTATAAATGGAAACTTAGACAATGTGGTGAATTAGCATAGATAATTGGCATGAGAAATGTAGAACGTTGAGATGTTGTGAATGAGAGTGTAGTTTGGGGTAGAGTTACGAGAATCAAGAGATTTGAGGTGTTATGAGCAATTATGCTCGATTTTTGAGAATTGAGGTTGATGAGATAATTGAGTATTGATGTTTTAACATCGTTTGGACAGCTCGGGAGTTCCAGAGTGGAATGCGAGGCTAGTCCGTGATACGGGGGAAACGATTGCACTATACGAGGTGCAAAGAGGTAAGGGAAATCTAAACCATTTGTGTATGTGATTTGTAAACTATTATAGCATGATTTGTGGTTTATAAAACAAGCATGTTGAGTGTTGTGTTGAGATATAATTGCACACGGTTTTTATAGCCGGTTGGAGCCCAATATTTTATGCGTTTATAAGCTGAGTGTGAAATTGCTTTATAAACCGTCAAATTTGTGTGAGTAATGAATTGGGCTCTACGTTAAGGCAATATCGAGATTTGAGAAATGTGTGCGTGCTTTGCCGGTTGGAACTAGGTTTTATTATGTTTTGTGTTGAGTACAAAACGGTTTTCAAATGAGTTTTATGAGAGAAAAACCATTATGAGTTCTACGTGAAGGCAAACCAGTCTTGTGTGATAAGACTTAGGTGTGTAATTTTGAGTACACACCGGGCATTGCTCTGGTAGCATGTAAGCCCGATTTCTTCTCCGTTCTGGTAACGTGAGAATAACTCATTCTGTGGCTATGCCACGTATACTTGGTGGCCGTCGCCACGTGAGAAACCCCATTGGTGGCCGTTGCCACGTGATACCCCATTTGGTGGCCGTTGCCACGTGAAACCCTATCCTGTGGCTGTGCCACGTGTGAATTTAACTCAGTGGCTATGCCATGTGTGTTTAGTGGCTATGCCACGTGTGAATTTAACTCAGTGGCTATGCCACGTGTGTTTAGTGGCTGTGCCACGTGTGAATTTAAATCAGTGGCTATGCCACGTGTGTTTAGTGGCTGTGCCACGTGCATTATTATTACAGTGATTTTATCACGTTCATTGAGAAAGCGTTTATCGCATTATTTTCACATGCTTTGTTATTGATCTAGACTGAGCCTTTTTACTTCATGTTTTCACATGATTTGAGATATGAGAATATCGTTTTGAGTACTTTCATGCTATGGTTTTCAAATGAGATTAATGAGTTTCACATACAAATAAATATTTTGTGATGTGCATTTTGGTTTATGAAATGAGTCCCTTACCCCCCTTACTGAGCGATTTAGAAGCTCACCCTGTTTTCTTTCCCCCCAAATTTCTTCAAGTGAAAAGGGTTGTCCTGCGACGTATGGAGTAGTGGCTAGTGGAGGACTTGAGCTCCAGGCCATATATTGTATTTGAGGTACCTTTTATCTTTTCATGTACCCAGACAATTACTGTAATTGCAGACACTTGATGTATAACATTGTGTGGGATGTATTAGGATTAATTAACTTGGAATTGAGTATGTATATGATACAATATACACTATATTATAATGAGATCCTGAGGCATGATAACTATGATGATGTATGACACTGCACAGGAATGCACCCTTAAATGTGAATTAATGAGTAAAAAGTTTTAAATTAACCCTATTTTCCGCACTTCCGGGGCGTGACAGAGTTTTCTTGGTATCAGAGCTTAGGGTGTCTAGTACTATCAGTGTCGGTTAAGTGAAATAGAATACATCCCAAGTGTCTGTAATAGTCTGTTCATGAACTGAAATTGAGGATTGAGATTTCAATCGATTCTGATATGTACGCGCAGGAGACGAGTTAAGACAGAGAATGAGTGGACGACGAGGTCGTTCGAGGAGGCAGGCAGAGTCCCCTCCGCCACCTGTCCCACAACCAGAGAGTCCTAACTCTCGATTTAATCGGATTGAGACCGATGTGAGGCAAGGTTTTGAGCAGATGGCAGCGTTATTCTCGCAACACTTTGGAGTTAATGCCTCGGGTACTACTCCTACACCACCACAAGGACCTCCCATACCCCCAATACCTCCCATCACTCAGCCTGATGATAGAAGTATGGTCCGACTGAAGGATTTTCAGAAGATGAATCCACCCGTGTTTAGGGGAAAGAAGGATCCTACAGAGGCTGAGGAGTGGCTGACGGAGTTGAGAATTATATTTGATTATCTGGGGTGCACCGATGCTGAGAGGGTCAGTATGAGTATCTATATGTTGAAGGGAGAGCTCAAGATTGGTGGGGTACTACCCAGGGTATTCTGATGTCCCACCAGGATGTGATTGGTTGGGAAGAGTTCCAGACAGCCTTTAGGACCTAATATGTACCACGAGCCGCCCAGAGAAAGAAACAGGCCGAGTTTTTGAGTTTGGTACAGGGTGACATGTCTGTGGATGACTATGAGAGCCAATTCACAGCGCTATTGAGATATGACCCAGAGACCTTCAAGAGTGAAGAGCTCCGCACAGAGAAGTTTGTGTATGGGTTGAAGCCCGTCATCAGAGATAGATTGATAGGGCTATGTATTACTGAGTTTGGAGATGCTCTGAAATGAGCACAAGAGATTGAAAGAGGAATTGAAATGGTACAATCCCAGAATGAGCTCAAAACAGTGAATAGAGATAAGGGCAAGAGGCCAGCGATTTTCCAAACAGAGGCTCGGAGAGGTTCCTTCAGAAGAGGAAGGATTGAGGTACGGAAGGGCAGATCAGAGAGACCCAGAGGGTACCCTAACATTAGAGAGACCCCTCGAGATGTCAGGCCAAAGACAAGGTTTTGCAGAAATTGTGGCCGAATGCATGAGGGAAGTTGTACTGGGTCGATCCATGGATGTTTTAGATGTGGAGACATGGGTCACATGGTGAAGGATTGCCCTCAACCTCAGAAACCACATGTCTTGGAGCCCACTAGACAACAGCCTCAGAGAGTGAATCCCCCGAGACGGGCCATTGCTGCAGAGAAAGGAAAGAGACTTGTTACCCAGGGACGTGTGTTTGCCCTAGATAAGGAGACTGCTGACACTTCTGCAGAAACTATAAGAGGTACACTCTCTGTCTGTAATCACAAGGCTCATGTGTTGATTGATTCAGGATCCACGTATTCGTTTATTTCTGAGCATTTTGCATGTAGATTAAACTTGAAGTTTGAACCTCTAGAATATATACTACATGTAAATACCCCTATGCGTGAATCCCAGAGAACTGAGTTAATCTGTAGAGGATGTGAGATAAAGGTGGGAGATAGAGTGATGTTAGCAGATCTAATCATGTTGAATATACATGGGTTCGATGTAATTTTGGGAATGGATTGGTTGACAGCCAATCGAGTGAGCTTAGATTGCTACACTAAGGTTGTAACTTTCTCCCTACCTGAACCTTACAATGTACGATTGAGATATTGAGGAAATGAATATGTGGAATTCTAGTAAGTAATTTGAGAATTTTAATATTATTTTGAAGAATATTAAATATGATTGTTCATGTGAAGGTTATGAGACACTCATCTCAGACGATGAGCGGGAACATCCGAGGATTGAGGATATACCTGTGGTTTACGAATTTTCGGATGTTTTCCCAGATGAACTGCCAGGTTTACCACTAGAGAGAGAGCTGGAGTTTACCATTGATTTGGTACCAGACACTCAGCTGATCTCTAAACCTCCCTACAGGATGGCATTAGTGGAACTTGAGGAATTGAAGAAACAACTACAGGAGTTATTGGATCAAGGGTTCATTAGGCCCAGCATTTCACCCTGGGGAGCACCGGTTTTATTTGTCAAGAAGAAGGATGGTAGTCTCAAATTATGCGTAGACTATTGACTGTTGAATAAAGCCACGGTGAAGAATAAATACCCATTGCCCAGGATTGATGATCTATTTGATCAGCTGAGAGGGGCATCAGTCTTTTCTAAGATTGATTTGAGATCGAGCTATCACCAATTGAGGATTAAGGAAGAAGATATTCCAAAGACGGCCTTCAGGACGAGGTATGGCCATTACGAATTTTTGGTGATGTCCTTTGGATTGACGAACGCCCTTGCAGCATTTATGAGATTGATGAACGAGGTGTTCAGAGACTATCTGGATAAATTTGTGATAGTCTTTATTGATGATATCCTGGTGTACTCTCAGTCGTATGAGGAGCATGCACAGCATTTGTGGTTAGTGCTTCAGATACTCCGAGATAAGCAATTATATGGGCAGCTTAGTAAGTGTGAGTTTTGGCTGAACTGGATAGCTTTCCTTGGTCATATAGTCTCAGAGGAAGGAGTATCAGTGGACCCAAGCAAGGTGGAGGCTGTGCTTAATTGGGAGAGACCGAGGACAGTTACTGAGGTACGAAGCTTCCTTGGTTTGGCCGGGTATTACAGAAGATTTGTGGAAGGATTTTCCCGAATTGCCGCCCCTTTGACTAAGCTCACGCCAAAGAGACTCCATTTATATGGACTGATCAATGTGAGCTCAGTTTTCAGGAATTAAAGAGGAGGTTGACAGCGGCACCTGTGTTAACTATTCCTGAGGGATCAGGAGGATTTTCGGTGTATAGTGATGCATCTCATCAAGGATTGGGGTGTGTACTGATGCAGCATGGAAGATTGGTCGCATATGGATCGCGACAGCTGAAAGACCATGAGCGGAATTACCCCACGCATGATTTGGAGTTAGCCGCTGTGGTGTTTGTTTTGAAGATCTGGCGACACTACTTATATAGGGAAAGATTCCAGATCTTCACTGATCACAAGAGTTTGAGATATCTCTTTGATCAGAAAGAGTTAAACATGAGACAAAGGAGATGGATGGAACTCCTTAAGGATTATGACTGCGAGATTCTATATCATCCGGGCAAGGCGAACGTGGTTGCTGATGCCCTGAGCAGGAAGAGTATGATATCTGCTATGATGATCAGGGAATGGGATTTACTGGAGCAGTTTGCCGAACTTCAGATCAGAGTTAAAGAGATAAAGACTGAATTTGTGGCTAGCTTACGAATAAAGCCCAGGATCATGGATCAGATTAGAACTGGGCAGCGCAGTGATCAGAGATTGATAGACATGGTTAGCCAAGCCGAGCAAAGTTCACAGTCGAATCTCACCATCAGTGAGGATGGATTATTGAGATTCAGAGGACAGATTTGTGTACCGAACGATGATACCATGAAGAGACAGATACTGAGAGAATCTCACTGCTCGCGATACACCATGCACCCAGGGAGTACTAAGATGTACCGAGACTTGAGAAAGGTGTATTGGTGGAGTGGTATGAAGCGAGACGTGGCAGAGTATGTGGCCAGGTGTTTAGTATGCTAGCAAGTGAAAGCTGAGCATCGAAAGCCCGGAGGACTACTACAGCCCTTACCTGTACCTACATGGAAATGGGAGCATGTCACCATGGATTTTATTATGGGTTTACCGAGGACCCGGAGAGGTCGTGACGTGATATGGGTCATTGTGGATAGATTGACCAAGAGTGCCCACTTCCTTGCCATCAAGAGCACAGATACTATGGATGCCTTAGCTGAGCTGTATGTCAGCGAGATAGCTAGATTACATGGGGCTTCAGTGAGTATTACTTCTGATAGAGATTCCCAATTTACTTCTAGATTTTGGACCCAGTTTCAGGAGTCCATGGGATCTCGATTGAGTTTCAGTATCGCCTATCATCCTCAGACAGATGGTCAGTCAGAGAGGACTATTCAGATCCTGGAGGATATGTTGAGGGCGTGTACAATGGATTTTAAGGGATCATGGGATGATCACCTGCCCCTAGCAGAGTTTGCATACAATAACAGCTATCATGCGAGTATTGGTATGGCACCTTTTGAGGCTCTATATGGTAGGAGGTGTAGATCCCCTGTAGCTTGGGAAGAAGTCGGTGACAGAAAGATAAATGCTCCCGAGCTTGTTGAGCAAGCCGTACAGAGTGTGAAACTCATATGTGAGAGGTTACGGGCTGCACAAAGTAGACAGAAAAGCTACGCGGATGTGCGTAGACGGCCACTCGAGTTTGAGGTTGGTGATGCAGTATTTCTGAAAATATCACCGAGTAAGGGTATTATGCGATTTGGGAAGAAAGGGAAATTAAGTCCTCGATATATAGGACCATTCGAGATTCTTGAGAGAGTGGGAGAGGTAGCTTACAAATTAGCATTACCCCTACAGATGTCCAGAATACACAATGTTTTTCATGTTTCTATGTTGAGGAAGTACCACCCGGACCCTTCTCATGTCATAGAGTATGACGAAATGGACATTCAAGAGGATATGAGCTACACTGAGGAACCCGTCCAGATTCTCGATAGAAGAGAGAAGGTACTGAGAACTAAGAGCATCCCATTAGTGAAAGTTTTGTGGAAACATCACTCAATGGAAGAGGCAACGTGGGAACTAGAGAGTCTCATGAAGGAGAAATACCCCCATCTATTTAACTAGTTGAGTTGAATTTGGAGGACCAAATTCTTTTTAAGGTGGGGAGGATGTGAGATCTAAGAATTTCGGACATATTTTAAATATGTAATAAGAATTTGAAGTGTAATTTATTGAGCTAAGTGAATTGGGGAATGATAATTGGAGATTTATATGTTAAGTGTTTAAAATAAGTATGAAGTATGAGGACAGATCGATCTGGGAGAAGGAGAGATCGATCTGGTGAGTTAAAAATGACAAGGAAGGAAGAATTTGAGGAGCAGATCGATCTCCAATGGAAGAGGATCGATCTCCTTATGATTCTGTTTGAGAGAAGATCGATCTCATGGGGAAGAGATCGATCTCCAAATGATTCTGTTTGGGAGAAGATTGATCTCCTCAAGGAGCAGATCGATCTCATAAAGCCATAAAGAGATCGATCTCACCCCTCGACAGATCGATCTCCTAGGCATAAATTGCCCCAAATCGTCCCAAAAATTCAAATGCAGATCGATCTCATCAAGAGGCAGATCGATCTCCTACCCTCCCTCAGCCTATATAAGGAACCCCTATTTTTCTCATGCAATCTCACTTTCTCTCTCTTCTAACCCCCATTTTTACCGAAACCTAGCTTTCTCACTCATCCAAAGCACCCATTTTCGACCAAATTAGAAGTTGTGGCAAGAAGGAAAGTTGTTCCTCATCAAAGGGAGAACAACATACTTGGAAATCGAAGGACGAATCGAATCGAGGCGTGGGTTGTGTGTCTCACAAGCTTTGGGTAATTTCTAAACCTCGATCTTGATATTTGAGATGATTTTGATGATAATGGTGGTTGTCATTGTGTTGAAATAGCTGAGAAATGATTAGGGATTAATGAAATTGCAATGTGGTTGAGTGATAATGATATTTAGCAATTTAGGAATTTTGAGCTATAAATGGAAATTTAGACAATGTGGTGAATTAGCATAGATAATTGGCATGAGAAATGTAGAACGTTGAGATGTTGTGAATGAGAGTGTAGTTTGGGGTAGAGTTACGAGAATCAAGAGATTTGAGGTGTTATGAGAAATTATGCTCGATTTTTGAGAATTGAGGTTGATGAGATAATTGAGTATTGATGTTTTAACATCGTTTGGACAGCTCGGGAGTTCCAGAGTGGAATGCGAGGCTAGTCCGTGATACGGGGGAAACGATTGCACTATACGAGGTGCAACGAGGTAAGGGAAATCTAAATCATTTGTGTATGTGATTTGTAAACTATTATAGCATGATTTGTGGTTTATAAAACAAGCATGTTGAGTGTTGTGTTGAGATATAATTGCACACGATTTTTATAGCCGGTTGGAGCCCAATATTTTATGCGTTTATAAGCTGAGTGTGAAATTGCTTTATAAACCATCGAATTTGTGTGAGTAATGAATTGGGCTCTATGTTAAGGCAATATCGAGATTTGAGAAATGTGTGCGTGCTTTGCCGGTTGGAACTCGGTTTTATTATGTTTTGTATTGAGTACAAAACGGTTTTCAAATGAGTTTTATGAGAGAAAAACCACTATGAGTTCTACGTGAAGGCAAACCAGTCTTGTGTGATAAGACTTAGGTGTGTAATTTTGAGTACACACCGGGCATTGCTCTGGTAGCATGTAAGCCCGATTTCTTCTCCGTTCTGGTAACGTGAGAATAACCCATTCTGTGGCTATGCCACGTATACTTGGTGGCCGTCGCCACGTGAGAAACCCTATTGGTGGCCGTTGCCACGTGATATCCCATTTGGTGGCCGTTGCCACGTGAGAAACCCCATTGGTGGCCGTTGCCACGTGATACCCCATTTGGTGGCCGTTGCCACGTGAGAAACCCCATTGGTGGCCGTTGCCACGTGAGAAACCCCATTGGTGGCCATTGCCACGTGATACCCCATTTGGTGGCCGTTGCCACGTGAAACCCTATCCTGTGGCTGTGCCACGTGTGAATTTAAATCAGTGGCTATGCCACGTGTGTTTAGTGGCTGTGCCACGTGCATTATTATTACAGTGATTTTATCACGTTCATTGAGAAAGCGTTTATCGCATTATTTTCACATGCTTTGTTATTGCTCTAGACTGAGCCTTTTTACTTCATGTTTTCACATGATTTGAGATATGAGAATATCGTTTTGAGTACTTTCATGCTATGGTTTTCAAATGAGATTAATGAGTTTCACATACAAATAAATATTTTGTGATGTGCATTTTGGTTTATGAAATGAGTCCCTTACCCCCCTTACTGAGTGATTTAGAAGCTCACCCTGTTTTCTTTCCCCCCAGATTTCTTCAAGTGAAAAGGGTTGTCCTGCGACGTACGGAGTAGTGGCTAGTGGAGGACTTGAGCTGCAGGCCATATATTGTATTTGAGGTACCTTTTATCTTTTCATGTACCCAGACAATTACTGTAATTGCAGACACTTGATGTATAACATTGTGTGGGATGTATTAGGATTAATTAACTTGGAATTGAGTATGTATATTATACAATATACACTATATTATAATGAGATCCTGAGGCATGATAACTATGATGATGTATGACACTGCACAGGAATGCACCCTTAAATGTGAATTAATGAGTAAAAAGTTTTAAATTAGCCCTATTTTCCGCACTTCCGGGGCGTGACAGGTTAGGACTTATGATTGAATGATTTTGAGTGTTGGACTTATAATTGTGACTCTTTGATTTCATAGTCTGTACTTTTTCTTTGAGGATAATATTGGAGAAATTATTGTGTTTAGTACTTGTTATTCTTACAATTATTTTGTTTTGCTTGAGGACAAGCAAAAGCTCAAGTTTGGGGGTGTGATAATTCTATATTTTAGAATTATTTATGTTTAATTTCCTAATTAATTATTTAAATCCCCAATTTATTTTGTTAATTATCCCCTTTATTTAATTAAAATTCTCATGTTTGTAGATAAATTAAATCCGGATGAATTGTGAATATTTCGGTAGAAAATGGACCAAAATTGGGCTAAAATCGAGATTGGACCACGTGGACAACACGAGCCAAGCACATCCAATTGGACAAAAAGACAGATGACATGGAAATATTATTTTTTAAGAAGCCAATGGTGTAAAGACAAGTGGCCAAACAATGTCAACTCATCTAGGATGAAAATATTACAATTGTACCCCTAAGTGTGTGTATAAATAGAAAAAGATGTCAATTGAAAAAAGGGGTAAGCCTATGTTAGAATAGAGGTAAATTAGGGTAGAATAGTTTTAGGGTTTATTTTAAATAGCTTTCTTGGCAATTTCCGAATAGTTTTTTGCTTTTAATCAAACAATTTTACTGTTTATGTATTTCCATTTTCTTTATGAAAAGATTGCATTTTCCCTTCCATTGTTGTCGGTTTACAAATGAACTTGTCTATTTTTTCTCTTCACCGATTGTTGGACAGTAAAGAGGGGAAGGAGATGCTGGTGACAGTGGCCATTTCTTCAACTATTTAACTGTTCACCGATTGTTCCTTTACACTTTAATTTTCATTCACTGCATATTTTTCCTTATGCTGGTTATCTTCCATTTTTCGGTTTGAGTGTTTTATCATTTTCTATTTTGTGTTTACAGTTCGATTATTTCATTATCTATCCATTATTTTCTATATGCATTTATTAGAGTTTAAAAATGAAAATGTAGACCCTTGTTCATCTTCTTTTCATTTTTTAACCAGTGATTCAAGCATTGTGTTGTGTGTTCTGTTGAAGTGTTTTAATCCTTCATGATGGCCACTTTTGTTTTAAATGAGTTAATCTTTTATTTGCATTATGGAAGGTTATATTAGTGAATGTGCAGTTCGGTATTAGGCTGAAGCAGGAAAGTTTTTTCTCTGCTATGTGACTTCTTTCGCTGAAAATGGCCGCTGTCCGAGACGTGCGTACAGGATCAAGTCATTGCAGATGGCTTTCAAGCAAGAGCCGACATGATATCAGCTTCTGGACAGATTGTTTTTGGCAGCACAATAGTGGCTGCAGAATTCTGTTCTGGGTTGATGTACAGGTAACAGAAGCAGTGCAATGCAGTAGGACAGCACCGGTAGTAGATGCACATCAGCCTGGGGCAGTAGGACGGACATCATCTAGACAGGTGCAGAGGATAACCGAGAGGCATGGAGCAGAAGCACGCCTGGCAACGCCTGGAACCGAGAGCATGGAGCAAGCCGAGAATGCTGGAAATGTTTTGGTGAAGAATGTGAATAGTGTTTGGAGGGACCTTTGAATGATTTAAATTGTCTAAGGCCATGTTTGGTTATGGTTTCATCGGAATTTTTTTGCATTTTTGATTATTTTCATTAGTATTAGTTAGAATAGTGGTAATTGATAGGTAAATTTAATATTTTAAGTTGTTAATTTAATCTTTAGTTTTAAGTCTTAGTTAATAGTTACTTTTAGTTTATACATGTTAGGATTTAATTTTTATTTTAGTATTTTATGAGTTATATTTAGAATTAATTTAGATTAAATTTATTTGCATGCATTAGTTAAATTTTGTTTTATTAGCATTTAATTAGAGTTAAGTTTAAGAATTTCTTTAGGTAAGTAGATGTTTATCTTATTAGACTTTAAGTTAGTTTAAATTGCATTTTCTTAATTAGTTTAATTACATTCACATTTTACCTTAGGTTTGTTTAATTTTAGCTTAATTAATTTTGTTCTTTATTTTAGCATTTTATTTTGAGTGCGTAATTAATTATCTTAATTTTCGTTTGAAGGTTGATTGCTTGGAGCATTGTAAGTATTTTTAGCTCGGTTTTATTTTAGTTAGTTGCTTTCCAGTAATTTTATTTTTTAGCCTTAATTGATCACCCACTTTTAATCTCATAATTTGCTAGGATATACCATAGGGTAAGATTAACCGGTAATTAATTAGGCTAACCAACTTCTTTGAGGGACGATAACTCGGGACTCAAATCCCATTATTACTTGTACGACCCGTGCACTTGCGGATAATACCTTTAGGGCGTGTCAACAACATAGGACTATGGCCATAACCTCGTGATCCCTGGCAACACGATACCTAGTGTGCGGGGTATCACACCTGAAACGGGAGGTGGGTCGTCCTACCCGCCAGAACATCATAACACCAGGATTACGAGGGCAAGGCTTGCTGCCTCGTGGCTAATGCCACTCCACTACAACAATTCCCACGGTACAGCGTACTTCGCGTGACATACACGGTACAACGTACTCCATGAAACCAAGCTCAATCAGGGGTGCCTATAATAGGTCTTATCCACCCATATCATCTCTGTCTCAGTAGGCACGTGTGAGCATATCATCTCACTGTGACACACAGTCTACAGGAGGCTCCAACATGGCTATATGCATGTAATATAAATCCATGTGCGAGCGAAGCTCTAGCACGGCTCCATACATATTCATGATATATGAAAATCTCATACGAGTGAAGCTCTAGTACGGTTTCATAGAAAGCAATGAAATTTGCATACGAGCAGCGCCCCAGTATGACTTAAAATAATTATAAATTCAATCATAGTCCACGTACGAGCAATGCTCTAGTACGGGTGTGTATAAAAACTCAATGAAAACCTCGTACGAGAAAAACTCCAGTACAGCTTAAAAATGAATGAGTTATAAATCCATATAAAATCATGTGCGAGTAATGCTCCAGCACGAATGAATGCTCAAGTAAATCAAAACTTCGTATGAGTAACGTTCCAGTACGACTTTATGCATAATTACATCAAATCTCGTGCGAGTTACACTCCAGCACGGCTTTTATGCAATATCATATCAAAACAGGATGCGAGCTAAGCTCCAGCATCTCTCATGCATGTCAAACCATAAAAACTAGTACGAGTAATCGCTCCAGCACCTTCTTATGCATATTAGTCAAAACATGTCAAAACATGTCAAAATAGAGTGCGAGCTAGGCTCCAACACTTCTAATGCATTTCACAATAGAAAAATCAGTGCGAGCAACCGCTCTAGCACATTTCATGCATATGATGTCACACAAATCGGTGCAAGCAACCGCTCAAGCACATTTATGCACACTCACAAACGCAGATATAGTGCGAACTATGTGCCAGCACTATCTGTTTCCATATAAACTTGATAGTTGGCCGTTTTCCAAAGAAATTTCATTCAAATATAAATAACACTTACGTAGTGTTATCTTGTGAAATTTATGCAATTACTGGCCAATCTATCGATTTACTTTGCTTAAAAACCAATAAAATCCCTTAAATCAGAAATTTCCTTAAATCATGCATTTCATGCATGTCATGCTTTCACCATCCTTAGGTGAACTTCCCTCAATAGGGGTAAAATAGTCTTTTTACCTATTTCGATTCTTAAAATCTTTTAAACCATTTTTAGAACCTCTGTACAATATCAATGTATACATACATATTCAGTGTATATAAAAACTATTAAAATACGTGTAGCTACCTCTAGCTACTCACATAATTCCCTTACCTCATTTTTCTGTACAGTCTGACCTTTCCACTGATGACTCGTCATGCAGTCCGATTTGCTCTGAATCCAATCTCCGAAACTGCGGATACACATTCATCAGGTCAAATATAATACAATTTAATTGTATTTTCATATTTTCTGGGCTTAATTTAAATCATTGGGCCCGTTTACCCATATTGGGCACGATTGCACCATAATGGGCCTTAATCGGCCTTAAGCCCTTTTTTCACTTACTATTCACATTATCGAGGCCTATTGGGCTCATTAGGCTCATCAGTATTTATTAAGCCTCGTTCTAAACTCTCGGATAACTCAATTTAGTATTTACGACAATTTATTCCAATTTTCAAAATTTAATTCATTTATGCGAAAATTAAATTCGTAATTTATCTAACACGCATAACGATGCAAATTATCGTAAATAAGGGCTACTTACCCGAGATTCTATGATAGTACGTAAATCGAGGCTGTCTTAAGCTCTTGGTTGATGTCAATTGTCGAGCTACACAATTTAATATTTTTTCGGGTAAACTTTCAGTCAAATTTTAATCAAATTAAATATTTCAAAATTTAAATCGGTCAATTCTACCGCTTACCGACTTACCCGTAGCTTGATTGCCTCAGTGGAATTTTTTTCAATTTTTTTCTCTTTTTTTCTCTTTTTCTTCTTTTTTTTCCTTTTCTTTTTGGCTGAACCGGTCCGGTTCGGTTCAACCCGTTTCAGACCGATTCGGTCCAGCGGTTTGGTCCAACGGTTCAGTCCGGTTCGACATCATTTGGTCGTTCCGGCGCCGTCCGGCCGGTTCCCGACATGATTCCGGTGCCGTTTGGCTCGGTTGCACCTGGGCATCCAAAATCGGGCCTCGGCTGGAGTCAAAACGACGACGGTGGCCGCCAATCGAGGCTTCTCTTCCGTGGGATCGCTTTCCATTTTCGGCGTTCTTCACCTTTCTCGGCGGGCGTGTCAACTGCCGGTGGTTCCCACGAGGCTCGTCGACCTTCATCGGCCTTCACCTGGGGTCCCTGGCCGCCGGTGGTGGCTCGTCTAGTGGATTCCTCTTCCATCGAGTTCGGCTTCCGTTTTCGCTTGTTTTCCCTCTTCGCGTTTGTTTTCCAGATTTCGTTTCTGTTTCCTTTTTTTTTTTTTACTTATTTTATTTATAATATATTTTTATTATTATTTTAATCAATTAAAATATATTAAAATTGCCAAAATATCTTTAAAAATTATTATTTAATTCATTTAATCTATAAATGAATTTATCGGTATTGTTTCGTCTTTTCGGTATAATTTTTGATTATTTTTGGGATTATTTTTCGATACGAAAATTCTGGCTTATTCCAATAAATTCATATCTTGATCAATTTAACCCGAAATTTAATTTTTTCTTCATTATTGATCAAGATTTCTCAAGCCATTATTTTTAATTAAATTTTCTTATCCCGATTAATACCTAATTTTGGTCTTTTGATCATTTTACCCTTGTACGTGTTCGGGAATTCATTTTCAATCCTTTTTTACTTTTAAATACACTCAAAATTTCTATTCATTCCGTTTGCTCTTATGATAAAAGTCGGGTCTTACAATCTGTCACCCACTTCTTCCTATCCAAGTCGAGGAACAACTCCTACGACCATACAATGCCTCATATAATGTTATCCCGATACTCAAGTGATAACTGTCGCTATTGACGAATTCAATTAGTAGCAACTGATCATCCCAGGACCTTATAAAATCAAGGACACACACTCTCATCATATCCTCCAGAACCTGTACAGTCCTCTTTGACTGACCATTTGTCTGAGGACGAAAAGCTGCGCTAACACTCAATCGGGTTCCTATAGCTTCTTGAAAAATGTTCCCAGAAGTGGGAAGTGAAGCGAAAATCCCTATTTGATATGATGCTCCTTGGGACACTACATAATGTTTCACAATTTTTCGTACACATAAATCTGCCTAGACAATCAGAGTATCTAGGGATTTCATAACCAGAAGTTGGGTAGACTTAGTCAATCATTGACTATCACCCAGATAGCCTCGTGATTCTGCGGTCCTCTATAACCCATCAAAATATCCATGGTAACTTGCTCCCATTTTCGTGTCGATATAGGTAGAGGCTCCAATAGCCTTGCAAACTTTTATTGCTCTACCTTAATCTGCTGACATACGAGACATTTCTCCACAATCTCTACAATGTCTCTTTTCATATCTGACCACCAATACCCTTTCCAGAGATTTCGATATATTTATTACTTCCCGGATGCACTGTATATCCTGAAGAGTGAGCTTCTGACAATAACACTATCTCATCAACTGTGGTCTTGGGGAGCACTTATATTGTCTCTGAACCTCAGTAAGCTATCATTATTCACTATGAACTCTGTCACTGTACCCATCTGAATCTGACCCACACTATCGACACCCTGTCGATCATCACGCTAAGCCTGTCAAATCTGGTCACTCAAATTCGGTTCTAATCTCAGGCTAGCTATCACACAATCACTGTCATCCTCAGCAGGGATCACATCACTACTGAGGCTTACAATTGCTCTAGCAGCTCATGCTCCTTAACCATCATCTGTGATACCATCCTGAGGCTTTTTCTGCTCAAGGCATCAACCATTATATTAGCCTTTCATAGGTGGTACAATTTCCACAATCATAATCCTTCAGAAGCTCTAACCCTCTATGTTATATCATATTCTACTCTTTCTGTGAAAATAGATACTCGGGGCTTTTATGATCAGTGCATACTTGAAATTTCTCATCGTGTACCTAGTGCCATATACTCAGTACAAACACTACCGCTGCCAACTTGAAATCATAGGTCGGATAGTTTCTTTCATGATCCTTGAGTTCTCTGGATCCATAATCGACTATCTTCCTATTTTGCATCAATACACAACCCACTCATTACTTTGAGGTATCCATATACACTGAGAAACCTCTTGAGCTATTGGGTATGGTGAAAATAATTACGGTGGTCAGTTCATACCTCAATACACCAAAACTCACCGAAGCTACTTTCATACTTATCATCCCACTCGTATGCAATCTTTTTCTGAATGAGATGTGTCAACTAAGCAGTCAATTTTGAGAAACTCTCAACAATTCATCTATAAAATAATTTTCAGTTGCTGCTCATGCTCTTCTCTGGACTTCGAATACATCAAAATATCATTGCTAAGGATGACGACAAATAAGTCCAGTTAAAGTTAAATACCTTGTTCATCAATGCCCTAACGGTTACGAAAATCATTTTAGGCACATTCACATTTTGATTCTTAACGGATGTTACCCAGACTTCAAATCGATTTCTAAAAAGATCTGAGCTTTTCACCGTCGATCCAATAAATCATCAACAATGGAAGAAAACACTTATTCTTGATGGTAGCCTTATTCGACAATAAAAAAATTCAATGCTTAGTCAGAGGCTTTCATCTTTCTTTTCACAAACAGAATCGATGTTCCTCAAGGTGAAACATTTGATTTGATGAACTTTTATCCAATCACTCCTATAATTGCTTCTTTAGTCCTTCCAGTTCCACTAATACCATTTTATACCGTGGTTAGGATAACGGCTCCGTACCAGGTACCAAATCAATACAAAACTCCATTCCTTTAACGGGTGGCAACCCTAGTAGATTATCTGGGAGGATATCAAGAAACTCCCTGACCATAAGGATATCTGTTAACTCTGGATATGCCTTATCCATACCAACCACACAAGCGAGAAAACATTCTCATCATTACTCATTCTGTGAGTACAATCATTTACTCCTTTAATTTCCATCGCTACACCCCTTTCATTACTTGTCAAAACTTACAGTATACTCTTCAGGGGTAACCATATCACTATCTTAGGATAGAAATCTGAACAACATAGTTTGCAGCTGACCAATTTATTCTCAAATATTACTTCAAAATTATTCATATTCCATTGAATAAAATCGGCTGACTTATACTTCTTCCCCCATTTTCGACTTATAATCTCTTCATAATTATTCTGTTAGTTAACCCTCCTTTATTGGGGTGCTAACTATTAGTATTGTGCCCAAGGGTGTAGGCATTCACGTCTTTCACTAACTTATATGCAAATGAGGGCAGTATGAATAAATGCATGGCACCAAGATCAATTAAGATAGTTGCTTCATTATTCACAATCAAGGTGGTACCCTCCACCACATCAGATGAAACATCAGTAGTGTCCTGGTCTAAGGCTTACACTCGCCTTCATCCACATCGTATTTTCATGGTAACTACCACATATCCAACCCTGCTCAGTAGTAGGTCAGGGTCCTCCAATCACAATACCCCTCGTAAGTGTTGAAACTGAATACACTAGGGGTTACCAATCATCTTACCCCATGACTCGACAACTCTAAGTCTCTTACTGTAAGACCCCGTATATGTATAATGGTAATGTGTGTAATTCGATCAAATAATATGAATGGACTTGTAATGTAAAGTATGATTGATGTAAGTCCATGGATTCAATGTATGTATGTGTAATATGAATTGTAGCGTACATACAAGTTTCATTGAGTATGAATATGAAGAAATGAGTTATGGCAAGTGATGGATGTGATCGAAACTCAAGATGAGTAGTGTGGTAAAATGGAATGAAGTTATGCTTCCATTTGGTTTTATGTAGCATACCTTTGAACATACAATGAATGCACACAAGTTTCAATGTGCATAAGGTATGAATGGATGCCATTTTCAAGTTATAAAGGTGGATGGATGAGAAAATGGCCATGGCAATAGATTAAGGATGTGTTGGTATGAGTTGCAGCAAGGAAACTGCAGGAAATCTGGAAAACATGAGTGCCAGATCGATCTCATAGGATGAGAGATCGATCTGGAAGAGCCAGAATGCTCTTATTTAGGCAAAAAAATAGAGCAGATCGATCTCCAATGGAGCCAGATCGATCTCCTTAGCTCTCTGTTTGGGACCAGATCGATCTCTTGCGTCGACAGATCGATCTCATGCTTCAACAGATCGATCTGATGCTTCGACAGATCGATCTCAAGCTTAAAAATGCCGTGAAAAAAAGAGGGATTTTAAGGGACCAGATCGATCTCCTCTTGGACCAGATCGATCTCGTCAAGCCATTTCTATATAAGGAGAGCTGAAAATCGAGAAATCTCGAAAAAACACTTAACTTTACAATCTCAACCCCAAAAACCTAACTTTCCCTCTCTAAAATCAGTTATTTTCAGTGAGATTTGAAGAGAGATCATTAGAGGCAAAGTTGTTCCTATCAAAGAGAATAACAACATAGTGAGATGGCATTTTCCCATTTTTGG
The DNA here is from genome assembly GCA_033439115.1 of Firmiana major. Taxonomy (NCBI): domain Eukaryota; kingdom Viridiplantae; phylum Streptophyta; class Magnoliopsida; order Malvales; family Malvaceae; genus Firmiana; species Firmiana major. Next base: position 13,723,193 of record CM065907.1, read on the forward strand.
AATTAAAGGAGTTAAGGGCATTACCATTTGGAGCAAGAAGAGAAATCATATTGGTAAGATTCTAACACTCCAATCCAAATGCATTAGCTATTTAATTGATTTTGGAGTTGATTGGTATGAGTATTGATGGATAAACTACCTAGGAATGTAGTGGAATTGGTGTGACCTAGAAATCTAAAATGGGTATAATGTGAGAATATGTGGGATTGAATGAGTTTATGATCTATGGCATGCTAAAGTTGTTATTGGGGTAATGTTTATGACTTTAGATGGTTAGATGGAATTACATGGTGGGTTGGAGGATTGTGAAAATGGGTATGTATATGATTGATAAATGCCATAGTGAGGGAATTCATGAAGTATGAACACTATGAGCTTAATATCGATTTGATATCGATTTTGAATAAGATAATAGGCCTAAGAAGATCCATAGACTCGAGCTATGGGTAAAGTAATGAAACGAGGCCAAATAAGCTTTAATAGAGGCTATAGATTATATTGGATATAGCAAGCACAAGGGTTGCATTATATGGATCGAATATAATGCGGGATACGATTTTGTGCAGTCCCGAAGTGTTCGTTGAAGGCGAATCAAACCGTACGAGTAAGCAGCTTAAGGAAGTGGAATCACGCATCGCGATTCCAGGTAAGGGAATTTTGTGAGTATATAGAGGTAGCTGCTCGTACTTTGAACTTGTGGGTGAATATCGGGTGTTTTATGAAATGCATGATTACTCAAATAAATGTTGATGGTATTCGTGAATGATGATGAGTATATGCGTGATTTTGGTTTTGAAGTGGATTTTATGAAATGGGATAGTAAGGCTAATAATTGCATAAATCTAATGTTTTGATGTTTTTCAAAACGAAATTGCTTGGTTTTAAGCAAGCTTATAGATGGGTTGGCTAGTATTGTATTGTTGTGGTGGAAAAGCATTTGTGAGTGCTAAACCCGATTACCGGGATTGCTTGATTGTGTATGAGCCGCCTATCGTATTTGTATGACATAAATCGCGCTAGAGCCTCACTCGCGCTGGATTTCTATGTTTTCATTTGTGTGAAACGTGCTGGAGCTTAGCTCGCACCTTGATTGGAAATTATGTTGATGCTTATAAACCGTACTGGAGCTTCTGCTCGTACGTGGATTTTGAGTGGTTGTCTTATGAGTATAACCGTACTAGAGCTATGCTCATACGCGTCTCTTTACGAGAGGATGCATGAGTCGTGCTAGAGATTTGCTCGCACAAGTTTGCACATTGTGATAAGCATAAGGTTGTGAAAGTTGGTAAGATCCTTAAGCCTTACATCCTTAAGCCTTACATCCTTAAGCTAACATCCTTAAGCCCAAAGAGGTGGGGAGGCTCTGTTAGGCGGGGAGGCTCTGTTCGGTGGGGAGGCTCTCTTACGGTGGGATCCTTAAGCCAACATCCTTAAGCCCAAAGAGGCGGGGAGGCTCTGTTAGGCAGGGAGGCTCTCCTACATGGGTACAGTAAGATCCTTAAGCCCTACATCCTTAAGCCAACATCCTTAAGCCCAAAGAGGCGGGGAGGCTCTGTTAGGCGGGGAGGCTCTGTTCGGTGGGGAGGCTCTCTTACGGAAAGGATCCTTAAGCCCTACATCCTTAAGCTAACATCCTTAAGCCAACATCCTTAAGCCCAAAGAGGCGGGGAGGCTCTGTTAGGCGGGGAGGCTCTATTCAGCAGGGAGGCTCTGTTCGGCAGGGAGGCTCTCCTTCACGGAATATGAAAAACTCTTGGTATGGGGTAGATAAGACCTAGGAATGGCACCCCCAATCACGAAATGAGTTGCGGAGTAAGCTGTACCGTGTATATCACATGGAGTATGATGTACCGCATGATGGTTATGTGATGAGAAAGTCTGGCGAGGGATAATCCATCTTCGTGCCAGCATGATACCCCGCACACCTGGATGCGTGTGGTCTGGGATGATTTATGATGTAATGGTTCACATAGGCACTTTTGATATAGTGACCTAGATTTATACACATGCGTGAATTGTGGAACGAAAATGTGGTTGTGATTGTGAGTTGATTTGGTGGTGTTTATGATGTTGGTTTAAAAAGGAGGTTTCTGAATGAATTGCCCTTTTTATGAAATTAAATGAGATCGAGCATGAGATGATTTGTACATGATGTTTTTACCATGTTTTGTATGCCAATGGACATGATTTTGATACATGATATATGTATATATGTACACTCATATGGCATAGTTTTATTCCTCATGCTCCTACTATAAATGATTTATGCATAACACTATCAGCATGTAGATAGAGTAGTTATCTACCATGCTTGCATTATTGCCTTACTGAGCGTGTGGTTGCTCATCCCACTCTATTTTCCCCCTACAGAGCATGCATAGTAGCCCAGTGAGGACTGAGGCGTATTATTTTGGACTCCGCTGCATCTCCATCGCTAAGAGGTATATACACAGTGATTCTTTTTGTATCTAAACAATGTAAAAGCACAGTATTCTTTTGAGTTGTACTTACGGGGGATGTAGATGTCAGTAAAACATGTATTCGTATAAGTACACGATTAAATGCACATGTATGACATCGTTTTAATTAATTGAGAATGAATGAGATGTGGTGTTTATTATTGGCTCACAGCCCAACAGTGTGTGGTGAGTTTAGTTCACGACCGGGTAAGGTAACAGTAAAACGCGAAAAATTTTCAGTGATTTTCGGTTAAAGAGAATGGAATTGGGTCGTGACACTTACCTAATGGTCTCTTTCCTGCTCTGACATCTCTATCATCCACTATTCTCTTTCTGTCTCTATTTCGGCCCTTACTACCTTTCCCAACCTTAGAGGCGTGCAACTCATAATCTTATTCACACAACTATAGTCTGTGCACTACCTTGACCTAGGTAGTGATATCTAACAGGGCCAATCGGACTCTAATTAATGGTCTAAGCCCTTCCATGAACTTTCAGACATTCCAACTCTCATTGTTCATAGTGTCGGGGTCATACCTGCCCAGGGATATAAACTGAGGTTCATACTCATCAGTCAACCAGTTTCTTCTAGGTCAGAGTAAAGAACTTTATCTGTAATTTCCTTTAAGCAGTGCCTGGGATATTCTGTCACCGAAATACATCTAGAATTATCTCTCATGTCAGCTCTGGATGTCTAACTCTTAAGATGGATCGAGCAGACTTCCACCAATGCTCCGACTCGCCCTCAAATCCCATGGATACTCTGAGCAAATAGGTCCCAAAATATTCTCCACACTCTGTTCCAACCTCGTGAAGCGTGTATTAATATCGTCTGGTCTCACTGTCAGACTCTGTAGGGCATACTCAATACCAGCCTCCACTTCAATCTCATCCTGAGTCTACAACACATGTACTCTCTCCCCTCTACCATAGCGGCTATCAATTATAATAATTAGATTCTTGCATTCAAAACCAAATTCTTAGCTGCAATTCCATCTCGATATACACAATTGTATCTAAACAAAGCACAGTACATGGGAATGTAAACTTCCTTAACCGCTAACACCGACTCATATTAAGCCAACTCAGCTTTGATACCACCTTTTTGTCACGACCCAAATTACCTAAAAAAATAAATCACTACAATTTTTTTTTCATTTTTCGTTTGTAATTTAATTCTTACCTTCCTCTCATCGTGACCATCCTACCAACAGTTGGGCTATGATTCGGTATTAGTCTCCTCACACTACTTACCATTCCATTTCCATGTTACATTTACACATTAGGATTTTTCTATCCTTTGACTTTAGCTAATACATTCACAATTGCATTTACATAACCTTACATCCCCGACGTCATATATGTTTACAGTACTGTGCATTTAAATATTTAGATACAAAACCATACAAGTGTGTATACCTTTTCTTGATGGGAAACAACAGATAACAGGAATGCACGATCACTGTCGCCTTCTATCCACTGAAAGTACTCTGTAGAGGGGGAAAATAAGGGGGTGAGCAACCACACGCTCAGTAAGGCAATTATGCAAGTAAGTAGATAGCTCTACTATCTACATGCACATAATGCCATGCCCTTAAATCCATTTCTTTTCGTTTAAAGCTCACGCACGAAATCATGCACACATCAATGCCATAGTTTATAAAAGTTGTTCGTGCTTTTGGAAATCATACAACTCATGCCTCAATGGCATCTCATGTAAAATCATAAAACGCATGAATTAAATCAAAATCATGCATTTACAATTAAAGCATGGATAACCTCCTCATGCTAAAACATTTCATTACATGAATAATAAACAATTATGAAAAATACATCATGCTGAGTTTCCACAAACCTTATAAAACACTTAATTCATTTCAAAAATCCACATCCATCACACTCATCAGGACTCAACCCCTCCCTTGGGTGATCCTGATCCACATAAAATCATTTATTTCCAAGCATTTCCGAAAACATTGAAAATTTCATTTATTCACAACAAAACTAATATCATCAGTCAGGATCCAACCCCTTCCTCGGGTGGTCAGGCTCACACAAAATCCACGCATTCTCAAGCTTTCAAAATATCAAATAGTAACATGTGAGACTAGGCAATGTATCATGGAAATAACTAGGACTATGGCCATATCCTCGAGATCCAAGGCTACACGGATCAGGTGTGTAAGGTATCACCACTATTAGGAACCGCCACGGCAGGTGGGTCAAATCCAACCTGTGGGTCCAACCCGATCACTCGCATCCGAAGACGCCACATAAATATAATATGTCATAACACGGTACAATGTACTCCATGCAATTTACATGGTACAACGTACTCCATAGACCCATATCTCATATCGATAATGTTGAGTTAATGTATTTTGAAATGACAAAACAAGTAAATTCAATAATATAAAGATGATACAAAAACATGTTTAGAGGTTATCAGTATCAGAACTTAAAGTTCTGTTGATAAGAGATCGATCTGGGTTATGAGAGATCGATCTCCTGGGTCTTTTTATAGATAAGAGATCGATCTGGGTTATGAGAGATCGATCTCCTGGGTTTATCTTGGATGAGAGATCGATCTCAGGAAGACATGAGATCGATCTGCCAAGCCTTGAGCCTGTACAAAGGTATTAAGGAAGAGTAAGATCGATATATAAGGGTTAAGAGATCGATCTGCCCAATACTGGAGTTGAGGGATCGATCTGATCTATGAAGAGATCGATCTCCCTTAATGCAAAGACAATAGATCGATCTGTAAGATCGATCTACACTCAAACAGAGAGCTTATGAGATCGATCTGATAAGAAAGAGATCGATCTCCTCAAAGTCAGAGAGCTAAGGAGATCGATCTGGGTTATTGAGAGATCGATCTCCTCACTACGAGATTGCATGTCAGATCGATCTATAGATCGATCTTGCCTTTAACAGAGAGATTGGAAGATCGATCTGCCTATTCGACAGATCGATCTCCCCTATCATTTTCAAATTAAGAGATCGATCTGCTAACATATGAGATCGATCTCCTTGTGTTATTGTGCTTTGATCTTGCAGGATTTATAACTAAGAGATCGATCTGGCCAAGATGGCAGATCGATCTGGCACTCTACTGGAGGTACCCAACGGCTAGTTTCTGTAAAATCTCAAAGGGAAAAATAGAATTTAATGCTCCAACTACCAATCCTTCAGTATTTAACCAAGCATTGAATACAATGAGAATAGAGACACTATTGCTGCACATTTCTTACATTCTCAAGAGTTTAATACTTTCATTTCTTGTGTCTTCATTCCTCATTTATTGAGTTTATTGTATAAGCTTAAGTGCAAAAGCTGTAATTGTCCTACCCACACTAAAAGCTTGATTCTGTATTCATCCTTACCTTAGAAGAGAAGAGGATTGTTCCTCAGTGAGATAAAATTGTAAAAGGGTGAATACATCTTTGTATTGCAAAGGGTAGAGAGGTTATTCCTTAACCTGAAAAAGGAAGATTGTAACTTCTGTTGAAGGAGAGAAAGAAAGCACTTGACAAGAGGGTCAAGGAGAGAGGACGTAGGCAAGAGTTTGGTCGAACCTCTATAAGCGATTGTGTTTGTTTCTCTCTTCCCTATCTTGCATTAAATTGTTTAATTTTATTATATTGCTCACTATCATTTGCTAATTAAATTAGGATTAATTTAAAATTTGCCATAAACATTAGAAAACCGATTCACCCCCCTCTCGGTAGAGCCAACAATTGGTATCAGAGCTAGGACTCTTTAATCACATAGGAACAACTTCCTAAGAGTTAGAAACGATCAAATAGCTCACAACAATGTAGCAACTAGTTTGGTAGGAGAGGGGCACTCTACGGTTAGACCTCCTATGTTCAATGGAGAACATTATGCTTACTGGAAGACTAGGATGATGTTGTTCATTCAAGCAAATGACTATGAGGTGTGGAGGATCATAATTAAAGGACCTCAAATCCCTACAAAGAGAATAGAGGGAAGAGATATCCCTAAAGAAGAAGATGAATGGGATTCAAATGATATTAAATGTGCTCAGCTAAATGCTAAAGCTATGCACACATTATTTTGTGCCTTAGGTCCAAATGAATATAATAGAGTCTTCGGGTGTGATAATGCCAAACAAATTTGGGACAAATTGGCAATAACTCATGAGGGTACTACCCAAGTGAAGGAGACTAAGGTAGGGATGCTCATACATGATTATGAGCTTTTTAGGATGAAGGAAGGAGAATCAATTAGTGATATGTTCACTAGATTCACGGATGTTATTAATGGATTAAAGTCCTTAGGAAAGATATACTCTAATATTGAAATGATCAAGAAAATATTAAATAGCTTACCTAAATCATGGGAAGCTAAAGTGACTGCAATTGAGGAATCTAAGGATCCTCACACATTATCTTTAGATGAATTAATAGGATCACTATTCACTTATGAGATGAAATTAAGAAGAAATGAAGAGCCACCAAAGAAAGTGGGAGTTGCTCTAAAATCCACTGCTCAAGAGGAGATTAAGAATGAGAGTGGTATTGAAGAGGACCTTGAGATGGCAATGTTTGCCAAAAGATTTAACAAGTTCATGAGGATGAGAGCTAGTGGTAGTAATAGGAGAAACAATAAGAGAGATCAAGAAGAAGTAGGTAGAAAAAATTCAATTGTGTGTTATGAATGTAAAAAACCAGGACACATAAAATTTAACTGCCCTCTTCTTAAAAGGTCCAATGATAGGTTCCACAAAAAGAAGGCAATGGTAGCAACATGGAGCGACAGTGACTGCTCCGATGATGACTCAAATGAGGACATTGCCAACTTGTGCTTCATGGCTATTGAGGATGCAAAGGTAACTTCAAACCTCAATGAATATTCCTTTGATGAATTGCAAGATGCCTTTGATGATCTTGCATTAGAGTATGAATGCATGAGCATGAAATATAAAAAGATAATATCCAAATTAAGAAAAGAAAATGAGTTGATGCTAAGGGACAAATTAGAATGCGAAAAGAAATTAGAAATTTCAAATCGTGAAATTTGTGATCTTAAAGAGAAAAATGGCAATCTACATAATTCCTTTAATAGGTTCCACATGGGTCAACAAAAGTTGGATAGCATGCTAGAGACCCAAAGGGCATTCTTTGACAAAAATGGGTTAGGATATAATGCAAAAAGTAGAGAGACTCATCTTAAAAGTCTTGTTGCTAGAAATAGTATAAATAAACTATCAACTTCTTGTTCATATTGCAATAGGAAGGGACATGCATCACATAATTGCAATATAAAAATGAGATCTCTTAAAGGAAAAATAGTAAAAAGGATATGGATTCCAAAAGAAGTAATTCACTCCAAGAATGTTAATGCATTAGCTAAATGGATCCCAAAGGGATCAAGAATTGCATTCACGAACCTCAAAGGACCCAAGAGAATTTGGGTACCTAAGACTTGAGTTGGAATCTTTTTGTAGGTAATTGAGCATGGCCACAAAGCTAAAACAAAGGAAGCATGGTACTTGGATAGTGGATGCTCAAGGTACATGACGGGAGATAGAAGCCACTTCAACTCTTTTAAATCAAAGGTTGGTGGAGAGGTCACATTTGGGGACAACTCCAAAGGCCAAGTTGAAGGAAGTGGCTCAATAGGTAATGACTATTTTTCATTAGAAAAGGTATTACTTGTTAGGGGTCTAAAGCATAACTTACTAAGCATAAGTCAACTTTGTGACAAAGGTTACAAAGTAATTTTTGATTGCATGAAATGTCATGTTGTAGATCCTAAGTCAAACAAAGTACTTTTTCTAGGTCATAGGCAAGGTAATATATATATTGTCTATCTTAATGAACTCAAAAATGAAAATATATGCCTAATGGTAGACAATAAAAATGAATCTTGGTTATGGCATAGAAGACTAGGTCATGCTAGCATGCATGTGCTATCTAAGTTAGCTAGAAAGGATCTATCATAGGTTTACCCAAGCTATCCTTTGATTATGAAGAAATATGTGAAGCTTGTGTTAAAGGAAAACACAAAAGGACAACATTTAAGCCTAAGAATGTTGTATCCACCACTAGGCCTCTTCAATTACTTCACTTAGATTTATTTGGACCAACTAGAACAACTAGTCTAGGTGGGAAACACTATGGATTTGTAATAGTTGATGATTACACTGGTTCACTTGGGTGTTCTTTTTAAGAGTAAAAAATGAAGCCTTAGAAAAATTCATAGCCTATACAAAAATTACTCAAAATGAAAAAGGGTATATAATAACTAGCATTAGAAGTGATCATGGCAAGGAATTCGAAAACATAGGATTTGACGAGTATTGCAATGATCAAGGAATTAGTCATAACTTCTCAGCCCCTAGGACACCACAACAAAATGGAGTAGTTGAAAGAAGAAATAGAACCTTGGAAGAAATGGCTAGAACCATGTTGTGTGAGAATAATTTGCCAAAGTATTTTTGGGCTGAAGTTATAAACACATCTTGCTATATAATTAATAGAGCTATGATTAGACCCATGCTTAAGAAAACTCCTTATGAGCTCTACAAAGGTAAAAAGCCTAACATTAGTTACTTCTATCCCTTTGGCTGCAAATGTTTTGTCTTAAATAATGGGAAAGATAATTTAGGAAAATTTGATGCCAAAAGTGATGAAGGAATCTTTCTAGGGTACTCATTGAATTCAAAGGCTTATAGAGTATATAACAAAAGAACATTAATGGTTGAAGAATCTATTCATGTTGTATTTGATGAGTCAAATGATGTATCTAAAGATTCAACCAATGATGAGGATGTTGGAATATTTGATGAAAACTTGGAGGAAATTCCAAACTTAGAAGATGATTTATTAGAAAAACTTAACTTGAATAAAGAAGATGAAGAAGAAATAGAGATATTAGAGAGAGAGAGATTAGAGCACCAAGAGAGTTAGGATATGTAAAAGATTGTGAAATAGTAGGAGATCCAACTCTTAGAGTTAGAACTAGATCATCTCTAAGAAATATGTGTCAATATATAGCCTTTGTATCTTAAATAGAACCTAGGAATGTCAATGAAGCTTTAGATGACAATAATTGGTTCTTAGCAATGCAAGAAGAATTAAATCAATTTGAGAGAAGCAAAGTATGGAAACTAGTTCCTAGGCCTAGTGATCACTCTATAATTAGAACTAAATGGATATTCAAGAACAAGATGGATAAAAATAGTGTGATCATAAGGAACAAGGCTAGGTTAGTTGCACAAGGATATAGACAAGAGGAAGGTATAGATTATGATGAAACCTATGCACCGGCAGCTAGATTAGAGGCAATAAGAATGTTACTTGCCTTTGCATGCTATAAAAACTTCAAGTTATATCAAATGGATGTAAAAAGTGCATTCTTAAATGGTTTCATTAATGAAGAAGTCTATGTTGAACAACCTCCTGGCTTTGAAAATCATGAATTTCCTGAACATGTTTTTAAATTATCTAAGGCACTCTATGGCTGAAACAAGCTCCTAGAGCTTGGTATGAAAGGTTGTCAAAATTTTTAATAGAAAAAGGGATTTTCAAGAGGAAAAGTGGATACCACTTTATTCATCAAAAATAAAAATAAGGATTTATTAGTTGTACAAGTGTATGTAGATGATATTATTTTTGGATCAACTAATGAGTCTTTATGTCAAGAGTTTGCTAAGATCATGCAAGGTGAGTTTGAAATGAGCATGATGGGAGAACTCACATTCTTCTTGGGACTTCAAGTAAAGCAAACAAAAGATGGAACCTTCATCAATCAAGCAAAGTATACTAAGGATTTGCTCAAGCGATTTGGAATGGACAATTGCAAACCTCAAGCAACTCCAATGGGCACCAACATCAAGCTTGATAAGGATGAAAGTGGTAAGTATGTAGACAGTAAACTCTATAGGTCTATGATTGGCTCATTGCTTTATTTAACTGCAAGTAGACCAGATATTTTGTTTAGTGTATGTCTTTGTGCTAGATTTCAATCCTCTCCTAGGGAATCACATTTATTAGCCACTAAAAGGATCTTTAGATACCTTAAGGACACTCCCTATCTAGGACTTTGGTACCCCAAGGACTCTACCTTTGCACTTCATGCATTTTCAGATGCAGATTTTGGGGGATGCAAAATAGATAGGAAAAGTACTTCAAGTACTTGCCAATTCTTAGGAAATAGACTAATCTCTTGGTTCTCCAAGAAACAAAACAGTGTGGCTCAGTCCACAACTGAAGCTGAATACATAGCAGCAGGTAGTTGTAGTGCTCAAGTGTTGTGGATTAAACAACAAATGAAAGATTACGGTATTTACATGAAACAAGTCTCTATTAAATGTTATAATACCAGTGCCATTAATCTATCTAAAAATCCTATTCAACACTCTAGAACCAAGCACATAGAAATTAGGCATCACTTCCTTAGAGACCATGTGCAAAAGGGGGATATAATTCTAGAGTACATTGACACTTTAGATCAAATAGCTGATATATTCACCAAACCCCTTAATAGAGATAGGTTTTGTATTCTTAGAGGTGAATTAGGACTTATGAATGTTCCCTAAGATGTTTGTGCTTCAAAATCTTGATTTCAAATTGTCTTAAAAGTGATTTTCAATGATTTTTCTGGGCAACAAGTATGAGAGATCGATCTCCCATTCATATAGATCGATCTCCATACCTCAAATAAGCCTAAAGCATTAAGGTTAAGCTAGGAAGATCGATCTTCTATCCATAAGATCGATCTCTGTAAGCCTCTGTTAGATAACAGATCGATCTGTGCATACGACAGATCGATCTCCTCTAGCCTCTGTATCCTGAAGATCGATCTGTGCATATGACAGATCGATCTCCTCAAGTCTCTGTCCTCTAAAGATCGATCTATGCATTTGGCAGATCGATCTCCTTACGCCTCTGTTCGAAACAGATCGATCTCCTTGGGCTTCTGGAAATGACAGATCAATCTGTCGTCCCGACAGATCGATCTCCTGTGCCCTGGACTATAAAATCTGGCGAAAAATTCCCAAATTTCAAAACTCCAATTCTCAAATCCCTAAAGCTCCTATCACACATCCTCTCTCAATTCTCCCTCCAGATCGATCTTCGGTAAGAATCTTGCCTAAATCTCTCGTCAATCAGGGTCAAGTAACCTACATTGATAAATTTTTCTTCAAAATTTGTCCAGTTTTTGTGTAATCTTAGTTAGGGCAATTTTTACACTGTTTCATTGAATAAGTGTATAGAGAACTAGCCTTAAGATTCAAACTAGAGTCTAGAACCATGCCTCGACTTAAGAGAGTAGGCCAAAAACCTCCCCGATCTAATGTAGAACCCGGGTCATCCTCTCAATCCATTCCTCCCTCTTCCGTTGCTACCTTCAACAGGTGTTTTAAAACACCTGCCAAAAGGAAGCGATATGAAGAATACTTTTCAACCATGCCAATTAAACATTGGTGCACAATCGATTTCTCTTTCCTAAACCGCATTGATTTCCCGTATATGTCTAAATTTGAAGATTTTGGATGGCTGTCTTTCCTAAAGATCAATACTCCCGTACCTCCAAATATCATTCGCGCATTCTTTTCCAATGCCGAACTCAACTATGATCCCAACGACACTTGTAACATTCTCGAATTTACTACGTATGTCATGGGTAAATCCATTGTCGTCGACACTGAAGTCCTTACCAAAGCGTTTGACATACGCGATGAAGGTTTGACAAACGAAGATGAGGAAGTTCCTTTGGAGTTTGATATTCCCGGGGATAAGGCGAGTGACCTCCCAATGCACCGTCGGTTACTCCACCTCATCATTTCTTGGAATCTTTGTCCTTTTGGTACCCGTCACTCCACTGTTCGACGGTTAGATAGGTTCTGGCTTCACCACATTCATTCCACCAGTCAAAAACCCAACCTCATCCATCAAGACTGGTTGAAGATCGTACGAGGTCAAGCCACAATGATCGTGTTTCCGCAACCACTGGCGTACTTTCTCCACCGACTCGGAATAGATAGCAGTTGCGAAACCTGCGAAATGCCCTCTCCGAAGAGCATCCTCAACATTGGGACACTCCATCACATGGGCTACTACAAAGACTTCCGGGGCGACTGGAAGAAGAAACGGGAACAGCCTTCTGCAGCAGCTATTGAGGAAGATCCCTTCGATGAGCCTATCGATCCACCGGCTGCATCGACTGCGCGTCCACCATCTCCACCTGCTCAGCCCACTGCACTGCACCCTCACCTGCTGGCATGGAGCTCATTATGACGATGATGAGTGACCTCAACAGAAAAATCGATGAAGGCTTTGTAAACCTTCATGCAACTCAGCAGCGGATGTTCGAGGAACTGAACCGCAAAATGGATGACGGTCTTGCAAATCTTCATGAGGCTCAGGAGGCGATGTTTGATGAGCTTCAAGACACTCGCACTCACGTTGAGGATCTCATGGATCGATTTCCTCCTCTACCATAGGACTTAGTTGCTAGATCTAGTTTAGTTATATGTTTTCATTACTCTTTGTTATTTGAACTCAATTTGCTTGAATGAACTGCCATTTGTCCTCTTGTTGACTGAGTTTTAATGAAAATGTTAATTTGAAATGACATGAATATTATTTCTTTCTTGCCATTGATATGACAAAAAGGGGGAGAAGAAAAGAGAACATATGTTTAATTAAAAGATGTGTAAATGGCTTTAAGAAACATCTCTAAAGTTTTAAAAGAATGATTAAAATGAGGGGGAGTTAAGATAGTAACAAGGTCAAAAGCTAAAAGAAAGGGGGAGCTCACAAAAAGGGGGAGCTTCTGCAAATTAACTAAACATGTTGATTGAATAAGTTTTGTCATATCAAAAAGGGGGAGATTGTTGAGTTAATGTATTTTGAAATGACAACACAAGTAAATTCAATAATATAAAGATGATACAAAAACATGTTTAGAGGTTATCAGTACCAAAACTTAAAGTTCTGTTGATAAGAGATCGATCTGGGTTATGAGAGATCGATCTCCTGGGTTTTTTTATAGATAAGAGATCGATCTGGGTTATGAGAGATCGATCTCCTAGGTTTATCTTGGATGAGAGATCGATCTCAGGAAGACATGAGATCGATCTGCCAAGCCTCGAGCCTGTACAAAGGTATTAAGGAAGAGTAAGATCGATCTATAAGGGTTAAGAGATCGATCTGCCCAATACTGGAGTTGAGGGATCGATCTGATCTATGAAGAGATCGATCTCCCTTAATGCAAAGAGAGTAGATCGATCTGTAAGATCGATCTACACTCAAACAGAGAGCTTATGAGATCGATCTGATAAGAAAGAGATCGATCTCCTCAAAGTCAGAGAGCTAAGGAGATGGATCTGGGTTATTGAGAGATCGATCTCCCCACTACGGATTGCATGGCAGATCGATCTATAGATCGATCTTGCCTTTAACAGAGAGATTGGAAGATCGATCTGCCTATTCGACAGATCGATCTCCCCTATCATTTTCAAATTAAGAGATCGATCTGCTAACCTATGAGATCGATCTCCTTGTGTTATTGTGCTTTGATCTTGCAGGATTTATAACTAAGAGATCAATCTGGCCAAGATGGCAGATCAATCTGGCACTCTACTGGAGGTACCCAACGGCTAGTTTTTGCAAAATCTCAACGGGAAAAATAGTATTTAATGCTCCAACTACCAATCCTTCAGTATTTAACCAAGCATTGAAGACAATGAGAATAGAGACACTATTGCTGCACATTTCTTACATTCTCAAGAGTTTAATACTTTCATTCCTTGTGTCTTCATTCCTCATTTATTGAGTTTGTTGTATAAGCTTAAGTGCAAAAGCTGTAATTGTCCTACCCACACTAAAAGCTTGATTCTGTATTCATCCTTACCTTAGAAGAGAAGAGGATTGTTCCTCAGTGAGATAAAATTGTAAAAGGGTGAATACATCTTTGTATTGCAAAGGGTAGAGAGGTTATTCCTTAACCTGAAAAAGGAAGATTGTAACTTATGTTGAAGGAGAGAAAGAAAGCACTTGACAAGAGGGTCAAGGAGAGAGGACGTAGGCAAGAGTTTGGCCGAACCTCTATAAGCGATTGTGTTTGTTTCTCTTCCCTATCTTGCATTAAATTGTTTAATTTTATTATATTGCTCACTATCATTTGCTAATTAAATTAGGATTAATTTAAAATTTGCTATAAACATTAGAAAACCGATTCACCCCCCTTCTCGGTAGAGCCAACAAATACTCATGCCATGTCTCAAAACGCATGTGCGAGCATGTTTAATCGACGTGACACACAATCTACCCAAAGCTCCAAGCACGACTCATAGCATGTCTCAAATCAAAATGCACGTGCGAGCCTATTCAATCGGTGTAACACACAATATACCCGAAGCTCCAAGCAGGGCTGTAATTTCCTTACAAAACCAGTGCGAGCTATGCTCCAACACTCTATCATAAAATCAAATAAAACTAGTGCGAGCTAAGCTCCAGCACTCTGTCACAAAAATCATGTGAACATCTTGTGCGAGCTAGGCTTCAGCACCCTGTCACAAAAATCGTGTGAAAATCTTGTGCGAGCTAGGCTCCAACACCCATGCATGTAAAACTCTAGTGCGAGCCCCTGCTCCAGCACTAATGCATGAGTCACACAGTTCAAAACTCGTACGAGCTAAGCTCTAGCACCTCTCATGCATGTCAAATCATTAAAACTAGTGTGAGCAATCGCTCTAGCACCTTTTTATGCATATCATGTCGCACAAATCGATGCGAGAAATCGCTCCAGCACCATTATGCACACTCACAAACTCAGATATAGTGCGAGCAAGGCTCTTGCACCATCTGTTTCTATATAAACTTGATTGTTGGCCCATTTTCCAAAGAATTTCATTTAAATCTAAATAACAGTTACGTAGTGTTATCCTGTGAAATTTATGCAAACACGGGCCAATCTACTAATTTGCTTTGCTTAAAAATCACAAAAATTTCCCAAATAATAAATTTCATGCATGTCATGCTTTCACCATCCTTAGGTGAATTTTCCCTCAGTAGGGGTAAAATAGTCTTTTACCCATCCTGGGTCCTTAGAATTTTTAATCTATTTTTAGGACCTTTATACATTTTCAGTGTATGTAAAAGCTGTTAAAAATACGCGTAGCTACCTCTAGCTACTCGCAAAATTCTCTTACCTCATTTTTCTGTACAGTCTGACCTTTCCACTAATGTCTCGTCATACAGTCTGATTTGCTCTCAATCAAATCACCGGAACAGCGTATAATATTCATCAGGTCAAATACAATATAATTAATTGTATTTCATATTTTCTGGGCTTAATTTAAATCATTGAGCTCGTTTACCCATATTGGGCCTTATTGTACCATAATGAGCCTTAACCGGCCTTAAGGCTATTTTCCACTTACTATTCACATCACCGAGGCCTATTGAGCTCATTGGGCCCATCAGTAATTATTGGGCCTCATTCTAAACTCTCGGATAGCTCAATTTGTTATTTATGACAATTTATCTCCAATTCCAGAATATAATTCATTTTATGCGAAAATTAAATCCGTAATTTATGCGGTAAATTTTTGACACGTATAACGATGCAAATTATCATAAATAACGGTTACTTACTCGAGATTCCATGATAGTACGTAAATAGAGGTTGACTCGAGCTCTCGTTTACCGCCAACTATCGAGCTACACATTTATATATTTTTCGGGTCAAATTCGATCAAATATATATTTAAATAATTATTCCAAAAATTAAATCATTCATTTGACCACTTACCAGCTTTCTCGTAGCTCGACTGTATTGCTGGATTTTCTCCCATATTTTTCCCCTTTCCTTTTTCTTTTCTTTTCTTTCTTTTCTTTTTCTTTCTTTTTTTTCTTCCCTGGCTGAACCGACTCGATCCGATTCATCCTGGTTCAGTCCGACTCGATTCTCTCCTTCGTCGTTCGGAGCTTCACCGGTTTCTTTTTTCAGCTTGTCTGCGGGGTTGTCCAGTGCACGGATCTGGTGTCGATTTCCCCAGGACTGGCCGAAAAGTGGTCGGCTCAGCCTATTCTCTCCTCGGTCTCGCTACCATTTCTCCTTTGTCGCAGTTGCCGGCGCTGGCTGCCTGTTCCCGGGCCGTTTCTGCCACCAATCAACTCGGCATCGCATGGGCGACCTTCGGTAGGTGGTGGCTATGTTCGAATCGACGCCGACGATGACGATTTTCTTTTCCCCCTTTTCGGTTTCTCCTCAGTAGTTTCACGATTTTTCGGTGGCTAGGGGCTCACATGATGGCCGGTGAAGGCTCCCTCGGTGTCGACCTTGCTTTGCAGGTCGCCTCACGCTCCATCGTGCCGCTGTTCATCGGGAACCAGGGATCGTTCCCTGTTTCTGTTTGGGTCACGCGACTTGTTCGCGTCGCGTGATCCAATTTTCCTTTTTTTTCTATTTATTTATTTATTTATTATTATTATTTTAATAAAATAAAATATCCCAAAAATATTATATTTTATTCATTTAATCAATTACTACATTTATTTGTTAGATTTTATCTTTCCAGTATATTTTTCCAATATTTTCGGGATAATTTTCCAAGGTGAAAATTTCAGTTAATTTCGATAAATTCATATCTTGATCAATTTAAATTGAAATTTAATTATTGCTCCTTTATTGATCAAGATTCCCTGAATCCATGTTTACAATGTCAATTTCTTACCGAATTGACATCGAATTTTGGGTCTTTTGACCGTTTTATCCTTCAACGTGTTCGGGACTAAACCAATCCAACTTCCCTTCACGAACCCTTTCTCATTTCATGTTTTAAATCCTTATCTCCAATCTGAATGGTCCTATTCCCATTCATTTAATCCGTGGCCATTTCAATCCTTCATTTGATCTTTAAATGCATTCGGGAATTTTTTTATTCATTCAATTTGCATTTTTCGTTCACGTAAAACTCTTCTTATGATTCAATTTACATCCAACTATGTTTACATCATATGAATCATAAGGAATTTTGATAAAAAAAAATTGGGTCTTACAGTTGTCTTCTTCATCCTATCATTCTCGGCTACAAGAGGAAACACCATAACCAACCATATTTTAAGTTTTCTCTCACTAGAAATCACTAGGATAAAGACATATTTGAAACTTGCAATTTTCATGGATGTTGTTCCAAATTGAGAGAGGATTAACATATGTTGGAATTGGCTATCAAGGAGCCATATTGAGCAACCCGAAATCCTTCAAAGTTTCGGCTAAGAGTGAAACTACAAGCTAGGTATAATTTCAAGCATTCAATCTTATATATGTTAATCTATGAATTATTCTAAGTTGATTGGCATATGTTTTAACCATTGAAACACATGAAATCACCATAAACATGGATTGGCCAAAAATGGGTATTTGTAAATTGATGAATACCCATATGATTTTAAAGCATGAATAGGTTAGTATACATGTGTTTATGATTATGGTATAGTTAGAATTAATCAATTTGATCAATTGGTGAATGAATTGAAGTTGGCAATCAAGGTGTTTGATAAAATGCCTAAATGAACTAAGTAAGCTTAAGACCATTGCTAACCAAGTGTTTGTTAAAATGCCTAAGTGAGATTTGCTAGCAATTGGCATGATGGTGGCGTGGAGCTCAGCCATGGGCGGCGTGGAGCTCGGCCATGGGCGACTTTCGGCCACATGCCATGGCCGAGAGGTCAATAGCCTAAGCCCAATTGGTATCGGCCCAATGAAGTACAATAGGTCTCAGACAAGCCCAATAAGAGTTAGTGGGCCCCACAAGCCTAATAGGCCCAACTAAAATGAATAGTAAAATGAAAATGAGCTTAAGACAGAGTTAGGCCCAATAAGTGTAAACGGGCCCATTAAGTGAAACAGACTGTATTCAATGTGTAATACAGTAGGAAAAGTGTAATTAACTTGATGAATGGTTATATGCAGCTCCGGAGTTTATATTGGGAGCTGATCGAACTGAGAGATTTAGCAGCATCGAGGAAGTGAGGTCACGTGACGTGATCCGAGGTAAGGGACTTTTACGGGTAGTTAGAGATATCTGCACATATTTTCGTCTGCTTTTACATTCACTTAAAAAGTTTGAGGGTCAGAGAAAGTGAATAAAATTTTGAGAGACTGAAAAAGGGTAAATTATGATTTTACCCCTATTAAGGGTAGAAAAGTTAACTTTTGGAAAAAGTTGTAAAAAGTTTAGAAAGCATTTTTTGACTGTTTTTAATGTTGTTTGACAGTTGCATTGATAGACTGGCTGATATTTACATGTTATATGCGAAAACAACAGATTATAGTGTTGATTTGATTTAATTGAGTGAATTTATTTGAAATAAGTCATCTATAGATTTGTGTGAAAACATACGTGCTAGAGCATAATTCACACTGGATTTTATATGTTTTCCACATTCATTAGTGCTGGAGTGATACTCGTACTAGATTTTTACATGATATGCATCACATAGTACTAGAACATTTGCTCGTACTTGATTTTAAATGCAATTTGTGCATGATAGAGTATTGGAGCGTTGCTCGTACTCAGGTTTACATGACATAGTGCTGGAGCATTGCTCGCACTAGATTTATATGACTTGTGCATGAGGTCGTGCTGGAGTTTAATCGCACGTACCGATTTTGAAAAAGACAGCATGAAACAGCCGTGCTGGGAGCTTGTGCAGACTATGTGTCGCATCGATTATATGCTCATACATGCATTTTGAGATATGGTAGAGGGCTATTGAAACTATATTCATGGTATGGGGTACATAAGACCTATGGCAGGCACCCTCGATTGTGATATTAGGTCCATGGAGTACTTTGTACTGTGTATGTCATACAGAGTATGTTGTACCATGTGTACACGATGATGTAGAGTTGTTCACTGAAGGTTGAGGATTTGACCCACTTCCCATTACAGCAATGTGAGGCCTCGCACATCGAGTATTGTGTAGCCTGGGATCATGGAAAAATGGGATATGATCATAATTCTCGAACATGTAGTCGCTTATCTCACTTCACTTCACTTCACCTGATATTTCTTATTTGAATTGTTACATGATTTTTATAAATTGAGTGGACCCAAGGGATAGGTTGAGCCTCGACATGTGACATTGTGTGTGTGATATGGGTAAACCCGAGGGATGGGTGAAGCCAGATTTCCATGGAAATGGCATGGTATAATATGGTTTATATTAATTACATGAGAAATGCAATGTTTTGCATGATTTGTTGAAGTGATTAAACCAGCATGATTTCAATACACACTGATAAATTGTATTTTAATGCATACTTTCATAAATGTTTCAAAGAAAGATACATGCTTTAGATGTGAACCGAAAAGGAAATGATTTCAAGGCATGAGCATTATATTTTGTAGATAGTGTAGTTATCTACTTGCTTGCCTTATTTCCTTACTGAGTTAATGAGCTCACCCCTTTCATTTTCCCCTCTCTATAGAGCGTCTGTAGTAGTTGAGCATGACTGAGGATTGATG
Organism: Firmiana major; assembly: GCA_033439115.1. Lineage (NCBI taxonomy): Eukaryota > Viridiplantae > Streptophyta > Magnoliopsida > Malvales > Malvaceae > Firmiana > Firmiana major. The sequence continues at coordinate 13,743,167 of CM065907.1, forward strand.
TTCATTTATCCGCTGCACACCCATCACACGAAAATTATACACATTCGCAACGTTTTTTATTGAACAATGTAAAAACACAGTTGTGTAAACGAATGTACTATCGAGGATGTATATGTATATGTATTTGTAATTAATATATGTATGTTTAATTATAACATGTATATGTCAACATGTATGCATACTATGAAATGAATGGTAAGGCATGTGTGGTTGAGGTGACTAATACCGAATCACAGCCCAACTGTTTGGTGGTTGAATTATGACAGAAGGAAAGGTAACTACAATACGAAAAAATTGTGGTGGTTTATGGTAAGTCACGAGCAGTCGTGACAGAATGGTATCAGAGTGGAGTTTGGTCTGATGTGAGTCGGTATTAGTATTTAAGAAAGTGTACATCCCCATATTATTGTGTTTTGTTCAGTTACAATTGTGTATACAAGATGAGAGTCAGACTAATTAATGGTTATGAATGCAGGAATCTAACCGTTATGGCTAATACCAGCCATGGTAGTGGGGTGAGAGGTTAAGCTAGAGGCCGTAAAGGTAAGACTGAGAGTAGAGACGAGTCTTCGTCTGACCATGAGTTGACATGTCCCACTTAGGTACAGAGAGTATCGAGGTGCGCTTCACGAGATTAGAGTGTAGCCTAGAGACTATAGTGGAGTTACTGGCACAGACTTTGCCGGTAGACAGGGATAGGATACAAGGACTACGACTGGAGAGGCAGCGACACCTGATTCGCTTGTACAACCAGCTCAGAAGCCACAACCTATAAATACTCCTACACCCTTACTAGTTTAGGATACGCCTTCTCCTGTTGCTCCACGACAGGTCGGTAGTGCTTTGGGATATGGTCGTGAGCTTGATAGATTACGACAATTCCAGAAGTTTGGACCTCCGTCGTTTAGTGGGGTGAAGGACCTCGCTGTTGTAGAGGATTGGTTGGGAGAGATAGAGAAATTATATGAATTCTTTGAGTGTACGACTATAGAGATGGTCGCGTTTGCTGCATTCCTGCTGAAGGGATCGGTAGAGCATTGGTGGAGGTCCATCAAGGTGATATTGAGAGCACGACACTCAGAGATCACTTGGGATATCTGTTTGGATGCCTTCAGGAGGCAGTATGTCCCGAACACAGTGCAACGAAAGCTATGAATGGATTTCTTGGGGTTGAGCCAGGTGAGTCAGTCTGTGGATGAGTACGAGATACAATTTATATTCCTGGGTAGGTATGACCCCGATACTATGAGTAGTGAGACCAAAAAGGTCCACAAATTCGTTGATAGATTGGGACCAGTACTACGATCTAGATTGGTTCCACTTGATATCTTTATCTATGATGAGGCAGTGCACAGGGCGCAACTCTGTGAACAGGATTATGATAGGAATGCCTCCGAGTTCAGGACAGTTAGCAGCGGTATAGATAGAGACAGGAAGACATCGACAAGTGACAGTGCCAAAGGTTTTAATTATCGAGGAGGAAGGAGACTCTTCGGTAAAAGACCATAGATTGAGGAAGTGCGGGAGAAGACTGTTAGATTCCCTGCATATCCGACCATAGCTCCAGCTAGGGGCATTATTATTGGAGGATAGGGGTCTACCACTAATCAGTGCAGTAGATGTAGTAGATTCCATGGCGGTAGACCTTGTCCTATTTCTAGTGGATTGTGCTTCAGATGTGGGAAGCCAGGGCATATGGCGAGAGCTTACCCGAAGATTATTGATATTGCCCAATAGAAAGGCAAGGAGCCGAAAAGAGCTCCAGCTGATACGTTTGCTCTGAGGAGGAGAGCGACGGTAGAGGAGAAGGGGAAGCAAGTCATTGGTCGAGGGCGAGTACATGCTTTGGACCAGGGCACAGCTGATGCTTCATCGTATGTGATTAGAGGTAACATCTTGATTTATGATTTAGAAGCATATATCTTATTTGATCCTGATGCCATGCATTCATTTGTATCTCCTTCATTTGCGTGTAAGTTAGCAAAACATGTAGAGCGTACACCTTTAAGTAGGATGATGTTGATTAGTACGCCTATGGATAACAGTCAGCTAGTTGAGTATGTGTTAAATGACTGCGAGCTAAGAGTATGGGAAAAAGATATGACAGCCAATCTAATATTATTAAGTATGAGTGATTTTGATGTAATCTTAGGAATGGATTGGTTATCTATAAACCATGTTGTTTTAAATTGTTATGCTAAGACAGTTATGTTTCCTACCCTTACGAATTATGTTGTAAAGTTTAATGAAAAGAAATGAAAGTAGTAGTTATGGTTATAATAAATAATGAACCATGCTGACTGAGGAATGAATATATTGAAGGTTTCATTGCGTACGTGGTTGATACAGATAAGGGACATCCGGAGTTGGCAGATATTCTTGTAGTAAGTGAGTTCCCAGATGTCTTTTCGGATGAATTGCCAGGGTTACCACCAGGCAGAGAGATGGAGTTCTATATAGATTTGGTGTCTGGTATTGAGCCTATTTTGAGACCACCGTATCGCATGGCCTTAGTTGAGCTTAAGGAGCTCAAGAGACAATTATAGGAGCTGTTGGATAAGGGGTTCATCAAACTGAGTGTTTTTCCTTGGGGAGCACCGATTTTGTTTGTGAAGAAGAAGGATGGAAGCCTTCGATTGTGTATAGATTACAGATTGTTGAATAAAGCTACCATTAAGAATAGATATCCCCTTCCACGCATTGATGATTTGTTGGATCATCTTCGGGGAGCGCAGGTCTTTTCTAAGATTGATTTGAGGTATGGGTATCATTAATTGAGAGTTCAGAGTGGAGATGTGCCTAAGACAGCATTTAGAACCCAATATGGCCACTATGAGTTTTTGGTTATGCCATTCGAATTGACTAATGCTCCCGTAGCTTTCATAGCTTTGATGAACGATGTGTTCAAGCCATTTTTGGATCAGTTTGTTATCGTCTTCATCGGTGACATCTTGGTATACTCGAGATCCGAGGAGGAGCATGAGCAACACCTCAGGATTGTATTACAAACTTTACGAGAGCAGAAGTTGTATGCTAAACTCAGTAAGTGTGATTTTTGGTTGTCATAGATCTCGTTTTTGGGACATGTTATGTCAAGAGATGGTGTATCAGTAGATCCATCCAAGATTGAGGCTGTAGTTCAATGGGAACAGTAGAGGACAGTCATCGAGATTAGGAGTTTTCTGGGTTTAGCAGGATATTATCGGAGATTCATTGAGGGATTTTCGAAATTAGCTGCTCTATTGACATGTCTCACTCAGAAGAGTATAGCATTTGTGTGGGATGAAAATTGTGAGAGGAGTTTTCAAGAGTTGAAGAGTCGATTGACCACCGCTCTGATTCTCACTATTCCTACCAGCTCAGGAGGATTTTCAGTGTATACCGATGCTATGCATCAGGGACTGGGCTGTGTATTGATTCAGGACGGGAGGGTAGTTGCTTATGGATCCAGTGTCATGACCCTCAACTTACCAAATTCAGCACAAATTTTTTGCATTTTCATGCATCATTTATTATTCGTCCTTACCTCAATCGTGAACAGCAACTCTTCTCAATAGTTGGGTTGTGTGTCGACGTCTAACTCACTCCACCATACCAATTCAATTTGTATATTATTTATGAGTAAACACTTGTATAAATATATACATATCAGAGTTGTTATATGTGTTTACATTGTTTTACATCCCCAATAGTTACATACAAAATGCTATTGTGCTATTGTAAGTTTAGATACAAAATTTCAACAGTGTGTATACCTTACACGATGGGATGCAGCAGATTACCAAAAGGGAACTCCTCCAGTCACGCTCAATCTATACTCAACACTCTGTAGTGAGGGGGGAAATAAGGGGGGAGCAAACCACACGCTCAGTAAGGCAATCATGCGAACAGGTAGATACTGCACTATCTATGTGATCGTGATGTCATGCTTAAAAGCATTTAGTTCATTATTTTATCTAAAAACATGAGTGTATGATTGTGTTAATGTTATGTAAAGCATTCATGGTATTAAAATCCAGTGCAGAATTCATTTCAAAGCATGGTATAAATCGTCGTACATAATTCACAATAAAACATGGCATTACCCATCATGAGTTTTCTCAAATAAGCATGGCATTAACCATCATGCATTTTTCACAATAAAGTATGGCATTAATCATCATGCTTCGGTGCACTTTAAACCATTAACAATCGATATCTCAAAACAATTCAACACTTATCAAGTCCCAACCCCTCCCTCGGACTGTCCTGACTTACAAATCATTTCAAACATGCATTTATTCACAAAGCATTAGACATGTGAGATAGGCAATTCAATAAAAGGTAATAACCTCTAGGTCTATGGCCATAACCTGTGATACCGGCTACACGGATCAGGTGTGAGGGATATCACCACTATATGCTTCCACACGGGAGGTGGGTCAAATCCAGCCTGTCGGTCCATAGCAGATCTCATCCGAATATGGTACATCACAATCTCAACACGGTACAACATATTCCATGCTACTTACATGGTACAACGTACTCCGTGGACCCAATCAACACATCATATCACGCTACATCTCAAAATGCACGTGTGAGCCTATTTAATCGGTACGACCTCTTGTCTACCCGAAGCTCCTAACACGGCTATCAACATGTCAAAATATCACAAATGCACGTGCGAGCCTATTTAATCAGTGCGACACCCAGTCTGCCCGAAGCTCCTAACACGGCTATCAACATGTCAAAATATCACAAATGCACGTGCGAGCCTATTTAATCAGTGTGACACCCAGTCTGCCCGAAGCTCCAAGCACGGCAACAAATAAGGTGGGCATCTAGTGCGAGCTAAGCTCCAAGCACTATGCCAAAACCAGTATGAAATCCATGTGAAAACCAGTGTGAGCTAAGCTCTAGCACTCATGTGTATAAAACACGTCAAATCTCGTGCGAGTCATACTCTAGCACGCTTTCATTCTCACGAAAACAATGTAGGTGGCTTAATTATTTGCAAAGCATGTTTATCAACCAAATCACATCATTTCTTTTTGCAAATCATTTCAAATATTAGCCAACCTACCAACCATTTGCTAAAAAGCAATAAAACATGATTTTTGAGGCATTATGCTTTTGTTTTCGTGCACAATTTTCAAACACCCAACTTGTACCCTTCAATCACCCAACATTATTTCCTAACATCTCATGCATTCTATCAAAGCACTTAAGTGCCCAAATTGCGCACAAATATCTCTAAGAGTCCACACAATTCCCTTACATCGATTTACTTGGTATGACTCTTTTCCTCTTAGCTTCTCACGTTCTTGGCTCAACTCGCTCCAGCATATCCTCAGAAGCTGCAATTTATTCATCATACGTTCGAGTTAGTGTTGCTAACTCTCGTTCAACTATACATTCCACCCAATGCCTTAAACGCTCATTTTACCCTTTTTGGGTAAGCCTCTCAATACATTCCATATTATTATCTTAAAATTATCTCCTCAACACCATTATCATCAGAAGATATCCCAATCATCATTTATTCCACCACATTTCACTTCTCACACTAACCCATTTCTAGGTTATATTCATTTCATGGCATTCTATGTAGTTCTACCCACAATGTGCACACCCAAATCAACTTCATAATCATCAACTAGACAAATGTACTTGGATTTGTGCACTAGAAACTTACCTCTTTGGATTTCCTCTTTACTCCAATTAGAAATTCTCTTTGTTCCTTCAATCTAACAAATGGGGAAATGCCTCCAAACTATGTTGTTCTTCTCTTTGATGTGAACAACTTTGCCTCCAATAGTCTTCCCTCAATCTCCTTGAAAATGGTTGGATTTAGAGAGAGAAAACTAGATTTTGGGTTGGAAAGGGAAGGAAATGGTTTTGTCCCGAAATCAGCAGATTTTCAATGCTCTTTTTATAGAAATAGCTTGAGGAGATCGATCTGCACAAGGAGGAGATCGATCTAGTCCCCTTAAATTCCTCTTTTCCACGGAATTTTAAGCATGAGATTGATCTATCAAAGCTTGAGATCGATATGCTCCAAACAGAGAGCTAAGGAGATCGATTTGTATGCTTGAGGATCGATCTTTTCATTACAGAATGTTTAGGAGATCGATCTGCCCTAATCCTTTGCTCAGATACAAGCATCTTTGGCTCATCCAGATCGATCTCTCATCCTATGAGATCGATCTAGCCTGCATAATTTCTAGATTTTGTTGCAGTTTCCTGCAGAAACTTATACCAAAACATCCTTAATTTGCTGCCATGGTCATTTTCCCATCCAATCATCTTTGAAACTTGAAAATGACATCCACTAATACTTCATACACATTAAAACTTGTGTAGAATCTTTGTATGACCAACGGTACTTAATATAAACCAAATGGAAGTGCACAACTTATGCAATCCTCCTTTCATTTTACTCACATTCTTCACATATTTAAGTCCATTTCTTCACATTCATACATAATGTAACTTGAATGTACAATCACAACTCTTATTGCATGTGTGTATATTAACTTATGGACTTACATCACATATACTTCACTTACGAATTCATAATATAACTCCATTTACATTTCTATGTACATATGTACAATTATACATATATGGGGTCTCACATCCAGACAGCTGAAGGACCATGAAAAGAACTATCTGACCCATAATTTGGAGTTAGCAGCAGTAGTGTTTGCGTTGAAGGTATGGCGCCACTACTTGTATGGTGAGAAGTTCCAAATTTTTACCGACCACAAGAGCCTCAAGTATCTGTTCTCGCAGAAGGAGCCGAACATGAGACAGAGAATACGGCTAAAGCTTCTGAAGGACTATCATTGTGAGATACTTTATCATCCGGGTAAGGCTAACGTTGTAACAGATATTTTGAGCAGGAAGAGCCTTGGGATGGTATCGTATATGATGGTCACGGAACATGGGTTACTAGAGTAGTTGCTAGCCTCAATTTGGGAGTTGTGTGGTACGATCTAAATGCATTATCCACAAGTGCACGAGTCGTACAAGTAATAATGGGATTTGAGTCTCGGATTATCATACCACAGAGAAGTTGACTAGCCTAATTAACTACCAGTTAATCTTAACCTAAGTATATCCTAGCAAATTATGAAGTTTAAGTTGGTGATCTACTAAGGCTAATTAAAATTACTGGAAAACAATAAAATAATAAAAACTAAATAAAACTGAGCTAAGATTTGCTTACCGAACTCCGAGTAATTAAAGAAAATACCTACAAAAGAAAATTAAAACAGTTAAAATTAATTAACGCAATTAAAATAAAATGCAAATATGAAAATAACTAAAAAAGACAAATTAAACTAAAATTAAACAATCCTAAAATAAAATGTGCATGTAATTAAACTAACTAAGAAAATACAATTTAAACTAACTTAAAGTCTAATAAAATAAAAAACCTACTTACCTAAAGAAATTCTTAAACTTAACTCTAACTAAATGCTAACAATAAAACAAAATCTAACTAATGCATGAAAATATTTTTGAATTAAATTAAAAATGAAAACAAACTTAAAATTGCATGGAATAAATCTACCCCTAATCTAATTCTAAATGAACACTTGATTAACTATCAACCTAATTAAAACTAAGTTTTATACCACTAAACAATAATACTAAAATACAATTTAATTAAAGACTCTAATCTAAGCTAACAAGGATTAATAAAAATATAAAAATAGGCATTCCTGAAAAACTGGATATGTGCAGAAATGAAATGCCAAACATGACCTTAAGCTAACTGTTGGCTCTACCGAGAGGGGGGTGAATCGGTTTTCTAATGTTAATGGCAAATTTAAACTAATTTGAACTTAATTAACAAATAATAAATAAGCAATATAACGTAATGAAACAAATTAAAGCAAGATAAGGAAGAGAATATCAAACACAGTAGTTTATAGAGGTTCGGCCAATCTCTTGCCTACGTCCTCTCTCCTTGACCTTCTTGTCAAGAGCTTTCTTTCTCACTTTCAATGAAAGTTACACACTCCCTTTTTTTTTTGGTCAAGGAATAACCTCTCTACCCTTTTCATACAAAGATGTATTCACCCTTTTACAAAGTTTATCTCACTGAGGAACAATCCTCTTCACTCTTAAAGCAAAGATGAATAAAATATCAAGTTTTTATGTGGGTAGGACAAATACAGTTTTTGCACACAAGCTTATACAACAAACTCAATAAATAAGGATTGAAGACAAATGGAATGTAGGAATTAAACTTTTAAGAATGTACAGAATGTGCAGCAATAGTGTCACCCTTCTCAGTGTCTTCAATGTTTGATTATATACTGAAGGATTGGAAGTTGGAGCATTTAATGCTGTTTTTCCCGTTGAGATTTTTACAGAAATAGCCGTTGGGTACCTCCAGTAGAATGCCAGATCGATCTGCCATCTTGACCAGATCGATCTCTTAGTTATAATTCCTGCAAAATCAAGGCAAATTGAAGCAAGGAGATCGATCTCATATATGAGCAGATCAATCTCACAATTTGAAAATGTTAGAGCAGATCGATCTGTCGAATAGGCAGATCGATCTTTCAATCTCTCTGTTTGAGGCAGGATCGATCTATAGATCGATCTGCCAAGTATTCTCGTAGTGAGGATATCGATCTCTTATCAACCCAGATCGATCTCCTTAGCTCTCTAACTTTGAGGAGATCGATCTCTTCCTATACCAGATCGATCTCATGAACTCTCTGTTTGCGTACAGATCGATCTCACAGATCGATCTACTACCTTTACTTTTTGTTTTAGGGGAGATCGATCTCTTCCTATACCAGATCGATCTCATCAACATCCTGTATTTAAACAGATCGATCTTATAACCCTTATAGATCGATCTCAGCTTCCTCAATACCTTTGTACAGGATCAAATCTTAGCAGATCGATCTCATATCCTCATGAGATCGATCTCTCATCCTAGAAAACCTAGGAGATCGATCTCTCATATCACCAGATCGATCTCTCATCTCCAGGAACTTAATTTCTGGTACTGATAACCTCTAAACATGTTTTTATATCATTTTTATATTTTTGAATTTACTTGTTTTGTCATTTCAAAATATATTAACTCAACAATCTCCCCCTTTTTGATATGACAAAACCTATTCAATAAACATGTTTAGTTACCTATTTGCATTGTGCACAAACTCCCCCTTTTTGTAAGCTCCCCCTTACTTTTGGCTTTTAACCTCTTAACTTTCTTAGCTCCCCCTCATTTTAATCATTCCTTTAAACCTTTAGACATGTTTCTTTAACGTATTTGAAGCCATTTAAACATGTTTTAAACAACCCATGTTCTCTTAACATTCTTCTCGCTCTTTTTGTCATATCAATGGCAAGAAGGATATCAAGACAGTTAGTTTTCTCAACAACTTGTCATGGCATTTCAAAATTATAACACATTATAAACCATTATAATTAACATCCCAACAACTGTCATTTCATAAAAGACTCATTCAAGCAAATGTCATTTCAAACAATAAGGAGTAAACATGAAAACTAACTAAACTTTTCCTAATATTCATGTCCTACGGCGGAGGAGGAAATCGATCCATAAGTTCCTCAATGTGAGTACGAGTGACCTGCAGATCATCAAATATCGCCTGCTGTGTGGCATGAAGGTTTGCAAAACCTTCATCTATCTTTCGGTTCAGCTCTATGATCATCATCACAATCGACTACGTGCCAGCGGGTGATGGGGCAGGTGCAGTGGGCTGAGCAGTTGAAGAAGATGGACCCTCAGTAGGTGCAGCAGGTGGATCCATGGGCTCATCTGATGGGTCTTCTTCCATGGCTGCCTCAGGCTGCTGTCCTTGTTTCTTCTTCCAATCCCCTTGAAAGTCCTTGTAATACCCCATGTGGTGAAGTGTCCCAATGTTTAAGATGCTCTTTAGGGAGGGCACTTCACCCATTTCACAGCTACAGTCGACTCCAAGTCATTGTAGAAGATACGCCAACGGTTGCGAAAAAACTATCGTGGTGGCTTGGCCACGTACTATCTTCAACCAATCTTCATAGATGAAATGGACAAGATTGGGTTTTTGACTTGTGGAGTGGATGTGGTGGAGCCAGAAGTGATCTAACCTCCTAACTGTGGAATGATGGGTACCGAATGGATGGAGATTCCACGAGATAATAAGGTGGAGTAACCTTGCGTGCATCGGTAGGTCACTCCCCTTATCCCCTGGAAGATCGAATTCTAAAGGGACTTCACTTTCTTCCTCGGTCAACCCCTCATCCCTTATCTCAAATACTCGGGCTAGAATGGTTGTGTTTATTGACAAGGTTTTAGACATGACAAATTTTTAAAACCGAGGATTTTACAGGTATCATCAGGATCGTAGATGAGTTCGGCATTACAAAAGAATGCCCTGATGATGTTTGGGGGTATGGGGGTATTGATTTTGAGGAAAGGAAGCCACCCAAATTCTTCAAATTTGGATAGATAAGGAAAATCAATACGGTTAAGGAATGAAAAATCAATGGTTCGCCAATGTTTAATTGGCATTGTTGAAAAATACTCTTCATATCGCTTCCTTTTTGTAGGTGTTTGAAAACACCTGTTAAAGGTAGTGACTGAAGAGGGAGGGTTTGATTGAGAGGAGGACCCTTGATCTACACTTGGTCTAGGAGGTTTTTGGCCTACTCTCTTAAGTCTTGGCATTGTTCTAGACACTGGAAACGCTCTAGATAATCTTAAAACTATTTTACTAAAAACCTAACCAATGGAATAGTAGCTAGAATTGACCTAGTGAGAAATTTAGCACAAAACTAAGAATTTTTGAGAAAAATTTAGCAATGTGAGTTACTAGAACATTAAACGAAGAAAAGATTTGACGAAGGCCTTACCGAGATCGATTTGGAAGGAAGAATCGAGGGCTGAGGTGCGACAGGGGAAGATTTGGGATTTTTTGAAAATTGGGGATTTGAGCAGTTTGTATAGTCCAGGGCACAGGAGATAGATCTGTCGAGGCGACAGATCGATCTGTCATTTCCAAAAGCTTGAAAAGATCGATCTGTTTTATCACAAGATCGATCCTCAGAATACAGAAGCTTAATGAGATCGATCTGTCAAGGGCCCAGATCGATCTGTTGTTTGACAGAGGCTTAAGAAGATCGATCTTATAGGTGAGAAGATCGATTTGCCTAGCTTAAACTTTATGCTTTAGGCTCCTTTGAAGTATGGAGATCGATCTATATTGATAGGAGATCGATCTCTCATACTTTTTTGCCCAGAAAAATCATTGAAAAACTCATTTCAAAATATCTTGAAATCAAGGTTTTGAAATAGATAAATCTTAAGGAACATTCATGAGTCCTAATTCACCTCTAAGGACACAAAACCTATCTCTATCAAGAGGTTTGGTGAATATATCAGCTATTTGACATAAGGTGTCAATGTACTCTAGAATTATATCTCCCTTTTGAACATGGTCTCTAAAGAAATGGTGCCTAATCTCAATGTGCTTAGTTCTAGAATGTTGAATAGGATTTTTAGATAGATTGATGGCACTGGTATTATCACATTTAGTAGAGGCTTGTTTCATGTCAATACCATAGTCTTTCATTTGTTGTTTAATCCACAACACTTGAGCACTACAACTACCTGCTGCTATGTATTCAGCTTCAGTTGTGGACTGAGCCACACTATTTTGTTTCTTAGAGAACCATGAGATTAATCTATTCCCTAAGAATTGACATGTACCTGAAGTGCTTTTCCTATCTATTTTACATCCCCCAAAGTCTGCATCAGAAAATGCTTGAAGTGTAAAAGTGGAGTCCTTGGGGTACCAAAGTCCTAGAGAGAGAGTGTCTTTAAGGTATCTAAAGATCCTTTTAGTTGCTAATAAGTGTGATTCCCTAGGAGAGGATTGAAATCTAGCACAGAGGCATACACTAAACAGAATATCTGATCTACTTGCAGTTAAATAGAGCAATGTACCAATCATAAACCTATAGAGTTTAGTGTCAACACACTTACCTCTTTCATCTTTATCAAGCTTGACGTTGGTGCCCATTGGAGTTGCTTGAGGTTTGCAATTATCCATTCCAAAACGTTTGAGCAATTCCTTAGTATACTTTGCTTGATTGATGAAGGTTCCATCCTTTGTTTGCTTTACATGAAGTCCCAAGAAGAAAGTGAGCTCTCCCATCATACTCATTTCAAATTCACCTTGCATGATCTTAGCAAACTCTTAGCATAAAGATTCATTAGTTGATCCAAAAATAATATCATCTACATATACTTGAACAACTAGTAAATCCTTATTTTTATTTTTGATAAATAAAGTGGTATCTACTTTTCCTCTTGAAAATCCTTTTTCTATTAAGAATTTTGACAACCTTTCATACCATGCTCTAGGAGCTTGTTTCAAACCATTGAGTGCCCTAAATAGTTTGAAAACATGTTCAGGAAATTCATGATTTTCAAAGCCGGGAGGTTGCTCTACATACACTTCTTCATTAATGAAACCATTCAAGAATGCACTCTTTACATCCATTTGATATAATTTGAAGTTTTTATAACATGCAAAGGCAAGTAGCATTCTAATTTCTTCTAATCTAGCTACCGGTGCATAAGTTTCATCATAGTTTATTCCTTCTTCTTGTCTATAGCCTTGTTTCTTATAATCACGCTTTTTTCATCCATCTTGTTCTTGAATATCCATTTAGTTCTAATTATAGAGTGATTACTAGGCCTAGGAACTAGTTTCCACACTTTGCTTCTCTCAAATTGATTTAATTATTCTTGCATTGCTAAGAACCAATTATTGTCATCTAAGGCTTCATTGACATTTCTAAGTTCTATTTGAGACACAAAGGCTATATATTGACACACATTCCTTAGAGATGATCTAGTTCTAACTCCAAGAGTTGGATCTCCTACTATTTCACAATCTTTTACATATCCTAATTCTTTTGGTGCTCTAGACTCTCTCTCTAATATCTCTATTTCTTCTTCATCTTCTTTATTTATGTCAAGTTTTTCTAATAGATCATTTTCTAAGTTTGGAATTTCCTCCAAGTTTTCATCAAATATTCCAACATCCTCATCATTGGTTGAATCTTTAGATAAATCATTTGACTCATCAAATATTACATGAATTGATTCTTCAACCATCAATGTTCTTTTGTTATATACTCTATAAGCCTTTGAATTCAACGAATATCCTAGAAAAATTCCCTCATCACTCTTGGCATCAAATTTTCCTAAATTATCTTTCCCATTATTTAAGACAAAACATTTGCAGCCAAAATGGTGAAAATAGCTAATATTGGGCTTCTTACCCTTATAAAGCTCATAAGGAGTTTTCTTTAACATAGGTCTAATCATAGCTCTATTAATGATATAGCAAGATGTATTTATAGCTTCAGCCCAAAAGTATTTAGGTAAATTATTTTCACATAACATGGTTCTAGCCATTTCTTCCAATGTTCTATTTCTTCTCTCAACTACTCCATTTTGTTGTGGTGTCCTAGGGGCTGTAAAATTATGGCTAATTCCTTGATCATTGCAATACTCATCAAATCCTATATTTTCAAACTCCTTGCCATGATCACTTCTAATACTAGTTATTGTGTATCCTTTTTCATTTTGAGTCACTTTTGTATAAGCTATGAATTTTTCTAAAGCTTCATTTTTCACTCTCAAAAAGAACACCCAAGTGAACCTAGTGTAATCATCAACTATTACAAATCCATAATGTTTCCCACCTAGGCTTGTTGTTCTAGTTGGTCCAAATAGATCTAGGTGGAGTAATTGAAGAGGCCTAGTGGTAGAGACACTATTCTTAGGCTTAAATGTTGTCCTTTTATGTTTTCCTTTAACACAATCTTCACATATTTTGTTATAGTCAAAGGAAAACTTAGGTAATCCTATAACTAGATCTTTTCTAGCTAACTTGGATAACACATGCATGCTAGCATGACCTAGTCTTCTATGCCACAACCAAGGTTCTTTTTCTTTGTCTACCATTAGGCATATGTTTTCATTTTTAAGTTCATTAAGATAGACAATGTATATATTACCTTTCCTATGACCTAGGAAAAGAACTTTATTTGACTTAGGATCTATAACATGACATTTCAAGCAATCAAAAATTACTTTGTAACCTTTTTCACAAAGTTGACTAATGCTTAGTAAGTTATGCTTTAGATCCCTAACAAGCAATACTTTTTCTAATAAAAAGTAGTCATTACCTATTGAACCACTTCCTTCAACTTAACCTTTGGAGTTGTCCCCAAATGTGACTACTCCACCAACTTTCGATTTAATGAGTTAAAGTGGCTTCTATCTCCGATCATGTGCCTTGAGCATCCACTGTCGAAGTACCAAGCTTCCTTTGTTTTAGCTTTGTGGCAATGCTCAATCACCTACAATCAAAATTCAAACTTATGTCTTAGGTACGCAAATTCTCTTAGGTCCTTTGAGGTTAGTGAATGCAATTCTTGATCCCTTTGGGATCCATTTTACTAAAGCATTAATATCTTTTGAGTTAATTACTTCTTTTGGAACCCAAATTCTTTTTATTATTTTTCCCTTAAGAGTGGTCTTCTTCATATTGCAATTATGTGATGCATGTCCCTTTCTATTACAATACGAACAAATAGTTGAAGGTTTATTCATGCTCTTTCTAGCAATGAAGCTTTTGAGATGAGTCTCTCTACTTTTTGCATTATATCCTAACCCATTTTTATCAAAGAATGCCCTTTGAGTTTCTAGCACGTTATCTAACTTTTGTTGACCCATATAGAACCTATTAAAAGAATTATGTAAGTTACTATTTTTTTCTTTTAGGTCACAAATTTCAAGATTTGTAATTTCTAGTTTCTTTTCACAGTCTAATTTGTCCTCTAGCATTAACTCATTTTCTTTCTTCAATTTAGATATTATCTTTTTATATTTCATACTCATGCATTCATATTCCAATGCAAGATCATCAAAGGCATCTTGCAATTCATCAAAAGAGTATTCATTGAAGTTTGAAGTTACCTTTTCATCCTCAATAGCCATGAAGCACAAGTTGGCAATGTCCTCATTTGAATCATCATCGGAGCAGTCACTGTCACTCCATGTTGCCACCATTGCCTTCTTTTTATGGAACCTATCATTGGACCTTTTAAGAAGAGGGTAGGTAAACTTA
This sequence comes from Firmiana major, assembly GCA_033439115.1. Taxonomy (NCBI): domain Eukaryota; kingdom Viridiplantae; phylum Streptophyta; class Magnoliopsida; order Malvales; family Malvaceae; genus Firmiana; species Firmiana major. Next base: position 13,758,334 of record CM065907.1, read on the forward strand.
ATGTGTCCTGGTTTTTTACATTCATAACACACAATTGTATCTTTTCTACCTACCTCTTCTTGATCTTTCTTGTGGTTTCTCCTATTACTACCACTTGCTCTCATTCTCATGAATTTGTTAAATCTTTTGCCAAACATTGCCATCTCAAGATCTTCTTCACTACCACTCTTATTTTTATTTTCCTCTTGAGTAGTAGATTTTAGAGCAATTCCCACTTTCTTGGGTGGCTCTTCATTTCTTCTCAACTTCATCTCATATGTGAATAGTGATCCTATTAATTCATCTAGTGACAATGTGTGAAGGTCCTTGGATTCCTCAATTGCAGTCACTTTAGCTTCCCATGATTTAGGTAGACTATTTAATATTTTCTTGACCATTTCTATATTAGAGTATATTTTTCCTAATGATTTTAATCCATTAATTACATCAGTGAATCTAGTGAACATATCACTGATTGACTCCCCATCTTTCATCCTAAATAGCTCATAGTCATGTGTGAGTATTCCTACCTTAGTCTCCTTTACTTGGGTTGTACCTTCATACGTTATTGCCAATTTGTCCCAAATTTGTTTGGTATTGTCACAACCGGAGACTCTATTGTATTCATTTGGCCCTAAAGCACAAAATAGGGTGTGCATGGCCTTAGCATTTAGCTGAGCACATTTAACATCATTTGAATCCCATTCATCTTCTTCTTTAGGGATATCTCTTCCCTCTATTCTTTTTATAGGGATTTGAGGTCCTTTAGTGATAATCCTCCATACCTCATGATCATTTTCTTGAATGAATAACATCATCCTAGTTTTCCAATAAGCATAATGTTCCCCATTGAACATAGGAGGCCTAACCGTAGAATGCCCCTCTCCTACTAAACTAGTTGCTACATTGTTGTGAGCCATTAGATCGTTTCTAACTCTTAGGAAGTTATTCCTATGTGATCAAAGAGTCCTAGCTCTGATACCAATTGTTGGCTCTACCGAGAGGGGGGTGAATCGATTTTTTAATGTTAATGGCAAATTTAAACTAATTTGAACTTAATTAACAAATAATGAATAAGCAATATAATGTAATGAAACAAATTAAAGCAAGATAAGGAAGAGAATATCAAACACAGTAGTTTATAGAGGTTCGACCAATCTCTTGCCTACGTCCTCTCTCCTTGACCTTCTTGTCAAGAGCTTTCTTTCTCACTTTCTATGAAAGTTACACACTCCCTTTTTTTTTAGGTTAAGGAATAACCTCTCTACCCTTTTTATACAAAGATGTATTCACCCTTTTTACAAAGTTTATCTCACTGAGGAACAATCCTCTTCACTCTTAAAGCAATGATGAATATAATATCAAGTTTTTTATGTGGGTAGGACAAATACAGCTTTTGTACACAAGCTTATACAACAAACTCAATAAATAAAGATTAAAGATAAATGGAATGTAGGAATTAAACTTTTGAGAATGTACAGAATGTGCAGCAATAGTGTCACCCTTCTCAGTGTCTTCAGTGCTTGATTATATACTGAAGGATTGGTAGTTGGAGCATTTAATGCTGTTTTTCCCTTTGAGATTTTTGTAGAAATAGCCGTTAGGTACCTCCAGTAGAATGCCAGATCGATCTGCCATCTTGACCAGATCAATCTCTTAGTTATAATTCCTGCAAAATCAAGGTAAATTGAAGCAAGGAGATCGATCTCATATATGAGCAGATCGATCTCACAATTTGAAAATGTTAGAGCAGATCGATCTGTCGAATAGGTAGATCGATCTTCCAATCTCTCTATTTGAGGCAGGATCGATCTATAGATCGATCTGCCAGGTATTTTCGTAGTGAGGAGATCGATCTCTTATCAACCCAGATTGATCTTCTTAGCTCTCTGACTTTGAGGAGATCGATCTCTTCCTATACCAGATCGATCTCATGAACTCTCTGTTTGCGTACAGATCAATCTACTGCCTTTACCTTTTGTTTTAGGGGAGATCGATCTCTTCCTATACCAGATCGATCTCATCAACATCCTGTATTTAGACAGATCGATCTTATAACCCTTATAGATCAATCTCAGCTTCCTCAATACCTTTGTACAGGTTCAAACCTTAGCAGATCGATCTCATATCCTCATGAGATCGATCTCTCATCCTAGAAAACCCAGGAGATCGATCTCTCATATCACCAGATCGATCTCTCATCTCCAGGAACTTAATTTCTGGTACTGATAACCTCTAAACATGTTTTTATATCATCTTTATATTATTGAATTTACTTGTTTTGTCATTTTAAAATATATTAACTCAACACTAACTTCCACAGAGAATGGAGTACCGACAATGTACTGTACACTGCACACATTGCAATTTTTGGTCAGCTCCTGGTATTGTCCGATTCTTTCCATACTGAACATTCCTTGGCCAGACCTGCCCAACTCCCAATAGCATAGCACCCACGTACTGCCAACGTTGCAGTTTGCTCAGCCTAAGATCAGTTTCGGTCCCAGCTACCACCATCCTGCTCGCGTCTGTCTCCAGTACATGCAACTACCAATTGTTTCACCAGTCCTGCACAGGTCCTCCTAAGCTGATTTTGCTTCAGCGGCGCACATCCTGATTCAGTCCAGATTAATGACGCCTACATCCCGCACCAGAAGTAGAACAACAGCAAAGGCAAGATGCGGGTGAAGTGGAAGAGCTTTTGTCACTGGTCTAAAAAATAGATCAGCTCCAAACCTCATTCTGTAATCAAGCGTTGCACTGCTCCAACATTCTCAACAAATCGTTTCAGCCAAGGATACTGAGAAAAATTAAATTAGTGAAACAAAACAAAAAGGGAATGCGAGGCAAAACCATACAACCCTAGATTATGCTTTAAGCTAATGATGAACTAAAAACAATATAAGTAAGTTGGATCATAACAGAAACTTGAAGTAAGAAAACCTTAATCGAACATGAAAGATTAGAAACTAAGCTAGGCTTTTAAAAACTTCAATAACACTAAAGTAGTTTACTGCAGCAGCTCAGTTTTATTGTAGCCAAATTAACCATAATATATAGCTACCAAATATTAAGTTAGTGCAGAATAAAAGCATAAAAATAACATGAACAATGCAAGTAAATGAAAATAGAGCTAAACAGAGGATGAGGTTCATGCTACTGTCATCGCCAGGTCTCAACCCGTGAACCACCATCCAACACCTTCATCCAAGTTGCCGATAAGCTGCTGTTGCAACAACCTTATATGCATGCTGTAGGAGCCCGGACAGCCAAAACATGCAACGAAAATCAGCAGAAGCAACATAAGCAACTGGAAACCTTGATTGTCGGAAACCTTAACCGAACATGAAAGATTAGAAATGACTGTGCTTTGAGTCTCGGGTTTCCATTATCATGGCACATTCACCTCAACCCCGTGGATGAGGACCTTCAATAATGCACAAGCGATAGCATCGTAACTTCATTCATCAGTCATCATGCAAAATGGTTGAAGAAATGGTAAATGGTTGTAGCTATGCTAATCAATCATACATAAACAGAAAAAAAATTAAAACCGAGAACCAACAAGTATATAAAAGTAACGAAACATAACATAAAAAAAGTGTGATAAAAGACTATGCTAACTACTAGAATGAGATTTTCATCAAAAATAAAAGCTTGTAAAATTTCAACCATGGTACCCAAAGAAAAATAAACTAACGGAAATTACATTTAAAGAAAACAAGAAAGACTATTAAAAACTACTCTACCCTAGACTACATTACTTACCCTACTCATACTTTCTACTTCCTACCCTAGGCTACATGCCATTTTTAATTGCCATCATTTTCTATTTATATACACACTTAGGGGTACAAATGTAATTTTTTATCCTAGATGAGTTGGCATTGTTTGGCCACTTGTCTTCCTTTAATTTGCTGCAGAGTAGATATTTCCACGTCATCGATCTTTTTGTCCAGTTGGTTGTGCGATGTGGCCCGGCGTGTGTCTTCCAAAAGGTTGGGCACGGTGTCCGTTGATCTTATCATTTCGGAGCAAATAAAATACGGACACCTGGCATCACGCGTATCCAGACGACTGGTGACTCGATTTGCAAATTGGAAGTGGTCCAGTCTCCTTTAGCCCGTTTTCAGCCCAATTTTGACTGAAACGACTGAGTTTCATCCGGATTTAATTTATTTGCACATTAAAGAATTTTAATTAAATAAAAAGGATTATTAATAAAATAATATGGGGATTAAATAAATAATTAGGAAATTAAGCACAATTACTTCTATTAAAAATAGAATTATCACACCCCCAAACTTGGGCTTTTGCTTGTCCTCAAGCAAAACAAAACAAATGTAGGAATGACAAGTACTAAACACAATAATTTCCCCAATATTATCCTCAAAGATAAAGTACAGACTATGAAATCAAAGAATCACAATTATCAGTCCAACACTCAGAATCATTCAATCATATGTCCTAACCCAAATTGGATCCCTTGTGTGTGTGTGAAAATGTCAAAGCCACTTCACAGTACATTACCTGGATCAGATTATGCAAACACAGTGAATGCAAAGTCAATGACATGTGATTATTCCCATAAGTTTGCTTTTCACTTCTCTCTCCACTAATGTAGTCACACTTAATTAAAGATCAATAGGACTTCATTAAGCTTGTAATGTAAGGCTGGGGCTAAGGTATGATAAAGTCGATTTAGGTTTAATTACCCCCTAACATGCATTACTTCTAGGATCTTTAATGTAAGAGCTCAAATTTATTTCCCCCAAACTTATTTATTTTGCTAGACATTTTATTCTATTTTTGTATTTTTCTTCTTTCTTCTTTTCTTTTTCTTTTTCTTTCATTTTTTTTTGAACTTTCACTATCACCAGATACCCAAATGTATAAAGCTCACAATATATCCCAATGACTTTTCATGCTTTTGGGGTAAGGGATAGGAAAAGAGTGGTTAAACTAAGGAAAATATGTAGGTATTTTTATGAAGCAAAACTTATTTGGCCCAGATGGGTGACTAGGGATAAAATATGTACATGGATGGCTCGAAAAGCTCAAATGATCCAAAAATGGCCTAAATCATTTCTCTAATTAAGTGTGATCTAATATTTCGGCTCGAGATTAGATCAAAAAATTCTAGAATATGCTGCACAAAATCAACTGAACAAATGCAATCCTATGTCCACATAAGCTTTCTCTAAATAAATACACAGATTCATGACATGACATGTGCATAAAATGAGAAAATCACAATCAAAATCAAGACAAATTCAAGAAGTCAACTTCATGCATTTCCTATAACCATGCTTCTCAATCAATCAAATCATACTTAATCATGGGGTCATATCATTGGAATATGGGAAAACTACATGCTAAGCACTAAATCATCCCAAAATTAAACAATTCAAGCTCAGATTTTCGAAAAACTTTTTTAAATTTTGCCCAAAATTTTCAAAAATGCCCAAGTGATATCCCCTCCCCCAAACTTAAAGTGCACAGTGTCCTCAGTGTGCAGATAATATAAACATTGAAGCTCAAGAACAGATTACTCCCCTTTCTGATGATGATGAACAATCGAAGCTTGATTGAAAACGTAAAACTAGAAAAGAAATCTGCAAATTAAACAAAGAAACAACGAAAAACAAAAAGAACTATATACGAAGTGAAAAGAGAAATACAGCCACTTCAAATGCAGCTAAAGAACACAACACTCAGCAGCAGGACGAAGAGTAGGAGGATCAACCAGAGTGGTGACAAAATATTGACAGTTAACTCCTCCTTAACTCTATCTACTTCCTTCTTTCTCTCAATTTTCTTATGTTCAAGCCTTATATCCTCCATCCTAAAACAGTCTTGAGAGTCATCAGGGATTTTCAAAGGTTTGAAAACATGAAATGTCACCTCCTGATCTAGGACTCTCATAGTCAACTTCCCCTTTTGTACATCAATTAATGTTCTACCTGTCGCTAGGAAAGGTCTGCCTAGTATGATGGGGACTTCCCTGTCTTCCTCCATGTCTAATACAATAAAATCCGTTGGGAAAATAAACTTCTCCACCTTTACTAACACATCCTCAATGACCCCCTTTGGATATTTAATGGATCGATCAACTAGCTGAAGGGTCACTGTGGTAGGCTTAACATCCCCTATTCCTAACTTTTGGTAGATAGATAAAGGCATTAGATTGATACTGGCTCCTAAATCACACAGGGCTCTACCAAAGAACATATTTCTAATAGTGCAGGGTAAGGTAAAACTCCCAGGATCCTTGAGCTTGAGGGGTAATTTCCTCTGGATAATTGCACTACATTCCCCAGTTAAGGCCACCATATCATAATCTTCCAATCTTCTCTTCCTCAAGAGGATATCCTTCAGGAACTTCACATAACTTGGCATTTTCTTTAAAGCATCTGCGAAAGGAATGTAGATGTGAAGTTTCTTAAAAACCTCAAGAAATTTAGAGAATTGTTGGTCAAGCTTTTGATTTTGAAACCTCTGAGGGAAAAGTACTGGTGGTCTAACTGGAAGGGATGTAATGGGAACCTGTGTAGCATCAGAGGATGATTGTAACAACCCTTGACCCTCGAAAATTAAGGGAAAATTTTTTTTAATTTAATTTACCCACTTATTCCGTTATTCACTTAGGTTATATTCCTGTGCAGTGTCAAACACTTTTCCTAATTCTTTACTCATAATTGTAATTAATTTCCATATTTTAACTTATACGGCCGATAGAAATTTCGGCAGCACAACGACTTGTATATGAGCCTACCCACCTGCAATTCAGTTGTTTTTGACAATCTTAGATATCCACAACTACCAAGCATACTTTTCAAATCCATCTTTACCACTCGATACATCTATTTCAATCTAATACTAGTCATCTCAAAATATAATCCCAAAATAATAATGTTTACATCGTTCCTTACAAAATTACATCCCAACTGATATTTTCAATATGTGTGTCTGTGCATACAATTATGTTTGGTACAGGAATGTAAATGTATACCTTTCTGCGTGTACAAAAATTAGCCTAGGGAGCTCTCCCCACCAGCATACGTCGTGTACGCGGCAGGTAGCACCTACGGATCACTGCAAGTAATCTGAGAGGTAGAGGGGTGAGCTTTCGAGAAAAAGCCCAGTAAGAAGATGTATTTAAAATGATTCTAGCAATTCAAATATGTATAAAACATGATAGTGCATACAATGATGCTTTCTAAAACTAATAATAGTAACATTCAAATCACATACTACAAGTCCGGTTCTGAAAATAGAATTAAATTTTCAAATTGAGACTACATCGGCCACATAAATATCACGTGGCAATAACAGATTTATCACGTGGCAATAACAAGTAATCACGCGGTAAAATAACAAAGTAATCACGCGGCAAAATAACCCGGTCATCCTCCGTAGAGGAAATTCAGAACCTAAGGGTAATTCTCGACGCCACAAAGGCGGAATACAGGCGCCACATAGGCGAAATACAGGCGCCACACAGACGAAATATAAGCGCCACGAAGGCGAAATACAGACGCCACACAGGCGAAATACAGGCGCCACGAAGGCGAAATACAGGCGCCACGAAGGTGAAATACGGGCGCCACACAGGCGAAATACAGGCGCCACGAAGGCGAAATACAGGCACCACGAAGGCGAAATACAGGCGCCACGAAGGTGAATTACAGGCGCCACACAGGCGAAATACAGGCGCCACACAGGCGAAATACAGACGCCACGAAGGCGAATTACAGACGCCACACAGGCGAGTTCAGACGCCACACAGGCGAGTCAAACGCCACATAGGAGAAGTGAACAAGCATAAGCATACAACGTAAATGACCCTTTGTCTCAAAACAACTATAGTTTTCATATACGAAAACATCGAAATAAATTCATCTTATTCGAAAGATCATTTCAAAAGACATGCTCATATTCCAAAATCAAATTCAGTTATATACAATTATTCAAAAACATAAACACAGAGAGCATAGTCTTGATCAGAAATATAATTTAGGAACATGCATGAAAATCATACTTCATGTCTTTGTAAGCTTTCTTTATCAAGTTTCGGTAAGTAACTATTACCGTTTTAAATTATATCCCCTTACCTCGATATATCGAAATCTCCATGCTCGAGTGGTGACGCCTCTTAGTACCTCCCTTAATTCCTTCTACGATCACCTACACCGAAATCATATATTTAGCACCCTATTCGTGCGAATTGTCCAAATTGCGTTAAAATCGTAACCTATTCGTTACAACCGCGTGTGTACATATTATTGTACGTACCTAAGTCCACACGGACGTTTATATATTTTCTCTTACCACATATCATTTTTATATACAATTATTGACATACACCTTATTATATACCTCTACATGTATGTACACATAAATACATATATATATACACTCCCATATGTATATATATATATATATATTTATTTATTTGTTTTCATTCTTTTCCTATCTCATATATACATTCTTTGTATATATATATATTCTAGCACCAATTCATCCTATATACACCAATATGTATATGCACCTAATATATATATATATATATATACACTCCTATATATATATATATATATATATTATTGTTTTCTAATTTTTTCTTATCATATATATATATATATATATATATATATATATATATATATCCTTATTTGTACATATACTAAAACACACTTTTATTTTATACACTCATTTGTATATACACCCAAGTATATACACATTTTTCATATACTCCTATATGTATATACACCTAAGTATACACACATGTTTATTTTATCCTTGGCTTTCCTTATTCATTATCAAATATATGTACATATACTAACATACCCTTTCATTATACACACCTATATGTATATACCCAAATATATATATATATATATATATATATATATATTCACATAAATACATATATATATATATATTATCACTTGTCTCCATTATTCAATATCACAAATATATATATTTTTTGCCTACTCATCATTCCCATTTTTATCTAATTTAAACCTACACTAACATGCTTGTATCTACCACCCATTTATCTACATGTACAATGAATATACATACATGTATATACATATAATACTTTACCTTATCATACTTGTACACAATCACCTATCTATATACATGTACAATTTGAATATACATATATACACATATTTTTACCTCTTTTCTCCCTCAACTCTCAGTTTCCAGCTTGCCTCTCGGTTTTCTCCCTTCTTCCTCAACCTCTCAGTTCCAACTTGCCTCTCCTTTCTTCCTCAACCTCTCGGTTTCCAGCTTGTCTCTCTGTTTTCTCCCTTCTCGGTTGCTTCTATTTTCTGCTTCCAAATGCCCTCCAACAGCCACCAAAAATCAGTTCCTAACAAACAGCAGCTATGGCCCCCTGCACACATGTCAGACCCAGATTTTTGTAGCTTGTACCTTATGATTCCTATGTGTATGAACATTATGTAATTATAGTTGAATCATAAGAAGAGTATTTACTAACATGCTATCGACTATTTAAGAAATTAAAAATGCATGTAAGCTACATAACAGCGAGATAAGGGTTAAGTTGATTCCCGAATGAGTGCAGGGGTAAAACGGTCAAATGACTGAAATTCAGTATAATTTCGATAAGACAATTTCATTAAAAATATGAAATTGAGGAATCTTGATCAAAATCGAGGAAAATATTTAATTTCGAGCCCAATTGATCAAGATATAAATTTATTAGAATTTATCAAAATTTTTACCTCGAAAAATGAGCCCAAAAATAGTGAAAAAATATACCGAAAAGGTAAAATCGGACTGATAAATTCATTTACGGATTAAATGAATTTAATATGATTTTTGGAGATATTTTTAGATATTTTGGGATATTTATGGGATATTTTTGGGATTTTTATTATTATTTTATAATAAAATAATAATAAAAATATATTATAAAAAAAAAAAGAGAAACGGATTGAAAATCGGGGAGAGAGAATAGAGGAAACGAAAGCAAACCGACGGAAGAAGAAGACCACCGGACGGCGAGCACCGGCCACCCCACAGGCAGGCAAGCGGCCGAAAAAGGAAAAGGAGGACCGTGCGCACCCATCGGCACCAGTCACGCCCTCCACCGACGTCGGACGCCGACGAATCGAAGAGGAGAAGGCCACGGAGGAAAAGACGAATCCGACGGCCATCGGTGGTGATTGGTCCCGATCGAGCCCAGCCGAGTGTTGCCCAGGCTTAGGCGCACCGAACTGGGGTGGTGATGCATCGGGAATCGGTCGGAATACGCCGGCACGACTAAAGGATGCTTGAACCGGTCGGCGGTTCAGGAGAGAAGGTTCTATGCTGAACCAAACCGGACCGGTTCAGCCAAGGAGAAAAGGGGAAAAAGAGGAAAAAGAAAGAAAAAGGAAAAGGAAAATTTTTGGGATTTCACCAGACTTCGGGTAAGTCGATACGAGGTCAAAATTGATCGATTTGATTTTCGGTGAATTTATTTAAATTATATTTAATCGAAAATTGACCCGAAGTTAAATGTAATAAATTGTGCAATTCGACGATTAATTTCGAACGGAAGCTCGATCGAACTTTGATTTGCGTACCATCGCACAATCTCGGGTAAGTAAAGCTCATTTATGACAAATTATGTGATTTATGCGTATTTAAGATTTAATTTACGCATTTCGGATTAAATTTCAGATTTAGTGAATTATAATTGGAATTTTGAATTAAATGTCGTAAATGATATACGGGCTATCCAAAGAGTTTGGAAGAAAGCCTAATGGGTATTGATAGACCCAATGAGTCGATAGACCCTGATGAAGGGAAATAATAAGTGGAAAACGGGCTTAATACGGATTAAGGCCCATTAAGGAATTTTAAAGCCCATTAAGGGAAATAGACTGTATTAATGTGTAATACAGTAGGAAAATTATAATTAACCTGAGGAATGGTTATTTACAGCTCCGGAGTTTACATTGAGAGCTGATCGGACTGCGAGAGTTAGCAGCACCGAGGAAGTGAGGTCACTTGACGTGATCCGAGGTAAAGGACTTTTGCGAGTAGTTAGAGATACCTGCACGTATTTTCGTCTGCTTTTACATTCACTTAAAAACTCTGAGGGTCCAAGAAAGTGAATAATAATTATTGCGACTCGATAGTGGCAAATTACGATTTTACCCCTAGTTAGTCAAAAAGTCAACTATTGTGAAGAGTTGTAAAAAGCATGGAAACTACTATTGTTAGTGTTTAACTGTTGTTTAGCATGAAAATAAATAGATGGGCTAATGATTTTAAGGTTGATGTGACTTAAGCACACTTTATAGTGCTGATTTTAATATTTTGTAAACAATCCCTTTTTAAAGAGCCATCTATCATATTATGTGAGAATGAACTGTGCTAGAGCATAGCTCGCACTGGATTTCATATGTTTTCCACATACATTAGTGCTAGATTTTGATACGCACTAGATTTCCATGACATGCATGATAGAGTACTGGAGTTCTTACTCATACTCAGTTTTATATGATATATGCATGACAGAGTGCTGGAGCGATTAGCTCGTACTCGAGTTTTACATGAGATACATGACAGAGTTCTGGAGCGTTGCTCGTACTCGATTCTTCATGGTTTATACATAACATAGTACTGGAGCTATTGCTCGTACTTGATTTATTGATATTGTGCATAGCATGGTACTGGAGCTATTGCTCGTACTTGATTTAATACATGAACTATGCATTGACCTAGTTACTGGAGGTTTACTTGCACTAGAGTTGAGTATGTGATGTGAAACAGTGTTCGAGCGTAGTGTCGACTATGTGTCGCACTCAAGGGCGCGCACTGTATGTGATATTATTTACATGTTACCCACTCATGCCGCATTCTCGTGTGACTAAGTGTCACATTATGAGAGGATGGCCAGCATGAGGGTATTAGAGATGTGGTATAATATTCCATGGTTGCGAGGGCTAAGTTCAATGGCAGGCACCCTGACGTGATGTAGGGTCCACGGGTGTACTTTGTACCGTGCCTGGGGGCACGAGGAGTATGCTGTACCGTGTGTTATTTAGCTGACGGCTGTAGTGGACTGACCATCCTCCCGTTGCAGCAGTGATACCCCACGCACCGAGATCTGTGTGGCCTGGGTTCACGAGTCGGATATGATCATAGTCCAGGATACTATTTGCATTTCACCGCAGAGTCTCACATGATATATCACATTGATTGACTGATTTAAATTGTGGACGGACCTGAGGGATGGGTCGGACTCCAATTTTGTGATGTGAATTATTTAATGCCATATTTATTGTGATTTAAATATACATGGCATGATTTACATAAAGGCATGATTTATATACGATGCATTGTTTTGCACTACATGCCTACATTTGAGAAAGAAAGCATGATTTTTGTACATGGGATTTAATCTATACAAGTATATATATTATATTTAAAGACATGCTTTTAAAGTGAGTAAAGGAAATAATGTTTTCAAGGCATAGCATTATTTTGAGTAGATAGTGTAGATATCTACTTGCTTGCCTGATTTCCTTACTGAGCGCGTTGTATGCTCACCCCCCTTTTCTTTACATCTCTCTACAGAGCGTCAGTAGAGCGAGAGCTATCGAGGGATAGTATTCCTGAGTCCACAGCTAGTTCCTATCGACCGCCAGGTATACAGACTTTGTACGATTATATATCTAAACATAGAAACAGCACAGTGATGTATACGATATATATTATGGGGAATGTATTTGTATTAGATTTTATATAATCTTACATGTATGATAAAAGCAGTTACAGTCAGTAATAGTATATTGACATGTATGTATGTATGATATTGGATGATGTGGTAAACGAAGACTCTGACATCGAATCACAGCCCAACCATTGAAGAGAGGAAAGGTAAGTTAAAAATGTGAAAAATTTGTAGTGATTTTTGGTTAAGTCATGGATTGAGAATGGGGTCCTGACAGAATGGTATCAGAGCTGAGGTTGGTCTGATGTGAGTCGGTGTTAGAAAATAGGAAAGTGTACATCCCCATAGTACTGTGCTGTGTTTAGATATAACTGTGTATACTAGATAGGAGACGGACTAATTCATTATTATGAATGCAGGAACTTTGCCTATATGGCAAATACGCTTAGTGGTAGAGTTACGAGAGGTAGGGCTCGAGGCCGGGGAGATAGACCCGAGGGACGAGCTGCTGCCGAGCCATTACCTACGCATGAGACTCCAGGTGCTACTGAGGCACCCGAGTGTGCCTAGACGCGTTTTACGACATTAGAGCGTGGTCTCGAGACTATTATCGAGATATTGGCACAGACGATGCCAAGTAGGTAGAGACAAGAGGCAGGAGCTGCTACAGGAGAGGCAGTTACCCCTGATACACCTACGCAGACAGCTGATGCACAGAGGACTGTAGATACTCCTATACCCCCACCGATTTCAGGTGGTATTGGATTAGGGTATGGATGTGATCTGCATCGGTTGCGAGAATTCCAGAAGTTTAGACCTCCATCCTTTAGTGGGGTCAAGGACCCCGTAGCTACTGAGGAGTGGTTAGCAGAGCTGGAGAAGCTTTATGGATTCTTCGAGTGTACGACCTCAGAGATGGTCGCGTTTGCTGCGTTCCTACTGAAGGGAGCTGCAGAGCATTGGTGGAAGTCCACCCAACCTATATTGAGATCCCGACACACAGACATTAGTTGGGATATATTTCAAGATGCCTTCAGGAGGCAGTTTGTTCCCGACACCGCGCAGCTGAAATTACAGGTAGAGTTTTTAGGACTAAACCAGAGGAGTTTATCGATGGACGAGTATGAGACTCGATTCCTATCCCTAGGAAGATATGACCCGAATACCATGTACAGTGAGACCAGGAAGGTCCATAAGTTTATCGACGGGTTGAGCCGGTGCTACGGTCCAAGTTGGTCCCATTAGACATAGTGACCTATGAGGAAGCAGTGCGCAGGGCATAACTGTGTGAGTAGGATTACGAGAGGAATGCTTCTGAGTTTGGGAAGTTTAGCCATAGCCGAGATATACAGAAGAAGAGGCCGGCTAGAGATTTTGGTTATCGAGGAGGGAATAGACTCTTCGGTAAGAGATCACGGGTAGAGGAGGCACGAGAGAGGTATGCTAGACCTCCTACTTATCCGACTGTAGTCCCAGTGAAGGGCATTGTCATGGGAGGATAGAGGCCTACTGCAGATCAGTGCAAAAGATGTGGTAGATCACATGGAGATAGACCATGTCCACGGAGTACTATGGTATGTTTTCGATGTGGGAAACAGGGGCATATGGTTATAGAGTGCCAGGAGACATTTGTTACTGCACCACTGAGGGGCAGGGAGCCTGATAGAACTCCAGCTGGTACGTCTGCTCAGAGAGGTAGAGCGACGGCAGAGGAGAAGGGGAAACAAGTGATGGGTCAATGGCGAGTACATGCTTTGGACCAGAGGACAGCTGATGCTTCATCGGATGTGATTCGAGGTTTCATTGCGTACGTGGTAGATATGGATAAGGCACATCCGGAGTTGTCAGATATTACTGTGGTCAGTGAGTACCCAGATATTTTTTCGGATGAATTGTCAGGGTTACCACCAGACAGAGAGATGGAGTTCTGCATAGATCTGGTACTTGGTACGGAGCATATTTCGAGACCACCATATCGCATGGCCTTAGTTGAGTTGGAGGAGCTCAAGAGACAGTTACAGGAGCTGTTGGATCGGGGTTTTGTATGACCGAGTGTTTCACCTTGGGGAGCACCGGTTCTGTTTGTAAGGAAGAAGGATGGGAGCCTCCGATTGTGTATAGACTACCGATTATTGAATAAGGCCACCATCAAGAATAGATACCCCCTTCCACGCATTGACGACTTGTTAGATCAGCTTCAGGGAGCACAGGTCTTTTCCAAGATTGACCTGAGGTCTGGGTATCATCAGCTGAAGGTTCGGAGTGGAGATGTACCCAAGACAGCATTTCGTACCCGATATGGCCATTATGAGTTCTTGGTCATGCCATTCGGATTGACGAATGCTCCAGCTGCTTTCATGGCTTTTATGAACGATGTGTTCAAGCCATATTTGGACCAATTTGTTATCGTCTTCATCGATGACATATTGGTGTAATCGAGATCCAAGGAGGAGCATGAGGAGCACCTCAGGATCATGTTGCAGACGCTACAAGAGCATGAGTTATATGCTAAGCTCAGTAAGTGTGACTTTTAGTTGTCACAGATCTCATTTTTGGGACATGTTGTATCGAGAGATGGTGTATCAGTCGATCCATCTAAGATAGAGGCTGTAGTTCAATAGGAACAGCCGAGGACAGTCACCGAGATCAGGAGTTTTTTGGGTTTAGCTAGATACTATCGGAGATTCGTTGAGGGATTTTTTAAGTTGGCTGCTTCGTTGACACGTCTTACTCGAAAGAGTGCATTGTTCATATGGAACGAGGATTGTGAGAAGAGTTTTGAGGAGTTGAAGCGTCGATTGACCACCGCTCTGATTCTCATTATCCCTACCAGCTCAGGAGGATTTACAGTGTATACTGATGCTTCGCATCAGGGACTGGGCTGTGTATTGATGAAGGATGGGAAGGTAGTTGCTTATGGATCCAGACAGTTGAAGGATCATTAGAAGAACTATCCGACCCATGATTTGGAGCTAGCAGCGGTAGTGTTTGTGTTGAAGGTATGGCGCCACTACTTGTATAGTGAGAAATTCCAGATATTTACCGACCACAAGAGCCTCAAGTATCTGTTCTCACAAAAGGAGCTGAACATGAGACAGAGAAGATGGCTAGAGCTTCTGAAGGACTACGATTGTGAGATACTTTATCATCCGGGTAAGGCTAACGTTGTAGCCGATGCCTTGAGCAGGAAGAGCCTGGGGATGGTATCGTATATGATAGTTAGGGAACATGATTTGCTAGAGCAGTTTGCTAGCCTCAGTTTGGGAGTCGTGCCTTCTGACATGGATACAGGCTATGTGATAGCTAGTCTACGCTTGGAGCCGGACCTGTTGGACAGGATCAGAGTGGCTCAGCAAACTGATCCATTTTGTATGGATGTGAGTATTCAGATGCAGAAGGGCACCGTGACTGACTTTGAGTTGAGTTCGGATGGACTACTGAGGTTCAGAGACAGATTGTGTGTTCCCGAGGATCTCGGACTCAGGAGATTGATATTGGCGAAAGCTCATTCATCGAGGTATACGTTACATCCGGGGAGTAACAAGATGTATCAGAACCTTCGGAAGGTATACTGGTCGTCGGGTATGAAGAGAGATGTAGCAGATTTCATGGTAAAGTGTCTCATATGTCAGCAGGTGAAGGTAGAGCATCAGAAACCTGCAGGGTTATTACAGCCTCTACCTATACTGATATGGAAATGGGAGCATATCACTATGGATTTCGTGATGGGTTTACCAAGAACCCGCAGGAATCACGATGCTATATGGGTGATCGCCAACAGACTGACGAAGTCAGCCCACTTCCTAGCTATGAGAGCGACCGATACTCTGAGTTCATTAGTAGAACTGTATGTACGCGAGGTAGTGAGGTTACACGGTGTACCAGTGAGCATAGTCTTCGATAGGGATTCTCGCTTCACTTCCCACTTTTAGGGATATTTTCAGGAAGCCATGGGAACCCAGTTGAGTTTGAGCACTGCTTTCCATCCTCAGGCAGATGGTCAGTTAGAGAGGACTATACAGACACTGGAGGATATGTTGAGAGCATGTGTGCTAGATTATCGAGGCTCCTAGGATGACCACCTACCACTAGCCGAGTTCGCCTACAACAACAGTTATCATTCGAGTATCGGGATGGCACCGTATGAGGCTTTGTATGGCCGTAGATGTCGTTCCCCATTGGATGGGAAGAAGTGGGTGACCGTAAGATTTTCGCTCCTGACATGGTTACGCAAGCATCTGAGGACATCCGCTTGATTGTAGAGAGACTGAGGACAGCTCAGAGCAGACAGAAGAGTTACGCTGACAGGAGACGTAGGCCACTAGAGTTTGCAGTTGGTGAATCCGTGTTTTTGAGAGTTTCTCCTTCCAATGGCATAGCGAGATTTGGGAAGAGAGGGAAACTAAATCCTCGCTATATTGGACCTTTTGAGATACTTGATCGAGTGGGAGATAAGGCGTATAGGTTGGCATTGCCACCGGACTTATCAGGTGTCCATAACGTCTTCCACATATCGATGCTTCGGAAGTATCACCCGGATCTGGCACATGTGATTAGTTACGAGCCTTTGGAGCTCCGAGAGGACATGTCATATGTTGAGAGACCGATTCGGATATTGGATAGGAAGGAGAAGGTATTGAGATCGATGACCATCAGGTTAGTGAAGATTCTCTGGCAGCATCATACTTCAGAGGAAGCTACTTGGGAGCTAGAGAGTCTGATGCGAGAGAAGTACCCTCACCTATTTGATGACTGACTTGCTTCTAATTTGGAGGACCAAATTTTCTGAGTAGGGGAGGATTGTCAAACCCAGATTTTTGTAGCTTGTACCTTATGATTCCTATGTGTATGAACATTATGTAATTATAGTTGAATCATAAGAAGAGTATTTACTAACATGCTATCGACTATTTAAGAAATTAAAAATGCATGTAAGCTACATAACAGCGAGATAAGGGTTAAGTTGATTCCCGAATGAGTGCAGGGGTAAAACGATCAAATGACTAAAATTCAGTATAATTTCAATAAGACAATTTCATTAAAAATATGAAATTGAGGAATCTTGATCAAAATCGAGGAAAATATTTAATTTCGAGCCCAATTGATCAAGATATAAATTTATTAGAATTTATCAAAATTTTTATCTCGAAAAATGAGCCCAAAAATAGTGAAAAAATATACCGAAAAGGTAAAATCGGACTTATAAATTTATTTACGGATTAAATGAATTTAATATGATTTTTGAAGATATGTTTAGATATTTTTGAGATATTTATGGGATATTTATGGGATTTTTATTATTATTTTATAATAAAATAATAATAATAATAATAATATATTATAAATAAAAGAAAAAAAAAGAAACGGATTGAAAATCGGGGAGAGAGAATAGAGGAAACGGAAGCAAACCGATGGAAGAAGAAGACCACCGGACGGCTAGGTCCGGCCACCCCACGGGCAAGCAAGCGATCGAAAAAGGAAGAGGAGGACCGTGCGCACCCATCTGCACCGGTCACGCCCTCCACCGACGCCGGACGTCGGTGAATCGAAGAGGAGAAGGTCGAGGAGGAAAAGATGAATCCGGCGGCCATCGGCGGTGATTGGACCCGATCGAGCCCAGCCGAGTATTGCCCAGGCTTAGGCGCCCCGAACTGCGATGGTGATGCGTCGAGAATCGGCCGGAATACGCCGGCACGGCCAAAGAATGCTTGAACCGGTCGGCAGTTCAGGGGAGAAGGTTCTGTGCTGAACCGGACCGGACCGGTTCAGCCAAGGAGAAAAGGGGAAAAAGAGGCAAAAGAAAGGAAAAGGAAAAGGAAAATTTTTGGGATTTCACCAGACTTCGGGTAAGTCGATACGAGGTCAAAAATTACCGATTTGATTTTCGATGAATTTATTTAAATTATATTTAATCGAAAATTGACCTGGAGTTAAATATAATAAATCGTACAGTTCGACGATTAATTTCGAACGGAAGCTCGATCGAACTTTGATTTGCGTACCATCGCACAATCTCGGGTAAGTAAAGCTCATTTACGACAAATTATGTGATTTATGCGTATTTAAGATTTAATTTACGCATTTCAGATTAAATTTCAGATTTAGTGAATTATAATTGGAATTTTGAATTAAATGTCGTAAATGATATACGGGCTATCCAAAAAGTTTGGAATAAAGCCCAATGGGTATTGATAGACCCAATGAGTCGATAGACCCTGATGAAAGGAAATAATAAGTGGAAAACGGGCTTAATACGGATTAAGGCCCATTAAGGAATTTTAAATCCCATTAAGGGAAATAGACTGTATTAATGTGTAATACAGTAGGAAAATTATAATTAACCTGAGGAATGGTTATTTACGGCTTCGGAGTTTACATTGAGAGCTGATCGGACTGCGAGAGTTAGCAGCACCGAGGAAGTGAGGTCACTTGACGTGATCCGAGGTAAGGGACTTTTGCGAATAGTTAGAGATACCTGCACGTATTTTTGTCTTCTTTTACATTCACTTAAAAACTCTGAGGGTCCGAGAAAGTGAATAATAATTATTGCGACCCGATAGTGGCAAATTACTATTTTGCCCCTAGTTAGTCAAAAAGTCAACTATTTGAAGAGTTGTAAAAAGCATGGAAACTACTATTGTGAGTGTTTAACTGCCGTTTAGCATGAAAATAAATAGATGAGCTAAAGATTTTAAGATTTATGTGACTTAAGCACACTTTATAGTGCTGATTTTAATATTTTGTAAACAATCCCTTTTTAAAGAGCCATCTATCATATTATGTGAGAATAAACCGTGCTAGAGCATAGCTCGCACTGGATTTCATATGTTTTCCACATACATTAGTGCTGGATTTTGATACGCACTAGATTTTCATGACATGCATGATAGAGTACTAGAGTTCTTACTCGTACTCAGTTTTATATGATATATGCATAACAGAGTGCTGGAGCGATTAGCTCGTACTCGAGTTTTACATGAGATACATGACAGAGTACTGGAGCGTTGTTCGTACTCGATTCTTCATGGTTTATACATGACATAGTACTGGAGCTATTGCTCGTACTTGATTTAATGATATTGTGCATAGCATGGTACTGGAGCTATTGCTCATACTTGATTTAATACATGAACTATGCATTTACCTTTGTTGCTGGAGGTTTACTCGCACTAGAGTTGAGTTTGTGATGTGAAACAGTGTTCGAGCGTAGTGTCGACTGTGTGTTGCACTCAAGGGCGCGCACTGTATGTGATATTATTTACATGTTACCCACTCATGCCGCATTCTCGTGTGACTGAGTGTCACATTATGAGAGGATGGCCAGCATGAGGGTATTAGAGATGTGGTATGATATTCCATGGTTGCGAGGGCTAAGTTCTATGGCAGGCAACCTGACTGTGATGTAGGGTCCACGGGTGTACTTTGTACCGTGCCTGGGGGCACGAGGAGTACGATGTACCGTGTGTTGTTTAGCTGACGGCTGTAGTGGACTGACCATCCTCCCGTTGCAGCAGTAATACCCCACGCACCGAGATCTGTGTGGCCTGGGTTCACGAGTCGGATATGATCATAGTCCAAGATACTATTTACATTTCACCGCAGAGTCTCACATGATATATCACATTGATTGACTGATTTAAATTGCGGACAAACCTAAGGGATGGGTCGGACTCCGATTTTGTGATGTGAATTATTTAATGCCATATTTATTGTGATTTAAATATACATGGCATGATTTACATAAAGGCATGATTTATATACGATGCATTATTTTGCACTACATGCCTACATTTGAGAAAGAAAGCATGATTTCTGTACATGGGATTTAATCTGTACAAGTATATATATTATATTTAAAGACATGTTTTTAAAGTGAGTAAAGGAAATAATGTTTTCAAGGCATAGCATTATTTTGAATAGATAGATCTACTTGCTTGCCTGATTTCCTTACTGAGCGCGTTGTATGCTCACCCCCCTTTTCTTTACATCTCTCTACAGAGCGTCAGTAGAGCGAGAGCTATCGAGGGATAGTATTCCTGAGTCCACAGCTAGTTCCTATCGACCGCCAGGTATACAGACTTTGTACGGTTATATATCTAAACATAGAAACAGCACAGTGATGTATACGATATATATTATGGGGAATGTATTTGTATTAGATTTTATATAATCTTACATGTATGATAAAAGCAGTTACAGTCAGTAATAGTATATTGACATGTATGTATGATATTAGATGATGTGGTAAACGAAGACTCTGACATCGAATCACAGCCCAACCATTGAAGAGAGGAAAGGTAAGTTAAAAATGTGAAAAATTTGTAGTATTTTTGGTTAAGTCATGGATTGAGAATGGGGTCCTGACAACACAACCGTGAATGGCTACACCAGCAGCTCCCTGTTGTTGCATCTTCTCATCGAGAATGGCGGCTCCCAACCAAAGCACAAATGTGGCTTAATGGTTACGGCATCCTGCCAAGTAGCCACTTCAATTACATTCTAGCCTCACACGGTGCCCTCCACTCTAGGAACCACGATACCCGAGCCTTCGCTCAAGTCCCGGGGCTCAACTCCAAGCTTGGAATGAGCAAACCAGAGTTTTGCCTCAAGGGATCCGACTGCAAGAGTAGAGCCATTGTCCCATCACCATGTTGCCCCCCCCCCCCCAACTTAGGTCACAAGCTTACACTACTAAGCTCGGCTATCATCACCATCGCCATCACCTCGACCATCATCCTCCTATCACTGCCAACTCCGGTGCCTTTCTACTTCCCCTGTTTTCGACTTCGTTTTCTGCTCCAGTCAGCTTCAATTTCTTCTTCCCCTTCCTCGCGTCCCTGATCCTAACTTCGGTTTCCTCTCCTCTTCTTCTTCTTCTTTTCTTTCTTCCTTTCGCCCTTCCTCGATCAGCTTTTCTACTCCTGATTGTTTTCCTGGTTCTCTTTTCTCTTCTTCCCTCCTCTTCCTTTCTTTCTTTTCTTTTCTTCTCCCGGCCAACCCTCTCCTTCTCCCTTCCTTTTCTTTTCTTCTCTTTTTTTCCCCAGCCGAGCCACCCTTCTTCCCTTCTCTTGCTTTCTTTCCTTAGTTTTCCTTTTTCCCGCCCCTCTGCTATCAATTCTGCATTTTCAAATGCAGTGTTATAGAATTGGCTTTCAAAGAAAGCCAATTCCGTACAAGTGGTATGTATATTATATTAATATGTATATTATATTAATATATATATTGTATTAATATATATATATATATAATATTTGTTTGTTTAGTTTATTTGTTTTGTTGTTTTGTGTCCATTTATAATTTCTTGTCCCATGCTTTAATTTTAATTTTAGTAACACATCTATATTAAATACTATACATTACATAATATATATATATATATTTGTTATATATATATATGTATTATTACCTATCTATTTAAATGTCATGTATATTTATACATACATGTACGCCTATGTATATATATATATATACACATTTTCTTGAAAAATTATCCACAGACATAATATCCATTCCTTCCATGAAACTCTTATTATTCCGAAAATGAAATATCATCGAGATTCCATCACTCCTCACGAATTCCCGATACATGTTTTTATATCATCAATTTTCAACCAATACTTTAAAATTTTTCAATCCCTCCGTACTTGGATTTGCTTTATCCCTTCTTGTATCTTCGGGTTCCCGATCATTCACGGGTTTCTCGGCTCCTATATTCTCAAGCCCTACAACGAATATTCACACTTCCATTAATATATATTATTTCCATTTTTATATAATTTAATTAACGTAGAAAATTTGTGGGGATTACATTCTCCCCACCTTAAAAGGAATTTGGTCCTCCAAATTCATTCGGGTTCGTCTGTCTACGATCACCCAAATTTTATTATGCCCCTTTCGGGTCCTTGGTAACCCCAAATGAAATCCATATTCCAAAGTTTCATTACATCTCAAACTCTGAAATTTTATATATATATATATATATATATATATGATGATTTGAATTTTCCTATTAACATATAACCTTTGTTTAGGGAAATTATACTTACACCCATTCTTAATACACTGTGTCCCAAGGAACTCCGAGTCTCCTTAAGATTTAACACCAGTACACTCCAAAGTGGGTTACTCGATCTGAAAATCTCCCCTTCATAAAGCTTTTATAATTGCTCTCTCAGCACTTCTAATCCAAGCAAAGTCACTCAGTACAGTGGTTTGTGTAATTAATTCGATACCACCTGCTAAATCAATTCTAGAACTTCCCTTTTTAGTTTAGGGGTAACTTTGATAAATTATTTGATCATGTGTTAGAAAACTTTCCCAGTTTACAGGGATGTTTCTATACTCCGAACATGCCCTATCTTAATTTCACAATTCCTATACACCATATTAGTCCTTCGGGATTTATACAGGGGTGTGGTAATGTGTAACATGAAATCTAGAGGTTCAAGTTTCACAGGCAGTTTACATGCCAAATAGGGTGATATATATATATATATATATATAATAGATAAATAAAAAATGCGTAGAACTTGAATCCAATAATACATGTGCCTCGTGATTGCAAATTAAAAGCTTACCCTGGATGGTCTCAGCGGAGGCATCAGCAGTCTCTGTATCCACAACAAAGACCCTCCCATGAGTGACAGGCTTCTTGCCCTTCTCTGCTGCGATAGCCCGTCTCTGTGGGACTTGTCTCTAGGGAGCTTGCCTCTCAGGTTGTCGTGGTAGCTCTGGGAGCTGTGGAAACTTATTCAATGGGCAATCTTTAATCCGGTGTCCCCTCTGTCCACTCCTAAAATAGCTCCCTAAGGACCAGTGACACGCACCACTATGGAAATTACCACAACTAGAGCACAATCTCTCGTGCTGCTGGAAGCCTCTGGTAGTCTGTGGGGTAGCTATAGGAGCCATGGGCCTATCAATCCTAGCCTGAGACTCATCTGTCCTCTGCCTCTTAGGCTGGCCCTTCCTAAAATCCCGTCTCGCCCACTCCATTTGTACACTCTCATCTCTGGTCCTTCCTATAAAACCATACTCCGTCTGGGTGACATTGAGGCCCTTCTCGACCATCTGTGCTCTACCTAGAGTATCTTGAAATTTCGTAATCCATAGCCCCAAAAGACAGTCTCTGATAACTGGCCTTAACCCTGCTAAGAACCTCTCAGTCTGACGCTCTTCATTCTGGAACGTCTCCGGATCATACCTCATCAGCATGGTGAATTTACTTTCGTACTCATCCACATTCATACTGCCCTGTACCAAACTCAGAAAATCCATCCTCAACTTCTGCTGGGCAACTAGTGGAACATACTGCTTCCTAAAAGCTGTGGAGAATGCATCCCAACTAATCACCGGATGCTGAGCAGTCAGAAGGACCTTGATGGATCCCCACCAATACTCTGCTTGGCCCTGCAGCATGTAAGTGGCCATAGAGACCTTCTCAACATCAGAACACCCTAGAAAGTCAAAGATCTTCCCAAGGCTCACCAGCCACTCTTCGGCCTCTATCGGATTCTTAATTCCCTTAAATGCTCGAGGCCTTATCTTTAGGAAATCTCTCATCCTACTGAAATTTCTCTCCTCCCTCCGGGCCTGTATAGGAGGCTGAGGTGCCATAGGTACTGGAGGAACTGGTGGAGGTGCTTGCGGAGGAGTCTGCACCGGAGTAGGAACTAGTGCCGTGCCAGCAGAATCAGAAACATTTGCCCCTAGAGGTTGGGCAACTATGGCAGCTATCGACTCCAAACCTCGCTCGAGGCGCTGCTCCAATCGCTGCTCAAATTGAGCCATACGAGTACGAGGACTCTCTGGCTCGGGTGGAGGAGGTGGAGGTGGCTGAGCTTGCCTCCGAGTACGTCCGCGTCTCCCACTCATCGTGCAGTGATCTAATACCTGCGCATAATTCCAAAGATTGAATCTTAAAGTTATTAGGTATACATTACTTACAACCAGACAAGCACAGACATTGGGATGTAATTTAATCCTTATTTTCGACACTGACAGTACTAGACAACCTTCGCTCTAATACCACTTAAACTGTAACGACCCTTGACCCTCGAAAATCGAGGGAATTTTTTTTAATTTAATTTACCCACTTATTCTGTTATTCACTTAGGTTGTATTCTTGTGCAATGTCAAACACTTTTCCTAATTCTTTACTCGTAATTGTAATTAATTTCTATATTTTAACTTATACGGCCGATAGAAATTTCAGCAGCACAACGACTTGTATATAAGCCTACCCACCTGCAATTCTGTTGTTTTTGACAATCCTAGATATCCACAACTACCAAGCATACTTTTCAAATCCATCTTTACCACTCGATACATCTATTTCGATCTAATACTAGTCATCTCAAAATATAATCCCAAAATAATAATGTTTACATCGTTCCTTACAAAATTACATCCCAACTGATATTTTCAATATGTGTGTCTGTGCATACAATTATGTCTGGTACAGGAATGTAAATGTATACCTTTTTCCATGTACAAAAAGTAGCCTAGGGAGCTCTCCCCACCAGCCTACGTCGTGTACGCGGCAGGTAGCGCCTACGGATCACTGCAAGTAATCTGAGAGGTAGAGGGGTGAGCTTTCGGGAAAAAGCCTAGTAAGAAGATGTATTTAAAACGATTCTAGCAATTCAAATATTTATAAAACATGATAGTGCATATAATGATGCTTTCTGAAACTAATAATAGTAACATTCAAATCACATACTACAAGTCCGGTTCTGAAAATAGAATTAAATTTTCAAATTAAGACTACATCGGCCATATAAATATCACGTGGCAATAACAGATTTATCACGCGGCAATAACAAGTAATCACGCGGCAAAATAACAAAGTAATCAGGCGGTAAAATGACCCGATCATCCTCCGTAGAGGAAATTCAGAACCTAAGGGTAATTCCCGACGCCACAAAGGCAGAATACAGGCGCCACACAGGCGAAATACAGGTGCCACACAGGCAAAATACAGGCGCCACACAGGCAAAATACAAGTGCCACGAAGGCGAAATACATGCACCACACAGGCGAAATACAAGCGCCACACAGGCGAAATACAGGCGCCACACAGGCAAAATACAGGTGCCACGAAGGCGAAATACAGGAGCCACACAGGCGAATTACAGGCACCACGAAGGCGAATTACAGGCGCCACATAGGCGAAATACAGGCGCCACACAGGCGAAATACAGGCGCCACGAAGGCAAATTACAGGCGCTACGAAGGCGAATTACAGGAGCCACACAGGCGAAATACAGGCTCCACACAGGCGAAATACAGGCGCCACGAAGGCGAATTATAGGCGCCACACAGGCGAGTTCAGACACCACACAGGTGAGTCAAACGCCACACAGGCGAAGTGGACAAGCGTAAGCATACAACCCAAATGGCCCTTAGTCTCAAAACAACTATAGTTTTCATATACGAAAACATCGAAATAAATTCATCTTATTCGAAAGATCATTTCAAAAGACATTCTCATATTCCGAAATCAAATTCAGTTATATAGAATTATTCAAAAACATAAACACAAAGAGCATAGTCTTGATCAGAAATATCATTTAGGAACATGCATGAAAATCATACTTCATGTCTTTGCAAGCTTTCTTTATCAAGTTTCAGTAAGTAACTATTACCGTTTTAAATTATATCCCCTTACCTCGATCTATCGAAATCTCCGTGCTCGAGTGGTGACACCTCTTAGTACCTCCCTTAATTCCTTTTACGATCACCTACACCGAAATCGTATATTTAGCACCCTATTCGTGCAAATTGTCCAAATTGCGTTAAAATCGTAACTTATTCGTTACTACCGCGTGTGTACGTATTATTGTACGTACCTAAGTCCACACGCACGTTTATATATTTTCTCTTACCACATATCATTTTGTATGTACAATTATTGACATACACCTTATTATATACCTCTACTTGTATGTACACATAAATACATATATATATATATATGTATATATACACTCCCATATGTATATATATATATATTTATTTGTTTTCATTCTTTTCCTATCTCATATATACATTATTTGTATATATATATATACTAGCACAAATTCATCCTATATACACCCATATGTATATGCACCTAATATATATATATATATATACACTCCTATATATATATATATATTATTGTTTTCTATTTTTTTTCTTATCACATATATATATATATCCTTGTTTGTACATATACTAAAACACACATTTATTTTATACACTCATTTGTATATACACCCAAGTATATACACATTTTTCATATACTCCTATATGTATATACACCTAAGTATACACACATATTTATTTTATCCTTGGCTTTCCTTATTCATTATCAAATATATGTACATATACTAACATACCCTTTCATTATACACACCTATATGTATATACCCAAATATATATATATATATTCACATAAATACATATATATATATATATATATATTATCACTTGTCTCCATTATTCAATATCACAAGTATATATATATTTTTTGCCTACTCATCATTCCCATTTTTATCTAATTTAAACCTACACTAACATGCTTGTATCTACCACCCTTTTATCTACATGTACAATGAATATTCATACATGTATATACATATATATACTTTACCTTATCATACTTATACACAATCACCTATCTATATACATGTACAATTTGAATATACATATATACACATATTTTTACCTCTTTTCTCCCTCAACTCTCGATTTCCAACTTGCCTCTCGGTTTTCTCCCTTCTTCCTCAACCTCTCGGTCCAGCTTGCCTCTCTGTTTTCTCCCTTCTTCCTCAACCTCTCGATTTCCAGCTTGTCTCTCTGTTTTCTCCCTTCTCGGTTGCTTTTGTTTTCTGCTTCCAAATGCCCTCGAACAGCCACAAAAAATCAGTTCCTAACAGACAGCAGCTATGGCCCCCTGCACACAACCGTGAATGGCTACACCAGCAGCTCCCTGATGTTGCATCTTCTCATTGAGAATGGTGGCTTAATGGTTACGGCATGATCCTGCCCAGTAGCCACTTCAATTACATTCCAGCCTCACACGGTGCCCTCCACTCTAGGAACCACTATACCCGAGCCTTCGCTCAAGTCCCAGGGCTCAACTCCAAGCTTGGAACGAGCATACCAGAGTTTTGCCCCAAGGGATCCGACTGCAAGAGTAGAGCCATTGTCCCATCACCATGTTGCCCCCCCTTGGGTCACAAGCTTACACTACTAAGCTCGACTATCATCACCATCGCCATCACCTCGACCATCATCCTCCCATCACTGCTAACTTCGGTGCCGTTCTACTTCCCCTGTTTTCGGCTTCGTTTTCTACTCCAGTCAGCTTCAATTTCTTCTTCCCCTTCCTCGCGTCCCTGATCCTAGCTTTGGTTTCCTCTCCTCTTCTTCTTCTTCTTCTTCTTCTTTTCTTTCTTCCTTTCCCCCTTCCCTGATCAGCTCTCCTGCTCCTGATTATTTTCCTGGTTCTCTTTTTCTCTTCTTCCCTCCTCTTCCTTTCTTTCTTTTCTTTTCTTCTCTCGGCCAACCCTCTCCTTCTCCCTTCCTTTTTCTTTTCTTCTCTTCTTTTCCCCAGCCGAGCCACCCTTCTTCCCTTCTCTTCCTTTCTTTCCTTGGTTTTCCTTTTTCCCGCCCCTCTGCTATCAATTCTGCATTTTCGAATGCAGTGTTACAGAATTGGCTTTCAAAGAAAGCCAATTTCGTACAAGTGGTATTATATTATATTAATATGTATATTATATTAATATATATATATATTGTATTAAAATATATATATATATAATATTTGTTTGTTTAGTTTATTTGTTTTGTTGTTTTGTGTCCATTTATAATTTCTTGTCCCATGCTTTAATTTTAATTTTACTAACACATCTATATTAAATACTATACATTACATAATATATATATTATATATATATATCTGTATTATTACCTATCTATTTAAATGTCATGTATATTTATACATACATGTACGCCTATCTATATATATATATACACATTTTCTTGAAAAATTATCCTCGGACATAATATCCATGCCTTCCATGAAACTCTTATTATTCCGAAAATGAAATATCATCGGGATTCCATCACTCCTCACGAATTCCCGATACACGTTTTTACATCATCAATTTTCAACCAAAACTTTAAAATTTTCCAATCCCTCTGTACTTGCATTTGCTTTATCCCTTCTTGTATCTTCGGGTTCCCGGTCATTCACGGGTTTCTCGGCTCCTATATTCTTGAGCCCTACAACGAATATTCACACTTCCATTAATATATATTATTGTCATTTTTATATAATTTAATTAACGTATGAAATTTGTGGGGTTTACAATGATGAAGGTTGTGAAGTAGAAGAAGGTATAGATGAAGAAGCGCCTAGCTTTGTTTCCATTGCAACCTGATCTTTAGGTTCCTGCACTTTCTGAGATGCTTCGTTAGAACATAAGGATTCTTCAACTAAGGGCTGTTCGGGTTGGGTCTTAACTTGTGGATCATCATCTAGCTCTCTGTCGCTCCTAAGGTTAATGGCTTTCACATGTTTTTTACCCTCCCTTTGCCTAACAAGATTGGCTTCAGTGTTACTAGGAAGGGTCCCGTGAGGACGCTGGCTAAGAGCATTTGCTATTTGTCCCACCTGAACCTCTAAGTTCCTGATTGAAGCAGCTTGATTTTACAGGATCGTTGAGAACATCTCCTTTAATGTAGGCTTCTTCTCAGCTGCTGGTGCATGGTAAAGTTGGGGCTGCATAAGTGGTGGAAGTGGTGGTTGATGAAAGTGAGCTGGATGAGGATGATGTGGTAATGGATGCTGTGGTGGTACCTGAACCGATGGAGCTTGAAAACTAGGGGTCCTACAGATATGGAGTTAGAAGATTGCCTTTGATTTTGGCTCTAAAAAAAATTAGGATGGTTCCTCCACCCTAAATTGTAGGTGTTTGAAAAAGGGTTGTTTTGTTGCTTCTGAGAAAGGGTAACGTACTGAACCGATTCTAAGTTGAGTGGACACCAATCTACAGAGTATGTACCACTACATAGCTCGCAAGAAAGAAAAGGACTTTGTACAGAATAGACAGGATTAGGACTGGTGGAAGGATTATGCTAGGTACTGAGCGACTTTACCTTCTTCTTAAGGTTAGTGATTTGAAAGGTCAAAGTAGACAGCATGTCGAGCTCATAGATACCCGTCGACTTCTTAAGCAATTGCCTCTCTGAGGACCATAGATAATTGTTAGCAGTCATCTTGTCTAACAACTCATAAGCTTCCTCCTCTATTTTGCACATCAAGGCTCCACCGGCAGCAGCGTCAACAATGGTCATATTTTGGAATGTAAGTCCGTTGTAGAAGGTTTGGACTTGCAACTATAAAGGTAGGCTATGGTGAGGGCACTTCCTAAGAAGCTCCTTATATCATTCCCATGCTTTGTAAAGAGATTCAGAATCGAACTGGGCAAAGGAAGATATGTCGCCATGGAGTCTGGCCATTTTAGAGGGAGGGAAAAACTTAGCTAAAAATTGATCGGCTAACTCATCCCAAGTAGAGATAGATCTTGGAGGCAAGGAGGTTAACCAGTGTCGTGCCCTATCCCTAAGTGAGAAGGGACATAATTTAAGCCTAAGCGCATCATCAAATAATCCATTGTGCTTGAACGTGTTACACAGGTCCAAAAATTGCCCAAGGTGAGCATGTGGGTCATCATGCGGAAGTCCACTGAACTGCAATGAAGTCTGGATCATCTGGAGGATTATTGTCACGACCCAAAACTACCCAAAAATCAGAGTAAATTTTTCGTGTTTTGTTATTTTCTTTCATGCTTACCTGTCCTCTGATCGTGACCACACTCCACTAACAATTGGGCTGTGCGTCAATGCCAGTCCCACCATTCATTTGCCATATAATTTAATTCTTTCTCAGTCATTTATAAGTGTTTACAATATTTATACATCCCCTAAAGTCACTTACAAACATGTTACTGTGTTATACTTATTTAGATACAATATATACAAATGTATATACCTTAAATGATGGGCAGCAGCGGATATCCGGAATGCAGTACTCAGTCGCCTCAACATCTACTGGAGATTATCTGTGTGAGAAAATGAAAGGGGTGAGCACATCAAGCTCAATAAGGCAATCCTACGAACAAGTAGGTAACCATACTACCTACATGAACGTGGTGCCATGCATAAACCACCCTTTCTCCACACATTTTAAAATTGATGCTATGATTCATGATGTAATGTAAAACACGTTCGCATGGAAAATTCAACATGCAACTCTTTTTATTCTCATTTAAAAATTTCACAATAAAGTCAGGACTCAACCCATCCCTCGGGTGGTCTTGACTCACACAAAACCATGAAAATCAGTTACATCACACATGGGTTTAAAAAGTATGGAAATAACATCACGCAAATTTAGTTTAAAACCCAGTTTCAATCTCATCAAAATCATCAACATGCGAGACTAGGCAACATCTGTATATCGGTAATAACCAGGACTATGGTCGTGTGTCCTCGTGAGCCCCTCTAATACACGGATCCTAGTGTGCGGGGTCTCACCCTGATCGGGAATAGCCCAGGAGAGGGGTCAATCCAGCTCGTCGGTCTTATTCGATCCCACGCATCTGAATATGCCACACGTATCTGAAGATACCACGCATCCGAAGATGCCACACGTATCCGAAGATACCGCGCATCCGAAGATGCCACACGGTACATCGTACTCCATGCTACTTGCACGGTACATCGTACTCCGTGGACCCATATATCATACCCTGTCTCAGAATGCACATGCGAGCCTATTTAGTCGGTGACACATAGTCTACCCGACGCTCCAAGCACGGCACATCGCATGTTCTCATAAAAAAATCAGTGGGGGGTGCGAGCGATGCTCCAGCA
Organism: Firmiana major; assembly: GCA_033439115.1. NCBI lineage: Eukaryota > Viridiplantae > Streptophyta > Magnoliopsida > Malvales > Malvaceae > Firmiana > Firmiana major. The sequence continues at coordinate 13,789,943 of CM065907.1, forward strand.
CTCTCGTCAATTCAAGTAAAACTAGTGCGAGCTAAGCTCTAGCACTCTCATCAAATCATGTGGAAAATCTGGTGTGAGTTAGACTCTAGCACCCTATCACGAAAATCATGTAAAATCTGGTGCGAGTTAGACTCTAGCACCGTGTCACGAAAATCATATATATATATAAATCTAGTGCGAGTTGGACTCTAGCACCAAGGCATGTAAAACTCTAGTGCAAGCTCTCGCTCCAGCACTAATGCATGCATCTCACAAATCAAAACATCGTGCGAGCTGAGCTCTAGCACGTCACATGTCAATAAAAACACGTAGGCGGCTCTGTTTCCTCAAAACAGTTTTCAAAACATTTTCCTCGTTGAAAATATGCAATGCTGTGCATTTTTCTTTCAAGGTTAGCCAGCCTACTCATGCATGCATCAAAACATCTCCAAAACGAGCAGGAACCTCTGGTTCTTGCTCCTCCCAATTTTTCCTAAAATTGAAAATTTTGCCCTTAACAAGGGTATTTTGGTAAATTGCCCATTCGGAGCACTAAAATTATTAACTTACTTCTAGACCCTTCAGATAATTTAAGAGACTGCATATGACTTTGAAATTTCTTAAAGTTACCTCTAGCAGTCCGTAGGATTCCCTTACCTTATTTTTCTGTAGAGTCTGACCTTTCCTTTTCCACTACTGTCTCGTCACGCAGTCCGATCTGCTCCCAATCCAATGCCCGAAACTGCGTATAAATATTCCTCAAGTCAGATATCATACAATTTAATTGTATTTCCTATTTTCTGGGCTTACTTTAAATCATTGGGCCCATTTACCCCTATTGGGCCCAATTGCACCTTAATGGGCCTTAATCGGCCTTAAGCCCGTTTTCCACTTAATTTTCACATTATCGAGGCATATTGGGCTCATTGGGCCCACCAACAATTTCTTGGGCCTCGTTCTAACTCTCGAATAGCTCAATTTATTATTTACGACAATTTATCTAAATTTCCATAATTTAATTTATTTTATGCGATAATTAAATCTGAAACACGCATAACGATGTAAATTGTCGTAAATAAGGGTTACTTACCCGAGATTCCATGCTAGTACATAAATCGAGGCTGTCTCGAGCTCTCGTTGGATGCCAATTGTCGAGCTACACAATTTCATAATTTTCGGGTAAATTTCCAGTCGAAAATTAATTAAATAAAATATTCTAAAATTTAAATCGGTCAACTTCGACCGCTACTGACTTACCCGTAGCTCGATTACATCGTCGGGATTTTTTTCCAATTTTCCTCTTTTTCTTTTTCCCTTTTTCTCCTTTTTCTCTTTCCTTATTGGCTGAACCGGTTCGGTCCGGTTCAGACCCGATTTGGACCGCCGGTTCACCCCGGTTAGACCGGTTCAGGGACTTGCTGACCGGTTCTCCGTCGGCTTTTACCTCCAGTGGCTCCGCTGGGCCGTCCGCAGCACGAATCTGCCCTCAGTTTTGTCCAAGGCCGTCGGAAAGTCGCTGGTCCGACCTTTTCTCTCCACTGTCGGTACCCATTTCCTCTTTTCGCCATTTTCGGCGTTTGCCGGCAGTTTTGCCGATCGTGGCCGCCACCAATCGGTCGTCTGGGCCTTAGGGACGTTCAGCGATGGTCGGTCGGGGCCGAATCGTCACCGATCATCGAGAATCGCCTTCTCTTCTCTCGATTTCGTTTCTCACCATTCCTCTCGCTGGTCGCCGCCGTTCGTGGCTCTTTTAGGCCGGTGGTGGCTCGACCCTCGTCGGGCTCCCTTCCTCGGCCTCCATTGGTCGTCGATCGCTGGCAGGGGCTCGGCCTCTACTTCGTTTCCTGTTGTTTCTTTTCAGAATCGCGTTTCGCGATTCTGAGTTTCTTTTTTTTAATTTTATTAATTATTTTTATTATTATTTTAATCATTAAAATACTATTATTTTGTCAAAAATATCTAAAAATATTATTAATTTATTCAATTAATCCATAATTGAATTTATCAGTATTATTTCGACTTTTTGGTATATTTTTCGATTATTTTTGGGATAATTTTTCTGATGTAAAAATTCCGATTAATCCCGATTAATTCCAATAAATTGATATCTTGATCAATTTAACCCAGAATAAATTTATTTCACCTTTATTGACCAGGATTTCTCAATCCATTATTTTTAATAAAATTTTTCTTCTCGAATTAATACCGACTTTCGATCTTTTGACCATTTTACCCTTACACGTGTTCGGGATTAATTTAACCCGAGTTCCCTTCACGAACACTCACTCATTTTGTGTTTGATTAAAATCGGGTCTTACATAATCTCCCTCACTTAAGGAATTTGGTCCTCCAAATTAGAACCAAGTCATATGAGTTCATAAACTACTCCGGGTACATCAATCGTATCATACTTTTTAATTCTCATGTGACCTTTTTCCGGAGTCTAATACTACCAAAGGACTTTAATTAGGGAGATCGTCTTAAACCTCAATACTTTCTCTTTCCTGTTTAATGCCCGAATCAACTTTTTCAATATACTTATATTTGCATTGAGCTGAACTGTTGGAGTTCATATCTGATCACCTATGCTGGATCTGGATAGTATTGCCGAAGTATCAAAAGAGTCTTATCTCCCACTGGTCCAATCTTTCAAAAATTTCATTCAGCAAAACTCAATTTGCCTTCTTCCTGAGTCTCGTTATGTCGTTATTTCCTTAGGACAAATAACTTCAACAATCTTGATTCACCCTTGATGAATTCCAATGCTTTTTGTCTGCTCTGAGGTGTTCTTAATCTCTCCCTCAACTGAACATCCTCAGAGACTTATTATACTCATTCAAAAGAAATTTCTATCTGTCACCCACTTTTTCTTACCCAAGTCGGGGAAACAACCCCTACGGCCATACTATGCCTCATATCTTGTTATCCCGATACTCAAGGGACAACTGTCGTTATTGACGGATCCAATTTGTAATAACTGATCATCCCAGGAGCTTATAAAATCAATGGCACACGCTTTCATCGTATCCTCCAGAACCTATACAGTCCTCTCTAACTGACCATCTGTCTGAGGATGAAAAGCTGTGCAAATACTAAATCGGGTTCCCGTAGCTTCCTGAAAAATATTCTCAGAGGTGGAAAGTAAAGCGGGAATCCCTGTATGATACCATGCTCACTGGAACGCTACATAATGTTTCACAATCTTCCTTATACCTGAATCCTCATACACACTTTGAGTATCTGGGGATTTCATAACCAGAAGGTGAGTAGACTTAGTCAACTTAGCGACTATCATCTAAATAGCCTCGTGCTTCATCTGAGTCCTCTATAACCTATCACAAAATTCATGGAGACTTGCTCCCATTTTCGTGCCGTGTCGATATAGGTAGAGGCTGTAATAACTCTGCAGACTTTTAATACTCTACCTTATTCTGCTGACATACCAGGCACCTTTCCATAACCTCTACCATATCTCTTTTCACATCTGACCACTAATACCATTTTCAGAGATTTCATATATATATATTCGTTACTTTTCGTATGCACTGTATATCCCAAAGATTAAGCTTCTGAGAATATTACTATCTCATCAACGGTGGTCCTGGGGAGTACTTATACTGTCTTTGAACCTCTCTGTAAGTCATCGACACTCTCTGTGAACTCTGTCACTGTACCCTTTTGAATTTGACCTAAACTATCGACACCATGCCGATCATCACGCTAAGCCTGTCAAATCCGGGCACTCTCATCCGGTTCTAGTCTCAGGCTAGCTGTTACACAATCACTGTCATCATCAGAAGGGATCACATCACTACTGAGGCTCACAACTGCTCTAGCAGCTCACGCTCCCTGACCATCATATGTAATACCATCCCGAGGCTCTTTCTGCTCAAGGCATCAGCCATCACATTAGCCTTTCCTGGGTGGTACAATTTTCCATAATCAAAATCTCTTAGAAGCTCTATCCCACTATGTATTCTCATATTCGCCTCTTTCTGTGAAAACAGATACTTGGGGCTTTATGATCAGTGCATACCCATAATTTCTCACCATGTACATACTAGTGCCATCTACTCAGTACAAATACTATCGCTGCCAACTTTTAAATCATGGGTCAGATAGTTTCTTTCATGATCCTTGAGTTGTCTGGTTCCACAATTGACTATCTTCCCTTTTTGCATCAATACCTAGCTCATTCATGATTTTGAGGTATCCATACACACTGAGAAACCTCTTGAGCTGTTGGGTATGGTAAAAATGATCACGGTGGTCAGTTCATACTTCACTACACCGAAATTTCATGTCACATCTATTATCTCACTTATCATCTCATTCAAATACCACGATTTCATAGTTAAATGTGCCAACAAAGTATACCCTTTTTAGAACTCGCAACAACCATCTGTAAAAGCAATTTCCAATTGTTGCTTATAATTTTCCCTGGACTTTAACTACACCCAACATATCATCAATAAGGATGATGACAATTCGGTCCAGGTAAAGTTTAAATAACTTATTGTAGTTGAGCTCCACTACATATTTCAATCGCCCATATCCTTGACCTATGTACGCATAAACGTGTAGTATCACTTCAAAATTGCTCATGTTCAAGGTACTAAACCGCGTCATTTCCTTTTTCTTATATTAACGGCTTTTATTAAATCTTAATATTTTAACCTTCATGATTAATCAAATTTTATATTTCTTTATCATATTAGTGAAGGTGTCCAAATTTTAAATGTATATATCTTACCACGGTCGATTTCAAGTTATAGATTATATATATATATTTCTAGACACTGTCAAGTCTTTAGGCGGGGAGGTATTTTGAAATACCTTTATTAACCTTCAGACTTAACCACAGGGACTAGTTATGGTTATATCCATCCTTATCCTTGGTTATAATTCATATTTACTACTTATCGCTTTTATCCAAATTACTTCATATTTTAAGGGTATTCTTACCTAGCATACGCCTCTTACTCCAGTTCATCTTGTATTCAAAATCAAGCATATCTCAAAGATTATCTTCTTAGTGTATCAGTTATAACGAAACTCTGTCATTATTCATTTCGTGAGTACCATCATTTGCTCCTTTAATTTCAACCGTTGCACCCCTTTTTATTACCTGTCAAAACTTACAGTATACTTTTCAGGGGTAAAACAGTATTATCTTAGGATAGAAATCCGAACAACATAGCTTGCAGCCGACCACTTTATTCTCAAATATTACTTTAAATTATTCATAGTCCATTGAATAAAATCGGCTGACTTATACTTTTTCCCCCCGTTTTCAACTTAAAATCTCTTCATAATTATTCTGTTAGTTAACCTTCCTCTATTGGGGTACACATTTATCAGCATCGTGCCCAAGAGTGTAGGCATTCATGTCTCTTACTCACTTACATGCGAATGAAGGCGGTATGAATAAATGTGTGGCACCAGGATCAATTAACACAATTACTTCTTTATTCATAAGCAGTGTGGTATCTCTCACCACATCCTATGAAACATCAGTAGTGTCCTGGTCCAAGACATACACTCACCTTCGTCCAACAGCCTACTTTCCTTTTCTCTTCAGCTGTGGCCTCCATTTTTGATGCAGCTATCACAATAGGGTTTTCTCTATCTCTTTACCTTTCTGTGGGGCAATCTCGCCCAACTCTGAGCAATCATAATAAATGGTCCATCTTACCACACTTAACAGCCATTTTCATCAATAATATGTAGGTGTAGGTCCTACTTCCATGGTATTTACCACACATTCTACAGTGATTTGTAGCAGATCGGGGTTCTCCAATCACAATACCCCTCAAAAGTGCTATAATCAGATAACTGTGGCCTTACCAATCATCTTAGCCCATAACTCATCAAATCAAATCTTTTACCAAACTACCCCTTTTTCTCGTTCTGCCATCTCTATCATTCTCAATTCTCTTTCTGTCTCTATTTCGGCCCTTACTACCTTTCCCAATCTCAGAGGCATGCAACACTCGATCTTATTCACACAACTGTATTCTGCGCACTGCCTCGGTATAGGTAGTAATACCTAACGGGGCCAATCGGACTCTAATCGACAATCTGAGCCCTTCCATAAACTTTTAGACATCTCGACTGTCACTGTTTATAGTGTCGAGGTAATATCTACCCAAGAATATAATTGAGTTTCATACTCATAATTCATACTCATCAATAAATCAATTCTTCTGGGTCAGAGTAAGGATTTTATCTATCATTCCCTTTAAAATGTGTCTGGGATATTCTATCACAGGAATACATCCAGAAATATTTCGCATGTCAGCTCTGGATGTCTAACTCTTAAGTTGGGTCGAGCAGACTTCCATCAATGCACCGACTTGCCCTCAAATCTTATGCATACTCTGAGCAATTTGCTCCCAAAATATTCTCCACACTCCGCTCCAACCTCGCGAAACGTGTCTCAATACTGTCCGATCTCTCTGTCGAACTCTGTGAGGCATGCTCAATATAAACCTCCATTTCAATCTTATCTTGATTCTCACAGGTCAACTCAGCACGATTAGCAGGCTCAGGTCTACCTCAACGACCTCTGCCTCGTGTTCTACCTTCTCTATTGCGACTAATATTAGGTATTCCTGCATTCTCAACCATTTCTTAGTTAAAACCATCTCGATATACACTATTGTATCTAACAAAGCACAGTAACACGGGGATGTAATTTCCTAATTACTGACACTGACACACATCAGACCAATTTCGCTCTGATACCACCTTTATAAGTCACGACCCAAAACTACCCAAAAATCAGAGTAAATTTTTCGCATTTTGTTATTTTCTTTCATGCTTACCTGTCCTCTGATCGTGACCACACTCCACTAACAATTGGGTTGTGCGTCAATGCCAGTCCCACCATTCATTTACCATATAATTTAATTCTTTCTCAGTCATTTATAGGTGTTTACAATATTTATACATCCCCTAAAGTCACTTACAAACATGTTATTGTGCTATACTTATTTAGATACAATATATACAAGTGTATATACCTTAAATGATGGGCAGCAGCAGATATCCGGAATGCAGTACTCAGTCGCCTCAACATCTACTAGAGATTATCTGTGTGAGAAAATGAAAGGGGTGAGCACATCAAGCTCAGTAAGGCAATCCTACAAACAAGTAGGTAACCATACTACCTACATGAACGTGGTGTCATGCATAAACCACCCTTTCTCCACACATTTTAAAACTGATGCTATGATTCATGATGTCATGTAAAACACGTTCGCATGGAAAATTCAACATGCAACTCTTTTTAAATCATTTCTTTCTCATTTAAAAATTTCACAATAAAGTCAGGACTCAACCCATCCCTAGGGTGGTCCTGACTCACACAAAACCATGAAAATCAGTTACATCACACATGGGTTTAAAAAGCATGGAAATAACATCATGCAAATTTAGTTTAAAACCCAGTTTCAATCTCGTCAAAAACATCAACATGCGAGACTAGGCAACATCTGTATATCGGTAATAACCAGGACTATGGCCGTGTGTCCTCGTGAGCCCCTCTGCTACACGGATCCTAGTGTGCGGGGTCTCACCCTGATCGAGAACCGCTCGAGAGGGGGGTCAGTCCATCTCGTCGATCTTATCCGATCCCACGCATCCGAAGATGCCACACGTATCCGAAGATACCACGCATCCGAAGATGCCACACGGTACATCGTACTCCATACTACTTGCACGGTACATCATACTCCGTGGACACATATATCATACCCTGTCTCAGAATGCACGTGCGAGCCTATTTAGTCGGTGACACACAGTCTACCCGACGCTCCAAGCACGGCTCATCGCATGTTCTCATAAAAAAATAAGTGGGGGGTGCGAGCGATGCTCCAGCACTCTCGTCAATTCATGTAAAACTAGTGCGAGCTAAGCTCTAGTACTCTCATCAAATCATGTAGAAAATCTGGTGCGAGTTAGACTCTAGCACCCTATCACGAAAATCATGTAAAATATGGTGCGAGTTAGACTCTAGCACCGTGTCACGAAAATCATATATATATATATAAATTTGGTGCGAGTTGGACTCCAGCACCAATGCATGTAAAACTCTAGTGCGAGCTCTCGCTTCAGCACTAATGCATGCATCTCACAAATCAAAACATCGTGCGAACTGAGTTCTAGCACGTCACATGTCAATAAAAACACGTAGGCGGCTCTGTTTCCTCAAAACAGTTTTCAAAACAATTTCCTCGTTGAAAATATGTAATGCTGTGCATTTTTCTTTCAAGGTTAGCCAGCCGACTCATGTATGCGTCAAAACATCTCCAAAACGAGCAGGAACCTCTGGTTCTTGCTCCTTCCAATTTTTCCTAAAATTGAAAATTTTACCCTTAACAAGGGTATTTTGGTAATTTGCCCATTCGGGGCACTAAAATTATTAACTTACTTCTAGACCCTTCAGATAATTTAAAAGACTGCATATGACTTTGAAATTTCGTAAAGTTACCTCTAGCAGTCCATAGAATTCCCTTACCTTATTTTTCTGTAGAGTCTGACCTTTCCTTTTCCACTGCTGTCTCGTCACGCAGTCCAATCTGCTCCCACTCTAATATCCGAAACTACGTATAAATATTCCTCAGGTCAGATATCATACAATTTAATTGTATTTCCTATTTTCTGCGCTTAATTTAAATCATTGGGTCCATTTATCCCTATTGGGCCCGATTGCACCTTAATGGGCCTTAATCGGCCTTAAGCCCGTTTTCCACTTAATTTTCACATTATCGAGGCATATTGGGCTCATTGGGCCCACCAACAATTTCTTGGGCCTCGTTCTAACTCTCGAATAGCTCAATTTATTATTTACGATAATTTATCTAAATTTCCATAATTTAATTTATTTTATGCGATAATTAAATTCGAAACACGCATAACGATGTAAATTGTCATAAATAAGGGTTACTTACCTGAGATTCCATGCTAGTACGTAAATCGAGGCTATCTCAAGCTCTTGTTTGATGCCAATTGTCGAGCTACACAATTTCATAATTTTCAGGTAAATTTTCAGTCGAAAATTAATTAAATAAAATATTTCAAAATTTAAATCGGTCAATTTCGACCGCTACTGACTTACCCGTAGCTTGATTACATCGCTGGGATTTTTTCTCAATTTTTCGTCATTTTCTTTTTCCCTTTTTCTCCTTTTTCTCTTTCCTTATTGGCTGAACCGGTTCGGTCCGGTTCAGACCCGGTTCGGACCGTCGGTTCACCCCGGTTCGATCGATTCAGGGCCTTGTCGGCCAATTCTCCATCGGCTTTCGCCGCCAGTGGCTCCGCTGGGCCGTCCGCAGCATAAATCTGCCCTCGGTTTCGTCCCAGGCCGTCGAAAAGTCGCTGGTCCGGCCTGTTCTCTCCATCGTCGGTACCCATTTCCTCTTTCCACCATTTTCGGCGTTTGCCGACAGTTTCGCCGGTCGTGGCCACCACCAATCAGGTCGTCTGGGCCTCGGGGACATTTGGCGATGGTCGGTGTAAGACCCCGTATATGTATAAGGGTAATGTGTGTAATTGGATCAAATAATATGAATGGACTTGTAATGTAAAGTATGATTGATGTAAGTCCATGGATTCAATGTATGTATGTGTAATATAAACTGTAACGTTCATACAAGTTTCATTGAGTATGAATACGAAGAAATGAGTTCTAGCAAGTGATGGATGTGATTGAGACTCAAGATGAGTAGTGTGGTAAAATGGAATGGAGTTATGCCTCCATTTGGTTTTATGTAGCATACCTTTGAACATACAATGAATGCACACAAGTTTCAATGTGCATAAGGTATGAATGGATGCCATTTTCAAGTTATAAAGGTGGATGGATGAGAAAATGGCCATAGCAATAGATTAAGGATGTGTTGGTATGAGTTGCAGCAAAGAAACTGCAGGAAATCTGGAAAACATGAGGTCCAGATCAATCTCATAGGATGAGAGATCGATCTGGAAGAGCCAGAATGCTCTTATGTGGGCGAAAGAATAGAACAGATCGATCTCCAATGGAGCCAGATCGATCTCCCAAGCATTCTGTAGTGGAAAGATCGATCCCCAAGCACCCAGATCGATCTCCTTAGCTCTCTGTTTGGGAGCAGATCGATCTCATGCTTCGACAGATCGATCTCATGCCTAGACAGATCGATCTCATTGCTTTGACAGATTGATCTCAGGCTTAAAAATACCGTGAAAAAGAGGGATTTTAAGGGACCAGATCGATCTCCTCTTGGACCAGATCGATCTCCTCAAGCTATTTCTATATAAGGAGGGCTGAAAATCTGGAAATCTCGGAAAAACATTTAACCTTACAATCTCAACCCAAAAACCTAACTTTCCCTCTCTAAAATCAACCATTTTCAGTGAGATTTGAAGAGAGATCATTAGAGACAAAGTTGTTCCTATCAAAGAGAAGAACAACATAGTGAGAGGGCATTGTCCCATTTTTGGAATTGAAGGAGTTAAGGGCATTTCCATTTGGAGCAAGAAGAAAAATCATATTGGTAAGATACTAACACTCCAAATCCAAATGCATTAGCTATTTAATTGATTTTGGAGTTGATTGGTATGAGTATTGATGGATAAATTATCTAGGATGTGGTGGAATTGGTGTAACCTAGAATGGGTATGATGTGAGAATTTATGGGTTGAATGAGTTTATGATTTATGGGCAAGCTAAAGTTGTTAGTGAGATGATGCTTATGATTTTAGATGGTTAGATGAGATTACATTGTGAGTTTGGAGAAATTGTGGAAATGAGTATCAATATGCTTGATAAATGCCATAGTGAGGGGATTCATGAAATATGAACACTATGAGCTTTATGTCGATTTGATATCGATTTTGAATAACATAATAGGCCTAAGAAGATCCATAGACTCGAGTTATGGATAAAGTAATGAAACGAGGCCAAATAAGCTTTAATAGAGGCTATAGATTAAATTGACTATAGCAAGCACAAGGGTTGCAATATATGGATCGAATATAATGTGGGATACGATTTTGTGCAGTCTCGAAGAGTTCGTTGAAGGGGAACCGAACCGTACGAGTAAGCAGCTTAAGGAAGTGGAATCACGCATCGCGATTCCAGGTAAGGGAATTTTGTGAGTATATAGAGGTAGCTGCTCGTACTTTGAACTTGTGGGTGAATATTGGGTGTTTTATGAAATGCATGGTTGCTCAATTAAATGATTGATGGTATTCGTGAATGATGAGGAGTATATGCGTGGTTTTGGATTTGAAGTGGATTTTATGAAATGGGATAGTAAGGCTAATAATTGCATAAATCTAATGTTTTGATGCTTTTCAAAATGAAATTGCTTGGTTTTAAGCAAGCTAGTAGATGGGTCGGCTAGTATTGTATGGTTGTTGTGGAAAAGCATTTGTGAGTGCTAAACCCGATTGCCGGGATTGTTTTATTGCGTATGAGCCGCCTATCGTATTTGTATGACATAAATCGCGCTAGAGCCTCGCTCGCGCTGGATTTCAATGTTTTCATTTGTATGAAACGTGCTGGAGCTTAGCTCGCACCTTGATTTGGAAACTATGATGATGTTTATAAACCGTACTGGAGCTTTTACTCGTACGTGGCTTGTGAGTGGTCTGTTCTATGAGTATAACCGTACTAGAGCTACGCTCGTACGCGTCTCCTTACGAGAGGATGCATGAGTCATGCTAGAGATTTGCTCGCACAAGTTTGCACATGGTGATAAGCATAAGGTTGTGAAAGTTGGTAAGATCCTTAAGCCTTACATCCTTAAGCTTTACATCCTTAAGCTAACATCCTTAAGCCCAGAGAGGTGGGGAGGCTCTGTTAGGCGGGGAGGCTCTGTTAGGCGGGGAGGCTCTGTTTGGTGGGGAGGCTCTCTTACGGTGGGATCCTTAAGCTAACATCCTTAAGCCCAAAGAGGCGGGGAGGCTCTGTTAGGCAGGGAGGCTCTCCTACATGGGTATAGTAAGATCCTTAAGCCCTACATCCTTAAGCCGACATCTTTAAGCCCAAAGAGGCGGGGAGGCTCTGTTAGGCGGGGAGGCTCTGTTCGGTGGGGAGGCTCTCTTACGGAAGGATCCTTAAGCCCTACATCCTTAAGCTAACATCCTTAACCCCGAGGAGGCAGGGAGGCTCTGTTAAGCGGGGAGGCTCTGTTCGGCAGGGAGGCTCTCCTTCACGGAATATGGAACACTCTTGGTATGGGGTAGATAAGACCTAGGAATGGCACCCCCAATCATGATATGAGTTTGCGGAGTACGCTGTACCGTGTATATCACATAGAGTACGATGTACCGCATGATGGTTATGTGATGAGAAAGTCTGGCAAGGGATAATCCATCTTCGTGCCAGCATGATACCCCGCACACCTGGATGCGTGTGGTCTGGGATGATTTATGATGTAATGGTTCCCATAGGCACTTTTGATATAGTGACCTAGTTTTATACACATGCGTGGATTGTGGAATGAAAATGTGGTTGTGATTGTGAGTTGATTTGGTGGTGTTATGGTGTTGGTTGAAAAAGGAGGTTTCTTAATGAATTGCCCTTTTATGAATTTAAATGAGATTGAGCATGAGATGATTTATACATGATGTTTCTACCATGTTTTATATGCCAATGCACATGATTTTGATACATGATATATATGTATATTTACATGGCATAGTTTTATTCCTCATGCTCCTACCATAAATGATTTATGCATAACACTATCAGCATGTAGATAGAGTAGTTATCTACCATGCTTGCATTATTGCCTTACTGAGCGTGTGGTTGCTCATCCCACTCTATTTCCCCCTACAGAGTGTGCATAGTAGCCCAGTGAGGACTGAGGCGTATTATTTTGGACTCCGCTGCATCTCCATCTCTAAGAGGTATATACACAGTGATTCTTTTTGTATCTAAACAATGTAAAAGCACAGTATTCTTTTGAGTTGTACTTATGGGGGATGTAGATGTCAGTAAAACATGTATTCGTATAAATACACGATTAAATGCACATGTATGACATCGTTTTAATTAATTGAGAATGAATGAGATGTGGTGATTATTATTGGCTCACAGCCCAACAGTGTGTGGTGAGTTTAGTTCACGACCGGGTAAGGTAACAGTAAAACGCGAAAAATTTTCAGTGATTTTCGGTTAAAGAGAATGGAATTGGGTCGTGACAGAGATTGGTATCAGAGCTGTGTTGGCCTGATGTGAGTCATTAATAAAACGTAGGAAAGTACATCCTCATAGTACTATGCTTTTGTTTAGATATAACTGCGTATACCGTGATGGATTGAGCTTAATGAATTATTATAATACAGGTAGTTAGGCACTATGCCAGTTACACGCCAAGGTAGAGGGGCGAGAGCACGTGCTAGAGGCCGTAGAGGCAGGCCTGAGAACCGTGCGGAGCCACAGACTGAGCAGGCTCCACAGAACCCTGCTGAGAGAGCAGAGGATACTGAGGCTCGCTTCGCTAGATTAGAGCGGAGTATTGAGAGTTTGGTGGAGATAGTCACGCAGGCCTTGGGCGCCGGTGACAGACGAGGTCCCGCGGCACAGCCTACTACTGAACAGGCAGCTGCAGAGGCGGAGACCTCATACTGCTGAGACAGCTACAGTTACACCACCTCCAGCTCAGGATATAGCTTCTCCTATCGCTCCACAGCAGAGCGGTAGTGATTTGGGTTATGACTGCGACTTGAGCAGGCTGCGAGAGTTTCAAGCGCTAAAACCCCCAGTGTTTAGAGGGGTGAAGGACCCAGTGATTACGGAGGATTGGGTGTATGAGATGGAGAAACTGTATAGGTTTTTTCGATGCACTTCAAGTGAGAAGGTTGCCTTTGCCGTGTTTATGCTGAAAGGCGAGGCCGAGCATTGGTGGAGGTCCACCGAGGTTATTTTGAGGGCCAGACACTCTGAGATCTCGTGGGAGATATTTCTAGAGGCCTTCAGGAGACAGTATATTCTAGCTACCGCATAGAGGAAATTGCGGATGGAATTTATGAACTTGGTTCAGGGGAACCGAACTGTGGACGAGTATGAGTCCAAGTTTATGTCATTGGGGAGATATGACCCTGACACAATGGGTAGTGAGACCCGGAAGATTCAGAAGTTCATGGATGGATTGAGATTGGCCATCCGGACTAAGCTAGCTCCCTTCAATATTGTGACTTATGAGGAGGCTGTACATAAGGCTCAGTTATGTGAACAAGACTTTGAGCGAAATGCCTCCGAGCTTGGGAGAGTCAGTGTTAGAAAGGACAAGGATCGGAAGAGATTCGGGTTTGGAAGAGTGGCCAAGAGAGATGGCCAAAGATTTTTCGAGAAGAGGCCAAAGATTGAGGAGGTGCGGGAGAGAGCCGCTGACCTCCCGTATACCCAGCCTTGACTGCGCCAAGGGGTATGACTATTGGAGGACCACGACCTACTACTGATCAGTGTAGGAGATGTGGGAGATTTCATGGGAATAGGCCCTGTCTGATGACCCCTATGGTGTGTTTTAGATGCGAGAGACCAGGACATATGGCTAAGTATTATCCCGAGAAGATGGAGATTGCCCCACAGAAGGGCAAGGAGCCTGAGGGAGCTCCAGTTGAGACAGCAGCCCCGAGGAGGAGGGCTACAGCTGAGGAAAAAGGGAAACAGGCTGCGGGTGTGAGCAGAGGAAGGGTGCACGCACTGGACCAGGACACTGCAGACGCATCGACGGATGTGATTAAAGGTACCATCCGAATCTTCGATTTAGAAGCATTGGTATTATTTGATCCTGGTGCCACGCATTCTTTCATATCACCTTCCTTTGCACATAAATTGTTGAAATATGTGAAACCAACATTGTTGGATAAAATGTTGATGATTTCCACACCCATGAATGATAGCCAATTGACTGAGCATGTATGTAGAAATTGTAAATTTAAGATAGAGGGGAAGGAAATGATAGCCAATCTGATTTTATTGAATATGAATGATTTTGATGTAATTTTGGGAATGGATTGGTTGGCTACCAATCGGGTTGTTATGGATTGTCATGCCAAGGCATTGATATTTTCAGGATTAGACAACCTTATTGTAAATTTTGATGAAAAGAAATGATATGAAAATAGCATGTTTGTTGTAAATAAAGGAGTATGATTTTAAATGTATACTGCTTGAGAGATAAATTATTGCTTATGATAAATATTGAATGTGGAGTGATGGTTTATGTTACTAACGATGGAGAGGATAATGTGAAGGGTTCATTGCCTATGTGGTCGATATAGATGAGGCACACCCGGAATTGAGGGACATACCCGTAATTACGGATTTCCCTGATGTCTTTCCGGATGAATTACCAGGACTACCACCTGGAAGGGAAATGGAATTTTGCATTGAGTTAGTGCCTGGTACAGAGCCGATATCGAAACCACCCTATAGAATGGCTCCGATAGAGTTAGAAGAGCTGAAGAAACAGCTGCAAGAGTTGTTGGAGAAGGGGTTTATTAGACCGAGTGTCTCACCTTGGGGAGTACCGGTTCTATTTGTAAGGAAGAAGGATGGAAGCCTCCGACTGTGTATAGATTACCGGTTGTTGAATAAGGCCACCATTAAGAACAAGTACCCCCTTCCAAGAATCGATGATTTGTTGGATCAGCTCCAGGGAGCCGAAGTATTTTCTAAGATAGATCTGCGGTCAGGGTATCATCAATTGAGGATCAGGAGTAGAGATATACCCAAGACAGCATTTCGTACCCGTTATGGCCACTACGAGTTTTTGGTGATACCATTCGGATTGACGAATGCTCCCGCAGCATTTATGGCATTGATGAATGATATATTCAAGCCATACCTGGACAAGTTTATGATTGTTTTCATAGATGACATTTTGGTTTATTCCAAGTCCAGGGAAGATCATGAGGAGCACTTGAGGATAGTTCTGCAGACCCTCCGAGAGAGAGAATTGTATGCCAAACTCAGCAAGTGTAACTTTTGGTTGGAACAGATCTCATTTCTAGGGCATGTTGTGTCAAAGGATGGGGTATCAGTGGATCCATCCAAGATAGAGGCAGTTGTACAGTAGGAAACAGCCCAAGACAGTTACTGAGATCAGAAGTTTCCTGGGATTGGCAGGATATTATCAAAGATTTGTAGAGGGTTTCTCTAGACTAGCTGCTCCATTGACACGCCTCACGCGAAAAGATGTTAAGTTTGTGTGGGATGAGGCATGTGAGAGGAGTTTTGAGGAGCTTAAGCGTCGATTGACGACTGCTCCAGTTCTCACCATTCCTACCAGCTCAGGAGGATTCTCGGTGTATACGAATGCATCACACCAGGGACTGGGCTGTGTGCTTATACAGGATGGGAAGGTAGTTGCCTATGGATCTAGACAGTTGAAAGATCATGAGAGGAACTACCCGACACATGATTTGGAGTTGGCGGCTGTAGTATTTGCATTGAAAATATGGCGCCATTACAGATCATAAGAGCCTTAAGTACCTGTTCTCGCAGAAAGAGCTGAACATGAGACAGAGGAGATGGCTCGAACTCCTGAAAGACTATGATTGTGAAATCATGTACCACCCAGGTAAGGCAAATGTAGTTGCCGATGCCTTGAGTAGAAAGAACCTTGGGTTGGTGTCATATATGATGGTACGAGAACATGCATTGTTAGAATACTTTGTGAACCTCAGTTTGGATGTAACCCCACCTGGATCGGAGAGACTTGAGATCATGGCTAGTTTGAGACTAGAGCCAGAGTTGATTGGCCGTATTCGGCAAGCCCAGCAGAGCGATCGACGATGTATCGATTGGCTGAGGCAGATACAGACAGGTGTGGGTATTGATTTTGAGCAGAGTGCTGATGGCTTATTGAGGTTCAGAGGTAGAGTATGCGTTCCCAGGGATCCTGAGATCAGGAGAATGATTTTATCAGAGGCTCACTCATCAAAATATACGATACATCCGGGAAGTACCAAGATGTATCAAAACCTTCGAAAGGTTTATTGGTGGTCTGGAATGAAGAGAGACATTGCTAAATATGTCGCTAAGTGTCTCGTTTGTCAGCAAGTGAAGGTAGAGCATCAGAAGCCTGCAGGATTATTGCAGCCTCTACCGATACCGACATGGAAGTGGGAGCATGTCACCATAGATTTTGTGATGGTGTTGCCAAGGACCCGTAGAGGTCATGATGCCATATGGGTTATTGTGGACCGGTTGACTAAGTCCGCCCATTTCTTGGCTATGAGAGCTATCGATACACTGAGTCAGTTGGCGAACCTGTATATTCGAGAGATAGTAAGGCTACATGGTGTACCAGTGAGCGTTGTTTCTGATAGGGATGCCTGCTTCACTTCCCATTTTTGGGAACATTTTCAGGAAGCGCTGGGGACCCGACTGAGTTTTAGCACCACTTTTCATCCTCAGACAGATGGGCAGTCAGAGAGGACTATACAGACCCTCGAGGATATGTTGAGAGAGTGTGTGCTGGATTTTAGAGGCTCCTGGGATGACCACCTGCAGTTAGCCGAGTTCGCTTATAATAATAGCTATCATGCTAGTATCGGGATGGCACCCTATGAGGCATTATACGGGTGTAGATGCCGTTCCCCCATTGGATGGGAAGAGGTTAGTGACAGACAGATTTTTGCTTCGAACTTAGTGCAGCAGGCATCTGAGGACGTCCAGTCGATATGTGAGAGATTACGGACAGCTCAGAGCTGGTAAAAGAGTTATGCTGACAAGAGACGAAGACCACTAGAGTTTGATGAGGGTGAGTCGGTCTTTCTGAGGGTATCACCATCGAAGGGTATTATGAGATTTGGTAAGAAGGGCAAGTTGAGCCCTAAATATATCGGACCCTTCGAGATTTTGGAGAGAGTGGGAGATAAGGCGTATAGATTGGCATTGCCACCGGACTTAGCAAATGTCCACAACGTCTTCCACGTCTCGATGATTTGGAAGTATCACCCGGACCCGGCACACGTGATAAGATATGAGCCGTTGGAGCTTCATGAGAGTATGATGTATGTTGAGAAGCCGGTTCAGATATTGGACAGGAAAGAGAAAGTGTTGCGAAATAAGACAATTCCCTTGGTGAAAGTGCTTTGGCAACACCACACGGCGGAAGAGGCCACGTGGGAATTGGAGAACTTGATACGGGAGAAGTACCCCCAACTGTTTGAAGAGTGACTTGGTTCTAATTTGGAGGACCAAATTCCTTGAAGGAGGGGAGAATGTAAGACCCCATATATGTATAAGGGTAATGTGTGTAATTGGATTAAATAATATGAATGGACTTGTAATGTAAAGTATGATTGATGTAAGTCCATGGATTCAATGTATGTATGTATAATATAAATTGTAACGTACATACAAGTTTCATTGAGTATGAATACGAAGAAATGAGTTCTAGCAAGTGATGGATGTGATTGAGACTCAAGATGAGTAGTGTGGTAAAATGGAATGGAGTTATGCCTCCATTTGGTTTTATGTAGCATACCTTTGAACATACAATGAATGCACACAAGTTTCAATGTGCATAAGGTATGAATGGATGCCATTTTCAAGTTATAAAGGTGGATGGATGAGAAAATGGCCATGGCAATAGATTAAGGATGTGTTGGTATGAGTTGCAGCAAAGAAACTGCAGGAAATCTGGAAAACATGAGGTCCAGATCGATCTCATAGGATGAGAGATCGATCTGGAAGAGCCAGAATGCTCTTATGTGGACGAAAGAATAGAACAGATCGATCTCCAATGGAGCCAGATCGATCTCCCAAGCATTCTGTAGTGGAAAGATCGATCCCCAAGTACCCAGATCGATCTCCTTAGCTCTCTATTTGGGAGCAGATCGATCTCATGCTTCGACAGATCGATCTCATGCCTAGACAGATCGATCTCATTGCTTCGACAGATCGATCTCAGGCTTAAAAATACCGTGAAAAAGAGGGATTTTAAGGGACCAGATCGATCTCCTCTTGGACCAGATCGATCTCCTCAAGCTATTTCTATATAAGGAGGGCTGAAAATCTGGAAATCTCGGAAAAACATTTAACCTTACAATCTCAACCCAAAAACCTAACTTTCCCTCTCTAAAATCAACCATTTTCAGTGAGATTCGAAGAGAGATCATTAGAGACAAAGTTGTTCCTATCAAAGAGAAGAACAACATAGTGAGAGGGCATTGTCCCATTTTTGGAATTGAAGGAGTTAAGGGCATTTCCATTTGGAGCAAGAAGAAAAATCATATTGGTAAGATTCTAACACTCCAAATCCAAATGCATTAGCTATTTAATTGATTTTGGAGTTGATTGGTATGAGTATTGATGGATAAATTATCTAGGATGTGGTGGAATTGGTGTAACCTAGAATGGGTATGATGTGAGAATTTATGGGTTGAATGAGTTTATGATTTATGGGCAAGCTAAAGTTGTTAGTGAGATGATGCTTATGATTTTAGATGGTTAGATGAGATTACATTGTGAGTTTGGAGAAATTGTGGAAATGAGTATCAATATGCTTGATAAATGCCATAGTGAGGGGATTCATGAAATATGAACACTATGAGCTTTATGTCGATTTGATATCGATTTTGAATAAGATAATAGGCCTAAGAAGATCCATAGACTCGAGTTATGGATAAAGTAATGAAACGAGGTCAAATAAGCTTTAATAGAGGCTATAGATTAAATTGACTATAGCAAGCACAAGGGTTGCAATATATGGATCGAATATAATGTGGGATACGATTTTGTGCAGTCCCGAAGAGTTCGTTGAAGGTGAACCGAACCGTACGAGTAAGCAGCTTAAGGAAGTGGAATCACGCATCGCGATTCCAGGTAAGGGAATTTTGTGAGTATATAGAGGTAGCTGCTCGTACTTTGAACTTGTGGGTGAATATTGGGTGTTTTATGAAATGCATGGTTGCTCAATTAAATGATTGATGGTATTTGTGAATGATGAGGAGTATATGCGTGGTTTTGGATTTGAAGTGGATTTTATGAAATGGGATAGTGGCTAATAATTGCATAAATCTAATGTTTTGATGCTTTTCAAAATGAAATTGCTTGGTTTTAAGCAAGCTAGTAGATGGGTCGGCTAGTATTGTATGGTTGTTGTGGAAAAGCATTTGTGAGTGCTAAACCCGATTGTCGGGATTGTTTTATTGCGTATGAGCCGCCTATCGTATTTGTATGACATAAATCGCGCTAGAGCCTCGCTCGTGCTGGATTTCAATGTTTTCATTTGTATGAAACGTGCTGGAGCTTAGCTCCCACCTTGATTTGGAAACTATGATGATGTTTATAAACCGTACTGGAGCTTTTGCTCATACGTGGCTTGTGAGTGGTCTGTTCTATGAGTATAACCGTACTAGAGCTACGCTCGTACGCGTCTCCTTACGAGAGGATGCATGAGTCGTGCTAGAGATTTGCTCGCACAAGTTTGCACATGGTGATAAGCATAAGGTTGTGAAAGTTGGTAAGATCCTTAAGCCTTACATCCTTAAGCCTTACATCCTTAAGCTAACATCCTTAAGCCCAGAGAGGTGGGGAGGCTCTGTTAGGCGGGGAGGCTCTGTTTGGTAGGGAGGCTCTCTTACGGTGGGATCCTTAAGCCAACATCCTTAAGCCCAAAGAGGCGGGGAGGCTCTGTTAGGCAGGGAGGCTCTCCTACATGGGTATAGTAAGATCCTTAAGCCCTACATCCTTAAGCCGACATCCTTAAGCCCAAAGAGGCGGGGAGGCTCTGCTAGGTAGGGAGGCTCTGTTCGGTGGGGGGGGCTCTCTTACGGAAGGATCCTTAAGCCCTACATCCTTAAGCTAACATCCTTAAGCCCGAGGAGGCAGGGAGGCTCTGTTAAGCGGGGAGGCTCTGTTCGACAGGGAGGCTCTCCTTCACGGAATATGGAACACTCTTGGTATGGGGTAGATAAGACCTAGGAATGGCACCCCCAATCACGATATGAGTTTGCGGAGTACGCTGTACCGTGTATATCACATGGAGTGCGATGTACCGCATGATGGTTATGTGATGAGAAAGTCTGGCAAGGGATAATCCATCTTCGTGCCAGCATGATACCCCGCACACCTGGATGCGTGTGGTCTGGGATGATTTATGATGTAATGGTTCCCATAGGCACTTTTGATATAGTGACCTAGTTTTATACACATGCGTGGATTGTGGAATGAAAATGTGGTTGTGATTGTGAGTTGATTTGGTGGTGTTATGGTGTTGGTTGAAAAAGGAGGTTTCTTAATGAATTGCCCTTTTATGAATTTAAATGAGATTGAGCATGAGATGATTTATACATGATGTTTCTACCATGTTTTATATGCCAATGCACATGATTTTGATACATGATATATATGTATATTTACATGGCATAGTTTTATTCCTCATGCTCCTACCATAAATGATTTATGCATAACACTATCAGCATGTAGATAGAGTAGTTATCTACCATGCTTGCATTATTGCCTTACTGAGCATGTGGTTGCTCATCCCACTCTATTTTCCCCCTACAGAGCATGCATAGTAGCCCAGTGAGGACTGAGGCGTATTATTTTGGACTCCGCTCCATCTCTAAGAAGTATATACACAGTGATTCTTTTTGTATCTAAACAATGTAAAAGCACAGTATTCTTTTGAGTTGTACTTATGGGGGATGTAGATGTCAGTAAAACATGTATTCGTATAAATACACGATTAAATGCACATGTATGACATCGTTTTAATTAATTGAGAATGAATGAGATATGGTGATTATTATTGGCTCACAGCCCAACAGTGAGTGGTGAGTTTAGTTCACGACCGGGTAAGGTAACAGTAAAACGCGAAAAATTTTCAGTGATTTTCGGTTAAAGAGAATGGAATTGGGTCGTGACAGCCGGTCGGTGCCGAATCGTCACCGGTCACCGGGAATCGCCTTCTCTTCTCTCGGTTTCGTTTCTCGCCGTTCCTCTCGCTGGTCGCCGCCGTTCGTGGCTCTTTTAGGCCTGTGGTGGCCCGACCCTCGTCGGGCTCCCTTCCTCAGCCTCCGTCGGCAGTCGATCACCGGCAGGGGCTCGGCCTCTACTTCGTTTCCTGTTGTTTCTTTTCAGAATCGCGTTTCGCGATTCTGAGTTTCTTTTTTTTTAAATTTTATTAATTATTTTTATTATTATTTTAATCATTAAAATACTATTATTTTGTCAAAAATATCTAAAAATATTATTAATTTATTCATTTAATCCCTAATTGAATTTATCAGTATTATTTCGACTTTTTGGTATATTTTTCGATTATTTTCGGGATAATTTTTTTGAGGTAAAAATTCCGATTAATCCCGATTAATTCCAATAAATTGATATCTTGATCAATTTAACCCAGAATAAATTTATTTCACCTTTATTGACCAAGATTTCTCAATGCATTATTTTTAATAAAATTTTTCTTCTCGAATTAATACCGACTTTTGATCTTTTGACCATTTTACCCTTGCTCGTGTTCGGGATTAATTTAACCCGAGTTCCCTTCACGAACACTCACTCATTTTGTGTTTGATTAAAATCGGGTCTTACAATTATGGGCTTAATTTCAAAATTGTTAGCAGCGACAGCTGGTGTGGTAATGCCGGTATAATATCCCCCAATAGTCGGCATTGTATAATCTCCAACGGTCCTAATTTCCCTATTTTCTGCCATAATGTTTTGCAGCGGAACTAATAATTTCTTAGAATCCTTTCGAATTTTCCTAAGAGTGCGTTCAATTTCAAGATTTAAAGGAAAGCAATCAAAACTCCTGGCTCTACGCATGCAAACATCACAAAGTCCTTAAAAAAAATTTAAGTTTTTTTTTAAATTTTTCAATTTTTTTTAATTAATGATGAGAAAATTTAACTAACCTAAGTAGGGCTCTAAATATTTACAACCTAAATATTTACAAGCTAGAATTACACATAAGCATAATTTCACTGATATTAATTAACGACAAATTAAAACTTCCCCGGCAACGACACCAAAAACTTGATACGATCTAAACATATTATCCGCAAGTGCATGGGTCGTATAAGTAATAATGGGATTTGAGTCCCGGATTATCGTCCCACAGAGAAGTTGACTAGTCTAATTAACTACCGGTTAATCTTACCCTAAGTATATCCTAGCAAATTATGAAGTTTAAGTTGGAGATCTACTAAGGCTAATTAAAATTACTGGAAAACAATAGAAGAATAAAATAATAAAAACTAAATAAAACTGAGCTAAGATTTGTTTACCGAACTCCGAGCAATTAAAGAAAATACCTACAAAAGAAAATTAAAATAGTTAAAATTAATTAACACAATTAAAATAAAATGCAAATATGAAAATAACTAAAAAAGACTAATTAAACTAAAATTAAACAATCCTAAAATAAAATGTGCATGTAATTAAACTAACTAAGAAAATGCAATTTAAACTAACTTAAAGTCTAATAAAATAAAAATCTATTTACCTAAAGAAATTCTTAAACTTAACTCTAACTAAATGCTAACAATAAAAAAAATCTAACTAATGCATGAAAATTTTTTTGCATTAAATTAAAAATGAAAACAAACTTAAAATTGCATAGAGTAAATCTACCCCTAATCTAATTCTAAATGAACACTTGATTAACTATCAACCTAATTAAAACTAAATTTTATACCACTAAACAATAATACTAACATACAATTTAATTAAAGACTCTAATCTAAGCTAACAAGTATTAATAAAAATATAAAAATAGGCATTCATGAAAAACTAGATATGTGCAGAAATGAAATGCCAAACATGGCCTTAATCTAACTTCCACAGAGAATGGAGTCCCGACAGTGTACTGTACACTGTACACATTGCAATTTCTACTCAGCTCCTGGTACTGTCCGATTCTTGCCATACTGCACATTCCTTGGCCAGACCTGCCCAGCTCCTAACATCACAGCACCTACGTAATGCCAAAGTTGCAGTTTGCTCGGCCTGGGATCAGTTTCCGTCCCACCTGCCACCATCCTACTCGCGTCTGTCTCCAGTACATACAGCTACCAATTGTTTCACCAGTCCTGCACGGGTCCTCCTGAGCCGATTCTGCTTTAGCAGCGCACATCCTGCTTCAGTCTAGAATAATGACGCCTACATCCTGCACCAGAAATAGAACAACAGCAAAGGCAAGATGCGGGTGAAGTGGAAGAGCTTTTGTCACTGGTCTAACAAACAGATCAGCTCCCAACCTCATTATGTAATCAAGCGTTGCACTGCTCCAACATTCTCAACAAATCGTTTCAGCCAGGGACACTAAGAAAAATTAAATCAGTGAAACAAAACAAAAAGGGAATGCGAGGCAAAACCATATAAGCCTAGATCATGCTTTAAGCTAACGATGAACTAAAAAAAATATAAGTAAGTTGGATCATAACAGAAACTTGAAGTAAGAAAACCTTAACTGATCATGAAAGATTAGAAACTAAGCTAGGCTTTTAAAAACTTCAATAACACTAAAGTAGTTTACTGCAGCAGCTCAGTTTTATTATAACCAAATTAACCATAATATATAGCTACCAAATAATAAGTTAGTGCAGAATAAAAGAATAAAAATAACATGAATAGTGCAAGTAAATGAAAACAGAGCTAAAAAGAGGATGAGGTTCATGCTACTGTCACCGCCAGGTCTCAACCCGTGAACCACCATCCAACACCTTCATCCAAGTTGCTAATAAGCTGCTGTTGCAGCAACCTTATATGCATGTTGTAGCAGCCCGGACAACCAAAACATGCAACGAAAATCAGCAGAAGCAACATAAGCAATTGGAAACCTTGATTGTCGAAAACCTTAGTCGAACATGAAAGATTAGAAATGACTGTGCTTTGAGTCTCGGGTTTCCATTATCATGGCACATTCACCTCAACCCCGTGGATGAGGACCTTCAATAATGCACAAGCGACAGCATCGTAACCTCATTCATCAGTCATCATGCAAAATGGTTGAAGAAATGGTAAATGGTTGTAGCTATGCTAATCAATCATACATAAACAGTAAAAAGAAATTAAAACCAAGAACCAACAAGTATATAAAAGAAACGAAACATAACATAAAAAAAAAATGTGTGATAAAAGACTATGCTAACTACTAGAATGAGATTTTCATAAAAAATAAAAGTTTATAAAATTTCAACAATGGTGCCCAAAGAAAAATAAACTAATGGAAATTGCTATTAAAGAAAACAAGAAAGACTATTTAAAACTACTCTACCCTAGACTACATTACTTACCCTACTCCTACTTTCTACTTCCTACCCTAAGCTACATGCCATTTTCAATTGCCATCATTTTCTATTTATATACACACTTAGGGGTACAAATGTAATTTTTCATCCTAGATGAGTTGGTATTGTTTGGCCACTTGTCTTCCTTTAATTTGCTGTAGAGTAGATATTTTCATGTCATCGGTCTTTTTATCCAGTTGGCTGTGCGATGTGGCCCGACGTGTGTCTTCCAGAAGGTTGGCTCGGTGTCCGTTGATCTTATCATTTCAGAGAAAATAAAATACGGACACCTGGCATCACGAGTGTCTAGACGACTGGTAACTCGATCTGCAATTTGGAAGTGGTCTAGTCTCCTTTAGCTCGTTTTCAGCCTAATTTTGACTGAAACGACTGAGTTTCATCCGGATTTAATTTATCTGCACATTAAAGAATTTTAATTAAATAAAGGGGATTATTAATAAAATAATATGAGGATTAAATAAATAATTAATAAATTAAGCACAAATAATTCTATTAAAAATAGAATTATCATTGTGCCTTCTGACATGGATACAGACTGCATGATTGCTAGTCTACGACTGGAGCTAGACCTGTTGGACAAGATCAGACAGGCTCAGCAGAGTGATCCGTATTGCATTGATATGATTGGTCAGGTACAGAGGGGCACAGTGATTGATTTTGAGATGAGTTCTAATGGATTATTGAGATTCAGAGACAGATTATATGTTCCCGAGGATCTTGATCTCAGGAGATTGATTTTGCCGGTAGCTCATTCGTCGAGGTACACGTTACATCCGGGGAGTAACAAGATGTATCAAAACCTCCGAAAGGTGTATTGGTGGTCGGGTATGAAGAGAGATGTGGCGAATTTTGTAGCAAGATGTCTCGTATGTCAGTAGGTGAAGGTAGAGCACCAGAAGCCTGCAGGGTTAAAGGGGATTATTAATAAAATAATATGAGGATTAAATAAATAATTAGAAAATTAAGCACAAATAATTCTATTAAAAATAGAATTATCATTGTGCCTTCTAACATGGATACAGACTGCATGATTGCTAGTCAACGACTGGAGCCAGACCTGTTGGACATGATCAGACAGGCTAAGCAGAGTGATCCGTATTGCATTGATATGACTGGTCAGGTACAGAGGGGCACAGTGATTGATTTTGAGATGAGTTCTGATGGATTATTGAGGTTCAGAGACAGATTGTGTGTTCCCGAGGATCTTGATCTCAGGAGATTGATTTTGCCGGTAGCTCATTCGTCAAGGTACATGTTACATTCGGGGAGTAACAAGATGTATCAGAACCTCCGAAAGCTGTATTGGTGGTCAGGTATGAAGAGAGATGTGGCAAATTTTGTAGTGAGATGTCTCGTATGTCAGCAGGTGAAGGTAGAGCACCAGAAGCCTACAGGGTTATTACAGCTTCTACCTATACCGACATGGAAATGGGAACATATCACAATGGATTTCATGATGGGTTTACCGAGAACCTAGAGGAATCACGATGCTATTTGGATGATCGTTGATAAGACTGATGAAATCAGCCCACTTCTTAGCTATGAGAGCTACCGATACTCTGAGTTCATTAGCAGGGTTGTACGTACGCGAGGTAGTAAGGTTACATGATGTTCTAGCGAGCATTGTCCCAGATAAGGAGTCCCGCTTCACGTCCCACATTTGGGGAATATTTTAAGGAAGCTATGGGAACCTAATTGAGTTTGAGCGCCGCTTTCCATCCTCAGACAAATGGTCAGTCACAAAGGACTATATAGACTTTGGAGTATATGTTAAGAGTGTCACGACCCTCCGTGACTTAATCAAAAACCACTACAAGTTTTTCATTTTTTACTTACATTTCTCCTTATCAATAGTTGGGCTTTGATTTGATATTAGTATCCTCGCTTACCATACCATTCATCCATTATCATACATACATGTCAATATATTAACTACTGACTGTAATTTCTTCAATAATATAAGTGAACTCATATAAAATATAATACAAATACATCCCTCATAATTTACATTATTTACATCACTGTGTTGTTTATATGTTTAGATACAAAACTGTACAAAATGTGTATACCTGTCGATCGATAGGAAATAGCAGCGGACAATAGGAATACTATCCCTCAATCATACTCACTCTATTGCGAATGCTCTGTAGAGCGGTGTAAAGAAAAGGGTGAGCTCACAGCTCAATAAGGAAATCAGGCAATCTACTCAAAATAATGCTATGCCTCGAAAATATTATTCACTTAACTCACTTTAAAAGCATGTATTTAAAATATATGCATATACTTGTACATATTAAATCCCCTGTACAGAAATCATGCTTAGTTCTCAAATGTAAGCATTTCGTGCAAAACAATGCATCTTTATAATTTCACTATGCCTTTAGATAAATCATGCCATTTATATTCAAATCACGGTAAATATGACATTTCAATCATTCACAACATAACAATCGGATTCCGACCTATCCCTCATGTCTATCCATATCATAAAATAAATCAAGTGATATATCATGTGAGACTATGTGGTTAAATGCAATAATATCCTAGACTATGGCAATATCCTATAATGGTGATCCCAGGCTACACAGGCCTCGGCGTGCGAGGAAATCACTGCTGCAATGGTAGGGGGTCAATCCATCACAACCCCTAGCTATCAATTCCTTAACTCCTCATACACATCACAACAACACACGGTACAGCGTACTCCGTGACATATACACGGTACAACGTACACCCGTGGACCCTATCTCAATGGATAATCAATACCACGTCTCTAAATCCACATGCAAACATCTCAATAGTGTGACACTCAGTCTACACGAGGAAATCAGCATGGTTTTCAACATGTCTTATATATCACAGTAAAACTACAATACGCGCCTTGAGCATGACTCTCAGTCGACACTCCACTCAAACACTGTTTCACACATCACAAACTAGAACTCTAGTAAGAGTAACACTCCAGTACTAGGTCATGCATAGTTCATGTTTCAAATCAAGTACGAGTAATTGCTCCAGTACCATGCTATGCACAAAACATAAAAACTGAGTACGAGCAATGCTCCAGCACTCTATCATGCATAAATCGTATAAAACTGAGTACGAGTAATAACTCTAGCACTCTATCATGCATGTCATGAAAATCTAGCGCGAATCATACTTCAGCACTAATATATGTGAAAAACATCTAAAATCAAGTGTGAGCTGTGCTCTAGCACTATTTATTTTCATATAATTCGATAAATGGCTATTTAAAAGGGATGATTTTCAAAACATAAAAATCAGCATTATAAATTGTGATATTTCTCACCAACCATGAAAACATTAGCATCTACCTACTTTTCTGCTAAACCGCAGTAAAAACACCCATAATTAGGGTTTTCATGTTTTTCATAACTTTTCCTAAAAGTTAACTTTTTTCCTAACTAGGGGTAAAATCGTAATTTATCACTATCGGGTCGCTATAATTATTATTCACTTTCTCTTACCCTCAAATTTTTTAGGTGAATGAAAAAGCAGACGAAAATACATGCAGGTATCTCTAACTACTTGTCAGAGTCCCTTACTTGTAATCACTCGAGAAATTTTACTTTCTCAATGCTGCTTGATCTAACAATCCGATTAGCTTCTCTAACAATCTCTAAAGCTACATATAACCATTCGTCAGGTTAATTTTACTTTTCCTACTGTATTTCACATTTAATACAGTCTATTTCACTTCATGGGATTTAATCAACCTTAATGGGCCTAACCCTGTCTTAAGCCCATTTCCATTTTACTATTCATTTTCGTTGGGCTTATTGGGCTTGTGGGGCCCACCAAGTCTCATTGGGTTTATCCGAGACCCATTACATCACATTGGGTCGAAACCAATTGGGTTTGGCCCATTGCCGAAACCAACTCTCAGCCACATGCCATGGTCGAGAACCACATATGCCTAGCCATGCCGAGCACCATGCCACCATCGGCCATTCACTTAGGCATTTTCACAAACACTTGGTGGGCAATGTTCTTAAGCTCAACTTAGTTCATTTAGGCATTTTATCAAACACCTTGATTGTCAACTTAATTCATCCACCAATTGATCAAATTGATTAATTCTAACTATACCATAATCATAAACACATGTATATTAACTCATTTATGCCTTAAAATCATATGGGTATTCATCAATTTACCATTACCCACTCTCAGCTAATCCATGTTCATAGTGATTTCATGTATTTCAATGCTTAAAACATATACCAATCTACTTAGAATAATTCATACATTAACATATATGAATTTGAAAGCTTGAAATTATACCTAGCTTGCACTTTCACACTTGGCTGAAACTTTGAAGCTTCTCGGTTTTCTCACTTTGGCTCCTTGATAGCCAATTCCAACATATGTTAATCCTCTCTCAATTTGGAACAACTTTCATGAAGATTGCAAGTTCCAAATATGCCTTTTTCCTAGTGATTCTAGTGAAAGAAAGCTTGACTATGTGTGTTTTAATGGTTTCTTCTCTTTGCCGAATTCTTAAGGAAGAAGATGAAGTTGTGTTGAGTAATTTTATATTGTCAATTACTTAGTCATTAAGCCTAACTTTTCAGCTAACAAGTTTGAATTGAATTGGTTTAGGTAATAGTTACCAATTTGGCTATGGTTACCTTTTACTAATGGGCTTGATTTTTATCAATTTGGGCCTACCATTTGGGCCTCTCGGTTTGGGCCGTCCTAATGGGCTTTCTGGCTGAAATTTTTTCTACATATCGAGCCTTCAATTGTCTAAATATTTGGCCCATAATTCGGTCCAACAAATTGGTCTAATGGACCTAAGAAATTCGGCCCACACTTGTTATACCTTAATGGGCTTTAAAATTTCCACTTTGGTCCATTACATTTTTACCCATTAAATTTAATCTGGATTTCAATGAAATAAATTTTTATTACTTTCGGGGATGATTATCTTGTATTTTGACAAAAAATATTTTTCTCCAAATTTTTCTCCATACTTAGGTTAATTTTTTAACCATGGTTAATCAACTATGGTCAAAGTCCACTTTCTTAACTACAGTTGACTTTTCTTGACCATTGACCATGTTTGACTTTTTCTCAAAATTTGAAAGTGTCATATTTTATGGTTTACACTCTAGTCTTTACATTTTGGCCGTTTTCGGTGGGTGAATATACCTAAAATACCTTAAACGGACCATTTCATACTCGTTTAGCCTTTTTTGGCTTTTACTCTTGTTCTCTGTGCTCGGGAACAAACCAAACCGACTTTCCTTCATGAGCTCCCTATATTTTCTCAATTTAAGTTCTTCTCTTCAGTTAGAATGATTCAGATCCACTCAGTGTAGCTATGTGACTCCTTTTTGACTTTTATGTAGCTTATTAGTGTTAAAGCATTTCACTAACACTTAAGTCAAGTAAATACTCTTCTTATGATTCATATAACTTAATACAACATTTGTATATATATAAATCATAAGGAACAAGCTACATAAAAATACGGGTCTTACATAAAGCATGTGTGTTAGATTTTAGAGTCTTCTGGGATGATCATTTGCCACTAGCCGAATTCACCTACAACAACAGTTATCATTTGAGTATCGGGATGGCACCATATAAGGCTTTGTATGGCTGTAGATGTCGTTACCCTATTGATTGGGAAGAAGTGGGTGACCGAAAGAATTTTGCTCCTAATTTGGTTACACAAGCCTCTGAGGATGTCCGGTTAATTGTTGAGAGATTGAGGACAACTCAGAGTAGACAGAAGAGTTATACTAACAGGAGACAGAGGCCACTTGAGTTCGCAGTTGGTGAGTCAGTGTTTTTGAAGGTTTCTCCTTCCAAGGGTATAGCGAGATTTGGGAAGAGAGGTAAGTTGAGTCTTCGCTACATTGGACCTTTTGAGATACTTGATTGAGTGGGAGATAAGGGCTATAGGTTGGCATCGCCACTGGACTTATCAGGCGTGCATAACGTCTTTCACATTTTGATACTTCAAAAGGATAACCCGGATCCGGCACATGTAATTAGTTATGAGCCGTTGGAGCTTAGAGAAGACATGTCATATGTTGACAGGCTGATTCGGATACTAGATAGGAAGGAAAAAGTCTTGAGGTCGAAGAATATCAAGTTAGTGAAGGTTCTCTGGCAGCATCATTCTTCACAAGAGGCTACTTGAGAGCTAGAGAGTCTTATGCGAGAGAAACACCCACAACTGTTTGATGATTGACTTGGTTCTAATTTGGAGGATAAAATATTTTTAGTTGGGGAGGATTGTTAGACCCGTATTTTATGTAGCTTGTCCCTTATGATTCCTATGTGTGTACAAACACTCTATTATTATAGTTGAATCATAAGAAGAGTATTTACTACAATATAAATTGCAATGATGAATAGAAATGCATATAAGCTACATAAAAGCCAAATAAGAGCAATAAGAGCCACAGGCTAAACCGAATGGATTTAAATCATGTTGACTGAAGATAAGAACTTATGAAATGAAAATATAGAGAGCTCATGAAGGGAAGTCAGTTTGATTTGGTCCCGAACACATAGAAGTCGAGAAAATGCCAAAAAAGGGCTAAACGAGTTCGAAATGGTCCATTTGAGGTGTTTTTGGCATATTCACCTCTCGAAAATGGCCAAAACGTAAAGACGAGAGTGCAAACCATGGAAAATGACACTTTCAAAATTTTAAGAAAAAATCAAACGTGGTCAATGGTCAAGAAAAGCCAATGGTAGTTCCAAAAAGTGAACTTTGACCATAGTTGACTAACCATGGTTAGAAATTAACCGAAAAATGGAGAAAATTGGGGAAGAAATGTTTTTGGTTAGAATACAAGATATTCATCCTCAAAAGTAAGGAAAATTAATTTAATCGAGTTCCAGATTAAATTAAATGGGTAAAACGCAATGGGTCAAAGTTGGAATTCTTAAAGCCCATTAAGGTGCAACAAGTGTGGACCGAATTTTTTAGGCCCATTAGGCCGAATTGTTGGGCCGATTTGTGGGCCCAATATTGAGACAATCTGTCAAACCCGTGTTTTCGATTATGTATGTAGCTTATTCCTTATGATTCCTATGTGTACGAACACTTTATTTTCATAGTTGAATCATAAGAAGAGTATTTACTATCATGCAATCGACCATTATAGAATAAAAAATGCTTGTAAGCTACATAATAGCCAGATAAGGGTTAAATTGGTTCCGAACAAGTACAGGGGTAAAACAGTCAAAATATCGAAATTCGGTATTAATTCGATAAGAAAATTTCATTAAAAATATGGAATTGAGAAATCTTGATCAAAAACGAGGAAAATATTGAATTTCGAGTCCAATTGATCAAGATATAAATTTATTGGAATTATCATAATTTTCACCTCGAAAAACTATCCCAAAAATATTAGAAAAATATACCGAAAAGATAAAATAAGATCGATAAATTTATTTATGGATTAAATGAATTAAATATGATTTTTTTATATATTTTGGGATTTTTTATGATATTTTAATGATTAAAATAATAATAAAAATAAATAATAAATAAAAACAGAGGAAATCGCGGAATCTGGAAAATGGAAACAGAACCCACGCGTGAACAGAAGAAACCCAACTCCCTCTGGTTTCTCACCGACGACAGCGAACGACAAGGACCATGGGCGCGAGCTACTAGGCGAATGGACGATCGGCACCGAGGGAGTGCCCGATCGCCGTCACGCGCCTGAAGTCACTGGGAAAAGGGAGATCAAAGACGTTAAAGCCGCGGGAGAGAAGGGGAGATTCGATGGCATCCGGTGCCGATCGACCCCAGCCCAGGCCAAAACAAGCCTCTAGAAGCGAAGCCGAGTCGAATGACGATGGTGATGCACCGAGAATCGGCCAGACAACGTCGGAAGGACAAAAAAGGATTGAACCGGTCGGTGGTTCAGTGAGAAAGCTACTGTGCTAAACCGGACCGGACCGGTTTAGCTAAGAAAGAGAGGAAAAATGGAGAAAAAGGAAGAAAAAGAGAAAAAGGAAAAAGGGAAAGATTTTTGGGGATACATCGGACTTCGAGTAAGTCGGTAATAGGTCAAAAGTGACCGATTTGATTTTTGAAAAATTAATTTAAATTGTATTTGATCAAAAAATTGACCCGAAATTTAATATACAAATTGTACAGTTCGACAATGAATTTCAAACGTGAGCTGATCATACTCCGATTTGCACACCATCACATAATTTTAGGTAAGTAAAGCTCATTTACGACAATAGTATGATTTTTGTGCAATTGGAATTTAGTTTGCGGATTTCGGATTAAATTCTGCATAAAATAAATTATATCCGAATTTTTGAATTAACTGTCGTAAATGATATACGGGCTATCCAAAGAGTTTGGAACAAAGCCCAATGGGTATTGATAGGCCCAATGAGCCAATAGACCCTGATGAAGGGAATTAATAAGTGGAAACCGGGCTTAAGACAGAGTTAGGCCGAATTAAAGTGTTTAAGGCCTAATAAGAGTAAACGGGCCCATTTAAGTGAAATAGATTGTATTAAACGTGTAATATAGTAGGAAAAGTAAAAGTATAATTAACCCAGTGAATGGTTAAATGCAGCTCCGGAGTCATATTGAGAGTTGACAGGACTGCGAGATTTGAGCAGCACAAAGGAAGTGAGGTCATTTGACGTGATCTGAGGTAAGGGACTTTTGTGAGTAGTTAGAGATATCTGTGCGTATTTTCGTTTGCTTTTACATTCACTAAAATTGTTTGAGGGTCAGAGAGAATCAATAATATTTATAAGGACTCGATATGGGTAAATTACTATTTTACCCCTATTTAGGTAAAAAGTCAACTTTTGGGAAAAGTTGTAAAAAGCATGGAAATAATGTTTTTGATTGTTTTTATTGCTGTGTAGCAGAAGGGTACGTAGATGAGCTAATGTTTTAAGGTTGATGTAGACTAATCACACTTTATAGTGCTGATTTTCATGTTTTGAAACATCCCTATTTTTAAAGAGCCATCTACCGAACTATGTGAAAACAATAGTGTTGGAGCACAGCTCGCACTTGATTTCAGATGTTTTTCACATACATTAGTGCTAGAGTGAGACTTGAACTACATTTATTTGACATGTATGATAGAGTACTGGAGCATTGCTCGTACTCAGTTTTATGTGATTTGTGCACGATAGAGTGCTGGAGCGATTAGCTCGTACTCGAGTTTTACATGAGATGCATGACAAAGTGCTGGAGCGTTGCTCGTACTCTATTCTTCATGATTTATACATGACATAGTACTTAAGCGATTTGCTCGTACTTGATTTAAATGAGAACTATGCATGACTTAGTGTTGGAAGTTTACTCGCACTAGTGTTGATATTTTGGCATGCATATACAGTCTTTAGAGGTGGAGCGTTGACTGTGAGTCACATTCAAGATGCGCACTGTTGTTCTTACGTGATATATAAGACATGCTAGAAAAAGCGTGACGATTTCCTCCGTGTAGACTGAGTGTCACACTGTTGAGATGTTCGCACGTGGATTTAGAGACCTGGCATTTATTCCATAGTATGAGGGCTAAGACCTTTGGTAGGCACCCCAATTATGATGTATTTCCATGGTGTGAGGACTAAAACCTATGGCAGGCATCCCGACCATGATGTAGGGTCCACGGGTGTACGTTGTATCGTGCTTGTGGCATGGAGTACACTGTACCGTGTGTTGTTGTGGAGTTATGGAGGAGAGTTGTTGATAGCTAGCAGTTGTGATGGACTGACCCCTCTCCCATTACAGCAGTGATAACCCGCACACTGAGTACTGTGTTGCCTAGGATTTCACCATGTTAGGATATGGCCATAGTCCGGAGATATTACATTTAGCCACTGATTCTCACATGATATATCACATGTATTTATGATATGGGTAGACCTGAGGAATGGGTCGAAACTCGATTGTTGTCTTGTGTTGTGAAGTGCCATATTTACTGTGTTTTGAATGTAAATGGCATATTTTATATAAAGGCATTTCGAAATGATAAATATTCACTGTTTTGCATGAATGCCTATAATTTATAACTCAGCATGTGTTTAGTACATGAGATTTTAAATATGTACTATTATTATATATATTTTGAAACATGCTTTTGAATTGAGAGAAGGAAAGGCAAAGTACTATTTTCAGTAGATAGTATGGATGTCTACTTGCTTGTCTGACTTCCTTACTAAGCCAGATAGCTCACCCCTTTCATTTTCCCCCCTCTCTACAGATCACCAGCAGTAGAGTGAGTCGGCTAAGGTATAGCATTCCTTTTGACCACTGTCATTCGTTATCTAGCGAACGGTATACACAATGCGTACTCTTTTGTATCTGAACAATGTATAAACATAGTGATGTACACGTTTTAATATTGGGGATGTAATTATATTAAAGTATATGAATTTACTTATATTAAAAGTGTACGTACAGTCAATAAATATTTATAATGACATGTATGTGTGATACGAAAAAGAATGGTAAGGTATGTGTGGATGAGAAGACTAATACCTAATCACAGCCAAACTGTAGAGGAGAGAAAGGTAAGAAAAAGTAAAAAATTTATTGTGGTTTTTGGTAAGTCATGTGTGAGATGAGGGCGTGACAGAATGGTATCAGAGCGTAAGTTGGTATGATGTGAGTAGGTGTTAGTAATTAGGAAAATGTACATCATCATATTACTGTGTTTTGTTCAGTTATAATTGTGTATACAAGATGGGAATCAGGCAAATTGATGTTTGTGAATACAGGAATTGAGCCATTATGGCTAATATCAGCCGTGGTAGAGGGGCGAGGTCGAGAGGTAGGGCTAGCGGCCTTAGAGGTAGGCCTGAGAGCCGACATGAGTTCTCATTTGACCTGGTGACGTAGAGGCACTACTGAGGTACCAGAGACTACTGAGGCACGTTTCACGAGGATAAAGCGTAGCTTAGAGGCGATAGTAGGGCTGTTGGCACAGACTATGCTAGGTAGACAGACACAGGGTGCAGAGACTATGACTAGGGAGGCAGTTGCACCTGATACACCTACACAGCCTGCACAGATACCACAGACTACTGGTACTCCTACACCCCCACCAGTTCAGGGTAGTAGTGGATTGGGATATGGATGTGATCTTGATAGACTACGACAGTTCCAGAAGCTTGGACCTCCATCTTTTCGAGGGTTCAAGGACCCAGCTAGTGTTGAGGAGTGGATTAGAGAGATGGAGAAGTTGTACGACTTCTTTGATTGTACGACTTCAAAGAGAGTCACATTTGCTGCGTTCCTACTAAAAGGAATGGCAGAGCATTAGTGGAAGTCCACCAGACCGATATTGAGAGCTCGACACACAGAGATTAGTTAGGAGATGTTTCTGGATGCCTTCAGGAGGCAGTTTGTTCCAGATACGACGCAGCGTAGACTGTAGGTCGAGTTTTTGGGATTAAACCAGGGGAGTCCCTCAGTGGACGAGTACGAGACTAGATTTTTTGCCTTGGGGAGGTATGATCCCGATACCATGTACAGCGAGACCAGGAAGGTCTGCAGATTTATCGATAGATTGAGACCGGTGTTACGGTCTAGGTTAGCACCATTTGATAATGATACGTATGATGATGAGGCAGTGCGCAGAGCGCAGCTTTGTGAGTAGGACTACAAAAGGAAAGCCTCTGAGTTTGGGAAGTTTAGTCGGAGCCGAGATAGAGAGAGGAAGAAGCCAACTAGAGATACAGGTTTCAGTTATCGATGAGGGAGGAGACTCTTCAGTAAGGGACCACGGATAGAGGAGGTGTGAGAGAGAACAGTTAGACCTCCTACATACCTGGCCATAGCTCTGACGAAGGGTATTGTGATTGGAGAACAGAGGCCTACTACAGATCAGTGCAGTAGATGTGGTAGACATCATGGCGATAGACCTTGTCCGTTGAGCCCTATTGTGTGTTTTCGATGTGGGAAACAGGGGCACATTGTTAGAGCTTGCCCAGAGACATTTGAGACTGCCCCACAAAAAAGGTAGGGAGCCTGATAGAGGAGAATGGGAAGCAGGTGATAGGTCGAGGGCGAGTACATGCCTTGGAGCTGGACACAACTGATGCTTCTACGGATGTGATTAGAGGTAACATCCTGATTATGATTTAGAAGCATATGTTTTAATTGATCCTGGTGCCACGCATTCATTTCTATCGCCTTCATTTGCATGTAAATTA
This sequence comes from Firmiana major, assembly GCA_033439115.1. NCBI lineage: Eukaryota > Viridiplantae > Streptophyta > Magnoliopsida > Malvales > Malvaceae > Firmiana > Firmiana major. Next base: position 13,827,392 of record CM065907.1, read on the forward strand.
GCAAAGAATGTAGAGCGTACTCCTTTAAAGATGATGATGTTGATTAGCACGCCTATGGATTCCAGTCAGCTAGTTGAATATGTGTATAATGATTGCAAGTTAAGAGTATGGGAAAAGGATATGACAGCCAATCTAATCTTGTTAAGTATGAGCGACTTTGATGTAATTTTAGGAATGGATTGGTTATCTGCAAACTATGCTGTTTTAGATTGTTATGCTAAGACAGTTATGTTTCCTAACCCTACGAACTATGTTGTAAAGTTTGATGGGAAGAAATAAAAGAAATAGATATTTTGTTAATAAATAAAATATTATGCTGACTGAGAAATCAATATCTTGAAGGTTTCATTGCGTACGTGGTGGATACAGATAAGGTACATCCAGAGTTGTTAGATATTCCTGTGGTCAGTGAGTACCCAGATGTTTTCCCGAATGAGTTGCCAGGGTTAGCACCAGACAAAGAGATGAAGTTTTGTATAGATTTGGTGCCTAGCACTGAGCCTAATTTGAGACCACCGTATCGCATGGCCTTAGTTGAGCTGGAGGAGCTCAAGAGACAGTTACAAGAGTTGTTGGATAGGGGGTTCATCAGACCGAGTGTTTCACCGTAGGGAGCACCGATTTTGTTGTGAGGAAGAAGGATGAAAGCCTCCAATTGTGTATAAACTACAGATTTTTGAATAAGGCTACCATCAAGAATATGTATCCCCTTCCACGAATTGACGACTTACTGGATATGCTTCGGGGAGCATAGGTTTTTCTAAGATTGATCTGAGGTCTGGGTATCATCAGTTGAGAGCCGGAGTGGAGATGTACCCAAGACAGCATTTAAGACCCGATATGGCCACTATGAGTTCTTAGTTATGCCATTCGGACTGACGAATGCTCCCGCAGCTTTCATGGCTTTGATAAACGATGTGTTCAAGTCATATTTGGATTAGTTTGTTATCGTCTTCATCGATGACATATTGGTATATTCGAGATCCAAGGCGGAGCATGAGCAGCACCTCAGGATTGTATTGCAGACTCTACGAGAGCAGCAGTTGTATACTAAACTCAGTAAGTGTGACTTTTGGTTGACAGAGTCTCGTTTTTGGTACACGTAGTGTCGAGGGATGGTGTATCAATAGATCCATCCAAGATTCTGTAGTTCAGTGGGAACAGCCGAGGACAGTTACCGAGATCAGGAGTTTTTTGGGTTTAGCAGGGTACTATCGGAGATTTGTTGAGAGATTTTCAAAGTTGGCTGCTCCGTTGATGCGTCTCACTCGGAAGAGTGTTGCATTCGTGTGGGACGAGGATTGTGAGAGGAGTTTTCAGGAGCTAAAGAGTCGATTGACCACCGCTTTGATTCTCACTATTCCTACCAGCTCAGAAGGATTTTCAATATATACCGATGCTTCACATCAGGGACTGGGCTATGTGTTGATGTAGGATGGGAGGGTAGTTGCTTATGGATCCAGACAGCTAAAGGACCATGAGAAGAACTATCTGACCCACAATTTAGAGTTAGCAGCAGTAGTGTTTGCATTGAAGGTATGGCGCCACTACTTGTATGGTGAGAAGTTTCAGATATTTACCGACTACAAGAGCCTCAAGTACCTGTTCTCGTAGAAGGAGCTGAACATGAGATAGAGAATATGGCTAGAGCTTCTGAAGGACTGATAATTCTATATTTTTAGAATTATTTGTGCTTAATCTCCTAATTATTTATTTAAATCCCCAATTTATTTTTTTAATTATCCACTTTATTTAATTAAAATTCTCATGTTTGCAGATAAATCAAATCCGAATGAATTTTGAATATTTCGGTAGAAAATGGACCGAAATTGGGCTAAAATCGAGATTGAGCCACGCGGACAACACTAGTCATGCCACCGAGCACATCCAATTGGACAAGAAGACCGATGACATGGACATATCTTTTCGAGGAGCCAATGGTGTGAAGACAAGTGGCCAAAAAAAAATGCCAACTCATCAAGGATGTGAAAATTACCATTTTACCCCTAGTGTGTTTATAAATAGGAAAGGATGACAATTGAAAGTGTTATGTAATTTTTAGGAGTAGGAGTAGTGTAATGTAGTTAGGAGTAGTGTAATGTAACCTAGAGGTATTTTTAATATAGTTTAAAGTTTTATTTCAAAAGCTTTGTTGTTAGATTTATTTTGTTTTTCATTTGCAAGGATTTTCGGTTAGTTCTTAGTTAGCCACCATTGTTGCAATTTACAAGCTTTGTTTTATTTTCTTTAAAATGAAAAAGTTTAATCCTAGTTGCTAATCTTCTTTTACAGCATTTGATCTCATTTCCTTGTCTTTGCTCTTCTCGGTTTCTCCTTCATTTTTCAAGTTTGTTTTTGTTATGTTTATAATTCTCGGTTGCTTCCATTGGTAATTTTGTTTTTCCTTTTCGTTTGCTGTCCTTGCTACTCGAGAATGTGGGGAGCTAGGCTGATTTCATAAACCACCCGAGATCCTAGCAGCAGGCCATGAACCGAGAGTGAAGCTGGACAGACCGAGAGCCCTCCTCTGTTCTGCCCTGTTATGTTGTTATTGTACTGTTCATCATCTTCTATTTTGCAAGAATGGAGCAGGAAGCCATTGTTACGGGAGTGTGCTGAGCTGCGTGGCAGGTGAAGCAAGGGCGTTGGTGCAGGGATCGGACAACTGAAGGCAGGAGCTGCTGCTGTGTACACCGATTGCATGGAACAGATGCAGGAGCAGGACGTGATGAATCAGTGCTGGGCTGGCGTGTCGATCTGCTTGATGCGCGTGGCTGTTTGCTAGATGAGTAGGCTGCGCTGGGTGTTGGAGCATGGCTTGCTGATGATAGAAGCAAGGCAGGAAGTGACGTGCAGTGGTACAGGCAGGGAATGGAGCAGAGTAGGAATGGACAGGCACCAACTGCCGAGTGCAGTGCACAGTCGAGGTATGGGCAGCACCTTACCAACCCGTGACCTGGAACACCAGAAACAACAGAGTACAGCAGACCAGCAGACCAAACAGCAAGCACCAACCCATGAACAAAACAGCAGCGGACCAGCGGGCAAAGCCGAGCAACCCGAGACTGCACCTGGAAACCGAGCAACCCGAGGCCTTACTGGAAATGGAAAAAACAAAATGAATGATGAACAGTATATGGAGGGAAGGTTTAAAAATGCTTAAGGCCTTGTTTGGCTTTTGTATTTTGGGCATTAACTCATTTTCATGCATTTTAGTTTAGTTTCTTTTCAATTTAATTAGTTAGCTTAGTTTAGAGTTGTTAATTAAATTGCATAATTATTATTCTTGCTTAATAGTGTAGAACTTAGTTTTAATTAGGTTAATAGTTAATTTAATGTTCATTTAGAATTAGATTAGGGGTAAATTCATTTCATTAAGCTTTAGTTTAGTTTAAATTGCATTTTAATTATATTTTAGGTTAGTTTAATTTTAATTTAATTAATCTTGCTTTGATATTTTCATATTTGCATTTTATTTTAATTGCGTTAATTAGTTTTAACTGTTTTAATTTCTTTTGTAGGTTTTCGATTTTAATTGCTTGGAGTTTTGTAAGTACTTTGAGCTCAGTTTTATTTTCTTTATTTTATAGTTTTATTATTTTATTGCTTTCAGTATTTTCAATTATAGCTATGTAGATCACTCACCTTAATTCCATAATTTGCTAGAATATACTTAGGGTAAGATTAACCGGTACTTAATTAGGCTAATAAACTTCTCTGTGGGACGATAATTCGGGACTCAAATCCCATTATTACTTGTACGACCCGTGCACTTGCGGATATATACCCTTTGGTCGCATCAAGGACTACGATTGTGAGATACTTTATCATCCGGGTAAGGCTAACGTTGTAGCGGATGCTTTGAGTAGGAAGAGCCTTGGGATGTTATCGTATATGATGGTCAGGGAGCACAAATTGCTAGAGCAATTTGCTACCCTCAGTTTGGGAGTTGTGCCTTCAGACATGGATGCGGATTGTATGATTGCGAGTCTACACTTAGAGCCAGATCTGTTAGACAAGATCAGACAGGCTCAGCAGACTAATCTGTATTGCATCGATGTGATGGGTTATATGTAAAAGGGCACAGTGACTGATTTTAAGTTGAGTTCTGATAGACTATTGAGGTTCAGAGGTAGACTGTGTGTTCCCGAGGACCCAGAGCTTAGGAGATTGATATTGTGGAAAGCTCATTCATCGAGGTACACGTTGCATCCGGGGAGTGGCAAGATGTATCAGAACCTCCGGAAGGTATACTGGTGGTTAGGTATGAAGAAAGATGTGACAGATTTTGTGGCGAGATGTCTTGTATGTCAGCAGGTGAAGGTAGAGCATCAAAGACCTGCAGGGTTATTGCAACCTCTACATATATCGACATGGAAATGGGAGCACATCACCATGGATTTTGTGATTGGTTTACCGAGGACTCGGAGGAATCACGATGCTATATGGGTGATCATTGATAGACTGATGAAGTCAGCCCACTTCCTAGCTATGAGAGCTACCGATACTCTGAGTACGTTGGCAGGGTTGTATGTACGCGAGGTAGTGAGGTTACACGGTGTACCAGTGAGCATAGTCTCTGATAGGGATTCCCGCTTCACTTCCCAATTTTGGGAACATTTTCAGGAAGCCATGGGAACCAGTTGAGTTTGAGCACAGCTTTCCATCCTCAGACAGATGGTCAGTCAGAGAGGACTATACAGACTCTGGAGGATATGTTGAGAGCATGTGTGCTGGATTTTAGAGGCTCCTAGGATGATCATTTGCCACTAGTCGAGTTCGCTTACAACAACAGTTATCATTCGAGTATTGGGATGGCACCGTATGAGGCCTTGTATGGCCGTAGATATCGTTCCCCTGTTGGGTAGGAAGAAGTGGGTGACCGAAAGCTTTTCGCTCCTGATTTGGTTACAAAGGCTTTTGAGGATGTCCAGTTGATAGTCGAGAGATTAAGGATAGCTCAGAGCTGACAGAAGAGTTATGCTGACAGGAGATGTAGGCTACTTGAGTTCACAGTCGGTGAGTTAGTGTTTCTGAAGGTTTTTCCTTCTAAGGGTGTAGTGAGTTTGGGAAGAGGGGTAAGCTGAGTCCTTGCTACATTGGACCCTTTGAGATACTCGATCGAGTGGGATATAAGGCCTATAGGTTGGCATTGCTACCTGATTTGTCAGGCATGCATAACGTCTTCCACATTTCAATGCTTCGGAAGTATCACCCGGATCCGACACATGTGAGCCGTTAGAGCTCAGTGAGGACATGTCATATGTTGAGAGGCCGATTCGGATACTGGATAGGAAGGAGAAGGTTTTGAGATCGAAGACTATTGGGTTAGTGAAGGTTTTATGGCAGCATCACACTTTCGAGGAGGCTACTTTAGAGTTAGAGAGCTTGATGCGAGAGAAGCACCCCCAGTTGTTTGATGATTGATTTGGTTCTAATTTGGAGGACCAAATTCTTTTAGTTGGGGAGGATTGTCAAACCTGTGTTTTTGATTATGTATGTAGCTTATTTCTTATGATTCCTATGTGTACGAACACATTATTTTCATAGTTGAATCATAAGAAGAGTATTTACTATCATGCAATTGACCATTATAGAATAAAAAATGCATGTAAGCTACATAACAGCCAGATAAGGGTTAAATTGGTTCCGAACAAGTGCAGGGGTAAAACGGTCAAAAGATCGAAATCCGATATAAATTCGATAAGAAAATTTCATTAAAAATATGGAATTGAGAAATCTTGATAAAAAATGATGAAAATATTGAATTTCAAGTCCAATTGATCAAGATATGAATTTATTGGAATTATCGAAATTTTCATCTCGAAAAACTATCCCGAAAATATTAGAAAAATATACCGAAAAGATAAAATAAGACCGATAAATTCATTTATGGATTAAATGAATTAAATATGACTTTTTGAGATATTTTGGGATTTTTTATGATATTTTAATGATTAAAATAATAATAATAATAAATTATAAATAAAAAGAAAAAAAAGAGAGGAAATCGCGGAATCGGGAAAATGGAAACAGAACCCGTGCGCGAACAGGAGAAACCTGACTCCTTCTGGTTTCTCACTATCGGTAGCGAACGGCGAGGACCATGGGCACGAGCTGCTAGGCGAATGGACAACCAGCACCGAGGGAGTGCCTGATCACCGTCACGCACCTGAAGTCGTCGGGAAAAGGGAGATCGGAGACGTTGAAGTCGCGGGAGAGATGGGGAGATTCGACGACATCCGGTGCCGATCGACCCCAGCCCAGGCCAAAAGAAGCCTTTAGGAGCGAAGACGAGTCGAACGACGATGGTGATGCATCGGGAACCGGTCCGACGACGACAGAACGACAAAAAGAGACTGAACCGGTCGACGGTTCAGTGAGAAAGCTACTGTGCTGAACCGGACCGGACCCGTTCAGCCAAGAAAGAGAGGGAAAAGGGAGAAAAAGGAAGAAAAAGAGAAAAAGGAAAAAGGAGAAGATTTTTGGGGATACACCGGACTTCGGGTAAGTCGGTAAGAGGTCAAAAGTGATCGATTTGATTTTTGAAAAATTAATTTAAATTGTATTTAATCAGAAATTTGACCCGGAATTTAATATACAAATTGTGCATTTCGACGATAAATTTCGAACGTGAGCCAATCGAACTCCGATTTGCATACCATAGCATAATTTCGGGTAAGTAAAGCTCATTTACGACAATAGTATGATTTTTGTGCAATTGGAATTTAGCTTGCGGATTTCGGATTAAATTCTACATAAAATAAATTATATTCAGATTTTTGAATTAACTATCGTAAATGATATATGGGCTATCCAAAGAGTTTGAAACAAAGCCCAATGGGTATTGATAGGCCCACTGAGCCAATAGATCCTGATGAAGGGAATTAATAAGTGGAAAATAGATTGTATTAAACGTGTAATACAGTAGGAAAAGTATAATTAACCCAGTGAATTGTTAAATACAGCTCCGGAGTCATATTGAGAGTCGATCGGGCTGCGAGATTTGAGCAGCACAGAGGAAGTGAGGTCACTTGACGTGATCCGAGGTAAGGGACTTTTGCGAGTAGTTAGAGATATCTGTGCGTATTTTCGTCTGCTTTTACATTCACTAAAATTGTTTGAGGGTCAGAGAGAATCAATAATATTTATAGGGACCCGATATGGGTAAATTACTATTTTACCCCTAGTTAGGCAAAAAGTTAACTTTTGCGAAAAGTTGTAAAAAGCATGGAAACAATGTTTGTGAGTGTTTTTACTGCTGTGTAGCATAAGAGTACGTAGATGAGCTAATGTCTTAAGGTTGATGTAGACTAAGCACACTTTATAGTGCTGATTTTCATGTTTTGAAACATCCCTATTTTTAAAGAGCGATCTACCGAATTATGTGAAAACAATAGTGCTGGAGCACAACTCGCACTTGATTTCAGATGTTTTTCACATACATTAGTGCTAGAGTGAGACTCGCACTACATTTATTTGACATGCGTGGTAGAGTACTGGAGCATTGCTCGTACTCAGTTTTATGTGATTTGTGCATGATAGAGTGCTGGAGCGATTAGCTCGTACTCGAGTTTTACATGAGATGCATGACAGAGTGCTAGAGCGTTGCTCGTACTCGATTCTTCATGATTTATATATGACATAGTACTTGAGCGATTTGCTCGTACTTGATTTGAATAAGAACTATGCATGACCTAGAGCTGGAGGCTTACTCGCACTAGTGTTGATATTTTGACATGCATATACAGTGTTTAGAGGCGGAGCATTGACTGTGAGTCACACTCAAGACGCGCACTGTTTTTTTTACGTGATATATAAGACATGTTAGAAAAAGTGTGAAGATTTCCTTCGTGTAGACTGAGTGTCACACTGTTGAGATATTCGCACATGGATTTAGAGACGTGGCATTTATTCCCAGTATGAGGGCTAAGACCTATGGCAGGCACCCTAACTATGATGTATTTCCATGGTGTGAGGACTAAGACCTATGGCAGGCATCCCGACCAAATGTAGGGTCCACGGGTGTACGTTGTATCGTGCATGTGGCATGGAGTACACTGTACCGTGTGTTGTTATGGAGGAGAGTTGTTGATAGTTGGCGGTTGTGATGGACTGACCCCCCTCCCATTACAGCAGTGATAACCCGCACACCGAGTACTATGTTGCTTGGGATTTCACCATGCTAGGATATGGCCATAGTCCAGAGATATTGCATTTAGTCACTTAGTCTCGCATGATATATCACATGTATTTATGATACTAGTAGATCTGAGGGATGGGTCGGAACCCGATTGTTATGTTGTGTTGTGAAATGCCATATTTACTGTGTTTTGAATGTAAATGGCATATTTTATATAAAGGCATTCCGAAATGATAAATATGCATTGTTTTGCATGAATGCCTATAATTTATAACTCAGCATGTGTTTAGTACATGAGATTTTAAATATGTACTATTATTATATATATTTTGAAACATGCTTTTGAATTGAGAGAAGGAAAGGCAAAGCACTATTTTCAGTAGATAGTATGGATGTCTACTTGCTTGCCTGATTTCCTTACTAAGCCAGATAGCTCACATCTTTCATTTTCCCCCTCTCTACAGATCACCAGCAGTAGAGTGAGTCGACTGAGGTATAGCATTCCTTTTGACCGCTGCCATTCCCCATCTACTGAAAGGTATACACGATGCGTACTCTTTTGTATCTGAACAATGTATAAACACTGTGATGTACACGTTTTAATATTGGGGATGTAATTATATTAAAGTATATGAATTTACTTATATGAAAAGTGTACTTACAGTCAATAAATATTTATAATGACATGTATGTGTGATACGAAAAAGAATGGTAAGGTATGTGTGGGTGAGAAGACTAATACCTAATCACAGCTCAACTGTTGAGGAGAGAAAGGTAAGAAAAAAATGAAAAATTTATTGTGGTTTTTGGTAAGTCACGTGTCACGACCCAATTCCATTCTCTTTAACCGAAAATCACTGAAAATTTTTCGCGTTTTACTGTTACCTTGCCCGTTCGTGAACTAAACTCACCACACACTGTTGGGCTGTGAGCCAATAATAAACACGTCTCATTCATTCTCAATAAATTAAAACGATGTCATACATGTGCATTTAATCGTGTACTTATACGAATACATGTTTTACTGACATCTACATCCCCCATAAGTACAACTCAAAAGAATACTGTGCTTTTACATTGTTTAGATACAAAAAGAATCACTGTGTATATACCTCTTAGCGATGGAGATGCAGCGGAGTCCAAAATAATACGCCTCAGTCCTCACTGGGTTACTATGCACGCTCTGTAGGGGGAAAATAGAGTGGGATGAGCAACCACACGCTCAGTAAGGCAATAATGCAAGCATGGTAGATAACTACTCTATCTACATGCTGATAGTGTTATGCATAAATCCTTTATAGTAGGAGCATGAGGAATAAAACTATGCCATATGAGTATACATATATATCATGTATCAAAGTCATGTAAAATTGGCATATAAAACATGGTAAAACATCATGTATAAATCATCTCATGCTCGATCTCATTTAAATTCATAAAAAGGGCAATTCATTAAGAAACCTCCTTTTTAAACCCACGTCATAAAACTCTTTCTCATCACATACAATCACATCACATCAATTTACAATCACAACCTCTTTTTCATTTCACAATTCAAATCCACGAGGCTCGACCCCTCCTTCGGGTCTACCTTAAACAATCACAAATCACACTTAGAGATTTAAAATCATGTGGTAGTAAGTAAATCAAGCAAGGAGACAGGTTACTATATCTCAAGTGACTACGTTGGCCAATCGTCACATATCATCCCAGACCACACGGATTCCGGTGTGCGTGGTATCATGCTGGCACGAAGGTGGGTTAGTTCTCCGCCAGACTTTCTCAAATCAAGTAACCACCACGCGGTACATCGTACTCCATGTGATATACACGGTACATCTTACTCCGCGAACCCATAACATGGTTGGGGGTGCCTGCCATAGGTCTTATCTACCCCATACCGAGTGTAACCTTTATAGTCTCAAGAGCGCGTGGGAGTAACCGCAATACCAGGTCCTAGCCCCTCATGGCCTTGCTCGCCCCTGTTGGGTTCCCTGATCCAGGTCCTAGCCCCTCACCCTCACCCCACCTAAGAGGTCTGTCAGGCCTGTTGGGTTCCCTGGATGGATTATGTCAGGTCCTAGCCCCTCACCTTCACCCCACCTAAGAGGTCTGTCAGGCCTGTTGGGTTCCCTGAGTTAATCCGTATCTCTCACCACGGCCTCATACATACCACAGTGTGAAAACCACCGCAAGCTACGCTCTAGCGCGAATTCATGCATCAAACCAATCACTTCGTACGAGCAACGCTCTGGTACGGCATTTATGCATAAAAATATGAAGAAACTATGTACGAGCATAGCTCCAGTACTGTTATATGCATAAGAAAAACCACTCAAATCCACGTACGAGCGTAAGCTCCAGTACGGTTTATAATATCATCACAATTCAAATTCTAAGTGCGAGCTAAACTCAAGCACGTTTCACACAAGTGAAAACATAGAAATCTCGCGCGAGCGAGGCTCTAACGTGAATTATATCTCATACATGCGATAGGCAGCTTACATGCATTCAAAACATCTCATAATATACTTAGTGCCTCATATGGGCTATTTCACAACATCATTCAAGTACTAGCCAGCCTATCCTTTTATTTGCTCAAATCAAAGCATTGTATTTTGTAAAAGCATTCAAAACACATGATTTATGCAATTATTAGCCTTACTATCCCTTTTTCATAAAATCCAACCACGCATATACCCATCATCTTTCACGAATACCATCAATATTTATTTGAGCAATCATGCATTTCATAAAAACACCCGATATTCACCCACAAGTTCAAAGTACGAGCAGCTACCTCTATATACTCACAAAATTCCCTTACCTGGAATCGCGATGCGTGATTCCACTTCCTTAAGCTGCTTTCTCGTACGGTTCGGTCCGCCTTCAACGAACTCTTCAGGACTGCACAAAATCGTATCCCGCATTAAATTCGATCCATATATTGCAACCCTTGTGCTTGCTATAGTCAATTTAATCTATAGCCTCTATTAAAGCTTATTTGGCCTCGTTTCATTACTTTACCCATAGCTCGAGTCTATGGACCTTCTTAGGCCTATTAACTTATTCAAAGTCGATATCAAATCGACATAAAGCTCATAGCGTTCATATTCCATGAATCCCCTCACTATGGCATTTATCAATTATATACATACCCATTTCCACAATTCCTCCAAACTCACTATGTAATCTCATTTAACCGTTTAAAATCATAAATATTATCCCAATAACAACTTTAGCATGCCATAAATCATAGGCTTATTCTATCCCACATATCCTCACATTATACCCATTTTAGATTTCTAGGTCACACCAATTCCACTACATTCCTAGGTAGCTTATCCATCAATACTCATATCAATCAACTCCAAAATCAATTAAATAGCTAATGCATTTGGATTGGAGTATTAGAATCTTACCAATATGATTTCTCTTCTTGCTCCAAATGATAATGCCCTTAACTCCTTCAATTCCAAGAATGGGAAAATGCCCTCTCACTATGTTGTTCTTCTCTTTGATAGGAACAACTTTGCCTCTAATGATCTCTCTCCAAATCTCACTGAAAATGGCTGATTTTAGAGAGGGAAAGTTGGGTTTTTGGGGTTGAAAATGGGAGGTTCCGAGATTTCCAGATTTTCAGCTCTCCTTATATAGAAATGACTTGAGGAGATTGATCTGGTCCAAGAGGAGATCGATCTGGTCCCTTAAAATCCCTCTTTTTCACGGCATTTTTAAGCCTGAGATCGATCTGTCGAAGCAATGAGATCGATCTGTTGAAGCATGAGATCGATCTGTCGAAGCATGAGATCGATCTGGTCCCAAACAGAGAGCTAAGGAGATCGATCTGGGTGCTTGAGGATCGATCTTTTCACTTACAGAATGCTTGGCAGATCGATCTGGCTCCATTGGAGATCGATCTGCTCTATTCTTTCGCCCAAATCAGAGCATTCTGGCTCTTCCAGATCGATCTCTCATCCTAGGAGATCGATCTGGACCTCATGTTTTCCAGATTTCCTGTAGTTTCATTGCTGCAACTCATACCAACACACCCTCAATCTATTGCCATGGCCATTTCCTCATCCATCCACCTTTATAACTTGAAAATGGCATCCATTCATACCTTATGCACATTGAAACTTGTGTGCATTCATTGTATATTCAAAGGTATGCAACATAAAACCAAATGGAAGCATAACTCCATTCCATTTTACCACACTACTCATCTTGAGTCTCAATTACATCCATCACTTGCTAGAACTCATTTCTTCGTATTCATACTCAATGAAACTTGTATGTACGTTACAATTCATATTACACATACATACATTGAATCCATGGACTTACATCAATCATAATTTACATTACAAGTCCATTCATATTATTTGATCCAATTACACATATTACCCTTTTACATATACGGGGTCTTACATCACGTGTGAGAGGAAGGCGTGACGTAATCGAAGGCCCAATAGGTAGGAAAAATTTCAACCCGAAAGCCCAAAGGGAATGCCCAAACCGAGAGGCTCAAAGTTAAAGCCCATTAGTTAACAAACTATAAGCCCAATTTGGTAACCCTTGACCCAAGCCCATTCAAGCCCAAATTAAGGGATGATTATTAAGACTTAAGGACTAAGTCTTAAGCGTAAAAATCAACCAACGAGTTGTCTTCTTCATCCCATCATTCTCGACTACAAGAGGAAACACCATAACCAGCCATATTTCAAACTTTCTCTCACTAGAAATCACTAGGATAAAGACATATTTGGAACTTGCAATTTGCATGGAAGTTGTTCCAAATTGAGAGAAGATTAACATATGTTGGAATTGGCTATCAAGGTGCCATATTGAGCAACCCGAAATCCTTCAAAGTTTCGACCAAGAGTGAAACTACAAGCTAGGTATAATTTCAAGTTTCCAATCTTATATATGTTAATCTACGAATTATTCTAAGTTGATTGGTATATGTTTTAAGCATTGAAACACATGAAATCACCATGAACATGGTTTGGCCAAAATGGGTGTTTGTAAATTGATGAATACCCATATGATTTTAAGGCATGAATAGGTTGGTATACATGTGTTTATGAATATGGTATAGCTTGAATTAATCAATTTGATCAATTGGATGAATTGAAGTTGGCAATCAAGGTGTTTGATAAAATGCCTAACTAAACTAAGTAAGTTTAAGACCATTGCCAACCAAGTGTTTGTTAAAATACCTAAGTGAGATTTGCTAGCAATTGGCATGATGGTGGCATTGGAGCTCGGCCATAGGCGGCATAGCTAAGCATGCATGGCTCTCAGGAACATGCCATGACCGAGAGGTCCAATGGGCCAAGCCCAATTGTTTCTGCCCAATGAAGTGTAATAGGCCTCGGACAAGCCCAATAAGAGTTGGTGTGCCCCACAAGCCCAATAGGCCGACTGAAATGAATAGTAAAATGAAAATGGACTTAAGACAGAGTTAGGCCCAATAAGTGTAAACAGGCCCATTAAGTGAAATCGACTGTATAAAATGTGTAATATAGTAAGAAAAGTGTAATTAACCTGATGAATGGTTATATGCAGCTCCAAAAATTATATTGGGAGCCGATCGAACTGAGAGATTTAGCAGCACCGAGGAAGTGAAGTCACGTGACGTGATCCGAGGTAAGAGACTTTTACAGGTAGTTAGAGATATCTGCATGTACTTTCATCTGCTTTTACATTCACTTAAGAAGTTTGAGGGTCAAAGAAAGTGAATAAAATTTTAAGAGACTGAAAAAGGGTAAATTACGATTTTACCCTTATTAAGGGTAAAAAAGTCAACTTTTGGGAAAAGTTGTAAAAAGTTTAGAAAGCATGTTTTTGACTATTTTTAATGTTTTTTGACAATTGCATTGATAGACTGGCTGATATTTTCATGTTATATGAGTAAACAGCACATTATAGTGTCGATTTGATTTAATTGAGTAAATTCATTTGAAATAAGTCATCTATCGATTTGTGTGAAAACAAATCATGCTAGAGCACAGCTCACACTGAATTTTACATGTTTTCCACATTCATTAGTGCTGGAGTGATACTCGGACTAGATTTTTACATGATATGCATCACATAGTACTTGAGCATTTGCTCGTACTTGATTTTAAATGCGATTTATAAATGATAGAGTATTGAAGCGTTACTCGTACTCAGTTTTATTAATTGATGCATGATAGAATACTGAAGCGTTACTCGTACTCTGTTTTACATGACATAGTATTGGAGCATTGTACTTGATTTATATGAGTTATGTATGAGGTCGTGCTAGAGTTTACTCACACGTACCAATTTTGAAAGAGATAGCATGAAACAGCTGTGCTGGGAGCTTGTGCAGACTATGTGTCGCATCGATTATATGCTCGCACGTGCAGTTTGAGATATGGCTGAGGGCTATCGAAACTATATTCATGGAATGGGGTAGATAAGACCTATGACAGGCACCCCCGATTGTGATATTGTGTCCATAGAGTACTTTGTACCATGTATGTCAAACGGATTACGTTGTACCGTGTGTACATGATGATGCAGAATCATTGGCTAACGGTTGAGGTTTGACCCACCTCCTGTTAAAACAATGTGAGGACCCGAACACCGAGTACTGTGTAGCCTGGGATCACGAAAAAAATGGGATATGATCATAGTCCTCTAACATGTAGTCGCCTATCTCACTTCACTTCACTTCACCTGATATTTCTTGTTTGAATTGTCAAATGATTTTTATAAATTAGGTAGACCCGAGGGATGGGTTGAACCTCGACATATGACCTTATGTGTGTGATATAGGTAAACCTGAGGGATGGGTGAAGCTCGAATTTCTATGTTTTTACATGATGAAATGCCATATTGTTTTGATTTAAATGAAATGGCATGATATAATGTGATTTATATTAATTACATGAGAAATGCAATGTTTTGCATGATTTGCTTAAGTGATTAAACCAACATGATTCCAATACACACTGATAAATTGTATTTTAATGCATACTTTAATAAATGTTTCAAAGAAAGATACATGCTTTAGATATGAACCGAAAAGAAAATGATTTCAAGGCATGAGCATTATATTTTATAGATAGTGTAGTTATCTACTTGCTTGCCTTATTTCCTTACTGAGCTAGTGAGCTCACCCCTTTAATTTTTCCCTTCTCTACAGAGCGTCCGCAGTAGTTGAGTACGGCTGAGGATTGGTATTCCTTTATTCGCTGCACACCCATTGCACGAAAGGTATACACATTTGCAACATTTTGTATTGAACAATGTAAAAACACAGTTATGTAAATGAATGTACTATCGGGGATGTATATGTATATGTATATGTATTTGAAATTAATATATGTAAGTTCAATTATAACATGTATATGTCAACATGTATGCATACTAAGAAATGAATGGTAAGGCATGTGTGGTTGAGGTGACTAATACCGAATCACAGGCCAATTGTTTGGTGGTTGAATTATGACAAAGGAAAGGTAAGTAAAATGCGAAAAATTTGTGGGTAGTTTTTGGTAAGTCACAGGCAGTCGTGACATCTAGTATGTGCATAATGTCTTCCAAGTATCTATGTCAAGGAAATATCAGTCAGATCCCTCCCACGTTCTTCAGTATGAACCACTTAAGATTAGGAAGGACTTTAGCTACATTAAGAAACTGATCTGGATTCTGGATCATAAAGATAATACACCAAGATAAAAAAATATTCCTCTAGTCAAGGTTCTTTGGTAGTATCAGACTTTTGAGAAAGCTACATGAGAGCTAGACAGCTTGATGCTAGAGAAATACCTTTAGCTCTTTGATCAAATTAAGAAGAATTCAGAGGATCAAATTTCTTAAGGTGGGGAGGATGTAATATTTGCCATTTCTATACTTATTGTATCAATATTTGACTATTTGGATAGTGGAGGATGGTTAAATAGCAATTTTTTAGTTTTCGGTGTAAGGAGGCCAACTCCTGTACGGAGAGGTACACAAGCCCTGTGGGAGCACAGACTTACCCAAATATCTCTAAATTATCATAAAATGATGATATATATACTCTAGTAAGTCATTTGAATCAATAAAATTGAAATTACGACTTATCTCAAAAAACGTGGATCAAAACAAAAAATGTCATTTTGTTCATAGGTTGAATTTGCACATTGGCCAAATAGACACTATGGATTGATTTAAAGGCATCAAGTCTTTAAAATATTATGTCAAACACTGTGTTGAAAATTATGAAGTTGGAATCGAAAAAGACCGAAATAAATGAAACCAAGTGAAAACCTTACTGAAATGTAGCATAATCAGCAACCTTTTGCAAAAGTCAACCTAACATGACCTTAATGTATAGGATATGAGTGGACTTAAAGTGTTTAATGTGAAGCTAGTATGTGGTAACCAATTAGAATTATGATAAGTAGAAAATGATGTAAAATTTACACTTAATGAATAAATACCTAACAAGCTTATGCTATAAGCTTCCAAATGATCTTATCTTCTTATCAAGCACCCTATATGCTAACATGCACCTAATAATGCTAACATGAACCACTAAGTCAACAATCTTATTAAAAACCCATGACAACTAAATTGAAAGAGAAAAATAGAGAAACCATGCCCAACTCTTGAAACTGTGAACCTTGAGTTGATTCCAAGAATTTTTAGCCTTGTTTCTTCATCCTTAAGTGATATTAACTCTCCTTTCATCTCCTAACTTTATTTCCTACCTTGTTTTTCTAAAGGATATCAAGAAAACACAAAGATTCAAGTAAGAAGTAACTTTGGCCAAGGTATGGATCTAGTACTTAGGCGTTATTTCATGATTCCAATCTTATATATGTTATTTGCTGGTTGATTCTTAGATTTTCTATGGTTTTTGTTTGAAGTAAAAAGTCTTTTTTGGTGAGGTGGTATATTCGGCCAACTTTGAGATCCTAAGGGTATGATTTGATTCAAGCCTTGATTTTAATATATGTTAATTATTTAATGATATAGAGTTGATAAATGGTGCGAAAAAGGAATGAAAATGCTTGAAGCATGTTTATGCAGGTTCGGCCACTTAGGATTTAATGTGGTATCATGCTTAGTTTATGGTGAAAATGATATGTGTCGTGTAATTCATATGGCTAAGCGTGAATATGGAGTTAAATTGGATCAAAATGATGCGCAATATACCTTGGTATATTCAGCCATAATGAAGGGCAAGGTGAAAACGATGGGTCTCCAATGAAATTTAAGGATATGTTAATCACATGTGAGTGGTAGGAGTATCTGAATGGCTATGAAAATGAACAAATGTGGACTTTGTCACGTTGATGCTAAAGGTGACATAAGGTTAAGCCAAGTGAAAGTAAAGTGTAATGGTGTATTGAGTGAGTCTCAATGTGTTATGATATAAAAACTAAGTGAATGGTGTGATATTGTAGGAAATTGAAACCTTTGGTGGTGTGGAATAGCATTCAGCCAAGTGTATAAAGTGATATAGCTTTGGTAAGCTAATTGCATAAGATACATGTTAGTATCGTACATAGTAAGTATAAATGTTAAAACAGTAATCGGTTAATGTATGATACATATATATATATATATGTTTAGCATGTCAAAACTGCCGAATGAGGGTAGAATAGCCCATTTAGTGCATGAGCTATATATAGATGTACAAATGAATTAATATCATAAGAATACTATATTGGGAATGTTTGTGACATGTGAATGTAGGGCTGGACAATAAAACAATGTAACTAGACCCTATCGCAATGATTTTATGTTTACTGTGAGTTATAAGGATAGCAAATCATGTTGTACATTTCACATGTCTTCATAATGTTTTCGTGTTTTATGAACCATGCTTTTGATCTATGCTGCATCATTATGCATAATGTGGTAGGGGTGGGATTTACAAGCTTGCATTGATTTATATTTGCATAAAGAAAGGCTTTAAAGTGTCACTTATTGCATTGCATAAAGAAAGGCTTTAAAATCTCACTTATTGCATATTTTAAAGTATTATTAACATATGACTACATTGCATATGTATTCTGTTTCCTAATTAAGTACACTTTGTTTTTTATATCCATATTGTTATCGAATTTTAAAAAATGCAATGAAAATTGCTTTTACAGCTTATCAGCACTTCAAGATATTATTTAAATCGATAAAGCATATGGAAATAGCCTGAGTGTCATTACACCTATATAGGCACATATGGTTTGTCCGGCAGTAGTCGTGACAAGTTCCAGTGCTTCTTGATCACTCGGATCAGAGAGTACGAATCTATGGACATAGGTAAAATCCTAGTGGTGAGTGTCGAATTCAACCAAATTTAAATTACTGATCTTACCAAAAATTTTGCAGTAGCGGCAAATCCAGGTTGAACCCTAGAGACTAGTGGATTAATTATCATGCAATAACTAAAATAATTTTGGGGGGGTTAATTTAACAGAATTAAAATCCTAAAACAAAATTGATATTCAATTAATTATGAAGAGAATAAACCAAGATTAACAACTTCGATTCAAAGGAACTATCCAGTAACTAACAATTGATCATTAACACCTAATTTACCATCTTGTCTTCAATTATTTAGCTAAGGTATTATCTCCCAGCAAGATAATATCTCTTCTTCCCTGCTATCATTAACTCAAGCCCAGCACCTAAATTAAATTCGTATCCCTAATCAAATCTGTTTTGACGCAATCCTATTTAGACTAGGAATAGCATTAACACTCTAGGAAGATTACTAACCGAATAACACTCCAGCCACGGGTTGAATGTTTAATCCGTTATATTGTTTCACTTACAGTTGACGAACCCTAAATGCTACTAATTCTGATTTCTATCACAACAATTACGGATTGTGAAAATTTCAGATAGCATACAATCACATGCGAAGATTATCTAACTGGCCAAATCATATAATTTTCTCATGCAATCGAATCAATTAATATAAAAAACAATAGATAATTAAATCAAGAGATAGTTTAGAATAGCAAACTGTGTTTCTCAATTGTTGAAGTTTACTGGATTCGATTCCCTTGAACCGAATAAATGATTTAGCAGCACATGATTATTGAAAGCGAAAATAAAAATATAGAGAGGGTGAATTATTTTTTTCTTTCGATTGTTGCCCTCTTCTGTCTCTTTTCTGATGTTCCCTAAAGAAAACGAAACTATATATATATCGTAAAAAACAACCTAAATTCAAAAATCCTATTACAAGTAGGAAAAGGTTGACATATTCGGGCTTTCTCTTCACAGCTGGTTTTGGAGTAGAAATAGGCTGAATTGGATCTTGGGCTCTTCTTCAGAGTTGTAAATCAGTAAGTCAACGTTTCACTAGGCCTGACTTTGCATAATTTGGAGGACTGGAACTCCATTTAAAGCTAAAATTCCAAACAGAACTAAAACTGTCCAATTCTTTGGTTAAGCTCTTGAAGCCCAATTTATCCGCCAAAATCACAAAATTAACATAAGTACTCTAATTAACATGAGGAACATAGCAAAATATTAAAATGTAGAAGGAAATAAATAATAAAAATATGAAACTCATCAAATTCCCCCACACTTAAATTTTTCCACGTCCTCGAACAAGCTCACAATCTATGACTAAATCACCCTCTAAAACTTTTCAATCACATTAAGCTTACAAAAACCAGAAACAAAAAATCAACCAACATTCTCGAGAAACATAACATGTCATGAATCAAAATCCTTAACAATCTCAAGAATTTGCCAACATAGCAATTTTATTCAAAACGAAGTAAACTAAATTGGTAGATCCCCATACTAATCTCTCTGTACACTCAAGCGTTTAAGGGATAAGTATTTCACTCACATTCATTCCATAAACATGTCCTACCATAAGCTTGCATATCATCTAATCTCCACTGCTTAGTATTCATGCATAACACAAATCAAAAGGACTTTATTCAAGGGTTGTAATGGGGCTAGGGATAAGGTAAGGAATTATTTTTGGAGTAAGAGAGTTTAAAACCCTAAAAATTAATAAAGCATTCAAAATTACAACTCGGGTAAATAAAGCAATCAACAGCCCGCAATCACCTAAAATACAAATACTTTATTAATCACTCACTCCTTATTCAATTCCTTTATCAATCAAATAATTTCTTTCTTTCTTTTTTTTGTTTTTATTTTTTTTTTCGCTTCTTTTTTTTTTTTGGTCTTTTCTTATATCCACTATCACCACCACTTACATATGGAATTAATCTCACCCCCACACTTGTTTCATAACCTGCTCAAGAATTTTCAAATGCCCTACTAATCTTTAAGGTTTGGTAAAGTCATTCATATTAAGCTCAAGGTTAAGACAAGTTATTCAACAAAGAAAAGTCAATTAGGCTCAAGGGGCTTAACAATGGTAAATTATGTTAGGTGGGCTATTTGGCTAGAGTGGTTCATCCAAAAATGGCCTTAATCACTTTTATGTATGCCTGAAGCAATGTAATCTCAAAAAGAATCAATGCAAGTTCTAGAGAAACATATCCATGGGAGAATATCACACATCAAAAGAAAATAAAGATCGACATTAATGCTCAATCTTTTGGCTCAAAATCTCACAGGTTTAAAGTCTACCAATTCAATTCACCAACATTCCGAAATCAATCACTTAATTAACAAATGTTAAGATGAAAAGTCAATCACTTCAATTGTGTTATCCTCTTTTCAAATCCAGTTGATTCAAGTTCATGATAAATATAAACTTTCAGTGATAGAAAGCACCTAAACATGCACTAAGAATTTTTTATATATATATTTTTTATTTTTATGTAAAAATTCAAAAATCCTAAATTCTCCCCCCTTCACATTTAGATCTTATATTGTCCCCAATGTAAAGCACATCATTAAAACAAATAACAAACAAGTAAAATTAAAAGAGATAGGGTGAGAAATCAAATCTTGGGTTCATGGGTTGCCTCCCACGCAGCGCCTTTGGTTAATGTCATTGAGTCAACAATGCAATTTCCTTCACACCAAGTAGATCGCATCTCCTAACTGCACCTCCTCATCCGTGTGTGCTTGAAACCCTCGTAATATGGCTTGAGTCTATGCCCGTTAACCTTGAACACCTTGTTGGTTTCTGTACTTTGAATCTCGACTGCACCATGAGGAAATACGTCAGTAACAACAAAGGGTCCAATCCAACGGGAACGTAACTTACCAGGCATCGACTTCAATTTTGAGTTGTATAACAAAACTTTTTGGCCAACCACAAATTACTTCCTAATGATCATCTTATCATGAAATGCCTTGGTCTTCTCCTTGTAAATTCGTGAGTTCTCATAGGCCTCAAGTCGAATTTCCTCCAATTCCTGCAACTGCAACTTCTTTTCCAAACCTGCTTGCTATAGGTCCATGTTGCATCATCTAACCGCCCAATAAGCCTTGTGTTCTAACACTATAGGCATCTTATATGTTGTCCTATAAGCCCACAAAGCATCGTCAAGTCTGAGACTCCAGTATTTTCTATTTGGATTCACCGTCTTCTCCAAGATCAACTAACTTCCCTATTAGACACCTCGGCCTGTCCATTCATTTGGGGATGGTAAGCTGTGGAGGTTTTGTGCAGGACTCCATACTTCTTTAACAAAGCCTCCATTGATCGATTGCAAAAAAGAGTCCCTTGATCACTAATCAATGTTCATGGTATGCCAAACTTGCTGAAAATGTTAGATTTGATAAAACCTGCAACAGCTTGCGAATCATCAGTTTTGGTGGCCTTTGCTTCCATCCATTTCGACACATAATCAACAGCAAGTAAAATGTAAACAAACCCAAAGGAAGGAGGAAATGGACCCATAAAGTCAATACCCTACACATAAAAAATTTCACGCACAAGTATAGGAGTTTGAGGCATCTCATTCCTACGGTTCAAGCTCCCTATCCTTTGACATCGTTCACAATTTTTACAAAACACATAACTATCACGATACAATGTAGGCCAATAAAAACTACAATCTAACACTTTCCTAGTTGTTCTCTTTGGCCCAAAATGACCCCCATAGGCATATGCATGGCAAAAAGTAAGGACATACTGAATTTCTGAATCAAGGATGCACCTTCTAATAATTTGATCAAAACAACATTTCCAAAAATATGGTTCATCCATACATAGTATTTAGCCTCACTTTTTATTTTATCTTTTTTAGCTCTACTCAAATCTTGAGGTATAACCTTAATAACAAAATAATTTACCAAGTTAGCATACTAAGGGGTCATACTTTGCACCGTAAAGAGCCGTTCATCAAGGAAAGTTTCTTGCAATGGCACTGGATCTTCTTCTCTCACCAACCGACGCAAGTGGTCAGCTACTAGGTTTTCTGCCCCTTTCTTATCTTTGATCTCAAGATCAAACTCTTGCAGTAAAAGAATCCACCTAATCAGCCTTAGCTTCACCTTTGTTTGAGCCAGAAGATATTTCAAAGCTGCATGGTCAAAAAACACAACAACTTTAGACCAAAGCAAGTAAGATCAAAACTTATCTAAAGCAAATACAATAGCCGGAAGCTCTTTTTCGATCATAGAATAATTGCACTGAGCTGGGTTAAGCGTCCTTGACTCATAATAGATCACATGGGCCTGGTTGATGATCTGTTGTCCTAAAACAGTCCCCACAGCATAATTGCTTGCATCGCACATTATTTCGAAAGGCAACTCCCAAACTAGTGGTTGAATGATAGGGGCAGAAGTCAAAAATGACTTCAATTCAACGAAAGCTGCCTTGCACTCTTTGTCAAATTCAAAGGGTACGTTCTTCTGTAACAACTTCGACAATGGTATTGCTGTCTTCGAGAAGTTCCTAATGAATCTGTGATAAAAATCTGCATGACCAAGAAAAGATCGCACTTCCCACACACTAGTGGGGTGGGTAAGTTTAAAATCAAATCAATCTTAGCCTTGTCTACTTCAATGCCCTTAGATGAAACTACATGCCCTAAAACAATGCCTTGTTCTACCATGAAATGACATTTTTCAAAATTCAGCACTAGATTAGTTTCAATGCAACGCTCAAGTATACTTGTCAAATGATTTAAGCATTTTTCAAATGAGTCACCATGCACTGTGAAATCATCCATGAACACCTCAATGTAATTTTCCAACAAATCAGAGAAAATACTTACCATGCATCTTTGAAAAGTACCTAGTGCATTACAAAGGCTGAACGACATAATCCTAAAAGCAAATGTTCCAAATGGGCATGTGAAAGTTATTTTCTCATGATCTTCTGGTGTAATCACAATGTGGTTATAACCTGAAAATCCATCAAGAAAACAGTAGTGAGATTTACCAGCTAAACGCTCAATCATTTGATCAATGAAGTGTAAAGGAAAGTGATCCTTTCTAGTTGCCAAATTCAGCTTGCGGTAGTCTATACATACTCTCCACCCATTCTGCACTCTTGTTAGAACAAGCTTATTATTTTGATTTCTCACAACTGTGATCCCAGTCTTCTTTGGTACAACATGGATTTGACTCACCCATTTACTATCCAAAATTAGATAGATTATACCTTCATTCAATAACTTCAGAATCTCTGTCTTGACTACTTCCATCATCTGGGGATTCAATCTTCTTTAAGGTTCTCGGCTTGGTTTAGATCCCTCTTTCAATAGAATTCTGTGCATGCACATAGATGGACTAATTCCCTTAATGTCAGCTATGGTCCATCCTATGGTTGTTCTATGATCACGAATCACCCTGATTAACTTTTCTTCTTGCACCTCTGTCAAGTTCTTCGCAATAATGACTGGAAGTGTCTCATCATCTCCCAGGAAAGCATACTTCAAGTTGTCAGGTAAAGACTTTAATTCCAGAATCGGTGCTTGCATAACAGAAGGTAGTAGCTTCGTGTGAGAAAATGGTAGTTCCAATCTTTTAACTTCATACCTGGGTTGTAATGACTACATGGCCATGATCATTTCTTCAACTTCCGAACTTAGCTCCAATTCAACCTTGTTCCGTATCAAGCTTTTACTGATCACCACTTTCAACTCATTCATTTTGCTTACTTCAAATGTATCCTGCATTAAGATATTATCAATGGAAAATACTGAATGTACATCTGCTGGATACCTCATAGCATCGAAGATGCTAATTTTGACAACCTCTCGATCGAACTCTATGGTTAATGTCCCATCAAACACATCAATCTTAGTCCTGGCAATGGCAAGAAAAGGTCGACCTAAAATTATTGGTGTGATATTCATTGGGCTGCTGTTGTCCTCTATATGCAGAATGTAGAAATCAACAGGAAAGATCAACTGATTCACCTACACCAAAACATCTTCAACTACCCTTTCGGGGTATGCATTAGACCGATATGTTAATTGTATGATCACTTCAATTTTTTTTAAAAGACCTAGATTTAAGGATGCATAAATTGAAAAAGGCATAAAATTAATCGATGCACCTAAATCTGTCATGGCATATTCGATTTGCCTATTACTAATGATGCAATGGCATGTTTGATTTACCTATTACTGCTCAAGTTCTCACCATTTCTACTAGCTCAGGAGGTTTCTCGATTTATACGGATGTATCACACTAGGGACTGGGCTGTGTATTAATGCAGGATGGAAAGGTAGTTACCTATGGATCTAGACAGTTAAAAGATCATGAGAGGAACTACCCCGACACATGATTTAGAGTTGGCAGCCATGGTGTTTGCTTTGAAAATATAGCGTCACTATCTCTATGGTGAGAAATTTCAGGTGTTCACAGATCATAAGAGCCTTAAGTACCTGTTCTCGTAGAAAGAGTTGAATATGAGACAAAGGAGATGGCTTGAACTCCTGAAGGACTATGATTATGAAATCATGTACCACCCGGGTAAAGCAAATGTAGTTGTCGATGCTTTGAGTAGAAAGAACCTTTGGTTGGTGTCTTATATGATGGTACGAGAGCATGAATTGCTGGAACACTTTACAAACCTCAGTCTGGATGTAACCCCACCTGGATCGGAGAGATTGGATATCATGGCTAGTATGAGATTAGAGCCAGAGCTGATTGGCCATATTCGGCAAGCCCAGCAGAACGATCAACGGTGCATCGATTGGCTGAGGCAGATACAGATAGGTATGGGTATTGATTTTGAGCTGAGTGTTGATGGGTTATTGAGGTTCAAGGGCAGAGTATGTGTTAACGAGGATCCTGAGATCAGGAGGCTGATTTTATCAGAGGCTCACTCATCGAGGTACACGATACATCCGGGGAGTACTAAGATGTATCAAAACCTTTGGAAGGTTTATTGGTGGTCTGGAATGAAAAAAGACATTGCTAAATATGTCGTTAAGTGTCTTGTTTGTCAGCAAGTGAAGGTAGAGCATCAGAAGCCTACAAGGTTATTGCAGCCTCTACCAATACTGACATGGAAGTGGGAGTATGTCACCATGAATTTTGTGATGGGATTACTAAGGACCCACAGAGGTCATGATGTCATATGGGTTATTGTGGATCGGTTGATGAAATCAGCCTATTTCTTAGCTATGAGAGCTATCGATACTCTAAGTCAGTTGACGAACCTATATGTTCGAGAGATAGTATGGCTACATGGTGTACCAATGAGTGTTGTTTCTGATAGGGATGCCCGCTTTACTACCAATTTCTGGGAACACTTTCAGGAAGCGATGGGGACCCACTTGAGTTTTAGCACCGCTTTTCTTCCTCAGACATATGGGCAGTCAGAGAGTACTATACAGACCCTGGAGGATATGTTGAGAGTGTGTGTGCTAGATTTTGGAGGCTCTTGGGATGATCACCTGCAGTTAGTCGAGTTCGCCTATAATAACAGTTTCCATACGAGTATCGGAATGACACCCTATGAGGCACTGTATGGACGCAGATGTCGATCCCCCATTGGATTGGAAGAGGTTGGTGACAAGCAGATTTTTACTCAAGACTCAGTGCAGCAGGCATCTGAGGATGTCCAATTGATATGTGAGAGATTACGGACAGCTCAGAGCCGACAAAAGAGTTATGCTAACAAGAGACAGAGACCACTAGAGTTTGATGTGGGTGATTTAGTTTTTTTAAGAGTTTCACCTTCGAAGGAGATTTGGTAAGAAGGGCAAGTTGAACCTTAGATATATTGGACCCTTCGAGATTTTGGACAGGGTGGGAGATAAGTCGTATAGGCTAGCATTGCCACCAGACTTGGTAAATGTTCATAATGTTTTCCACGTCTCTATGCTTCAGAAGTATCACCTGAACCCGACACATGTGATAAGATATGAACCGTTGAAGCTCAATGAGAGTATGACGTATGTTGAGAAGCCAGTTCGGATATTGGACAGAAAAGAGAAAGTGTTACGAAATAAAACAATTCCCTTGGTGAAAGTTCTTTGGCAACATCACATGGTGGAAGAGCCACAGGGGAATTAGAGAATTTGATACGGGAGAAGTACCCCCAACTTTTTGAAGAGTAACTTGGTTCTAATTTGGAGGACCAAATTCCTTGAAGGAGGGGAGGATTGTAAGACCCGCATTTCATGTGTAACTTTATGGATTCATAAGTATAGTAATATACTTGTAATGTGAAGTACAATAGATGTAAAGTCCATAAATGTAATGTACATAAATGTAATATGAGTTTGTAATGTACATACAAGTTTCATTGTGTATGAATATGAAGAAATGAGCTTTTCTAAGTGATGAATGTGCTTGGAACTCAAAATGAGTAGTGTGGTAAAATGGAAGGAAGTTGCATGAATTGCATAAGTTTTTGTACTTCCATTTGGTGCTGCATCGTATACCTTTGGTCATACAAGGAATGCACACAAGTTTTAATGTGTATAAGATATGGATGGATGCCATTTTCAAGTCTTAAAGGTGGTTAGATGAGAAAATGACTATGGCAACAAATTGAGGATGTTTTATATGAAGTTACTGTAGAAAACTGTAGCAAAATCTGGAAAATATGAAGGCCAAATCGATCTCATAAGATGAGAGATCGATCTGGAAGAGCCAAAATGATCTCATTTGAGCCATGGAATAGAGCAGATCAATCTCCAATGGGGCCAGATAGATCTGATAAACATTCTGTAATGAAGAGATCGATCCTCCCTTAGACAGATCGATCTCCATTAGCTACTGGAAAGAGCATATCGATCTCAAGGTTCGACAGATCGATCTCATGCTTGAAAATGCCATGAAAAAGAGGGATTTAAGGGGACCAAATTGATCTCCTCCTAGTATAGGTCTATCTCATCAAGTTACTTCTATAAATAGGAGTGCTAAAATCTGTAATTTTTGGGAAACAACAACACCCTTCCATTTCCAACCCAAAAATCTGACTTTCTCACTCCTAAATCCACCCATTTCCATTAAGATTTGAGAGGGAGCTATTAGACACAAAGTTGTTCATTTCAAAGAGAAGAATAACATAGTTTGGAACCAATGTCCTATTGTTTGTATTGAAGGAATAAGGAACATTTCACTTTGGACTAAGAAGAGAAACTAGAATGGTAAGTTTCTAATACTCCAACCAAAGTACATTGTTTATTTATTAACTCTGAAGTTGATTTTTATGGTAGTGATGATTAAAAACTACCTAAGATGTATTTGAATAAGTTAGACCTAGAAAATGGAATGAGTTTAGTGTGAGGAAGTGTAAATTGAATGAATTGATGAAATGGTGGGTATGCTAAGTTGTTATTTGAGTAATGTGGGTGATTTGAAGTGGGTAAATGAAGCTACATTGTGGATTGAGTGAATTTATGGAAATGAGTATGTAATGTGTTTGATAAATGGCATAGTGAGGAAAATTGATGAAATAGGAACACTGTGAGCTTAGTATCGATCTAATATTGATTTGGAATGAGTTAATAAGCCTAAAAGGATCCATAAAGTCGAGTTATGAGTAGAGTAATAAAAATGAGGCCTTATAAGCGTTAATAAAGACTATAGGTCGAATCAACTATAGTAAACTCAAGAGTCGGATTATAATTGGCTAAAATGTTATGAAATACGTTTATGCGCAGTTTCGAAGAGCTCGTTAGAGACGAATCGAACCGCACGAGTAAGCAGCTTTAAGGAAGTGGAATCACACGTCACAATTCTAGGTAAGGGAATTTTGTGGGTATATAGGGTAGCTGCTTGTATTTTGAACTCGTGGGTATATAGGGCTTGGAAATGTGCATGAGTTTATAGAATATGTTTGATAATGTAAGGAAATTATTTCAAGTATTCGTATGAGATTTGGTTGTTTGAAATGGTATTGTAAAGAAATGGGATGGTAAGGCTAATAATTGCATAAATCACATGTTTTGAATGTTTTCACAAAACATCTTCCTTTGTTTTAAGTAAATTGACTTATAGGTTGGCAAATGTTTGGACGTTTTGGTGAAATAGCACATGTGAGGTGTTAAACATAGGTTGTAAATGTTTTGCTTATTTATGAGCCGCCTATCATGTTTATGAGAATTAAACCGTGTCGGAGCCTAGCTCGCACTGGATATTGATGTTTTCGCATGTTTGAAATGTGCTAGAGCGTAGCTCGCACTTTGATTCGAATAGTGGTGATGTTTTATAAACAGTACTGGAGTTTCTGCTTATACGCGTTTTTTTATGATATGATGCATGAATCGTGCTAGAGCGTTGCTCACACAAGTTTGCACATGGTGGTACATATGATGCCATGGAGGTTGGTAAGATCCTCAAGCCCTACATCCTTAAGCCAACATCCTTAAGCCCTAGAGGGGTGGGGAGGCTCTGTTCGGCAGGGAGGCTCTATTCGGTGGGGAGGCTCTCTTACAGTAAGATCCTCAAACCCTACATCCTTAAGCCCGAGGAGATAGGGAGGCTCTGTTCTGTGGGGAGGTTCTCTTACGAAAGGATCCTTAAACCAACATCCTTAAACCCTGGAGGGGTGGGGAGGTTCTGTTCCACAAGGAGGCTCTCCTACATGAGTACGGCAAGTTCTTGGTATGGGATAGATAAGACCGATGACTGGCACCCCCAACCATGATATGAGTCCGCGAAGTACGATGTACAGTATATATCACATGGAGTACGATGTACCACGTGGTGATTTTGTGATTAGAAAGTCTGGCAAGGGATAATCCACTTCTGTGCCAGCACGATACCCCGCACACCTAGATGCGTGTGGTCTGGGATGATTTATGATGTATTTGGCCTTCATAGTCTCTAATATAGAGTGACCCGTCTCACTTGATAATGCATAATACCACATGATTTTTATACATATGCATGATTGTGATTACCCAAGGTAGACCCAAGGGAGGGGTTGAGCCTTATGGGATTTGATTTTTGAAATGGTGATGATGTTTGTGATTGAGAAAATAATTTGTGATTGGATGATATGTATTGAGAAAAAGGATGTTTCTTAAATGAATTGCCCTTTTATATGGGATTTGACGATTTATGAGCATGAGATGGTTTGTACATGATGATTTTACCATGTTTTATATGCCAATTTCCATGATTTATATACATTGTATATATATATATATTCATATGGCATAGTTTTAATTCCTCATGCTCCTATTATAAAATATTTATGCATAACATTATCAGCATGTAGATAGAGTATTTATCTGCCATGCTTGCATTATTGCCTTACTGAGCGTGCGGTTGCTCATCCCTCTCTATTTTTCCCTCTATAGAGCGTACATAGTGGTCCAGTGAGGACTGGTGCATTTTGTTGATACATCCGCTGCATCTCCATCACTCAGAGGTATATACACAGAGATTCTTTTTGTATCTAAACATTTGTAAAAGCACAGTAGTCATTTGAATTGTAATTATAGGGGATGTTGATGTCAGCAAACATGTTCTGTATAAGTGAATGATTTAACTTCAAATGTATGACATCGCTTTTATTAACTGGGAATGAATGTTAAGAGTGGATTATTATTGACTCACAGCCTAACTGTGTGGTGATTGATGAGTTGTTCACGACCGGGTAAGGAAAGAAAAACACAAAAAATTTATAGTGATTTTCGATTAAAGAGGAATGAAAAGGGTCTGACAGAAATTGGTATCAGAGCTGAGTTGGCCTGATGTGAGTCAGTAATTAAATATAGGAAAAGTATATATCCATATTACTGTGCTTTTGTTTAGATATAATTGTGTATACTGTGATGGATTGAGCTTAATAAATGATTATTAATATAGGAAGTTAGGCGATATGCCTGTTACGCACCGAGGTAGAGGGGCGGGAGCACATTCAAGTGGCCGTAGAGGTAGGCCTGAGAGCCGTGCGGAGCCACAAAATGATCAGGCTCCAAAGGACACTGCTGAGAGAGCAGGAGATACAGAGGCACGTTTCGCTAGGATAGAATGGAGTATTGAGAACCTGGTGGAGATAGTCACGCAGGCATTGGGTGTCGGTGATATACGAGGTCCCGCAGCACAGCCTATGACTAGACAGACAGCTGCAGAGGCGAAGAGACGTCAGACTGCAGAGACAGCTGCAGTTACACCACCTCCAGTCCAGGATACAACTTCTCCTATCGCTCCACAGCATAGCGGTAGTGAGTTGGGTTATGACTGTGAGTTGAGCAGACTACGAGAGTTCCAAGGGTTGAAACCCCCAGTGTTCAGAGAGGTGACGGACCCAGTTGTTACGGAAGATTGGGTGTATGAAATTGAGAAACTGTATCAGTTCTTCAGATACACATCAATTGAGAAGGTAGCATTTGTCGTGTTTATGTTAAAAGGAAAGGCAGAGCATTGGTGGAGGTCCACCGAAGCTATTTTGAGGGCTAGACACTCCGAGATTACATGAGAGATATTTTTGGAGGCCTTCAGGAGGCAGTATATTTTGGCCACCGTACAGAGGAAACTGCGGATGAAATTCATGAATCTAGTTCAAGGGAACCGTACTGTGGATGAATATGAGTCCAAGTTTATGTCTCTAGGGAGATATGACCAGGACACCAAGGGTAGTGAGACCCGAAAGATTCAGAAGTTCATCGATGGATTGAGATTGGTCATCCGAACTAAGCTAGCCCCATTTGATATTCAGACTTATGAGGAGGTTGTGCATAAGGCTCGTTATGCGAGCAAAATTTTGAGCAGAATGCCTTTGAACTTGGGAAGATTAGTGTCAGAAGAGACAGAGACCGAAAGAGATTCGGGGTGGATAGAGTGGCCAGGAGAAGAGGCCAGAGATATTTTGAGAAGAAGCCTAGGATTAAGGAGGTACAGGAGAGAGTTGCCAGACCTCCCGTGTACCCAATTTTGACTGCACCGAGGGGTATGGTTATGGAGGACCACGGCCTACTACTGAGAGGTGCATGAGATGTGATAGATTTAATGGGACTAGGCCCTGTTCGATGACCCCTATGGTGTGTTACAGATGTGAGAAATCAGGACATATAGATAAGTATTATCCCGAGAAGATGGAGACTGCCCCACAGAAGGGCAAGGAGCCAGAGAGAGCTCCAGTTGAGACAGTTGACCCAAGGAGGAGGGCTACAACTGAGGAAAAAGGGAAGCAGACAGTAGGTGTGAGTAGAGGAAAAGTGCATGCACTGGACCAGGACACTGCGAACACATCGACAGATGTGATTAAAGGTACTATCTGAATCTTTGATTTAGAAGCATTGGTATTATTTGACCCTGGTGCCACGCATTCTTTCATATCACCTTCCTTTGCACATAAATTGTTGAAGCATGTGAAACCTGCATTATTGGAAAAAATGCTGATGATTTCCACACCCATTAATGATAGTCAATTAACTGAGCATATATGTAGGGATTGTAAACTGATGATAGAGGGAAAGGAAATGACAGCCAATTTAATTTTATTAAATATGAATGATTTATTAAATATGAATGACAGCCAATTTGATGTAATTTTAGGAATGGATTGGTTGGCGGCCAATCGGGTTGTTATGGATTGTTATGCTAAGACCTTGATGTTTTTCGAGATAGGAAACAATGTTGTAAGACTTATGAAATAAAATGAAATCACATGATTATGATGAATGAAATGAGTATGATTTAATTTTTAATGCTTGCGAGATAAATGTACTATTTATTTTAAATATGGATGTGATGACTTGTGATACTAACGGTGGAAAGAATGATGTGAAGGGTTCATTGGCTACGTGGTCGATATAGATGAGGCACACCTGGAATTGAGGGACATACCCGTAATTATGAATTTCCTTGATGTCTTTTCGGATTAATTACCAGGACTACCACCTGAAAGGGAAATGGAATTTGCATAGAGTTAGTGCCTGGTACCGAGCCGATATCGAAACCACCGTATAGGATGGCTCCTATTGAGTTGGAAGAGTTAAAGAAACAGCTGCAAGAATTGCTAGAGAAGGGGTTTATTAGGCCGAGTGTCTCACCATGGGGAGCTCCAATTATATTTGTAAGGAAGAAGGATGGAAGCCTCCGATTGTGTATAGACTATCGGTTGTTGAATAAGGCCACCATTAAGAACAAGTACCCCCTTCCACGCATAGATGATTTGTTAGATCAACTCCAAGGAGCCCAAGTATTTTCAAAGATAGATCTGCGATCAGAGTATCATCAGTTGAGGATCAAAAGTGGAGATGTACCCAAGATAGCATTTTGTACCCGTTAAGTTCTTGGTGATGCCATTCGGATTGACAAATGCCCCCGCAGCATTTATGGCACTGATGAATGATATGTTTAAGCCATACCTGGACAAGTTTGTGATTATGTTCAATGATGACATATTGGTTTATTCCAAGTCCAGGGAAGATCATGAGGAACACTTGAGAGTAGTTCTGTAGACCCTCCGAGAGAAAGAGTTGTATGCCAAACTCAGCAAGTGTAACTTTTGGTTAGAGCAGATCTCATTTCTGGGCCATGTTGTGTCGAAGGATAGGGTATTAGTGGATCCATCCAAGATAGAGGCAATTGTACAATGGGAACAGCCCAAGACAGTTACTGAGATTAGAAGTTTCCTAGGATTAGCAGGTTACTATTAGAGATTTGTAGAGGGTTTCTCTAGACTAGCTGCTCCATTGACACGCCTTACGCGAAAAGATGTTAAGTTTGTATGGGATAAGGCATGTGAGAGGAGCTTTGAGGAGCTTAAGCGTCGATTGACCACTGCTCCAGTTCTCACCATTCATACCAGCTTAGGAGGTTTCTCAGTTTATACCGATGCATCACACCAGGGACTGGGCTGTGTATTGATACAGGATAGGAAGGTAGTTGCCTATGGATCTAGACAGTTGAAAAATTATGAGAGGAACTACCCGACACATGATTTAGACTTGGCGCTCGTGGTGTTTGCTTTAAAAATATGGCGCCACTATCTCTAAGGTGAGAAATTTCAGGAGTTCATAGATCATAAGAGCCTTAAGTACCTGTTCTCGTAGAAAGAGCTAAATATGAGACAAAAGAGATGGTTCGAACTCCTGAAGGACTATGATTGTGAAACCATGTACCACCCGGGTAAGGCAAATGTAGTTACCGATGCTTTGAGTAGAAAGAACCTTGGGTTGGTGTCTTATATGATGGTACGGGAGCATGAATTGTTGGAACACTTTGCGAACCTCAGTCTGGATGTAACTCCACCTGGATCAGAGAAATTGGATATCATGGCTAGTATGAGATTAGAGCTATAGCTGATTGGCCGTATTCGGTAGGCCCAACAGAGCGATCAACGGTGCATCGATTAGCTGAGGCAGATACAGATAGGTGTGGGTATTGATTTTTGAGCTGAGTGCTGATGGGTTATTAAGGTTCAGGGGCAGAGTATGTGTTCCCGAGGATCTTGAGATCAGGAAGCTAATTTTCTCAGAGGCTCACTCATCGAGGTACACGATACATCCGGGGAGTACTAAGATGTATCAAGACCTTCGGAAGATTTATTGGTGGTCTGGAATTAAAAGAGACATTGCTAAATATGTCGCTAAGTGTCTTATTTGTCAGCAAGTGAAGGTAGAGCATTAGAAGCCTGCAGGGTTATTACAGCCTCTACCAATATCGACATGGAAGTGGGAGCATGTCACCATGGATTTTGTGATGGGCCGAGGACCCGCAAAGGTCATGATGCCATATGGGTTATTATGGATCGGTTGATGAAATCAACCTATTTCTTAGCTATGAGAGCTACCAATACTCTAAGCCAGTTGGCGAACATTTATGTTTGAGAGATAGTATAACTACATGGTGTACCAGTGAGCATTGTTTCTGATAGGGATGTCTGCTTCACTTCCAATTTTTAGGAACCCTTTCAAGAAGCGATAGGGACCCATTTGAGTTTTAGCACCACTTTTCATCCTCAGACAGATGGGCAGTCAGAGAGGACTATATAGACCCTGGAGATATGTTGAGAGCATGTGTGCTAGATTTTGGAGTCTTCTAGGATGATCACCTGCAGTTAGCTGAGTTCGCCTATAATAACAATTTCTATGCGAGTATCGGAATGGCACCCTATAAGGCACTGTATGGACGCAGATGTCGATCCCCCATTGGATGGAAAGAGGTTGGTGACAGGCAGATTTTTGCTCTGGACTTAATGCAGCAGGCATCTGAGGACGTCCAATTGATATGTGAGAGATTACAGACATCTCAGAGCCGACAAAAGAGTTATGCTGACATGAGACGGGTACCACTAGAGTTTGATGTGGGTGAGTCAGTATTTTTAAGAGTTTCACCTTCGAAGGCTATTATGAGATTTAGTAAGAAGGGCAAGTTGAGCCCTAGATATATTGGACCCTTAGAGATTTTGGAGAGGGTGGGAGATAAGGCGTATAGGTTGGCGTTGCCACCAGACTTGGCAAATGTTCACAATGTCTTCCACGTTTCTATGCTTCGAAAGTATCACCCGGACCCGGCACATGTGATAAGATATGAACCATTGGAGCTCAATGAGAGTATGACATATGTTGAGAAGCTAATTCGGATATTAGACAGAGAAGAGAAAGTCTTACGGAATAAGACAATTCTCTTGGTGAAAGTTCTTTGGCAACATCACACGGTGGAAAAGGCCACATAGGAATTGGAGAATTTGATACGGGAGAAGTACCCCCAACTTTTTGAAGGGTAACTTGGTTCTAATTTGGAGGACCAAACTCATTGAAGGAGGGGAGGATTGTAAGACCCGTGTTTCATGTGTAAGTTTATGGATTCATAAGTATGGTAATGTACTTGTAATGTGAAGTACAATTGATGTAAAGTCCATAAATGTAATGTACATACGTGTAATATGAGTTTGTAATGTACATACAAGTTTCGTTGTGTATGAATATGAAGAAATAAGCTTTTATAAGTGATGAATGTGCTTGGAACTCAAAATGAGTAGTGTGGTAAAATGGAAGGAAGTTGCATGAATTGCATAAGTTTTTGTACTTCCATTTGGTGTTGCATCGTAACCTTTGGTTATACAAGGAATGCACATAAGTTTTAATGTGTATAAGATATGGATGGATGCCATTTTCAAGTCTTAAAGGTGGTTGGATGAGAAAATGACTATGGCAGCAAATTGAGGATGTTTTATGTGAAGTTACTGCAGAAAACTGCAGTAAAATTTGGAAAATATGAAGGCCAGATCGATCTCATATGATGAGAGACCGATTTGGAAGAGCCAAAATGCTCTCATTTGAGCCATGGAATAGAGCAGATAAATCTCCAATGGGGCCAGATCGATCTGATAAACATTCTGTAATGAAGAGATCAATCCTCCCTTAGACAGATCGATCTCCATTAGCTACTGGAAAGAGCATATCGATCTTAAGGTTCGACAGATCGATCTCATGCTTGAAAATGCCATGAAAAAGAGGGATTTAAGGAGACCAGATCGATCTCCCTCTAGTGCATATCGATCTCATCAAGTTACTTCTATAAATAGGAGCGCTGAAATCTACAATTTTCGGGAAACAACAACACCCTTCCATTTTCAACCCAAAAAACCTGACTTTCTCACTCCTAAATCCACCCATTTCTATTAAGATTTGAGAGTGAGCTATTAGACACAAAGTTGTTCATTTCAAAGAGAAGAACAACATAGTTTGGAACCAATGTCTCATTATTTGTATTGAAGGAACAAGGAACATTTCACTTTGGAGCAAGAAGAGAAACTAGATTGGTAAGTTTCTAATACTCCAGCCCAAGTACATTGTTTAGTTATTAACTTTGGAGTTGATTTTTATGGGTAGTGATGATTGAAAACTACCTAAGATGTATTTGAATAAGTTAGCCCTAGAAAATGGAATGAGTTTAGTGTGAGAAAGTGTAAATTGAATGAATTGATGAAATGGTGGGTATGCTAAGTTGTTATTTGAGTAATGTGGGTGATTTGAAGTGGGTAAATGAAGCTACATTAAGGATTGAGTGAATTTATGGAAATGAGTATGTAATGTGTTTGATATATGGCATAGTGAGGAAAATTGATGAAATAGGAATACTGTGAGCTTAGTATCGATCTAATATCGATTTGGAATGATTTAATAGGCCTAAAAGGATCCATAGACTCTAGTTATGAGTAGAGTAATAAAAACGAGGCCTCATAAGCGTTAATAAAGACTATAGGTCGAATCGACTATAGTAAACGCAAGAGTCGGATTATAATGGGCTAAAATGTTGTGAAATACGTTTATGCGTAGTTCCGGAGAGCTCGTTAGAGACGATTCGAACTGCATGAGTAAGCAGCTTTAAGGAAGTGGATCACGCATCGCGATTCCAGGTAAGGGAATTTTATGGGAATATAGAGGTAGCTGCTCGTATTTTGAGCTCGTGGGTATATAGGGCTTGGTAATGTGCATGAGTTTATAGAATATGTTTGATAATGTAAGGAAATTGTTTCGAGTATTCGTATGAGAATTGGTTGTTTGAAATGGTATTGTAAAGAAATGGGATGGTAAGGCTAATAATTACATAAATCACGTGTTTTGAATGTTTTCACAAAACATCTTGCCTTCTTTTAAGCAAATTGACTGATAGGTTGGCAAATGTTTTGACGTTTTTGTGAAATAGCACATGTGAGGTGCTAACCATGGGTTGTAAATGTTTTGGTTATTTATGAGCCGCCTATCGTTTTTATGAGAATTAAACTTTGCTGGAGCCTAGCTCGCACTGGATATTGATGTTTTTGCATGTTTGAAACATGCTGGAGCTTAGCTCGCACTTTGATTCGAATTATGGTGATGTTTTATAAACAGTACTGGAGCTTCTGCTCGTACGCGATTTTTTTATGATATGATGCATGAGTCGTGCTAGAGCGTTGCTCATGCAAGTTTTCACATGGTGGTACGTATGATGCCGTGGAGGTTGGAAAGATCCTTAAGCCAACATCCTTAAGCCCTAGAGGGGTGGGGAGGCTCTGTTCGACAGGGAGGCTCTGTTCGGTGGGGAGTCTCTCTTACAGTAAGATCCTCAAGCCCTATATCCTTAAGCATGAGGAGGCGGGGAGGCTCTGTTCAGTGGGGATGTTCTCTTACGAAAGGATCCTTAAGCCAACATCCTTAAGTCCTGGAGGGGTGGGGAGGCTCTGTTCGGCTGGGAGGCTCTCCTACATGAGTACGGCAAGTTCTTAGTATGGGGTAGATAAGACCTAAGACTGGCACCCCCAACCACGATATGAGTCTGTGGAGTATGATGTACCATGTATATCATATGGAGTACGATGTACCGTGTGGTGATTTTGTGATGAGAAAGTCTAGCGAGGGATAATCCACCTTCTTGCCAGCACGATACCCCGCACACTTGGATGCGTGTGGTCTGGGGTGATTTATAATGTAGTTGGCCCACATAGTCTCTGATATAAAGTGACCCGTCTCACTTGATAATGCATAATACCACATGATTTTTATACATATGTGTTATTGTGATTACCCAAGGTAGACTCGAGGGAGGGGTCAAGCCTTATGGGATTTGATTTGTGAAATGGTGATGATGTTTGTGATTGAGAAAATGATTTGTGATAGGATGATATGTATTGAGAAAAAAGATGTTTCTTAAATGAATTGCCCTTTTATATGGGATTTGACAATTGATGAGCATGAGATGGTTTGTACATTATGATTTTACCATATTTTATATGACAATTTCCATGATTTATATACATGATATATATATATATATATATATATATATATACTCATATGGCATAGTTTTAATTCCTCATGCTCCTGTTATAAAATATTTATGCATAACATTATCAGCATGTAGATAGAATAGTTATCTACCATGCTTGCATTATTGCCTTACTGAGCGTGCAATTGCTCATCCCTCTCTATTTTCCCCTCTATAGAGCGTACATAGTGGCCTAGTGAGGACTGAGGCATTTTGTTGAGACATCCGCTGCATCTCCATTACTCAGAGGTATATACACAGAGATTCTTTTTGTATCGAAACAATTGTAAAAGCACAGTAGTCATTTGAATTGTAATTATGGGGGATGTAGATGTCAGCAAACATGTTCTGTATAAGTGAATGATTTAACGTCAAATGTATGACATCGCTTTTATTAATTGGGAATGAATGTTAAGAGTGGATTATTATTGACTCACAGTCCAACTGTGTGGTGATGAGTTGTTCACGATCAGGTAAGGAAAGAAAAAGGCAAAAAATTTATAGTGATCTTCGATTAAAGAGGAATGAAAAAGGGTCGTGACAGTAAATCTTTTGGTTTGTTTTATTTTGCCGTCTCCACTTGAAATCAAGTACTCACACGTCTCCTAATTCAAAAAAAAAAATTTCTTGTGAATAGTAATATGAATAGTATCAAAAACCTTAAAAAAATAAATAAATAAATAAAATAAAATAATCACAAGAATTTAAAAGCAAATTAATGAGAATAATAAAAAACACAGTAATTAATCAGAACCAGTCCCCAACAACGGCGCCAAAAATTGGTGAGTGTCGAATTCAACCAAATTTAAATTACTGGTCTTACCGAAATTTTGCAGTAGCGACCAAGTCGAACCCTAGAGACCGGTGGATTAATTATCATGCAATAACTAGAATAATTGGGGGGGGGTTTAATTTAACAGAATTAAAATCCTAAAACAGAATTGATATTCAATTAATTATGAAGAGAATAAACTGAGATTAACAACTTCGATTCAAAGGAACTATCCAGTAACTAACAATTGATCATTAACACCTAATTTACCATCTTGTCTTCAATTATTTAGCTAAGGTATTATCTCCCAGCAAGATAATATCTCTTCTTCCCTGCTATCATTAACTCAAGCCCAACACCCGAATTAAATTCTTATCCCTAATCAAATATGTTTTGACGCAATCCTATTTAGACTAGGAATAACATTAACACTCTAGGAAGATTACTAACCGAATAACACTCCAGCCACGGGTTGTATGTTTAATTCATTCTATTGTTTCACTTAGAGTTGATGAACCCTAAATGCTATTGATTCTGATTTTTTATCACAACAATTACGGATTGTGAAAATTTAGATAGCATACAATCACATGCGAAGATTATCTAATTGGCCAAATCATATAATTTTCTCATGCAATTGAATCAATTAATATCAAAAACAATAGATAATTAAATCAAAAGATAGTTTAGTACAGCAAACCGTGTTTCTCAATTGTTGAAGTTTACTGGATTCGATTCCTTTGAACCGAATAAAGGATTTAGCAGCACATGATTATTGAAAACGAAAATAGAAATATAGAGAGGGTGAATTATTTTTTTCTTTCAACTGCTGTCCTCTTCTGTCTCTTTTCTTATGTTCCCTAAAGAAAACGAAACTATATATATATCGTAAAAAAAAAAAACCTAAATTCAAAAATCCTATTACAAGTAGGAAAAGGTTGACATATTCGGGCTTTCTCTTCACAGCTGGTTTTGGAGTGGAAATAGGCTGAATTGGATCTTGGACTCTTCTTCAGAGTTGTAAATCAGTAAGTCAGCATTTCACTAGGCTTGACTTTGCATAATTTGGAAGACTGGAACTCCGTTTAAAGCTAAAATTCCAAACAACACTAAAACTGACCAATTTCTCCGGTTAAGCTCTTGAAGCTCAATTTATCTGCCAAAATCACAAAATTAACATAAGTACTTTAATTAACATGAGGAACATAGCAAAATATTAAAATGTAGAAGGAAATAAATAATAAAAATATGACACTCATCACCTAGTTTCTGGGGTATTATACAGCTCAGTGGTAGCTACAGTAGGATAATCTTTATTGGTATACCGAAAGTTATGCCTATTTACATGTGTTATCGTTTTACCGAAATATGTTATAGTATATGTGATCGCTTAATTATATGGAGAAGGATTTCAAATTTTCATTGACCATAAGATC
The DNA here is from genome assembly GCA_033439115.1 of Firmiana major. NCBI lineage: Eukaryota > Viridiplantae > Streptophyta > Magnoliopsida > Malvales > Malvaceae > Firmiana > Firmiana major. The sequence continues at coordinate 13,867,791 of CM065907.1, forward strand.
TTAAGTACTAGTTTAATCAGAAGGAGCTGAATATTAGATAGTGGAGATGGATAGAGCTCCTCAAGATTTATGACTGCGAGATTTTATACCATCGTGGAAAGGCGAACGTGGTAGCTGACGCCCTGAGCTAAAAGGGTATGATGTCCTACATGATGATTAGAGAGTGGGACTTATTGAAACAATTCACCGAACTCAGGATTAGTATGGATGAGATTGGTATGGATACATGGCTAGCCTACAGATTGAACCCAGTATACTAGACCAGATTAGAGCTGGATAGCGAAACGATCAGAAGTTACTGGATATGGTTAGCCAACAGAGGAGAGATTGCAGTCTGAGTTTACGGTCAGTGATGATGAATTACTGAGGTACCCAGGGCCGTATCTGTGTGCCACATGATGACACCTTGAGTCAGAGCATTCTAAAGGGGTCTCATTGTCCTAGATTCACCTTACTTCCGATTTAGTGGAACAGGAAGCTAAGGGTGTTCAGCTCATCCATGACAGATTGAGGACCGCACAGAAAAGTTATTCTAATGTGCACAGACATTCTCTTGAATTTTAGGTTGGGGACTCTGTGGTATTTGTTAATGTGTCACTGATGAAGGGTATAGTACACTTCAAAAAAAGAAAGAGAGCAAGTGTTACGATTTAAGACTATTCTACTAGTAAAGGTTCTCTGGTAACACCACAAGACAGAAGAAGTCACTTGGGAACTAAAGAGCCAAATGAAGGAGAAGTACTCTCACGTAGTTGATGGACTAGCTTGAATTCAGAGGACTGAATTCTTAAAAGGTGGGGAGAAATGTAAAACCCAGATTTTTTAAAGGGATTTAAATCGTTGGACGAAAAATACGAAATTTAAATGAGAAAAGATAGTGAGTCCGAGAAGGAAAATCAATCTAAATTAGTCCCGAACATGTAGAAGGGTAAAATGGTCAAAATATCCTAATTTCAGTGTAAATTCGATAAGGAAATTTCATTAAAAATATGGATTTAGGAAACCTTGATTAATAAAGGAGAAATTATGGAATTCCGAGTTCAATTGGTCAAGATACGAAAATATTGCGAATTTTCATAATTTTCACCGGGACATTATCCCGAAAATACGCGAAAAATACATCGAAATAATTAAAATAAATTAAATTAATTAAATTAATTAATAAATAAAATAAAATATGATTTTTGAGATATTTTGGGTAGTTTATTATATTTTATTTGATTAAAATAAAATATAATATAATAAAATATAATAAATTAATAATAATAAAATATTATAAAATAATAATAAAGTTAAAAAAAAATGAAGCTCTGTCGCGTGAAATAGAGTCGCGCGATAGAGGAGCAATGGAGGATCGGGAAAATCGATCCTCCCAAATCCTTCATTTCCCGACGAGAACGCCAGCGTAGAAGTGACCCAGCAGATTGCACGAGCTCGCCGGCACCGACAAGTGAGGAGAAATGGTGACCGGCAAGAGAAGGAGAGAGAGAGAGAGAGAGAAAGAGTGAAACCGAGAGAAAGAGGGAGAAAGAGAGAGAACGGCGGCGGACGGAGGCTGGAGGAAGAGAGAGGACCTCGCCACCGACTAGGAGGAGGTCCGATCTGCCACCATCGGCGCCGAAAACGATCGAAAACAGCGGTAATGGAAGACACCACCTTCTCCGAGGGAGAGAGGCCGGACCGGCCACTTTTCGCCAGCCACGGTGAAACCGAGGCTAGATCCGAGCTTCGCGAGGTCCCGCGGAGCTGCTGACGACGGAAGCCGGTGAAGAATCGATCGGCGAAGGACCGAACCGGTCGAACCGAATTAAACCGGACTGGTCTGAACCGGTCTGAACCGGACCGAACCGGACCGAACCGGTTCAGCCAAGAAAGAGAGGGAAAAAGGATAAAAATGGAAGAAAAAGAGGAAAAGGAAAAATTTTTGGGGATACACCGGACTTCGGGTAAATCGGTAAGAGGTCAAAAGTGATCGATTAAATTTTCGAGAAATTTATTTAAATTATATTTGATCAAAAATTTACCCGAAATTAAATATATATAATTATGCAGTTCGATGATAAATCGCGTATGTGAGCCCGATTGAACTTCGAATTACACACTATCACAAAATCTCGGGTAAGTAAAGCTCATTTACGACAATCTATGTAATTATCGCGCATTAAAAGTTTATTTTACGAGTTACGGATTAAATTGCGTATTTAGTGGATTAAATTGAGATTTTTAATTAAATTGTCGTAAATGATATACGAGCTATTCAAAGAGTCTAGAAAAAGGCCCAATAAGTACTGATGGGCTCAGTGAGCCCAATAGGCCTCGATGAAAGAATTAATAAGTGGAAACGAGTTTAAAACGGATTAAGGCCCATTAAGGTGCAATTTGGCCCAATAAGAGAGAAATTGGCCCAATTAGCTAACTCGACAATAGTAAATATGAGAAAATATTTATTGAGTTGAATACAATTAAATCGAGGTTTATACTGATAAAACCGAGCAAAAAGAGTAAAATCGATTAAAAGTCAACTTTTGGTCAAAGCTTCGATATAATCACATATTGGATATGTTGAAATGAATTTAAGCCATATGTGATAAGTTGAACTTGTTTTGTAGTAGCTCGGTCTATAAACACGTTTTACGAGGTAAATTTGAGCATCGAGGAAAGTGCTCTACATCAGTCGCTAAGAGGTAAGGGATATGATTTAGAGTAGCGTTATCATCCTTACCAAATGTTTATGTATGAGAATTGAATGATATTTTACGAAATGGATTTCCAACTGTATTTAAACCGAAGCCAAAAACCATTTCCCGAGTTTTCAGCATGTTTTATATATTTGAGATACATTTTATAGCATACATGTTTATAAAAGTGATTTTCACTTCTGAAACGAAAGCATAGTATTTTTATGTGAGATTACGGGTTAAAGTCCCGATATGTTTTATGAAACCATGTTTTCATGATACGGGTTAAAGCCCCGAAACAGCTTTTAAGCTATATTTTCACGGTACAGGTATGAGTCCCAAGAATTGACTTTGATAACTATGCTTTCCATATTTACACGGGCTAGAGTCCCGCAATGATTTATGAAAATCATGTTTTCCATGAAAATCAGGTTAGAGTCCCGTAATGATTTTTAATACACGAGTATGAGGCCCGAAATGATTTTGATAAATTGGGTAAGAGGCCCAAAATTATTTTTGTGGGGTAAAAAGGCATGATATGACAATAGTCAGAGGATCTGGGGTCGATCTCGTATGGAGACGATCGAGGATCTACCTAGCCGACGGCCAGAGAACGGGCAGGCTCTGACTTGATAAGAGAAACGTGCGCATAGTCCAGACTTGGGATGCACGTGAGTTCGTGCATATAGTCATCATTTAGTGGTGCATGAGAGATAGGGTAGCGTACGACCCTGATCCAGTCCTACGGCTCCCTGAACTATGGCCATGAGTACCCATGATTTTGTCCTACGGGACCAGATGTATGATGTCCTTCGGGACTAGTATATGAGACGATTGCCTGACCCTACATGATGAATTGACGGAATGATATATATATGTTTTCACACATTTCATGCTACCTATTTTATGATTTGCTATTGAGCACATATTTTCTATGATGAGATGTTAAAGGTAGCCATGAATTATGTTTTATGAAATGTGCATATGATAGTACGACTTCATTTTCAAAGTGATAAGCATGTTATGATATGCATGATTAAGTTTTGAGATGCTTTTACTTGTTTACACGACGTGATATGCATACTATATATGAGTTTTACTAAAAGGATGCATGATGTGTAAGCTTATGATTTAAGCATATTTTTACTGCTTTTATGAAATGTAAGCATATCTACTCCAGTACATATTTATGCTGATTTGTAAAACCATGCGTTTTACCATGTTTTGAGTATTTAAAGCTATTTTAAATGTATCTCTTACTGAGTCTGAAAAACTCACCCCCTCCTCTCCATCTCCCAGATTATCTATAGCGAGTGTGGTCGTTGACAAGGTAGTCCGACCTTTCATCGGATACTTTTGTAACCTTGAGGTATAGTCTTACTTATATTCCAGACATGTAATACATAATAGACACTATTGTATATAATAGTCGGGATGTAATAGTTGTAAATGATTTTATATATATAGAATATATGTAATGTAATGAGATCCTGGAAAATGAAAAAGATTTTAAATCTAGACATGGACAGGAAAACAACATAATTAATGGATAAAAATTTTAAATTAGCCTAATTTTTCCGCGCTTTCGGGGCGTGACATACATGTGGCATCGTTTTAGTCTTACCTCATGCTCCAAATGTAAACGATTTTATATCATGACATTATCAGCACATAGATAGTATAGTTATCTACCTGCTTACATTATTACCGTACTGAGCTAGTTATGCTCACCCTTTCAATTTTCACCCTCCACAGAGCATCTACAGTAGTTGAGAGCGGGTAGAGACTGCATTCCTGGTTGTCCGCTGCTTCCCATCACGAATCAGGTATACACATCGTTCAGTTTTGTATCTAAACATATAATAGCACAGTTTTGTAACGAATATAATTATAGGGGATGTAAATTTATGAAAACATATGTATATACAGTTTTATAATATATGTACTTATTATTATTACACTGTCTGAAATTCTAACATTATTACCATGGTAAGAATGATATGGTCAAATGGGATAAGAGTTGGGATTATTACTAGCTCATAGCCCAACTCGTTCAAAATGGAATTTGTCACAAGGTGAGAAGTATAGAAAAAGCAAAAAATTTGTAGTGATTTTAGTAGAACGGGTCATGACACTTAACATTGAAATTGACTTGTGCAAATCTATGCCATGGCATAATGAATTCTTGATAAAATTGGTTTCATATAATTCATTAAAGTCAATCTTAAAGTTGCAAGAACTAATATAAGGAATCAAAGAGCTAGACACCACATCATGCTTATTTATTCCTAGAGATATAATCGATGGAAAGATATTAATTAACATTGAGAGACTAATCACTGAAAGACTTCAAGTTAAGGAACATTCTTAAACTCTCTAACAATTTGGTGGTCATGAAGTATTGCTAAATGCTTAATCATATATAAATATTAAAACATAATTATGTATCATGGATTCAATTTATGTTCATTCCAACATGTTAGGAGCCTAATGGGTCACATAGATAAAGTGAAGTAAATGGATTTGTTTGGATTGGAATGGTTTAGGAAAACTTAGAACTTTCCATATGGATTTATAAAATAGATTTAACTATCGGATTTAATTAAAAGAGTTTAACTAAATCAATAGGCTTACTTTTAATTATGAGGAATAATTGTGAGAACCCTTAATTTATACATAATGAACCCTTTTGTGGCCATGTGAATTGAAATCCATTGCTAAATAATGATTTTTCAATTTCTGGGCTAATAAGGCCAACTCTCATACGGAAAGGTATTCAGGCCCTACAGAAGTGCACTTCCACTTAGAAATGTTTGAATCATCATAAAATGATTATATATGACTTCTATTAACCAATTTGTATCTATAAAATTTAAATCAAGCTTATCTCGAAAAACATGCAACAAATTGAAAAATGATGATTTTGTCTATAAGTTAAATTTTCACACTGGCCAAATGGACACTATGGATCGATTTAAATGTATTAAAAGAGTTATGTCAAACCATTAAATTGACATGTTAGCTTCTGTGTCAAAAAATAATATTATAGAACCTGAAAAAATCGAAACAAGTGAAACCAGGTGGATTACTTAGGAAAGGTGTGCATGGTCAGCCACCTTAGGGAATTTTCACCTATGTTACATTATATGCATGGGACATGCATGTAAATAATGAATATTTCACTTACCTAAAATCAAGGACAAATGAGAATTGAGAAAAAAAAAACTTAATTGATATGATTAATTTAGAAAAAATCTTACCAAGCATATAACATAAGCTAATTGTTCATTGGTTAGTGGCTAAAATAAGCTAGTAAGGTTAGCCGTCCCACTAAATTGCCATTAATAATCCATGAAAAAAAAAAAGAAGTGTAAGAAAATGAGAGAAAATGCATGAAAATACCTAAACTCTTGCTAAATTGTGGCTTCTTGCTCATTTGTCCACCATTTTCAGCCTTGTTTCTTGCTCCTAAATTGATCTACTACGTTTCCATCATAATATCAATTTGGTAGCCTAAAACATAAACTTATATCAAGATTTTTCAAGAATCTTAAACCAAGTTCAGTCATGACTTAGATCTATAGGTTATGGTTTATTTCATGATTCCTACTTGATATATGTTATTTAGAGAGTCAATCTAAAGTGTTTTATGGTTTTAGCTGGAAGTAAAAAGGCTCTCATGGTGGTGAACCTTATTCAGCATACATGTGGATCTATATGGTAATCTTGTTTTCAAGCTGCAAGATTAAGATATGCATATATATGTGTGTGTTGCTTAATGATGTGAAGATGATATATGGTGTTAAATTGGATTGAAAATGCATAAATCATGCACTTTAAGGTTCGGCCACTTAGGGTTCTACATGGCAACATGCTTAGTTTTTGGTGAAATTGTGATATGTGGTGTGATTCATCTAGCTAAGCATGAATATAGTGTTAATGTGATTGAAATCAATTAAAAGTATAAGTTTACATTCGGCCAAGGCAAAGGGTAATGTGAAAATGATGTGTTTTCCATGAGATCTAGTGATATGTTAATCACATGTAAAATGTGACATAATGATAAGTTAAGCGAAAGCAAGGGTAATAATGTAATTGACTTATTTCTAATGAGATACGATCTGAATACTGAGTGTATAGTGTTATATTGTAGGAATTTATAACCCCTTATGGTGTATGAACCTTTCGACTAAGGCATAGGTTCATTGTGAAATTAAAGTGTTCTTAGCAAGTGAATCATACCTGAAATAGTATGTATATATACAGGATAAGATGACCATATGGGATGCAAGATAGCATCCTACAGTGTAAGTTATTCTCATAAGTTAAAAGTTAGTATTATAAGAAGCGAATTTAATTGTTGAATTGTGATTGAATAAGGTATAAGGTCTGGATATGCTAAGTGAACAAGCAAACTATTAAACTATGTATGGTACATCATACTTGAAATAGTATGTATATATACAGGATAAGCTGGCCATATGGGATGCAAGATAGCATCCTATAGTATAATTTATTCTCATAAGTTACAAGTTAGTATTATGAGAAGCGAATTTAAGTATTGAATTGTGATTGAATAAGGTATAAGGTCTGTATATGCTAAGTGAACAAGCAAACTATTGAACTATGTATGGTACTTATATATATTGTTAAGCGTACAAATACTGCCTAATAAGGCCAAGTAACCTACAAATTGCAGGTGATCTATAGGTACATGTATAGGTGATTGACTGATAAGAAATATTGGATTGGAAATGTTTTAAGATTTTCATTGCAAGGCTGGGTAATAAGCCTATATAGCTCGGCTATATTGTTGGAATTTCCTTACTCCCTAAGTTATAAGAATAGGAAAGCATGTTGAATATTCCTCATGTTTTCTGACAGTTTCATATGTTTTCAAAACCATGCTTTGAATTTATACTCCATCATTTTGCATAGCATGGTGTTTATGAGATTTATAAGCTTGTATCGATTTTTATCTACATAAAGAAAAGTTCTAAAATCTCACTTCTGACATGTTTTGAAAGATTGTGAAACATATGGTTTTTTTTTTTGCATATGTTTACTGTTTACAAATTGAGCATATACTGCTTTTTATCTATATCGTTATCAAATTACAAATCATGCGATCAAATTGTTTTTAGAACTTTTGGAACTTATTTAAATGTTTTAGAGATATATGGCACTTCACATTGTTTATCATATCAATAAAGCAATTGGGAAAAAAAGGCATATCATAATTACCTCTATCAAGCTAGTAGATATATTAGTGGGATTATCAGGTGATATAGGACCAACAATAGTCATAGACCTGTACTGAAATGAAAACTACAGGTTCGGAAAAGGCGTTGATCTATTTCCCACACTAGGATTATTAGGCAGTACAGGTCCAACAATCGTCATGGACCTATACTGAAGTGTACCTTTGTCTCGAGGTTTCAAGCTCGTTGAACTATCAGTGGAATAAGTCCTTATTGATCACTTAAAGGGAGCTGCTTAATCTCAATCAAAAACCTGTTTACCAAAAGAGTATCAGTTTATTGAGCAGTGTTTATCGAAAAGAATATCGTTTTATCAAAAAGAGTTTATTGAAAAGAATATCGAATTATCAAACAATGTTTACTGAAAGGAATATTGTTTTATTGAATAGTATTTATCGAAAAGAATATAAATTTATCAAACACGGTCTATTACATGAAATATTCTCACACCCCGGAAGCGCAGAAAAATGAGGCTAATTTAAACTTTTTATCCCTTAATTAAGTTGTTTTCCTGTCCCATGTCTAGATTTAAAACCTCTTTTATTTTAAAAATTTCGGCAGCATAACGGCTGCGTTATGACTTAACCCAACCTGCAGAGTTTGAAACGCAGTTTATATCATTCAACCCACATCCTCAATACTTTTCACTCATATCTTAGAATCATATAACAACTAAATATATTCATTCATTTATACTGCGTAACTAAGACTCTGTATACAATCATTTACATCTATTACATCCCAAAAGTTATATAAAATAGTGTCCATGCATTACATCATGTCTGGAATACAAAGTAAGACAATACCTCTTAGCTACAAAATGTACTGTGGAAGGGTCAGACTTCTCCGTCTACGACCTCAGTAGCTCGCGTGCAGTAGTATCACTGTAAATAATCTGGGAGATGGAGAGGAGGGGGTGAGTTTTTCAGACTCAGTAAAAGATTATTTAAAATAGCTTTAAATACTCAAAACATGGTAAAACTCATGGTTTTACAAATTAGCATAAACATGTACTAGAGTAGAGATGCGTACATTTCATAAAAGCAGTAAAAACATGCTTAAATAATAAGTTTACACATCATGCATCTTTGGTAAAACTCATAAATAGTATGCATATCACGTCGTGTAAACAAGTAAAAAACATCTCAAAACTTAATCATGCATATCATAACATGCTTATCACTTTGAAAATGAAATCTTATTATCGTATGCACATTTCGTAAAACATACTCATGGCTACCTTTAAAATCTCATTATAGAAAATTTGTGCTCAATAAAATCATAAAACAGGTAGCATGAAATGTGCGAAAACATAACATATATATCATTTCGTCAATTCATCGTGTAGGTTCAGGAAATCCTCTCATATACTAGTCCCGAAGGACATCATACATCTAGTCCCGTAGGACGTTCATCATAGGTACATATGGCCATTGTACAGGGGAGCCGTAGGATTGGATCAGGGTTGTACGCTGCCCTATCTCTCGTGCACCACTAAATGGGGACTATACGCACAAACTCACGTGCATCCCAAGTGTGGACTATGTGCACGTTTCTCATATCAAGTCAGAGCCTGCCCGTTTTCTCGCCGTCGGCCAGGTAGATCCTCGATCGTCTCCATACGCTACCCTATGTATGCGAGATCGACCCCAGATCCTCTGACTATCGTCATATCATGCCTTTTTACCCCACAAAAATCCTTTTGGGCCTCTTACCCAATTTATCAAAATCATTTTGGGCCTCATACCTAAGTACTGAAAACCATTACAGGACTCTAACCCGATTTTCAAAATCGTTACGGGACTCTAACCCGTTTCTCATAGAAAACCTAGTTTTCATAAATCATTACGGGACTCTAGCCCTTTCTCATAGAAAACATAGTTTTCATAAATTATTGCGAGACTCTAGCCCGTGTAAATATGGAAAGCATAGTGACAATAGTTATTTCTTAGGACTCATACCCGTGCCGTGAAAATATAGCTTAAAAGTTGTTTCGGGACTTTAACCCATATCATGAAAACATTGTTTCATAAAACATATTGAGACTTTAACCCGTAAACTCACATGAAAACACTATGCTTTCGTTTCAGAAGTGAAAAATCACTTTTATAAACATGTATGTTGTAAAAAGGTATCTCATGAAATAAGTCATTTTGAAAGGTTAGGATAAGTTTATTCCGGTTTTGAGTGAATAGTATTCTTTCCAATTTTCGAGAAAGCCCTTTTTCATGAAAAATAAACTAACTATCCACATAAACATTTGGTAAGGTTGAGGAGTACTAATGCTACTCTAAATTATATCCCTTGCCTCTTAACGACTGATGTAGAGCACTTTCCTCGATACTCGAGTTTACCTCGTAAAATGTGTTGATAGACCGAGCTGCTGCAAAATGAGTTCAACTTATCACATATGGCTTAAATTCATTTCAACATATCCAAATATGTGATTATATCGAAGCTTTGATCAAAAGTTGACTTTTAATCCATTTTACTCTTTTTGCTCGATTTTGTCGGTATAAACCTCGTTTTAATCTTATTTAACTTGTTTGGCACTTTTAGATTCACTTTCAATGCCTTCACAACATGTTTAACATTTCTAGCAATTAATTTCACTTCGTACACTTCACTTACATTATCGATTCTTGCATATTTCAATAATCTCGCCTAGTCAATACTATATCGAGCTTTTATAGTCTAAATTTAACTGTAACTTCAACCTCATCTCATCACATTTCATCATTCTAAAGACCTTAAACATGCTAAAAACAACTAAATTAAATCCTACAATTTATTCCAACCATTTTCCTTTCACAAAAAATCCACTAAATCCACCAACAACTAACATATATTCAAAACCAACCACATCCATCAATGTTCATCACTTTACCTCCACTTTCTCACACCTTTGACTGACCTTGACTTCAATCTCAGTTTCCAAAATTATTCCTAAGCTGAAACACAATATAATTATAACTTAGAATCATTGAAAATCATCCAAAAATTTATCCCATCAATTTAAACTCCATTCTTCACTTACCTCTAAAACAGGATAGCTTTTGTCCTCAATCTTCTCTCTACCGTTTCAGGCATCAAATAACCTCCATTAAATCTGAAATGTTTTTATATGTTATAGGGGAGGTAAATGAAGATTTTTTCTAACTGGACTGAGGTCTGAAAATGAGTGGAAGGTTGCTGAAAAAATCCTGAAAGTCAGCAGACCAAATCACGTTACAGTTATGCTCTATTTTCATTTCTCTATCGATTCAGCTATCAAATGACCTCCATTAAATCTGAAAATTTTATATATGTTAGAGGAGAGGTAGAGGAAGGTTTTACCTGAAGAAATAGAGGTCTGAAAATGAGTGAAAGGTAGCTGAAAAATTTCAGTAAGTTACCAGACCCAGTCACATTGTAACAATGAAGAAGACTGGAATGCTTGGGTTTTTCAGCTATCAAATGGTCTCTAAAAATTCTGGAATTTTTATATGTGTTATAGGAGCGATATATGAGTGTTTTCTCTACTGGAAAAATGCCTAAAAATGATGGGAAGCTAGCTGAAAAACTTCCACAAGATAGATGTGTAAGCAACGCCTGCGGCAGGGACAATGACTGAAGCTTTCGGGTTTTGGCTGAAATGAAGAGGGAAATTTGGCTTCCTTTGGAAGCTAAAAGTGTTAGCTCAATGCCGGCTGAAAGTGGGTAGGAAAAGGTTCTAGAAGGAGATTAAAATAATTTATTTGTTAGGGGTTGTTTGGTGGTGTAAAGTCATGGGATTGTAGTCTTCATTTTAGAAAATTCCCCACTTAAAATTCTAATCAGATTTCTTCAAAATTTCACATCTCCATTGTTATAATATGTTTATAATGTGTCCCATAAAAATTTGGAGACCACTTGTTTAAGAAAAATTTCATGAATGAACTCATTTTGCGCGATTTAGCCCATACCGAGCAAAATGGAATTAAGGTTTCGATTCACTTTAAAAATTCATTTGGACCCCTAAATCTCCATATTTCTTCATGATTTTTATTTCCCATGTCAATTTCACCTTATATTAATTTTCTATGGCCTCAGAATAATTTTCACGAATTTTTAGAATTTTATTCAAATTTATTTCCCTTATTAGGTCTATTTTCTTGATTTAATTTAAAACCCGAGTTGGACTCACTTTTCCATTCCCAATCATGCATGAACATGACATTTTTGAGAAATTCTCGGGTCTAAGACCTTACCTCAGTTTGCGTGCCATTGGGTCCCACGCTACAACCGAGTGCTTTAATCATCTACGAGCCTGTAAAACGTTACATTGAGCTATAATTTACTTCTCATAAGAATCATAATATGGAAAAATATCGGGTTTCACATTTCTCCCCACCTTTTAAGAATTCAGTCCTCTGAATTCAAGTTAGTCCATCAACCACGTGAGAGTACTTCTCCTTCATTTGGCTCTCTAGTTCCCAAGTGACTTCTTTTGTCTTGTGATGTTGCCAGAGAACCTTTACTAGTGGAATAGTCTTAAATCGTAGCACTTCCTCTTTTTTCGAAGCGTACTATACCCTTCATCGATGACACCTTAACAAATATGGAGTCCCTAACTTGAAATTCAAGAGGGCGTCTGCGCACATCGACATAACTTTTCTATGCGGTCCTCAATCTGTCACATATAAGCTGAACACCCTTAGTTGCCTGTTCCATTAAATCGGAAGCAAGGTGAATCTAGGACAATGGGACTCCTTTAGAATGCTCTGTCTCAAGATGTCATCATGTGGCACACAGATACGGCCTTGGTACCTCAATAATCCATCATCACTGACTGTAAACTCAGACTGCGATCTCTCCTCTGCCTGGCTAACCATATCTAGTAACCTTTGATCGGTTCCTAGTCTGGTCTAGTATACTGGGTTCAATCCTGAGGCTAGCCATGTATCCATGCTCAATCTCATCCATACTGATCCTAATTTCGGCGAATTGTTCCAATAAGTCCCACTCTTTAATCATTATGTAGGACACCATACCCTTTTTGCTCAGGGCATCGGCTGCCACGTTCGCCTTACCAGGATGGTATAAAATCTCGCAGTCATAAACCTTGAGGAGCTCTATCCTTCTCCGCTGTCTCATATTCAGCTCCTTCTGATCAAACAGTCTTTAAGACTCTTGTGGTCAGTGAAGGTCTGAAATCTCTCTCCATACAATTAATGCTGCCATATCTTGAGTGCAAACACTACTGCAGCTAACTCCAAGTCGTGAGTGGAATAATTATGCTCGTGATCCTTTAGCTGATGGGATCCATAAGCTACCACTCTACCATGCTGCATAAGCACACAGTCGAGACCCTGGTGGGAAGCATCACTGAATACAACATATCCCCCTAGAACCACTCTAAATGGTTAAGACTGGTGTCGTATTCAATCGACGTTTGAGTTCTTGAAAGCTCTGCTCACACTACTCAGACCATATAAATTGAACCTCTTTACGAGTCAGTCTGGTTAATGGAGCTATTATCTGTGAAAACCCTTCAACAATTCATCGGTAATACCCTGCCAATCCCAAGAAGTTTCTGACCTCCGTGACTATCCTCGGTCTTTCCCACCTTAATACTGCATCTACCTTGGACGGATCTACTGACACTCCATCCTTAGATACCACTTGTCTGAGGAATGCAATCTGATCTAGCCAGAAAGCACAATTACTAAATTTACCATATAGCTTCTTCTCATGGAGAGTCTGGAGCACAGTCCTCAAATATTGTTCGTGCTCTTCCCGGGATCCAGAATAAATCAAGATGTCATCGATGAATACTATCATCAATCTATCTAAGTATTCTCGGAAGACATCGTTCATAAGACTCATGAATGTAGCTGGGGCATTAGTCAATCCAAAAGGGCATAACTAGGAACTCATAGTGCCCATATCGGGTCTGAATTGCTATCTCTAGTACATCAGCCTCCTTAATCCTTAGCTAATGATAACCCGATCTCAAGTCTAACCTTGAAAACACTGAAGCCCCTCTCAACTGATCAAATAAGTCGTCAGTCCTTGACAGGGGGTACTTATTCTCAACTGTTGCTTTATTTAAAAGCCTATAGTTTATACATAGACAAAAACTACCATCCTTCTTTCTGAAAAATAGTACTGGTGCACCGCATGGTGACACACTAGGCCTTATAAACCCCTTATCGGGTAATCCTTGCAACTGCTTCTTAAATTCTTCCAAACTCTACCAATGTTATTCGATAAGGTGGCTTGAAGATGGGTTGAGTATCTGGTACTAGCTCAATAGCAAACTCAACTTCTCTCCCTGGTGGTAGCCCCGGTAAATCCTTTGAGAATACTTCGGGAAACTCACATACCACCGAAACATCCTATACTTTGTAGTTCCAACTCTCATCAGAAATGAAGGCAATGTATCCTTCACACAATAAAACATCATACGTCAATCTCATACATAAACATTATATCATTTCATAACTTTAACACTTTGCACTTTTATTACTTTCTAACCAAACATACACTGAACTTTTCTGGTAAAGAGAAAGTTAAGGTCTTAGTGTAGCAGTTTAGACTTACAGGATTGGTAGCTAACCAATCCATGCCTAATATTACATCAAAGTCTTACATATTCAACCATACTAGATCTGCTAACAACTTCTTATCTCCTACCATGATATCACAAGCTTTACAAATCATATCTGTTTTCTGTATCTCATGCATAGGTGTACTTATATGCAATATGTAATCTAGTGACTCCAGGTTTCCTATAAAACTTACATGCAAATCGTGGGGACACAAACGAGTGTGTGGAACCTGGGTCAAACAGTACATGTGCTTTATGATTACAGATAAGGAGAGTACCTCGGATAGCATCGGAGGATGTATCTGCTGTCTCCTGGTCAATAGCAAACACTCGACCCTGAGAGACAGGCTTCTTGCCCTTGTCTGCGGCTGTGGCTCTCCTCTGTAGAGCCTGAGCCGGTCTCTCTTTCTGTCTAGGTGCCTCATGAGGTTCATGAGATCTCATAAGTACATTCCTTCATCAGGTGTCCTACTTCACCACATCTGCAGCAAGTAAATGTACCTGCGTGGCAAGGTCTAATGTTAATATTACCACATGTCCTGCACCGTGACACTCTTATCTTAGGGCCTCTAATCATACCTACGGCACCAACTGTAGTCTTGGGCTTACCAGCCCCTATCTGAGGTCCTTCCACCCTCTATCTCTTGGGCTGACCCCCTCTCAAATCATATCGAGAAGTAATTGCTCTCTTCCTCCTAACCCTGACTGATCTCCTGAAACCATGCTCTACTTGAGTAACGTCTAAGCCCCTCTCTATCTCCTAGGCTTGCCTCAGAGCATCTTTGAAATCTACGATATTATGACCCATCAGCCTATCTCTGATCCCGGATCTCAATCACGCCAGAAATCTCTCTGTCCGATGCTTGGGATCTCTAACTGTCTCTGGATCGTATCTCATCAGGATTGTAAACCTATTCTCATACTTGTCTACTATAAAACTTCCCTGTTACAAATCCAAAAACTCTACATGCATCTTCTTTCGAGCTACAAGCGATACATACTGCTCTCGGAATGCGACTAAGAAAGCATTCGATGTGATCTCTAAGGGATCCTTGGCTAATATTGTCTGTGTGGATCTCCTCCAAAACTTAGCCTATCCCTTTATCATTTAACCTGCCATAGTCACTCTCTCCCAATCAGTACACTCCAAAAACTGAAATATCGCCTCAATATCTACGATCCACTCCTCAGCCTTAACCGGGTCCTTAAGCCCTGTGAACTCCGGAGGATGCATACCCAAGAAAATCTCCCACCCTCTGAGTCCCTCTGTCATCCCTATGCTGGAGAAGTGCTGGCTGAGGGTTGGGGCTACTAGAGGAACTGGTGGGGGAGGAGGATTAGGCGTAAGAGTAGCTATCTCTGTACCAGGTGTACGTACCCCAATCTGCTGGGTAAACATAGTGGTAAAGGTTGTAAGTCTTTCCCTCATACCATGTACTGTATCTTCGAGCCTCCTTATTCTATCAGTAGGGCTCTCGGGTTGAGGGGAAGATGGTAGAACGGGTTGAGCTTATCTCTGTGAACGGCTCTGTCTACCACTCATGATCAGTGATCTACTATTTGCACATAATCCATAAATTAAGTCATACTTTGACAGGTAAGCCTACTTTATTACCAAACATGCATAGACACATTGGGATGTAATACACTCTTATTACTAGACACGACAGTACTACACAACATTTGCTCTGATACCAAGCAAAGCTGTCATGCCCCGAAAACGCAGAAAAATTGGGCTAATTTAAACTTTTTATTCCTTAATTAAGTTGTTTTCCTGTCCCATGTCTAGATTTAAAACTTCTTTTATTTTAAAAATTTCGGCAGCATAGCGGCTGCGTTATAACTTAACCCAACCTGCAGAGTTTGAAACGCAGTTTATATTATTCAACCCACATCCTCAATACTTTTCATTCATATCTTAGAATCATATAACAACTAAATATATTCATTCATTTATACTGCATAACTAAGATTCTGTATACAATCATTTACATCTATTACATCCCAAAAGTTATATACAATAGTGTCTATGCATTACATCATGTCTGGAATACAAAGTAAGACAATACCTCTTAGCTACTAAATGTACTGTGGAAGGGTCAGACTTCTCCGTCTACGACCTCAGTAGCTCGCGTGCAGTAGTATCAATGTAAAAAATCTGGGAGATGGAGAGAAGGGGGGCGAGTTTTTCAGACACAGTAAGAGAGACATTTAAAATAGCTTTAAATACTCAAAACATGGTAAAACTCATGGTTTTACAAATCAGCATAAACATGTACTGGAGTAAAGATGCTTACATTTCATAAAAGCAGTAAAAACATGCTTAAATAATAAGTTTACACATCATGCATCTTTGGTAAAACTCATATATAGTATGCATATCAAGTCGTATAAACAAGTAAAAAGCATCTCAAAACTTAATCATGCTTATCATAACATGCTAATCACTCTGAAAAAGAAATCTTATTATCGTATGTACATTTCGTAAAACATACACATGGCTACCTTTAAAATCTCATCATAGAAAATTTGTGCTCAATAAAATCATAAAACAAGTAGCATGAAATGTGCGAAAACATATATATATATATATATCATTCCGTCAATTCATCGTGTAGGGTCAGGCAATCATCTCATATACTAGTCCCGAAGGACATCATACATCTGGTCCCGTAGGACGTTCATCATAGGTACATATGGCCATTGTACAGGGGAGCCGTAGGACTGGATCAGGGTCGTACACTGCCCTATCTCTCGTGCACCACTAAATGGGGACTATACGCACAAACTCGCGTGCATCCCAAGTGTGGACTATGTGCACGTTTCTCATATCAAGTTAGAGCCTGCCCGTTCTCTGGTCGTCAGCTAAGTAGATCCTCGATTGTCTCCATACGCTACCCTATGTATGCGAGATCGACCCCAGATCCTCTGACTATCGTCATATCATGCCTTTTTACCCCACAAAAATCCTTTTGGGCCTCTTACCCAATTTATCAAAATCATTTCGGGCCTCATACCCGAGTACTGAAAACCATTACAGGACTTTAACCCGATTTTCAAAATCGTTACGGGACTCTAACCCGTTTCTCATAGAAAACCTGGTTTTCATAAATCATTACGGGACTCTAACCCGTTTCTCATAGAAAACATAGTTTTCATAAATCATTGCTGGACTCTAACCCGTGTAAATATGGAAAGCATAGTTACAATAGTTATTTCTTGGGACTCATACCCGTACCGTGAAAATATAGCTTAAAAGCTGTTTCGGGACTTTAACCCGTATCATGAAAACATTGTTTCATAAAACATATCGAGACTTTAACCCGTAAACTCACATGAAAACACTATGCTTTTGTTTCAGAAGTGAAAAAATCACTTTTATAAACATGTATGCTGTAAAAATGTATCTCATGAAATAAAAGTCATTTTGAAAGGTTAGGATAAGTTTATTCCGGTTTTGAGTGAATAGTATTCTTTCCAATTTTTGAGAAAGCCCTTTTTCATGGAAAATAAACTAACTAACCACATAAACATTTGGTAAGGTTAAGGAGTACTAATGTTACTCTAAATTATTCCCTTACCTCTTAGCGACTGATGTAGAGCACTTTCCTCGATACTCGAGTTTACCTCGTAAAATGTGTTGATAGACCGAGCTGTTGCAAAACGAGTTCAACTTATCACATATGGCTTAAATTCATTTCAACATATCCAAATATGTGATTATATCGAAGCTTTGACCAAAAGTTGACTTTTAATCGATTTTACTCTTTTTGCTCGATTTTGTCGGTATAAACCTCGTTTTAATCGTATTTAACTTGTTTGGCACTTTTAGATTCACTTTCAATGCCTTCACAACATGTTTAACATTTCCAGCAATTAATTTCACTTCATACACTTCACTTACATTATCGATTCTTGCATATTTCAATAATCTCGCCTAGTCAACACTATATCGAGCTCTTGTAGTCTAAATTTAACTGTAACTTCAACCTCATTTCATCACATTTCATCATTCTAAAGACCTTAAACATGCTAAAAACAACTAAATTAAATCCTATAATTTATTCCAGCCATTTTCCTTTCACAAAAAATCCACTAAATCCACCAACAACTAACATATATTCAAAACCAACCACATCCATCAATGTTCATCACTTTACCTCCACTTTCTCACACCTTTGACTGACCTTGACTTCAATTTCAGTTTCTAGAATTGTTCCTAAGCTGAAACACAATATAATTATAACTTAGAATCATTGAAAATCATCCAAAAATTTATCCCATCAATTTAAACTTCATTCTTCACGTACCTCTAAAACAGGATAGCTTTTGTCCTCAATCTTCTCTCTACTGTTTCAGGCATCAAATGACCTCCATTAAATCTGAAATTTTTATATATGTTAGAGGAGAGGTAAATGAATATTTTTTCTAACTGGACTGAGGTCTTAAAATGAGTGGAAAGTTGCTAAACAAATCTTGAAAGTCAGCATACCAAATCACATTATAATTATGCTCTATTTTCATTTCTCTACCGATTAAGCTATCAAATGACCTCCATTAAATCTGAAATTTTTATATATGTGAGATAAGAGGTAGAGGAAGGTTTGACCTGAAGAAAACGAGGTTTGAAAATGAGTGGAAGGTAGCTGAAAAAATTTAGCAAGTTACCAGACCCAGTCACGTTGCAACAATGAAGAAGACTGGAATGCTTGGGTTTTTCAGCTATCAAATGGTCTCTAAATATTCTGGGATTTTTATATGTGTTATAGGAGAGATATTTTAGTGTTTTCTCTAACTGGACAGAAGCCTAAACATAATGGGAAGCTAGCTTAATAATTTCCACAAGACAGATGTGTAAGCAACGCCTGCGGCAGAAACAATGACTGAAGCTTTCGGGTTTTGGCTGAAATGAACAGGGAAATTTGGCTTCTTTTGGAAGCTAAAAGTGTTAGCTCAATGCTGGCTGAAATTAGGTAGGAAAAGGTTCTAGAAGGAGATTAAAATAATTTATTTGTTAGGGGTTGTTTGGTGGTGTAAAGTCATGGGATTGTAGTCTTCATTTTAGAAAATTCCCCACTTAAAATTCTGATCAGATTTCTTCAAACTTTCACTTCTCCATTGTTATAATATTTTTATAGTGTGTCCCATAAAAATTTGGGGGCCACTTGTTTAAGAAAAATTTCATAAATGAACTCATTTTGCGCGATTTAGCCCATACCGAGCAAAATGGAATTAAGGTTTCGATTCACTTTAAAAATTCATTTGGACCCCTAAATCTCCGTATTTCTTCATGATTTTTATTTCCCATGTTAATTTCACCTTATATTAATTTTCTATGGCCTTATAATAATTTTCACGAATTTCTAAAATTTTATTCGAATTTATTTCCCTTATTAGGTCTGTTTTCTCGATTTAATTTAAAACCCAAGTTGGACTCACTTTTCCATTCCCAATCACTTAGTTTTCCCTTATACACATCATTTCATGCATGAACATGACATTTTTGAGAAATTCTCGGGTCTAGCACCTTACCTCAGTTTACGTGCCATTAGGTCCCACGCTACAACCGAGTGCTTTAATCGTCTACGGGCCTGTAAAACGTTACATTGAGCTATAATTTACTTCTCATAAGAATCATAATATGGAAAAATATCGGGTTTCACAAATATTGTTTAATCGAAATATTGAAATTACATTAGTTTATTGAATTATTATTGTGAGGGCATCGATTTACCATTTTTTGCATCATTTTACTGCACCGAACATTTATAACATGAAACACATTTATCATTTTAGAATGTATAGTAATCAGAGATTCAAAATTTTCATATTAGTGTTCTATAGTCAGGTCAGAAGAGAAATGAGGTAATTCAAACTGATACCCGAAAAGATCTTTACAACGTCTCTAGATTTATTGATGTATATAGTATCAGAATATTATAAGAATATCAGAAAATAAGAAATATATCGAGTTTATCGATTATGAACTTTTATCATTATACATATTTTGTTTCGTTATAAGCATGCATTAGATTACAATATCCTATATGAGATTATTTTTGTACTTGTGTGGTTAACTCAGTAGGCTTTTTAGCTCACTCCCTTACTATTTCCTTCATAGTTTGAGCTGAGGGTTAAGTTATCATCGACTACAGCATTCAGCTTCAAAGTTTTTGGCTTCCGAGAGCTCACAGCGTACATTCGGTATATATTTATACTAACCGTTTTCTACCAGTACATGGGATGGGATGTGTGTAAGATTATTGAATACTTACGTACGTAAATTATTGTGTCTAAGGATGGATAGGAATTTTTATTGGTGAAAATGTCAAAACCAAGGAAATATTATAATATTTGGAAGTATATATTTTGAAGGACTAAACGACCTTGGAATCTGATGAAAGTCGAATGTATGGAATGTATAAAAAATATAGATAATAAAGTTATAAATCAGACTACAATTGATATGTGTTTTAGACTACTGTCTGAAATTGGTTCCAATAGGGGATTATTGCTTTTTACGCAGGAATTGTTATTGGATAATTTTGATGGATTTTATAAGTCAAATTGAATAGAGAGCTTAGGAAAACTACCTTAAACCAGGTTTAGTAAAAAGGTACTTAATATTACTATAAGAGACTGCTCTCATGACAAACCCATATTAAACGAAAAATAAAAAAGTTGGCCTAAATTTCTGTAATTCCTCATAAAGTTAACATTTCGTCATACCTTCCAGGATGTGACAATAATTGACTTAATTAAAGAGCATGATTAAGACATTAAGCCTCCTTCTTATTAAAAGAGCTAATGATTTAATTAAAGGGTTTAATTAAATCATAAGATCCAACTTTAATTAAAAATATTTAATTAAGTTGTGCAGCCATTCATCATTAAGGGGTTTAAGTATAATTCTAATAAATCCAAAAGCTGGTAGGATTTGAAAAAACCTTAGCCTGTAAGAAACCCCTAATGGTCATCCTTCCCAAGTGATGAGCATCATGCACTAGCGACTAACCCTAGACAAACCTTATAGAGCTTCTACTGCCCCTTTGTTTCTCTCTCCTACTTCCTCTTTCTTACTTAAGAAGAAAAATGTTTTTTCATAGTTTTATGCTTCAAAAGTTCAAGAGATAGCTAGAGGTGAGTTTATGTGATATGAACTGCTAAGGATGGTAAGGTCATAAACATTATGTTTGTAACCTTGCTCGAGCTTCCCTGCCAATAATAGAGGTAACTGTGTGGAATTTTGTTAGATATAGGTTACGTGAGAGTAAGAAAATAGGAGAATGTAGCTGAGAGAGAGAAGAATGAGAAAGAATATTTAGAACGTTTTTTGTAATTGGTGAATTCTAAAATGAATCGCCAATACTTTTTTCACCGCTTTAATATCAACAGAATGCTGCTGAGTTAGCAAATTCCTGTCTGCAAGCCTATCGGTCGATACATGCATGTAAAATATATTGTTTAAAACATTCAAAAACTAATCACACTAGCATTATTTAAATCATTCCATTTGGTCTATAACAAATACTCCCCTCTGGAAACCATCCTTGTCCTCAAGGATTAAATTTTAGAAACTTTTGTTGTAGCCAAAGATGGCCTTCCCATATGGCATCTTCCGAGAAACTATTACTCCAATGCACAAGGACTTCTGTGATGGCATGACCCTTCCGCTTGTTGATTCTTCAGTCCAAGATAGCTATAGGCTCTTATGGTAGAGTAGCTTGGATAGTCACTTTGCCCACATGTTTCTTCAATTATGACACATGAAATGTGGATGTATTTTGGCTTCCATTAATAGCTGCAACCTATAAGCAACTTTTCCAATCTTAGCAACAATTGGAAATGGACTAAAATATTTAGTAGAGAGTTTGAGACAAGCTCTGTTTGCAATGGACTTTTGTTTATAAGGTTATAGCTTGATGTATACGAGAACACCAACATTAAACTCTCGCTCAGACCTTCCTGTGTTGGCCTGATGCTTCATTCTTTGTTGTGCTCTCCTCAAATAAAACTGCAAAAGATTAATAGCAGCTTCTCTCGCTCGTAAACTACAATCCACAGCTTCCACATTTGAGTTTCTTAGGAAATAAGGTAAATGCACCGGTGCTAGCTGCCTATATATGATTTGATAGGGAGTAGAGTTAGTGGTTGTATGGTAGATAGTGTTATGCCACAATTTAGTAAGAGAAACCTAATTAGACCATTTATTTGGGCATTCTCCAGTCACACACCTTTGATAAGACTCTAAATACCTATGAACGACCTTGATTCACCCATCTATTTATGGATGTTAGGCTGTGGACATATTCAACTTAGTACCTCGTAGCTTAAATGATTCTTTACAAAACAAACTCACAAAGATTTTGTCCCTGTCAGATGTGATAGTGTTGGAAACACCATCAAGTTTATAGGCATGATCCATAAATTCTTAAGAAACTACCATAGCAATAAATGGATGAGATTGTGTGATAAAATGGGCATACTTACTGAGCCTATCTACAACTACCATAATAACATCCTTGCCATGAAGTTTTGGAAAGCCCTCAATAAAGTTTAGTGATATATCTGACCATATCTTATCTGGTAGAGGTAAGGGTTGAAACAGGATAAGTTGCTGTATCATATTTACTCTTCTGGCAAACCACATATTCTTGAACTAACTGCTTAACAACCCTTTTCATTCCTTTCCAGTACACCACTGCTGCTATTCTCCACATGTAAGACCCTCAAATTTTTAAGTACATACATGTGCATGCTATGCGAAACATGAATGATGTAAAGTCCATAGATTGAATGTACGTACTTGTAATATGAGTTGGTGATGTACGTACAAGTTACGTTATGTATCAATAATAAGAAATGGACTTTAGTATGTGATGAATGGGAATACATGGAAAATTGAGTAGTGTGGTAAAATGGATTTAAGTATGCATAAGTTGCATAAGTTTTATACTCCATTTGGTTGTAAATTGTATACCTTTGAATATACAAAGAATGCACACAAGTTTTAATGTGTATAAGGTATGAATGGAAGTCATTTTTAAGCTTTAAAGATGGATGGATGAGAAAATGATCATGGTAGCAAAATATATGAAGTTTGGTGTAAGTTACTGCAGAAAACTGCAGTAAAATCTGGAAAATATGAATGAGAGATCGATCTTATAGGATGAGAGATTGATCTGGAAGAGCAAAAAAATGCTCTTATTTAAGCGATGGAACAGAGCAGATCGATCTTCTAAGCATTCTGTGATAAAGGAATCGATCTCAGAAAGGCCAGATCGATTTCCTTAAGCTACTAACTTGCAACAGATCAATCTCATGCAAGAGCAGATCGATCTCCTTAAGGTTCTGTGTTGCAACAGATCGATCTCATGTTAGGAGCAGATCGATCTCATGTGGTCTGGAAGGTCGATTTCAAGAGGAAAAATGCATAGCAGATCGATCTCCTAGGGTAGCGGATCGATCTCATCAAGACAGTTCTATAAAGATTGGGCTTCTGCACTTCAATTTCCTGAGAGTTACTATTCCATTTGATAACTAAACCTAAACCTAGCCAAGAAACACTAGAAAACTTCAGTTTGTGATCAGTTTTGAGTGAAATATAAGTGAGCAAAGTTGTTCTTAGCAAAGAAGAGAACAACATACTTGAAAACAAGAGATTGAGATCAAAGGTTTCAAGAGCAAGAAGGATTTTACCATTTTGGTGAAAAGGAAGGAAAGTTCAACTAGGTAAGATTCAATACACCACTTTGATATATGTTAAACTAGGTATATTTATGAGTTGATTGGTATATATATGAAATGTTGGACATGAAAGAATCATGAAAAATAAGCATGACCTAGTTATTGGTGAGAAAATGAGAAAGTGACGAAAACTATGTTTTAAATTGAGAATTGGCAAATGAAATGGGTATATAGAGATATACTAACGCCAATAATTATAACAGCTTCAGAAATCACAGTGGAAGCTGATCGGACTGCAAGAGTGAGCAGAACCGAGGAAGTGAGGTCAGTTGACGTGATCCGAGGTAAAGGAATTCTGTGAGTAGCTAGAGATGGCTACACGTATTTTGAATAGAGTTTCGATATTATACTCTATATGAATTCCCTGAAATAAGCATGTTGTGTGTGCTAAGGATTAATGAGATAAAGTGTAGATTTATCCAAAAATAGGATAAAAAGCCTGAGAAGCATGTTGTGACCCAAAATTTATGAGTTGCATGATAGAATGGCTAATGTTTTCATGTGTATGCGAAAATAGTACATTTAAGTGCTAATTTGATTTGAAATGAGTGAAATGTGATTTGAATAGCCATCTATCTGGTTTTGTGTGAAAACCATAAGTTCTAGAGAATACTCGCACTATATTTTGAGATATGCATCACATAGTACTAGAGGATATACTCGTACTAGATTTAAATGTTATTTTATGCATATGAGAGTACTGGGAGCATAGCTCGTACTCAGTTTGTGATTGATGCATATATAGTACTGGGAGCATTGCTCGTACTCAGTTTTCATGATTTATACATGATATAGTACTTGAGTAATAACTCGTACTTGATTTGAAAAGAGAATTATATATAACCTAATGCTAGAGGTTACTTACACTAGTGTTTGATATTTTGAAATGCATACACAGTGTTTAAGAGGCGGAGTGTTGATTGTGAGTCACACTCAAGACGCGCACTGTTGTTTGTACGTGATATATAAGACATGTTAGCAAAATCGTGACGATTTTCTCTATGTAGACTGAGTGTCATACTGTTGAGATGTTCGCACGTGAATTTAGAGACGTGACAACTATTCCATAGTATGCGGGCTAAGACTTATGGCAAGCACCCCAACTATGATGTATTTCCATGATGTGAGGATTAAGACCTATGACAGGCATCTCGACCATGAAGAGAGGGTCCACAGGTGTACGTTGTACCATGTGAGTGGCATGGAGTACACTGTACCGTGTGGTGGAGTTGTGGAGTTGAAGAGTATATAGCTGGCAGTTGTGATGGACTGACCCCCCTTTCGTTACAGCAGTGATACCCGCACACCTAGATCTATGTTGCCTGGGATTTCACATTATAGGATATGGCCATAGTCCATGAGAGTATTGCATTTAGCCACTAAGTCTCGCATGTTTTATCACTTGTTTTCATGATACGGTTAGACCTGAGAGAGAGATAGGTCGGAAACCGATTTGTGTTGTGTGGTGAACTGCCATATTTACTTTGATTTAAATGTAAATGGCATGATTGATATAAAGGCATTCCGAATTTTATAAAGGTTATTTATTTTGCATGAATGCCTACATTTGATAGCTCAGCATGATTTCAAGTACATGGAATTTATTCTGTACTATTATTATATCATTTTGATACATGTTTTGAGATGAGAGAAGGAAAGGCAAAGCCTTATTTTCAGTAGATAGTGCGCTTGTCTACTTGCTTGCCTGATTTCCTTACTGAGCACTTTATTTGGTCATCCCCCTTTATTTTCCACTCTCTATAGATCATCCGCAATAGAGTGAGTCCGACTGAGGTATAGCATTCATTGTATCCGCTGCCTATCCATCTTATGAGAGGTATACAAACTATAACATTTTGTACTAAACAATGTATAAGCACAGTTATGTAACTAATTGTACGGTCGGGATGTATATGTACAAATATTGTATAACAGTTTATGTTATCGAAAAGAATACTAAATTCTATGTATATTGTGAATGAATGTAAGCGGATGACTAATATCGAATCACAGCCCAACAGTTGAGGAGAGAAAGGTAAGTAAAGTAAAAACTAAAAAAAATTGTAGTGGGTTTTGGTAAGTCACGTGTGGGAGGTGGTCGTGACAGTCACAGATTGAGGTTGTGACACCACATGGTAGTCTTCATTCCCGAATGGCCTCTTCAGTAAAGTTATGGAAGTATTTCAAAAGTTATTGTCACAACTCTACAACATTGCCCACCATCAATTTGCCTTGAGCATAAGTTTGACCAAATTCGCATTCTCCACCAAAGGTGTTTGATCATGTCAAAGAGATCATTAGAAAAAGTAGATATAGCATGGAATTAAGCCTTAAGCAGCCTTGACAAAGCATCTGCTGCAGAATTGGTCACACCTCTAATAAAAACAACCTCAAAGTCATACCTTTTCTTTTTTATAACCCACTATTATTGAGCCAATTTATGAGTTTTCTGATCTAATAAGACTTTTAAGCTATGATGGTTAGTTTTAACCACAAAGTGTCTCCCAATCAAATAAGAGTGTCACTTCTTTACTGCAGATAGAATGGCAAGCATCTCCCAATCATGTATAGACATAGCTTGGTGTTTAGGACTAAGAGCCTTATTGAAAAAGCCCATTAGTCGACCATTTTGATTAAACACGACCCTATGCCACCACTCGAGGCATCAAAATCCACTATAAAGGTGGAAGAAAAATATGGCAAAGCGAAGACAAAGGCTGAAGATATCACTTACTTCCATTTGTCTCAAGCTAGTTGAGCTTCATCAGTCGAAGAAAAGGGATTCTTCCTAAAAACATGATTGATTAAACCTTAAAAAGTAGAAGGGGCATTTGTAAAGCCAAAATGCATCACAAGGAATTCATAATGCCTATGATGTTGTGTGCGAAAGGCAGTCTTGTGAATAACATCTTCATGCATCCTTACTTGGTGGTAACCTACCCACAAATTCAACATAGAGAAGATATGAGCTCTTGTCAATTCATGAAACAGTTATTCGATCAAAGGAATAAAGAATTTGTCCTTAATTGTGTGTTGGTTTTGTCACGCCCTCCTCCCACACGCAACTTTACCAAAAACCACAATAAATTTTTCACTTTTTGCTTACCTTTATCTCCTCAACAGTTGGGCTGTGAATAGGCATCAGTCTTCTCATCCATACATACCTTACCATTCTTTCACGTATCATACATACATGACTTTCATATCATAAGTAAATTCATATACTTAAATATAATTACATCATTACATTTACATCCCCAACATTAAAACCGTGTACATCACTGTGTTTATACATTGTTCAGATACAAAAGAGTACGCGTGTGTATACCTTTCGCTAGATGGGGAGTGGCAGCGGATCAAAGGAATGCAATACCCAGGCCGACTCGATCTACTGATGAGAATCTGTAGAGATGGGGGGAAAATGAATGGGATGAGCTATCAACGCGCTCAGTAAGGAAATCAGGCAAGCAAGTAGACATCCATACTATCTACTGAAAATAGTGCTTGCCTTTCCTTCTCTCAATTCAAAAGCATGTTTAAAATATATATAATATAGTACAGATTTAAAATCCCATGTACTAAACACATACTGGTTTATCAATCAGAGGCATTCATGCAAAACAGTGCATATTTAATCATTTAAGAATGCCTTTATATAAAATATGCCATTTACATTCAAAACACAGGAAATATGGCATTTCTCATCACAACAAAAATAAACTGGGTTTCGACCCATCCCTTAGGTCTACTCGTATCATAAAATACATGTGATATATCATGCGAGACTCAGTGGCTAAATGTAATCTCTCTAGACTATGTAAGAGAGCCTCCCCGCCGAACAGAGCCTCCCCGCCTATTCTGGCTTAAAGATGTTGGGCTTAAGGATCTTACTGTAAGAGAACATCTCCGGACTATGTACATATCCTAACATGTGGTGAAATCCCAGGCAACACAGTACTCGGTGTGCGGGTTATCACTGCTGTAACGGGAGGGGGGTCAGTCCATCACAACCGCCAGCTATCAACAACTCTCCTCCACAACTCCACAACACAAAACACGGTACAATGTACTCCATGCCACACACACGGTAGATCGTACTCCGTGGACCCCCAGCCTTATCCCTCGTTCGGGCTCATCAGCTGGTCCTCCAACCCTTATCCCTCGTTCGGGCTCATCAGGTGGATCTCCAACCCTTATCCCTCTTTCGGGCTCATCAGGTTGTTTTTAACATGCCATGTCTCTAAATCCACGTAAGAACATCTCAACAGTGTGACACTCAGTCTACACGGAGGAAATCGTCACGGTTTTTCTAACATGTGTGTATATCACAAAAAACTACAGTGCGCGTCTTGAGTGTGACACATAGTCAACACTCCGCCTCAAAACACTGTATATGCATGTCAAAATATCAACACTAGTGCGAGTGAACCTCCAGCACCAGGTCATGCATCTCATGTAAAACTCGAGTACGAGCTAATCGCTCCAGCACTCTATCATGCACAAATCACATAAAAACTGAGTACGAGCAATGCTCCAATACTCTATCATGCATATCAAATAAATGTAGTGCGAGTCAACCTCCAGCACTAATGTATGTGAAAAACATCTGAAATCAAGTGCGAGTTATGCTCTAGCACGATTGTTTCCACATAATTCAGTAGATGGCTCTTTAAAAATAGGGATGTTAAAAATCACTAAAATCAGCACTATAAAGTGTGCTTAATTTACATCGAGCTCAAAACATTAGCCCATCCACCTACTCTTCTGCTACACAGCAGTAAAAACCACTCAAAACATCATTTCCATGCTTTTTACCACTTTTCCCAAAATTTCACTTTTGCCTAACTAGGGGCAAAATCGTAATTTACCCATATCGGGTCCCTATAATTATTATAGATTTTCTTTGACCCTCAAACAATTTCAGTGAATGTAAAATCCAACGAAAATATGCACAGATATCTCTAGCTACTTGCAAGAGTCCCCTACCTCGGATCACGTCGTGTAACCTCTCTTCCTCTGTGCTGTCTAATCTCGCAGTCCGGTCAACTCTCAATATGACTCTGGAACTGCATTTAATCATTCACTGAGTTAATTACACTTTTCCTACTGTATTACACATTTAATACAGTTTATTTCACTTAAATTGGCCCTTTTACGCTTAATGGGCCTTAATCACGTTAATCGGGCCTTAATCTGTATTAAGCCCGTTCATCAAGGTCTATCGACTCATTGGGCCTATCAATACCCATTGGGTTTTATTCCAAGCTCTTTGGATAGTCCGTATATCATTTACGACATTTTATTCAATTTTCTGAATATAATTCACTAAATCCGAAATTTAATCCGAAATGCGTAAATTAAATCTTAAATACGCATAAATCACATAAATTGTCGTAAATGAGCTTTACTTACCCAAGATTGTGCGATGGTGCGTGAATCGGAGTTCGATCGGGCTTCCGTTCGGAATAAATCGTTGAACTGCACAATTTCGTATATTTAACTCCGGGTCAATTTCTGATTAAATATAATTTAAATAAATTTATCAGAAATTAAATTGGTCACTTTTAACCTCGTATCGACTTACCCGAAGTCCGGTGAAATCTCAAAAATTTTTCTTTTCCTTTTTCTTTCCTTTTTCCTCTTTTTCCCCTTTTCTCCTTGGCTGAACCAGTCCGGTCCGGTTCAGCACAGTCACTTTCCACTGAACCGCCGATCGGTTCAGTACCTTTTTGGTCGTGCTGGCGTCGTCCAGCCGGTTCCCGATGTGCCGCCGCCGCCGTTCGACGCGTCTTGGACAAGGGACCTCTCGGTTGGCCTCGATTGGAGCCAACTCCCGCCGGTGGCCGCCGAATGCCCTTTTTTCCTCCGCGGCTTTCTCCCTTCGATTCGCCGGATTCCGGCGCCGGTGGCTCACGTCCTGGTGGCTGGGAGGTCGCACGGTGCCGGCCTTCCTTTCCCGGTCGCGTGCGTAGCCGCTGGTTGCCGGAGGTGGCTGGTCCGGCAATCTCTTCTCTCCGTCGGTTTGTGCGTTTCTCTCTCCCCGAAAACTCTCTTCGTTTTCTGTTTCCAATTCGTTTCTGTTTTCGTTTTTTTTTTCAATTTATAATTAATTTTTATTATTATTTTACTCATTAAAATAATAATAAAAATTCCAAAAATATCCCAAAAAAATCTCAAAAATTCATATTAAATTCATTTAATCCGTAAATGAATTTATCAGTTTGATTTTACCTTTCCGATATATTTTTTCACTATTTTCGAGCTCATTTTTTGAGACAAAAATTCCAAAAATATTCATTAAATTCATATCTCGATCAATTGGACTCGAAATTCAATATTTTCCTCATTATTGATCAAGATTTCTCGATTTCATATTTTTAATGAAATTTCCTCATCGGATTTATATCGAATTTTGGTCAATTGACCGTTTTATCCCTGTACTTGCTCGAAAATAAATTGAACCCTTATCTCGCTGTTATGTAGCTTACATGCATTTTTAATTCTCAATAAATCGATTGCATGATAGTAAATACTCTTCTTATGATTCAACTATGAAATATAACGTTCGTACGCATAGGAATCAAAAGGTACAAGCTACATACGTAAATCGAAAACTCGGGTCTGACAATCCTCCCCAACTAAAAGAATTTGGTCCTCCAAATTAGAACCAAATCAATCATCAAACAACTGGGGGTGCTTCTCTCGCATCAAGCTCTCTAACTCCCAAGTAGCCTCCTCGGAAGTGTGATGCTGCCATAGTACCTTCACTAACCCGATAGTCTTCGATCTCAAAACCTTCTCCTTCCTATCCAGTATTCTAATCGGCCTCTCAACATATGACATGTCCTCACTGAGCTCCAAAGGCTCATAACTAATCACATGTGCCGGATCCGGGTGATACTTCCTAAGCATCGAAATGTGGAAGACATTGTGCACGCCTGACAAATCTGGTGGCAATGCCAACCTATAAGCCTTATCTCCCACTCGATCAAGTATCTCGAAGAGTCCAATGTAGCGAGGACTCAGCTTACCCCTCTTCCCAAACCTCGCTATACCCTTGGAAGGAGAAACCTTCAGAAACACGGACTCACCAACTGCGAACTCAAGTGGCCTACATCTCCTATCAGCATAACTCTTCTGTCGACTCTGAGCTGTCCTCAATCTCTCAACTATCAACTGAACATCCTCAGAAGCCTGTGTAACCATATCAGGAGCAAAAATCTTACGGTCACCCACTTCTTCCCATCCAATAGGGGAACGACATCTACGGCCATACAAGGCCTCATACGGTGCCATCCCGATACTCGAATGATAACTGTTGTTGTAGGCGAACTCGGCTAGTGGCAAATGATCATCCCAGGAGCCTCTAAAATCCAGCACACATGCTCTCAACATATCCTCCAGAGTCTGTATCGTCCTCTCTGACTGACCATCTGTCTGAGGATGGAAAGCTGTGCTCAAACTCAACTGGGTTCCCATGGCTTCCTGAAAATGTTCCCAAAAGTGGGAAGTGAAGCGGGAATCCCTATCTAAGACAATGCTCACTGGAACACCATGCAACCTCACTACCTCGCGTACATACAACTCTGCCAATGTACTCAGAGTATCGGTAGCTCTCATAGCTAGGAAGTGGGCTGACTTCGTCAGTCTATCAACGATCACCCATATAGCATCGTGATTCCTCTGGGTCCTCGGTAAACCCATCACGAAATCCATGATGATATGCTCCCATTTCCATGTCGGTATAGGTAGAGGCTGCAACAATCTTGCAGGTTTCCGATGCTCTACCTTCACCTGCTGACATACGAGACATCTCGCCACAAAATCTACCACATCTCTCTTCATACCTGACCACCAGTACACCTTCCGGAGGTTCTGATACATCTTGTCACTCCCCGGATGCAACGTGTACCTCGATGAATGAGTTTCTGACAATATCAATCTCCTGAGCTCTGGGTCCTCGGGAACACACAATCTCCCTCTGTACCTTAGTAGTCCATCAGAACTCAACTCAAAATCTATCGCTGTGCCCCTCTGCATCTGACCAATCACATCGATGCACTGCAGATCTGTCTGCTGAGCCTGTCTGATCCTATCCAACAGATCTGGCTCTAAGCGTAGACTCGCAATCATACAATCCGCATCTCTGTCCAAAGGCACAACTCCCAAACTGAGGCTAGCAAACTGCTCTAGCAGCTCGTGCTCCCTGACCATCATATACGATACCATCCCAAGGCTCTTCCTACTCAAAGCATCTGCTACAACATTAGCCTTACCCGGATGATAAAGTATCTCACAATCATAATCCTTCAGAAACTCTAGCCATCTTCTCTGTCTCATGTTCAGCTCCTTCTGTGAGAACAGGTACTTGAGGCTCTTGTGGTCGGTAAAAATCTGAAACTTCTCACCATACAAGTAATGACGCCATACCTTCAACGCAAACACTACTGCTACTTACTCTAAATCGTGGGTCGGATAGTTCTTCTCATGGTCCTTCAACTGTCTGGATCCATAAGCAACTACCCTCCCATCCTGCATCACCACACAGCCCAGTCCCTGATGCGAAGCATCGGTATATACTGAAAATCCTCCTGAGCTGGTAGGAATAGTGAGGATCGGAGCGGTGGTCAATCGACTCTTCAGCTCCTGAAAACTCCTCTCACAATCCTCATCCCACACGAATGCAACATTCTTCCGAATGAGACGTGTCAACGGAGCAGCCAACTTCGAAAATCCCTCAACGAACCTCCGATAGTACCCTGCTAAACCTAGAAAACTCCTGATCTCGGTAACTGTCCTCGGCTGTTCCCACTGAACTACAGCCTCAATCTTGGATGGATCTACTGATACACCATCCCTCGACACTACATGTCCCAAAAACGAGATCTCTGTCAACCAAAAATCACACTTGCTGAGTTTAGCATACAACTGCTGCCCTCGTAGAGTCTGTAATACAATCCTGAGGTGCTCCTCATGCTCCTCCTCGGATCTCGAATATACTAATATGTCATCGATGAATACGATAACAAACTGATCCAAATATGGCTTGAACACATCGTTCATCAAAGCCATGAAAGCTGCGGGAGCATTCGTCAGTCCGAATGGCATAACTAGGAACTCATAGTGGCCATATCGAGTCCTAAATGCTGTCTTGGGTACATCTCCACTCCGAACTCTCAACTGATGATACCCAGACCTCAGATCAATCTTAGAAAAGACCTGCGCTCCCCGAAGCTGATCTAGTAAGTCATCAATGCGTGGAAGGGGGTATCTATTCTTGATGGTAGCCTTATTCAACAATTTGTAATCTATACACAATCGGAGACTTCCATCCTTCTTCCTCACAAACAGAACCGGTGCTCCCCATGGTGAAACACTCGGTCTAATAAAACCCCTATCCAACAGCTCCTGTAACTGTCTCTTGAGCTCCTCCAGCTCAACTAAGGCCATGTGATACGGTGGTCTCAAAATAGGCTCAGTACTAGGCACCAAATCTATACAGAACTCCATCTCTCTGTCTGGTGGTAACCTTGGTAACTCATCCGGGAAAACATCTGGGTACTCACTGACCACAGGAATATCTACCAACTCCGGATGTACCTTATCCGTATCCACTACGTACGCAATGAAACCTTCAAGATATTTATCTCTCAGTCAGCAAAATATTTTTATTTATTAACAACATATTTATTTCTTTCATTTCTTCCTATCAAACTTTACAATAACTTTCGTAGGGTTAGGAAACATAACTGTCTTAGCATAACAATCTAAAACAGCATGGTTTGCAGATAACCAATCCATACCTAATATTACATCAAAGTCACTCATACTTAGCAATATTAGATTGACTGTCATATCCTTTTCCCCTACTCTTAACTTACAATCGTTATACACATGCTCAACTAGCTGACTGGAATCCATAGGCGTACTAATCAACATCATCATCTTTAAAGGAGTACGCTTTACATGCTTTTCTAACTTACATGCAAATGATGGTGATACAAATGAATGTGTGGCACCAGGATCAATTAAAACATATGTTTCTAAATCATAAATCAAGATGTTACCTCGAATCACATCCGTAGAAGCATCAGCTGTGTCCTGGTCCAAAGCATGTACTCGCCTTCGACCCATCACCTGCTTCCCCTTCTCCTCTGCTGTCGCTCTACCTCTCTGAGCCGACGTACCAGCTGGAGCTCTATCATGCTCCCTGCCCTTCTGTGGGGCAATCACATATGTCTCTGGGCACTCTCTAGCAATATGGCCCTGTTTCCCACATCGAAAACACATAACAGGGCTCAACAGACAAGGTCTACCGCCATGATATCTACCACATCGGCTGCACTGATCAGTAGTAGGCCTCGGTCCTCCAATCACAATGCCCTTCGCCGGAGCTATGGTCGGGTATGTAGGAGGTCTGACTGGTCGCTCTCGCACCTCCTCTATCCGTGGTCCCTTACCGAAGAGTCTCCTCCCTCCTCGATAACTGAACCCTCTATCTCTAGCCGACCTCTTCCTCTCTCTATCTCGGCGCACTGCATCATCATATGTACTAATGTCCAGTGGTACCAATTTAGACCGCAACACCGGTCTCAATCCGTCAATAAATCTGCAGACCTTCCTGGTCTCGCTGTACATGGTATCGGGATCATATCTCCCCAGGACCAAAAATTTGGTCTCATACTCATCCACTGTGAGACTCCCCTGGCTCAATCCCAAAAACTCAGCCTGCAGTCTACGCTGCGCAGTATTAGGAACAAACTGCCTCCTGAAGGCCTCTAGAAACATCTCCCAACTAATCTCAGCATGTCGGGCTCTCAATATCGGCCTGGTGGACTTTCACCAATGCTCTGTCGTTCCCTTCAGTAGGAACGCAGCAAATGCGACTCTCTCAGAAGTCGTACACTCAAAAAAATCGTACAACTTCTCCATCTTGCCAATCCACTCCTCAGCACTGGCTGGGTCCTTGACCCCTCAAAAAGATGGAGGTCCAAGCTTTTGGAACTGTCGCAACCGATCCAAATCACACCCATATCCTCTACCACCCTGAGCTGGTGGGGGTGTAGGAGTATCAGTAGTCGTGGCCTCTGTACAGGCTGCGCAGGTGTATTAGGTGCAACTGCCTCCCCTGTCGCAGTCTCTGCATCCTACCTCTATCTACCTGGCAAAGTCTGTACCAACAACCCTACTATCACCTCCAGGCTATGCTCTATCCTTGTGAAGCGTGCCTCAGTCGTATCTGGTACCTCAGCAGTACCTGGGGGTGTATGGGTAGTCGAAGACTCACCCTGGCTAGCCGGCCTACCTCTACGGCCTCCAGCCCTACCCCTCGCCCCTCTACCACGGCGGGTATTAGCCATAATGGCTCAATTCCTGCATTCACAAACATTAATTTGTCAACTTCACATTTGTATACACAATTGTAACTGAACAAAACACAGTGATTTGGGGATGTACATTTTCCTAATTACAAATGCCTAGACACATCAGACTAACTACGCTCTGATACCACTCTGTCACGCCCTCCTCCCACACGCGACTTTACCAAAAACCACAATAAATTTTTCACTTTTTGCTTACCTTTATCTCCTCAACAGTTGGGCTGTGAATAGGCATCAGTCTTCTCATCCATACATACCTTACCATTCTTTCTCGTATCATACATACATGACTTTCATATCATAAGTAAATTCATATACTTAAATATAATTACATCATTACATTTACATCCCCAACATTAAAACCGTATACATCACTGTGTTTATACATTGTTCAGTACAAAAGAGTACGCGTGTGTATACCTTTCGCTAGATGGGGAGTGGCAGCGGATCAAAGGAATGCAATACCCTGGCCGACTCGATCTACTGATGAGAATCTGTAGAGATGGGGGGAAAATGAATGGGATGAGCTATCAACGCGCTCAGTAAGGAAATCAGGCAAGCAAGTAGACATCCGTACTATCTACTGAAAATAGTGCTTGCCTTTCCTTCTCTCAATTCAAAAGCATGCTTAAAATATATATAATATAGTACAGATTTAAAATCCCATGTACTAAACACATACTGGTTTATCAATCAGAGGCATTCATGCAAAACAGTGCATATTTAATCATTTAAGAATGCCTTTATATAAAATATGCCATTTACATTCAAAACACAGGAAATATGGCATTTCTCATCACAACACAAATAAACTGGGTTTCGACCCATCCCTTAGGTCTACCCGTATCATAAAATACATGTGATATATCATGCGAGACTCAGTGGCTAAATGCAATCTCTCTAGACTATGTAAGAGAGCCTCCCCGCCGAACAGAGTCTCCCCGCCTATTCTGGCTTAAGGATGTTGGGCTTAAGGATCTTACTGTAAGAGAACATCTCCGGACTATGTACATATCCTAACATGTGGTGAAATCCCAGGCAACACAGTACTCGGTGTGCGGGTTATCACTGCTGTAACGGGAGGGAGGTCAGTCCATCACAACCGCCAGCTATCAACAACTCTCCTCCACAACTCCACAACACAAAACACGGTACAATGTACTCCATGCCACACGCACGGTACATCGTACTCCGTGGCCCCCAGCCTTATCCCTCGTTCGGGCTCATCAGCTGGTCCTCCAACCCTTATCCCTCGTTCGGGCTCATCAGGTGGATCTCCAACGCTTATCCCTCGTTCGGGCTCATCAGGTTGTTTTTAACATGCCATGTCTCTAAATCCACGTGAGAACATCTCAACAGTGTGACACTCAGTCTACACGGAGGAAATCGTCACGGTTTTTCTAACATGTGTGTATATCACGAAAAACTATAGTGTGCGTCTTGAGTGTGACACACAGTCAACACTCCGCCTCAAAACACTGTATATGCATGTCAAAATATCAACACTAGTGCGAGTGAACCTCAGCACCAGGTCATGCATCTCATGTAAAACTCGAGTACGAGCTAATCGCTCCAGCACTCTATCATGCACAAATCACATAAAAATTGAGTACGAGCAATGCTCCAATACTCTATCATGC
The DNA here is from genome assembly GCA_033439115.1 of Firmiana major. Lineage (NCBI taxonomy): Eukaryota > Viridiplantae > Streptophyta > Magnoliopsida > Malvales > Malvaceae > Firmiana > Firmiana major. The sequence continues at coordinate 13,905,069 of CM065907.1, forward strand.
ATGTCAAATAAATGTAGTGCGAGTCAACCTCCAGCACTAATGTATGTGAAAAACATCTGAAATCAAGTGCGAGTTATGCTCTAGCACGATTGTTTCCACATAATTCGGTAGATGGCTCTTTAAAAATAGGGATGTTAAAAATCACTAAAATCAGCACTATAAAGTGTGCTTAATTTACATCGACCTCAAAACATTAGCCCATCCACCTACTCTTCTGCTACACAGTAGTAAAAACCACTCAAAACATCATTTCCATGCTTTTTACCACTTTTCTCAAAATTTCACTTTTTGCCTAACTAGGGGTAAAATCGTAATTTACCCATATCAGGTCCCTATAATTATTATAGATTTTCTCTGACCCTCAAACAATTTCAGTGAATGTAAAATCCAACGAAAATATGCACAGATATCTCTAGCTACTTGCAAGAGTCCCCTACCTCGGATCACGTCGTGTGACCTCTCTTCCTCTGTGCTGTCTAATCTCGCAGTCCGGTCAACTCTCAATATGACTCTGGAACTGCATTTAATCATTCACTGAGTTAATTACACTTTTCCTACTGTATTACACATTTAATACAGTTTATTTCACTTAAATTGGCCCTTTTACGCTTAATGGGCCTTAATCACGTTAATCGGGCCTTAATCCGTATTAAGCCCGTTCATCAAGGTCTATCGACTCATTGGGCCTATCAATACCCATTGGGCTTTATTCCAAGCTCTTTGGATAGCCCGTATATCATTTACGACATTTTATTCAATTTTCTGAATATAATTCACTAAATCCGAAATTTAATCCGAAATGCGTAAATTAAATCTTAAATACGCATAAATCACATAAATTGTCGTAAATGAGCTTTACTTACCCGAGATTGTGCGATGGTGCGCGAATCGGAGTTCGATCGGGCTTCCGTTCGGAATTAATCGTCGAACTGCATAATTTCGTATATTTAACTCCGGGTCGATTTCTGATTAAATATAATTTAAATAAATTTATCAGAAATTAAATTGGTCACTTTTGACCTCGTATCGACTTACCCGAAGTCTGGTGAAATCTCAAAAAATTTTCTTTTCCTTTTTCTTTCCTTTTTCCTCTTTTTCCCCTTTTCTCCTTGGCTGAATCGGTCCGGTCCGGTTCAGCACAGTCACTTTCCACTGAACCGCCGACCGGTTCAGTACCTTTTTGGTCGTGTCGACGTCGTCCAGTCGGTTCCCGATGTGTCGCTGCCGCCGTTCGACGCGTCTTGGACAGGGGACCTCTCGGTTGGCCTCGATCGGAGCCAACTCCCGCCGGTGGCCGCCGAATGCCCTTTTTTCCTCCGCGGCTTTCTCCCTTCGATTCGCCGGATTCCGGAGCCGATGGCGCAGGTCCTGGTGGCTGGGAGGTTACACGGTGCCTGCCTTCCTTTCCCGGTCGCGTGCATGGCCGCTGGTTGCCGGAGGTGGCTGGTCCGACAATCTCTTCTCTCCGTCGGTTTGTGCGTTTCTCTCTCCCCGAAAACTCTCTTCGTTTTCTGTTTCCAATTCGTTTCTGTTTTCATTTTTTTTTCAATTTATAATTAATTTTTATTATTATTTTATTCATTAAAATAATAATAAAAATCCCAAAAATATCCCAAAAAAATCTCAAAAATTCATATTAAATTCATTTAATCCGTAAATGAATTTATCAGTTTGATTTTACCTTTCCGGTATATTTTTTCACTATTTTCGAGCTCATTTTTTGAGACAAAAATTTTAAAAATATTAATTAAATTCATATCTCGATCAATTGGACTCGAAATTCAATATTTTCCTCGTTATTGATCAAGATTTCTCGATTTCATATTTTTAATGAAATTTTCTCATCGGATTTATATCGAATTTTAGTCAATTGACCGTTTTATCCCTGTACTTGCTCGAAAATAAATTGAACCCTTATCTCGCTGTTATGTAGCTTACATGCATTTTTAATTCTCAATAAATCGATTGCATGATAGTAAATACTCTTCTTATGATTCAACTATGAAATATAACGTTCGTACGCATAGGAATCAAAAGGTACAAGCTACATACGTAAATCAAAAACTCGGGTCTGACAGGTTTAACTAACAATAATCAACAGAAGCAAAAGAACTGTTACTGTCACATATAATGCCAAAATTCATCATTTCTTTCACCAACTTTTCAATTTCATCCTTTTAGATGCTAGAAAAATGATAGGGCCTTATTTTAAAAGCCTGAGCTTCATTAACCGGTGAATTTTGTGATCCTATTTCCTAAGATGTGGTAAACCTTGTAGAGTTTCAAAAATAACAGCATAATAAGATATCAGCTCTTGTAAGTATACTAGCAGGTTACTAACATCTAGCCCTTACGGCTAACCAAGCTCCTAAACATCAGTCATTAGCATGGCACAGGGTCTTATAACTCCTCCATTTAACTTGTTGAATTGTTTCTTAGAGATCAATTTCATGGGAATAGTAGTTAGTCCTTGTAATACAATTCAATTATTTTCTACAACAAACTGCATGGTTAGCGTAGAAAAATCCCATAAGATAGACCTAGTTGTTTGAGCCATTGCACTCCTAACACCAAATCATAACCTCTAAGTGGTAACACCAAGAAATTAACTTCATTTTGAAACCCGTGAGACTCCCAACTAACCTTCTTACACTACTTCTGAGCCCACATTCGATCACCATTGGCCATTGTGACACTTATTCCTATTACTTACTAAGTTGGCCATCCTACACTCTTGACCACTGATTGGTCCAAGAAGTTGTAGGTACTACCACTGTCGATAAGAATGACTACATATTGCTTCTTAATTTTGCCCCTAAGTCGCATAGTTTGTGAATCACCAGTTTCAGCAAAGGTATGTAAGGAAATAATATGGGGTAAATTCTCTTGAGTCCATATTGATCTGGTGTACCCCCATCGCTATCATTATTTCCTCAATTTCAAGTCCTTGGTCTTTAGCCCCTTCCACTAACATCTGGTAAAGTTGTGAACATATGCATTTATGACCCATAGTAAATTTCACTTCACACCACATGCACAACATCTTCCTTATCCTTTCTTTCTTCTACTATTTAATGGGAATTTTAGTATTGTTAGTAGTTGGCAACTCCAACCTAGTGTTTTGTGCTTTGAATCTTACCTCGGGTTTTGTATTCTAGTGTATATGAAATTTGTTGTTGGTGTAGGTAGTAAGGGAGGATCGATTTTCTGTGGTGGTTGATTTATAAAAAGAACTTAGTTTGGGTTTAAAGCATTTCTATATAGTATAAAAGTCCTTTTAGGGGTATTAAAGTTTACGACTCGACCTGTTTAGCAAGGTGCAGGGCATGAGATAGTGTTTTTGGATTAAACAATATCACTTGCTTAGAAATCTCAGATTTAAAATTGCTAATAAAAATTCCCAAAGCATAATCATCAGTAAGCCTCAACTGATTCAATAATCTTTCAAAATCATCATAATATTCATCAATAGAGTCAACATGCCTCAAGCTAACAAGTTCACATATAGGATCAGTATAATTATTATCATTGAACCTAATATGCATTCATCAATATAATTATACCACTTTACCTTACTGAGATCACCTTGATTCCGCATGTACTATTGGAGCCATTGGAGTGCTTTCCCATCTAGGTGCATCATGACCACCCGAACCTTGTCCTGAAGCTTGGTTCGATCAACAATAAAGAACCGATGCATCTGCAATTGCCAGCCTCTGAAGTTGCTGTCACAACCTTATTTATCCAATTCGTTTAAAAATCACTGCTAATTTTTTTTTGCGTTTTCCTTTTTCCTTACCCGGTCGTGAACAACTCATCACCACACAGTTGGGCTGTGAGTCAATAATAATCCACTCTTAACATTCCCAATTAATAAAAGTGATGTCATACATTTGAAGTTAAATCATTCGTTTATACAGAACATGTTTACTGACATCTACATCCCCCATATTTACAATTCAAATGACTATTATGCTTTTACAATTGTTTAGATACAAAAGGAATCTTCATGTGTATACCTCTTAGCGATGGATGGCTGCGGATATCCAAAATACAACATCTCAGTCTTCACTGGGCTGCTATGTACGCTCTGTAGGGGGAAAAGTAGAGAGGGATGAGCAACCACACGCTTAGTAAGGCAATAATGCAAGCATGGTAGATAACTACTCTATCTACATGCTGATAGAGTTATGCATAAATCATTTATAACAGGAGCATGAGGAATTAAAACTGTGTCATATGAGTATACATATATCAAGTATTTAAATCATGGAAATTGGAATATAAAACATGGTAAAATCATCATGTACAAACCACCTCATGCTATCAATCGTCAAATCTCATAGAAAATGGCAATTCTTTTAAGAAACATCCTTTTGAAATCACAACTCTTTCTCAAATACATACAATCCCATCACAAATCATTTTCTCATTCACGAACATCATTACCATTTCACAAATCAAATCCCACAAGGCTCGACCCCTCCCTCGGGTCTACCCTGGACTGTCAAAATCACACTCAAGTATCAAGACCATGTGGTATTATGTAATAAGCAAGGAGATAGGTCACTATATCTCGACTGACTACGTTGGCCAAATATGTCGTAAATCATTCCAGACCACACGGATCCCGGTGTGCGGGGTATCATGCTGGAACGAAGGTGGGTTAGTTCTCCGCCAGACTTTCTCATCAATATCTCAACCACGTGGTACATTGTACTCCATGTGATATATACGGTACATCATACTCCGCGGACCCATAACATGGTTGGGGGTGCCTGCGTTAAGTCTTCTCTACCCCATACCGAGTGAAACCTCTAGTATCAAGTGCACGTGGGAGTACTCTTAATACCAGATCCTAGCCCCTCATGGCCTTGCTTGCCCCTGTTGGGTTCTCTGATTCAGGTTTTAGCCCCTCACCCTCACCCCACTCAAGAGGTCTGTTGGGCCTGTTGGGTTCCCTGAATAGATTAGTACCAGGTCCTAGCCCCTCACCCTCACCTCACTCAAAAGGTCTGTTAGGCCTGTTGGGTTCCCTGAATATCAATCCGTATTACCCTCACCACGGTATCATACATACCATAGTGTGAAAACCTGCGCGAGCTACGCTATAGCACGAATTCATGCATTATAAAGAAATTACCTCGTACGAGCAATGCTCTAGTACTGCATTTATGCATAAAATATGAAGAAAACCACGTATGAGCATAGCTCCAGTATGGTTATATGCATAAGAAATCCACTCGAAATCCACGTACGAGGAAAAGCTCCAGTACGGTTTATAAAACATTACCACAATTCAAATTCAAGTGCGAGCTAAGCTCCAACACGTTTCAAACATGTGAAAACATCAATATACAGTGCGAGCTAGGCTCCAGCACGGTTTCATTCACATAAAACAGGATAGGCAGCTCATAACCAACCAAAACATTCACAACTCATGCTTAGCACCTCACATGTACTATTTTACAAAACGTTCAAACATTTGCCAGCCTATTAGTCAATTTACTTAAAACAAAGCAAGGTGTTATGTGAAAACATTCAAAACACGTGATTTATGCAATTATTAGCCTTATTATCCCACTTCTTTACAATACCATTTCAAACAACCAAATCTCATACAAATACTCGTAGTAATTTCCATACATTGTCAAACACATTTTCTATAAACTCATGCATATTTCCAAAGCCCTATATGCCCACATAATATGAGTAGCTACCTCTATATACTTACAAAATTCCCTTACTTGGAATTGTGACGTGTGATTCCACTTCCTTAAAGCTGCGTACTCGTGCGGTCTGATTCGTCTCCAACGATCTCCCTGGAACTGCACATAAACGTATTTCACAACATTTTAGCCTATTATAATCCAACACTTGCGTTTATTATAGTCGATTCGACCTATAGTCTCTATTAACGCTTATGAGGCCTCGTTTCCTTACTCTACCCATAACTTGAGTCTATGGATCCTCTTAGGCCTATTAACTCATTCTAAATCGATATTAGATCGATGCTAAGTCCATAGTGTTCGTATTTCATTGATTTCTTCACTATGGCATTTATCAAGCATTTACATACTCATTTTCCACAAATCCTCTAAACTCTCAATGTGGCTTCATTTAACCACTACGAATCATTCGTATTACTTCAATAACAACTTATCATAATCCACAAACCACCAACTCATCAAAATCACACTTTCTTACACTAAATTCATCCCATTTTCTAGGTTACCTTAGTTCCATCATAACCTAGGTAGTTTTGACTATCAACTCACATGCAAATCAACCCTAAAACCATTAAATAGACAATGTACTTGGGCTGAAGTGTTAGAAACTTACCAATCTAGTTCCTCTTCTTGCTCCAAAGGGAAATGTTCCTTGCTCCTTCAATACCAACAATGAGGTTTTGATTCCCAACTATGTTGTTCTCTTCTTTAAGATAAACAACTTTGTATCTGATAGCTCCCCTTCAATTCTTACTGGAAATGACTGATTTTAGAGAGATAAAATCTAGGTTTTGGGTGGAAAAATGGAAAGGATAGTTCTATCTCGAAAAAATGCAGATTTCACTGCTCCTTTTTATAGAAATCACTTGATGAGATCGATCTGTCGAAGCACAAGATCGATCTAGTCCCCTTAAATCTCTCATTTTTACTCCAATTTGAATGCATGAGATCGATCTGTCGAAAGCTTGAGATTGATCTGTCTTAGGCAGTAGCTTAAGAAGATCGATCTGTATCCAGGGGAGATCGATTTGCTCCAACCCGAGAGCTAAGGAAATCGATCTGTTTGCTTTAAGAATCGATCCTCATTTTACAAAATGTTTAGCAGATCGATCTGGCTCCATTGGATATCGATCTGCACCGTTCTTATTGCTTGAATAAGAGCATTTTGGCTCTTCCAGATCGATCTCTCATCCTTTGAGATCGATCTTGCCTTCATATTTTCCAAATTTTCTGCAGTTTTTCTACAGCAACTCACACCAAACTTCCTTAATTTGCTATCATGGTCATTTTCTCATCCAACCACCTTTAAGACTTGAAAATGGCATCCATTCATACTTTATACACATTAGAACTTGTGTGTATTCATGGCATAGACAAAGGTATACCATGCCAAGCTAAATGGAAGTACAACTTCATTCCATTTTACCACACTACTCATTTTGAGTTCCAATCACATTCATCACTTATAAAAGTCCATTTCTCCATATTCATATAAAATGAAACTTGTGTGTACATTACAAACTCATGTTACAAGTATGTACATCAAATCAATGGACTTATATCATTTATGCTTTACATTGTAAATACATCACCATACTCTTGATTTCATAAAGTTTACATCCAAAAATACAGGTCTTACAGTTGCTGCCATCAAATCTGGGGCATTCGAGGTTAATATGCTTGGTTTGACACGTAATGGTGTCATTCAAATCAAAAGCTCTATGATCATTCACTATCTTCAACATAGACCTCTGTTTTGGATCTCTAGAGCTGCTACTCTCTGAACCAACTACAAGAGCTTCTCTAAAAGAGTTTTTGATTATGCATCAACTTTTCCAGCGTGCTCCATTTCCCTGTCCGTAGTTTCCAAACTAGACCTAATCTCCAGCTGAAACTCAAATTGAGCTGCTCAACAGTGATGGTGAGCTTGGCATCCATTTTCTCCAATTTTTTTTGCATGACCCTTAACTCCTTTGTTTTAGTTGCCATCCGCTATAGCCAGGATTCGAAGCTCTAATACGAATGATATGAACTACCAAAGATCGTAAGGCCACTGATGCTGTGTTTGTAATCTTCCTCGAGCTTCTCTACCAACAATGGAGGTAACTGTGTGGAATTTTGTTACCCACAGTTTATGTGAAAGCAAGAAAATAGGAGAATGTAGTTGAGAGAGAGAAGAGTGAAAGAAAATATTCAAAACTTTTTCTGTAATTGGTGAATTCTAGAATGAATCACCAGCCCTTTTTTCACTAATTTAATTTGGAAGAGAATGTTACTAAGTCATGAAGTTCTTGTCTGCAAGCCTATTGGCTGATACATGCATGTAAAATATATTGTTTAAAATAACCAAAACTAATCAAACTAGCATTATTTAAATCTATTCTGTTTGGTCTGTAACATTATGAAACTTAAGCTACAAGCATGGTCATGATCATGATACAATGTAACCTCCCAAAGGCTTCATAGCTACTTATGTGGATTATTGTCAAAGACTATCACACTTATGGGGTTTAGGATTTAAGACTAAGAAGATCAAGTATCATCAACAATGAGCAACCTTAGATTACAATATCAAAAGGTTAGTATGGTTCTTGAACCCTTTATCATAATTCTTGATATATATTTGCATGATATTAAATGTTATTGATCAAAAAGATGTATTGGAATTGGTTTCTTAAGGTATAAATTTTTCTTTTTATTGTTGTAAATCTTTGTATGTTCATGTATGATCCATCTATGCATGACCCAAGAAACTTATACATACATCAACAGAGACCAACTCCAACAACCAAAATCAAAATCTTTAAGAGCATTCAAGTCATCTAAAGCAAAAATTCATCCATCTTTCTATTATTCATACATCTATCTTCTTTGTACTTAATTTGCAAACATTCAATCTTCTTAGAGGTTACACACTCATTTATCAAATTCTTGATTCCAAGAGGAGTGTAATCCTTGAGTGATCCTTGTATAGGATTAGGGAAAACTCCTAGGAGTTTGTGGGATAAAGGTTTTACCTTAACCTTGAAAGGTAACTTGTAGAGCTTTATACCATAAACGAGAAAAGGTATTTGTATTTTCTTGCAAAATAATGGTTTGGAATTTCTTGTCAAGATCAAGGGAGAGGATGTAAATAAGTGGATGGTCTAACCTCTATAAATACTTGTGTTTATTTTTTTAAATCTATCTTTCATCTTTTAAGTTATTTATTTGCTTAATTGAATTGTTTGTGTTGTAATTTTTAATTGGTCATTAATCTTGCAAATTTTAATAGTAAACCAATTCACCTTCTTTTATTACGCTCTTCGAGTTACACTTTTCTAACATCATAAACGTATAGAGTTAGATCTGACTAAACTGCAAAACTCTGCAGCAATTTAGTAACGTATAGAATTTATTTTTCGGAGCAGGAGAAAATTATGATGTTATTCACAGACCATTACAAAAGCAAGTTTTCTATTGCTTTTATTTCTGTTGTTATATATTGCAAATTTGCAATTCACCTTTTGAACATTTTTGCCCATATCCATAAGTTTATAATAATAATAATATAATTAAAAGAAGAACCATGATCACTATTTGTAGCTTATTATAGTTTTCTGACATATGGCTTTGCTTTTCCCTATTTTTACAGTACTATTCAGCTTTAAAATCTGAGCTATGTTGCGAATTCATTGCTAAAAACTAAGGTGGAAGAAAAATTATCCATTCATTTTTATTTTTTATTTTTAAAATTAATTTTATTATATTTCGTAATAATTATTTTTTATTTTAAATTTATTAACATCAATTTTACCGTTGATCTAAATTAATTCTTAGTAAAAGAAACATTTCTTATAACAGTGTGTTCTTTTACTATGTCATCACATAAAAGAGGACCCTGTCTTTTTTTTATTATTATTATTATCTTTTGTAGTTTTTTAAATTTAATGAGCCAAACCACACTCATGAGTTGAGCCTGTTACGGCCTTGAGGCTTGAGCCCACGACCTAAACCCAAAATTAAAGAAGGCCATAAACGGAAAATAAAAAGATATCGAGGATAAAATTGTGATGACAAGAAAAATGAAGGTGAGACTAGGTTAGGGTTAGTAACGCTTCTACCCTTTATAAATGACAAACCCAATGTGTTCATCCGTCGACTGTATCTTTTTCTCGGTGTTCCTTTTTCCCTCGGTTCTGCTTCTTATTTTTAATCTTATGTAGGTTTTCGGCAATGATGAGGAATTAAAGAAAGTCATGCACCACGCTGATTCTAAAGTGCTGATAATTTCTTTCAACCCATATTCTTTCTGAGCTCTTTTCCCTTTTTTTTTTTAACTAACTGTTTTTTCTTTCCAGTATCTGATTCATCTTCATTAAACCGTTTTTGGCCCTTTAGTTTTTCAATTGAAAATATTAAAATAAAAAAAAGAACCAAGTGATGTGATCTTCTTTGGCGAGAAGATTGAACCAGGATGCGGACCGTACAGCTTTTTCGGCTTCTGGGGATAACTTTTGGTATCTGATGGTTCCTCTCTTTTAGATTTTTCCGTTCTTTTTCTTTCTTCAATAGATCTTGGGTTGTTGTAGTTCTTATTGTTTTTGGAAAATTCTACGGGCTTTTTCAGCACTGTTTGTTTGACACCAAATCTTTGATATTTCCACGCTTAAATTTTAAGCCCATGACTTGGATTTAAGAAAATCAAGTCAGGAAATAAATTCATAGTTTTTTGACAGAGATCTATTAGGGCATTTTTGCAGGTGCGGAAGCATCAAGTCAATAATGCATGCCATAATCCTTTTTGGTCAATACACTCATAACTCTGATTCTACTTTTGATTATCTATGTTTCGTAATTTGCTCGGCGAACGAGTATTCATGTTTTCTTTGTAGGCACCAGATGGTGCATCATTAGACGGTTTGGCAAAACCTGTTTCAATTTTTTTTTCTTTGGGATCTATAGTTTTATGGCACATTTGATTAAATCTAATTTTTTTTAAAAGAAGAATAATAATAGTAATTAGATCAAATGACTTGGTTTAGCCTCATTACTATATATTGTTTCTTTGTATTTTAGTTTTTTGAAACTAGTTTGGGTTGAATTTAGATAATGGAGTAAAGAATTAAAGGTGAGTTTAAGTCTGACTTAATTTGATTTTTACATTTAATGTTTTTGTTCAAATATTGTTTTATAATATAATTAATAAGCTTGAGTTCATTCTAATTCGTCTCAATATTACTAATTTTTTAAGAAAATATAGCAAAAATTTTAAAAAATTAATATACATATTATTTAATGAATATAGTTCATTAAGTTTATATATATTCTTACAAAAATAATTATAAAAGTTTAGAAACTTGAAAAGATAATATAAGTTTCTATTAAATTGTAAAAGAAGTTCATTAAACTGCATTAGCATAAATCTATTTTAAAAGAATTATAATTATTGGATTAGATAGGGATAAAATTGGATTTTAAATAGTAAATTCAAATACGATTTAATTTTTAAGGGAGCTTTAATTTTTAATTCCAAATTTGTTTAACATCTAAAATTTTTATTCAAACTTGTCAAAAATTAATTAAGTTTAAAGATTAAGAAGAGTAATCCTATCCTTAAATAAGTTTTAATGTATTGTATCATTGGATTATGAAATTTAATTAAATAATCATCTTTAGATTTGGTGAGAGACGAGAATATTGATTTGATAAAATTATATTTTAATTAATTGATATGATTTTGATTTTTCTTATTTGTCATCTACAATGACAAGTTTTAATCACATTTAAATATCATGTTTCGAAAGATGCAACAAAAGGTCGAAGGTTAATTTTTTTCTTTCACATTAAGTTTGTTTACGAATCAGTGTAATTTTAGATTCTAATGTAGAAAACTATAAAGACTATGGTTTAAGACTACTTTTACATACGATCATCATAAAACCGAAATTACGACTTCTACATACGATCCACAATTTATTGGTAACAATCTATTTTAAACTGTGAATTTATTCTCGTATCATAAGGGGTATGTTTCCTATCTTGAATGCGTTCTTTTTTTTCCTAGTTAACCTTCAATGTATCAAACAGCCAAAAAATTGCTAAAAATTTAAATTATTTACCCTTCCAAAATATACACTTAGCAAATAATATCAATATTTTATTGATAATGATAAATTAAGCAGTATTAATTTATTTATATCTCAAATGCAGTAAATTTTGTAATGTAAAGTCGTATTATCTTAATACTCATCTCAAAATATAATACTATCCAAAAATAGCATTCGAAAATATATACCCAAATATATATAGTGGGCTATGAGATCTATAGAGAAGGTGCTTGCAAACTTAGCTCAATCTAAAAGCATGTAAAAGAGTTTAATGAGCGAAATTCAGTAAATTACTTATATAAAAGCAGAGTTAGGATCATACGATTTCATATGTCATTCACACACAACCTATAAAAGTATAGGTTCCAAAATCCAATAATGAACAAATCAATATCATATACCGATCACACTTATGTACTAGGACTTTATAAAATGCAAGGTATTTTAGGGGTATCAATTAGAATGGTACTTTGAAGTATTTCATTTCCCCACTACCTTGATGTATGACAAAACAATCCTATCATATATTCAATAAATACTCAAATATCATAACATGGCAGAATTTAATGCGGCATGCATAATCATATCATAATTCTTATTTTGAAAACATATACAAACGTTTTTGAATGTTCACATACTTAAAAACATACATGATATCAAAATAGTTTGAATGCTAAAATATTAAACATCTGAGATGTCAAATCATGTCATGTATGTTCTCAAAATAATAACTGATACTAAATATTCTAAAAACAATGCCATGTACTAAATCTTGTTAAACTAATATTAAAATCATGTTTAATGCACCAGGTTCAAAAGTAGATAATCTGATACAAGCTTTTAACAACAAAGCTTTAGTAGTGCTCAAAACCAAAGTTTGAAAGTTAGATATGGTTTCTGAATGATATGGCAAAATCAGATCTGATTATATCAATAATATTATACACTTATCCCTACTGTAGTTATCAATGAGTCTGACTACCCTGGACAAGGTGCAACCTATGGGTATAGATTTATAAACCCTAGCCCAACTGATTAGGAGTGACCAGGATCTGCTTAAGACATGTGTATGATAAGCTCGAAAATGCACTAGTGAGTGACCTCCAACTAAGCATGTCTAATAGTGCCCTATTGATACGATTGATACGAATGATAAGCCATATTTTGAAAAGCGAAAATTTTGGAAAGTTTAGATAGTTTTGAAAATTTTGAATTTCTTATAGTTCTGATATGTTCGGACAAATCCGATAAAATCTGAAAAATCTAATAGTCTTGAAGAATCTAAAGTTTCTGATAATTTCCAAAATACAAAAAGTTTATGAAATACGAAAAGTTATGAAATTCCAACACTTAACATGTGCATTTATAAATCAATGCAACATTCCAAATTGTATAAATTCTATGAAATGCATAAAAGTGTCAAATGCATTGAAACATGGTTAAAAAATCTCATGCTATGCATGTCATGAGCTCGTGCACTATACATGAGTTGCATAATCACATACTAGACTTCTCATTGTCTACCTTGCTAACATAAGCAATAATAGGCCTAGATATAACTCTTAATTAAATCCACTTCCATATTGCTATTTAGCCTGCATGAAGAATTCATATCGACCATGATAATACACATATCACATGAACCACATGGGCTATTATGCCTTCATTAGGCAGTAATGGCACACTTCACACATAATATGATTCATGTCACATTTCAAACTTCCAATCACACCAATTTACACAATATGATACTATGATCATTCTTATATAAGTAACTTACCAAAACCTAGCAACTTTAACCACTTTTCAAGTCTTGGCCGAATGCACTTATTGCCTCTTTTAGGTGGTTCCACTACATTTTCACACACCAAACACTTAGTACAATCATATATATAGGACAAAATCCAAATCAAGTAATCTTAAGTGACCTTACCCTAATGAACCTTCCTTAGTCGTGAGCTTCTTAGGATGGTTCTTTTGATTTTTACATTTCAATCACACAACCCTTCAATCACAAAACAAATCAACGCCTATCATTCATATACACTCAAGCTCACAGTGAATTCACATTAAATTATCCTTAACCTTATGTCACACTTAGGGTTAAAGTGATAAAGCTTTCTTCTTCAAGTTTTCACTGTAAGCCAAAAGTATCAAACATATTAACATAATGAAAAATACACTTACCCTCAAATCACATCAAAATAACTTATTTTTCATAGTCCCCTTTCACCTTGGTTGAACACATAAACTCATGTTTCACAAGGCTTTCTTGCAAATTAACACCATATCAACAATTAACAACCTTAAATATTTCACTTTTATTGATTTCAAAGCAAAACAACAATCTTACCTAAAATACCTAATTTGGTCGAACCCTAGTCTAAAGGTTCATTAATGTTTGCTTGAAATTGAAACCATAGAACATTTTATAGTTGTAAATTAAACATCATATACAAAGATCATTTTAAGGAAACTTCACTTACCCTTAAAATTCTTTCAAGGTCGAAACCTCTCTCTCTTCAACAAGTTGTGTTTTCACTTCAAACTTCTTACAAACACAATGAAATCAACGTGTTCTTGGTTAAGAAAGAGTAGAAATGGGTTTAGGTTGGGCTTTTGTTTCAATTTCTTCCTTTCTTCCTTCCCCCGTCGATTTCTTTATTTCTTTATTTCTTTCTTTTTGGTAGTTCTCGAGTTTCTCTATCAAATTTGTTAGTTTTGCTTTCACTTAGCTAATTTCCTATTTCATTTGCTTGATGGCAAAGAGGAAGACCAAAAAGTCAAGGTCAATTAATATAAAATATCTTTAAATGCTTATCCTTGAGTAACTAATTTTCTAATTTGCTTATTTAATGAAGTCATATGGTTTATAATAATTCAATATACTTGGTCCACATTAATCCATTTAATACCATATAAATCATAATCTTAAGATCACTTTCCCTTGCATAAATAACTTAGGTGTGACTAGCCATACAATACTTAAATTAGGATTTTCATGCTTTTAACCTGGTTAGGTCTATTTAATCCAATTTATGGTTTAACTTGACCAGTCTTTGTTTAGGGTTTAACTTATCAACATTAAGGTTTTTCTAGTCCTATTTGAAAACCTTAAATCAGTCCAAATTGTTCAATTGGGAATAGTGATCTAACAACCTATGAATAAGTGTCATTTTTTGGTTTGTTGCACAATTATTGACATGGGTTGTAACTGTAATTACAAGTTCAAATGCCTTACCAAAGACTATATCTGATCACTATATGATGATTGCATGATTCCTACGTGGGTGTGCACTCTCGTAAGGTCCGCATACTTGTTAGTACGAAAGCTCGCGTCCCTACACTAAAAATTGAAATGTTACAATTCGATGACCGAATATGGTTCAAATAGTGAAATAGCTTACTTAATATGTATACAAATTGTGGTTCTCACGTCTTCCCCACCTTTAGGAATTTGATCCTTTGAATTCTAATAATCTAATAAAAAAAGATGAAGGTATTTCCCTTTCATCAGACTCTCTAGCTCCCAAGTGGCTTCTTTGGAAGAATGATATTGCCAAAGAACCTTTACTAGAGGGATTCTCTTAGATCTCAATATCTTATCTTTTTGTACAGAATTCGGATCAATTTCTTAATGAAGTTCAAGTCCTTTTTATTCTATATGGCTCATAACGAATCACATGGAAGGGATTCGGCTAATACTTCCTCAACATGGAGACATGGAAGACGTTATGCACACTAAATAGTTGTAGTGGTAGAGCTAGTTTGTACACTACCAATCCATCAAAATCACATCTACATCATACTTGTTAAATAATATCAAATGAGCCTCTAAGTCCTCATCTCTCACAATCACCTTAGAAGATTCACAGACAAGATTAGCCATCTCAGACTCTTCCACTAGAGGACTAATATGCAGAAGGTGCCCCAAAGATGCAGACTCTACACTCAGTTTCCTAGCAAATAAAAGGGAAATAAATGAATGTATAGAGCCAAGATCAATTAAAGTTAAAGCTTCATAATTAGAGATCAGGAGCTTACCTCTAATGACAGAGCTGAAAAGCATCTGCAATCTCTTGATAGAGTAGAACACTCTACCCTAAGTGACGGGCTTTTTACCTTTATCTGTGGCTTTGGGCTTTTTAACAGCTCATTTCTTTACTGGTTTCTCTAGAGCTCCAATCATAGGAAAATCTCGGATCAAATGTCCTGTCTTACCACATCTGAAACAGGCTTCGGTGTCTCTATAAAATGGCCATGATCCTTACTATATTTGAGGTAAGTCATGTCTGCCATAAGTTTAACAACCTGTGTGTGAGGCATATCAGTCTACCTCTTACCCTTATTTTTCTTTTATACTACTTACTAGACTTAGCCCGCTTACCCTTACCTTATCATGACTGTCATACTGGGCATAGGTCGTATTCAAGTCCTACTTGACAAATTAAGCTCGCCTAATCGCCTTTGGGTCATACTTACTCAACATCGTAAATGTGGACTTATACTGGTTCTTGGTCAAACTCAGATAATCTATAAACTTAGTAACCTTTTTGACCTCATCTAGAGTAATCACTGTGTCATACCTGTTTAACATCGTAAATCTAAACTAATACTGATCTATGGTCATACTCCCATAAGTCAAATTCAAAAACTCATTTGCTTCAACTGTTGTGCACAGTTAGGAAAGTGCTAGCCACTTAAGGTTGTTAAAAAGGTATCCCATGAGATTACCACATTCTGACACAATTAGCTAAACACCTCCAATACTCAGCCTTATCCTCCAACATAAATGTGCCTAAGGGTACCCGTTCTTGGTGACTACAGCCTATATACTCGAAAACTTTCTTTATTTTCAGCAACCATGTTTTTACAACTTCTGTGTCTTTTACTCCTTTAAACGCAAGAAGATTTATTTTTTAGGATTACTTTAACCTAGCCATATTTCTGTCCACATCTTGTGCTACTAGTGGTGGTGTAGCATGCTATAGAGGAATAGCTTATGGCAGAGGTGGTGATGGTTGCTGAGGTTTTGGTGGTGGCTGAAGAACTACTAATGGTAGAGGTGGTGCATTAGGAAGATTATTACCTAAATGTTGAGCTAACATAGAAGTTATGTTCTGAAGGCTAGCTATCATATTCTCAAAATTTTGCTCTAGTCTAACTAGATGAGCATTAGTGTCGAGATGATCGGGCTGTCGACGAGATTAATGAGGTGGAGATGGAGGCGGTGGAGTGTCCCTCCCTCAAGGAGATCTTCAACGTCATCTGCTCGACATATTCAAATTTCTATGCAAAATGTGTACATTAAAACAGTTTCAAACTAGATCTCGCAGTTTTATTTCATGCATAACAGTATTATGGAATGTAGACATGCGTCAAACTTATCTACAATGGCTTGTACTAGACAAGCTGACTCTAATACCAATAAATACTATCAAAGCCTCTGTGAGATCTGAGAATTTTACACATATCAAATTATGTAATGAGAACATGAAGTGTAATTGATTGAACTAAATATGATGTACTCATGTATTGAGGTGGTATGGAATGAAATTTTAAGTGATGAATGAGTTATAAATGAGATTTTATGTTAAAGTGTGAAACTATGGGGCCAGATCGATCTTGGAGAATAGAGGATCAATCTGGTAGGCCAAAAATGACAAGGAAGGAGGAATTTAAGCAAGCATATCGATCTCCAATGGAAGAAGATCGATCTCCTTATGATTCTGTAATGAAGAGATCAATCTCATGAGGAAGGAATTGATCTCAAAATGTTTCTGTAAAGGAGAAGATCGATCTCCTCAAGGAGCAGATCGATCTCCTCAAGGAGCAGATCGATCTCATGAAGCATTCTATAAACTAGAGATCGATCTCATAATTGGAGCAGATCAATCTCATAAAGCCATTAAGAGATCGATCTCACCTCACGACAGATCGATCTCCTAGGTAAAAAATTACCCAAATCGTCCCCAAATTCAAATGCAGATCGATCTTATCAAGAGCCAGATCGATCTCCTACCTTTATTCTATATAAAGACCCCTTTGTTTTCCTGGAAATCAATCTCTCTCTCTTCCAAATCGCCATTTTTGAACCCTAGCTTTCTCTCCCCTCCAAAACACCCATTTTCGTCCAAATCAAGGGTTGTGACAAGAAGGAAAGTTGTTGTTCCTCATTAAAAGGAGAACAACATATTTGAAAATGGAAGGACGGATTGAATCGAGGCAAGAGTTAAGCACTCTACAAGTTTTGGGTAATTTTCTAAACCTTGATCTTTGATTTTGAAGTAATTTTTTGTGATTGTGAGCATGGGCATTGTGATGAAATAGTTGAAAAATGATTAGGGATTGATGAAACTATGATTTTGTTGGAGTAGAGATGTTATTATGCAATTGTGGTAATTTTGGGAATTATGGTTATAAATTAGGATTTGATACAATGTGGTGAATTTAGCATGGAATATGGTATGAGAAACGTAGAATTTTGAGGTGTAGTGAATGAGTATGTGAATTGTGATAGAGTTATGAGAATTGAGTTAATTGAGGTGTTGATGAAAATATGAGCAAATGTGTGCTCAATAATGCAATTCAGTTGGGTTATTGATGTTTTTACATCGTTTGGACAGCTCGAGAGTTCCAGAGAGGAATGCGAGACTAGTCCTTGATACGGGGGAACGATTGCACTATACGAGGTGCAAAAATGTAAGGGAAAAACTCAAACCTATTTGTGTATGTGCTTTGTGATGATATTGTAGCATGAAATAAGATTTGAGAAAACAAGCATGTTTTTATGAGTTATTGCACACAATTTTATAGTCAGTTGGGGCCCAATTGTTTGAGTTTTAAACTAAATATGAAAATTGCTTTACAACTATTTTGTATTTAAAATGTAAAAAGAGATTTGGGCTCTACGTTAAGGCGTACTGAGATTGAGAAATGTGTGCGTGATTTTACTGGTTGGAACTCGGTTTTAACATGTTTTGTGTTGAGTACACAAATGTTTTAAAAGCAATTTATGAGAGAAAATCGTTATGAGTTCTACGTGAAGGAAAAACGATTTTTATGATAATGGCTATTAATTGAGACTTAGGCGTGTCATGTTGAATACACGTCGGGCATTACTTTGGTAGTATGTAAGTCCAACACATTTTCTCCTACTCTGGTAGTGTTAGTTACTTATTTACCCTCGCCTGCCACGTGCAAATTGTATTTGGTGGCTGTGCCAAGTGAGGATTGTATTCAATGGCTATGCCACGTGCCGATTGTATTTGGTGGCTGTGCCACTTGCATTCTATTGAGGCGATTTTTATCACGTTTTAAAGAGAAAAGCCATTATCACATCCTGATTTCCACATGCTTGTGACTGTGATTTGTACTGAGTATGTACTCCCATGTTTTACATGATTTTAGAGAAATGAGATGAGAATAATGTTTTAATGAGTTCATGCTACATTTTATATTGAGTTTCAACTATGAAATAAAATGATTGTGTGTGCAAATCATTAATTTTACAATGAGTCCCTTACCCCCTTACTGAGCAATTTAGAAGCTCACCCTGTTTTATCTTCCCTCCAGATTTCTTCAAGTGAGGAGAATTTTTTACGACGTACGGAGTAGTGGTTAGTGGAGGACTTGGCTCCAGGCCATATATTTGTATTAGAGGTATAATTTACATTTCATTTACCTAGACTAATGCGTATTTACAGACACTTGATGTACAATGACGTATGGGATGTATTAGGATTAATTAATACTGAGTTGAAAAATGGATATGATATGATTTCTGAATGCTTGAAGATGAGATCCTGAGGTTTAAGTTTCAAAATTTATATGTATGATAATGCATGACACTGCGCAAGAATGCACCCATAAATATGTATTGATGTAAATAAAAGTTTAAATTTGTCATATTTTTCACTCTTCCGTGGTGTCACAGAGTTTTCTTGGTATTAGAGCTTAGGGTGTTCAGTACTGTCAATGTCGTTTAAGTGAATTAGAATACATCCCAAGTGTCTATATAAGTCTGGTCATGAATTGAAATTGAGGATTGAGATTTCAATCGAATTTGATATGTACGCGTAGGAAACAAGTCGAGATTGAGAATGAGTGGACGACGAGGTCGTTCGAGGAGGCAGACAAAGCCACCTCCGCCACCTGCCCCACAACCAGAGAGTCCAAACTCTCGATTTAATCGGATTGAGCATGATGTGAGGCAAGATTTTGAGCAAATGGCAGCGCTATTCGCGCAACATTTTGGAGTGAACACCTCGAGTACTACTCCTATACCACCACAAAGACCTCTCGTACCCCCAGTATAGATGGACCTGGTGCCTCTTGTCACTCAGCCTAATGACAGAAGTATAGCTCGATTGAAGGACTTCTTAAAAATGAATCTGCTCATGTTCAGAGGGAAAAAGGATCCTGCAGAGGCTGAGGAGTGGTTGACTGAGTTGAGAGTTATATTTGATTATTTGGGATGCACCGATGCTAAGAGGGTCAGTATGGGTGCCTATATATTGAAAGGGAGAGCTTGAGATTGGTGGGGTACTACCCAAGGTATTCTGATGTCCAGCCAGGATGTGATTAGCTGGGACGAGTTTCAGACGGCATTTAAAGCCCAATATGTACCACGAACCGCTCAAAGAAAGAAGCAGACAGAGTTTTTGAACCTGGTACAGGGCGAAATGTCTGTGGATGATTATGAGAGCCAATTTACCGCTCTATTGAGATATGATCCAGAGACCTTCAAGAATGAAAAGCTCCACACAGAGAGATTTGTGTATGGATTAAAGCCCGTCATCAGAGATCGATTGATAAGGCTATGTATTACTGAGTTTGGAGATGCTCTGAGACAAGCACAAGAGATTGAGAGGGGAATTGAAATTGTACAATCCCAAAATGAGTTCGGAGCAGTGACTCGGGATAAGGGCAAGAGGCTAGCGATGTCCCAAGCAGAGGTTCAGAGAGGTTCCTTCAGAAGAGGAAGGATTGAGGTACAGAAGGACAGATTTGAGAGACCCAGAGCTTATCCTATCATAAGAGAGACCCCTCGAGATGTTAGGCCTGAGATAAGGGTTTGCAGAGATTGTGACCGATCGCCTGAGGGGAGTTGTACTGGGTTGATCCAGGGATGTTTTAGATGTAGAGACATGGGTCACAGAGTGAAAGACTGCCCTTAACCTCAGAGACCACATGCTCTGGAGCCTACTAGACAACAACCTCAGAGAGTGAATCCCCAGAGACGGGCCACTGCTGCAAAAAAAAGGAAAGAAGCCCGTTACAGTGGGACGTGTGTTTGCTCTGGACAAAGAGACAACAGACACTTTTGCAGAAACTATAAGAGGTACACTCTATCTGTAATCATAAGGCTCATGTGTTGATTGATTCAGGGTCCACGCATTCGTTTATTTCTGAGTATTTTGCATGTAGATTAAATTTGAAGTTTGAACCTCTAGAGTATATACTACATGTAAATACCCCTATGCGTGAATCCCAGAGAACTGATTTGATCTGTAGAAGATGTGAAATAAAGGTGGGAAATAGAGTAATGTTAGCAGATCTAATAATATTAAATATGCACGAGTTTGATGTAATTTTGGAAATGGATTGGCTGGCAACCAATCGAGTGAGTTTAGACTACTACATTAAGATTGTAACTTTCTCCCTACCTGAACCTTACAGTGTACATTTGAAATATTGAGTAAATAGACACATGGAATTTTGTAAGCAAATTGAAATTTTGATATTGCTCTTGAGAGTACTAAATATGATTGTTTATGTGAAGGTTATGAAACACTCATCTCAGATGATGATCGAGAACATCTAAGGATTGAGGATATACCTGTGGTGTGTGAATTTTTGGATATTTTTCTAAATGAGTTACCAGGTTTACCACTAGAGAGAGAGCTGGAGTTTACCATTGATTTGGTACCAGATACTCAGCCGATCTCTAGACCTCCATACAGGATGTCATTAGTGGAACTTGAGGAATTGAAGAAGCAACAACAGGAGTTATTGGATCAAGGGTTTATTAGACCCAGTGTTTCACCATGGGGAGCACCAGTTTTATTTGTTAAGAAGAAGGATGGTAGTCTTAGATTATGCGTAGACTACCAATTATTGAATAAAGGGACGGTGAAGAATAAATACCCATTACCCAGGATTGATGATCTACTTGATCAGCTGAGAGGGGCCTCAGTCTTTTCTAAGATTGATTTGAGATCGGGTTATCACCAATTGAGGATTAAGGAAGAAGATATTTCAAAGACGGCCTTCAAGACAAGGTATGACCATTATGAATTTCTAGTGATATCCTTTGGATTGACGAACGTCCCTGCAGCCTTTATGAGATTAATGAACGAGGTGTTCAAAGACTATCTAGATAAATTTATGATAGTCTTTATTGATGATATCCTGGTATACTCTCAGTCATATAAGGAGCATGTACAACATTTGTGGTTAGTACTTCAGATACTCCGAGATAAACAATTATATGGAAAGCTTAGTAAGTGTGAGTTTTTACTGGATCGGATAGCTTTCCTTGGTCATATAGTCTCAGAGGAAGGAGTATCAGTGGATCCAAGTAAAGTAGAGGCTGTGCTTAATTGGGAAAGACCGAGGATAGTTACAGAAGTACGAAGCTTCCTTAGTTTGACAGGGTATTACAGAAGATTTGTGGAAGGATTTTCCAGGATTGCCGCTCTTTTGACTAAGCTCACGCGCAAGAAGACTCCGTTCATATGGACTGATCAGTGTGAGCTCAATTTTCAGGAATTAAAGAGGAGATTGACACCGACACTTATGTTGACTATTCCTGAGGGATCAGGAGGATTTTCAGTTTATAGTGATGCATCCCATCAAAGATTGGGGTATGTGCTCATGCAGCACGGAAGAGTGGTCACATATGGATCGCGACAGTTGAAAGACGATGAGCGAAATTACCCCACGCATGATTTGGAGTTAGCTACTGTGGTGTTTGCCTTGAAGATCTGGCGACACTACTTAATGGGGAAAGATTCCAGATCTTCACTGACCTCAAGAGTTTGAGGTATTTGTTTGATCAGAAGAAGTTAAACATGAGACAAAGGAGATGGATGGAACTCCTTAAGGATTATGACTACGAGATTTTGTACCATCCGGGTAAGGCGAACGTAGTTGCTGATGTCCTGAGCAGAAAGAGTATGATATCTACTATGATGATCAGGGAATGAGATTTGTTGGAGCAGTTCGCTGAACTCTGGATCAGAGTTCAAGAGGTAGAGACTGGATTATTAGCTAGCTTATGAATAGAGCCCAAGATCATGGATCAGATTAGAACTGGCAGCGCAATGATCAGAGGTTGATAGATATGGTTAGCCAAGCTAAGCAGACTTCGTAGTCGGATCTCACAATTAGTGAGGATGGATTATTGAGGTTTAGAGGACGAATCTGTGTACCGGACGATGATACCCTAAAGAAATAGATACTGAGAGAATCTCACTACTCGCGATACACCTTGCACCCAAGGAGTACTAAGATGTATCGAGATTTGAGAAAGGTGTACTGGTGGAGTGGTATGAAGCGAGACGTGGCAGAGTATGTGGTCAGATGTTTAGTATGCCAGTAAGTGAAAGCTGAGCATCGGAAGCCCGAAGGATTACTACAGCTTTTACTTGTACCTACATGGAAATGAGAGCATGTTACCATGGACTTTATTATGGGTTTACCGAGGACCCGAAGGGGTCATGATACGATATGGGTCATAGTGGATAGACTGACCAAGAATACCCACTTCCTTGCCATCAAGAGCACAGATACTGTGGATGCCTTAGTTGAGTTATATGTCAGCGAGATAGCTAGATTACATGAGACTCCAGCGAGTATTACTTCTGACAGAGATTCCCGATTTACTTCTAAATTTTGGACCAGTTTCAAGAGTCCATGGGATCTCGATTGAGTTTTAGTACCGCCTATCATCCTCAGACAGATGGTCAGTCAGAGAGGACTATTCAGACCTTGGAGGATATGTTGAGGGCATGTACAATGAATTTTAAGGGATCATGGGACGATCACCTGCCCCTAGCAGAGTTTGCGTACAATAACAGCTATCATGCGAGTATTAGAATCGCACCTTTTAAGGCTCTATAAGGTAGGAGGTGTAGATCCCCTGTAGCTTGGAAAGAAGTGGGTGACAGAAAGATAAATGCTCCCGAACTTGTTGAACAGGCTGTACAGAGTGTGAAGCTCATATGTGAGAGATTACGAGTTGCACAGAGTAGACAAAAAAGCTACGCGGATGTGCGTAGACGGTCACTTGATTTTGATGTTGGTGATGCAGTATTTCTAAAGATATCATCGAGTAAGGGTATCATGAGATTTGGAAGGAAAGAAAAATTGAGTCCTCGATACATAGGACCATTCGAGATTCTTGAGAGAGTGGGAGAGGTAGCCTACAGATTGGCATTACCCCCATAGATGTCCGGAATACACAACGTCTTTCACGTATCAATGTTGAGGAAGTACCACTCGGACCCTTCTCATGTCATAGAGTATGGAGAGATGGACATACAAGAGGACATGAGCTACACTGAAGAACCTGTCCGGATCCTTGATAAGAAAGAGAAGGTGCTTCGGACTAAGAGCATTACATTAGTAAAAGTTTTGTGGAAACATCACTCAATGGAAGAGACAACGTGGGAATTGGAGAGTCTCATGAAGGAGAAGTACCCCCATCTGTTTGACGAATTGAGTTGAATTTGGAGGACCAAATTCTTTTTAAGGTGGGGAGGATGTGAGATCTGAGAATTTTACACATATTAAATTATGTAATGAGAACATGAAGTGTAATTGATTGAACTAAATATGATGTACTCATGTATTGAGGTGGTATGGAATGAAATTTTAAGTGATGAATGAGTTATAAATGAGATTTTATGTTAAAGTGTGAAACTATAGGCCAGATCGATCTTGGAGAAGAGATGATCGATCTGGTAGGCCAAAAATGACAAGGAATGAGGAATTTAAGCAAGCAGATCGATCTCCAATAGAAGAGAATCGATCTCCTTATGATTCTGTAATGAAGAGATCGATCTAATGAGAAAGGAATCGATCTCAAATGTTTCTATAAATGAGAAGATAGATCTCCTCAAGGAGCAGATCGATCTCATGAAGTATTCTGTAAACTAGAGATCGATCTCATAATTAGAGCAAATCGATCTCATAAAGCCATTAAGAGATTGATCTCACCCCATGACAGATCGATCTCTTAGGCATAAAATTATCCAAAATCGTCCCCAAATTCAAATGCAGATCGATCTCATCAAGAGCTAGATCGATTTTCTACCCTCGGTCTATATAAAGACCCATTTGTTTTCTTGAAAATCAATCTCTCTCTCTCTCTCAAATCGCCATTTTTGAACCCTAACTTTCTTTCCCCTCCAAAACACCCATTTTCGTCCAAATCAAGGGCTGTGGTAGAGGAAAGTTGTTCCTCATCAAAAGGAGAACAACATACTTGGAAATCGATGGACGGATTGAATCGAGGTAAGAGTTAAGCACTCCACAAGTTTTGGGTAATTTTCTAAACCTCGATCTTTGATTTTGAAGTAATTTTTGGTGATTGTGAGCATGGGCATTGTGATGAAATAGTTGGGAAATGATTAGGGATTGATGAAACTATGATTTTGTTGGAGTAGAGATGTTATTATGCAATTGTGGTAATTTTGGGAATTATGGTTATAAATTGGGATTTGAGACAATGTAGTGAATTTAGCATGGAATATGGTATGAGAAACGTAAAATTTTGAGGTGTAGTGAATGAGTATGTGAATTGTGATAGAGTTATGAGAATTGAGTTAATTGAGGTGTTGATGAAAATATGAGCAAATGTGTACTCAATAATGTGATTTAGTTGGGTTATTGATGTTTTTGCATCGTTTGGATAGCTCGAGAGTTCCAGAGAGGAATGTGAGACTAGTCCGTGATACGGGGGAACGATTGCGCTATACGGGGTGCAAAGATGTAAGGGAAAAACTCAAACCTATTTGTGTATGTGCTTTGTGATGATATTGTAGCATGAAATGAGATTTGAGAAAACAAGCATGTTTTTATGAGTTATTGCACACGATTTTATAGCTGGTTGGGGCCCAATTGTTTGAGTTGTAAACTAAATATGAAAATTATTTTACAACCATTTTGTATTTAAAATGTAAAAAGAGATTTGGGTTCTACGTTAAGGCGTACTGAGATTGAGAAATGTGTGCATGGTTTTGCCGGTTGGAACTCGGTTTTAACATGTTTTGTATTGAGTACACAAATATTTTAAAAGCAATTTATGAGAGAAAACTGTTATGAGTTCTATGTTAAGGCAAAACGATTTTTATGATAATGGCTATTAATTGAGACTTAGGCGTGTCATGTTGAATACACGTCGGGTATTACTCTGGAAGTATGTAAGTCCAACACATTTTCTCCTACTCTGGTAGCGCTGGTTACTTATCTAGCCTCGCCTGCCACGTACGAGTTCTATTTGGGGGTTGTGCCACTTATTGATTGTGTTTAGTGGCTATGCCCTATGCGAATTCTATTTGGTGGTTGTGCCACGTATGGATTGTGTTTAGTGGCTATGCCACGTGCGAATTCTATTTGGTGGTTGTGCCACGTGTGGATTGTGTTTGATAGCTGTGCCACATGCGAATTGTATTTGGTGGCTGTGCCACGTGAGGATTGTATTCAGTGGCTGTGCCACGTGCCGATTGTATTTGGTGGTTGTGCCGCGTGCATTCTATTGAGGTGATTTTTATCACGTTTTAAAGATAAAAGCCATTATCACATCCTGATTTTCACATGCTTGTGACTGTAATTTGTACTGAGTATGTACTCTCATGTTTTACATGATTTTAGAGAAATGCGATGAGAATAATGTTTTAATGAGTTCATGCTACATTTTATATTGAATTTCAACTATGAAATAAAATGA
This sequence comes from Firmiana major, assembly GCA_033439115.1. Classification (NCBI taxonomy): domain Eukaryota; kingdom Viridiplantae; phylum Streptophyta; class Magnoliopsida; order Malvales; family Malvaceae; genus Firmiana; species Firmiana major. Next base: position 13,931,843 of record CM065907.1, read on the forward strand.
TTGTGCGTGCAAATCATTAATTTAACAATGAGTCCCTAACCCCCCTTACTGAGCGATTTAGAAACTCACCCTGTTTTATCTTCCCTCCAGATTTCTTCAAGTGAGGAGAATTTCCTGCGACGTACAAAGTAGTGGTTAGTGGAGGACTTGAGCTCCAGGCCATATATTTGTATTAGAGGTATAATTTAGATTTCATGTACCCAGACTAATGTGTATTTACAGACACTTGATGTACAATGACGTATGGGATGTATTAGGATTAATTAATACTGAGTTGAGAAATGGATACGATATGATTTCTGAATGCTTGATAATGAGATCTTGAGGTTTAAGTTCACAATTTATATGTATGATAATGCATGACACTGTGCAGGAATGCACCCATAAATATGTATTGATGTAAATAAAAGTTTAAATTTGCCCTGTTTTTCGCGCTTCCGGGGTGTTACAGTCTCGAAGGACACTAAAGAAGGCTGAACTTAGATAGAAAGTGAATTTACAGACTATCTTTTTCCTTTCACATTAAGTTCTTTTACAAATTAGTGTTGTCTAAGGTCTTCTTATAGATTATTAAAGGACTCTGGTTTAAGGCTACTTGCCTAATATCCACGTCGAAAACCTATTAATTATTCATTCTATGACCATCATAAAACCCAAATAACAATTTTCACATACAATCCATAATTTATCAATAAAGACTTATTTAAGACTGTGAATTTATTCTCATATTAGGAGGGGTATGTTTCTCATCCTAAATGCCTATTTTCTTAGTTGACACCTCAGTGTATTAAACTACCAGTAAATTACTGAAAATAAAATTGTTTACTTTTCAAAAAATATGTGCTTAGCAAAAAATACCAATATTTTATCGAAAATTATGAACTAAGCAGTATTAATTTGTTTACATCCTAAACACAATGATTTGTAATGTAAGACCGTATTATTCTAATACATATCCCAAAGTATAGTACCGCTAAAAAACTGCCTGAAAGAAAAATCATATACACATCGAAAATTATACCCAAATATATACAGTGGGCAAAAAAATCGGAACAAAAGGTGCTTGCTAACTCAACTCAATCTAAAATAGATGTAAAACAGTTTAATGTGTGAAAGCTTAATAAATCACATATATAATAGTAATGTTAAGATCATGCTATTCTATATGCCATGCACACACAAGATCTGCAAGTAAAGGTTCCAAAATCCAATAATGAATAAATCACTATCGTATACCGTTCATACTTATGTACTAGGACTTTCTAAAATGCAATAGATGTATTTTTGGGTATCAGTCAAAAGGGTCTTTGAAGTACCTTATTTCCCCATTACCTTAACATATAACAAAATCGTCCTATCATTTACACAACAAATACTCAGATATCATAACATGGTAGAAATTAATGCAGCATGCATAATCATGTGATAATTCTTGTTCTGAAAACATATACAAACGTTTCTGAATGTTTATATGCTCAAAAACATAAATGATATCTAAATAGTTTGAATGCTAAAATATCAAACATATAAGATGTCATGTATATTCTCAAAACAATAATTGATACTGAATATTCTGAAAACAATGCCTTGTATTAGATCATGTCAAATAAATATCAAAATCATGTTTAATGCATCGAGTTCAAAAACAGATAATCTGATACAAGGATTTGACAACAAAGCTTTAACAGTGCTTAAAACCAACATTTAAAAGTCAGATATAGTTTTGAATGATATGGTAAAATCAAGTTTGAATATATCAATAAATATGCACCTAACCCCACTGTAGCTATCAGTGAGTTTGACTAATCTGGACAAGGTGCAACCTATGACCATAGATTTCTAAACCCTAACCCCATTGATCTTATGTTATTAGGACCTATCTAAGTTATGTGTTTGACAAGCTCGAAAATGTGTTAGTGTGTGATCTCCAACTAGGCATGTCCAATAGTACCTTATTGATACGAATGATAAGCCACATTTTGAAAAACGAAAAATTTTAGAAAGTTCAGATACTTTTGAAAATTTTAATCCTTATAGTTTTGATGAGTTTAGACAAATCAAATAAAAACTAAAAATCTAATAGTTTTGGTCAATCTAAAGTTTCTAATAATTTCCAAAATATAGAAAGTTTTTGAAATGTGAAAAGTTATAAAATTCTTACACTTAACATGTGCATTTATAGATCAATGCAACATTTTCAAATCGTATAAATTCTGTGAAATGCATAAAAGTTTCAAATGCATTAAAACATGGTTCGAACATAATTTAAGGTCTTAAAAATCTCATGCTATCCATGCCATGTGCTTGTGCACTACACATGAGTCACACAATCACATACGAACATCTCAAAGTATAATAGAGCCAAAAAATTGTTTGAAAGAAAAATCATATATACATTGAAAATATATACCCAAATATGTACAGTGGGCTATGAGATCAGTACAGAAGGTACCTGCTAACTCAGTTCAATCTAAAAGGATGTAAAAGAGTTTAATGAGCGAAAGTTCAGTAAATCACTTATATAAGAGCAGAGTTAGGATCATATTGTTCTATATGCCATTCACACACAACATTTTCCAGTATAGGTTCCAAAATCCAATTATGAAAAAATCAATATCGTATATTGTTCACATTTACGTACTAGAACTTTTTAAAATGTAGTCAAGATATTTTAGGGTATCAGTCAGAAAGGTACTTTGAAGTACCTCTTTTCCCTGTTACCTTGACATGTGACAAAACAATCTTATCATGTACTCAAAAAATACTTAGATATCATAACGTGGTAGAAATTAATGTTGTATGCATAATCATGTCATAATTTTGATTTTGAAACATATGCAAACGTTTTTGAATGTTCAAACACTTAAAAATATACATGATATCAAAATAGTTCGAATGCTAAATCTGATATGTCAAATTATGTCATGTATGTTCTCAAGACAATAACTGATATTGAATATTCTGAAAATAATGCCCTACATTAAACATGTCAAACAAATATTAAAATCATTTTTAATGCACCAAGTTTCAAAAGTAGATAATCTGATACAAGTTTTTTGACAATAAAGCTTTAGCGATGCTCAAAACCAAAGTTTGAAAGTCGGATATAGTTTTTGAATGACATGGCAAAATCAAGTCTGACTATATCAATAAATATACACTTAACCCTATTGTAGCTATTAGTGAGTCTGACTAACTTGGACAAGGTGCAACCTATGGGCATTGATTTTCGAACCCGAACCCTAACCCCACTGATCATGTGTAACTAGGACCTGCCTAAAACATGTGTTTGACAAGCTCAAAAATGTGCTAGTGAGTGATCTCCAACTAGGCATGTCCAATAGTGCCTTATTGATACAAGTGATAAGCCATATTTTGAAAAATGACAATTTTGGAAAGTTCAGATAGTTTTGAAAATTTTGAATTTCTTATAGTTTTGATAAGTTCAGACAAAATAGATAAAATTTGAGTAGTTTTGAAAAATCTAAAGTTTTTGATAATTTCCAAAATACAAAAAGTTTCTAGAATATGAAAAGTTCTGAAAATCCAACACTTAACATGTGCATTTATAAATCAATACAATATTTCCAAGTCGTATCGGTTCCATGAAATGCAAAAAAGTATTAAATGCATTAAAACATGTTCGAACATATTTCAAGGTCTCAAAAATCTCATGCTATGCATGCATGAGTTTATGCACTACACACAATCACATATGCTATAATAGGCCTAGACATATTTCTAAATCAAATCCACTTTCATATTGCTATTTAGCCTGCACAAAAAATTCATGCAAACCATTATAGTATCACACATATCACATGCACCACATGAGTTATTATGCCCTCTTTAGGCAGCAATGGCACACTTCACATAGAACATGATTCATGTCCCATTTCAAACTTCTAATCACACCAATTTACACAATATGATACTACTAAGATTATTCTTATTCAAGTAACTTACCAAAAGCTAGCAACTTTAACCAATTTTCAAGGCTTGGTCAAATGCACTTGTCTTTTCTTTTAGGTGATTTCAATACATTGTTACACACCAAAAACTTAATTAGTACAATCAATATGTACATGATAGAATCCAAATCAAGTAATCTTAAGTGACCTTACCCTAATAAACCTCTGTTGGTCGTAAGCTTTCTAGGATGTTCCTTGTGATTTCCACATTTCAATCACACAACAATTCAATCACATAACAAATCAATGCTTATCATGCATATACACTTAAGCTCACAGTGGAATCACATTAAATCATCCTTATCCTTGTGTCACACTTAAGGTTAAAGTAACAAAGCTTCCTTCTTCAATTTTTTTTTTTTACAAACCAAAATTATTAAACGTATTAGCATAATCACATAATTCACCTATCCTAAAATCACATCAAAATAACTTCTTTTTCATAGTCCCCTTCACCTTGGCCAAACACACAAACCCATGTTCCACAAGACTTTCTTACAAATTAACACCATATCGACAATTAACAACTTCAAATAATTCTCATTTATTGATTTCAAAACAAAAACAAGAATCTTACCCAAAATAACCTATTTGGCTGAACCTCAGCCATTAGGTTCCTTGATGTTACTTCAAATTAAAATCATAAAACTTATAATTTTAAAATAAATATAATATAAAATGATTATTTGAAGAAAACTTTAATTACCCCAAAATTCCTTCAAAGCTAAAACCTTTCTCTCTCTTCAGCAAGCTGTGTTACAATTTCAAATTTTTAACAAACACAATGAAATCAAGGTGCTCTTGCTTAAGAAACAGTATAATTTAGTTCAATAAGTTAGATTTTAGCTTCAATTTCTTCCTTTCTCATTCCTCCATCAATTTCTTTCTTTTTCTTTCTTTTTGGTGGTTCTTGAGTTTCTTTACCAAAATGGCCGATTGGTTTGGCTTTCACTTAGCCAGTTTCCTATTTCATTTGCTTAATGGCTAAAGGGAAGACCAAAAAGTCAAGGTCAATTAATATAAAATATCTTTAAATGTTTATCCTTTAGTAATTAATTTTCTAATCTCCTTAATAAATTTTTATGGTTTATAATACTTCAATATACTTGGTCCATATTAAACCATTTAATAGAATATAAATCCTAATATTAAGATCACTTTCCCATGCATAATTAACTTAGGTGTGGTCGGCCATACTGTGCTTAAATTAGGATTCTCATGCTTTTAACTTGATTGAAGCTATTTAATCCGGTTTAGGGTCTAACTTGGCTAGTTTTTGTTTAGGGTTTAACTTATCAATTTTCAAGCTTGCCTAGCCTAATTTAAAATCCTTAAATCAGTCCTAATTATCCAACTGGCCATAGTGATCCAACAAACCTAGGAACAAAACCGTCATTTTGTCTATTTGTTGCACAATTTTCCAGATAAGCCATAAATGTTATTACATGAGTTGCACTACTTTTTTTCACAAGTTGTTTACTTAAAACTGCTGCTTCAGCATAGTTCGATTGGTCCAACTGTCGAGTCTTTTTTCTGCTCTTCCTTTAAGGTTCTTGGTACACAAGGTAGCAACCAATGTAGGTGATGAAGGTGAGTAAAGGACCAAGATAGCAATGCAGTTCAGGAATATTACTCTTTATATATATAGCCTATCTCCTTTTTTTAAGTACTCCCCATTTTTTTGTATATTAATTCAAATTTATAAGACCTTAAGGGTTCAATTATGGAAAGGTCTTGATAAAGATCTTGATAAAGATCAATAATCGCATCTCAGATTTGATTTGGTCTTTAAAATCGATTTGATTTTCCTCCTGATTTTTCTAATTTTTCATAAAATGCTCAAATTAAATACAATACTTTCCTTTAGTATTTTGCTTGGTAGCCAAGATTTGGAATCACAGTTTTTTTCCTTTTTGACAAATTCTTGCATTTATTTTTCTTTTTTTTTCTGAAATAAAGATAATATTGAAGAATAAAAAAGAATACCATAAATAGGCTAACACCTTTTCATTGGTTTAGGAATTGAAAAGAAAAAAAACCCAAGTCCTATTTAAAACCCCAAATAAGGCTCATCATGACATCAAAAGTTAACTAACCTATTAAAGCTCAAATTACAAACATTTCATAAGCCTAATTAAATTTTAAAAATCCAAAATCAATTTAAGATCCAATTAACAATTAGAAACTCAAATCAATTCTTGAGATAATGTAATCATATGAGAATCGATGTCAAAATCAATTTTGACAAAATGAGGTGTTTACAACTGTTCCTCTTTGCACTTTTGCTAGGAAACAGTAATAGTGTAAAGACATAGACACCGATTTTATTCAACTGCAGAATCCATTATATCACTTTGGTTTTTGATCTATTTGGTAAACAAAAAAAAAAAATTACAATAATGACTTCTAGGCATGCTACTATAGTTCTTTTTTTTTAGGATTATTTTGCTCCTATTAAATATGATATGAATACAGGTTTAGCGAATATCTTTAGGATATAAAGAAACCTTTGTTTAAAGTGTAATTAAACCAGTAATGACCTATATAAATTTAAAAGTATCTTGTTTTAGTCACTATTTTCTGTAACAAATAATACCCAAGAGATATAACTTTATTTTGAGAATGAGAAGGAAGAGAGAATGTTAGAATTCTTATTATTCAAGTCTATATCAAGTTTTTAATTGACATCTCCATTTATAGAGATTAATATCAAGTGATGTGATTTTTTAATCAAGTGATGTGATCTTTTAATCAAGTGATATAATTATTCGTTTGTGTTGTTTGATTCAACAAACAAATATTGTTTAACAAGATCACAACTTTTGGAATCCAATAATTATATTTCTTACCATTCGAAAGTAAAAGAACAATTTTTGGAAGAGTTTGTAACTCTTCAAAGAAGAAACTAGTTGTTGCTTGAATTTTGTATTATGGCAGTTAGATATCCTAATGTAATTCTAAAACAACAAACAATTTTCAAGTGGTGCAGTTGTCAGCCATTCTTGAGTAGCCGACTGCCTTAGCATCAATTTTAGACAAAAACACTTGCATAGGCAATTGATGCCCCTTTTAAGCAATTGACTGCCATCCCAAGGCATTCGATTGCCATAGTGCAAAAATATAATAAAAAATTTTCTGCATAAGAGCAATTGACACCTCTGTATATGGATAGTTGACTGCCTTTAGCAGTTTCCCTTAATCGAATTCAATTAGATTTTTTTAACCCAAAACCTTACCAAAACAATAATTTCTTAATTGGTTAAACTTTATATTTAACCGGTTTTTAATCTACTTATCTTAAAAATTATCTAACAAAACTACTAATTAAATAAATTAGAGATTAGTCTATTAACCAGGGAACCTTGTCTATAAGGCTAAAGTGTTTTTTCCTGAAACAAAAAGAGGAAAGAATCGAAAACTTTTAGCAATTGGCTCAGGACCAAGAAGGTGGCATTGACTTTAATGACTGACTTATTGGTACTAGTTCAAGATGAGAGCTCTAGCAATTTTAAGAAAATAGCCGGCAGAGGCTTACCAGATGAAGGGCATATCTCTGTTTCCTCGGTTAAAACAGAATGCCATGTATATGAGCCGAAACCATGCATTGGAAATGCCGTTAAAACGGATACATTTCGTTACCATCAAAGTTCTCATCCTTGTTTGCTTGTAAATCTTTTTTCTACCTGTGTTATAATGACTGATTTGTTCATGGACTTTCCATGCAATTATGAGGATAGAGCTCAAAAAATCAAGGAGATATTTTACTAACAACTAATTGGGGAAAGTTTAATCACACATAAGAGTTCCACACCAGGTAGCATGAAAGTAGTGTGCTTTTCCCAGTGACATGCAGTATAATTCTAATTCCGTCGAGGATCTAGATTAATCAATTTTATCCTAAATAGCTGTTCTTGGAAAAAGGGGAAAAAAGGGGGGGGGGGGGGGGGGGGGGGGGTTATATCAAAACTTTTGAAGGAACAACTGTACATCGAAGTATGCTTAAAAAAATAAAATAAAATAAGGCCACAGATAGGTATTTCAATCGATATTGAACCAAACTGTTTCCATAGACAAATTTCTCTCTTTTTTCTCTGTAAAATTCTATCCTGGAAACTAGCTTTTTCATCATCCATGACAGACTCAAGTGCCTCAGCACCTGATGCAGAAAAGTACCCTCTAAGGTTTGTTCATACAAGTTCGGAGGCAGGCAGGCTTCTTCCTTCTGCAAGCAAATGGAACTCTATAGAACTTGACTCAACTGGCTATGATTCCCTTCCTTCTCAGTTCTCCAAATCCTATGATTATGAGCTTGTCATCACTGATAAAACACACTACAAGCGCTTTGTGTATATTTCCTTGACTGTAGCTTTTCTTATCCTAGCACTTGGCCTGGTGCTGCATTTTTTGCCTCACAAGAATCATCACCATGGACATTCAAAGAATCTCACTCTTGCAGTTAACCAAGCTATAACATTCTTTGATGCACAAAAGTGTAAGATTTTGTATCCTTGTGCATTCCGTTAAAGTTAAGATCATTTTTCTTGTAGATTATATTCATTAATGTCCATGCAAACTCTGTACACTTTCTTTCTGCAGCTGGGTATTATCCAAGTAATAGTCCGATAAAATTCCGAGGAAGTTCAGGATTGCAAGATGGGATTTCAAGCAATACGCATGCTGATCTTGTGGGTGGATTTTATGATTCTGGGAACAACGTAAAGTTTACTTTCCCTACAGCTTATACAATCACCCTGTTGAGTTGGTCGGTCATCGAATATCATCAAAAATATGCGGATATAGGTGAGCTTGAGCATATAAAAGATGTTATCAGATGGGGCAGTGACTACTTGCTTAAGGTCTTTGTTTCCCCAAATGCAACTTCTGATCTCACCATTTTGTATTCACAGGCAAGCCTTTACTTATAATTATGTACCCCAAACCTTACAGTCTTAACTCTTAATTATAATTATGGCAAAATGGAATATCGATGACATTTGAGATTCGTTTCTGTGACGTGCCTTTAGGTTGGAAGTGCTGTTAATGACACTAAAAATCCAGTCCCTAATGACATAAATTGCTGGCAAAGGCCTGAAGACATGAGCTATAAGAGGCCCGTTTCAGTCTGTGATGAGACAGCTTCTGATTTGGCGGGGGAAATTGTTGCAGCACTATCAGCTGCTTCAATAGTATTCAAAGAAGAGAATGAATACTCACTAGGATTGATTAAAGAAGCAGAGAAGTTATATGAGATTGCAGAAAAGGAAGACCAGATTCACAGAGCTGAAACTTACACCACTATTAATACTTGTGGAGGTGAAGCAAGAAAATTTTATGACTCATCTGGGTACAAAGATGAGTTGGTTTGGGGAGGAACTTGGTTGTTCTTTGCTACTGGGAACTACACTTATCTTGATTATGCCACCACAAACTTTGCTGCTGCAGCTAATAATGAAACAATAGCTGACAAAGGGATTTTCTATTGGAATAATAAGCTTACTGCCAATGCGGTAATTAAAATCCTTTTATGAGGTCATTATAAGATTCAATTTCGATGTTGGGTACATTAATGGATTTTAAGTTCATTTCAAAGTATATTTTCCTTGTAGGTTTTGTTAACAAGACTTCGTTTCTATCGTGATCTTGGATTCCCCTATGAAGAAGCATTGGGATTATCCTCCATCATGACTGATCAGCTTATGTGCTCTTATCTTTCAGAGGAAAAATTCAATAGAACACCTGGTAAATATTTACAAATGTATTTTTATGCAAATTGATGCATGCTTTCTGGAGTCATTGTAATCGGTTTTCATCTTCTATGACTTTATTGTAGGTGGATTGATCCTCTTAAGGCCTGAATATGGTGGACCACTCCAATTTGCAGCAACAGCATCTTTCTTGACTAAATTATACAACGATTACCTTACTCTTCTTCTTAGATCTGGTGGGAATTGCACCGATCATGGTTTTTCTTTGGAAATGTTACAGAGCTTCTCCATTTCTCAGGCAAGTTTATATCTGTCAATAACACTATGCTGGTTTTAATTATGCAATTTAAAACCAGTTGTTTAAAGCGGTATTATTTCCTAATTCATTTATACAGGTTAATTATATTCTCGGAGATAATCCCATGAAGATGAGTTACATGGCTGGCTTTGGAGATCACTATCCAAAACAAGTTCACCACAGGAGTGCATCAATTCCTTGGGATGGTCAAAATCACACTTGTGCTGAAGGTGATAGATGGCTACACTCTCAGGATCCAAATCCAAATATACTTTTGGGAGCGATGGTAGCTGGACCAGATCAATTTGATGATTTCTCTGATGAAAGGGATAAGCCATGGTTCACGGAACCTAGCATAGCAAGCAATGCTGGTTTGGTTGCAGCACTCATTGCACATCATGAACCTCCCCGCATTTCTTCCTCTTCTAGTGGACCTAATTTGGGGTTGGACCAGATGGGAATCTTTGAAAAAGTTCATTTGGAGTCTTAGGTGCCTTAGTAACGTTATGCTTGCGTAAAGTTCCAATGGAGTCGGAGAAGTTCAGTTGCTAACACCTGAGAAAAGAGGTTGACCTTGGACAAGCTTCCCTGAGCACAGTCGCATATTCTCTTTTTGTAATTACTATCTGATCAAGAGACGAGGGAAGGAAACAACGGATTTGCATAATTAAATTGATGTTCCTGTATTTCATGTTAGGCAGAGGACTGTGCATGTCTTTAAAATAGAGGTATAGATGGGTCAAGTCAAATTAGATTTGTATCGAGTTTATATAAGGTATTAAAAGATTTAAGTTTAGTTCAAATTTAAATATGTTATGATTTTTTAGGTTGAAATTTTTGTTCAAACTCAATTTTAAATACAACGAATAATCTTATAATCGTTCAAATCAATTTATATACAATTAATTTTTAAAAAAATATTAAAATATTAAAATATTAAAATAGAAAATAATAATTTATGAATATAATATAATATGTTTAATTAAATTCTGACAAAAAGAATATAATAAACATGAAAATTTTAAATTAAAGTCTAAAAAATAATAAAAGTTCAACTTAAATAGTACAAAACCAATCAAAAGTTATTAAAAATAAATTAGTATAAAAAATAATAAAAAATTATAATTATCGAGTTTGATAGAGCTTAAACCTTAAATAATAAATTTAAGTTTAATCTAATTTTTATGACACCTTAATTTTCAAACTCAAATCAAATTAATAGGATTAATATATGTTTTTGACCAAATCTTTCAAAAAAATTTAAATAGCGTCTAAAATTGGACGGTAATTTGATCCTTAAACATGTATATTGTTAAAAGATTAAGGGGAATTGTCCTTTGAGAACTCTCCAAAATAGAGTTTGTAGATGCTGAACCTAACTACCTTGATAAATTATTGATCTAAACCACCAGGAGATAATGTTGTACTTTCTCAAAGGGCAGAACTATAACTACCTTGGTACGGGAATCTGAAAGAAAAGACAGCCAATTTTCAACTTTCAGACTTCTTAGCACATTGTCTGCTACACAAGTGGCAGCTCCTCATAGGCTCATATTACTCCTTGCCATCCATTCTGTCAGTCCTAACAAAACTTCCAATTTTTTGGCCTTGAAAAGCTTTAGAATGGAATAAATGCTATGACTGAACAGTTTTGGTCTCAGGTTCCCCAACTAGATTTACTTGGTTAGGCCATCAAATACAATTTAATACACATATATGCTCAATGAGAACAATTCAAGACTAATAAATTTGTTATTCACCTGAAGCAAACATTTGTACACAGAGTGGAAAATCTCTTTAGGGAATCCTCTAGATATTAGGTGCCTATATACATTACAAGAGTAGCTGTGACAGCAGATTTTGCTTACAACTTGGAAGGCTATGTACAGATGTATATTTCCAGCAGAAGGAAAACGGGGCGGGAGAAGACAACAAGCCATTAGGAAACTAAGCTTCATATGTTTTTTATTGCCTTTTTTTTTTCGACTTTATTCTCCTTAGGTAGACTTTAACCCATCCAAACGATAAAATCTCTGCATAATTAAGAAAATAAACGTTAAACAATGAACTAGAAGCTGGATAGTACAACACTGACAAATATCCTCACCAGGATAGAGTGGATCTCTTCTAGTAAAGGAACGAGTAATGAAATTAAGGTCTGCATATCATCTTTAAGGTTGTCATAATTTTGATCTTTTGTCATAAGGAGACTAATGAATGTTTTGTTATCAGGCACGAGTTTCAGCGCCACCTGCAAACTTTGCGTTTATTAGCTCATGATAGAGAAGACTAATGAGGCGATGTTATAGTATTGTTGCACAATGCTGAAGCATTATTTGAACAACTTGACAATTGGTGACTTACATAATGTGTCAATGAAACAATGGTAGTGAAGATAGAATTCTAGGCAGCCCTGGAATAATATGCCTAAGCTAGAAATTTAGCCTCAGATCCTGTCATCTAATGAAAGCTTTTTCTTGAATAAGTAGGTTAGGTCAATAAAGGAGAACTGCTAAATTATTAACACTTGAGAATCATAGGCAGTAAAATCTGAGAGAACAAATTGTTGCAAAGGAGATGGAATCTAAATACCTTGAAAGCAGCCGATGATATCCAACCATGCCATGGTTTCAAAGTAATATTATAGGATTCTTCAACTGCTTGTTCCATGTTCTGCCCAGGATCCTTCACTAATCTTTGTAACAAAGCTACCATAAAATCCATTGACCTGAAGCGGGAAACAAGTTTATTTGCTTTCAATTAAATTTTTTTTTTCACTAAACTATTTGTATAACTTAATGAAATTTGACCAATAGCAAGAAGTATATATTTATGTGTCTTCACAATGTCATTATGGAACGAACAACAATTGTTTACTAACATATGCAAAGCATGAATGAGGACAAAGACAAAGCAAACAGCATATTTTTGAAACTGCAACCAGGGTAATGAAAATTGGTAAAAAAAAACAAAAAACAAAAAATAGTAACAGCTTGTCTAATGTCTATGTTTCTTCTAGTAAAAGACAAATCATAACATAGAAAAGACCTATAACAGAGAAGGTCAAAGATAGCAGACCCTAATTATTCATTAAACTTCGTGATGTGTCAAAGGCTACCACGGATTCAAAGTCGCAACTCTTTAATTATTCTCATTTACTTTATAGTAATAGAACAGAAAGCAAAGCTGAATCTACAGTTATAAGTTAAGCTTATTCGAGGAATAATTCAGTCACATCTTTAACCTTTTTTCAAGCTATGATTAAATTGGAATAACTTTAGAAAACGTTAATTAGTTATTCATATACGTAATCTGCTCAGTTACCGGGTAAGCCATAAAAAGGCTCTACTGCAGCTGGTACCCTTTCTTGTATTGCCTTCACTGTCTTCTTTCTTCAACATCTCAATCAAATTTGAATACTTTGTAGGATCGGATTCGCAAAGAATCTCCAACCTCTAAAAGTGGAGAGAAGAGATATTAAAGCAGTTCCATTACTGTTCAAATAATCAAGATAATGACAAAAGTATGTCCTTAGTTGGACAGAAACACCCATGGAAAAATTGGTGAAAACAGCAAAAATAAAGCAAGAAATGCAAGGTTTGTTGAAAAGCCACATGGGTGTTCTTGTCATGTAAGAAAAGTCACATTGGAAAAGATGCTATGCTTTTACTTTTAACCTGAATATTTTGATGAATGTCTTGTCTAAGGACAGCCATAGTTGGGCCTATCTTATCTGCAAAAAGAACAAAAATGTAGGAAGAAAGAAGTTTATTTGATGCCCTTAGACCCACATGTCTGAAGAGAGACTAAGAGAAGAAGAAATAAAGAAACTGACCAAGAACTTGAAGAATCAAGGTGCAGACATGAAGAAAAGGCTTGGTCGGTATGTGAGCAGCATCAAGATTATCACCAGACTGAACTTTGGCAAACATGGACAGCTCTTCAATGGCAGACCTTAACTCTGACTTTTTTTCCATTTCCCTTTTTCTCTTCATCTCTATCTCTAAAACTTCCTTCTGCCTTATTGATTCTTGATTCTAGCTTACCCTTATATATAACTCACAGCTGACTTTCCTGAACTATTTATAGGCAGAGACAGAGATTTTAGAATTTAGAATTTACTCCAATGGATATGTATGATTGAATTAAACTAATTTCTGACTCGAAAAAACTGGCTGTTGTGGACAACATGTAGCTTCTCTAACCTGAAACCCTTTTTTTTTTTCCTTTAAATTTTGTTGTTGCTATCGTTAATTATAGTTTAATATTCATCATTTCTTCTGTAAGTCATTGATGGTGACTTTGTATTTGACCTTGGAGTTATCTATGAGCTATAATCCTACTGTTATTTAAATTTAATCTTATGGTATATCTTTATAAGCAGATGCTTTTTAAAATCTCAACTGCATTCCTTAGCCTGGGTTTTGATCTCATCAATGACTGAAAAAAAACTATTGTGGGTCCTTGATGAATTGATATATACAATCATATTTTTCTTTTTCTATCATCATCTTGGCCATATATACTGAAAGGGTCAGGGAACAAAACAGAGTAGAAATTCTAAAATTAAAGCAAGCATGAATTTAAAAAAGAATTCTATGATTTTGAAGTCTTAACCATTTATAAATTTATAATCTCTGTCAAAACTTACAAGGTTATAGAGTCCAACTCATCCATGCCATTTCACCAATTTGTAATGCCAATTGGTAAAAAGTTTTTTTTTTTTAATCACGATATATTTTTATATTATAATAAATATAAAATTCATTTTTATTTGAATTTTGTATTTAGTATTACCTTAAGAAATTTAATATAATCAAATTTGAATATAAAACATCTTTATTGTAGATTGTTCTCATTTAAATACTTATCGAAATTTTATACACTGAGCCAATCTTTTTAACTGTATGAAAAATTTTGGAGAATTTTGTATTTTTAAAGGGTGTCAGTACAAAAACCCAGTTTTAACCAGGTTCTTCCTTTTTTTAAGTCAAGGTTTAAGTTAATTTTTTTTAAGTGTAAAAATTAAAAAAGAAACCTGATGCGACGTACATTATTTTGATACTGGCAGGCCTCAAAATCGGATGTTTTCAATTGCTAGTCTTCCCTGGGCAGAAGACTTGCATAAAGTTGAAAAGCCTTAAGCCAGGGCTCGGAATTAACAGCTTGACTTTTTTTTCCTTCCCAAGCGAGTAGAAAGAAAAAATGTTTAAAAAATTCTTTCTAGCGGGAAAATAAAAAAATTATGAACTTACTCATTTTATTTCTATCTAAATCCTTTTCTTCCACTATATTTGGATATATATCAATAGAAAAAAGAAAACAAAAAGTCAGGTAAAGGAAGAAAACAGTTTAGGTACTTTTTCTTCGGATGCTTAAATTTAATAAAAAAACTCTACCAACAACTATTTAATTAAGGAACGAAAAAAATTATTATTATATTTTTTCAATTATAATTTTTTTTATAAAATAATAATTTATACTCATTATTTATTTGATTAACAATAAAATGTTGTTTAATGAGGAGAGATCTATTGATATCAGAGCAAAATTATTTTAATTTTACACGTTTTTGTGATCGAGAATTTCTAGAGTAAAATTAAAATTTTGACATTAATATAAGAATCAATGTAAATACATATAATTAAATCTAAATTTAGTGTCATCATGCATAAAAAAAAAAATTAGAAGCATTGTAAACATATAAGAATAAACGTAAAATTAAAAGCAATAGACGTAAACACATTATAATTTTGTTATAAGATATGTTTATATTTCTCATGCATTTATAATATTTTTAACATATATTATGCCTAATGAAATTAAATTTACGCTTAATCATGTGTTTACGTTGACCTTATAGTAAAGTAAAAAATGTTGATCTTACTATAAAGTTCTCTTTAGTAATCCAATCATTGAATTTTATGTTTTATTCATATAAATCATGCACGCTAAATTCAAGAGTATCTAACTATTTTTGTTCCATATATAATAAAATTTTAACCGTTAATATATATTAAAAAATTATTATTTTTGATTAAAATGATAAAAATATCAAATTAATTCAAAATATACATGATTAACGTAAACGAGTATATCATTCAATGCAACATTGATTTACAAAAATATTAATTTTATAGAAGTTATAAAAAGTGTATAAAATAATTTATTTTATATAGTTGTATGTGAATTTTCTTATATAAATCATATAAAATTTAAAAAATTTTGTAAAACTAAATTAACTTTACGCATATGAAAATGAATTTTTCTCTCTCTTTATATATTTGCTTCAACTTGATCCACGATACATTAGAACCAATATACTTACTTAACACTTAAGCAACAAGACTCGAAATGATAAAGGAAAAATAGATTTGTGAAATAATAAAATCATATAGATTACTATCTAATATAATAATTAATAAAATTTTAGACTCCATAAATAAAGTTAAAATGGTGACATATGCTTCATTTTTTTTTATTTTTTAATATGTTTCATAATTTTAATTTGACTCACTTATAAAATTTAAAAACTCTATTAATAGTGTATTGGATAACAATCAAAATCATATTTATAAATTAAACATAAATTAAAATGAAAAATTGATAAATAAATTAAAAAAGATAAATAATTATACCGATATTATTTAAAAATAAAAAATTTAAAGACAAAAAGTTATTTTACAGTTAAGAATTTTTTACTTGTTTCTTTTTACTTATATTTCTCTCAAATTTCTGTAAATAAAAAGTTATAATCACATATGATCAATTAAAATCATAACCATATAAAAATCATTTAACTAATAAATAACTATATTCAAGGTCCAAAAAACATTTTTTTTTTCGTGGAATTATATTAGCAGCTTGGCAGTTGCATTTTCGGTTGGTAGTCGTTATTCTGTCATAGACCGCGGTGGGAGGAAGCGAGCTACTTTTTCTTCATAGATACCCCAACATACAATTCTTTTAATTGAGTTTATGTAGTTAATGATTATTTGTAATCATATTCATGAATCTACAGATTTAGCACAGTATTTATTCTTTTTTTTTTTTCACTTAATAAATTATTTTATTAAATATAATTATGTAAGCTATGATTCGAAAAATGGATGTGGTTGAACAATTTATATTAATTTTCTCTTACATCACGCAAATCTAAGCCAACCTAATATTTAATACCCATGCTTGTACAAATGGAGTCCTTTGAGAATTTGTTAAGCTTGTTTTCACATACAAAGGTTAAAAAATTTCATTTTCACCTAAATATTATAATTAATGGGCTATGGTGCAATGGTGAGAAGACAAGTTTAACTGTGGCTTGTAGCCAAAAAAAAAAAAAAAACAAAAAAATCTATGCAGTGGCTTCCCTAAATTCTAATTAAATCTAAATTTTTTGTTTCTTTTACCGTAAAAGTGATCATGAAATTTAAATCTCACTTTTTATAAACGAAAAGTGTTATATATATATATATATATATATATATATATATATATATATATATATATATATATATATATATATATATATATATATCAAGTTATATTAGTGTAAAATAATTTTGTTTTACTGTAACAAGTAAAAATAGTTTTGTTTTTTAATTATATGGTTATTTGATTTTTTTTTTTTTTTAGATTTGATCATTGAATAATATATTCTATCCAAGTAGATTATACATACAATATTTTAAGTTAATAGTAAATGTATAATTTTTAAGTTGATAATAATAAAATTTTAACCGTTAATATACATTGAAAAATATACAATTATCGTTACCAAAAAAAAAGAAAAATATACGATTCTCGATCAAAATGGTAGGGATATCAGATTGATTCGAAACTTTAAATGCATGATGGATAGGAATAAGCTTTTAAATTGGGTAAATTTCATCAAGTTCTCTATGGTTTAACTTTAATCCAACTTTAGTCCATTAGTATAAAAAATAGACAATTCGCCTCAAACTTTTCTATTACGCAAGACTATTTAATCCTTCCTTTAGTCAACCATTAAAAATTTATTTTTGATACCATTTTATTTATTAAACCATTTGAAATATTTAAATACTCATGCCGATCAATAATGAATAAAGATATACTAAGAGCTTACTAGGTTTTAAAATATTATATTTATTTATTTATTTATTTACTTATTATTTATTGTTCATTATTTTTATTAATCATTTTTTGTTTATTATTTTTATTTATTATATATTGTAATAAGTAGCACATTTTTGTTGTAATAAACAAAAAATAAAAAATAAATAAAAATAATTAACAAAAAATAATAAATAATAAGTAAATAAATAAACACAAAATAAATTAAAAAGAAAAAAGAAAACTAACATTTCAAAGTCTGATAACTCTTAATATTTCCTTATTATTTTTTATTAACGTAAGTATTTAAAGTATCCCAAATGGTTTAAGAGATAAAATAATATCAAAAGTAAATTTTTAATAGTTAACTTAACGGTTAGCTAACGGAATGACTAATTTATCTCTTGAAATATAAAAATTTTCGATCGAATGTCTATTTTCAATACTAATGGATTAAAATTGAATTATGATCAAACTTTAGAAATTTATATGAAATTCACCCTATTAAATTTAATGGTTGGTTTGTAAAAATATGAATCTGATATGAAATTATAAAAATGATATAAAACAAAATTGTTTTATACTGGTGTAACTTGATCATTACCTCTATATATATTTGAAAGTTGGATTGAATTTTAATCATTAAAATTTGAAATTAAACTTTAAATATTTTACAAATAAATCACATGATTGTTGGTGTACTTAAAATGTGATTCAAATTTTGTTGAGCAACCTTTTCTGTTTACTTTTTCTTATAATAATGATCAAACAAATTCACGCCTAAAAGACGATATTAATTTCTAATTAGAGTTCTTCAATATTAATGCAAAAATGTCTTTTACACCTTTCTTCCTTCTTTTGATACGTTCAAATGAAGGTTAAGTAGGGAAGGAGAGTTTAATTTTGCACTTTATTAACCTCCATCATCAAACGGTTTACAGAAAAGGTTAGTTTGTACTTTATTAATTTCCTTCTCTGGAGGTCTTTTAGGATTACAGGGAAAATGATTTTTGTTTCTATTTTACCCTTTAATAATTGCATTTTATGTCCATTTTATCCTTAAATCTATATGATATTACAAGTCTTTACCTACACAACAAAATAATTGACATATTAAACATCCTATAAGCAAATAGACCAATTAAATAAATATGTTAATTTAGTAAATACATTAATTAACATCATAAAAATAATAGCTTACTTAATTAAATAAATCAAGATAATTTACGTATTAAATATCCTATAAACAAATGCACTAATTAATTAACATGTGTTAAATAAATTAATTAAAATTTATTAATGAATAAACTTAAATAATAAATAAATAAATATGTTAAACATGACTTCTATCGAAGTATTATTCACTTTAAATCAACAATTTATTCATTTTAATATAAAAAAAGTAGTATAGTAAAATAAGTTATTTAGTAATCTTAAATTTCTTTAATCAAATATAGAAATCAAACATTCTCCTCATTGCAACTAAACAAAAGAATTTAATATTATTCAGAATTCGCCTAATAAAATAATTTGAAAATTAAATGATTCCCAAAGAGAATTTTAGTTTCCGCGAACCATACCACAACTATAAAAAGTTAGGTTTAGTTAAAAAATTGGACTTTAGAGTTGAATGCCCAAAATGAAAAATTGGATACCCTCAAGAGAAAAAGTGTTATGTTAAAGTATAAGCATAGGGAGGTCGACTTTCCAAGATCAAAATTACCTTTGTTTGTAAAAAAAAACACTAGTTTGGCTCTCTTACGCAAACATTCGATTGCCTATCTTTGAAACTTAAAAAATAAATTCGTTGGTCATGTTTATTCATTTCAAAGGTTATGATTATTCATTCAAAAGAGTGTAATCATAAAAGGTATTTTTAAAATTGATTGAGGCTTATGAATATTTCTATTAATATTCATTTTCATACAATCTTATATATTATTTCTGTCAAACTCCAAAATTTTCAATGCTTTTCTTCTTGCATTCTATTTTTTGGTTTTGGTTTTAGTGAATTTTCAAGAAGTATTCAAAGTGAAGTTGGATTCTTCTAAGAGTAGGTATCGCAACCTTTGAACTCCATTTCCTAAATCATTTGCACCGGTATGAGGAAACCATTGCTCTTAAGATAGTTTTCTAAAAGTGCCTTAGTTATCCAAATTTCTTATTCTTCAAAGTTTTCATGTTCAAGTGGATTGCATTATTCTAACAACCACACTCAAAAATACAACTATGAGTGCAAATAATTCTTTTTTTTTAATAAAATGTTGTATTTCATTCTCTATCCCAAATGTTAATGTTGAAAACCTAGTAATAAAACCATGTTTTTTGTATTTGAATCCAGTAGTCAAGCAAGTTTGAGACAACCATTTAGGCTCCTAGGTCTATATGCATGACTTCCCTAGTTTTTAGAGTGGATGTATAACTTTCTTTTCGATTTAGGCTGCTTTCTATATAGCTGATGGAAATAACTTAATCTTTCCCTTTAGAGGAACGAATATTATATAAATACTATGATGATTATCAATTTTCAGATAGTTTTTTTGGTTCTTTCATATATATTTTGTGCAGGCGTTAGAGAGAGATAAATTATTTTATTAATATATTGGCTAGTAAGAAACTTAAATTTTAGAAAGTAAGTGAGATGTCTTCATATATGATTACCTCCTATCGCGTTACCAAATTATACATAACATTTATGGTGTTTCACTTCACAAAGTCATGATAAAAGTATTGTATTCTACTGGATTTTTTTCTTTTTGAAATAAAAATTACTCACCATTTACTTTTCTTTAAAATTTTAAATTTAGGTCATATTCAGTACAGCTTACCTGCCTGAGCTGAGACTGTTAGGAAAATTCAGATGATATATGGCAATTTGGCTTTGAGGCGTGTAGTATTACACTTTTTTTAGTGTAATATTACTTCACACAGAAGCAAGTTACCCCAAGATACAACAAAGTCTTTAGAGATTTTCTTTGTGGATTGTGAAAGATCAAGAGTAAGGTTTCTGGAAATCAACCAAAAGTTTTATAGGTTCTGAAAAGTTGTAAATCAATGGTTGTAATTGTCTGTTAATTAACAACCATTGATTTTCAGACACAACTGTTCCAGACATAACTGAAAAATGTTTGTTGGAACAGTTAAGTAAATTTTAAAATTCAATTTTTAAAATTCAAAATTAAAAATAAAAAAAATAAAAATAAAAATAAAATAAATATTACTATATAAAAATTGAATATTTCAGAACCAAGAGTCCAAGTACCTCAAGTGCCCTATCTTTTGACTATTAAATTAGTCAAAGTTCCAAGTAAGCTTACAATGTTTTAGTAATTCAATCTACATTCTAAATTTGATTTTCTCTTATAAAATCAATCATTATTTTATCTATAAATAATGTGAGATTGAATTAAATTACAAACTATCTAACAGTGATTAGAGTTTGGTTAGTCTCATGATAGTCAAATGACTTGTCCATTTTCTTTTGAGGGAAAATGAGGATCAATACTCGGTGTCTGATATTTTTTACCGAATTTTGTAATATTTTTCTTGTGCAAGATCAACAAGGAACAAGTCCAGAGAAATTAATTAGTAGTAAACTGTCATCAATCAAGAACTTTTTCTAGCTGGCTAGGGATAGGCTATAGCTAGTATATATATTGTTTATCAGGTGGAATGTTTTTTCTTCCTAAAGCCTGGGTTGGTTTGAAAACGCAGAATGCAATGGCAGCTGATGCAGGGTGTGAAAATGCAATGGATTCCTTTTACGATCAAATAAATTAACAATTACCAAAGAACAGTCATGACACACCTTACTCCCCCACCCCTCTAAACCTAAAAAAAGAAAGAAAGTTTTTTAAGTGAAGATTAAAATTTTAATCAAGCATTGACGTTACAAGACAGCTTTTCCAAAAACTTGGGTTAAGATTCAAACATAGGAGTTAAACAAAATTAATTACATATATATATATATATATATATATATATATATATATATATATATATATATATATATATATTACAAAGTTCAAAGTGTGAATGCAATAAGATTCTGAGGGTAAACCCCTAATTGTTTAGACAATTGAGACATTAAGTACAGTAGAATAGTTGTATTAATTAGAACAAAAAATAATCCACTTGATGACGGTAAATTAATTATTGTTAGTCATTTTCTTTAAGTATTATAAATCATTGAAGTGGTATTAGGATGATTGAGTGTATGCTGTTAACATGCTGACAACATTTGTTTGATTTTTCTAATCACTTCTGTTTCTTTCTAAGTGTATATATATACACACACTTAGAAACGCGTAAAAGTATTTGTTTTCGCTAAAATTTTTAATTTGCAATAAGAGTGGTTTTAAACTTCAATAGTGTAACACAGCTCACTGATGGCTTGGCTTTTCCTTCAAGCCCAGGGCCCTTTCATTAGCAATAGTATCCAACTCTACCTTAGCAATTGCAACTTTATCTCATTAGCAGCCACTGTTGCATCCTTTTCTTCAGCATCTTCCGCCTCTGCAGTTGTTAGATAATATTCAAAATAATCAATGAACAATTAGTTAAACATAATGTTTAATCAATCGGATAAGAACTTAATTAATAGGATAAGAACTTAGAATACGATTGCTTCGCAGAGCACAATAAAAGAAGAATGAAATAAGTATTCCGTGAAAATAAAAAAGAGTGGGAATGGAATAGAATATAATAGAATATGAATTATGAAGTTTGGTTCATTAGAATGGAAAATAGTAGGAAATAGAATTAATATGTTTAGTTAGTGCAAAAAATATGGCTGTAATAAGAGAATGTAAAAATTATTTTACCATTTTATTAAAAATTATAATTGATATAATAAATTGCTAATCATAATTAATTAATAAAAATAACTATTAATAAAGAATTATTTCTATTAAAAATTGTGGTTAATTATTAAAATAATTATTCATTATTATTTAATTATTAATTAATAATATTTTATTATAAATTTAAAACAATTATTTTGTTTATTCTTTTTAATTTATTATTATACTTACTAATAATTAACAATTAATCATAAATAGTTAACTAAAAATTATTTAATCCATTAATAAATTAATAAATATTGATTTATGATTAAAAATTAATTCATAATAATTAATATTAATTATTACTTCATTAATAATCAATTAATAAGTGTTAATATTTATTCATCTATTAATTTCTAATTATATATTAATAAATTATTCATAATTAATTAATAAATTAATTTTAATTAATCTTGATTCATTATTAATAAATTAATTTTAATTTATTAAAATTAATTATTATTTCTAAATTAATCAATATTGATTTAACTAACTAATTAATATACATTTACAATAAAAAATTAATTTATTAATTAATAAATTAATATTAATATTAATGAATAATAAATATTAATTTAATATTAAATATTAAAAATTAATATTAATTCATTAATGAGATAATTATTCAATTAATAATTATTCATTAATAAATAATAAATTATTTATTTATTAATTATTTGTAAGACCCGATTTTAGTTAAAACACGAAATTAAATATGCAAAAGGATTGAAATGAAATTCTCAAACACGTTGAAGGGTAAAACGGTCAAAAGACCAAAAATCGGTATAAATTCGATAAGAAAATTTAATTAAAAATATGGATTTGAGAAATCTTGATCAATAAAGGAGAAATAATTAAATTTCAGGTTAAATTGATCAAGATCCAGAATTTTTAGAAATACCGAAAAGTCATTCGGGACAATATCCCAAAAATACGGAGGAATTATACCCGAAAAAGGGTCAAAATATAATAAATAAATTAAATTAAATTAAATAAATGAATTTAGAATTAAATAATAATTTTAAGGATATTTTAAGGGATATTTGGGTATTTTTAATGTATTTTAATGATTAAAATATTAATAAAATAAATAAATAATAAAAATAAAAATTATAAATAAAAAAAGAAAAAAGAAAAAAAAAGGGTCGAAAACGCGAAAAGAAGAAGACGAAAAACCACAGAGGAAAACCATCACCAGCGAGCCACCACCGGCGCCGGATGAGGGGCCACGACCACCCGAAAAGGAAGAGGAGCTTCAGGCGATCTCCCTGGTACCGACGGCACGACCCAGCGACGCCGAAATCCGGCGAATCGGGGAGAGAGATCGACGGGAGAGAAAGATCGACGGGAGAGAAGGGCTCGGTCCCGGCGATCCACGACAGCTGGGCGTGAGCGGGGGCCACCGGCATGATCGGGAGGAGGAGCCGGTCATTTTGAGACCCGTAGTTGTCGGCGAAACGGTCGGAATCGTCGGCGACGACCAAGACCAGAAATGGGTACCGACGATCGAGTGAGAACAGCCGGACCAGCCACTTTCCGGCGACCTCGACCGAAGCCAACCCCAGATCTGAGATGCGGACGACCCAGCGGAGCCACTGGCGGCGGAAGCCGACGGAGAATCGGCCGGCAAGGCCGTGAACCAGCCGAACCGGAGTGAACCGGCTGTTCGAACCGGGTCTGAACCGGACTAAACCGGTTCAACCAAGAAAGAGGGGAAAAAAAAGGGAAAAAGGGAAAAGAAAAAGAGGAAAAATTGGAAAAAAATCTAGACGATGTAATCGAGCTACGGGTAAGTCAGTAGCGGTCGAAATTGACCGATTTAAATTTAGAAATATTTTATTTAATTAATTTTCGACTGAAAATTTACCCGAAAATTTATGAAATTGTGTAGCTCGACAATTGGCATCCAACGAGAGCTCGAGACACCCTCGATTTACGTACTAGCATGGAATCTCGGGTAAGTAACCCTTATTTACGATAATTTACATCGTTATGCGTGCTTCAGATTTAATTTCCGCATTAATTAAATTAAATTTTGAAAAGTCGGATAAATTGTCGTAAATAATAAATTGAGCCATTCAAGAGTTAGAACGAGGCCCAATAAATTGTTGGTGGGCCCAATGAGCCCAATAGGCCTCGATAATGTGAAAATTAAGTGAAAAACGAGCTTAAGGCCGATTAAGGCCCAATAAGGTGCAATCGGGCCCAATAGGGGTAAATTGGCCCAATGATTTAAATTAAGCCCAGAAAATAGGAAATATAATTAAATCGTATGATATCTGACCTGACGAATATTTATATGCAGTTCCAGATATTGGATTGGGAGCAGATCGGACTGCATGACGAGACAGCAGTGGAAAAGGAAAGGTCAGACTCTACAGAAAAATAAGGTAAGGGAATTCTACGGACTGCTAGAGGTAACTTTATGAAATTTCAAAGTCATATGCAGTCTTTTAAATTATCTGAAGGGTCTAGAAGTAAGTTAATAATTTTAGTGCCCCGAATGGGCAAATTACCAAAATACCCTTGTTAAGGGTAAAATTTACAATTTTAGGAAAAATTGGGAGGAGCAAGAACAAGAGGTTCCTGCTCGTTCTGGAGGTGTTTTGATGCATGCATGAGTAGGCTGGCTAACCTTGAAAGAAAAATGCACAGCATTTCATAGTTTTAACGATGAAATTGTTTTGAAAATTGTTTTGAGGAAACAGAGCCGCCTACGTGTTTTTATTGACAGGTGACGTGTTAGAGCTCAGCTCGCACGATGTTTTGATTTGTGTGATGCATGCATCAGTGCCGGAGCGAGAGCTCGCACTAGAGTTTTACATGCATTGGTGCTAGAGTCTAACTCGCACATGATTTTACATGATTTTCGTGATACGGTGCTAGAGTCTAACTCGCACCAGGTTGTATATGATTTTCGTGACACGGTGCTAGAGTCTAACTCGCACCAAAGTTTACATGATTTTAGTGACAGGGTGCTAGAGTCTAACTCGCACCAGATTTTCTACATAATTTGATGAGAGTGCTAGAGCTTAGCTCGCACTAGTTTTACTTAAATTGACGAGAGTGCTGGAGCATCGCTCGCACCCCTCACTGATTTTTATGAGAACATGCGATGAGCCGTGCTTGGAGCATCGGGTAGACTGTGTGTCACCGATTAAATAGGCTCGCACGTGCGTTTTGAGACATGGCATGAGTATAGAGATATGATATATGGGTCCACGGAGTACGATGTACCGTGCAAGTAGCATGGAGTACGATGTACCGTGTGGTATCTTCGGATACAGGGTATCTTCGGATACAGTATCTTCGGATCCGGGGTATCTTTAGATACGGCATCTTCGGATGCGTGGGATCGGATAAGACCGACGAGATGGACTGACCCACCTCCCAGGCGGTTCCCGATCAGGGTGAAACCCCGCACACTAGGATCCGTGTAGCAGAGGGGCTCACGAGGACACACGACCATAGTCTTGATTATTATCGATATACAGATGTTGCCTAGTCTTGCGTGTTGATCTTGACGATGATTGAAACTGAGTTTTAAACTAAATTTGCATGATGCTATTTCCATGCTTTTTAAACCTATGTGTGATGTAAACTGATTTTCATGGTTTTGTGTGAGTCAGGACCACCCGAGGGATGGATTGAGTCCTGAATTTGTTGTGAAATTTTAAATGAGAAAGAAATGATTTGAAAGAGTTGCATGTTGAATTTTTCATGCTAACGTGTTTTACATGACATCATGAATCATAGCATCAGTTTTAAAATGTGTGGAGAAAGGGTGGTTTATGCATGGCACCACGTTCATGTAGGTAGTATGGTTACCTACTTATTCGTAGGATTGCCTTACTGAGCTTGATGTGCTCACCCCTTTCATTTTCTCACACAGATTATCTCCAGTAGATGTTGAGGCTACTGAGTACTGCATTCCGGATATCCGCTGCTGTCCATCATTTAAGGTATATACACTTGTACATATTGTATCTAAATAAGCATAGCACAGTAACATGTTTGTAAGTAACTTTATGGGATGTATAAATATTGTAAACATTTACAAATGATTGAGAAAAAATTAATTTGGTGGGACTGGTATTGACGCACAGCCCAATTTGTTAGTGGAGTGTGGTCACGATCAGAGGACAGGTATGCATGAAAGAAAATAACAAAACGCGAAAAATTTACTCTGATTTTGGGTAGTTCAGGGTCGTGACATATAAAGATGGTATCAGAGCGATATTGGTCTGATGTGTGTCAGTGTCGGTAATTAGAAAATTACATCCCCGTGTTACTGTGCTTGGTTAGATACAATAGTGTATATCGAGATGGGTTTTAACTAAGAAATGGTTGAGAATGCAGGAATACCTAATATTAGTCGCGATAGAGAAGGTAGAGCACGAGGCAGAGGTCATAGAGGTAGACCTGAGCCTGCTAATCGTGCTGAGTTGGCCTAGGAGAATCAGTATGAGGTTGAAATAGAGGCTAATGTTGAGCATGCCTCACAGAGTCCGACAGAGTGATCGGACAATATTGAGACACACTTCACGAGGTTGGAGTAGAGTGTGGAAAATATTTTGGGAGCAAATTGCTCAGAGTATACAAGGGATTTGAGGGCGAGACGGAGTATTGATGGAAGTCCACTCGATCCATCTTAAGAGTTAGACATCCAGAGTTGACAAGAGAAATATTTCTGGATGTATTCCGGTGATAGAATATCCCGGACATTGTTTAAAAGGAATGATAGATAAAATCCTTACTCTGACCCAGAAGAATTGATTTATTGATGAGTATGAATTATGAGTATGAAACTCGATTATATTCTTGGGTAGATATTACCTCGACACTATGAACAGTAACAGTCGAGATGTCTAAAAGTTTATGGAAGGGCTCAGATTGTCGATTAGAGTCCGATTGGCCCATGAGATATTACCTATGTCGAGGCAGTGCATAAACTACAGTTGTGTGAATAAGATCGAGTGTTGCACGCCTCTGAGATTGGGAAAGGTAGTAAGGACCGAAATAGAGACAGAAAGAGAATTGAGAATGACAAAAATGTCAGAACAGGAAAAAGGGTAATTGGTAAAAGATTTGATTTGATGAGTTATGGGCTAAGATGATTGGTAAGGCCACAGTTATCCGATTGTAGCACTTTTAAGGGGTATTGTGATTGGAGAACCCCGATCTACTACAGATCACTGTAGAATGTGTGGTAAATACCACGGAAGTAGGACCTACACCTACATATTATTGATGAAAATGGTCGTTAAGTGTGGTAAGACGTACCATTTATTATGATTGCTCAAAGTTGGGCGAGATTGCCCTACAGAAAGGTAAAGAGATAGAGAAAACCCTGTTGAGATAGCTGCATTGAAAAGGGAGGCCACAACCGAAGAGAAAAGGAAAGTAGGCTGTTGGACGAAGGCGAGTGTATGTCTTGGACCAGGACACTACTGATGTTTCACAGGAAGTGGTGAAAGATACCAAACTGCTTATGAATAAAGAAGAAATTGTGTTAATTGATCCTGGTATCACGTATTTCTTCATACCGCCTTCATTCGCATGTAAGTGAGTAAAAGACATGAATGCCTACACTCTTGGGCACAGTGCTAATAAATGAGTACCCCAATAGAGGAAGGTTAACTAACAGAATAATTATGATGAGATTTTAAGTTGAAAACGGGGGAAGAAGTATAAGTCAGCCAATTTTATTTAATGGACTATGAATAATTTAAAGTAATATTTGAGAATAAAGTAGTCGGCTGCATATTATGATGTTCGGATTTCTATCCTAAGATAGTAATATGGTTACCCCTGGAAAAGTATACTGTAAGTTTTGATAAGTACTAAAAAGGGGTGCAACGGTTGAAATTAAAGGAGCAAATGATAGTACTCACGAAATGAATAAGGATAGAGTTTCGTTATAATTGATATACGAAGGAGATACTCTTTAAGATATGTTTGATCCTAAACACAAGATGTATTGGAATAAGAGGAGTATGTCAGGTAAGAATATCTATGATTCGTGAAGTAATTAGGATTAAAGCAATTAGTAGCGAATATGAATTGTGACCACAAGGACTAATATGTAAAGTAATTGTGGTTAAGTCTAAGGGTTAATAAAGGTATTTCAAAATACCTCCCTGCCTGAAGACTTGACAGTGTCTAGAAATATATATATATACCCTATAACTCGAAATCGACTGTGGTAAGATATAAATTTAAAATTTGGATACTTTTACTAGTACGATAAAGAATTGTAAAATTCGATTAATTATGAAGGTTAAAATATTAAAATTTAATAAAAGCCGTTAATATAAGAAAAAGGAAATGACGTGGGTCAGTATCGTGAACAGAAGCAATTTTGAAGTGATACTACCCGTTTATGCGTACATAGGTCAAGGATATGTGCGATTGAAATATGTAGTGGAGCTCAACTACAATGAGTTATTTAAACCTTACCTGGACCGATTTGTCATCATCCTTATTGATGATATGTTAGGTGTAGTTAAAGTCCAGGGAAAATTATAAGCAATAATTGGAAAATTGCTTTTACAGATGGTTGTTGCAAGTTTTAAAAAGGGTATACTTTGTTGACACGTTTAACTATGAAAACATGGTTTTGAATGAGATGATAAGTGAGATGATAGATGTGACATGAATTTCGGTGTAGTGAAGTATGAACTGACCACCGTGATTATTTTCACCATACCCAACAGCTCAAGAGATTTCTCAGTGTGTATGGATACCTCAAAATCATGAATGAGCTAGGTATTGATGCAAAAAGGGAAGATAGTCGATAGTGGATCCAGACAACTCAATGATAATGAAATAAACTATCTAACCCATGATTTAAAGTTGGCAGCGGTAGTACTTGTACTAAGGATATGGTACTATTATGTACATGGTGAGAAATTTTGGATATGCACTGATCATAAAAGCCCCAAGTATCTGTTTTCACAGAAAGAGGCGAATATGAGAATACATAATGGGTGAGAGCTTCTGAGAGATTTTGATTGTGAAAAATTGTACCACCCAGGAAAGGCTAATGTGAGGGTTGATGCCTTGAGTAGAAAGAGCCACGGGATGGTATTATATATGATGGTCAGGGAGCGTGAGCTGCTAGAGCAGTTGTGAGCCTCAATAGTGATGTGATCCCTTTTGATGATGACAGTGATTGTGTGACAGCTAGCCTGAGACTAGAACCGGATGAGAGTGCTCGGATTTGACAGGCTTAGCGTGATGATCGGCATGGTGTCGATAGTTTGGGTCAGATTCAGAAGGGTACAGTGACAGAGTTCATAGAGAGTGTCGATGATTTACAGAGAGGTTCAGAGACAGTGTAAGTACTCCCCAGGACCACCGTTGATGAGATAGTAATATTATCAGAAGCTCACTCTTCGGGATATACAGTGCATACGGAAAGTATCGATTATATATATGAAATCTCTGAAAAGGGTATTGGTGGTCAGATGTGAAAAGAGATATGGTAGAGATTGTGGAAAAGTGCCTAGTATGTCAGCAGGATAAGGTAGAGTATTAAAAGTCTGCAGAGTTATTGCAGTCTCTACCTATATCGACACGGCACGAAAATGGGAGCAAGTCTCCATGAATTTCGTGATGGGTTATAGAGGACTCAGATGAATCACGAGGCTATTTAGATGATAATCGCTAAATTGACTAAGTCTACCCACCTTCTGGTTATGAAATCCCCAGATACTCAGAGTGTGTATGAGGATTCAGGTATAAGGAAGATTGTGGAACATTATGTAGCGTTCCAGTGAGCATGGTATCATATAGGGATTCTCGCTTCACTTCTCACCTCTGAGAATATTTTTCAGGAAGCTACGGGAAACCCGATTTAGTATTGGCACAGCTTTCCATCCTCAGACAGATGGTCAGTTAGAGAGGACTGTACAGGTTCAGGAGGATACGATGAAAGCGTGTGCCATTGATTTTATAAGCTCATGGGATAATCAGTTATTACAAATTGAAATCGCCAATAATGACAGTTGGCACTTGAGTATCGGGATTACCAGATATGAGGCATAGTATGGCCGTAGGGGTTGTTTCCCCGACTTGGATAAGAAAAAGTGGGTGACAGATAGAAATTTCTTCTGAATTAGTATAATAAGTCTCTGAGGATATTCAGTTGAGTGAAAGATTAAGAACACCTCAGAGCAGACAAAAAGCATTGGAATTCACCGAGGGTGAATCTGTATTATTGAAGCTATTTGTCCTAATGGAATAAGGACATAACGAGACTCGGGAATATGGCAAATTGAGTTTTGCTGAATGAAATTTTTGTTAGATTGGATAAGTGGGAGATAAGACCTGTAGGTTGGCGTTATCACCTGAATAAACAGGCATCCACAATGTGTCTCATCTTTTGATACTTCGGCAATACTATCCAGATCCAGCATAGGTGATCAGATATGAACTCCAACAGTTCAGCTCAGTGCAAATATAAGTATATTGAAAAAGTTGATTCAGGCATTAAACAGGAAAGAGAAAGTATTGAGGTTTAAGACGATCTCCCTAATTAAAGTCCTTCGGTAGTAATTCACTCCAGAAAAGGTCACATGAGAATTAAAAAAGTATAATACGATTGATGTACCCGGAGTAGTCTATGGACTCATATGACTTGGTTCTAATTTGGAGGACTAAATTCCTTAAGTGGGGGAGATTATGTAAGACCCGATTTTAGTTAAAACACGAAATTAAATATGCAAAAGGATTGAAATGGAATTCTCAAACACGTTGAAGGGCAACACGGTCAAAAGATCAAAAATCGATATAAATTCGATAAGGAAATTTAATTAAAAATATGGATTTGAGAAATCTTGATCAATAAAGGAGAAATAATTAAATTTTAGGTTAAATTGATCAAGATCTAGAATTTTTAGAAATACCGAAAAGTCATTCGAGACAATATCCCGAAAATACGAAGGAATTATACCCGAAAAAGGGTCAAAATATAATAAATAAATTAAATAAAATTAAATAAATGAATTTAGAATTAAATAATAATTTTAAGGATATTTTAAGGGATATTTGAGTATTTTTAATGTATTTTAATGATTAAAATATTAATAAAATAAATAAATAATAAAAATAAAAATAAAAATTATAAATAAAAAAAAAAGAAAAAAGAAAAAAAAAGGATCAAAAACGCGAAAAGAAGAAGACGGAAAACCACCGAGGAAAACCATCATCGGCGAGCCACCACCGGCGCCGGATGAGGGGCCACGACCACCCGAAAAGGAAGAGGAGCTTCAGGCGATCTCCCTGGTACCGATGGCGCGACCCACCGACGCCGGAATCCGATGAATAGGGGAGAGAAAGATCGACGGGAGAGAAGAGCTTGGTCCCGACGATCCACGGCAGCTGGGCGGAGCGGGGGCCACCGACGTGATCGGGAGGAGGAGCCGGTCATTTTGAGACCCGTAACTGTAGGCGAAACGGTCGAAATCGTCGACGACGACCAAGACCAGAAATGGGTACCGACGGCCGAGTGAGAACAGTCGGACCGGCCACTTTTCGGCGACCTCGACTGAAGCTAACCCCAGATGAGATGCGAATGACCCAGCGGAGCCACTGGCGGCGAAAGCCGACGGAGAACCGGCCGGCAAGGCCGTGAACCGGCCGAACCGGCGGAGAACCGGCCGGCAAGGCCGTGAACCGGCCGAACCGGCGGTTCGAACCGGGTCTGAACCGTACTGAACCGGTTCAGCCAAGAAAGAGGGGAAAAAAAGAGAAAAAGGGAAAAAGAAAAAGGGAAAAAATTGGGGAAAAATCTCGGCGATGTAATCGAGCTACGGGTAAGTCAGTAGCGGTCGAAATTGACTGATTTAAATTTGGAAATATTTTATTTAATTAATTTTCGACTGGAAATTTACCCGGAAATTTATGAAATTGTGTAGCTCGACAATTGGCATCCAACGAGAGCTCGAGACAACCTCGATTTACGTACTAGCATGGAATCTCGGGTAAGTAACCCTTATTTACGACAATTTGCATCATCATGCGTGCTTCAGATTTAATTTCTGCATTAATTAAATTAAATTTTGGAAAGTCGGATAAATTGTTGTAAATAATAAATTGAGCCATTCAAGAGTTAGAATGAGGTCCAATAAATTGTTGGTGGGCCCAATGAGCCCAATAGGCCTCGATAATGTGAAAAATAAGTGGAAAACGGGCTTAATGCCGATTAAGGCCCATTAAGGTGCAATCGGGCCCAATAGGGGTAAATGGGCCCAATGATTTAAATTAAGCCCAGAAAATAGGAAATACAATTAAATCGTATGATATCTGACCTGAGGAATATTTATACGCAGTTCCGGATATTGGATTGGGAACAGATCGGACTGCATGACGGGACAGTAGTGGAAAAGGAAAGGTCAGACTCTACAGAAAAATAAGGTAAGGGAATTCTACGGACTGCTAGAGGTAACTTTATGAAATTTCGAAGTCATATGCAGTCTTTTAAATTATCTGAAGGGTCTAGAAGTAAGTTAATAATTTTAGTGCCCCGAATGTGTAAATTACCAAAATACCCTTGTTAAGGGTAAAATTTACAATTTTAGAAAAAATTGGGAGGAGCAAGAACAAGAGGTTCCTGCTCGTTCTGGAGGTGTTTTGATGCATGCATGAGTAGGCTGGCTAACCTTGAAAGAAAAATGCACAGCATTTCATAGTTTCAACGATGAAATTGTTTTGAAAATTGTTTTGAGGAAACAGAGCCGCCTACGTGTTTTTATTGACAGGTGACGTGCTAGAGCTCAGCTCGCACGATGTTTTGATTTGTGTGATGCATGCATTACTGCCGGAGCGAGAGCTCGCACTAGAGTTTTACATGCATTGGTGCTGGAGTCTAACTCGCACCTGATTTTACATGATTTTCGTGATACGGTGCTAGAGTCTAACTCGCACCAAAGTTTACATGATTTTCGTGACAAGGTGCTAGAGTCTAACTCACACCAGATTTTTTACATGATTTGATGAGAGTGCTAGAGCTTAGCTCGCACTAGTTTTACATAAATTGACGAGAGTGCTGGAGCATCGCTCGCACCCCTCACTGATTTTTATGAGAACATGCGATGAGCCGTGCTTGAAGCATCGGGTAGACTGTGTGTCACCGATTAAATAGGCTCGCACGTGCGTTTTGAGACATGGTATGAGTATAGAGATATGATATATGGGTCCACGGAGTACGATGTACCGTGCAAGTAGCATGGAGTACGATGTACCGTGTGGTATCTTCGGATACGGGGTATCTTCGGATACGGGGTATCTTCGGATACGGCATCTTCGGATGCGTGGGATCGGATAAGACCGACGAGATGGACTGACCCACCTCCCGGGCGGTTCCCGATCAGGGTGAGACCCCGCACACTAGGATCCGTGTAGCAGAGGGGCTTACTAGGACACACGGCCATAGTCCTGGTTATTACTGATATACAGATGTTGCCTAGTCTCGCATGTTGATCTTGACGATGATTGAAACTGGGTTTTAAACTAAATTTGTATGATGCTATTTCCATGCTTTTTAAACCCATGTGTGATGTAAACTGATTTTCATGGTTTTGTGTGAGTCAGGACCACCCGAGGGATGGATCGAGTCCTGGATTTGTTGTGAAAGTTTAAATGAGAAAGAAATGATTTGAAAGAGTTGCATGTTGAATTTTCCATGCGAACGTGTTTTACATGACATCATGAATCATAGCATCAGTTTTAAAATGTGTGGAGAGAGGGTGGTTTATGCATGGCACCACGTTCATGTAGGTAGTATGGTTACCTACTTGTTCGTAGGATTGCCTTACTGAGCTTGATGTGCTCACCCCTTTCATTTTCTCACACAGATTATCTCCAGTAAATGTTGAGGCGACTGAGTACTGCATTTCAGATATCTGCTGCTGCCCATCATTTAAGATATATACACTTGTACATATTGTATCTAAATAAGCATAGCACAGTAACATGTTTGTAAGTAACTTTAGGGGATGTATAAATATTGTAAACATTTACAAATGACTGAGAAAGAATTAATTTGGTGGGACTGGCATTGACGCACAGCCCAATTTGTTAGTGGAGTGTGGTTACGATCAGAGGACAGGTAAGCATGAAAGAAAATAACAAAACGCGAAAAATTTACTCTGATTTTGGGTAGTTCAGGGTCGTGACATTATTAATCAATTATTATTAATTGATAATTATTAAATAATTATTAAATAATCATTATTAATGAATGAATAATTAATTGATTTATTAATTAATTATTTTTTTATTATTAAGAAGTTATTAATGATTAATTAATTAATTTATAATTAATCATAAATAGTTAGTTAATAATTGAATAAATATTTTAATTAATTTATTAATATTATTTGATGATTAACGATTAATTAACATTAAACAATGAAATTGATTAATTAATTATTAATTTATAAATATTGAATATTATTTAATCATTGAATAAGAATAATTGTTAATTATTTGTTAATTAATTATTAATTAGTAATTATTAGTTAATAAAAATAATTAGAAAAATATTTGCTTTCCATACTCCATGAAATTGCAAATTTTGAGAAGAATAACAATTACTTGTTCTCAAGGAATTGTCTTTCCATGGAATAGATATTCTTTGCTCAAAAAATAAACCAAACTAAAGAATTGGAAGGATTGTTAAATAGGAGGGAATGGAATTGTGATTCCCTTTAACCAAAGATGTTGTTAGAGTCAAAGAAGCTATATATATTAAGGGTGTGAACAATGTTAA
The DNA here is from genome assembly GCA_033439115.1 of Firmiana major. Classification (NCBI taxonomy): domain Eukaryota; kingdom Viridiplantae; phylum Streptophyta; class Magnoliopsida; order Malvales; family Malvaceae; genus Firmiana; species Firmiana major. Next base: position 13,967,527 of record CM065907.1, read on the forward strand.
CTATATAGAGACTGACAATAGGATGTATGTGGTTTGGCATTGTGATTACATCCACAGGGATAGTTGAGAGTATGCAACTAAGTATTTGGTGTGAATCAGACAGTTCATTAAGTACAAAGCTTTTGATTGAATTGATTGAGTGTCCGAGAGCGACAAGGGTTATAAATGAGTAAGAAAGGAATAAGATGTAAAGTAAAAATAGTAGAGCATAAGTAGGAATGAGAGCCAAAAGATTCATAAGCTTTGGAATGAGAGCCAAAAGATTCATAAGCTTTTGAATGAGAGCCTATTTATAGGTAAATAGGAGGCACTGAGATTCTACCATTTGTCACCATATGGTGGAGACTAACTATCTTAGTGTAATTAGTTTGTCTTAAAGCAATGAGACTGAAAGACTAGGAGATTCACTGTAAAGTTCCAAAATTGCGAAAGTGCAGACTAACTCTTTCTTTTATTCTTACTTGTTGTCTATGTGCATTGTAGGTTGTGATTAACTTAGTTAGCTAATAGTTTAATCTAATACTTTAGTGCCATGCCCTAAGGGTATGTTCTGCAAGTGCATGGGTCGTACAAGTAATAATGAGATTTTAGTCCTGAGTTATCGTCCCACAGAAAAGTTGACCAGCCTAATTAACTACTGGTTAATCTTACCCTAAGTCTATCCTAACAAATTATGAAATTAAAGTGGGTGATCTAATAAGGCTAATTAAAAATACTGAAAAGCAATAAAATAATAAAAACTAAAGAAAATAAAATCGAGCAAAATTTACTTACAGTACTTCGAACAATTAAAAGCAAATAACCTATAAAAGAAAATTAAAACAGTTAAAATGAATTAAGGCAACTAAAATAAAATGCAAATATGAAAATAAAGCAATAAAATTAAACTAAAATTTAAACAAACTTAAAATAAAAATGCATGTAATTAAACTGATAAAAATTGCAAATTAAACTAACCTAAAATCTAATAAGGATAAAGACTAAATTAAAAATGTATGAATCAAATTTAATCTAAATTAATTCTAAATGTAACTCATAAAATGCTAAACTAAAAGTAAATCCTAAAACATATAATAAAAAAATTAACTATTAACTAAGACTTAAAACTAAAGATTAAATTAACAACTTAAAACATTAAATTTAACTATCAATTAACCACTATCCTAACTAACACTAATGAAAACAATCAAAATGCTAAAAATGCAATAAATATTAAGTTAAACAAAAGGAAAGTGGCCAAACAAGGCCTTAACAAAGTGCAACAATGTGGTCCCGACATGCAGTACTATTCATGCTTCATCTTCAGCAGATTCATTTCTAGGAGCTACCAACGGTGCCCACGTACTGCCTTCAGATCACCACGCCAGCTACCCTCACGTCCCTGTATAAGCTTCCTGCTCTGCTTTAGTGCTGACCATTAGTGCTACCAGCAGTTTCTGCAACAGTCATGCCACGCAAATGCTTCAAGCACGGTACTAGCTAGTCGCACATAGCATCAGCCAGGCGTCTGCTTTTACTGCCAGCTCCTGCTCTGGAATCAGTTTCAATTCTCGTCACCACCTGCTACTGGTTAGCTGCTATCACGTTCCTGCCAGTCCTGCACATGCCCACCTGAACCGATGCTCTGCGTCAGCTATGTACTGGTCATTGGAGCACAACACACACCAGCACTTCCAGCAAACTAATCAGTAAATAATATGCAAAGATGTACACAAAAGCTGGAAGAGTTAAACTAATGCAATGGACTTATAAAATAAACATTAATCCTTGGACAAATAAAACTTAAACTAATTCTATAAATACTGAAGTTGATAACCGAAAGTGTAAATGATTCAAAGGCGACAATGCAGAAAATGAAGACAATGGCGGGACCCGAACTTGGTTACGCAAACTCTGCACCAATAACAACCGCAGCTGCAACCTGCCAAGGTCCTCATCAGAAGCTCAGTGCTAATGTAAGCATACCGTAACGAACCTGCAACCAACCAACACGGCCTTAGATCAGAATAAAAGCAACATTGAGACGATGAACAGTGCAAAAACACTTGAAACAGGGCAGAACAGAGAAGATGATGTGATCCCTGTTCACCACATTAATGTATTCAGCCTCTGTTTTGCACCGTACGGTAGTAGTCCAGCTAACGTTATCACCAATGAGATGAAGAACGGCTTCTGTCTAATCAGAATAGAAGAAAATAGGTCGAAATGAAAAATGCACACGAAATAGCCTCTAACGTTAAACCAACAATAGAGTGAATAGTAACTGGAAAATGCAAAAATCCGAACACCATGAAATACTTCCTCCTCTAAGCAATCATCGTCGTTCCGCTGTGCCAACAACTTGGGAACAATACCAGCACCCAACCCGCATCAAAACACCAGAATAGGACACAGGCAGTGATAATCAAAGCATATAGAGTGACTATAGCAAAATATGAATAAGCAATAGAAAAACAAAGAAAGAAAACCGAAATAGGAAGCAAACTGAGAGCAATAATATAAAAACAATAACTTTTAATTAAAACTCAAACAGTAAAATAATAATGGAATGGAAATTGAACAAAACCTAGAAAAAATATGGTGAATGGTGGCTGCTGTCACCAGCCGAAAAGATTAAAAGACAACCTAAGAAAAAAATAAAACCTAACAATAAATGTTTAACTAAAAAACTAAAGCCCCCCTTTTTCAATTGCCATCTTTTTCAATTTATATACAAACTTAGGGGTACAATTGTAATTTTTTCATCCTAGATAAGTTGGCATTGTTTGGCCACTTGTCTTCACACCATTGGCTCTTTGAAAAATAATATTTCCATGTCATCTATCTTTTTGTCCAATTAGATGTGCTAGGCTCGTGTTGTCCGCGTGGTCCAATCTCGATTTTAGCTCAATTTCGGTCCATTTTCTATCGAAATATTCAAAATTCATCCGGATTTAATTTATCTGCAAACATGAGAATTTTAATTAAATAAAGGGGATAATTAACAAAATAAATTTGGGATTTAAATAATTAATTAGGAAATTAAGCACAAATAATTCTAAACATATAGAATTATCACACCCCCAAACTTGAGCTTTTGCTTGTCCTCAAGCAAAACAAAATAATTGTAGGAATGACACGTACAAAATACAATAATTTCCCCAATATTATCCTCAAAGAAAAAGTATAGACTATGAAATCAATGAATCATAATTATATGTCAAACACTCAGAATCATTCAATTATAAGTCCTAACCCAAATTGGATCCCTCGTGTATGTGTGAAAATGTCAAAGTCACTTCACAGTACATTACCCGGATCAGATTATGCAAATATAGTGAATGCAAAGTCAAAAACATGTGATCATTCCCATAAGTTTGCTTTTCACTTCTCTCTCCACTAATGTAGTCACACTTAACTAAAGATCAATAGGACTTCATTAAGCTTGTAATGTAAGGCTGGGGCTAAGGTATGATAAAGTCGATTTAGGTTTAATTACCCCTTAACATGCATTACTTCTAGGATCTTTAATGTAAGAGCTCAATTTATTTCCCCCAAACTTATTTCTTTCACTAGACATTTCATTCTATTTTTGTATTTTTCTTCTTCTTCTTTCTTCTTCTTCTTTTTCTTTTTTTTTTCTTTCAATTTTTTTTTGAACTTTCACTATCACCAGATACCCATATTTACAAAGCTCAAAATATATCCAATGACTTTCCATGCTTTCGGGGTAAGGGATAGGAAAAGTGTTTAAGCTAAGGAAATTATGCAGGTGTATTTACAGAGAAAAGCTTATTTGGCTCAGATAGGTGACTAGGGTAAAGTATGCACAAGGATGGCTAGAAAGGCTCAAACTATCCAAAGATGGCCTAAATCATCCCCCTAATTAAGTGTGATCTAATATTCCGTCTCGAGATCAGATCAAACAAATTCTAGAATATGATGCACAAAATCAACTGAACAAATGCAATCCTAGGTCCACATAAGCTTTCTCTAAATAAATATACAGATTCATGACATGACATGTGCGTAAGATGAGGAAATCACAATCAGAATCAAGACAAATTCAAGAACTCAACTTCATGTTTTTCCTATAATCATGCTTCTCAGTCAATCAAAATCATACTTAATCATGGGATCATATCATCGGAATATGGGAAAACTATATGCTAAGCACTAAATCATCCCAAAATCAAACAGTTTAAGCTCAGATTTTCAAAAAAAATTTGAAAAAATTTTAGTGTCCTCAGTGTGCAAATAATATGAGAATTGAAGTTCAGGAACAAAGTACTCCCCTTTCTGATGATGGTGAACAACTGAAGCTTTGATTGAAAGAGTAAGACTAGAAAATAAACCTGCAAAATAAACAAAGAAGGAAACAACAGAAAAGAAAAAGAAAAAGAACTATATATAAGGTGAAAAGAAAAACACAGCCACTTAAAATGCAGCTAAAGAACACAACACTCAGCAGCAGTACGAAGAGTAGGAGGATCAACTAGAGTGGTGATAGAATGTCGATAGTTAACTCCTCCTTAGCTCTATCTATTTCCCTCATTCTTTCAGATTTCTTATGCTCAAGCCTTTTATCCTCCTCAATCTCCATTTTAAAACACTCTTGAGAGTCATCAAGGAGCTTCAAAGGTTTGAAAACATTAAATTTCACTTCCTGATCTTGCACTCTCATAGTTAACTCCCCCTTTTGCACATCAATTATCGTCCTACCAGTAGCTAGGAAAGGTCTGCCTAAAATAATGGGGACTTCCCTGTCTTCCTCCATATCTAGTACAATAAAATCTACAGGGAAAATAAACCTGTCCATCTTTACTAAGATATCCTCAATGACCCCCTTTAGATATTTAATGGATCGATCTACTAGCTGAAAGGTCACTGTAGTGGGCTTGACATTCCCTATTCCTAACTTTAGGTAGATAGACAAAGGCATCAGATTGATACTAGCTCCTAAATCGCACAAGACTCTATCAAAGAATAAATTTCCAATAGTGCATGGAATGGTAAAACTCTCGGGATCCTTGTGACACGCCCTAAAGGTATTGTCCACAAGTGCTCGGGTCGTACAAGTAATAATGGGATTTGAGTTCCGGAATTATGGTCCCCACAGAGAAGTTGACTAGCCTAATTAAGTACCGGTTAATCTTACCCTAAGTATATTCTAGCGAATTATGATATTAAAGTGGTGATCTACTAAGGCTAATCAAACATACTGAAAACAATAAACATTAAAAATAAAGAAAATAAAACAGAACTAAGATTTGCTTACTGAACTCCGAGCAATTAAAGAAAATACCTACAAAAGAAATTAAAACAGTTAAAATGAATTAACACAACTAAAATAAAATGCAAATATGAAAATAAAGCAATAAAATTAATTAAACTAAAATTTAAACAAACTTAAAATAAAAATGCATGTAATTAAACTAAAATAAAATCCTAAAACATTTAATATAAAATTAACTCCTAACTAAAAATTAAGACTAAAAATTAAATTAACAAATTAAAACACTAGAACTAATCTAAATTGAAAACTAACAACTATCCTAAACTAACAACTAATTAAACTATACTAAAAATGCAAGAAAATGGATTAATGCAAGAGTTGAATGCTAAACAAAGCCTTAAGTTTAAATCATCCAATAAATCCCTCTAAACACTGTTTACTCTCTTCTTTGTTTCATTTCATTTTCTTTCCAGGTGTGGTCTCGGTTTCTAGGTACTGTTCCAGATTTCGGTTGTCTCTAGGTGCTGCATCAATGCTTCTGTCCAGGAGCTGCCGACAGCACCATCCTACCGTGTGACCACTGCCAATATCCTCACATGTTTCCAGCTCTGTTTTGCCATGCAACGCGTTCTTCTTCCAGCACAAATCTGGTCTGCGGTAGCTGGGATTCCTTCAATCGTCGGCAACTTTCAGCACCTTAACCCATATCATTGCTACCTGCACAATACCCTCGTGTTGCATGACCTGTCCCTACCATCTTTCTTCTTCACGTCTGCTTTCAAGAATAGCAGAAAACAACTTAGTTAAAACACACAACACTTTGCTGTCATCAACGCTAAAACAGAGCCGAACAGAGGAGGAGTCCATATTGCCACCATGTTATCATTTGTTTCAACCGAGCAATTGACAAAGTGCATAAAATATGTACAAGACGCATGGCCGCTTTTCACCAGCAGACCTGCCCTCATCAGTTTCAATCGAAAGCTTAATAATCTAAATGCAGACAGTGAGGTGGTAATATATTAAATGGAATTAGATAATGAAACAGAGATTCAGAGCAATAATAATCAATCAATTTAAAGTAGAAAAGGCATGAGAAGATTTATTAATTGAATGCTAAACCGAAGCAAGAAAATCTGTAAGAAAGATTAGTTGCGAGCAAAGCTGAGAATACATTGAAGAACACATACAGTAATCGAGCAACTGATGAAACATAAAAGTTATTTGATGAAAAGCACATAAAATGAAAAATAAATTTGCATAAAAATTAGAATGGGACAGTAACCGAATGACCACTACTGGGATAAAATAAAATTAAAAAAATGCTCACTTTGAAATTGGAAGATAGACAGATTAAAGAAAAAAAATGCAGGAAATGAAATGAACAGCTGCAATCAGGTTGAGTATCAAGGCTGCTGTCACCAGCCCCTCACACCCAAATGAAAAATAAAAACTATGGAAATCAAACAACTAAAATAAACCGGAAAAGGAAAAGGAAATAAAGCTTATAAAATTGGAAATTAACATGAACATTATCTAAAAATTGAAAACAATGTTTTGATAGTTGCTAAGGGAATCACCGAAAGGTTAAAGAAAAAGAAACTAAAAAACTCTCTAAAACTTTCTACCCTAAATTACTCTTATTCTAACCTAGGCTACCCTTTTTCAATTGACATCTTTTTCTATTTATACACACACTTAGGGGTACAATTGTAATATTTCCATCTTAGATGAGTTGACATTGTTTGGCCACTTGTCTTCACACCATTGGCTCCTTGAAAAATAATATTTCCATGTCATCTGTCTTTTTGTCCAATTGGATGTGCTAGGCTCGTGTTGTCTGCGTGGTCCAATCTCGATTTTAGCCCAATTTCGGTCCAGTTTCTACCGAAATATTTAAAATTCATCCGGATTTAATTTATCTGCAAACATGAGAATTTTAATTAAATAAAGGGGATAATTAACAAAATAAATTGGGGATTTAAATAATTAATTAGGAAATTAAGCACAAATAATTCTAAAAATATAGAATTATCACACCCCCAAACTTGAGCTTTTGCTTATCCTCAAGCAAAACAAAATAATTGTAGGAATGACACGTACATAATACAATAATTTACCCAATATTATCCTCAACGAAAAAGTATAGACTATGAAATCAAAGAATCACAATTATAAGTCCAACACTCAGAATCATTCAATTATAAGTCCTAACCCAAATTGGATCCCTCGTGTGTGTGTGAAAATGTCAAAGTCACTTCACAGTACATTACCCGGATCAAATTATGCAAACATAGTGAATGCAAAGTCAAAAACATGTGATCATTCTCATAAGTTTGCTTTTCACTTCTCTCTCCCCTAATGTTGTCACACTTAACTAAAGATCAATAGGACTTCATTAAGCTTGTAATGTAAGGCTGGGGCTAAGGAATGATAAAGTCGATTTAGGTTTAATTGCCCCTTAACATGCATTACTTCTAGGATCTTTAATGTAAGAGCTCAATTTATTTCCCCCAAGCTTATTTCTTTCACTAGACATTTTATTCTATTTTTGTATTTTTCTTCTTCTTCTTTCTTCTTCTTTTTCTTTTTTTTTTCTTTCAATTTTTTTTGAACTTTCACTATCACCAGATACCCATATGTACAAAGCTCAAAATATATCTAATGACTTTCCATACTTTCGGGGTAAGGGATAGGAAAAGTGTTTAAGCTAAGGAAATTATGCAGGTGTATTTACAGGGAAAAGCTTATTTGGCTCAGATAGGTGACTAGGGTAAAGTATGCACAAGGATGGCTAGAAAGGCTCAAACGATCCAAAGATGGCCTGAATCATCCCCCTAATTAAGTGTGATGTAATATTCCGCCTCGAGATCAGATCAAACAAATTCTAGAATATGATGCACAAAATCAACTGAACAAATGCAATCCTAGGTCCACATAAGCTCTCTCTAAATAAATATACAGATTCATGACATGACATGTGCGTAAGATGAGGAAATCACAACTAGAATCAAAACAAATTCAAGAACTCAACTTCATGCTTTTCCTATAATCATGCTTCTCAGTCAATCAAAATCATACTTAATCATGGGATCATATCATCGGAATATGAAAAAACTACATGCTAAGCACTAAATCATCCCAAAATCAAACAGTTTAAGCTCAGATTTTTGAAAAACTTTTGAAAAATTTTTCAATTTTGCTTAAATTTTTGAAAAATACTCAAGTGATATCCCCTCCCCCAAACTTAAAGTACACAGTGTCCTCAGTGTGCAGATAATATGAGAATTGAAGTTCAGGAACAAAGTACTCCCCTTTCTGATGATGATGAACAACTGAAGCTTTGATTGAAAGCGTAAGACTAGAAAATAAACCTGCAAAATAAACAAAGAAGGAAACAACAGAAAAGAAAAAGAAAAAGAACTATATACAAGGTGAAAAGAAAAACACAGCCACTTAAAATGCAGCTAAAGAACACAACACTCAGCAGCAGTACGAAGAGTAGGAGGATCAACCAGAGTGGTGATAGAATGTCGATAGTTAACTCCTCCTTAGCTCTATCTATTTCCCTCCTTCTTTCAGATTTCTTATGCTCAAGCCTTTTATCCTCCTCAATCTCCATTTTAAAGCACTCTTGAGAGTCATCAAGGAGCTTCAAAGGTTTGAAAACATTAAATTTCACTTCCTGATCTTGCACACTCATAGTTAACTCCCCCGTTTGCACATCAATTATCGTCCTACCAGTAGCTAGGAAAGGTCTGCCTAAAATAATGGGGACTTCCCTGTCTTTCTCCATATCTAGTATAATAAAATCTGCAGGGAAAATAAACTTGTCCACCTTTACTAAGATATCCTCAATGACCCCCTTTGGATATTTAATGGATCGATCTGCTAGCTGAAGGGTCACTGTAGTGGGCTTGACATCCCCTATTCCTAACTTTTGGTAGATAGACAAAGGCATCAGATTGATATTGGCTCCTAAATCGCACAAGGCTCTATCAAAGAATAAATTTTCAATAGTGCATGGTATGGTAAAACTCTCGGGATCCTTGTGACACTTCCTAAAGGTATTATCCGCAAGTGCACGGGTCGTACAAGTAATAATGAGATTTGAGTCCCAAAATTATCGTCCCATAGAGAAGTTGACTAGCCTAATTAAGTACCGGTTAGTCTTACCCTAAGTATATTTGTAAGACTCGATTTTAGTTAAAACACGAAATTAAAAATACAAAGGACTGAAATGGAATTCTCGAACACGTTGAAGGGCAAAATGGTCAAAAAATCGAAAGTCGGTATAAATTCGACTAGAAAATTTAATTAAAAATATGGATTTGAGAAATCTTGGTCAATAAAGGTGAAATAAATTTATTCTGGGTTAAATTGATCAAGATATCAATTTATTAGAATTAATCGGGATTAATCAAAATTTTTAATTCGAAAAATCATCCCGAAAATAATCGAAAAATATATCGAAAAGTCATTCGGGACAATATCCCAAAAATACGGAGAAATTATACCTGAAAAAGGGTTAAAATATAATAAATAAATTAAATTAAATTAAATTAAATTAATTAAATTAGAATAAAATAATATAAGTTGTAGATATTTTAGAATATTGTAGAGTATTTTAATGAATAGTATAATAATAAAATAAAAATAAATAAATAAATAAATAAATTTAAAAAAAAAGGAGCGAAAAACGAAATGCAGAATCGCGAAATCGCGATTCTGCCAAAACGGAAAACAGAAGAAGGAACTGAGGAAGACGGACGGCCACCGACGACTGCCCAGGTGAGCGACCGGCGAGGGGGAAGGCGCCGAGCCACCACCGGCCTAACGGAGGCACGAACGGCGGCGATAGGGGCGAAACGGAGAGAAAACAAAACCGAGAGAAGAGAAAGCGATTCCCGGCGATCGACGACGATTCGGCACCGACCGACCACAGCCGAACGTCCCCAAGGCCCAGACGACGTGATTGGTGGTGGCCACGACCGGTAAAACTGTCGGCAAATGCCGAAAACGACGAAAAGAAGAAATGGGTTTCGATGGCAGGAGAGAAGAGGCTGGACCGACGACTTTCTGGCGACCTCGACCGAAACCGACCCCAGATCTGAGATGCGGACGACCCAGCGGAGCCACTGCCGGTGGAAGTCGGCGAAGAACCGACTGGCATGGCCCTGAACCTGAGCGAACCGGAGTGAACCGGGGTGAACCAGCGGTCCGAACCGGGTCTGAACCGGACCGAACCGGTTCAGCTAAGAAAGAAAGGAAAAAAGGAGAAAAAAGGGAAAAAGAAAAAGAGAAAAAATTGGAAAAAAATCCCGACGATGTAATCTAGCTACGGGTAAGTCAGTAGCGGTCGAAATTGACCGATTTAAATTTTGGAATATTTTATTTAATTAATTTTCGACTGGAAATTTACCCGAAAATTTATGAAATTGTGTAGCTCGACAATCGACGTCAAACGAGAGCTTGAGATAGCCTTGATTTACATACTAGCATGGAATCTCGGGTAAGTAATCCTTATTTATGATAATTTGCATCGTTATGCGTGCTTCAAATTTAATTTTCGCATTTATTAAATTAAATTTTGGAAAGTCAGATAAATTGTCGTAAATAATAAATAGAGCTATTCGAGAGTTAGAAAGAGGCCCAAGAAATTGTTGGTTGGCCCAATGAGCCCAATAGGCCTTGATAATGTGAAAATTAAGTGGAAAACGGGCTTAAGGTCGATTAAGGCCCATTAAGGTGCAATCGGGCCCAATAGGGGTAAATGGGCCCAATGATTTAAATTAAGCCCAGAAAATAGGAAATACAATTAAATTGTATAATATCTGACCTGAGGAATAATTATACGCAGTTTTGGACAATGGATTGGGAACAGATCGGACTGCGTGACGAGACAGCAGTGGAAAAGGAAAGATCAGACTCTACAGAAAAATAAGGTAAGGGAATTCTACGGACTGCTAGAGGTAACTTTATAAAATTTCAAAGTCATATGCAGTCTTTTAAATTATCTGAGGGTCTAGAAGTATGTTAATAATTTTAGTGCCCCGAATGGGTAAATTACCAAAATACCCTTGTTAAGGGTAAAATTTACAATTTTAGGAAAAATTGGGAGGAGCAAGAACAAGAGGTTCCTGCTCGTTCTGGAGGTGTTTTGACGCATGCATGAGTAGGCTGGCTAACCTTGAAAGAAAAATGCACAGCATTGCATATTTTCAATGATGAAATTGTTTTGAAAATTGTTTTGAGGAAACAGAGCCGCCTAAGTGTTTTTATTGACATGTGACGTGTTAGAGCTCAGCTCGCACGATGTTTTGATTTGTGTGATGCATGCATTAGTGCTGGAGCGAGAGCTCGCACTAGAGTTTTACATGCATTGGTGTTGGAGTCCAACTCGCACCAGATTTTATATATATATAAATATGATTTTCGTGACAGGGTGCTAGAGTCTAACTCGCACCAAATTTTCCACATGATTTTATGAGAGTGCTAGAGCTTAGCTCGCACTAGTTTTACTTGAATTGACGAGAGTGCTGGAGCATCGCTCGCACCCCCCATTGATTTTTATGAGAACATGCAATGAGCCGTGCTTGGAGCATCGGGTAGACTGTGTGTCACCGATTAAATAGGCTCGTACGTGCGTTTTGAGACATGGCATGAGTATAGAGATATTATATGGGTCCACGGAGTACGGTGTACCGTGCAAGTAGCATGGAGTACGATGTACCGTGTGGCATCTTCGGATGTGTGGTATCTTCAGATACGTGGTATCTTCGGATATGGCATCTTCGGATGCGTGGGATCGGATAAGACCGACGAGATGGACTGACCCACCTCCCGGGCGATTCTCGATCATGGTGAGAACCCGCACACTAGGATCCGTGTAGCAGAGGAACTCCCGAGGACACATGGCCATAGTCCTGGTTATTACCGATATACAGATGTTACCTAGTCTCGCATTTTGACGATTTTGATGAGATCGAAACTGAGTTTTAAATTAAATGTGCATGATGATTATTTTCATGCTTTTTAAACCCATGTGTGATGTAAACTGATTTTCATGATTTTGTGCGAGTCAGGACCACCCGAAGGAGGGGTTGAGTCCTGACTTTATTGTGAAATTTTTAAATGAGAAAGAAATGATTTAAAAAGAGTTGCATGTTGAATTTTTCGTGCAAACGTGTTTTACATGACATCATGAATCATAGCATCAGTTTTGAAATGTGAGGAGAAAGGGTGGTTTATGCATGGCACCACGTTCATGTAGATAGTATAGTTACCTACTTGTTCGTTGGATTGCCTTACTGAGTTTGATGTGCTCACCCCTTTCATTTTCTCACACAGATAATCTCCAGTAGATGTTGAGGCGACTGAGTACTGCATTCCGGATATCCGCTGCTACCCATCACTTAAGGTATATACACTTGTATATATTGTACCTACATAAGCATAGCACAGTAACATGTTTATAAGTAACTTTAGGGGATGTATAATTATTGTAAACACTTATAAATGATTGAGAAAAAATTAAGTTATATGGTAAATGAATGGTGGGACTGGCATTGACGCACAACCCAATTGTTAGTGGAGTGTGGTCACGATCAGAGGATAGGTAAGCATGAAAGAAAATAACAAAATGCGAAAAATTTACTCTGATTTTTGGGTAGTTTTGGGTCGTGACATATAACAGTGGTATCAGAGCAAAAATTGGTCTGATGTGTGTTAGTGTCAGTAATTAGGAAATTACATCCCCGTGTTACTGTGCTTGGTTAGATACAATAGTGTATATCGAGATGGGTTTTAACTAAGAAATGATTGAGAATGCAGGAATACCTAATATTAGTCGCGATAGAGAAGGTAGAGCACGAGCCAGAGGTCGTAGAGGTAGACCTGAGCCTGCTAATCGTGCTGAGTTGACCTGTGAGAATCAGGATGAGATTGAAATAGAGGTTTATATTGAGCATGCCTCACAGAGTCCGACAGAGAGATCGGACAGTATTGAGACACGCTTCGCGAGGTTGGAGAGGAGTGTGGAGAATATTTTGGGAGCTAATTGCTTAGAGTATGCATAAGATTTGAGGGCAAGTCGGAGCATTGATGGAAGTCCGCTCGTCCCAACTTAAGAGTTTGACATCCAGAGCTGACATGAGAAATATTTTTGATGTATTCCGGTGACAGAATATCTCGGACACTGTTTAAAAGGAATTGATTTATTGATTAGTATGAATTATGAGTATGAAACTCGGTTATATTCTTGGGCAGATATTACCTCGACACTATGAAGAGTAATAGTCGAGATGTCTAAAAGTTCATGGCTCAGATTTTCGATTAGAGTCCGATTGGTCCATGAGATATTACCTTTGTCGAGGCAGTGCGTAAACTACAGTGGTGTGAATAAGATTGTGAGTTGCACGCCTCTGAGATTGGGAAAGGTAGTAAGGGCCGAAATAGAGACAGAAAGAGAATCGAGAATGTTAGAGATGGCAGAACGAAAAAAAAGGGTAATTGATAAAAGATTTGATTTGATGAGTTATGGGCTAAGATGATTGGTAAGGCCACAGTGTTCAATTTTAGCATTTTTGAGGGGTATTGTGATTAGAGAACCCCGACCTGTTTCGTAGCAGGGTAAGCAAGATGAGCAGTGAAGCAAGGTAGCAGTGTAAGCAGTGTGAGCAGTGTAGGATATGTGGTAAATACCACGGAAGTAGGGCTTACACCTACATATTATTGATGAAAATGACCGTTAAGCGTGGTAAGGTGGACCATGTATTTTGATTGCTCAGAGTTGGGCGAGATTGCCCCACAGAAAGGTAAAGAGATAGAGAAAACCCTGTTGAGATAGCTGCATCGAAAAAGGAGGCCACATCCGAAGAGAAAAGGAAAGTAGGCTGTTGGACGAAGGCGAGTGTATGTCTTGGACCAGGACACTACTGATGTTTCACTGGAAGTGGTGAAAGATACCACACTGCTTATGAATAAAGAAGAAATTGTGTTAATTGATCCTGGTATCACGTATTTCTTCATACCACCTTCATTCGCATGTAAGTGAGTAAAAGACATGAATGCCTATACTCTTGGGCACAGTGCTGATAAATGAGTACCCCAATAGAGGAAGGTTAACTAACGGAATAATTATGAAGGGATTTTAAGTTGAAAACGGGGGAAAAAGTATAAGTCAGCCGATTTTATTCAATGGACTATGTATAATTTAAAGTAATATTTGAGAATAAAGTAGTTGGCTGCATATTATGATGTTCGGATTTCTATCCTAAGATAGTGCTGTTTTACCCCTGAGAAGTATACTGTAAGTTTTGACAAGTAATAAAAAGAGGTGTAACGGTTGAAATTAAAGGAGCAAATGATGGTACTCACGAAATGAATAAGGACAGAGTTTCGTTATAATTGATATACGAAGGAGATAATCTTTGAGATATGCTTGATTCTGAATACAAGATGTATTGGAGTAAGATGCGTATGCTAGGTAAGAATACCCTTAAAATATGTAGTAATTAGGATTAAAGCGAATAGTAGCGAATATGAATTGTGATCACAGGGACTGATACGTAAAGTAATTGTGGTCAAGTCTGAAGGTTAATAAAGGTATTTCAAAATACCTCCCCGCCTGAAGACTTGACAGCGTCCAGAAATGTATGTATAATCTATAACTTGAAATCGACCGTGGTAAGATATAAATTTAAAATTTGGATACTTTTACTAGTACGATAAAGAACTATAAAATTCGATTAATTATGAAGGTTAAAATATTAAAATTTAATAAAAGCCGTTAATATAAGAAAAATGAAATGACGCGAGTTAGTGTCGTGAACAGAAGCAACTTTGAAGTGATATTATACGCTTAGCGTATATAGTTTAAGGATATGGGCGATTGAAATATGTAGTGGAGCTCAACTACAATGAGATTATTTAAACTTTACCTGGACCGATTGGTCATCATCCTTATTGAGGATAAATTGGGTGTATTTAAAGTCCAGGAAAAATTATAAGCAACAATTGGAAAATTGATTTTACAGATGGTTGTTGCGAGTTCTAAAAAGGGTATACTTTGTTGACACGTTTAACTAAGAAGCGTGGTATTTAAAGTGAGATGATAGATGTGACAATAATTTCGGTGTAGTGAAGTATAAACTGACCACCGTGATTATTTTCACCATACCCAACAGCTCAAGAGGTTTCTCAGTGTGTATGGATACCTCAAAATCATGAATGAGCTAGGTATTGATGCAAAAGTGGAAGATAGACAATTGTGGATCCAAACAACTCAAAGATCAAGAAATAAACTATCAGACCCATGATTTAAAGTTGGCAGCGGTAGTACTTGTACTGAGGATATGGTACTATTATGTACATGGTGAGAAATTTTGGGTATGCACTGATCATAAAGCCCCAAGTATCTGTTTTCACAGAAAGAGGCGAATATGAGAATATATAGTGGGTTAGTGCTTCTGAGAGATTTTGATTGTGGAAAACTGTACCACCCAAGAAAGGCTAATGTAATGGTTGATGCCTTGAACAGAAAGAGTCTCGGGATGGTATTACATATGATGGTCAGGGAGCGTGAGCTGTTTGAGTAGTTGTGAGCCTTAGTAGTGATGTGATCCCTTCTGATGATGACAGTGATTGTGTGATAGCTAGCCTGAGACTAGAACCGGATGAGAGTGCTCGGATTTGACAGGCTTAGCGTGATGATCGGTATGGTGTCAATAGTTTGGGTCAGATTCAGAAGGGTACAGTGACAGAGTTCACAGAGTGTCGATGATTTACAGAGAGATTCAGAGACAGTATAAGTGCTCCTCATGACCACCGTTGATGAGATAGTGATATTGTCAGAAGCTTACTCTTCGGGATATACAGTGCATACGAAAAGTAATGAATATATATATGAAATCTCTGAAAAGGGTATTGGTGGTCAGATGTGAAAAGAGATATGGTAGAGATTGTGGAAAAGTGCCTAGTATGTCAGCAGGATAAGGTAGAGTATTAAAAGTCTGTAGAGTTATTGCAGTCTCTACCTGTATCGACACAGCACGGAAATGGGACCAAGTCTCCATGAATTTCATGATGGGTTATAGAGGACTCAGATGAATCACGAGGCTATTTAGATGATAGTCGCTAAATTGACTAAGTCTACCCACTTTCTGGTTATGAAATCTCCAGATACTCAGAGTGTGTATGAGGATTCAAGTATAAGGAAGATTGTGGAACATTATGTAGCGTTCCAGTGAGCATGGTATCATATAGGGATTCCCGCTTCACTTCTTACTTCAGGGAATATTTTTCAGGAAGCTATGGGAACCCGATTGAGTGTTAGCACAGCTTTTCGTCCTCAGACAGATGGTCAGTCAGAGAGGACTATACAAGTTCTGGAGGATATGATGAGAGTATTTGCATTGATTTTATGAGCTCCTGGAATGATCAGTTGTTACAAATTGAAGTCGCCAATAACGACAGTTGGCACTTGAGTATCGGGATAACAATTATGAGGCAGTGTATGGCTGTAAGGGTTGTTCCCCGACTCAGACAAGAAAAAGTGGGTGACAGATAGAAATTTCTTTCGAATTAGTATAATAAGTCTCTGAGGATGTTCAGTTGAGTGAGAGATTAAGAACACCTCAGAGTAGACAAAAAGCATTGGAATTCACCGAGGGTGAATCAGTATTGTTGAAGTTATTTGTCCTAAGGGAATAAGGACATAACGAGACTCGGGAAGAAGGCAAATTGAGTTTTGCTGAGTGGAATTTTTGAAAGATTGGACAAGTGGGAGATAAGACCTGTAGGTTGACGTTATCACCTGAATAAACAGGCATCCACAATGTGTCCCATCTTTTGATACTTCGGCAATACTATCCAGATCCAACATAGGTGATCGGATATGAACTCCAACAGTTCAGCTCAGTGCAAATATAAGTATATTGAAAAAGTTGATTCGGGCATTAAACAGGAAAGAGAAAGTATTGAGGTTTAAGACGATCTCCCTAATTAAAGTCCTTTGGTAGTAATACACTCCGGAAAAAGGTCACAGATGAATTAAAAAGTATGATACGATTGATGTACTCGGAGTAGTCTATGGACTCATATGACTTGGTTCTAATTTGGAGGACCAAATTCCTTAAGTGGGGGAGATTATGTAAGACCCGATTTTAGTTAAAACACGAAATTAAAAATACAAAGGACTGAAATGGAATTCTCGAACACGTTGAAGAGCAAAATGGTCAAAAGATCGAAAGTCGGTATAAATTCGAAGAGAAAATTTAATTAAAAAAATGGATTTGAGAAATCTTGGCCAATAAAGGTGAAATAAATTTATTTTGGGTTAAATTGATCAAGATATCAATTTATTGGAATTAATCGGGATTAATCGAAATTTTTAATTCAAAAAATCATCCCGAAAATAATCGAAAAATATACCGAAAAGTCATTCGGGACAATATCCCGAAAATACGGAGAAATTATACCCGAAAAAGGATTAAAATATAATAAATAAATTAAATTAAATTAATTAAATTAGAATAAAATAATATAAGTTGTAGATATTTTGGAATATTGTAGAGTATTTTAATGAATAGTATAATAATAAAATAAAAGTAAATAAATAAATAAATTAAAAAAAGGAGCGAAAAACGAAACGCAGAATCGCGAAATCGCGATTCTGCCAAAGCGGAAAACAGAAGAAGGAACCGAGGAAGACGGATGGCCACCGACGACTGCCCAGGCGAGCGACCGGCGAGGGGGAAGGCGCCGAGCCACCATCGGCCTAACGGAGGCACGAACGGCGGCGATAGGCGGCGAAACGGAGAGAAAACGAAACGGAGAGAAGAGAAAGCGATTCCCAGCGATCGGCGACGATTCGGCACCGACCAACCACAGCCGAACTTCCCCAAGGCCCAGACGACGTGATTGGTGGCGGCCACGACCGGCAAAACTGCCGGCAAACGCCGAAAACGACGGGAAGAAGAAATGGGTTTCGACGGCAGGAGAGAAGAGGCCGGACCGGCGACTTTCCGGCGACCTCGACCGAAACCGACCCCAGATCTGAGATGCGGACGACCCAGCGGAGCCACTGGCGGTGGAAGCCGGTGGAGAACCGGCCGGCAAGGCCCTGAACCGGAGCGAACCGGACTGAACCGGGGTGAACCGGCGGTCCGAACCGGGTCTGAACCGGACCGAACCGGTTCAGCCAAGAAAGAAAGGAAAAAAGGAGAAAAAAAGGAAAAAGAAAGAGAGGAAAAATTGAGAAAAAATTTCGGCGATGTAATCGAGCTACGGGTAAGTAGTAGCGGTCGAAATTGACCGATTTAAATTTTGAAATATTTTATTTAATTAATTTTCGACTGGAAATTTACCCGAAAATTTATGAAGTGGTGTAGCTTGACAATCGACGTCAAACGAGAGCTTGAGATAGCCTCGATTTACGTATTAGCATGGAATCTCGAGTAAGTAACCCTTATTTACGACAATTTGCATCGTTATGCGTGCTTCGAATTTAATTTTCGCATTTATTAAATTAAATTTTGGAAAGTCGGATAAATTGTCGTAAATAATAAATAGAGCTATTCGAGAGTTAGAACGAGGCCCAAGAAATTGTTGGTGGGCCCAATAGGCCTTGATAATATGAAAATTAAGTGGAAAACGGGCTTAAGGTCGATTAAGGCCCATTAAGGTGCAATCGGGCCCAATAGGGGTAAATGGGCCCAATGATTTAAATTAAGCCCAGAAAATAGGAAATACAATTAAATTGTATGATATCTGACCTTAGGAATAATTATACGCAATTTCAGACATTGGATTGGGAGCAGATCGGACTGCGTGACGAGACAGCAGTGGAAAAGGAAAGGTCAGACTCTACAGAAAAATAAGGTAAGGGAATTCTACGGACTGCTAGAGGTAACTTTACGAAATTTCAAAGTCATATGCAGTCTTTTAAATTATCTGAAGGGTCTAGAAGTATGTTAATAATTTTAGTGCCCCGAATGGGCAAATTACCAAAATACCCTTGTTAAGGGTAAAATTTACAATTTTAGGAAAAATTGGGAGGAGCAAGAACAAGAGGTTCCTGCTCGTTCTGGAGGTGTTTTGACGCATGCATGAGTAGGCTGGCTAACCTTGAAAGAAAAATGCACAGCATTGCATATTTTCAATGATGAAATTGTTTTGAAAATTGTTTTAAGGAAACAGAGCCGCCTACGTGTTTTTATTGACATGTGACGTGTCACGCCCCGGAAGCGCGGAAAAATGGGGCTAATTTAAACTTTTTATCCATTAACTATGTTGTTTTCCTGTCCATGTCTAGATTTAAAATCTTTTTCATTTTCCAGGATCTCATTACATCACATACATTTTGTATATATAAAATTATTTACAACTATTACATCCCGACTATTATATACAATAGTGTCTATTATGTATCACATGTCTGGAATATAAGTAAGACTGTACCTCAAGGTTACAAGAGTATCTGATGAAAGGTCGGACTACCATGTCAACGACCACAGTCTCGTATGTGCAGTAGACTCGCTATAGATAATCTGGGAGATGGAAAGGAGGGGGGTGAATTTTTCAGACTCAGTAAGAGATACATTTAAAATAGTTTTAAATACTCAAAACATGGTAAAACTCATGGTTTTACAAATCAGCATAAATATGTACTGGAGTAGAGATGCTTACATTTCCTAAAAGCAGTAAAAACATGCTTAAATCATAAGTTTACACATCATACATGCTTTTAGTAAAACTCATATATAATATGCATATCACGTCGTGTAAATAAGTAAAAAGCATCTCAAAACTTAATCATGCATATCATAACATGCTTATCACTTTAAAATGAAATTGTACTATCATATGCACATTTCATAAAACATAATTCATGGCTACCTTTAACATCTCATCATAGAAAATATGTGCTTAATAAAATCATAAAACAGATAGCATGAAATGTGCAAAAACATATATATATCGTTCCGTCAATTCATCGTGTAGGGTCAGGCAATTGTCTCATATACTAGTCCCGAAGGACATCATACATCTGGTCCCGTAGGACTAAATCATGGGTACTCATGGCCATAGTACAGGGAGCCGTAGGACTGGATCAGGGTCGTACACTGCCTTATCTCTCGTGCACCACTAAATGGGGACTATACGCACGAACTCACGTGCATCACCAAGTGTGGTCTATACGCACGTTTCTCATATCAAGTCAGAGCCTGCCCGTTCTCTGGCCGTCGGCTAGGTAGATCCTCGATCGTCTCCATACGAGATCGACCCCAGATCCTCTGACTTTCTTCATATCATGCCTTTTTACCCCACAAAAATCATTTTGGGCCTCTTACCCAATTTATCAAAATCATTTCGGGCCTCATACCCGTGTATTAAAATTGTTACGGGACTCTAACCCGTTTTTCATAAATCATTACGGGACTCTAGCCCGTTTCTCATAGAAAACATAGTTTTCATAAATCATTGCAGGACTCTAGCCCGTGTAAATATGGAAAGCATAGTTATAATAGCTATTTCTTGGGACTCATACCCGTACTGTGAAAATATAGCTTAAAAGTTGTCTCGGGACTTTAACCCGTATCATGAAAACATGGTTTCGTAAAACATATCGGGACTCTAACCCGTAATCTCACGTGAAAATACTATGCTTTCATTTCAGAAGTGAAAAATCACTTTTATAAACATGTATGCTGTAAAAATGTATCTCATATATATAAAACATGCTGAAAACTCGGGAAATGGTTTTGGTTTCGGTTTGAATACAGTTGGAAATCCATTTCGTCCAATTCTCATACATAAACAGTTGGTAAGGATAAATGAGTACTAACGCTACTCTAAATTATATCCCTTACCGCTTAGCGACTGATGTAGAGCACTTTCCTCGATGCTCGAATTTATCTCGTAAAACTTGTCGATAGATCGAGCTGCTGCAAAACAAGTTCAAGTTATCACATATGGCTTAAATTCATTTCAATATATCCAAATATGTGATTATATCGAAGTTTTAGCCAAAAGTTGACTTTTAATCGATTTTACTCTTTTTGCTTGGTTTTATCGATGTAAACCTCGTTTTAATCGTATTTAACTCAATAAATATTTTCCTCATATTTATTACTGTCGAGTTAGCTAATTGGGCCAATTTCTCTCTTATTGGGCCAAATTGCACCTTAATGGGTTTTAATTCGTTTTAAGCCCGTTTCCACTTATTAATTCTTTCATCGAGGCCTATTGGGCTCACTTGGCCCATTAGTACTTATTGAGCCTTTTTCTAGACTCTTTGAATAGCCGTATATCATTTACGACAATTTAATTAAAAATCTTGATTTAATCCACTAAATGCGCAATTTAATCCGTAACTCGTAAAATAAACTTTTTATGCGCAATAATTACATAGATTGTCGTAAATGAGCTTTACTTACCCGAGATTTTGCGATAGTGCGTAATTCGAAGTTCGATCGGGCTCACGTACGTGATTTATCGTCGAACTGCACAATTTATATATTTAATTTCGGGTGAATTTTTGATCAAATATAATTTAAATAAATTTCCCGAAAATTAAATCGGTCACTTTTGACCTCTTACCGGTGTATCCTCGAAAATTTTTCCTTTTTCCTTTTTCTCTTTTTCTTTCCTTTTTCTCCTTTTTCCCTCTCTTTCTTGGCTGAATCGGTTCGGTCCGGTTCAGATCGGTTCAGACCGGTCTGGTTCAGTCCGGTTCAGTTCCGGTTCAACTTCTCCCTCGCCGTTCGGGGCTTTTCCGGCCGGTTCTCCACCGGCTTCCGCCTCCAGCTTGTTCGCGGGGTAGTCCGGTGCATGGATCTGGGGTCGGCTTCGCCAAAGGTCGCCAGAAAGTGGTCGGTCCGGCCTCTTCTCTCCTCCGGCGGCGGCACCCAATTTTTTCTTCTTCCCATCGGCACCGTTTGGCGACGTTTCAGGTCGATCTGCACCTGGATCGGCGTCGCAGAGGTCCCCTCTGGCCGGTGGTGGGTTGCTCCTCCCCTCCTCGGCCACCGATCTCTCTCTCTCCTCTCTTTTCTCTCGGTTTCTCACTTTCTCACTCTTTCTCTCTCCTTCTCTCGCCAGTCACCGTTTCTCCCTCCACTATCGGCGCCGACGAGCTCGGGCGGTCTGCTGGGTCACTTCTCCGGTGATGGCTCGCGGCTGAGGCAGACGGGGCGGTGCGGTTTTCTGTTTCCTTCTGTTTTCTTCTCTGTCTCCAATTCCCGATTCCTGTTTTCAATTTCTTTTTTTTTTTTACTTTATTATTATTTTATTATATTTTATTTTAATCAAATAAAATATAATAAATTGTACAAAATATCTCAAAAATTATATTATATTTTATTAATTAATTAATTTAATTTATTAAATTTATTTTAACTATTTCGGTGTATTTTTCGCATGTTTTCTGGATAATGTCCCGGGCGAAAATTACGAAAATTCGTAATATCTTCGTATCTTGACCAATTGAACTCGGAATTTCATAATTTCTTCTTTATTGATCAAGATTTCCTAAATCCATATTTTTAATAAAATTTTCTTATCGAATTTACACTGAAATTAGGATCTTTTAACCATTTTACCCTTCTACACGTTCGAGATTAATTTAGACCGATTTTCCTTCTCGGACTCACTATCTTTTCTCATTTAAATTTCATAAATTTTTGTCCAACGATTTAAATCCCTTTAATTTAATTTATGGTCCCAAATAATGAACATAGTGAGAAAAATTCGGGTTTCACATGACGTGTTAGAGCTCAGCTCGCATGATGTTTTGATTTGTGTGATGCATGCATTAGTGCTGGAGCGAGAGCTCGCACTAGAGTTTTACATGCAATGGTGCTGAAGTCCAACTCGCACAAGATTTTATATATATATAAATATGATTTTCGTGACAGGGTGCTAGAGTCTAACTCGCACCAAATTTTCCACATGATTTTATGAGAGTGCTAGAGCTTAGCTCGCACTAGTTTTACTTGAATTGACGAGAGTGCTGGAGCATTGCTCGCACCCCTACTGATTTTTATGAGAACATGCGATGAGCCGTGCTTGGAGCATCGGGTAGACTGTGTGTCACCGATTAAATAGGCTTGCACGTGCGTTTTGAGACATGGCATGAGTATAGAGATATTATATGGGTCAACGGAGTACGATGTACCATGCAAGTAGCATGGAGTACAATGTACCGTGTGGTATCTTCGGATGTGTGGTATCTTCGGATACGTGGTATTTTCGGATACGGCATCTTCGGATGCATGGGGTCGGATAAGACCGACGAGATGGACTGACCCACCTCCCGGGCGATTCCCGATCATGGTGAAAACCTGTACACTAGGATCCGTGCAGCAGAGGAACTCCCGAGGACACATGGCCATAGTCCTGGTTATTACCGATATACAGATGTTGCCTAGTCTCGCATGTTGACGATTTTGATGAGATCGAAACTGGGCTTTAAATTAAATATGCATGATGATTATTTCCATGCTTTTTAAACCCATGTGTGATGTAAACTGATTTTCATGATTTTGTGCGAGTCAGGACCACCCGAAGGAGGGGTTGAGTCCTGACTTTATTGTGAAATTTTTAAATGAGAAAGAAATGATTTAAAAAGAGTTGCATGTTGAATTTTTCGTGCGAACGTGTTTTACATGACATCATGAATCATAGCATCAGTTTTGAAATGTGTGGAGAAGGGTGGTTTATGTATAGCACCACGTGTAAGACCCGAATTTAATTAAAATACGAAGTGAATGAGTATTCGTGAAGGAAGTCGGGTTAAATTAATCCCGAACACGTGTAAGGGTAAATGGTCAAAAGATCGAAAGCCGGAGTAAATTCGATAAGGAAATTTAATTAAAAATATGGATTTGAGAAATCTTGGTCAATAAAGGTGAAATAAATTTATTTTGGGTTAAATTGATCAAGATATTAATTTATGGGAATTAATCGGGATTTTTAGTTTGGAAAAATATTCCCAAAAATAATCGAGAAATATACCAAAAAGTCATTCGGGACAATATCCAAAAAATACGGAGAAATTATACCCGAAAAAGGATTAAAATATAATAAATAAATTAAATAAAATTAAAGTAATTAATTTAAAATAAAATAATAATTTTTGGGATATATTTTGGGTATTTTAATATATTCATAGTGTAATAATTAAAATAAATAATAATAATAATAATAATTTGAAAAAAAAAGAAAGAAAAAAAAACAGAGAAAATGGGTCGGGGAGAGAGAAAGAGAAGCAGAGAAACGGAAGAAACGAAACCGAGGAAGAGAGGATGGCCGGCGAGCCGTCCGGCGACCAACGACCCCGACGAGGAAGAGGGGAGGCCGGCGAGCAAGATGGTGCCGGGATCGCACCGTGCAGTGGCCGGAGGAAGCCGATTAGAGGAGAGAAAGGCCGACGGGTTGAGGGGCTCGGTCCCGACGAACGGCGGTGTCTTGGCTCAGATCCAACCCCGTAAAATGATCCTCAGGCCGAGACGGTTCTGTTGAGGCCATTGGATGCCGACGAAATGGCAGGAATCGCCGACGACGGCCAAGGGAAGAAAATGGGTCCGACGGCCGAGGGAGAAGAGCCGAACCGGTGGCGTTCCGACGAGCTTGACCCAAACCGAGGGCAGATCTGAGATTTGATTGGGAGCATATCGGACTGCGCGACGAGACATCAGTGGAAAGGTCAGACTCGACAGGAAAATAAGGTAAGGGAATTCTGCGAAATGTTAGAGGTAACTTTACGCAATTTTAAGTTCATTTGCAATCTTTAAAAATTACCTGAAGGGTCTAGAGGTCAATTAATAATTTTAGGGCCCCGGATGGGCAAATTACCAAAATACCCTTGTTAAGGGTAAAATTTACAAAGTTAGGAAAAATTGGGAAGAGCAAGAACAAGAGGTTCTTGCTCATTCTGGAGGTGTTTTGATGCATGCATTAGTAGGCTGGCTAACCGTGAAAGAAAATGCACAGCATTGCATACTTTCAACGTGAAATTGTTTTGAAAACTGTTTTGAGGAAACAGAGCCGCCTACGTGTTTTATTGACATGTGACGTGCTAGAGCTCAGCTCGCACGATATTTTCGATTTGTGTGATGCACGCATTAGTGCTGGAGCGAGAGCTCGTACTAGAGTTTTACATGCATAGGTGCTGGAGTCCAACTCGCACCAGATTCTTATATATATATGATTTTCGTGACAGGGTGCTAGAGTCTAACTCGCACCATATTTTTATATGATTTTGAGACAGGGTGTTAGAGCTTCGCTCGCACCAGATTTTTATACGGTTTGCATACAGAGTGCTAGAGCTTAGCTCGCACTAGTTTTACCTGATTTGACGAGAGTGCTGAGCATTGCTCGCACCGATTTTATGAGAACATGTGATAAGCCGTGCTTGGAGCATCGGGTAGACTGTGTGTCACCGATTAAATAGGCCCGTACGTGCGTTTTGAGACATGGCATGTTAAAATAACCTGATGAGCCCGAACGAGGGATAAGGGTTAGGGAAATAACCTGATGAGCCCGAACGAGGGATAAGGGTTAGAGATCCACCTGATGAGCCCGAACAAGGGATAAGGGTTGGAGGTCCAGCTGATGAGCCCGAACGAGGGATAAGGCTGGGGGTCCACGGAGTACGATGTACCGCGCAAGTAACATGGAGTACGATGTACCGTGTGGTATCTGTGTGATACGTTGGTATCTTTGTGATACGTTAGCATCTTCGGATTCATGGGATCGGATAAGACTGACGGGATGGATTGACCCACCACCTGGGCTGTTCTCGATCATGGGAGAACCCGCACACTAGGATCCGTGTAGCTGAGGAACTCCCGAGGACACATATGGCCATAGTCCTGGTTATTTGCCGATATACAGACGTTGCCTAGTCTCGCATGTCGTCGATTTTGATGAAATCAAATTGGGTTTTAAACTAAATTTGCATAATGGTATTTCCATGCTTTTCAAACCCATGTGTGAATGTAAATCGATTTTCATGGTTTTGTGTGAGTCAGGATCACCCGCAGGAGGGGTCGAGTCCTAACTTTATTGTGAAAATTTTAATTGAGAAATAAATGATTTGTAATAATTGCATGTTGAATTTTCCGTGCAAACTTGATTTACATAACATCATAATTCATATCATTTGTTTTCAAATGTGTGGAGAAAGGGTGGTTTATACATGGCACCACGTTCATGTAGGTAGTATGGTTACCTACTTGTTCGTAGGATTGCCTTACTGAGCTTGATGTGCTCACCCCTTTCATTTTCTCCCACATATAATCTCCAGTTGAAGTTGAGGCGACTCAGTACTGCATTTCGGATATCTGCTGCTGCCCATCAACATAAGGTATATTCACTTGTACATATTGTATCTACATAAGCATAGCACAGTAACATGTTTGTAAGTAACTTTAGGGGATGTATAAATATTGTAAATAATTATAAACGACTGGAGAAGAAATAAGTAATATGGTAAATGTATGGTGGGACTGGCATTGACGCACAGCCCAATTTGTTAGTGGAGTGTGGTCACGATTCAAGGACAGGTAAGAATTTAAGTAAATAAACAAAACGCGAAAAATTAACTCTGATTTTTGGGTAGTTTGGGTCGTGACATATAAAGGTGGTATCAGAGCGTAATTGGTCTGATGTGTGTCAGTGTCAGTAATTAGGATATTACATCCCTGTGTTACTATGCTTAGTTAGATACAATAGTGTATATCGAGATGGGTTTTGACTAAGAAATGGTTGAGAATGCAGGAATGCCTAATATGAGTCGCGTTAGATGAGAAAGTGCACGAGGCAGAGGTCGTAGAGGTAGACCTGAGTCTGCTAAGTAGTGCTGAGTTTGACTATGAGAATCAGTATGAGATTGAAATAGAGGCTAATGTTGAGCTTACCTCACAGAGTCCGACAGAGAGATCGGACAGTATTGAGAGACGCTTCGCGAGATTGAAGCGGAGCATGGGAATTATTTTGAGGAGCTAATTGCTCAGATTATGAATGAGATCAGAGGGCGCAGCGGAACATTGGTGGAAACCCGCTCGACCCATCTTAAGTGTTAAACATCCATAGCTAAGATGAAAAATCTTATTGGATGTATTCCGGTGACAGGATATCCCAGACATGATTTAAAGGAAAAATTTCTTACACTGCCCAGGAATACTAAATTGATTATGAGTATGAAACTCAGTTATATTCTTTGGTAGATATTACCTCGACACATGAACAGTGACAGTCGAGATGTCTAAAAGTTTATGGAAGGGCTCAGATTGTCAATCAGAGTCCAATTGGCCCCGTGAGATATTACCTATACCGAGGCAGTACGCAGATTTACAGTTGGGTAAATAAGAACATGAATTGCACGCCTCTGAGATTGAGAAAGGTAGTGAGGACCGAAATAGAGACAGAAAAGAGAGTCGAGAAATGACAAAGATGTTAAAATGGGAAAATGGTAATTGGTAAAAGATTTAATTTGACGAGTTATGGAGTAAGATAATTGGTAAGGCCCCAGTGCATCCAATTTTGGCACTCTTGAGGGGTATTGTGATTGGAGGACCCCGACCTGCTACGAAGCAGCGTAGCAGTGTAAGCACTGTAAGCAGTGTGGAATGTGTGGTGGATACCACAGAAGGAGGGTCTATATCTACACTGTATTGATGAAAATGGCCGTTAAGTGTGATAAGACGGACCATTGATTGTGATTGCACAGAGTTGGGCGAGATTGCCCCACAGGAAAGTAAAGAGACAGAAAAACTTCATTGGTATAGCTGCAACGAAAAGGGAGGCAATAGCCGAAAAGAAAAAGGAAAGTAGGCTGTTGGACGAAGGCGAGAGGATGTCTTGGACCAGGACACTATTGATGTTTCATGGATGTGGTGTAAGATACCACACTTGTTATGAATAATGAAGTACATATGTGCATTGATCCTGGTACCACACACTTATTCGTACCGCCTTCATTCGCATATAAGTGAGTAAAAAGGCATGAATGCCTACATCATTGGGGACAATTCTGATAAATGAGTACCCCAATAGAGGAGGATTAATTAACGGAATATGGATATAGAGATTTTAAGTTGAAAACAGGGGTGAAAAGATCACTGAAAAGTATACGGTAAGTGTTGACAAGTGATAAAAAGGGGTGCAACAGTTGAAATTAGAGGAGTAAAGGATTGTAGTCACGGAATGGATAATGACAAGAGTTTCGTTATAATTGATATACGAAAGAGATAATCTTGGAGATGTGTTTTGATCCTAAATACAAGATGTACTGGAGTAAGAGTGCGTATGCGAAGTCATTAGGATTAAAGCAATTAGTAGCGAATACAAATTGTAACCACATGGACTGGTATATAAAGTAATTGTGGTTAAGTCTGAAGGTTAATAAAGGTATTTCAAAATACCTCCCCGCCTGAAGACTTGACAGCGTCTAAAAGTATATATATATAACCTATAACGTGAAATCGATCGTCATAATAAATACCTTTAGCATTAGGATACCTTTACTAAGACGATAAGAATATTAAAATTCGACAAATCATAAAGGTTAACATATTAAAATTTAATAAGAGCCGTTAAGATAAGAAAAGGAAATGGCGCAGGTTAGTACCTGAAAACGTAAGCGATTTTGAAGGATCTTATACGCTTATGCGTGGATAAGTCAAGGATTAGACCGATTTGTAATCATCATTGTCGATGATATGTTGGGTGTAGTTAAAGTCTAGGGCAAACTGTAAGCAATAATTGGAAAATTGCTTTTACAAATGGGTTGTTACAAGTTCTCAATATGGTCTACTTGGTTGACACGTTTAACTAAGAAAACGTGGTCTTTGAATGAGATGATAAATAATATATAGATGTGACGTGAATTTCGTTGTAGTGAAGTATGAACTGACCACCGTGATTAAGTTCACCATACCCAACAGCTCAAGAGGTTCTTAGTGAGTATGGATACCTCAAAATTATGAATGAGCTGTGTATTGATGCAAAATGGGAAGATAGTCAAGTATGGAGTTAGATAACTCCTTGATCATGAAATAAACTATCTGACCCATGATTTAAGGTTGGCAACAGTAATTATACCGAGGATATGGTACTATTATGTACAGGGTGAGAAATTTTGGATATGCACTGATCATAAAGCCCGAGTATCTGTTTTCACATAAAGAGGTGAATATGAAAATACATAGTGGGTTAGAGCTTCTGAGAGGTTTTGATTTGTGAAAATTATGCCACCCAGGAAAGGCTAATGTGATGGCTGATGCCTCGAGTATAAAGAGCCTTGGGATGGTATTACATATGATGGTCAGGGAGCGTGAGCTGTTAGAGCAGTTGTGAACCTCAGTATTGATGTGATCCCTTCTGATGATGACAGTGATTGTGTGACAGCTAGTCTGAGACTAGAACCGGATGAGAGTGCCCGGATTTGACAGGCTTAGCGTAATGATCGGCAGGGTGTCGATAGTGTGGGTCAGATTCAGAAGGGTACAGTGACACAGTTCACAGAGTATGTTAATGATTTACAGAGAGGTTCAGAGACAGTATAAGTGCTTCCCAGGACCACAGTTGATGAGATAGTAATATTTGTCAGAAGCTCACTCTTCGGGATATACAGTGCATACGGAAGTAAAAATATATTGAAATCTCGAAAAGGGTATTGGTGGTCAGATATGAAAAGAGATGGTAGAGATTGTGGAAAAGTGCCTAGTATGTCAGCAGAATGAGGTAGAGTATTAAAAGTCTGCAGAGTTATTGCAGCACCTACCTATATCAACACGACACGGAAAATGAGAGCAAGTCTCCATGAATGTCGTGATGGGTTACAGAGGACCCAGGTGCATTACGAGGCTATTCGGATGATAGTCGATAGAGTGACTAAGTCTACCCACCTTTTGGTTATGAAATCCCCAAATACTCAGAGTATATATGAGGATTTATGTATAAGGAAGATTGTGGAACATTATGTAGCGTTCCAGGGAGCATTGTATTATATAGGGATTCCCACTTCACTTCTTACTTCAGGGAATATTTTTCAGGAAGCCATGGGAACCCGACTGAGTATTAGCACAGCTTTCCATCCTCAGATAGATGGTCAGTCAGAGAGGACTGTACAAGTTCTGGAGGATCCGATGAAAGCGTGTGCCCTTGATTTTATAAGCTCCTGGAATGATCAGTTGTCACAAATTGAAGTCGTCAATAACGACAGTTGGCAGTTGAGTATCGGGATAACAAGATATGAGGCAGTGTATGGCTGTAGGGGTTGTTCCCCAAATTGGATAAGAAAAAGTGGGTGACAGATAGAATTATTTTTGACTTTGGATAATAAGTCTCTGAGGATGTTTAGTTAAGGATGAGAGATTAAGAACACCTCAGAGCAGATAGAAAAATATTGGAATTCACCGAGAGTGAATTAGTATGATTGAAATGTTTCTTGTCCTAAGAGAATAAGGACATAGCGAGCTTTTGGAAGAAGGTAAATTGAGTTACGCTGGATGAAATATTTTGAGAGATTGGACAAGTGGAAGATAAGACCTGTAGGTTGGCGTTATGACTTGAATAAGCAGGCACCCACAATGTGTCCCATCTTTTGATACTTCGGAAATATTATCCAGATCCAGCATAGGTGATAGGATATGAGATCCAAAAGTTCAGTTTAATGCAAATATAAGTATATTGATAAGTTGATTCGGGCATTAAACAGGAAAGAGAAAGTATTGAGGTTTAAGATGATCTCCCTAATTAAAGTCCTTTGGTAGTAATACACTCCGGAGAAGGTCACATAAGAATTTAAAAATATGATACGATCGATGTACCCGGAGTTGTATATGGACTCATATGAATTGGTTCTAATTTGGAGGACCAAATTCCTTAAGTGGGGGAGAGTTGTAAGATCCGAATTTAATTAAAATACGAAGTGAATGAGTATTCGTGAAGGGAAGTCGGGTTAAATTAATCCCGAACACGTGTAAGGGCAAATGGTCAAAAGATCGAAAGCCGGAGTAAATTCGATAAGGAAATTTAATTAAAAATATGGATTTGAGAAATCTTGGTCAATAAAGGTGAAATAAATTTATTTTGGGTTAAATTGATCAAGATATTAATTTATGGGAATTAATCGGGATTTTTAGTTTGGAAAAATATTCTCGAAAATAATCGAGAAATATACCGAAAAGTCATTCGGGACAATATCCGAAAAATACAGAGAAATTATACCCGAAAAAGGATTAAAATATAATAAATAAATTAAATAAAATTAAAGTAATTAATTTAAAATAAAATAATAATTTTTGGGAGATATTTTGGGTATTTTAATATATTTTAAGGAATAGTATAATAATTAAAATAAATAATAATAATAATAATCTGAAAAAAAAAAGAAAAAAAAAAGAGAGAGAAAATGGGTCGGGGAGAGAGAAAGAGAAGCAGAGAAACGGAAGAAACGGAACCGAGGCAGAGAGGATGGCCGGTGAGCCGTCCGGCGACCAACGACCCCGATGAGGAGCCGACGAGGAAGAGGGGAGGTCGGCCCAGCAAGATGGTACCGGGATCGCACCGTGCAGTGGCTGGAGGAAGCCGATCGGAGGAGAGAAAGGCCGACGGGATTGAGGGGCTCGGTCCCGGCGAACGGCGGCGTCTTGGCTCCGATCCAACCCTGCAAAATGATCCTCAGGCCGAGATAGTTCTGTTGAGGCCATTGGATGCAGACGAAACGGCGGGAATCCCTGACGACGGCCAATGGAAGAAAATGGGTCCGACGGCAGAGAGAGAAGAGCCGAACCGGCGGCGTTCCGGCGAGCTTGACCCAAACCGAGGGCAGATCTGAGATGCGGACGACCTAGCGGAGCGATTGGTGGCGAGAACCGATCGGAAAGGTGGTGAACCGGCGGTGAACCGGTCGAACCGGAGTGAACCGACGGTCTGAACCGGACTGAACCGGTTCAGCCAAAAAGAGAGGAAAAAAGGAAGAAAAAGGGAAAAAGAAAAAGTGGAAAAATTGGGGAAAATTCCAGTGATGCAATCAAGCTTCGGGTAAGTCGATAAGCGGTCAAATTGACCGATTTAAATTTTGAAATATTTTATTTAATTAATTTTTGACTGGAAATTTACCCGAAAAATTATGAAATTATGTAGCTCAACGATTGGCATCCACCGAGAGCTCGCGATAGCCTCGATTTGCGGACTAGCATGGAATCTCGGGTAAGTAACCCTTATTTACGATAATTTACATCGTTATACGTGATATGAATTTAAATTCCGCATAAATTGAATTAAATTATGGAAATTTAGATAAATTGTCGTAAATAATAAATTTAGCTATTCGAGAGTTAGAACGAGGCCCAATAAATTGTTGGTGGGCCCAGTGAGCCCAATAGGCCTCGATAAAGTGAAAATTAAGTGGAAAACGGGCTTAAGGCCGATTAAGGCCCATTAAGGTGCAATCGGGCCCAATAGGGGTAAATGGGCCCAATGATTTAAATTAAGCCCAGAAAATAGGAAATACAATTAAATTGTATAATATCTGACCTGAGGAATATTGATACGCAGTTCCGAGCATTTGATTGGGAGCATATCGGACTGCGCGACGAGACATCAGTGGAAAGGTCAGACTCGACAGGAAAATAAGGTAAGGGAATTCTGCGGACTGCTAGAGGTAACTTTACTCAATTTTAAGTTCATTTGCAGTCTTTAAAAATTACCTGAAGGGTCTAGAGGTCAATTAATAATTTTAGGGCCCCAGATGGGCAAATTACCAAAATACCCTTGTTAAGGGTAAAATTTACAAAGTTAGGAAAAATTGGGAAGAGCAAGAACAAGAGGTTCTTGCTCATTCTGGAGGTGTTTTGATGCATGCATTAGTAGGTTGGCTAACCTTGAAAGAAAATGCACAGCATTGCATACTTTCAACGTGAAATTGTTTTGAAAACTGTTTTGAGGAAACAGAGCCGCCTACGTGTTTTATTGACATGTGACGTGCTAGAGCTCAGCTCGCACGATATTTTCGGTTTGTGTGATGCACGCATTAGTGCTGGAGCGAGAGCTCGCACTAGAGTTTTACATGCGTAGGTGCTGGAGTCCAACTCGCACCAGATTCTTATATATATATGATTTTTGTGACAGGGTGCTAGAGTCTAACTAGCACCATATTTTTATATGATTTTGAGAAGGGTGTTAGAGCTTCGCTCGCACCAGATTTTTATACGGTTTGCATACAGAGTGCTAGAGCTTAGCTCGCACTAGTTTTACCTGATTTGACGAGAGTGCTGAGCATTGCTCGCACCGATTTTATGAGAACATGTGATGAGCCGTGCTTGGAGCATCGTGTAGACTGTGTGTCACCGATTAAATAGGCCCGCACGTGCATTTTGAGACATGGCATGTTAAAATAACCTGATGAGCCCGAACGAGGGATAAGGGTTAGAGAAATAACCTGATGAGCCCGAACGAGGGATAAGGGTTAGAGATCCACCTGATGAGCCCGAACGAGGGATAAGGGTTGGAGGTCCAGCTGATGAGCCCGAACGAGGGATAAGGCTGGGGGTCCATGGAGTACGATGTACCGTGCAAGTAGCATGGAGTACGATGTACCGTGTGGTATCTGTGTGATACGTTGGTATCTTTGTGATACGTTAGCATCTTCGGATGCATGGGATCGGATAAGACTGACGGGATGGATTGACCCACCACCCGGGCGGTTCCCGATCATGGGAGAACCCGCACACTAGGATCCGTGTAGCTGAGGAACTCCCGAGGACACATATGGCCATAGTCCTGGTTATTTGCCGATATACAGACGTTGCCTAGTCTCGCATGTCGTCGATTTTGATGAAATCAAATTGGGTTTTAAACTAAATTTGCATGATGGTATTTCCATGCTTTTCAAACCCATGTGTGAATGTAAATCGATTTTCATGGTTTTGTGTGAGTCAGGATCACCCGCAGGAGGGGTCGAGTCCTGACTTTATTGTGAAAATTTTAATTGAGAAATAAATGATTTGTAATAATTGCATGTTGAATTTTCCGTGCAAACTTGATTTACATAACATCATAATTCATATCATTTGTTTTCAAATGTGTGGAGAAAGGGTGGTTTATACATGGCACCACGTTCATTTAGGTAGTATGGTTACCTACTTGTTCGTAGGATTGCCTTACTGAGCTTGATGTGCTCACCCCTTTCATTTTCTCCCACAGATAATCTCCAGTTGAAGTTGAGGCGACTCAGTACTGCATTCCGGATATTCGCTACTGCCCATCAACATAAGGTATATACACTTGTACATATTGTATCTACATAAGCATAGCACAGTAACATGTTTGTAAGTAACTTTAGGGGATGTATAAATATTGTAAATAATTATAAACGACTGGAGAAGAAATAAGTAATATGGTAAATGTATGGTGGGACTGGCATTGACGCACAGCCCAATTTGTTAGTGGAGTGTGGTCACGATTCGAGGACAGGTAAGAATTTAAGTAAATAAACAAAACGCGAAAAATTAACTCTGATTTTTGGGTAGTTTGGGTCGTGACACCACGTTCATGTAGGTAGTATAGTTACCTACTTGTTCGTTGGATTGCCTTACTGAGCTTGATGTGCTCACCCCTTTCATTTTCTCACACAGATAATCTCCAGTAGATGTTGAGGCGACTAAGTACTGCATTCCGGATATCCGCTGCTACCCATCACTTAAGGTATATACACTTGTATATATTGTACCTACATAAGCATAGCACAGTAACATGTTTGTAAGTAACTTTAGGGGATGTATAATTATTGTAGACACTTATAAATGATTGAGAAAGAATTAAGTTATATGGTAAATGAATGGTGGGACTGGCATTGACGCATAGCCCAATTGTTAGTGGAGTGTGGTCACGATCAGAGGACAGGTAAGCATGAAAGAAAATAACAAAACGCGAAAAATTTACTCTGATTTTTGGGTAGTTTTGGGTGGTGACAATATTCTAGCGAATTATGAAATTAAAATGGTGATCTACTAAGGCTAATTAAACATATTGAAAATAATAAACATTAAAAATAAAGAAAATAAAACTGAACTAAGATTTTCTTACCGAACTCCGAGCAATTAAAGAATATACCTACAAAAGAAATTAAAACAGTTAAAATGAATTAACGCAACTAAAATAAAATGCAAATATGAGAATAAAGCAATAAAATTAATTAAACTAAAATTTAAACAAACTTAAAATAAAAATGCATGTAATTAAACTAAAATAAAATCCTAAAACATTTAATATCAAATTAACTCCTAACTAAAAATTAAGACTAAAAATTAAATTAACAAATTAAAACACTGGAACTAATCGAAATTGACAACTAATAACTATCCTAAACTAACAACTAATTAAACTATACTAAAAATGCAAGAAAAATGGATTAATGTAAGAGTTGAATGCCAAACAAAGCCTTAAGTTTAATCATCCAATAAATCCCTCTAAACACTGTTTACTCTCTTCTTTGTTTCATTTCTTTTTCTTTCCAGGTGTGGTCTCGGTTTCCAGGTACTGCTCCAGATTTCAGTTGTCTCTAGATGCTACATCAATGCTTCTATCCAGGAGCTGCCGATAACACCATCCTACCGTGTGTCCACCGCCAATATCCTCACATGTTTCCAACTCTGTTTTGCCATGCAACGCGTTCTTCTTCCAGCACAAATCTGGTCTGCGGTAGCTGGGATTCCTTCAATCGTCGGTAACTTTCAGCACCTTAACCCATATCATTGCCACCTGCACAATACCCTCATGTTGCATGACCTATCCCTACCATCTTTCTTCTTCACGTCTGCTTTCAAGAATAGCAGCAAACAACTTAGTTAACACACATAACACTTTGCTATCATCAACGCTAAAACAGAGCCGAACAGAGGAGGAGTCCATATTGCCACCATGTTATCATTTTTTTTTCAACTGAGCAATTGACAAAGTGCATAAATATGTACAAGACGCATGGCCGCTTTTCTCCAGTAGACCTGCCCTCATCAGTTTCAACCGAAAGCTTAATGATCTAAATGCAGACAGTGAGGTGGTAATATATATAAAATGGAATTAGATAATGAAATAGAGATTCAGAGTAGTAATAATCAATCAGTTTAAAGTAGAAAAGGCATGAGAAGAGTTATTAATTGAATGTTAAACCGAAGCAAGAAAATCTGTAAGAAAGATTAGTTGCGAGCAAAGCCGAGAATACATTGAAGAACACATACAGTAATCGAGCAACTGATGAAACATAAAAGTTATTTGATGAAAAACACATAAAATGAAAAATAAATTTGCAAAAAAATTAGAATGGGACAATAACCGAATGAACACTACTGGGATAAAATAAAATAAAAAAAATGCTCACTTTGAAATTGGAAGATAGACAGATTAAAGAAAAAAATGCAGGAAATGAAATGAATAGCTGCAATCGGGTTGAGTATCAAGGCTGCTGTCACCAGCCCCTCACACCCAAATGAAAAATAAAAACCATGGAAATCAAACAGCTAAAATAAACCGAAAAAGGAAAAGGAAATAAAGCTTATAAAATTGGAAATTAACATGAACAGTATCTAAAAATTGAAAACAATGTTTTGATAGTTGCTAAAGTAATCACCGAAAGGTTAAAGAAAAAGAAACTAAAAAACTCTCTAAAACTTTCTACCCTAAATTACTCCTATTCTAACCTAGGCTACCCCTTTTCAATTGCCATATTTTTCTATTTATATACAAACTTAGGGGTACAATTGTAATTTTTTCATCCTAGATGAGTTGGCATTGTTTGGCCACTTGTCTTCACAGCATTGGCTCTTTGAAAAATAATATTTCCATGTCATCTGTCTTTTTGTCCAATTGGATGTGCTAGGCTCTGTTGTCTGCGTGGTCCAATCTCGATTTTAGCCCAATTTCGATCCATTTTCTACCGAAATATTCAAAATTCATCCGGATTTAATTCATCTGCAAACATGAGAATTTTAATTAAATAAAGGGGATAATTAACAAAATAAATTGGGGATTTAAATAATTAATTAGGAAATTAAGCACAAATAATTCTAAAAATATAGAATTATCATTTAGATTCTTGTAGTTTTAATTCCCGATCTAAACAGTAGAGTGCAGCAAAGAAGTTAGTCGTTGATCTAACTTAAATATCTACAAAAACATTACATTCATTCTCATCTGATTCCCAATAAATTCATACAAAAAGAATTACGAATGATACTTCAAATACATCACCCTATAAATGAGGCTATAATCGATATCCAATTTAGCCTAGCTGACTATATTAGACATCCAGTACAACCTGACAATTACATGCCAACAAAAGAATAACTTACTGTAAACACCATAAATTTTATGTACTTGGACTTATCCATGAATAACGAAATAGCCATTAGAATTAAAGAAACAATTCCATGATTAAGGATTTAAATTAAATTGTACTTTTCATTAAGGGACTTGGAAGTGATTATTTAAACAAAAATACATTAGCCCTAAGAGTAAATAAATATGACTACAAGTATATATATATATATATATATATATATATATATATATATATATATCTATATCTATATCTATATGTATCAATGTACATACATATATATATATATATGTACATAAAGATACGTGTATAGCTTCATGGCCGAGAGCTTCTTCAGTAACCTAAGCAAAGGCATGAAATTAGTGGAGAGGATGATCTGACAGAAGAAAAACGTGAGGGCAGCAGGTGACATGGGAATGAGCAACCCAAGAACTACAGTGAAATGGAGGAAACGTGAAGGAGTGGAGATTGCATGTGGAAGAGATACATACATACATACATATATATATATATGTACATAAAGATACGTGTATAGCTTCATGGCCGAGAGCTTCTTCAGTAACCTAAGCAAAGGCATGAAATTAGTGGAGAGGATGATCTGACAGAAGAAAAACGTGAGGGCAGCAGGTGACATGGGAATGAGCAACCCAAGAACTACAGTGAAATGGAGGAAACGTGAAGGAGTGGAGATTGCATGTGGAAGAGAAGCATGAAGACTAAAATAAATAAATAAATAAAAAATGAAAGTTGCAGCTGTGGACAAGGAAACGAAACAGAAAAGAATGCAGATGAATTAGTAGGGGCAAGTAACTGAATTGAAAAGAAAAAAAAAGGAAATGGTCTGAAATAAGCTGTTGAAGCAGTGGAAGAGAAAGAAAAGAAAGCTACCCGAAGTAGGTAAGGCCTGCTAAAGGAAAAATAAATATACACACATCTGGAGCGGGTTATACAATAGAGAAAAGAAACAAGAGAGAAGTCAGATAAAAAAAATTGAAGAAGATCACGTGAAGGAAGAAGGTAGACCGAGAGGAGAGCAGGAGCAGGAGCAGGGGACGTTCCCCGGAGGCCAAGCTGTGCTGCAAGGAGGTTGTGTGGAGCCACTGAACAGACGATGAAGCTTGTTCCTTTCTTACCTGGGCAGTGAGGCGAGACAGAGGAGAGTACGTAGAGGTGAAGCCGAACGTCTG
The DNA here is from genome assembly GCA_033439115.1 of Firmiana major. Lineage (NCBI taxonomy): Eukaryota > Viridiplantae > Streptophyta > Magnoliopsida > Malvales > Malvaceae > Firmiana > Firmiana major. Next base: position 14,006,276 of record CM065907.1, read on the forward strand.
AGGCGCATGGGAAATTGGAAACGAGGAAGTTTGATGGCGTGGTTGGTGGCCGAAAACATGAGGGAAGATTTAGCAAACCGAAGTAGTAGGTGGCGAACGAAGTATAGCTGAGACCTTAGCCCCTGCCATCGCACTGCGTTTCACTGCTCCATGCATGCTGTTTCATTCATGGCTTACCCGAATAACACTTCACCATATTACATAATTCTCGCAAGGTTGCTTCTACCCGATTCAGTGAGGTCGCGGTACATAAGGGATGGACAGAGGGACTCCTTCCTCTGAAAATTGGAGCCAAAGAGATAAGAAAGAGAGACAGAGGTCGGGAAAGACGAGGGAGGGAAGCTATTGCTATCGTTACAGTTTGTGATTGTAGGAGAAGACCAACGAGGAAGGCGAGAGAGGAAAAGAGCTGCTGCTATGGAGGCTTTTGGCCTGGGACAAAAATGGTGGTCCTCGGCTGGAAAATGGTAAGCTGGGAAAACAGAGGAAGAGGCAGAAAACGAAGAAGGTGAGGGCGAAAACCGAGAAGGAAGATTGACGGTGGTAGTGGTTGAACGAGGATGAACAGAACGATAACCGAAATGGGAAAATGAGGAAAGGCAGTGGTGAGAATGATAGTGGAAGCTGATGAGTAGTGAACTAGAAGTAGAAAAGAAGGAGGAAGAAGAAAGAAAGGAAAAAATGAAAGGAAAATGACACCAAACCAAAAAAAAAGAGAAAAAAAAGTAATATTATATATATATATATATATATATATATATATATAAAATTATATATATAAAAATAAAAAAAAATATTTGGAGAAAGGAAAGAAGACACCGAGAATTTGAGAAAACCCCGAGGAAGATAATTTGAAAATATTTATTCGAAAATTCGGAGGAATAAACCAGGTGGAGTGGACCCACTAATTCCAGATATTTAGGCTTCGAGGACTACAGATAGACTTTGAGTAAGGAAAATTCTCGTGTGCTGCTACAGATAAATTGCACATATTTCCTGAGGCTTTGTAGATATAAATTTAGGTCGTATTTCTACTGTAGAAAAATATTCGCGAACTGCTAAAAATATCTGCGTATATTTTTTGGGTATTTGAGACTACGAACATTAGAACAAAAATTTTTAGTCACCTGAATTATAGAAAACCTTAGGTCGATTTTACGCTTTGGAATTTAAGGAAGAGTTTTAAAACTCCGTAAAACGACATGATTTTTGATATAGTATTTTTGAGCCTATTTAAATAAATATTTGGGTAGTTTTAAAATTATTTGTGAAAAATCTAAAATTTTGGAATTATACTGAAAAATCGTGTTTTGTGGATTTTAACTAAAATAGGGCAAGACCAGCCCCATTTACTCTATTTTATGCGTTGAAACGAGATTTAAGTATTTCGACGTTAAAACCATGATAATCAGACGTGTATTGCTGTGTGATCTTACACGAATTTATTGCACGAGATTTAAGTATTTTGATGATAAAACCGTGCTAGTCATGTGTGTATTGCTGTGTGATCTTGCACTGACCTGCTCGCACGTGATTTGAAGCAAAAAGACGACGGTGAAATTATGTGGAATTGTGAATGATGAAATTATATTGAATTGTGAATGATGCCGAGGTCCATGGAGTACGATGTACCATGCTGTGTGCATGTGTGTACATGTACTGTGTTACTAGAAAATAGTGTACTGTGTGAGCCGTTTGGGTAGCTGACCACTCCTGTGGCACCTGACATCCCGGCACACCTGGCCCATGATTGCCCGGAGTCACCGACATTGGCCAATTGTCATTTTTGATATCTGATATAGCATGTCTTTCTTGTCTCGTCTATTTAAACTTCTGAATTGACTTTGTGATTGTATTTTCGTATGGAACTAAATATTTTAATGCATAAAAGACTGTGGGGGTCACCTCTTGAATCCTGCGAGACCAAAGTGCCACACCGTCATCGCTTTTAAAAACTGATTAAAGTTTTAGAAAATGGTATTGATTTCAGTTCCATTTTCATACTGAAATTGCCATGAATTTCTCCGACTTTGATTTTTCGGAACTGACAGTGCTTCTGTGAATATTTGAAATATTTTTTGAACTGCCTGCATAAACTGTGATATCTGAAAATCTATTTATTTTGCTACTGAAAGCTCTGAAATTTTTGTATTTACCACAGTAGCTAATTTTACTACCGATATATGTTCGGGTTTTTGAAATTCGATTTTGGTATATGTGAATTTGCCGAACTACTTGTATACTTTGTGAAATTTTCTGCATTTGGCATATACATATTTTATATATATATATATATATATATATTTAGGTAGTGTATTTATCTACATGCTATGGGGTTTTTCTTATTGAGCATGTTGAGCTCACCCCCTTACTTTCCTCCACAAAGCTCCTCTGTAGTTTGGATCGCTTTCGTTAGTAAGGCATTCCGCACAATTATGATTCCGTGGAGCATATTTCTGCATCGAATGTATACTCAGGTTTAAACAATTCTTTTGTCTCTAAAATTTTTGTAAGTATAGTAATGAATACAAGATGCGTTTGCGGAATGTGAATATAATTTGTTTAAAATTTGTTACTAAGAAAGAAAATTAATTAGACTAAGTTATTATTCTGACCTAATATCGATTTGTAGCCCAACCAAATTATGTGGAAATTTGGGTCGTTACACTTACAAATGTACAAATTGATGGTTGTCGAGACCAACAATAATAATTTCTAATCAAAAATAAATTAAAACTGTAGTATAGTTGAGTAAAGTCGTTTCCCAAGAGATTGATTAGATTTATTTTTCTGCAAAATATTTAAAAAGTAAATATGTATAGGGATTTTGTTAAAATGAAAATGAAAAGAAAAATTAAAATGTAGGCAAAGAAATCGCTATGTAAAATATTGAGAGTAAATCAATATGATGAAAGCATCCAACCAAAGGAATAATTTTAGAATGGGTTCATGGAATTGATCATTGATGCAAAAATGAGTTCTTTTAATTTTTACCAAATTGGCTATGGTTATTGGTACGACCTAACAACCTATCCCTCCTTACTTCTTCGATAATCAGGATACGATCTCTAATTATTTCTCTTGTCAGTTAAACAACCTTTGATACGATCTTAAGATTTAATTTACCAACAATATTAAAAACTAGAGAGACTACCAATTCTAACCAACAAATACACATGTAGATTTATTTAAACTAGATTATATATCTTCTTAACATAGAATTGAAAACCTATATGTAATCAGTTATGTTATTTACCACTTATATTAGAATTCATAAACAATTACGGATTCAGGTTTCTAATTGGTGATATATTATCCTGACAATTGAACAAATGACCCTTTTTGCACAATCAATCAAAACAATAATTTAAACATGCACAGAAAATATATAAATAACAAAGATGTAAAAGAACAAGATAAAACTAATTAGATCTCACAATTCTTGAAGAACCCAAACTTTAATTATCCTTTGGCTAGACTAAATAATTTAGCAAGCCATAAGTTTAGAGAAAAACACTAAAGAAAAATAAAAATATAGAATTGTGTGTTCTTGATGATGATCAAGCCCATCCCCCTTTCCACTCTTAGTCTATAAATACTAAATCTCCTAATCCCCAGAATTTGTTTCCAAAGGAAATTCCTCTGATTGAGTTTGATTACAATTAAACTTCTTTCTTTTTTCAACACTTGCCAAAGACAGTCATTGCATATCTTTTCCTTAATAATTAAAATCTTCCACTTGCCATCTTTAGACTGGTTAAATCAACTGTAGCTACAAGTGATAGATCTTGACTTGAATCCACATATTTGACTTGCAATCCTTGTCACTGCCTTAGGCGTGCCCACGTCTTACACCAAGATTTATTCTGATTTTGTGACTTGATCAGAATTTGCAACTTTAGTCCATTTTATCTCTTTTCCTTTATTCACAATACAAAATAGAAAATATAAGTCAAATCCAAAAATTAAGTATATAAAAGAATTTAAATCATGGGAAAATATGATAATTAATATGTTTAATATCCAACTTATTAAATTCTCCCACACCTAAGCATTGCTTGTCCTCAAGCATACAATAGTCTAAATTCACAATCTCTTCTCATCATTCCTTCATACTCTTCCTATGCTCATCCAAAACAAATTTTTCTTGAACAGAAGTTCTTGAAGTGAATTCTCATAACACACATGAAAAGCACCTTAATGATTCAATTAAGTTCATAAAGTACATAAGATCTAACACCCTCGTAATTGGATTTCACTCATCACACTCTAAGTGTTTAGGGTATATATCAATAAACTCTCAAGTCATTGCATGAAAGATTTCTTACCATAAGCTTGCAAATTCATCACATCTCTTCCACCAATGAATGAATTAAGAAGCAAAAATCTAAGGGTCCAAAAGGGTTGTATCGGGGCTTAGGTAAGGTATGACAAAAGGATTTTAGGTTAAAGAAATTGAAGAAATCATACAAAACTTTTCACACAAAATTCAAATCAATGATTTTAAAAGACTGCTTCAATCACATAATTTTCAGAACTAACTTCCAAGCAATAAAAATATTACTTCTCTTTCTCTTCATTTATTCAACATTTTTTTCTTCATTTTTCTTTTCTTTTTTTCTACTTTTTTTTCGTTTTTTTTCGAAAGAGAAAAAATCAATGGAAATAATAGCTTGGAACACTAAATTTTCAACATGTTGCAATCTTTCCAAAAATATTTTGAAGTTTCATATGCATAAGTTTATATGATTCATCAATTCAAGGTTCAAAAAGAGGAAAAAAATTAACAAAAAAGGTTTATTATGGCTTGTAATGTGGTTTAATCCAAAGAAAAGGCCAGGTTCAAAGTGGTTTCTCTAGGGGTTAATAATAACAAGGGTAGGCTAGAAAAGAAATGTTATAATGTCAAGAAAAATGGTTTAACCTAAATACCCTTATTTGATTTATTGCATCTTATTCATCAAAGGAGTTGATTGAGACATGTATGGCATAGCAAGTTCAAGAATAGTCGACTATGCATGACAATTACACAAACAAAGAAATGAAGCATGTTGTAATGAATGCTCATAGGCTTAAATCTCACCAAAAAGGGTTATATATGCTAGATCCTATACACTTTTTCTTCTAATTAATTAAAAGCAACTAATCACAGTGTATTAGTGAGAATTCAAGATCATTTGCATATAAGTAAATCATCATTTTTCCTTTTTTTTGGATAAGTATTGAAAAAATCTAGAACTCAAAGAAATCACAAACAATAACTAATTTACCTTTTGGAACAAAATTTTTTTTGATTTGCAAAAATTTTTATGAAAATTAATCAAGAATGAAAGGAAAAGAAAGCAAACATCAGAGTCACAATTAAATACCCTCTCCCACACCTAAACTATACATTGCCCCCAATGTATAAAAAAATTGCTTATAAACTGGAAAAGAATTAAGAGAATTAGGAAACTTGCCTGAAAAATATTAAGCAGCATGAAGCATTGCATTGATTTCCACTACTTTGCCAATCCAAGCATACTTACGAGAGGAAGAAGCTCATTGAATTCCACTACTAGTCATAGAAAAATTTCTCACCCCGTGCAATCGATAATCTCCAACAAGTAAAAATAACTACACCAAATCAGACAATAAAAATGGTATAGCTAAAATTCATCGGTTAAGAAAAGCAACCACCACAACAAAATTTTTATTTTATTTTAATTTATTATTATTATTATTGTTATTATTATTATTATTATTTTGTGTTTTATTTTTTTGTTTCATTTTTTGTGTTTTCAGTTTCTTTTTTTCTTTTTTTTTAGATAAGAATATTAGTTAACAGAAAATCAGGGACTGTTTGCTGCCGGTATTGTTTTCTGCTGTCGTCGGTACTGTTGATCTCGGCTCCGGTAGTATTTTCGGCTCCGGTGTGAATGAGTCTGCAGTGGAGGTGTCTCGTGTTAGCTGGAGTGAGGGGGTGATGGTACTGTTTGGAATTTGGAGAAGCTTGAAGCTGAGAGAGGCGAGATGACCGACGCGATTTCTTAAGTCAATTTTGGTGGGTTCTATGTTGCCGAAACTAAATATTGCAGTCGATGGAGGGGTCTCGGCAGTCTGAAGAGTGACAGGTGCGACTATGGGAGGGGACCAACGGGTTGCTTCAGGGAGTCGATGGCTGATTGGTGTTTGGTAGCTCAAGGAGAAGGGAGATCACAGGCCTGATTTCTGTTCTGTGATCGTTGGGAAGAGGTCTGCAAGCTGTCGGCGTTGTGTGGAACGACTCCGGTGGTTGCGACTGGTGTTGTCAGAGCTGCTGTCGGTTGGAGACTGGAAAAGTTGAAGACGGGGCCGGTGGGTGCGACTGGTGAAGATGGTGCCCGAATCCCAGTAGTAAACTAGATTTCATCCGCATTCTAATTTACAAGCCAAGAACTTGGCACCGATTACGCAGAAAACACTAGAAAGAGGTGTCAGTAGCGAATGCAAATTGCAGATTGGTGGCCGTGGCGTCAAGCTTGAGAGAGGGTTGGCTAATGGACTCCGTAAGATTAAGTTGAAAATTGAAAAATAGTGGCGTCGTGTTGATTGGCCCCGGTGGTGTGGTTGCTGCCGGAGCTGTTGCTGGTTGGAGACTGGAAAAGTTGTCTAAAAGTGGGATTGAAGATACCTGCAAGTGAAAAATAAATAAATAAATAATGAACGGAAGAGAGGAGAAATAATAATAATAATAATAATAATAATAATAATAAATATGTTTTAAATTTTAAATTTTAATTTTTTTTAATTTTTATGGGCAGAAGAGGTTTTTAAATAGGGCGTGCCCACGCCCTATGAAAACACATGTTCGGTATAATATATATATATATATATATATATATATATATATATTTTTACTGGCAGAAGAGGATTTTCAGTAGGGCGTGGGCACGCCCTATGAAAACACAGCTTTTGTTTTTTTTTTTTGGGTAGAAGAACTCTTTTAATAGGGCATGGGCACGTCTTATTAAAAGATATATATATATATATATATATATATATATATATATATATATATATTTTTTTTTTACTGGCAGAAGAGGATTTTCAGTAGGGCGTGGGCACGCCCTATGAAAACACAGCTTTTGTTTTTTTTTTTTTGGGTAGAAGAACTCTTTTAATAGGGCATGGGCACGTCTTATTAAAAGATATATATATATATATATATATATATATATTTTTTTTTTTTTTACTGGCAGAAGAGGATTTTCAGTAGGGCGTGGGCACGCCCTATGAAAACACAGCTTTTGTTTTTTTTTTTTTAGGTAGAAGAACTCTTTTAATAGGGCATTGGCATGTCTTATTAAAAGATCTCTTATCTACTTCTAATAAGACAACAAAAATAAAGAAAAATAGTTGCAAATCAGAAAATAAAGAGAAATTTTGGGTTGCCTCCCAAAAAACGCCTTTTTTTTAAAGTCTTTGGCTAGACATGGCCATGCTCAATTGTAGTTTGACAATTTCAACCCAATTCGTTCAACTTTATGCACTTGTAAACCTTTATAAAACGGCTTTAAGCGATGACTTTTGACCTTAGAGATCTGACCTGTATCCAAATTTTGAATTTCTATTGCACTACAAGGAAACACGTTAGTAACAATAAAATGACCTAACCATCTAGAACGAAATTTACTATGGAATATTTTTAATTTAGGATGAGATAGTATAATTTTCTAACCAACATAAAAACTTTTCCTAGAAACCATACAATCATGAGAGACCTTTATTTTTTGCTTGTAAATCCTAGAACTCTCATAGTCATCATTGATATTAAACTTAATGATTTCACCATCAAATTCCATTGTAAGTATACCATCATGCACATCAATTTTGGCTCTAGATGTTTTTAAGAAATGCCTTCCTAACAAAATTAAAGATCCAGATGAGTCATCCTCCATATTAAGCACATAAAAATCAGCAAGAAAAATCAATCCATTTACTTGCACCAAAACATCCTCTAGAACACCTTCAGGATAAACATTAGATCTATCAACAAGCTGAATAATCACACCAGTTTCTTTTAATGGTCCAGCATTCAAAGATTTATAAATAGACAAAGGCATGACATTAATTGAGGCTCATAGATCTAACATTGCTTTTTCAATTTTAAGATTACCTACCTTACAAGGAATAGTAAACATACCTGGATCCTTGCATTTAGGAGGTATTTTTTCTGGAGGATAGCTGAAACATTCTCACCCATGCTCACAAATTCATTACCTTTCAATTTCCTTTTGTTGATGCACAACTCCTTGAGAAATTTGGCATATCGAGGTATCTGTTTAATTGCATCAAGTAAAGGGATATTTACCTCAACCTTGCGAAAGATGTCAAAAATTTCCTTTTCCTCTTCCTCTTTCTTGGATGTAGATGATCTATAAGGAAAAAGAGGAATTGGTGCCAAAACTTTTTGTTGCGCTCCATTAGGTTCCTTAGGGTGATCAAGTTGTGGCTGGGATGCAGCAACTTTCTTTTCAGCTTCTTTCTCTAGAATGCACTTTCGGATTGTCTTGCTAGGCTTTCCTAACTCGGTTCCACTCCTCAAGGTCATTGCACTGACATTCTGTTTAGGGTTGATAACTGTTTGTGAGGGCAATTTTCCTTGAGATTCCAGTCTGCTCACAGAAGTGGCTAGCTGACTCATTTGATCTTCCAGCTTCTTAATACTTATTCTTGTTTCCTGTTGAAATTGTTGTGTGTTAGTTGCAAGTGATTTAACAATTTCTTCAAGAGACATACCTAAACTTGAAGATGGCAGGTGTTGTTGTTGTTGTGGAGCGGGTTGTCTATATTGAGAATTCTGAAATTGAGGCCTTGCTCCATAGCTCAAGTTGGGATGATTTCTCCACCCTGGGTTATAAGTATTCGAGTATGGATCATAATTTGTTTGAGGTGGACCTAGAAATCCTCCAACTGCATTTGCGTGCTCATGAGGTTCATCTTGAAGTGTGGGGCACATGTCGGTTGGGTGGCCAGTAGCAGCACAGATTCTACATGCCTTAGCTTGTTGTACATTTCCATTCCTATAGCTAATTATTGAACAACCGATGTTAGATTAGCTATTTGATTTTCAAGAGAATGTGTACTTACCTCATTTACTCTCCTATGAGACATATCTTTTCGGAATCCAAATTGCTGGGAGTTAGCAGCTATGGTGGAAATCAAATCTATAGCCTCTCTAAGCGTCTTGTTCACTAAAGCACCTCCACTGGCTGCATCCATCATTCTTCTTTCCATGGGTAACAACCATTCATAAAAGTATTAAATTAAGAGCTGTTTAGAAATCCCATGTTGAGGACAGCTTGCACAGAGTTGCTTAAATCTTTCTCAGTATTCATGAAGAGTCTCAATGTCTTTCTGCTTGATTCCACATATTTCTCTTCTAATGCTGGCAACTTTTGAAGCTGGGAAAAATTTTTCCAAGAATAGTCTCACCATTTTAGTCCATGTGGTTATAGAACCAAGAGGTAAGTAGAACATCCAATCTTTTGCTCTATCAGCTAGTGAGAATGGAAAAGCTCGCATTTTGATTTGCTCTTCGGTAACTCCTTGTGGCTTCAGGCTTGAACATACCACATGAAATTCTTTCAAATGCTTGTGAGGATCTTCATTCTCAAGACCATGAAACTTGGGAAGTAAATGGATCAAACCCGATCTTAATTCAAAATCTGCTTGCAGAGTTGGGTAATGAATGCATAGGGGTTGTTGATTGACAGGTGGTGCAGTCAACTGCCTTAAAGTTTGCTCTTCTTCAGCCATTATTTCTTCAGTCTTAGAATCACTAATGAATTGGTCAAATCAAGTGTTAAATTCAGTCCAGGGGATGAAGAGGTAGCTTCTTGTGTTTTTTGAAATTTAGCTTCCTTCCTATTTCTCTTAGCTGTCTTTTCAATCTCAGGATCGTATGAGATTAATTCACCTACACGAAAAGAATGGGGCATCAAAATAAATCTGATTAAAAACCAAACCCCGGCAACGGCGCCAAAAAATTGGTGGTTGTCGAAACGAAAAATAATAATTCATACTAAAAAATAAATTAAAACTGTAGTATAGTTGAGTAAGGTCGTTTCCCAAAAGATTGGTTAGATTTATTTTTCTACAAAATATTAAAAAGTAAATATGTATGGGGATTTTGTTAAAATGAAAACGAAAAGAAAAATTAAAATGTAGACAAAGAAATCGCTATGTAAAATATTGGGAGTAAATCAATATGATGAAAGCATCCAACCAAAGGAATAATTTTAGAATGGGTTCGTGAAATTGATCATTGATGCAAAAATGAGTTCTTTTAATCTTTACCAAATTGGTTATGGTTATTGGTATGACCTAACAACCTATCCCTCCTTACTTCTTCGATAATCAGGATACGATCTCTAATTATTTCTCTTGTCAGTTAAACAACCTTTGATACGATCTTAAGATTTAATTTACCAACAACATTAAAAACTAGAGAGACTACCAATTCTAACCAACAAACACACATGTAGATTTATTTAAACTAGATTATATATCTTCTTAACATAGAATTGAAAACCTATCTGTAATCAATTATGTTATTTACCACTTATATTAGAATTCATAAACAATTATGGATTCGGGTTTCTAATTGGTGATATATTATCCTGACAATTGAACAAAAAGCCCTTTTTGCACAATCAATCAAAACAATAATTTAAACATACACAAAAAATATATAAATAACAAAGATGTAAAAGAACAAGATAAAACTAATTAGATCTCACAATTCTTGAAGAACCCAAACTTTAATTATCCTTTGGCTAGACTAAATAATTTAGCAAGCTATAAGTTCTGAGAAAAACACTAAAGAAAAATAAAAATATAGAATTGTGTGTTCTTGATGATGATAAAGCCCATCTCCCTTTCCACTCTTAGTCTATAAATACTAAATCTCCTAACCCCCTAAATCTGTTTCCAAAGGAAATTCCTCTGATTGAGTTTGATTACAATTAAACTTCGTTCTTTTTTCAACACTTGCCAAAGATAGTCATTGCATATCTTTTCCTTAATAATTAAAATCTTCCACTTGCCATCTTTAGACTGGTTAAGTCAACTGCAGCTACAAGTGATAGATCTTGACTTAAATCCACATATTTGACTTGCAATCCTTGTCACTGCCTTAGGCATGCCCACGTCTTACACCAAGATTTCTTTTGATTTTGTGACTTGATCAGAATTTGCAACTTTAGTCCATTTTATCTCTTTTCCTTCATTCATAATACAAAATAGAAAACATAAGTCAAATCCAAAAATTAAGCATATAAAAGAATTTAAATCATGGGAAAATATGATAATTAATATGTTTAATATGCAACTTATCACAAATAACTTAGTACATGCCTTTATTGTCTGGAAACAAAAGTATAAAAAGATAAATACCTCACGTGACTAAGAGATTAGCCGTGAGAGGCTCTTGAAGCTAGTCCACCTAATGTGGCACTTCGCGAGTCACTATAAGGTTAGTTTAAAAAAATAAAAGGATGAGCAAAAACACTCAGTAAGAAACATGCTTGCAAGCATAATAACACCAAAACAATGATGCAGGTAAACAAATGCAATTCAAACCATACAATTAGTTCAAAATATTTATCAAACCAAGACATAATTTAGGCATGCTTCAAATTATACTTATTAAACATACTTGTCAAAACTTATCAAACCGAATACTAAATCAAAGCAATTACTGAATCAAAACTGATACTGAATCAAATAGTAGAGACTAGGTTAAGTCCTGATAGTTATATGCTACTGAAATAATTATGAATCTCTAAGGTCGATGAGACAAGCATGCAAGACATTGAGCTTACGAGTAACGCTCCAACAATAAAATCTTATGGCCATGGTTGGTTCCATAGTAACTCATGGACAAGTAAGCATTGAGGGCTGTAGACGTGTCTAAGTTTAGCACCAACTATAAGAAAGGTGCCAATCGGCACAACTGAAGCAAATACTAAGTTGCCCGTCGTTTCAAAACAATGTTCGAAACTTATAGTGAGCTACTCAGTCTCACGTCTGAGAAACATTAAAAGCAACCCAAGTTTGTCACGACCGACTTTTACCAAAAAACCACTACTAATTTTTCACTGTTTACATGCCTTTCCTTCTATCATAATTCAACCACCAAACAGTTGAGCTGTGATTCGGTATTAGTATTCTCACCTTTACTTACCATGTCAACCATTCATATTGATACATACATGTCAATAATAACTATCTATTGACTGTAATTTAACTTTTGTACCATAAGTGAATTCACTATAATATTAAACAAATACATCCCCAAATATTACATACGTTTATATCACTGTGCTGTTTATATGTTCAGATACAAAATCGTACGTGATGTGTATACCTTTTGCTCGATTGGAATGCAGGGGACAAAAGGAATGCTAGTCCTCAACCATATTCTATCTACTGCAGATGCTCTGTAGAGAGGTGGAAAATGAAAGGGGTGAGCTCATAGCTCAGTAAGGAAATCAGGCAAACAAGTAGATAACCACACTATCTACAAAATATAATGTTGTGCCTTGAAAGTATTCCTTTTTATTTCACATCTAAAGCATGTATCTTTCGTTGAAACATTTATGCAAGTATATATATATATATACAAATCATCAGTGTATACTGAAAACATGCTGGTTTAATAACATCAGCAAATCATGCAAAATATTGCATTCTTATGTAAATAATGTCAATCACATTATATTATGTCATTTCAATTAAATCAAAGTAAAGATGGCATTTCATCATGTTAAAACATGAAAATCGAGGCTTCACCCATCCCCCGGGTTTACCCTTTATAAAGCACAAAGTCACATGTCGAGGCTCAACCCATCCCTCGGGTCTACCCAATTTATAAAATCATGTGACAATACAAATAAGAAATATTAGGTGAGATAGGTGACTACTTGTTCGAGGATTATGGTTATATCCCTTTTTTGGTGATCCTAGGTTACACGGTACCCAGTGTGCGGGGCATCACTTGCTGTAACGGGAGGCGAATCAAATCCTCAACCGTCAGCTAACAACTCTACATCTCCACAACTCCTCAACATCATGTACACACTGTACAATGTACTCCGTGTGTCATACACGGTACAAAGTACTCCATGGACCCAAGAACAGTTTCGATAGCCCTATTCCATATCTCAAAATGCACGTACAAGCATATAATCGATGCGACACACAGTCTGCACAGGGCTGCAGCACGACTGTTTCATGTTATCTCTTTCAAAATTGGTACGTGCGAGTAAACTCCAGCATGACCTCATGCAAAAATCATATAAAATCTAGTGCGAGCAATGCTTCAGCACTATATCATACACAATCATGTAAAATCGAGTGCGAGTGGTGCTCTAGCACTATGCCATCTATAAATCATGTAAAACTGAGTACGAGTATCACTCCAATACTCTATCATGCATAAATCATGTAAAACTGAGTACGAGTATCACTCCAGTACTCTATTATGCAATGCAAATCTAGTGCGAGTAACATTCCAACACTAATTTATGTAGAAAACATACAAAATCCAGTGCGAGCAGTGCTCCAACACGATTTGTTTTCACACAATTCGATAGATGACTTATTCAAAAGAACTTCACTCAATTAAACCAAATCGTCACTATATTGTGCTATTTTCGCATATAACATGAAAGTATCTGCCAATCTATCAATGCATCTGCTAAACAGTAGTAAAAATAGTCAAAAACATGTTTTCCATGCTTTTTACAACTTTTTCTAACTTTTCTAATTTTACCCTTAATAGGGGTAAAATCGTAGTTTTTCCTTTCTAGGTCACTATAAATTTTATTCACTTTTTTTGACCCTCAGACTTTTTAAGTGAATGTAAAAGCAGACGAAACTACGTGCAGATGTCTCTACTACTCGCAAAAGTCCCTTACCCCAATTACTCTGTACAGTTTAACTTTTCCATGGTGAAATTTCTTTAGTATGATTCATTCCCAATAAAATCTCTGGAGCTGCATATAACTATTTATCAGGTTAATAGTATTTTACCTTTATTGGGCTTAATTTAAAGCATTGGACCCATTTACTCCTATTGGGCCAAATTGCACCTTAATTGGCCTTAATCCGTTTTAAACCCATTTTCACTTCACTATTCATTCCTTTAAAGCCCATTGGGCTCATCAAGCCCATTAATATTTATTGGGTCGTCTTAAGCCTTTTTTAGTCTCTTTGGACAGCTTATACAATCATTTACGACCATCGATTCTCAATTCCAAACATTAAGCATTTTATACGGAATTATTCCGCAACTTATGCGATGAATTTCTAACTCTTATAATTATATAAGTTGTCGTAAATGAGATTTACTTACCCGTGATTCCGTGATGGCACACAAATCGAGACTCGATCGAGCTCACATTTCATCGCCTATTGTCGGGCTACATAATTATACATTTAAACTGGATCAATTTCAGTCAAATATAAATTTAGATAATTTTTTCGAAAATTAAATCGATCAATTTTGACCGCTTACCGGTTTATCCTTAACCCAAGGCATAACCGAATTTTTTTCTTCCATTTTTCTCTTTTTTTTTAAAATTCTTTTATTTATATATATATAATAATATATTATATTAAAATATATATTATAATATATTTTATATATATAAATATCTTATACTAAATATCTTAATTTATACATTATTTAATCTATTTCTACATATATTTAGACATTGTTATTTATTTTTATTTTTATTTTTTCGAGAATATTTTTTCATATTTCTGAGATAAATTCTTGATATGAAAAATTTTGGGTTATCACTGTAAATTCGTATCTTGATCAATTGGACTTGGAATTCAATTATTTCTTCTTTATTGATTAAGATTATATAAATCCATATTTATAATGACAACTTCTTAAGAAATGACACTGAATTTCGGGTCTTAAATCCTCCCCACCTTAAGAAATTTGGTTCTCTAAATTAAAACCAAGTAAATCCTCGAATAACTGGGGATGTTTCTCTCGCATTAGGCTCTCTAATTCCTACGTAGCTTCCTCCAAAATGTGGTGCTACCAGAGAACCTTAACCAAAACAATCATTTTCGACCGCAATATCTTTTCCTTCCTATCCAATATCCGAATCGGCTTCTCAACATATGACATATCCTCTCTGAGCTCCAAAGGCTTATACCTAATCATATATGCCAGATCCGGATGGTATTTCTGAAGCATTGTAATGTGGAAGACGTTATGGACACCTGATAAGTCTGGTGGCAACGCCAACCTATAGGCCTTATCTCCCACTCGATCCAATAGCTCAAAGGGTCCAATGTAGCGAGGACTTAGTTTACCTCTTTTCCCGTATCTCGCTATACCCTTGGAAGGACAAACTTTCAAGAATACAGACTCACCAACTGTAAACTCTAGTGGCCTCCGTCTCTTGTCAGCATATCTCTTCTGTCTGCTCTGAGATGTTCTCAATCTTTCACAAATCAACCGAACATCCTCAGAAGCTTTCGTGACCGAATCATGAGCAAAACTTTCGATCACCCACTTCTTCCCATCCAATAGGGGAACAACATTTATGACCATACAAGGCCTCATACGGTGCCATCCCGATACTCACATGATAACTGTTGTTGTGGGCAAATTCGGCTAGTGGCAAATGATCATCCTAGGAGTCTCTAAAATCTAGCACACACGCTCTTAACATGTCCTCTAGAGTCTGTATAGTCTTCTTTGACTAACCATCTGTCTGAGGATGGAAAGCGGTGCTCAAACTCAACTGGGTTCCCATGGCTTCCTAAAAATGTTCCCAAAAATGGGAAGTAAAGTGAGAATCCCTATTCGAAACAGTGGTCACTGGAACACCGTGTAATCTCACTACCTCGTGTATATATAACTCTGCCAATGAACTTAGAGTATCAGTAGCTCTCATAGCTAGGAAGTGGGTTGACTTAGTCAATCTATCCACAATCACCCATATACCATCATGATTCTTGTGGGTCCTCGGTAAACCCATCACGAAATCCATGGTGATATGCTCTCATTTCCATTTCGGTATAAGTAGAGGCTGCAATAATCCTGCAGGCTTCTGATGCTCTACCTTCATGTCACGACCCTCAATCCACCGAAAATCCACTATAAATTTTTTATTTTTCTTGTTTATTAATTGATCCATTATTTATTGTTCGATCTTTACCTTCACTTTACCTGATCGTGAACAGCTACATCGCCAACAGCTACATCGCCAACAGCTACATCGCCAACAGTTAGACTGTGATCGATGTCAATCTCATCCAATCAAATCATTTCAATTTATAATTCATTTAAACGTAAACACTTGTATTTCTTAATCAGAGTTGCAATTTACATGTGTTTACAATCCTTTACATCCCCAAAATTACATTTAAAGATATTACTGTGCTTTGACATGTCTACATACAAAAACCATACAAATGTGTATACCTCGTATGATGGGATGCAACAGACACCAAAAATCCAATCCTTAGTCACCCACTATCTACTGTAAGTGCTTTGTAGAGGAGGAAAATAAGGGGGATGAGCCAACCACGCGCTCAGTAGGGCAATCATGCGAGCAGGTAGATAACTGTACTATCTACGTGGTCGTGATGCCATGCTTAAATTACACATTTATTTTTCATACTCCAAAACGTATGTTCATGATTGTGTTCATGACATGTAAAGCAATTCATGATATTTAAATCAGTGCACAGTTCTCAAATCATAACATGGAAAATCATCATGCGTAAAACGAAATCAAGGCATGGTAAATCATTATGCAAAGTGCACATATAAAGCATTTCAAATATCTACACAAGTCATCATAAATTCACCATTTGTCAGGACTCAGCCCCTCCCATGGACTATCCTGACCCACAAACACATTTCAAAACATGGATTTATCAATTCATAAACCAAGAGACATGTGGGATAGGTAATATAATAAAGGAAATATCCTCTATGACTATGGCCATATCCTCTGTGATCCCAGGCTACACGGATCCTAGTGTGCGGGGTATCACCTCTATCTGCTTTCGCACGGGAGGTGGGTCACGTCCAACTCGTCGGTCCATAGCAGAACATCCATCGTCCAAAGACGACATATATATAATATCACACATGGTACAGCGTACTCCATACTACTTGCATGGTACAACGTACTCCGTGGATCCATATCATCATAACATATCCTGCCACATCTCAATACGCACGTGCAAGCCTATTTAATCGGTGTGGCACACAGCCTACCCGAAGCTCCCAGCACGGCTCCCAACATGTCATAAAACCACGTGCGAATAATCTCTAGCATGACAACAAGTATGGTGGACATCTAGTGTAAGTTATGCTCCAGCACCATATCAAAACTCGTATGAAAACTAGTGCGAGCTAGGCTCCAGCACAATGTCATAAAATCCATGTAAAACTCTAGTTCGAGCATCGCTCCAGCATTAATGCATGTGTAAAACATGTCAAATCTCATGCGAGCCGCCTTTTAGCACGTTTCATTTCCACAAAACTCATGTAGGTGGCTCATTCTTTGCAAAGCATGGTTATGAAACTAAATCAAGCTATTTTTGTGTAAATCATTTAAAATGCTAGCCAACCTACCAATCTCATGCTAAAAAGCAATAAAAAAGATTTCAAAGCATCATGCTCTTGCTTTTAATGCACATTTATAAAAAACCCAGTTCTTTTCCCTTCGACCAAACATTTCATACTAAGACCCTTAACTACGTGAAGAAACCGCCCATGCGCCCAAAAGGCATACAAATATCCCTAGGGCTAACACAATTCCCTTACATCGATTCTCTTGGAAGCAACTCTTCCTTCCTTTCCCGCTTTTCGCGATTTGGCTTAACTTGCTCCTGTTTTATCCTTGGGAGCTGCAACATACATCAATCATATGAGTCAATACATATAACTCATACTTTAATTTCAACTAATCAATATATCCCATCGAGACTATTTCATTAAGTTTGACCCATTATCACATTTGGCCATCATTATGTCATTTCTAGTTGATTTAACTAGAAACACACTTGGTGACTTATCAAATCTTGGCATAAATGTTTATCCATAGTCTTCCATCATTCATGCCTTCTCTACAACACCATTTATGCACATTTTTATCAGTTGACTAATCTCACAATGTGGCTTCATCCAATCATCTCAAAATCATGCACATCACCTCACTAACAACTTGATAAAATCCTTTCTATCATCTAATCAACAACATTCTATTTTCTCACACTAAACTTATTCTAGGTTATGCTTGTTTCATTACATTTTAGGTAGTTTCATTCATCAAAACATACACCAATCTACTCACAACAACAATTAGATGAATATACTTAGAGTTGGTGTATTGGAAACTCACCTAGCTTGACTTTCCTCTTTACCAAATTTTGAAGACTCCTTTGCTCTTTCAATCCAACCAATGGGACATTGGCTCCAAGTTATGTTGTTTTTCTCCTCACAATGAACAACTTTGCATCTAATAGTTTTTCCTCAATTCTTTTTGGAAGAGGGTGTATTCTAGAGAGAGAATACTTGGTATTTTGGGTAAAAATGGTGAGAGATCTTTTGTTGTCTGAAAAATGAAGCTTTTGTCGTCTGGTTTATATAGGATGAGGGTGAGGAGATTGATCTGTTAGGGTGAAGATCGATCTACCCTATGGTTTTAGCTCTCGAAATGTTCAGGCAAAATATGGGAGGATCGATCTGTTCATTGGGGAAGAGATCGATCTTTCTTTGGCAGAAGCTTGGGGAGATCGATCTGGCCATAGGAAGGGATCGATCATTACTTGGCTGAGACACTCGGTGATCGATTTGCACATAGAGGGATTGATCTAGCCTTGGTAGATTCACTTGGAATTGTTCTGCTTTGCACGAGGGATCGATCTTCCTTGGGTAGAAGATTGATCTGGTCTTCATCTGGGGCATTCCTGCTGCATTTTTCCCAGATTTTTCAAAGGTAAACTCCTATTTCATTACTCCAATACTCATTTTGCATTTTAATCCCACTTAGAGTACGGAAAGGCTCATTTCTTATGATTCACATACAATGTGACTTGTGTGTATTGCTTGGAATCAGAAAGGATACTCAGAATTCACAATCAATGCATTATCTATTCGTGTTTTAAATCCTTATCTCCAGTCCGGATGCTTTAAGTTCTATTCGTTTAGTTTATGGCCACTTCAGCCCTTATTTAACCTCTACTCGCATCCATGATACTCATTCATCCCATTGCAATACATTCACATTTACATGATCCAAAAATTATATGTCTTACAATTCCATTAATATAAAACAAAGTTATACATACATGGGGTCTCACAATCTCCCCCACTTAAGGAAATTTGGTCCTCCAAATTGGAACCAATTCAGTTCGTGAACAACTCGGGATACTTTTCCCACATCAAACTTTCTAACTCCCATGTAGCTTCTTCTGCAGTGTGGTGATGCCAGAGGACTTCCACTAGGGGGATCGTCTTCGATCTTAACACTTTCTCCTTCCTATCCAATATTCGAATCGGCTTTTTAACATATGTCATATTCTCATGGAGCTCCAATGGCTCATCTCTTATCACATGTGCCAGATCCGGGTGGTATTTTCGTAACATAGAGATGTGGAAGACATTTTGAACACCTGCTAGCTCAGGTGGCAATGCTAGCCTGTAAGCCTTATCTCCCACTCTATCCAGTATCTCAAAGGGTCCAATGTAACAAGGACTTAACTTTCCTTTCTTTCCGAACCTCGTTATACCCTTGGAAGGAGAAACTCGTAAAAACACTGATTCACCCATCGTGAACTCTAATGGTCTCTATCTCTTATCAGCATAACTCTTTTGTCGACTCTGAGCTGTTTGTAACCTCTCACAAATCAACTGGACATCCTTAGAGGCTTGTCTCACTAAATCGGGAGCAAATATCAGTCGGTCACCAACCTCTTCCCATCCGAAAGGGGAATGACATCTACGGCCATACAAAGCCTCATACGGTGCCATCCCGATACTCGAATGATAACTATTATTATGGGCGAACTCTGCGAGTGGCAAATGGTCATCCCAAGAGCCTCCAAAATCCAATGCACACACCCTCAACATATCCTCCAGGGTCTGTATAGTCCTCTCTGACTGACCATTTGTCTAAGGATGGAACGCTGTGCTAAAACTCAGTTGGGTCCCCATCGCTTCCTGAAAATGTTCCCAAAAGTGGGAAATGAAGTAGGTATCCCTATCTGACACAATGCTCACTAGAATTCCGTGCAACCTTACTATCTCACGTGCATACAGTTTCGCCAGTGTACTCAGAGTATCAGTGTCTCTCATGGCTAGGAAGTGTGTAGACTTCGTCAATTTGTCCACTATCACCCAAATTGCATCGTGATTCCTGTGGGTCCTAGGTAAACCCATCACGAAGTCTATAGTGACATGCTTCCATTTCCAAGTTGATATAGGTAGAGGTTGTAATAGCCCTGCAGTCTTCTGATGCTCTACCTTCACTTGCTAACAGATGAGACACTTTGCCACAAATTAGGCTACATCTCTTTTCATCCCTGACCACCAATACACTCTCCGGAGATTCTGATACATCTTTTACTTCCCGGATGCAGTGTATACTTCGTCGAATGAGCCTCTGATAAAACAATCTCCTGATCTCTGAATCATTGGGAACACATATCCTACCTATGAACCTCAGAAAACCATTTGACCTCAACTCAAAATCAGTATTTGTACCCATCTGTATCTGCCCGATAATATCACTGCACTGCTGAGCCTGTCGGATACGATCTACCAGATCCGGTTCTAACCGTAGGCTAGCTATCATACAACTACTATTAGCATCAGGTGGGGTCACATCCAAACTGAGGCTCGCAAACTGTTCCAACAACTCGTGTTCTTTGATCATTATGTACGATACTAACCCGAGATGCTTTCTACTCAATGCATCAGCTACCACATTCGTTTTACCCAGGTGGTACAGGATCTCGCAATCATAGTCCTTTAGAAGCTCAAGCCACCCTCTCTGTCTCATATTTAATTCTTTCTGTGAGAACAGATACTTTAGGCTCTTGTGGTCAGTAAATACTTGAAATTTCTCACCATAAAGATAATGGTGCCATATTTCAAAGCAAATACCACGGCCGCCAGCTCTAAATCGTGGGTCGGGTAATTCCTCTCATGATCCTTCAACTGTCTCGATCTATAGGCTACTACCTTTCCGTCTTGCATCAGTACACAACCAAGTCCTTGGTATGAAGCATCTGTATATACAGAAAAACCTCCTGAGCTGGTAGGAATGGTGAGAATCGGAGCTGTGGTCAATCTTTGTTTTAACTCTTGAAAACTTTTTTCACATCTATCGTCCCACACAAAGTCAACATTCTTTCTCGTGAGATGTGTCAAAGTAGCAGCTAATCTCGAGAATCCCTCCACAAGCAGTGGATAATATCCAGCTAAGCCTAAGAAGCTTCTGATCTCTGTGACTATCTAGGGTCTCTGCCACAGAACCACTGCTTCAATCTTGGATGGGTCTACAGACACACCATCCTTCGATACAATATGACCCAGAAAAGAGTTCTGCTCTAGCTAAAAATCAAACTTACTGAGTTTAGCATATAATTTCTTCTCTTGGATGGTCTGTAGCACTATCCTTAGGCGCTGCTCATACTTCTCTCTAGATCTCGAATACACCAGGATGTCATCGATGAACACGATAACGAACTGATCCAAATACTGGTGAAACACCTCATTCATCAATGACATAAAAGCTGCGAGAGCATTCGTCAACCCGAATGGCATAACCATAAACTCAAAATGACCATACAGGGTGCGAAAAGCTGTCTTAGGTACATCTCCATCTCGAATTCTCAACTGATGGTACCCAGATCTCAGATCTATCTTAGAAAAGACCTGCGCTCCTCGAAGCTAATCCAACAAGTCATCGATGTGTGGAAGGGGGTACTTATTCTTAATGGTCACCTTATTCAACAACCTATAGTCAATACACAGTCGGAGGCTCCCATCCTTCTCCATTAGAAACAGTACCGGTGCTCCCCAAGGTGATACACTCGGTCTGATAAACCCCTTATCCAACAACTGATGTAACTGCTTCTTCATTTCCTCCAATTCAATCGAAGCCATTCTGTACAGTGGCTTGGATATTGGCTCTGTACCAAGTGCTAACTCTATACAAAACTCCATCTCTCTATCCGGCAGTAAACCTAGTAAATCATCCGAAAAGACATCTGAAAATTCCCTGACCACTGGGATGTCTCGCAATTCTGGGCATGCCTTATCCGTCTCAACCACGTACGCAATATAACCTTTCAAAACATCAACCATTAAATTAGTACGAAAATTCATCTATTTCACTCACAAATACAACTGCTTTCATTACTTTTCAAGGGGATTTTATATTACATTTCTCGGGGAAACTTACAGTAACACTATCTACCCCTGGAAATGTTACCGTCTTAGAAAAACAATCCACTACAGCACAGTTTGCAGCCAACCAATCCATTCCTAGGATTACATCAAAGTCTCTCATATACATTAAAATGAGGCCGACTGACATTTCCTTTTCCCCTACTTTCAACTTACAATCTCTAAATACATACTCCACTAGCTGACTATTATTTATGGGAGTACTTATCAGCAGCCTCCTACTTAACGGGGCAAACTTCACATACTTAAACAATTTACATGCAAATGCAGGTGATACAAATGAATGTGTGGCACCAGGATCTATCAAAACATAAGCTTCAAGTTCAAAGATTGAGATGGCACCTTTCACCTGACGATTGATATGCAGTATCCTAGTCCAAGGCGTGTACTCGCCCTCTGCCAATCACCTGCTTCCCTTTTTCCTTAGCCGTCTCCCTCCGTTTCGGAGTAGGAGTAGGAGTATCAGTAGGAGCTCTCTTGGGCTCCTTGCCCTTATGTGGGGCACTCTTAGTCATTTTTAGGCAGTTTCTGATCGCATGCCCTGGTTTCCCACATCGAAAACACACTACAGAAGATCCATAACATGGCTGAGTCCCATGGTACCTACCACACTTACTGCATTGTTCTGTTGTAGGCCGTGACCCTCCAATCACAATACCTTTAACTAGAGCTATGGCTAGATACACGGGAGGCTTAACTGTCCTCTCCCGAATTTCCTCAATCCTCGGCCTCTTTCTAGAAAATTTCTTGCTTCCTCTATAACTGAAGCCTCTATCCACTGTCTGTCTCTTTCTGTCTCTGTCCCTCACTCTACCAACCTTTCCATACTCTGAGGCAACTCACTCAATATCCTGTTCATACAATTGTGCCCTATGCACTGCCTCCTCATAGGTCGGTATGTCAAAGGGAACCAATCGAGACCTGATGGCTGGTCTCAGTCCATCCACAATCTTTCGGACCTTCTTGACCTCACTATCCATCTTGTCAGGATCATAGCTGCCCAGAGAGATAAATTTAGTCTCATACTCATCCACCGATCTGCTCCCCTGGGTCAAATCCAAAAATTCCATTTGTAGCCTCCGCTGCGCAGTATCCGAAACATATTACCTCCAAAAGGCCTCCAAAAATACATCCCAGCTAATCTCTGTATGTTGGGCCCTCAAAATGGTTCGGGTGGACTTCCACCAATGCTCTGCTGATCCTTTCAGCATGAATACGGTAAACACTACCATCTCGGTAGTAGTGCACTCAAAGAACCGATATAGCTTCTCAATCTCATTCACCCAGTCCTCTTGAGCTACTGGGTCCTTAACTCCACTGAAAAAAGGTGGTCCAAACTTTTGGAACTGCCGTAGTCTAGCCAAATCACATCCATAACCCCAATCTCTAATTCTCTGTGGTAGAGTAACAGTAGAAGGTGTTTCCTGTACTTATGGGGAATGAGAATATCTGTAGTCTGAGGTTCTTAGGCTGGCTGTGCAGGCATCTCAAGAGCGACAACCAATTCATCATCATCACCCTGTGCAGCTGGCTCTTGCTCGCCCCCAGCTCCAGGCAACGACTGGGTAATCAACTCCATAATTGCCTCTAAGCTCCGATCTATCTTCGTGAAACGTGTCGCAGTACTCTCCGATCTCTCTGTCAGACCCTGTGGATCATGCTCAACATCAGCCTCCACCTCTACCTCCTCATGAGTCTCATATGGTAACGAATCAGCACGGCCCTCAGGCCTACCCCTCTGACCTCTAGCTCGTGCTCTCGCCCCTCTACCCTGTTAGGCATTATGCCACGATTCCTACATTCACAATCATTTCTTAGTCAAACCCATCTCGATATACAGAGTTGTATCTAGACAAGCACAGTAACTTGGGGATGTAATTTTCCTAAATTTTGAGATCGACACACATCATACCAACTCTACTCTGATACCACCTCTTTCACGACCCTCAATCCACCAAAAATCTGCTACAAATTTTTCATTTTTCTTACTTATTAATTGATCCATTATTTATTGTTCGATCTTTACCTTTACTTTACCTGATCGTGAACAGATACACCGCTAACAGTTAGGCTGTGTATCGATGTCAATCTCATCCAATCAAATCATTTCAATTTATAATTCATTTAAATGTAAAAACTTGTATTTCTTAATCAGAGTTTCGGTTTACATGTGTTTACAATCCTTTACATCCCCAAAATTACATATAAAGATATTATTGTGCTTTGACATGTTTAGATACAAAACCATACAAATGTGTATACCTCGTGTGATGAGATGCAGCGGACACCAAAAATCCAATCCTCAGTCGCCCCATATCTACTATAAGTGCTCTGTAGAGGGGAAAAATAAGGAGGGTGAGCCAACCACGTGCTCAGTAAGGCAATCATGTGAGCAGGTAGATAACTGTACTACCTACGCGGTCATGATGCCATGCTTATATTACACATTTATTTGTCATACTCCAAAACGTATGTTCATGCTTGTGTTCATGACATGTAAAGCAATTCATTTAAAGATATTTAAAGATATTACATTTACAATCCTTTACATCCCCAAAATTACATTTAAAGATATTATTGTGCTTTGACATGTCTAGATACAAAACCATACAAATGTGTATACCTCGTGTGATGAGATGCAGCGGACACCAAAAATCCAATCCTCAGTCGCCCCATATCTACTATAAGTGCTCTGTAGAGGGGAAAAATAAGGAGGGTGAGCCAACCACGTACTCAGTAAGGCAATCATGTGAGCAAGTAGATAACTGTACTACCTACGCGGTCATGATGCCATGCTTATATTACACATTTATTTGTCATACTCCAAAACGTATGTTCATGCTTGTGTTCATGACATGTAAAGCAATTCATGCTATTTAAATCAGTGCACAGTTCTCAAATCATAGCAAGAAAAATCATCATGCGTAAAATGAAATCAAGGCATGGTAAATCATTATGCAAAGTGCACTTATAAAGCATTTCAAATCTCTACACAAGTCATCATAAAATTCACCATTCGTCAGGACTCAGCCCCTTCCATGGACTGTCCTGACCCACAAACACATTTCAAAACATAGATTTATCAACTCATAAACCAAAAGATATGTGAGATAGGTAATATAATAAGGGAAATATCCTCTAGGACTATGGCCATATCCTCTGTGATCCTAGGCTACACGGATCCTAGTGTGCGGGGGTATCACCTATACCTGCTACCGCATGGGAGGTGGGCCACGTCCAACCGTCGGTCCATAGCAGAACATCCATCGTTCGAAGATGGCATATATATAATATCACACATGGTACAACGTACTCCATGCTACTTGCACGATACAACGTACTCCGTGGACCCATATCATCACAACATATCCCGCCACATCTCAATACGCAGTGCGAGCCTATTTAATCAGCGTGGCACACAGCCTACCTAAAGCTCCCAGTACGGCTCCCAACATGTCATAAAACCACATGCGAGTAATCTCTAGCACGACAATAAGTATAGTGGACATCTAGTGCGAGCTATGTTCCAGCACCATGTCAAAACTCGTATGAAAACTAGTGCGAGCTAGGCTCCAATACAATGTCATAAAATCCATGTAAAACTTTAGTGCGAGCATCGCTCCAGCACTAATACATGTGTAAAACACATCAAATCTCGTGCGAGCAGCGCTCTATCACGTTTCATTTCCACAAAACTTATATAGGTGGCTCATTCTTTGCAAAACATGGTTATGAAACCAAATTAAGCTATTTTTGTTCAAATCATTTCAAATGCTAGCCAACCTACCAATATCATGCTAAAAAGCAATAAAAAGATTTCAAAGCATCATGTTCTTGCTTTTAATGCACATTTCTCAAAAACCCAATTCTTTACCCTTCGAATAAATATTTCATCCTAAGACCCTTAACTACGTTAAGAAACCGCCCATGTGCCTGAAAGGCATACAGATATCCTGAGGGCTAACACAATTCCCTTACCTCGATTCTCTTGGAAGCAACTCTTCCTTCCTTTCTCGCTTTTCAAAATTTAGCTCAACTTGCTTCGGTTTTATCCTCGGGAGCTGCAACATAGATAATCATATGAGTCAATATTTATAACTTATACTCTAATTTCAACTAATCGATATATTCCATCGAGGCTATTTCATTAAGTTTGACGCATTATCACATTTGGCCATCATTATGTCATTTCTAGTCAATTTAACTAGCAAAACACTTGGTTACTTATCAACTCTGGGCATAAATGTTTATCCATAATCTTCAATCATTCATGCATTCTCTACAACACCATTTATGCACATTTTTATCACTTAACTAATCTCACAATGTGGCTTCATCCAATCATCTCAAAATCATGCATATCACCTCACTAACAACTTGATAAAATCCATTTTATCATCTGATCAACCACATTCTATTTTCTCACACTAAACTCATTCTAGGTTATGTTTGTTTCATTACATTCTAGGTAGTTTCATTCATCAAAACATACACCAATCTACTCACAACAACAGCTAGATGAATATACTTAGAGTTGGTATATTGGAAACTCACCTAGCTTGACTTTCCTCTTTACCAAATTTTGAAGACTCCTTTGCTCCTTCAATCTAACCAATGGGACGTTGGCTCAAAGCTATGTTGTTCTAGTCCTCACAATGAACAACTTTGCATCTAATAGCTTTTCCTCAATTCTTTTTGGAAGAGGGTGTATTCTAGAGAGAGAATACTTGGTATTTTGGGTAAAAATGGTGAGAGATCTTTTGTTTTCAGAAAAATAAAGCTTTTGTCGTCGGGCTTATATAGGATGAGGGTGAGGAGATCGATCTGCTAGGGTGAAGATCGATCTGCCCTATAGTTTTAGCTCTCGAAATGTTCAAGCAAAATAAGGGAGGATCGATCTGCTCATTGGCGAAAAGATCGATCTTTCTTTGGCAGAAGCTTTAGGAGATTGATCTGGCCATAGGGAGGGATCGATCTTTGCTTGGCTGAGACACTTAGTGATCGATCTGCATATAGGGGGATCGATCTGGCCTTGGCAGATTCACTTAGAATTGTTCTGCCTTGCACAAGGGATCGATCTTCCTTGGGTAAGAGATCAATCTGGCCTTCATCTGGGGCATTCCTGCTACATTTTTCCTAGATTTTTCAATGGTAAACTCCTATTTCATTACTCCAATACTCATTTTGGATTTTAATCCCACTTAAAGCATGGAAAGGCTCATTTCTTATGATTCACATACAATGTGACTTGTGTGTATTGCTTGAAATCAGAAAGGATATTCAAAATTCACAATCCATGCATTATCTATTCGTGTTTTAAATCCTTATCTCTAGTCCGGATGCTTTAAGTTCTATTCGTTTAGTTTATGGCCACTTCAGCCCTTATTTAGCCTCTACACACATCTATGATACTCATTCATCCCATTGCAATACATTCACATTTACATGATCTAAAAATCATATGTCTTACAATTCCATTAATATAAAACAAAGTTATACATACATGGGGTCTCACACTTCACCTGTTGACAACGAGACATCTCGCCACATACTCCGCCACGTCCTTCTTCATACCTTACCACCAATACACCTTTCGGAGGTTCTAGTACATCTTGTTACTCTCCGGATGTAACGTGTACCTTGAAGAATGAGCTTCTGACAAAATCAATCTCCTAAGCTCTGGATCATCGAGAACGCACAGTCTACCTTTGAACCTCAGTAGTCCATCAAAAATCAACTCAAAATCAGTCACTGTGCCCCTCTGTATCTAACCAGTCATATCAATGCAATACGGATCACTCTGCTGAGCCTGTCCAACAGGTCAGGTTCCAACCTCAGGCTAGCTATCATACAGTCCGTATCCATGTCAGAAGGCATAACTCCCAAACTGAGGCTAGCAAACTGCTCTAACAATTCATGTTCCCTGACCATCATATACGATACCATCCCAAGACTCTTCCTGCTCAAAGCATCAACTACAACATTAGCCTTACCCTGATGATAAAGTATCTCACAATCGTAGTCCTTCAGAGGCTTTAGCCATCTTCTTTGTCTCATGTTCAGTTCCTTCTGCGAGAATAGATACTTGAGGCTCTTGTGGTCAGAAAAAATCTGAAACTTCTAACCGTATAAGTATTAGCGCCATACCTTCAAGCAAACACTACTGCTACCAACTCCAAATCATGGTTTGGATAATTCTTCTCATGATCCTTTAGCTGTCTGGATCCATAAGCAACTACCTTCCCATCCTGCATCAATACACGACCCAGTCCTTGATGCAAAGCATCAATATACACAGAAAAACCTCCTGAGCTGGTAGGAATAGTGAGAATTGGAGTGATGGTCAACGACGCTTCAACTCCTGAAAACTCCTCTCACAATCCTCGTATTACAATATTGCAACACTCTTCCAACTGAGACGTGTCAACGAAGCAGCTAACTTCGAAAATCTCTCAACAAACCTCTAGTAAACCCAGCTAAACCCAAAAATCTCCTGATCTCGGTGACTATCCTCGACTGTTCTGTGACGCCCCAGAAGCGCGAAAAACAGGGCAAATTTAAAACTTATTTTCATCAATACACAATCCTGGGTGCATTCTTGTGCAGTGTCATGCATCATCATACATAAATTATAAAACTTTCACATCAGGATCTCATCATCTAATATTTATATATCATACCATATACATTCCTCAATTATGAGTTAATTAATCATAATACATCCCATACATCATTATTCATCAAGTGTCTGTAAATACAACTTTAGTCTGGGTACATGAAATGTTAAAGTATACCTCAAAATACAATATACGGCCTGAAGCTCAGGTCCTCCACTAGCCACTACTCCATACGTCGCAGGAAACTCTCTTCACTTGAAGAAATCTAGGGGGATATAAAAATAGGGTGAGCTTCTAAATCGCTCAGTAAGGGGGTAAGGGTCTCATTAATAAAATCATCAATTACAAAGCACAATCATTTTTGTTTTGTAGGTGAAACTCAATAAGCTTAGCAGAAAACGTAGCATGAAATCATTAACACATCATTATCATCTCATTTCTCTAAGATCATGTAGAAATATGAGAGTAAATGGCTTAGTACAAAAACCATAGTTACAAACATGTAGAAATCAGGATGCGATAATGGCTTTTCTCGTAAAAACGTGATAGACCTCAGTAGTAATGCACGGGGCGAAACCACAAAACACAATCTCATGTATATAAAAGATGGAGACTAGGCAATTAAAACTCAGATAAAAACATCCGTCATGGTACTTCAAAATAATCTCCTCTGGGTGCGCATCCCAAGCATCCTCAAAAGAGGGGATGTCGACAATATGATCGTGTACATGGTGTACTGGTCTTATGTATTACCAGAACAAGGTTCGAACTTACATGCTACTAGAGCAAGGCCTTTCCTCATGCACACTATCGGTCTTACATGCTACCAAAGCAAGGCCCGAACTTATATGCTATCAAAGTAAGGCCACCCAGCGCTACCAGAGAGGGGGTCATCTCATGTTACCATAACGGAGGCATCTCTCGATACCAAAGCGGAGGAATATCTGACTTACATGCTACTAGAGCAAGGCCCAGACTATATGCTACCAAAGCAAGGCCCGATGTGCTATAACATGACACCCCTAAGTCTCAATAATAGCCATTATCATATAAAACCATTTTGCCTTCACATAGAGCTCATAATGGTTTCTCTCATAAAGCTCATCGAAAAACCTTTTTGTACTCATTACAAAACATGTCAAAACCGAGCTCAAACCGACAAAACCACGTACACTTTCCTCAAATCTCAGTACGCCTTAACGTAGAGCCCAAATCCTTTTTTCTCTTTTAAACTCAAACAGTTTGTATAACAATTTCACACTTTGTTTACAATTGATAAGAATTGGGCCCTAACCGGCTATAAAACTGTGTGCAATAAATCATTCATAACTCATATAAACATTCTTGTTTCTCAAAACATTTCATGCTACAAATATCATCACAAATCACATACACAAATGATTTTGAGTTTTCCCTTACCTCGTTGCAGCTCGTATAGTGCAATCGTTTCCCCCGAACGACGAACTAGCCTCGTATTCCTCTCTGGAACTCCCGGGCTGTCCCAACGATGTAAAAACATCATCAACACGTCATCACATTGTCTCAAATCTCAACATTAAGCATAATTACTCACATTCTCATAGTTTCTCAATACCTTAATAATTCTAACAACCCTAACCATTTTCAGCCAATTCATCACAATATCTACAGCCATAATCGCAGAAATCTATTCAAAATAAAGGATTAAAGCTTAGAAATTTACCCAAAACTTGTGGAATGCTCAATTCACGCCTCAGCTCAAATTGTCCTTCGATTTCCAAGTATGTTGTTCTCCTTTTGATGAGGAATAACTTTCCCTCTTGCCACCACCTTTGATTTGAACGAAAAATGGGAGCTCTGGAGGAGAGAGAAAGCTAGGGATTTCGGCCAAAATGGGGGTTTTCGATTTTCTGGAGAGAGAGAAGATGAATTCCAGCAGAAACACAGGGGGTCCTTATATAGGCAGAAGGTAGGAGATCGATCTGCTCCTGTAGGAGATTGATCTGCCTTTGAATTTGGGAACATTTTGGGCACTTCTTATGCCTACCAGATCGATTTGTCGTGGGGGCAAGATCGATCTCATAATCTTGATGAGATCGATCTGCTCCTTGAGAGGAGATCGATCTGCTTTTTACAGAAACATTTAGAGATCGATCTGCTCCTGTAGGAGATCGATCTCTTTAAGGCAGAATCACAAGGAGATCGATATGCTTACATTGGAGATCGATCTGCTCGTTTAAATTCTTCATTCTTTGTCACTTTGGCCTACCAGATCGATCCCCTCTTCTTCCAAGATCGATCTGGCCTCATAGTTTCACACTATTGTTATACACTTGGCATAAAATCTCCATATATAATTGTCATAATTTTACTCCATTGATTATTTCTCATTCAATACTCATTCATCATTTAGAAATTTCATTCCTTACTGCCTCAATTTATGAGTACACATTTAGCTCAATCAATTACACTCATGTTCATATTACATAATTAGATGTGTATAAAATTCTCAGGTCTCACATCCTCCCCACCTTAAAAGAATTTGGTCCTCCAAATTCAACTCGACTCTTAAACAGATGGGGGTACTTCTCCTTCATGAGGCTTTCCAATTCCCAAGTTGCCTCTTCCATTGAGTGATGTTTCCATAAAACTTTCACTAATGGGATGCTTTTAGTCCAAAACACCATCTCTTTCCTATCAAGGATTCAGACGGGTTCTTCAGTATAGCTCATATCCTCTTGTATGTTCATCTCTTCATACTCTATGACATGGGAAGGGTCTAGCTGGTACTTCCTCAACATAGATACATGGAAGACGTTATGTATTCCAGACATCTGTGGGGATAATGCCAACCTGTAGGCTACCTCTCCCACTCTCTCAAGAGTCTCGAATGGTTCAATGTATCGGGGATTCAATTTCTCTTTCTTTCCAAATCTCATGATACCCTTACTCGGTGATATCTTCAGAAATACTGGATCACCAGCATCAAACTCGAGTAGCCGTCTACGCACATTCGCGTAACTTTTTTGTCTACTCTGTGCAACCCGTAACCTCTCACATATAAGTTTCACACTCTATACAGCCTGTTCAACAAGCTCGGGACCATTTATCTTTCTGTCACCCACTTCTTCCCACGCTACAGGGGATCTATACCTCCTACCATATAAAACCTCAAAAGGTGTCATTCCAATATTCGCGTGATAGCTATTATTATGCTCAAACTCTGCTAGGGGCAGGTGATCATCCCATGATCACTTAAAATCCATCGTACACGCCCTCAACATATCCTCTAGGGTCTAAATAGTCCTCTTTGACTGACCATCTATCTGAGAATGATAGGCGGTACAAAAACTCAATCGAGATCCCATGGACTCTTGAAAATGGGTCCAAAATCTGGAGGTAAATCGAGAATCTCTATCAGAAGTAGTACTTACTGGAGCCTCATGTAATCTAGCTATCTCGCTGACATATAACTTCGCTAAGGCATCCACAGTATCTGTGGTCTTAATGGCAAGGAAGTTGGCACTTTTTGTTAGTCTATCCATTATGACCCATATAGCACCACGACCCCTTTGGGTCCTTGGTAAACCCATAATAAAGTCCATGGTGACATTCTCCCATTTCCATGTAGGCACAGGTAAAGGCTGCAATAATCCTCTGGGCTTCTGATGCTCAGCTTTCACTTGCTGGCACACTAAACATCTGGCCACAAAATTTGTCACGTCTCGCTTCATGCCACTCTACCAATATACCTTTCTTAAATCTCCATACATCTTAGTACTCCCTGGGTGCATGGTGTATCGCGAGTAGTGAGATTCTCTCAGTATCTATCTCTTTAGGGTATCATCACTCGGTATACAAATTCGTCCTCTAAATCTCAACAACCCATCCTTACTGACTATGAGATCCGACTGCGAAGTTTGCTCGGCTTGGCTAACCATATCAATCAACCTTTGATCATCATGCTGCCCAGTTCTAATTCGATCCATGATTTTGGGCTCTATTCGCAAGCTAGCCAAAAATCTAGTCTCTACCTCTTTAACTCTAATCCGGAGTTCGGCGAACCACTCCAATAAATCCCATTCCACGACCATCATAGCAGATATCATACTTTTCCTACTCAAGGCATCGCCAACTACGTTTGCCTTCCCTAGATGGTACAGAATCTCGCAGTTATAATCCTTAAGGAGTTCCATCCATCTATTTTTCTCATATTTAACTCTTTTTGATCAAACATATACCTTAAACTCTTGTGGTCAGTGAAAATCTGGAATCTTTCCCCATATAAGTAGTGCCGCCAGATCTTCAAGGCAAATACCACAGCGGCTAACTCCAAATCATGCGTAGGGTAATTTCGCTCATGATCTTTCAACTGTCGCGATGCATAAGTGACCACTCTTCCATACTATATGAGCACACACCCCAATCTTTGATGGTAAGCATCACTATACACTGAAAATCCCCCTGATCCCTCAGGGATAGTCAACACAGGTGCTACTATAATATCCTCTTTAATTCCTAAAAATTGAGCTCACATTGATCAGTCCATATGAACGGAGTCTCCTTGCGCATGAGCTTGGTCAAAGGAGCGGCAATCCTGGAAAATCCCTCCACAAATCTTCTGTAATACCCTGCCATACTAAGAAAACTTCGTACCTCTGTAACTGTCCTCCGTCTTTCCCAATTAAGCACAACCTCCACTTTAATTGGATCAACTGATACTCCTTCCTCTGAAACTATATGACTAAGGAAAGCTATCCGATCCAGCTAAAACTCACACTTACTAAGCTTTCCATATAATTTCTTATCTAAGAGTATCTGAAGTACTAACCACAATTGTTGTGCGTGCTCCTCATAAGACCGAGAGTAAACCAAGATATCATCAATAAAGACTATCACAAACTTATATAGATACTCTCTGAACACCTCATTCATTAACCTCATAAAGGCTACAGGGGTGTTCGTCAATCCAAAGGGCATCACTAAAAATTCATAATGGACATACCTTGTCCTGAAGGCCATCTTCGAAATATCTTCCTCCTTAATCCTCAATTGGTGATATCCTGATCTTAAATCAATCTTAGAGAAGACTGAGGGCCCCCCTCAGCTGATCAAGCAGATCGTCAATCCTTGGCAATGGGTATTTATTCTTCACCGTGGCTTTATTTAATGTCGGTAGTCTATGCATAATCTGAGACTACCATCCTTCTTCCTTACAAATAACACTGGTGCTCCCCATGGTGAGACGCTGGGTCTAATAAATCCCTGATTCAATAACTCCTGTAGTTGTTTCTTCAATTCCTCAAGTTCCACTAATGCCATCCTATACGGAGGTCTAGAGATAGGTTGAGTATCTGGTACCAAATCAATGGTAAACTCCAGCTCTCTCTCTGGTGGTAAACCAGACAACTCATCTGGGAAAACATCCAAAATTCATACACCACGGGTATATCCTCAATCCTCGGATGTTCCCGATTATCATCTGAGATGAGTGCTTCATAACCTTCATATTAATAATCAAATTTAGTACCTTCAAAAGATAACATCATAAATTTCAAATTGCTTACAAAAATTCCACACATTTATTTCCTCAATATTTTAAAAGTACACTGTAAGGTTCAGGTAGGGAGAAAGTTATCTTAGTGTAGCAGTCTAAACTCACTCGATTGGTCGTCAGCCAATCCATTCCCAAAATTACATCAAACCCATGTATATTGAACATCATTAGATCTACTAACATTACTCTATCTCTCACCTTTACTTCACATCCTCTACAGATCATATCCGTTCTCTAGGATTCACGCATAAGGGTATTTACATGTAGGATATACTTTAGAGGTTCAAACTTCAAATTCAACTTACATGCAAAATGCTCAGAAATAAACTAATGCGTGGACCCCGGATCAATCAACACATGGGCCTTATAATTACAGACAGAGAGTGTACCTCTTATAGTTTCTACAGAAGTGCCTGTTGTTTCCTTATCCAGAGCGAATACACGTCGCACTGTGACTGGCTTCTTTCCTTTCTCTGCAGCAGTGTCCCGTCTCGGAGGATTCACTCTCTGAGGCTGCTGTCTGGTAGGCTCCGGAGTATGTGGTCTCTGAGGTTGAGGATAGTCTTTTACTCTGTGACCCATGTCTCCACATCGAAAACATCCATGGATCAACCCAGTACAACTTCCCTCATGCGGTCAGCCACAGTCTCTACAAACCCTTATCTCAGGTCAAACATCTTGAGGGTTCTCCCTAATGATGGGATAAGCTCTGGGTCTCTCCAATCTGCCCTTCTGTATCTCAGTCCTCTTCTAAAGGAACCTCTCCGAATATCTGTCTGGAAAATCGCTAGCCTCTTGCCCTTATCTCTAGTCACTGGTCTGAATTCATTATGGGATTGTATAATTTCGATTCCCCTCTCAATCTCTTGTACTCGTCTCAGAGTATCTCCAAACTCAGTAATACACAGCCCAATCAATCGATCTCTGATGATGAGCTTTAGTTCATATACAAATCTCTTGGTACGGAACTCTTCATATTTAAAGGTCTCTGGATCATATTTCAATAGAGTGGTAAATTGACGCTCATAATCATCCACAGACATATCGTCTTGTACTAGACTCGAAAACTCAGCCTACGTCCTTCTTTGGGCAGCTCGTGGTACATATTGGGCTCTAAAGGCCTTCTGGAACTCTTCCTAGCTAATCACATCCTGGCGGGACATCAGAATACTCTGGGTAGTATCCCACCAATCTCGAGCTCTCCCTTTCGACATATAAGCACCTATATTGACCGTCTCAGCATTAGTGCATCCCAAATAGTCAAATATGA
The DNA here is from genome assembly GCA_033439115.1 of Firmiana major. Taxonomy (NCBI): domain Eukaryota; kingdom Viridiplantae; phylum Streptophyta; class Magnoliopsida; order Malvales; family Malvaceae; genus Firmiana; species Firmiana major. The sequence continues at coordinate 14,042,182 of CM065907.1, forward strand.
CTCTTAACTCAGTCAGCCACTCCTCAGCCTCTAGGGGATCCTTTCTTCCCTTGAATGCAGGTGGATTCATTTTTAAAAAGTCCCTCAGTTAGATTAGACTTCTATCATCTGGCTGAGTAACGGGAGGCATCGGGTCCATTTGTACTGGGGGCGCGGGAGGTCCTTGTGGTGGTGTAGGAGTGGTACCCGAGGTATTAACTCCAAAATGTTGCGCGAATAGCGTTGCCATCTGCTCAAAATCTTGCCACACATCTTGCTCAATCCGGTTAAATTGAGAGTTAGGACTCTCCGGTTCTGGGGCAGGTGGCGGAAGTGGCTCTGCTTGCCTCCTCGAACGACCTCGTCGTCCACTCATTTTGAATCTCAATACATTCCCGCGCGTACACATCAAACTTGATTGAAATTTCAATCCTCAATTTCAGTTCATGACCAGACTTATATAGACACTTGGGATGTATCCTATTTCACTTAACCGACACTGACAGTACTAAACACACTAGGCTCTGATACCAAATAAACTCTGTGACGCCTCAGAAGCGCGAAAAACAGGGTAAATTTAAAACTTATTTACATCAATACACAATCCTGATGCATTCCTGTGCAGTGTCATGCATCATCATACATAAATTATAAAACTTTCACCTCAGGATCTCATCATCTAATAAATATATATCATACCATATACATTCCTTAATTCTAAGTTAATTAATCCTAATACATCCCATACATCATTATTCATCAAGTGTCTGTAAATACAACTTTAGTCTGGGTACATGAAATGTTAAAGTATACCTCAAAATACAATATACGGCCTGGAGCTCAGGTCCTCCACTAGCCACTACTCCGTACGTCGTAGGGAACTCTCTTCACTTGAAGAAATCTGGGGGGATATAAAAATAGGGTGAGCTTCTAAATCGCTCAGTAAGGGGGTAAGGGACTCATTAATAAAATCATCAATTACATAGCACAATCATTTTTGTTTTGTAGGTGAAACTCAATAAGCTTAGTAGAAAACGTAGCATGAAATCATTAAAACATCATTATCATCTCATTTCTCTAAGATCATGTAGAAACATGAGAGTAAATGGCTTAGTACAAAAACCATAGTTACAAACATGTAGAAATCAGGATGTGGTAATGGCTTTTCTCGTATAAACGTGATAGAAATCACCTCAGTAGTAATGCACGGGGCGAAGCCACAAAACACAATCTCATGTATATAAAAGATGGAGACTGGGCAATTAAAACTCAGATAAAAACATTCGTCATGGCACATCAAAATAATCTCCTCTGGGTGCGCATCCAAGGCATCCTCAAAAGAGGGAACGTCGACAATATGGTCGTGTACATGGTGTATTGGTCTTACATGTTACCAGAACAAGGCCCAGACTTACATGCTACAAGAGCAAGGCCTCTCCTCATGCATACTATCGGTCTCACATGCTACCAAAGTAAGGCCCGAACTTATATGGTACCAAAGCAACCCAGTGCTACCGAAGCGAAGGTTATCTCACGTTACGAGAATAGAGGCATGTCTCGCTACTAAAGCGGAGGAATATCGGACTTACATGCTACCAGAGCAAGACCCAAACTTATATGCTACCAAAGCAAGGCCTTCACGTAGAGCTCATAATGGTTTCTCTCATAAAACTCATTGGAAAACCTTTTGGTACTCATTACAAAACATGTCAAAACTCAGCTCAAACCGGTAAAACCAGGCACACTTTTCTCAAATCTCAGTACGCCTTACCGTAGAGCCCAAATCCCTGTTTCTCTTTTAAACTCAAACAGTTTGTAAAATAATTTCACACTTTTTTTTACAACTCATAAGAATTGGGCCCCAACCGGTTATAAAATCGTGTGCAATAAATCAATCATAACTCGTATAAACATGCTTGTTTCTCAAAACATTTCATGTTACAAATATTATCACAAATCACCTATACAAATGATTTTGAGTTCTCCCTTACCTCGTTGCAGCTCGTATAGTGCAATCGTTTCCCCCGAACGACGGACTAGCCTCGCATTCCTCTCTGGAACTCTCGGGCTGTCCCAACGATGTAAAAACATCATTAACACGTCATCACATTGTCTCAAATCTCAACATCGAGCATAATTGCTCACATTCTCATAGTTTCTTAATACCTTAATAATTCTAACAACCCTAACCATTTTTAGCCAATTCATCACAACATCTACAGCCACAATCACAGAAATCTACTTCAAAATCAAGGATTAAAGCTTAGAAATTTATCCAAAACTTATGGAATGCCCAATTCACGTCTCAACTCAAATCATCTTTCGATTTCCAAGTATGTTGTTCTCCTTTTGATGAGGAACAACATTCCCTCTTGCCACCACCTTTGATTTGAACAAAAATAGGTGTTCTGGAGGAGAGAGAAAGCTAGAGATTTCAGCCAAAATAGGGGTTTTCACTTTTTTGGAGAGAGAGAAGATGAATTTCAGCAGAAACACAAGAGTCCTTATATAGGCAGAGGGCAAGAGATCAATTTCCTCCTGTAGGAGATTGATCTGCCTTTAAATTTGGGAACGTTTTGGGCACTTCTTATGCCTACCAGATCGATCTGTCGTGGGGGCAAGATCGATCTCATAATCTTAATGAGATCGATCTGCTCCTTATGACGAGATCGATCTGTTTTTTACAGAAACATTTGGAGATCGATCTGCTCCTGTAGGAGACCGATCTCTTTAAGGCAGAATCACAAGGAGATCGATCTGCTCGTTTAAATTCTTCATTCCTTATCACATTGGCCTACCAGATCAATCCCCTCTTCTTCCAAGATCGACCTAGCCTCATAGTTTCACACTATGGTTATACACTTGGCATAAAAGCTTCATATATAATTGTCATAATTTTACTGCATTGATTATTTCTCATTCAATACTCATTCATCACTTAGAAATTTCATTCCTACCGCCTCAATTTATGAGGACATCACATTTAGCTCAATCAATTACACTCATGTTCATATTACATAATTAGAAGTGTATAAAATTCTCAGGTCTCACATGTTCCCACTGAATTTTAACCTCTACCTTGGATGGATCTACTGACACTCCATCCCTCGACACAACGTGTCCCAAAAAAGAGATCTGCTCTAACCAAAAGTCGCACTTATTGAGTTTAGCATACAACTCCTTCTCTCGGAGGGTCTGTAAAACAATCCTCAGGTGCTGCTCATGCTCCTCATGAGACTTCGAATACGCTAAGATGTCATCGATAAAGACGATAACAAATTGATCCAAGTATGGGTTGAACACATTGTTTATCAAAGCCATAAAAGCTGCGGGAGCATTTGTCAATCCGAATGGCATAACCAAGAACTCATAATGGCCATATTGGGTTTGAAACGCTGTCTTGGGTACATGTCCACTCTTAACTCTCAACTGATGATACCCAGACCTTAGATCAATCTTAGAAAAGACGTACGCTCCCCGAAGCTGATCCAACAAGTCATCTATCGGCGTAAAGGGATACCTATTCTTGATGGTAGCCTTATTCAACAATCTGTAGTCAATACACAATCGGAGGCTTCCATCCTTCTAATTCACAAACAGAACCGGTGCTCCCCATGACGAAACACTCGGTCTGATGAACCCCCTATCCAACAGTTCCTACAATTGTCTCTTGAGTTCCTCCAACTCAACTAAGGCCATGCAATACAGTGGTTTCGAAATAGGCTCGGTATCAGACACTAAATCTATACAGAACTCCATCTCTCTGTCTGGTGGCAACCCTAACAATTCATCCGAAAAGACATCTGGGAACTCCCTAACCACAAAGATATATGCCAACTCCGGATGCGCCTTATCCGAATCAACCACGTACGCAATGAAACCTTCAACATATTTATTATTCAGTCAGCATAGAAATTTTATCTTGTTTTAAATACTGCAACTGCTGCTTTCATTTCTTTTCAGTAAAGTTTACAATATATCTTGCAGGGGTAGGGAACATAACCGTCTTAGCATAACAATCTAAAACAGCATGGTTTACAGCTAACCAATCCATTCCTAAGATTACATCAAAATCGCTCATACTTAACAAAATTAGATTGGTTGTCATATCCTTTTCCCCTATTCTTAGCTTACAGTTAGTAAACACATGCTCGACTAGCTGACTGTTATCCATAGGCATACTAATCAACATCATCCTATTTAAAGGTGTGCGCTCTACATGTTTCGATAACTTACATGCTAATGAAGGCGATACAAATGAATACGTCGCATCAGGATCAACTAAAACATATGCTTCAAGATCAAAAATCAAGATGGTACCTTTAATTACATTCGAGGAAGCATCAGCTGTGCCCTAGTCCTAATCATGTACTCGCCCTCGACCAATCACTTGTTCCTCCTTCTCCTCTGCTGTCGCTCTCCTTCTCGGAGCAAACGTATCAACTGGAGCTCTCTCTGGCTCCTTGCCCTTCTGTGGGGCAATCTCAATCACCTCTAGGCAAGCTCTCACCATATTCCCTGACTTCCCACATCTGAAGCATAATCTAACAAAAATCGAACAAGGTCTGCCCCCATGGTATCTACCACATCTAACACGTCTACCACACTGCTCGGTAGTAGGCCTCTATCCTCCAATAACAATGCCCCTAGCTGGAGCTATGGCTAGATTTGTAGGAGGTCTAACAGTCTTCTCCCATACTTCCTCAATCCGTGGTCTCTTACCGAAGAGTCTCCTCCTTTCTCAATAACCAAAACCTCTGGCACTGTCACTCGCCAACCTTTTCCTGTCTCTATCTCTACTCCGGCTAACCATCTTGAACTCAGAGGTATTCCTCTCATAATCCTGCTCACAGAGTTGCACCCTGCGTACTGCCTCCTCATAAGTAATAATATCCAATGGAACCAATCTAGACCGTAGCGTCGATTTCAGTCCATCTACAAATCTCCAGACCTTCTTAGTCTCACTGATCATAGTGTCGAGGTCATACCTTCTCAAGGACGTAAATCTCGCTTCATACTCGTCCACTAACTTGTTCCTCTAGATCAACCCCAAATATTCCATCTGTATCTTTCGCTGCGCTATATCTGGAACATACTGCCTCCTAAAGGCATCCAAAAATATCTCCTAACTAATCTCGGTATGTTGGGCTCTCAATATCAATCTGGTGAACTTCCACTAATGCTCTGCCACTCCCTTAAGTATAAACGTGGTAAAAGCAACCATCTCAGAAGTTGTGCACTAAAAGAACCCATACAACTTCTCTATCTCTCCTATCTAATCCTCTGCAACCACGAGGTCCTTTACCCTACTCAATGACGACAGTCTAAACTTTTGAAACTGCCATAATCGATCAAACTCACAACCATGCCCCAATCCACTACTAACCTACTGTGAGTCAACAGGAGATGACGTACCCTAAACTGGTAGGGGTGTGGAGTATCTGTAGGTTGTGGTGTCTGTGTAGGTTGTGTAGGCGTATAAGGAGCAGCTATCTGTTCCGTAGCAGTCCCTGCATTCGTACCCTGCCTACCATGCATAGCCTGTGTAAACATCTCCATCATGGTCTCTAAGCTACGCTATAACCTCGTAAAACGTGCCTCAATACTCTCTAGTACCTCAGTGGGACCTTGTGTCACAGGGTCAAATGAAGACTCAGATTCATCTCGGCCCTAAGGCCTACCTCTACGGCCTCTAGCCTTACCTCTCGATCTCGCCCCTCTACCACTGCTGGTGTTAGCCATAAAGGCTCGATTCATGCATTCACAACCACTGCTTATACAAATCCCATCTTGGAATACACATTTGTATCTAAACACAGTACAGTAATATAAGGATCTAAACTTTCCTAATCACTAACACCGACTCACATCAAACCAACTCTGCTCTGATGCCATTCTGTCACGACCGACTTTTACCAAAAAACTACTACTAATTTTTCACTTTTTACTTACCTTTCCTTCTGTCATAATTCAACCACCAAATAGTTGGGCTGTGAATCAGTATTAGTATTCTCACATTTACTTGCCATGTCAACAATTCATATCGATACATACATGTCAATAATAACAATCTATTGATTGTAATTTAACTTTTGTACCATAAGTGAATTCATTATAATATTATACAAATACATCCCTAAATATTACAAACGTTTACATCACTGTGCTGTTTATATGTTCAGATACAAAATCGTACGTGATGTGTATACCTTTCGCTCGATGGGAATGCAGCGGACAAAAGGAATACTAGTACTTAACCGTACAATATCTACTGCGGATGATCTGTAGAGAGGTGGAAAATGAAAGGGGTGAGCTCACTAGCTCAGTAAGGAAATCAGACAAGCAAGTAGATAACCACACTATTTATAAAATATAATGTTGTTCCTTGAAAGTATTCCTTTTTATTGCACATCTAAAGCATGTATTTTTCGTTTAAACATTTATGCAAGTATGTATATATATAAATACAAATCATCAATGTATACTGAAAACATGCTGGTCTAATAACAATAACAAATCATGCAAAATATTTCATTCTTATGTAAATAACTTCAATCACATTATATTATGCCATTTCAATTAAATCAAAGAAAAGATGGCATTTCATCATGTTAAAACATGGAAATCGAGGCTTCACCCATCCCTCAGGTTTACCCTTTTTAAAGTACAAAGTCACATGTCGAGGCTCAACCCATCCCTCGAATCTACCTAGTTTATAAAATCATGTGACAATTCAAACAAGAAATATCAAGTGAGATATGCGACTACTTGTTCGAGGATTATGATTATATCCCTTTTTCGGTGATCTCAGACTACACGGTACATGATGTGCAAGGCATCACTTGCTGTAATGGGAGGTGGGTCAAATCCTCAACCGTCAGCTAACAACTCTACATCTCCACAACTCTTCAACATCATGTACACACGGTGCAACGTACTCCGTGTGTCATACACGGTACAAAGTACTCCATGAACCCAAAAACAGTTTCGATAGCCCTCTACCATATCTCAAAATGCACGTGCGGGCATATAATCGATGCGACACATAGTCTGTACAGGGCTCCAGCACGACTGTTTCATGCTATCTCTTTCAAAACTGGTAAGTGCAAGTAAAGTCCAGCACGACCTCATGCACAAATCATACAAAATCTAGTGCGAGCAATGCTCCAGCACTATATCATGCACAATCATGTAAAATCGAGTGCGAGCGGTTCTCCAGCACTATGCCATGTATAAATCATGTAAAACTGAGTACGAGTATCACTCCAGTACTCTATCATGCATAAATCATGTAAACCTGAGTACGAGTACACTCTAGTACTCTGTTATGTATCTCATGAAAATCTAGTACGAGTAACACTCCGGCACTAATTTATGTAGAAAACATATAAAATCCAGTGCGAGCAGTGCTCCAGCATGATTTGTTTTGACACAATTCGATAGATGGCTTATTCAAAAGAACTTTACTCAATTAAACCAAATCGGCACTATATTGTGCTGTTTTGACATATAACATGACAAAATCTGCCAATCTATTAATGCATCTGCTAAACAATAGTAAAAACAATAAAAAACATGCTTTCCATGCTTTTTACAACTTTTCTTAACTTTTCTAATTTTACCCTTAATATAATAAGGGTAAATTGTAATTTTCCTTTCCAGGTCACTATAATTTTTCTTCACTTTCTCTGACCCTTAAACTTTTTAAGTGAATGTAAAAGCAGACGAAACTATGTGCAGATATCTCTAACTACTCGTAAAAGTCCCTTACCTCAATTACTCTGTATAGTCTGACTTTTTCACGGTGAAATTTCGTTCAGTCTGATTTACTCTTAATAAAATCTCCGGAGCTACATATAACCATTTATCAGGTTAATTTCAAAACATTCTTCAGTATTTTCCCTTTATTAGGCTTAATTTAAAGCATTGGACCCATTTACTGCTATTGGGCCTAATGCACCTTAATGGGTCTTAATCCGTTTTAAACCCATTTTCACTTCACTATTCATTCCTTTAAAGCCCATTGGGCTCATCAAGCCCATTGATACTTATTGGGCCGTCTTAAGCTTTTTCTAGTCTCTTTGGACAGCTTACACAATCATTTACGACCGTTGATTCTCAATTCCAAACATTAAGCATTTTATGTGGAATTATTCCGCAACTTATGCGATGAATTTTCAACTCTTATAATTATAAAGTTGCTGTAAATGAGATTTACTTACCCGTGATTCCGTGATAACACATAAATCGAGAATTGATTGAGTTCACGTTTCATCGCCTATTGTCGGGCTACATAATTATACATTTAAACCGGATAAATTTCGATCCAATATAAATTTATATGATTTTTTCGAAAATTAAATCAATCAATTTCGACCGCTTATTGGTTTATCCTTAACCCGAGGCATCACCGAATTTTTTCCCATTTTTCTCTTTTTTTTTTCAATTCTGTTATTTTATATATATATAATATTATATTATATTAAAAAATATATAATATATTATATATATAAAAATATCTTATACTAAATATCTTAATTTATACATTATTCAATTTATTTCTATATATATATATATTTAGACATTATTTATTTTTATTTTTATTTTTTTGGGAATATTTTTCCATATTTTTGAGATAAATTCCCAATGTGAAAAATTTCGGGTTATCACCGTAAATTCGTATCTTGATCAATTGGACTTGGAACTCAATTATTTCTTCTTTATTGATCAAGATTATATAAATCCATATTTATAATGACAACTTCTTAAGAAATGGCACCGAATTTCGGGTCTTACAAAGTTTTACTTATCAATGAAGATAATATCATAGTTAGATTGATAAAGCATGCATAAGTGTGATACAAATCACTTTCATAGAATAATAAGTCGTTTAGAGCTTCAAAAGTACACTTTAGTTCAAAATCTGAAGAGAGTATTAATCTTCTTGGTGTAGGAGATCGGTCCCTAAAAGACAGAATGCTTCTGTCCTGATCCAAAAACAGAGGCTTTCGATCTTTATCTCATGGGGATCGATCCTTAATGCACAAAATATCATTTGGCAGGTTTTTAAATCTCAAGCCCAAATCAAAACTTATTAAAACCTCAAATACATTTCATCTTAACCCTTTTCATGTCAAAAGCCTTCATGTTGCACTTGCAAAACCTATCATCCTGTCAAACCTTTTTAAAACTAATGGATATGAACCTAGATTTCAATACATTTCTAAATAGGCCAAGTTAATGGTTTCCTAATCTTTTATGCACTAAACATGTCTTTTTTGGACACTATCGTACCAACAAACATATCCCTTACCTCAATCGTGCAGCACTTATCACCAATGGGGTCCTAGCACCTTTTTTTGGCTCAATGTACCTCTTAGAAATCCTTGATTGCACTTCCAACATAATGGCCATTAATCTTTCAACCAATGATCACAATCCACACTCATTACGTAAGCAAATCATAGTCATACTTCAAGGTAACATTCTACATTTTTTTCCTTAATGATTTTCCTTAACCCAAAACACAAATCACAAGCACAATCTAGCTATCAACATATAATACTTTCATAGACTTTCTTATTTATCCTTAATATGATTTCATTCAAGAATTCATCAATACAACCACTCATCTCTACCAACCCCAACTTCATCAATAGATAAACCCTAGTCATCATTTCACCAATTTTTATTTCCAAAAATTACTTAAGCAAATCCATAAATCAAGTCACAAATTTTAACGTATAATTTTCTTAGGATTTTTAGAAATCATGCATTTATAGAGAGAGAAACCTTAGTTTTCTCTCTCTAAGCTCTCTACACTAACCAATACCTTTAAATCACAAGTTCTCATTAATACAATAATCAATAACCTTAAGCAAACCATACCCATCAATTAAAATCCAAAATAAAAGCTTATTACCTTTACTTTTCAGTTTTGGAGTCAAAACCTTCTTTTATCTTCATTTTCTCCTTCTTCTTCTCACTCAAAAACTTATTTTTTGATGGAAATAGAGGTTAAGGATCAAAATAATGCAAGATCCTTTGGCTTTTCTCTCCTTTCATTTCCTTTTTCCCTTTTGTCAGACTCGAATTTTATGTAGCTTGTACCTTATGATTCCTATGTGTATGAACACTCTGTTATTATAGTTGAATCATAAGAAGAGTATTTAATAACATGCAATCGACAATTTGAGAAATTAAAAATGCATGTAAGCTACATAACAGCGAGATAAGGGTTAAGTTGATTCCCGAACGAGTGCAGGGGTAAAATGGTCAAATGACTGAAATTCGGTATAATTTCGATAAGACAATTTCATTAAAAATATGAAATTGAGAAATCTTGATCAAAATCAAGGAAAATATTTAATTTCGAGTTCAATTGATCAAGATATGAATTTATTTAATGTTATCGAAATTTTTACCTCGAAAAATAAGCCCAAAAATAGTGAAAAAATATACCGAAAAGGTAAAATCGGACTGATAAATTCATTTACGGATTAAATGAATTTAATATAATTTTTTTGAGATATTTTTAGATATTTTTGGGATATTTTTAGGATTTTTATTTTTTTTATAATAAAATAATAATAAAAATATATTATAAATAAAAGAAAAAAAAGAAACGGATTGAAATTTATCGAGGAGAGAGAAAACTTCAGAGAAATCGAAGCAAACCGATGGAGAGGAAAGGGTGACCGGGCGGCCACCACCGGAGACCCCACGGCCAGGAACGCAACAAGAAAAGGAAGCCCGACACCGTGCGACCTCCCAGCCACCAGGACGCGCCTCACTGACGCCGGATGCCGGCAAATCAAAGAGGAGAAGGCCGCAGAGGAAAAGAGGAATCCGACGGCCATCGACGATGCTTGGCCCTGATCGAGGCCAGCCGAGAGGTCCCCATGCTGTGGCGCGCCGAACGACGGTGGTGATGCGTCGAGAACCGACCGAAAGACGTCGGCACGACCAAAGGAAGCCTGAACCGGTCGGCGGTTCAGTGAAGAAGGTTCTGCGCTGAACCGGACCGGACCAATTCAGCCAAGGAGAAAATGGGAAAAAGAAGAAAAAGAAAGAAAAAGGAAAAGAAAAATTTTTGGGATTTCACCGGACTTCAAGTAAGTCGATACGAGGTCAAAAGTGATCAATTTGATTTCCGATAAATTATTTAAATTATATTTAATCGAAAATTGACCCGGAGTTAAATATATAAAATTGCGCAGTTCGACGATAAATTTCGAACGGAAGCCCGATCAAACTTCGATTTGCGTACCATCGCATAATCTCGGCTCCAGAGAGTCTTGGAGAAGCAAATTGGACTGCTGAAATGAGCAGCGCAGAGAAAGTGAAATTTTTCGAGTGATTGCAGGTAAGGGACTTTTGTGAGTAGTTAGAGATACCTACACGTATTTTCATCTGCTTTTACATTCACTTAAAAACTCTGAGGGTTAGAGAAAGTGAATAATAATTATTGTGACTCGATAGTGGCAAATTACGATTTTGCCCCTAGTTAGTCAAAAAGTCAACTTTTGTGAAAAGTTGTAAAACGCATGGAAACCACTATTTTGAGTGTTTAACTGTTGTTTAGCAGGAGAATAAATAGATGGGCTAATGATTTTAAGGTTGATGTGAATTAAGCACACTTTATAGTGCTGATTTTAATGTTTTGCAAATCATCCCTTTTTAAAGAGCCATCTATCGTCTTTTGTGAGAATGAATCGTGCTGGAGCATAGCTAGCACTGGATTTCATATATTTTCCACATACATTAGTGCTAGATTTTGATTCGCACTAGATTTTCATGACATGCATGATAGAGTACTGGAGTTCTTACTCGTACTCAGTTTTATATGATAAATGCATGAGAGAGTGCTGGAGCGAATAGCTCGTACTCCAGTTTTACATGAGATACATGATAGAGTGCTGGAGTGTTGCTCGTACTCGATTCTTCATGATTTATACATGACATAGTACTGGAGCTATTGCTCGTACTTGATTTGATGATATTGTGCATAGCATGGTACTTGAGCTATTGCTCGTACTTGATTTAATACATGAACTATGCATTGACCTAGTTGCTAGAGGTTTACTCGCACTAGAGTTTGAGTTTGTGATGTGAAACAGTGTTTGAGAGGAGTGTCGACTGTGAGTCGCACTCAAAGGCGTGCACTGTATGTGATATATAATACATGTTAAAACCCATGCCCGAGTCCTTGTGTGACTGAGTGTCACATGTTGTGAGAGGATATCCGCATGAGGGTAATAGAGACGTGGTATGATATTCCATGGTTTAAGGGCTAAGACCTATGGTAGGCACCCCGACTGTGATGTAGGGTCCACGGAGTACGTTGTACCGTGCATGTGGCATGGGAGTACACTGTACCGTGTGGTGTTGTGGAGTTGAGGAGGATATAGCTGGAGGTTGTGATGGACTGACCCCCCTCCCATTACAGCAGTGATGCCCCGCACACCGAGTACTGTGTTGCTTAAGATCACATGTCAGATATGATCATAGTCCAGGATACTATTTACATTTCACCACAGAGTCTCACATGATATATCACATTGATTGACTGATTTAAATTGCGGACAGACCTGAGGGATGGGTCGGACTCCGATTTTGTGATGTGAATTATTTAATGCCATATTTATTGTGATTTACATAAAGGCATGATTTATATAAAGATGCATTGTTTTGCACTACATGCCTACACTTGAGAAAGAAAGCATGATTTCTGTACATGAGATTTAATCTGTACAAGTATACATATATATATTTTTAAAGACATGCTTTTAAAGTGAGTTAAGGAAATAATGTTTTCAAGGCATAGCATTATTTTGAGTAGATAGTGTAGATATCTACTTGCTTGCCTGATTTCCTCACTGAGCGCGTTGTATGCTAACCCCCCTTTCTTTACATCTCTCTACAGAGCATCAGCAGTAGAGCGAGAGCTATTGAGGGATACTATTCTTGAGTCCACTGCTAGTTCCTATCGACCGCCAGGTATACAGACTTTGTACGGTTATATATCTAAACATAGAAACATCACAGTGATGTATACGATATATATTATGGGGAATGCATTTGTATTAGCTTTTATATAATCTCACATGTATTATAAAAGCAGTTACAGTCAGTAACAGTATATTGACATGTATGTATGATAATGGATAATGTGGTAAGCGAGGATTCTGACATCGAATCACAGCCCAACCATTGAGGAGAGGAAAGGTCAGTTAATAAATGCGAAAAATTTGTAATGGTTTTTGGTTAAGTCATGGATTGAGAACAGGTCCTAACACCTTTCCTCTTTTTTTTTTTCTCAATTTCCCCCTTTTCTTTCTAACTTTCCTAAGCTTTTAAAATAGATTTTAAAGCTTCAGGACACTAGGGGATCAATCACTTTGGGGAGGGTATTGATCCCTTCCCTTTAAGATACCTTAAAAATATGTTATGGGTTGAAGGGTTCGATCCCTTTAGGGAGGGGATCAATCCCTCTGTGCTTTATTGCACAAATTGGACATTTTGACTTTAGGAAATAGATCCATTGGCTTATGATTGTTCATTTTTAGATTTTGTGATCTAAGAATCGATCTTTTAAAGGTAGTAGTTCGATCCTCAATACATCCATAAACACATTTAAATCATCAACTAACATATCCATAACATCTAGTATGATTCAATTTCTTAGTTTGCACATAATACATCACTTATACATAGCTAAACACACTTATGAGTTCAAAGTAAATACAAGAAAATGGTGGGTTTTATCTTCACTTTACCAAAATTATGAATTAAAGTTTTCTTTTTCAATTTAATATTCGTGTTCAGTGTCGTGTAGTCACTAAACAGAATCTGTAAGACCTGATATTTTCGAGTGCATTTAAAAATGCAAAAGGATTAAAATGGTATCTTCGAACACGTGCAAGGGCATAACGGTTAAAAGACCAAAATTCGGTATTAATCGGGACAAGAAAATTTAATTAAAAATAGGGGATTGTGAAATCTTGATCAATAACGAAGAAATAATTAAATTTCGGGTTAAATTGATCAAGATATGAATTTATTGAAATAAACCGAAATTTTCGTATCGAAAAATAATCCCGAAAATAATCAAAAAATATACTGAAAAGGTAAAATCGGACTGAGAAATTCATTTACGGATTAAATGAATTTAATATGAATTTTTTTGGGATATTTTGATATTTAATAATATTTAATTGATTAAAATATTATTAAAATTAAAATAATAATAAAAATAAATAAAAATAAAAAAATAAAATAATTGAAAAAAAAACGCAAAATCTGAAATTTTGCGAAACAGAAATGAAATGGAGAGAAGTAAAAACGCGAAATGCAGACCGAGGAAGAGATCACCGGCAGAGCCACCACCGCGACGGAGGAGGCTCGACGCCCACCGGAAAAGGAAGCCCAACACCGGGCGACCCAGCAGCGGCCGTGACGCGCCGTGGATCCTTCGGAATCGGCAGATCGAAAGAGGTGAGACCGAAAAGGGGGAAAGGCCATCGGCGGCCATCAGCGCCGTTTCGAGCCACCCCGAGGGCCGACGAAGGACGCCCAGGAGCAGCCGAGCCAAACGGCACCGAAATCGTGCCCGAAATCGACCCGACAGCGCCGGAACGAGGAAAGGATGCCTGAACCGGTACGACCGGTTCAGCGCAGTGACGTTATGTTGAACCGGACCAGACCGGTTCAGCCAAAAAGAAGAGGAAAAAAGGAAGAAAAAGGGAAAAAGAAAAAGAGGAAAAATTGAAGAAAATTTCAGTGATGCAATCGAGTTTCGGGTAAGTCGGTAAGCGGTCCAATTGACCGATTTAATTTTCAGAATATTTAATTTGATAAATAATCGACTGAAAGTTTACCCGGAAAAATATTTAAATTGTGTAGCTCGACAATTGGCATCCACCGAGAGCTCGAGACAGTCTCGATTTGAGTACTATCATGGAATCACGGGTAAGTAGCCCTTATTTACTACAATTTACATCGTTATGCGTGTTGATGAATTTCGGATTTAATTTCCGCATAAATGAATTAAATTCGGGAAAATTGGGATAAATTATCGTAAGTAATTCATAAGCTGTTTGAGAAATTAGAACGAGACTAAATAAATACTGATGGGCCTAATGAGCCTAATAGGCCTCGATAAAGTGTGGTAAACGGGCTTAAGGCCGATTAAGGCCCATTATGGTGCAATCGGGCCCAATATGGGTAAACGGGCCCAATGATTTAAATTAAGCCCAGAAAACTAAGAAATACATTAATTGCATTGTATTTGACCTGATGAATGTGTATCTGCAGTTCCGGAGATTGGATTTGGAGCAAATCGGACTGCGAGATGAGTCATCAGTGGAAAGGTCAGACTGTACAGAAAAATAAGGTAAGGGAATTGTGTGAGTAGCTAGAGGTAGCTACGCGTATTTTAATAGTTTTTCTATACACTGAATATGTATGTATACCTTGATTATGTATAATGATCCTAAAAGTGGTTTAAATGATTTTAAGGATCGAAATAGGTGAAAAGTCTATTTTACCCCTATTGAGGGAAGTTCACCTAAGGATGGTGAAAGCATGACATGCATGAAATGCATGATTTAAGGAATTTTATGATTAAGGAATTTTATTGGTTTTAATCAAAGCAAAGCGATAGATTGGCCAGTAATTACATGAATTTCACATGATAACACTACGTAAGTGTTATTTGTATTTAAATAAAAATTTCTTTGGAAAATGGGCCAACTATCAAGTTTATATGGAAACAGATAGTGCCGACACATAGTTCGCACTATATCTGCGTTTGTGAATGTGCATAAATGTGCTTGAGTGGTTGCTCGCACCGACTTGTGACATCATATGCATGACATGTGCTAGAGCGGTTGCTCGCACTGATTTTTATTCCTATGAAATGCATGAGAAGTGCTGGAGCCTAGCTTGCACTCTGTTTTGACATGTTTTGATTTGTTTTGATGTGGTATGCATAAAATGGTGCTGGAGCGATTGCTCGCACTAGTTTTAATGATTTGACATGCATAAGAGATGCTGGAGCTTAGCTCGCATCCTGTTTTGATTTGATATTGCATAAAGCTGTGCTGGAGTGTAACTCGCACGAGATTTGATTTAATTATGCATAAAGCCGTGCTGGAGTGTAAATCGCACGAGATTTGATTTAGTTGAGCATTCATTTGTGCTGGAGCATTGCTCGCACAAAATTTTATATGGTTTTCATAATTCCTTTGAATGTCGTACTGGAGTTTTTCTCGTACGAGGTTTTCATTGAGTTTTTATACATATCCGTACTAGAGCATTGCTCGTACGTGGATTTTTCTTGAATTTATAATCAGTTTAAGTCGTACTGGAGCGTTGCTCGTACGCAGATTTTACTGATTTTTATGAAACCGTGCTAGAGCTTCGCTTGCACGAGGTTTTCAGATATCATGAATATGCATGGAGCCGTGCTAGAGCTTCGCTCGCACAGGAATTTATATTACATGCATATAGCCGTGTTGGAGCCTCCTGTAGACTGTGTGTCACAGTGGGATGATATGCTCACACGTGCATACTGAGACAGAGATGATATGGGTGGATAAGACCTATTACAGGCACCCCTGACTGAGCTTGGGTTCACGGAGTACGTTGTACCGTGTATGTCACGCGAAGTACGCTGTACCGTGGGGATTGTTGGAGTGGAGTGGCTTTAGCCACGAGGCAGCAAGCCTTGCCCTCGCAATCCTGGTGTTATGCTGTTCTGGCGGGTAGGACGATCCACCTCCCGTTTCAGGTGTGATACCCCGCACACGAGGTACCGTGTTGCCAGGGATCACTAGGATATGGCCATAGTCCTCGATGTTTCTGATATAATCAACTGTTTGTCTCACATGATATAACTTGTGGTCTGTTAGATTAGGGTAGACCCGAAGGAGGGGTCAAGCCCCCGATTTGACGATTTTATGATTTCAGGATTTTATGATTTGTGACCCTGAAAGAAGGGTGGTTTTATAACCGAAGTTTTATAATGAATTTTTAATGAGTTGTTTTATGAGATGATTGACCCGGAAGGGTTAGTTTATACTGCAGTTTTAATGAATTGATTTAAATGCAGCAGCATGATGATGTTTTCCATGCTTTTATTCAAATTCATGATTTGTCTCACATGATATGAAAGAATGCATGATCTAGATTTGCTTCATGCTCATTATGATTAAATGATGTCACATGAAATGCCTTTGATGCATGAATTACATGTTTTTATATGCACAAATAGTTTTGAATAAACTATGTCATTAATATATGAACGATTGTGCTTGAGATTTTAATGAAAAGAAATGGATTTTTAGGGGCATGGCATTATGAGCATGTAGATAGTGGAGCTATCTACTTACTTGCATAATTGCCTTACTGAGCGTGTGGTTTGCTCACCCCCTTATTTTTCCATATTTTTAGAGCACTTGCAATAGTTATTAAGCGGCTGAGGACTTGCATGCGTGGTATCCGCTGTTTCCTATCGAGAAACAGGTATACACATTTGTATAGTTTTGTATCTAAATATGTAATGCACAGTACTGTAAACGGATATGATGTCGGGGATGTAGTGTTATAAATACCATTGGGTATGTAATTATTTAAAGTCAAAGAATAGTAAACTCTGATATGTGAATATGATTATGGAAATGGATTGGTAATAGTGTGAAGTGACTAACACCGAATCATAGCCCAACTGTGTTGTAAGATGGTCACGACGAGAGAAAGGTAAAAAAATTAAATAATAAATGAAAAAAGTGAAAAATTTACTCTGATTGTTAGGTAATTTGGGTCGTGACAGTTTCCATTTGTCTAATCTTGTCATTTCTAACTTAATGTCTTAAACTTTAATCCATGAGGAATTTTATTTAATTTTTAAAGCAGATAATATTCATTTTAACTCCAGAACAATTTCATAATTTTTTAAAAAGAAATTGAAAATACCTTCTTATAATAGGAGCTTTCCATACTTTAAATTTAAATTTTCTGCAAATAAGAACAATTTATATATCCATCTCAGCTAGTCAATTCAATCCAGCACCATCTAATTCGATGATTAGATTTTATTAGGTTATATTATGTTACATTTGATTTGATTTGATTTGATTTGATTTCAATCAAACCAAATACGGTTCAAATCTCATAATCTTAAATCAAATCATATCCTTTTATACCAACCCAATGATCCTAACTTACATCCCAACACATTGTAATTAAACATGTACTGTGCATCATATATGTCTATGCATGTAAGAGAATAATATATTTCTTTTATATACCTCAAAAATCGCACTAGCAAAGCTCAAAAGACATAAGCAAGTACCAAAGCTGGGTATCGTCCTCGCTGGCTTGCATAAGAACTTAGAAATTTACATCTAGCTCAGGTAGTCTACAAGGGTAAAGAGGGGGTGAGCAATTGAAAGCTCAGTAAGTAGCTTAAGTATATAGATGTTAGGCTTATGTTGATGTACCTGCTTGTGTATGCATGAACAAAAATGTAGAGTGACGTGTATGCATGATAACATGCCCTATATGTGAATTTATCTATCTAGACTCACACTTCAAGGTTGAGGCTGTACAAGGTATTAGTCAGAAGGCTACCTTAGGTACCTCATTTCCCCGAGCCTCAACATGATACCGAAAAGATATAGTCACTCATCACAATACTACGATGATAACGTGATGTACAACCTTACCATGAGCACTTATTTAGTTTTAAATTGAATTTTTATTCATGCAATTTAAAACAAATCTCAATGCAGTTCATTTTAAATCTACTAACTATTTTTTTCATTCAAATTTGTTTGAATATGCACTTTAATTTAGAAATCTATACGGAAATAGTTTTGGGCATAAGCCCTAATTCAAAAATCAATATAGTAAACGGTTATACATAAGCCTTAGTTCAGTAAACGATACAGTAAACAGTTAGGCACTAGCCTCAGTTCAGAATCGGTATAGTAAACAGTTAGGTATAAGCCTTTGTTCTAAAATAGTTCAATAAATAGTATAAAAATAGTTAGGCAGTAACCTTAGTTCAGAATCGGTATAGTAAGCTGTTAAGCTAAAGCCTTTGTTTAGAAAACAGTTCAGTAAACGATATAGTAAACAATTAGGTATAAGCCTCAGTTTAGTAAATGGCATAGTAAATAGTTAGGCAATAGCCTCATTTTAGAATTGGTACAATAAACAGTTAGGCAAAAGCTTCTATTTAGAAAACAATACAGTAATAAAATTGATAGTGGCTGGAGTTTAGGCAGAAATCCCAACCAATATAGTACAATAACAATATCATTGTGTAGTACGTAGGTACTTCAGGATTCTAGAGGTGACTCCCACGGTCTCGAGGTATCTATGTAGCACATAGGTCCTTTAGGATTCTAGAGGTGGCTTCCACGATGTCAGTAATATAATACATGTGTAGCAGTTAGCTCTTTTCGAGATTTTAGAGGTGGCCCCCACAGTTCCAAAGGTATCTGTGTAGCACTTAGGTCCCTTAGGATTTAGAGGTGGCTTCCACGGTAACTATGGCCCTAGATTTTCCCAGTCTAGTTGCGTAGTCGAGAGCTGGAACCTGCCTGCTGGTTTTTCAAACAAGTATAATTCATCGAGAGTAAGCTCGATAGGCACAGTAATAGTAACAATATGTCTGGAGCACAAAGGTCGATAGATTAGTAATAGAACCTATAGCATAGCTCAATAGGCTCACATACAGTAACAATAAGTCTAGAGCATATAGCTCGATAGACCGATAATGGAACCTAGAGCAATGCTCAATAAGCTCGTAGTGACCCGAAGGTCGAAGGGTCTGTTGGCACTCTAAAACAGTTTTGAAAATAGATTTCTTGTGTAGTACTTAGGTCCCATAGGATTTCTAAAGGTGGTTCCCACTTTCTTGAAGGTATCCATGTAGCATTTAGGTCCCTTAGGATTCTAGAGGTGGCTCTCATGACAACTATGGATATAGATTTTCTCCAATCTCGTTGCGTAGTCGAGAGCTGGAACATGTCTGTTGGTTTTTTAGACAAGTATAATTTGCGTAAAGTAACCTCGATAGGCATAGTAATAAAAACAGTATGTCTAGAGCACAAAGTTCGATAGATGGGTACTTCAGGATTCAAAATAGTTTTGAGTTTCAAATCCACGTAAATATGCTTTATTCTAGAAGTTAATTCAAAATCAGTACTTTTCAAGCTATATACTTAATTTAATTTATTACAAGACTGATCTACAAAAATAGCTTGAATAAAAACATGCTATGTACGAAATCAGTTGCGCATCACTAGTTTCAAAGATCAACTCAAAACACATACTTTCAAGTTAAAACAAAATGGAAATCATCATAAAACTTATGCATAAAGATAGCTTGAATCAAAACATGTTGTGCATGAAATCATGTATGCATCAATGACATGCTGCCATACACTTTGCATGGTTATCTAGTGTAATTAATGCAAGCCATGTACACATACACTTAATTTTTTCAAACACAACAAATAAGGTGTATATGATTCACATAACACGAGCACATTTTGTTACACTCAACATGTCAGACCCGTGTTTTCGATTTTGTATGTAACTTGTTCCTTATGATTCTTATGTGGATGAACACTTTATTTTCATAGTTGAATCATAAGAAGAGTATTTACTAACATGCAATCGACCATTAAAGAATAAAATGCATGTAAGCTACATAACAACGAGAGAAGGGTTAAATTGGTTCCGAACAAGTGCACGGGTAAACCGGTCAAAAGATCGAAATTTGGTATAAATTCGATAAGAAAATTTCATTAAAAACATGTAAGTGAGAAATCTTGATCAAAAATGAGGAAAATATTGAATTTCGAGTCCAATTGATCAGGATATGAATTTATTGGAAATTATTAGAATTTTCACCTCGGAAAAATATCCCGAAAATATTAGAAAATATACTGGAAAGACAAAATAAAACTGATAAATTCATTTATGGATTGAATGAATTAAATAGGATTTTTTGAGATATTTTGGGATTTTTATAATATTTTAATGATTAAAATAATAATAAAATCAATTATAAATAATAAGAGAAAAAAATTAGAAACTGAAAACTGAAGAGGAAACCAGCGCAAAAAGAGCGAAGAAGTTGAACCCGAGAAGAATTCATCGACGAGCCACCACCGGCGACCAGGAACCCTAGGCGAGGGCCGACGAAGGTAGCCAACCATCGTGCGACCCACCAGCAACCGGTGTCGCACCCCACCGACGTCAGAATCAGTCGGATCGAGGGAGAGAAGCCGTAAAGAGGTGAAGCAAATCCAGCGGCCACCGGCGTGAGTTGGCCCCGATCAAGGCCTGCAGAATGTTCCCCGGCCAGAGACGTACCGAACGACGGTAGAGGCACACCGAGAATCGGCCGGACAATGTCAGAACAACAAAAAAGGACTGAACCGGTTGGCGATTCTGTGAGAGAGTGCACTATGCTGAACCGGACCGGACCGGTTCAGCCAAGGAGGAAAGAGGGAAATGAGAAAAAAAAAGAAAGAAAAAGAGAAAAAAAGGGAAGATTTTCATGGATACACCAGACTTCGAGTAAGTCAGTAAGAGGTCAAAAGTGACCGATTTGATTTTCGAAAAAATTATTTAAATTATATTTGATCAAAAATTAACCCGAAATTAAATATACAAATTGTGCAGTTCGACGATAACTTCCGAACGTCAGCCGATCGAACTTTGATTTGCACACCATCGCATAATTTTGGATAAGTAAAGATCATTTACGACAATAGTATGATTATTCCGCAATTGGAATTTAGTTTACGAATTTCGGATTAATTTCTGCATAAAATAAATTATATCCGGATTTTTGAATCAACTGTCATAAATGATATACGAGCTATCCAAAGAGTTTGGAACAAAACCCAACGGGTATTGATAGGCCCAATTAGCCAATAGACCCTGATGAAGGGAATTAATAAGTGGAAAACAGGCATAAGACAGAGTTAGGACTAATTAAAGTGTTTAAGGCCCAATAAGAGTAAACGGACCCATTTAAGTGAAATAGACTCTATTAAATATGTAATATAGTAGGAAAAGTATAATTAACCAAGTGAATGGTTAAATGTAGCTCCAGAGTCATATTGAGAGTTGACCGAACTGCGAGATTTAAGCAGCACAGAGGAAGTGAGGTTACGCGACGTGATCTGAGGTAAGGGACTTTTGCAAGTAGTTAGAGATATCTGTGCGTATTTTTGTCTACTTTTACATTCACTGAAATTGTCCGAGGGTCATAGAAAATCAATAATATTTATAGGGACTCAATATGGGTAAATTACGATTTTACCCCTAGTTAGGCAAAAAGTCAACTTTTGGAAAAAAGTTGTAAAAAGAATGGAAACCACTATTTTAAGCGTTTTACTGCTGTGTAGCAGAAGAGGAGGTATATGGGCTAATGTTTTAAGGTTGATGTAGACTAAGCACACTTTATAGTGCTGATTTTCATGTTTTGAAACATCCCTATTTTTAAAGAGCCATCTACCGAATTATGTGGAAACAATCCTGCTGGAGCACAGCTCGCACTTGATTTCAGATGTTTTTCACATACATTAGTGCTAGAGTGAGACTCGCACTACATTTATTTGACATGCATGATAGAGTACTGGAGCATTGCTCGTACTCAGTTTTATGTGATTTGTGCATGGTAGAGTGCTGGAGCTATAGCTCGTACTCGAGTTTTACATGAGATGCATAATAGAGTGCTGGAGCGTTGTTCGTACTCGATTCTTCATGATTTATACATGACATAGTACTTGAGCGATTTGCTCGTACTTGATTTGAAATGAGAACTATGCATGACCTAGTGCTGGAGGTTTACTCGCACTAGTGTTTGATGTTTTGACATGCATATACAGTATTTAGAGGTGGAGCGTTGACTATGAGTCACACTCAAGATGCGCACTGTAGTTTTTACGTGATATATAGACGTGTTAGAAAAACCACGACGATTTTCTCGTGTAGACTGAGTGTCACAATGGAGATGTTCGCACGTGGATTTAGAGACGTGACATTGATTATTCTGTGGTATGAGGGCTAAGACCTATGGCAGGCACCCCGACCATGAGGCAGGGTCCTCGGGTATACGTTGTACCGTGCGTGTGACATGGAGTACACTGTACCGTGTGTTGTTGTGGAGTTGTGGAGGAGAGTTGTTGATAGCTGGCGGTTGTGATGGATTGACCCCCCTCCCGTTACAACAGTGATAACCCGCACACTAAGTACTGTGTTGCCTTGGATTTCACACGTTAGGATATGGCCATAGTCCAGGAGATATTACATTTAGCCACTGAGTCTCATATGATATATCACATATATTTATGATATGGGTAGACCTGAGGGATGGGTCGGAACCTGATTGTTGTGTTGTATTGTGAAATGCCATATTTACTGTGTTTTGAATGTAAATGACATATTTTATATAAAGGCATTCTGAAATGATAAATATGCACTGTTTTGCATGAATGCCTATGATTTATAACTCAGCATGTGTTTAGTACATGAGATTTTATATCTGTACTATTATTATATATATTTTGAAACATGCTTTTGAATTGAGAGAAGGAAAGGTAAAGCAATATTTTCACTAGATAGTGTGGATGTCTACCTGCTTGCCTGATTTCCTTACTGAGCCAGATAGCTCACCCCTTTCATTTTCCCCCCTCTCTATAGATCATCGTCAATAGATTGAGTTGGCTGAGGTATAGCATTCCTTTTGACCGCTGCCATTCCCCATTTAACGAAAGCTATACACGATGCGTACTCTTTTGTATCTGAATAATGTATAAACATAGTGATGTACACGTTTTAATATTGGGGATGTAATTATATTAAAGTATATGAATTTACTTATAAGAAAAGTGTACGTATAGTCAATAAATATTTATAATGACATGTATGTGTGATACGAAAAAGAATGGTAAGGTATATGTGGATGAGAAGACTAATGCCTAATCACAACCCAACTGTTGAGGAGAGAAAGGTAAGAAAAAAGCGAAAAATTTATTGTGGTTTTTGGTAAGTCACGGAAGGAGGCCGTGACAGAATGGTATCCGAGCGTAAGTTGGTTTGATGTGAGTAGGTGTTAGTAATTAGGAAAGTGTACATCCCCATATTACTGTGTTTTGTTCAGTTACAATTGTGTATACAAGATGAGAATTGGATTGATTTACGGTTGTGAATGCAGGAATCTAGCCTTTATGGCAATTACCCGCCGTGGTAGAGGGGCAAGAGGTAGGGCTAGAGGCCGTAGAGGTAGGTCGGATAGCCAGGACGAGTCTTCATCTGCTCATACGCTACCAGGTACTACTGAGGTACTAAAGACTACTGAGGCACGCTTCACGAGGATAAAACGTAGCCTAGAGGTGATAGTAGAGTTGTTGGCACAAACTCTACCAGGTAGACAGAGATAGGATACACAGACTGCGATTGGGGAGGTAGTTGCACCTGATACACCTGCACAACCTGCACAAATGCCACAGCCTACTGATACTCCTACACCCCCACTAGTTCAGGGTAGTAGTGGATTGGGATATGGGTGTGATTTGGATCGACTGCGACAGTTCCAGAAGCTTGGACCTCCATCTTTTCGAGGGGTCAAGGACCCAGCTAGTGCTGAGGAGTGGATTGGAGAGATGGAGAAGTTGTACGACTTCTTCGATTGTACGACTTTAGAGAGAGTCGCATTTGCTGCGTTCCTGCTGAAGGGAACGGTAGAGTATTGGTGGAAGTCCACCAAACCGATATTGAGAGCCCAACACACAGAGATTAGTTGGGAGATGTTTTTGGATGCCTTCAGGAGGCAGTTTGTTCCAGATACGGCGCAGCGTAGACTGCAGGCCGAGTTTTTGGGATTGAGCCAGGGGAGTCTCTCAGTGGACGAGTACGAGACTAGATTTTTGGTCCTGGGGAGGTATGATCCCGATACCATGTACAGCGAGACTAGGAAGGTCCGCAGGTTTGTCGATGGATTGAGACCGGTGTTGCGGTCTAGGTTGGTACCATTGGATATTGGTACGTATGATGAGGCAGTGCGCAAGGCACTACTTTGCAAGCAGGACTACGAGAGGAATGCCTTTGAGTTTGGGAAGTTTAGTCAGAGCCGAGATAAAGAGAGGAAGAGGCTGGCTAGAGATAGAGGTTTCAGTTATGGAGGAGGGAGGAGACTCTTCGGTAAGGGACCACAGATAGAGGAGGTACGAAAGCGACCAGTTAGACCTCCTACATACCCGGCCATAGCTCCGACGAAGGGCATTGTGATTGGAGGACAGAGGCCTACTACAGATTAGTGCAATAGATGTGGTAGACATCATGGTGGTAGACCTTGTCCGTTGAGCCCTATTGTGTGTTTTCGATGTGGGAAACAGGGGCACATTGCTAGAGCTTGCATAGAGACATTTGAGACTACCCCACAGAATGGCAGGGAGCCTGATAGAGCTCTAGTTGGTACGCCTGCTTAGAGGGGGAGAGCGACGGCAGAGGAGAAGGGGAAGCAGGTGATGGGTCGAGGGCAAGTACATGCCTTGGACCAGGACACAGCTGATGCTTCTACGGATGTGATTAGAGGTAACATCCTGATTTATGATTTAAAAGTATATGTTTTAATTGATCTGGTGCCACACATTCATTTCTATCGCCTTCATTTGCATGTAAGTTAGCAAAGCATGTAGAGCGTACTCCTTTAAAGATGATGATGTTGATTAGTACGCCTATGGATTCCAGTCAGCTAGTTGAACATGTGTATAATGATTGCAAGTTAAGAGTAGGGGAAAAGGATATGACGGCCAATCTAATCTTGTTAAGTATGAGCAATTTTGATGTAATTTTAGGAATGGATTGGTTATCTGCAAATCATATTGTTTTAGATTGTTATGCTAAGATAGTTATGTTCCCTAACCCTACGAACTATGTTGTAAAGTTAGATGTGAAGAAATGAAAGTAACAGATACGTTGTTAATAAATAAAACATTATGCTGACTGAGAAATCAATATCTTAAATGTTTCATTGCGTACGAGGTGGATACAGATAAGGTACATCAGGAGTTGGTAGATATTCCTGTGGTCAGTGAGTACCCAGATGTTTTCCCGGATGAGTTGCCAGGGTTACCACCAGACAGAGAGATGGAGTTCTGTATAGATTTGGTGCTTGGTACTGAGCCTATTTCGAGACCACCATATCGCATGGCCTTAGTTGAGCTGGAGGAGCTCAAAGACAGTTGCAGGAGTTGTTGGATAGGAGGTTCATCAGACCAAGTGTTTCATCGTAGGGAGCACCGATTTTGTTCATGAGGAAGAAGGATGGAAGCCTTCGATTGTGTATAGACTACAGATTATTGAATAAGGCTACCATCAAGAATAGGTATCCCCTTCTACGTATTGACGACTTACTGGATCAGCTTCGGGGAGCGTAGGTCTTTTCTAAGATTGATCTGAGGTTTAGGTATCATCAGTTGAGAGTTCGGAGTGGAGATGTACCCAAGACGACATTTAAGACCCGATATGGCCACTATGAGTTCTTAGTTATGCCATTCAGACTGACAAATGCTTCCACAGCTTTCATGGCTCTGATGAACGATGTGTTCAAGCCATATTAGAATCAGTTTGTTATCGTTTTCATCGATGACATATTAGTATATTTGAGATCCGAGGAGGAGCATGAGCAGCACCTCAAGATTGTATTGCAGACTCTATGAGGGCAGCAGTTGTATGTTAAACTCAGCAAGTGTGATTTTTAGTTGACAGAGATCTCGTTTTTAGGACATGTAGTGTCGAAGGATGGTGTATCAGTAGATCCATCCAAGATGGAGGCTGTAGTTCAGTGGGAACAGCCGAGGACAGTTATCGAGATCAGGAGTTTTTTGGGTTTAGCAGGGTACTATTGGAGATTCGTTGAGGGATTTTCGAAGTTGGCTGCTCCATTGACGCGTCTCACTCGGAAGAGTGTTGCATTCATGTGGGACGAGGATTGTGAGAGCAGTTTTCAAGAGCTGAAGAGTCGATTGACCATCGCTCAGATTCTCTCTATTCCTACCAGCTCAGGAGGATTTTTAGTATATACCAATGCTTCGTATTAGGGACTGGGCTGTGTGTTGATGCAGGATGGGAGGGTAGTTGCTTATGGATCCAGACAGCTGAAGGACCATTAGAAGAAATATCTGACCCACGATTTGGAGCTGGCAGCAGTAGTGTTTGTGTTGAAGGTATAGTGCCACTACTTGTATGGCGAGAAGTTTCAGATATTTATCGACCACAAGAGCCTTAAGTACCTGTTCTCACAAAAGGAGCTGAACATGAGACAGAGAAGATGGCTAGAGCTTCTGAAGGATTATGATTGTGAGATGCTTTATTATCCGGGTAAGGCTAATGTTGTAGTAGATGCTTTGAGTAGGAAGAGCCTTGGGATGGTATCGTATATGATGGTCAAGGAGCATAAGTTGCTAGAGCAGTTTGCTAGCCTCAATTTGGGAGTTGTGCCTTCGGACATGGATGCAGGTTGTATGATTGCGAGTCTACGCTTAGAGCCAGATCTATTGGATAGGATCAGACAGGCTCAGCAGACTGATCCGTATTGCATCGATGTAATGGGTCAGATGCAGAGGGGCACAGTGACTGATTTTGAGTTGAGTTTTTATGGACTACTGAGGTTCAGAGGTAGACCGTGTATTCCTGAGGACCTAGAGCTCAGGAGATTAATTTTGTCAGAAGCTCATTCATCGAGGTACACGTTGCATTCGGGGAGTGGCAAGATGTATCAGAACCTCCGGAAGGTGTATTGGTGGTCGGGTATAAAGAAAGATGTGGCAGATTTTGTGGCGAGATGTCTTGTATGTCAGCAGGTGAAGGTAGAGCATCAGAGACCTACTGGGTTATTGCAGCCTCTACCTATACCGACATGGAAATGGGAGCATATCACCATTGATTTCGTGATGGGTTTACTGAGGACCTGGAGGAATCACGATGCTATATGGGTGATCATTGATAGACTGACGAAGTCAGCCCACTTCCTAGCTATGTGAGCTACCGATACTCTGAGTACGTTGGTAGGGTTGTATGTACGCGAGGTAGTGAGGTTACACGGTGTACCAGTGAGCATAGTCTCTGATAGGGATTCCCGCCACTTCCCACTTTTAGGAATATTTTCAAGAAGTCATGGGAACCCAGTTGAGTTTGAACATAGCTTTCCATCCTCAGACAGATGGTCAGTCAGAGAGGACTATACAGACTCTGGAGGATATGTTGAGAGCATGTGTACTAGACTTTCGAGGCTCTTGGGATGATCACTTGCCTCTAGCTGAGTTCGCTTACAATAACAGTCATCATTCGCGTATCGGGATGGCACCGTATGAGGCCTTGTATGGTCATAGATGTCGTTCCCCTATTGGGTGGGAAGAAGTGGGTGACCGAAAGCTTTTTGCTCCTGATTTGGTTACACAGGCTTCTAAGGATGTCCGGTTGATAGTTGAGAGATTGAGGATAGCTCAGAGTCGACGGAAGAGTTATGCTGACAGGAGACGTAGGCCACTTGAGTTCGCAGTTGGTGAGTCAGTGTTTCTAAAGGTTTCTCCTTCCAAGGGTATAGCGAGGTTTGGGAAGAGGGGTAAGCTAAGTCCTCGCTACATTGGACCCTTTGAGATACTTGATCGAGTGGGAGATAAGGCCTATAGGTTGGCATTGCCACCAAATTTGTCAGGTGTGCATAACGTTTTTCACATTTCGATGCTTCAGAAGTATCACCCAAATCCAACGCATGTGATTAGTTATGAGCCGTTGGAGCTAAGTGAGGACATGTCATATGTTGAGAGGCCGATTCAGATACTAGATTGGAAGGAGAAGGTTTTGAGGTCGAAGACTATCAGGTTAGTGAAGGTTTTATGGCAGCATCACACTTCCGAGAAGGCTACTTGGGAGTTAGAGAGCTTGATGCGAGAGAAGCACCCCCAGTTGTTTGATGACTGATTTAGTTCTAATTTGGAGGACCAAATTCTTTTGGTTGGGGAGGATTGTCAGACCCGTGTTTTCGATTTTGTATGTAGCTTGTTCCTTATGATTCCTATCTGTATGAACACTTTATTTTCATAGTTGAATCATAAGAAGAGTATTTACTAACATGTAATCGACCATTAAAGAATAAAAATGCATGTATGCTACATAATAGCGAGATAAGGGTTAAATTGGTTCCGAACAAGTGCATGGGTAAAACGGTTAAAAAACTAAAATTCGGTATAAATTCTATAAGAAAATTTCATTAAAAATATGTAATTGAGAAATCTTGATCAAAAACGAGGAAAATATTGAATTTCAAGTCCAATTGATCAATATATGAATTTATTGGAAATTATCAGAATTTTCACCTCGAAAAACTATCCCGAAAATATTATAAAAATATACCGAAAAGACAAAATAAGACTGATAAATTCATTTATGGATTAAATGAATTAAATAGGATTTTTTTAGATATTTTGAGATTTTTTATAATATTTTAATGATTAAAATAATAATAAAATCAATTATAAATAATAAAAGAAAAAAATATTAGAAACTGAAAACTAAAGAGGAACCTGCGCGAAAGGAGCGAAGAAGCCAAACCCAAGAAGAATTCACCGACGAACCACCACCGGCAGCTAGGAACCCCAGGCGAGGGCCGACGAAGGTAGCCGACCATCGTGCGACCCACCAGCAACCGGTGACGCGCCCCACCAACGTCGAAATCCGACGGATCGAGGGAGAGAAGCCGCGGAGAGGAGAAGCAAATCCGGTGGCCACCGGCATGAGTTGGCCCCGATTGAGGCCAGCTGAACGTTCCCCAGCCAAAGATGCGCCGAACGGCGGCAGCGGTACACCGGGAACTGGCCGAACGACGTCGGAACGGTAAAAAGGGACTGAACCGGTCGGTGGTTTAGTGAGACAGTGAACTGTGCTGAACCGGATCGGATCGGTTCAGCCAAGGAGGAAAGAGGGAAAGGAGAAAAAAAAGGAAGAAAAAGAGAAAAAGGAAAAAAAGGAAGATTTTCAGGGATACATCGGACTTCGGGTAAGTTGGTAGGAGGTCAAAAGTGACCGATTTGATTTTCGAAAAAATTATTTAAATTATATTTGATCGAAAATTAACCCGAAATTAAATAAACAAATTGTGCAGTTCGACGATAACTTTCAAATGTGAGCCGATCGAACACCGATTTACGCACCATTGCATAATTTCTGGTAAGTAAAGCTCATTTACGACAATAATATGATTATTGCGCAATTTGAATTTAGTTTGCGGATTTCGGATTAATTTCCATATAAAATAAATTATATCTGAATTTTTTAATCAACTGTCGTAAATGATATACGGGCTATCCAAAGAGTTTGGAACAAAGCCCAATGGGTATTGATAGGTCCAATGAGCCAATAGACCCTGATGAAGGGAATTAATAAGTGGAAAACAGGCTTAAGACAGAGTTAGGCCCAATTAAAGTGTTTAAGGCCCAATAAGAGTAAACGAGCCCATTTAAGTGAAATAGACTGTATTAAATGTGTAATACAGTAGGAAAAGTATAATTAACCCAGTGAATGGTTAAATGCAGCTCCGGAGTCATATTGAGAGTTGACCGGACTGCGAGATTTGAGCAGTATAGAGGAAGTGAGGTCACGCGACGTGATCCGAGGTAAGGGACTATTGTAAGTAGTTAGAGATATCTGTGCGTATTTTCGTCTGCTTTTACATTCACTGAAATTGTCTGAGGGTCAGAGAAAATCAATAATATTTATCGGGACTCGATATGGGTAAATTACGATTTTGCCCCTAGTTAGGCAAAAAGTCAACTTTTGAGAAAAAGTTGTAAAAAGAATGGAAACCACTATTTTGAGTGTTTTACTACTGTGTAGCAGAAGAGAAGGTAGATGGGCTAATGTTTTAAGGTTGATGTAGACTAAGCACACTTTATAGTGCTGATTTTCATGTTTTGAAACATCCCTATTTTTAAAGAGCCATCTACCGAATTATGTGGAAACAATCCTGCTGGAGCACAGTTCGCACTTGATTTCAGATGTTTTTCACATACATTAGTGCTAGAGTGAGACTCGCACTACATTTATTTAACATGCATGATAGAGTACTGGAGCATTGCTCGTACTCAGTTTTATGTGATTTGTGCATGGTAGAGTGCTGGAGCTATAGCTCATACTCGAGTTTTACATGAGATGCATGACAGAGTGCTGGAGCGTTGCTCGTACTTGATTTAAAATGAGAACTACGCATAACTTAATACTGGAGGTTTACTTGCACTAGTATTTGATGTTTTGACATGCATATACAGTGTTTAGAGGTGGAGCGTTGACTATGAGTCACACTTAAGACACGTATTGTAGTTTTTACGTGATATATAGACATGTTAGAAAAATCGTGATGATTTTCTCGTGTAGACTGAGTGTCGCACTGGTTGCATGTGGATTTAGAGACATGGCATTGATTATTCCGTGGTATGAGGGCTAAGACCTATGGCAGGCACCCCGACCATGCGGCAGGGTCCACGGCTGTACGCTGTACCGTGCGTGTGGCATGGAGTACACTGTACCGTGTGTTGTTGTGGAGTTATGGAGGAGAGTTATTGATAGCTGGCGGTTGTGATGGACTGAGCCCCCCAGCCGTTACAACACTGATAACCCACACATCGAGTACTGTGTTGCCTGGGATTTCACACGTTTGGATATGGCCATAGTCCAGAAGATATTGCATTTAGCCACTGAGTCTCGCATGATATATCACATGTATTTATGATACGGGTAGACCTAAGGGATCGGTCGAAACCCGATTGTTGTATTGTGTTGTGAAATGTCATATTTACTGTGTTTTGAATGTAAATGACATATTTTATATAAAGACATTCCGAAATGATAAATATACACTATTTTGCATGAATGCCTATGATTTATAACTCAGCATGTGTTTAGTACATGAGATTTTAAATCTGTACTATTATTATATATATTTTGAAACATGCTTTTGAATTGAGAGAAAGAAAGGCAAATCAATATTTTCACTAGATAGTATGGATGTCTACTTGCTTGCCTGATTTCCTTACTGAGCCAGATAGCTCACCCCTTTCATTTTTCCCCTTCTCTACAGATCATCGTCAGTAGATTGAGTCGGCTGAGGTATAGCATTCCTTTTGACCGCTGTCATTCCCCATCTAGCGAAAGGTATACACGATGCGTACTCTTTTGTATCTGAACAATGTATAAACAAAGTGATGTACACGTTTTAATATTGGGGATGTAATTATATTGAAGTATATGAATTTACTTATAAGAAAAGTGTATGTACAATCAATAAATATTTATAATGACATGTATGTGTGATACGGAAAAGAATAGTAAGGTATGTATGGATGAGAAGACTAATGCCTAATCACAGCCCAACTGTTGAGGAGAGAAAGGTAAGAAAAAAGCGTTAAATTTATTGTGATTTTTGGTAAGTCACGGAAGGAGGTCGTGACACAACATGCAAGCTTGGTTGACCACAACACATAAAACAGTAATTAAAGTTTCAATCCAACACAAGTAGCGTCCAAAATCAGAAATAAATTTGCATTTTGTTGTTTACCTTCACTTAGTTTTGCAATCCAGTCAATAGCACTACGTGGGTTAGCTCAAGCTAAATAATTTACTAATTAATAAAAATTAAACAACTTCTGCGAGATGATACTAGCGAAACTTTACTTAACCCACTTACCTGAATGCTTAGCAATTTATCTTCCTTAAGCTTCTAAATCAAGTTCAACCTCTACATCGCTCCAAATTCACTATAAATCAATTCTTAACCCTTCAAGACATGTTCTCATTTTGCTTAATAACTTACTGAAGGATATATCTTACAACCAAGATTATTTAAGTACATTCCTACTTCATATATGTCAACTTGTCCTCATTATTCGAATAATAATATATTATATTATTACATAGGTGTGTATATATAAATATTCATGTGTACATATATATATATATAGACACACACACACACACACGTACATAGATCACTTCTTAACCGATGTCTTTTCTCTCTTTCTTGAAAAATTTTCCTTAGCCAAAGTCGTATCACTTTTTCACCTCAAACTTGCCCTATTATGTCCTACATATTGTACATATAAAATACATATTTACCATTATCAATTTCTTAAATCTCCTTAAGCACCTTAAGAGATTAATTTCCATGATTTATACTCATTTAGGAATAGTAATAACTCATATAATTTACTTACCTGATACTTCCATTTACACATTATGGTATAAACTATCAATTATATATCTTACTTATATTCTTTGGATTATTTTATGTAATAGTCTTAATTAATTATTGTATGTCATCCTCCATAATAAGTACATGTTAATCTTGGATACCACATTATGATGTACGTTACTCAACCATAGAGTACAAAAAACACTCATCATTCTCATCATATAATTTCAATTAAGGTTCACAGTATAATTCTAGTTCAGAATTACATAACTATCTTACTAACTCCTATGCTCTGTGCTTGTGTGTCGAACCTAGCCACATGTCGTGTTTGTCGCCTTTGGTTTGTGCTACAAGTTTATACGTAGCTAAGCCTTACCAAGCACACTTAAACTATTTCTACAAATTAAACACACATATTCACTTAGAAAATAATTATCATCATATAAAATTTCTCAAAAATTATAAACTTTTCTTTAAATATTTCTTTACCCATTTTCTACTAAAAATCCCACAATATCACGTTAAAGGCCACGGTTCAGCTCCAAATCAGTCTTTAAGTAGCACCCAACAACCCTTAAAATAGCACCAAGGTCTATAGCCTTCTTTAATCCTTAAATGTGAGGCTGAGAGCCCATGTGAATGCCTTGTTAGAGCTACATTTAACTAGCTTCAACCCGTATGAAAAATGTGTTGTTTAGCCCTAGTTACAGTCACACACACCCCTATTTCTAGGCCATAATTGCTATTAGTCTTAAGCTCCCAAATATCCTTAAACAACCAATTAAATCTTCTCATTCAAGTTACATTTCCAACCTTATTTCCGTCTCTTACTCATCTTCTTTAATAACCTAATTCAGCCAGTAACTAGCCTTATTTCAATTCGCCCTGCACCCATCTGTTTCGGCCAATACTGTCACGCCCCAGAAACGCCAAAAATAGGGCTAATTTAAGAACTTTTTATTTCCATCAACACACATTTATGGGTGCATTCCTGTGCAGTGTCAAACATCTTCATGCATATCATATACATTACTCAATCTCAAGTTAATTAATCCTAATACATCCCATACAATGTTGTACATCAAGTGTCTATAATTACACTATTTGTCTGGGTATATGAAAAGATAAATGATACCTCGAAATACAATATATGGCCTGGAGCTTAAGTCCTCCACTAGCCACTACTCCGTACACCGCAGGGAAACCCCTTTCACTTGAAGAAATCTGGGGGAAAGAAAACATGGTGAGCTTCTAAATTGCTCAGTAAGGGGGTAAGGGACTCATTATTAATTTAATGATTTACACATACAATCATTTATTTCACTGTTGAAAACTCAATAAAAAATGTAGCATGAACTCATTAAAACACCATGTAAAACACAAAAGTACACACTCAGTACAAATCACAGTTACAAGCATGTAGAAATCAAGATGCGATAATGGCTTTTCTCTTTAAAACGTGATGAAAATTACCGCAATAGTAATACACGTGGCACAACCACAAATTAGGATTCTCACGTGGCACAACCACCAAATATATATGGCACAGCCATAGATTAAGATTCTCATGTGGCACAGCCACAGATTAGGATTCTCACGTGGCACAACCACCAATTATACGTGGCACAACCACCAATTATACGTGGCACAACCACAGATTAGGATTCTCATGTTACCAGAACGGAGGAATATCGGACTTACATGCTAATAGAGCAATGTCCGGTGTGTATTCAAAATGACACACTTAAGTCTCAGTCATAGCCATTATCATAAAAATTGTTTTGCCTTCACGTAAAGCTCAAAGATGGTTTTCTATAATAAAACTCATTTCAAACCGCTTTGTACTCAACACAAAACCTGTTAAAACCGAGCTTCAATCGGTAAAACCACGCACACATTTTCTCAAATCTCAGTACACCTTAACGTAGAGCCCAAAACACTCTTCTCATTTTAAACACAAAATGGTTATAAAATATTTTCACGTATAGTTTACAACTCATAAAGGTTGGGCCCCAACCGGCTATAAAATCGTGTGCATTTTTCAATCACAACACATAAGACATATTTGTTTTCTCAGTTGAAAATCATGCTACAATGTTATCACAAAACACATACACAAATGAGTTTAGTTTTTTTCCCTTACCTCTTTGCACCTCGTATAGTGCAATCGTTCCCCCGTATCACAGACTAGCCTCGCATTCCACTCTGGAACTCCCGAGCTGTCTAAACGATGTTAAAAACATCAATATATCGACTCAATTTCACTATCGAGCATATCTTTGCTCATATTTCCATAAATCTCTCAATCATCCTATTTTGCTCATAACCCTATCACAACTAACATTCTCGTATACAACATTTCAACATTCTACATCTCTCATACCATATTCTACGCTAACTTCGCCACATTGCCTCAGTTTCCAATTTATAGTCAAAATCCCAAAATTTCCAAAAATTGCTTAATCTCATATTTTCTCCAACTGCATCATAGTTTCATCAATCTCTAACCATCTCCTAGCTATTTTAGCACAATGCCCATGTTTACAATCATCAAAAATCACTTCAAAAATTAAAGAGCAAAGTTTAGAAAATTACCCAAACTTGTGGAGTGCTCAACTCACACCTCGATTCGATTCGTCTTTCGATTTCTAAGTATGTTGTTCTCCTTTGGGTGGGTAACAACTTTCCTTCTTGCAACAACTCTTGATTTGGAAGAAAATTGGTGTTTTGGAGGGAGAGAAAGCTAGGGTTTGAAAATGGCGATTTTGGGGAGAGAGAGATTGATTTCCAGGAAAAACAAAGGGGTCTTTATATAGACTGAGGGTAGGAGATCGATCTGGCTCTTAATGAGATCGATCTGCATTTGAATTTAGGGACAATTTGGGGTAATTTTATGCCTAGGAGATCGATCTGTCAAGGGGTAAGATCGATCTCTTTATTACAGAATCATAAGGAGATCGATCTTCTTCCATTGGAGATCGATCTGCTCGCCTAAATTCCTCATTCCTTGTCATTTTTAGCCCACCAGATCGATCTTCCTTCTCTAAGATCAATCTGACCTCATAGTTTTACACTATGGTTAAACACTTAACATATAAATCTCCAAATATAATTTCCACAATTCACTAGTTTGATTATTTCTCATTCGTTACTTATACATTTCACTCAGCTTAATAAATTACACTTCAAGTTCATATTACATAATTAAAATATGTCTAAAATTCTCAGATCTCACATCCTCCCCACCTTAAAAGGAATTTGGTCCTCCAAATTCAACTCAACTCGTCAAATAGATGGGGGTATTTCTCCTTCATAAGACTTTCTAATTCCCATGTTGCTTCTTCCATTGAGTGATGTTTCCATAAAACTTTCACTAATGGGATGCTCTTGGTTTTAAGCACCTTCTCCTTTCTATCGAGAATCTGGACGGGTTCCTCAGTGTAGCTCATGTCCTCTTGTATGTCAATCTCGTCATACATGACATGAGAAGGGTCCGGGTGGTACTTCCTTAACATAGACACATGAAAAACATTATGTATTTCGAACATCCGCGGGGGTAATGCCAATCTGTAGGCTACCTCTCCCACTTTCTCAAGAATCTCGAATGGTCCTATGTATAGAGGACTCAATTTTACTTTCTTTTTGAATTGCATGATACCCTTACTCGGTGATATCTTCAAAAATACTGCATCACCAACATCAAACTCGAGTGGCCGTCTACGCATATCAGCGTAGCTTTTTTGTCTACTCTGTGCAGCCCGTAATCTCTCACATATGAGTTTCACACTCTCCACAGCTTGTTCAACAAGTTCAGGAGCATTTATCTTTCTATCACATACCTCTTCCCAAGCTACAGGGGATCTACATCTCCTACCATATAGAGCCTCAAAAGGTGCCATTCCAATACTTGCATGATAGCTATTATTGTATGCAAACTCTGCTAGGCAGGTGATCATCCCATGATCCCTTAAAATCAATCGTACACGCCCTCAACATATCCTCCAAGGTCTGAATAGTCCTCTCTGACTGACCATCTGTTTGAGGATGATAGGCGGTACTAAAACTCAATCGAGATCCCATGGACTCCTGAAATTGGGTCCAAAATCTGGAAGTAAATCGAGAATCTCTATCAGAAGTATTACTCACTGGAGCCCCATGTAATCTAGCTATCTCATTGACATATAACTCAGCTAAGGCATCCACAGTATCTGTGCTCTTGATGGCAAGGAAGTGGGCACTCTTGGTCAGTCTATCCACTATGACCCATATTGCATCACGACCCCTTCGGGTCCTCGGTAAACCCATAATAAAGTCCATGGTGACATGCTCCCATTTCCATGTAGGTACAAGTAAAGGCTGTAGTACTCCTCCGGGCTTCTTATGCTCAACTTTCACTTGCTGGCATACTAAACATCTAGCCACATACTCTGCCATGTCTCACTTCATACCACTCCACCAGTACACCTTTCTCAAATCTCGGTACATCTTAGTACTCCCTGGGTGCATGGTGTATTGCGAGCAGTGGGATTCTCTCAGTATTTGTCTTTTCAGAGTATCATCGTCCGGTACACAAATTCGTCCTCTGAATCTCAACAATCTATCTTCACTGATTGTAAGATCCGACTGCGAAGTCTGTCCAGCTTGGCTAACCATATTTATCAACCTCTGATCACTGCGCTGCCCAGTTCTAATCTGATCCATGATCCTGGGCTCTATTCGCAAGCTAACCAAGAAACCAATCTCTATCTCTTTAACTCTAATCCGGAGTTCGGTGAACTGCTCTAACAAATCCCATTCCCTGATCATCATAGCAGATATCATACTCTTCCTGCTCAGAGCATCAGCAACTACATTCGCCTTACCCGAATGATATAGAATCTCGTAGTCATAATCCTTAAGGAGTTTCATCCAATTCCTTTGTCTCATGTTTAACTCCTTCTGATCAAAGAGATACCTCAAACTCTTGTGATCAGTGAAGATCTGGAATCTTTCCCTATATAAGTAGTGTCGCCAGACCTTCAAGGCAAATACCACAGCGGCTAACTCCAAATCATGCCTGGAGTAATTCCGCTCATGGTCTTTCAACTGTCGCGATCCATATGCGACCACCCTTCCGTGCTGCTTGAGTACACACCCCAATCCTTGATGGGATGCAATCCTCCTGATCCCCCAGGAATAGTTAACACAGGTGCCGCTGTCAATCTCCTCTTCAATTCCTGAAAATTGAGCTCACACTGATCAGTCCATATAAACGGAGTCTCCTTACGCGTGAGCTTAGTCAAAGGAGCGGTAATCCTGGAAAATCTTTCCACAAATCTTCTGTAATACCCTGCTAAACCAAGGAAACTTCGTACCTCTGTAACTGTCCTCGGGCTTTCCCAATTAAGCACAGCCTATACTTTACTTGGATCCATTGATACCCCTTCCTCTAAGACTATATGACGAAGGAAAGCTATCTGATTCAGCCAAAACTCTCACTTACTAAGCTTTCCATATAATTGCTTATCTCGGAGTATCTGAAGTACTAACCACAAATGCTGTGCATGCTCCTCATACGACCGAGAGTATACCAGGATATCATCAATAAAGACTATCACAAACTTATCTAGATAGTCTCTGAACACCTCGTTCATTAATCTCATAAAGGCTGCAGGGGCATTCGTCAATCCAAAGGACATCACTAGAAATTCATAATGGCCATACCTTGTCCTGAAGGCCATCTTCGGAATATCTTCTTCTTTAATCCTCAATTGGTGATAGCCCGATCTCAAATCAATCTTAGAAAAGATCGAAGCCCCTCTCAGCTGATCCAGTAGATCATCAATCCTGCGCAATGGGTATTTATTCTTCACCGTGGCTTTATTTAATAATCGGTAGTCTACGCATAACCTGAGACTACCATCCTTCTTCTTAACAAATAAAACTGGTGCTCCCCACGGTGAGACACTGGGTTTAATAAACCTTTGATCTAATAACTTCTATAGTTGTTTCTTCAATTCCTCAAGTTCCACTAATGCCATCCTGTATGGAGGTCTAGAGATCGGCTGAGTATCTGGTACCAAATCAATGGTAAACTCCAGTTCTCTTTCTGGTGGTAAACCTGGTAACTCATTTGGGAAAACATTCAAAAATTCACACACCACAGGTATATCCTCAATCCTCGGATGTTTTCGATCATCATCTGAGATGAGTGTTTCATAACCTTCACATGAACAATCATATTTAATACTCTCTAAAATAATATTAAAAATCTCAAATTGTTTACAAAATTCCATATGTCTATTTACTCAATATTTCAAACGTACACTGTAAGGTTCAGGTAGGGAGAAAGTTACAATCTTAGTGTAGCAGTCTAAACTCACTCGATTGGTTGCCAACCAATCAATCCCCAGAATTACATCAAACCCATGTACATTCAACATGATTAGATCTGTTAACATCACTCTATCTCCCACCTTTATTTCACATCCTCTACATATTAACTCAATTCTCTGGGATTCACGCATAGGGGTATTTACATGTAGTATATATTCTAGAGGTTCAAACTTCAAGTTTAATCTACATGCAAAATGCTCAGAAATGAACAAATGCGTGGATCCTGGATCAATTAACACATGAGCCTTATAATCACAGACAGGGAGTGTACCTCTTATAGTTTCTGCAGAAATGTCTGCGGTCTCCTTATCTAGGGCAAACACGCGTCCCTGTGTAACAGGCTTCTTCCCCTTCTCTGCAGCAGTGGCCCGTCTCTATGGATTCACTCTCTGAGGCTGTTATCTTGTGGGCTCCAGAACATGTGGTTTCTGAGGTTGAGGGCAGTCTTTTACCATGTGACCCATGTCTCCACATCTAAAACATCCCTGGATCAACCCAGTACAACTTCCCTCATGCACTTGGCCACAATTTATGCAAACCCTTATCTCAGGCCTGACATCTCGAGGGGTCTCCCTAATGTTAGGATAAACTCTGGGTCTCTCTAATCTGCCCTTTTACACCTCAATCCTTCCTCTTCTGAAGGAACCTCTCCGAGCGTCCGTTT
This sequence comes from Firmiana major, assembly GCA_033439115.1. Lineage (NCBI taxonomy): Eukaryota > Viridiplantae > Streptophyta > Magnoliopsida > Malvales > Malvaceae > Firmiana > Firmiana major. The sequence goes on from CM065907.1 coordinate 14,082,477, forward strand.
GGAAAATCACTGGCATCTTGCCCTTATCTCTATTCACCGCTCTGAGCTTGTTTTGAGATTTTACCATTTCGATTCCCCTCTCAATCTCTTGTGCTCGTCTCAAAGCATCTCCAAACTCAGTAATACATAGTCCTATCAATCTATCTCTGATGATGGGTTTCAATCCATATACAAATCTCTCAGTACAGAGCTCTTCGTTCTTAAAGGTCTGTGGGTCATATCTCAATAGCGCGGTGAACTGGCTCTCATAGTCATCCACATACATATCACCCTATACCAAACTCAAAAACTCGGCCTGCTTCTTTCTCTGGGCAGCTCATGGTACATATTGGGTTCTAAAGGCTGTCTGAAACTCTTCCCAACCAATCACATCCTAGCGAGACATCAGAATACCCTGGGTAGTACCCCACCAATCTCGAGCTCTCCCTTTCAACATATAGGCACTCATACTGACCCTCTCAGTATCTGTGCACCCCAAATAGTCAAATATAACTCGCAACTTCGTGAGCCATTCCTCAGCCTCTGTAGGATCCTTCTTTCCCCTAAATGCAAGTGGATTCATTTTCAAAAAGTCCTTCAGTCGGACCATACTTCTGTCATCAAGCTGAGTGACAGGAGGTACTGGGTCCATCTGTACTGGGGGTACGGGAGGTCCTTGTGGTGGTGCAGGAGTAGTACCCGAGGTATTAATTCCAAAGTGTTGTGCGAATAGTGCTGCCATCTGCTCAAAACCTTGCCTCACATCGGTCTCAATCCGGTTAAATCGAGAGTTAGGACTCTCTGGTTGTGGGGCAGGTGGCGGAGGGGACTCTGCCTGCCTCCTCGAATGACCTCGTCGTCTACTCATTCTCAATCTCAACTCGTTTCCTGCGCGTACATATCAAACATGATTGAAATCTCAATCCTCAAATTCAGTTCATGACTAGACTATTACAGACACTTGGGATGTATTCTATTTCACTTAACTGACACTGACAGTACTAGACACCCTAAGCTTCGATACCAAGAAAACTCTGTCACGCCCCAGAAACGCGAAAAATAGGGCTAATTTAAAAACTTTTTATTTCCATCAACACACATTTATGGGTGCATTCCTGTGCAGTGTCAAACATCTTCATGCATATCATATACATTACTCAATCTCAAGTTAATTAATCATAATACATCTCATACAATGTTATACATCAAGTGTCTGTAATTACACTATTGTCTGGGTACATGAAAAGATAAATGATACCTCGAAATACAATATATGGCCTGGAGCTCAAGTCCTCCACTGGCCACTACTCCGTACGCCGCAGGGAAACCCTTTTCACTTGAAGAAATCTGGGGGAAAGAAAACATGGTGAGCTTCTAAATCGCTCAGTAAGGGGGTAAGGGACTCATTATTAATTTAATGATTTACACACACAATCATTTATTTCATAGTTGAAAACTCAATAGAAAATGTAGCATGAACTCATTAAAACACCATGTAAAACACGAAAGTACACACTCAGTACAAATCACAGTTACAAGCATGTAGAAATCAAGATGCGATAATGGCTTTTCTCTTTAAAACGTGATGAAAATTACCGCAATAGTAATACACGTGGCACAGCCACCAAATACACGTGATACAACCACAAATTAGGCTTCTCACGTGGCACAGCCACCAAATATATGTGGCACAGCCATAGATTAGGATTCTCATGTGGCACAGCCACAGATTAGGATTCTCACGTGGCACAGCCACCAATTATACGTGGCACAGCCACATATTAGGATTCTCATGTTACCAGAACGGAGGAATATCGGACTTACATGCTAATAGAGCAATGTCCGGTGTGTATTCAAAATGACACACTTAAGTCTCAGTCATAGCCATTATCATAAAAATCGTTTTGCCTTCACGTAAAGCTCAAAGGTGGTATTCTATAATAAAACTCATTTCAAACCACTTTGTACTCAACACAAAACCTGTTAAAATCGAGCTTTAACCGGTAAAACCACGCACACATTTTCTCAAATCTCAGTACGCCTTAACGTAGAGCCTAAAACACTCTTCTCATTTTAAACACAAAATGGTTATAAAATATTTTCACGTATAGTTTACAACTCATAAAGGTTGGGCCCCAACCAGCTATAAAATCGTGTGCATTTTTCATTCACAACACGTAAGACATGCTTGTTTTCTCAGTTGAAAATCATGCTACAATGTTATCACAAAACACATACACAAATGAGTTTAGTTTTTTTCCCTTACCTCTTTGCACCTCGTATAGTGCAATCGTTCCCCCGTATCACAGACTAGCCTCTCATTCCACTCCGAAACTCCCGAGCTGTCCAAACGATGTTAAAAACATCAATATATCGACTCAATTTCACTATCGAGCATATCTTTGCTCATATTTCCATAAATCTCTCAATCATCCTATTTTACTCATAACCCTATCACAACTAACATTCTCGTCTACAACATTTCAACATTCTGCATCTCTCATACCATATTCTACGCTAACTTCGCCACATTGCCTCAATTTCCAATTTATAGTCAAAATCCCACAATTTTCAAAAATTGCTTAATCTCATATTTTCTCCAACTGCATCACAGTTTCATCAATCTCTAACCATCTCCTAGCTATTTTAGCACAATGCCCTTGTTTACAATCTTCAAAAATCAAAGAGCAAAGTTTAGAAAATTACCCAAACTTGTGGAGTGCTCAACTCACACCTCGATTTGATTCGTCTTTCGATTTCTAAGTATGTTGTTCTCCTTTGGGTGGGTAACAACTTTCCTTCTTGCAACAACTCTTGATTTGGATGAAAATTGGTGTTTTGGAGGGAGAGAAAGCTAGGGTTCGAAAATGGCGATTTTGGGGAGAGAGAGATTGATTTCTAGGAAAAACAAAGGGGTCTTTATATAGACTGAGGGTAGGAGATCGATCTGGCTCTTGATGAGATCGATCTGCATTTGAATTTAGGGACGATTTGGGATAATTTTATGCATAGGAGATCGATCTGTCAAGGGGTAAGATCGATCTCTTCATTACAGAATCATAAAGAGATCGATCTTCTTCCATTGGAGATCGATTTGCTCGCCTAAATTCCTCTTTCCTTTTCATTTTTAGCCCACCAGATCGATCTTCCTTCTCTAAGATCAATCTGACCTCATAGTTTTACACTTTGGTTAAACACTTAACATATAAATCTCCAAATATAATTTTCACAATTCACTAGTTTGATTATTTCTCATTCGTTACTTATACTTTTCACTCAACTTAATAAATTACACTTCAAGTTCATATTACATAATTAAAATATTTCTAAAATTCTCAGATCTCACAAATACCCAAGCCTGATCAGCCCCTCCTTTTAGCTTGTGTTAAGTAGTTTAAAATGTAAATTTTGAAAATTAAGTTTAAGATGCCAAAAGTTATGTCTGATAAATATTGAATAGACATATTTTGTTAGAAAGTTATAGTCCCAATAAATATATTTAGTTCAAAAGTGATAACGTATTTGAAAAAGTATCTTTTAGGCAATTGAAGAGGTATTTTTGGGCAAAAGTGATAACTTATTTGAAAATGTATCGTTTAGGCATTGAAAAGATATCTTTTGGGCATTTGAAAAGGTATCTTTTGAGCAAGACATATCTATTCAAAGTGTCTATTGGTCACTATAAATATCTAGACTTATGTACTTAATTGACATATAGAATTTTATACCTGTTTTAAGAGAGTTTATGAGATTTTGTTGTATCTTGAGAGATTTTTGAATCCTTAAGGAAATTGACTAAAGTTCGAGCCTCAAAATCATTTCTTCATTTTTGTTCTATTTCTTATTTTTCCCAACAATCTCAAGGATTTAAAAAATGGCATTTCCTATAAACACAAGTTTTAAGATTTCAAACCAAAGAGGCAATCAAGTTGGATCTCTTAGATGATACTAACTACATGAAATGGAAAAACAAGATGACTTTCCTACTGACAGGAATAAAGGCATCATATGTGCTTGACCCTAATTTGTCACCACTACCAGCACTAAATGAGAATAATTCTGAAGATGTGAAGAAGATGAACTCATTTGTCATGGTTACTTCCTCAATTCTCTCACTAATCGGCTATATGATCTATACCAGAACATATCATCTCCAAAAGAAATTTGGGTTGCATTAGAGAAAAAGTACAAAGATGAAAAAAGAGATTGGCAAAAATAGAGATAAATTTTCTTGATTCACTCTAAGTAGGGGTATTATATTAAAACTTCCTACATCTTGGAATGAACATAGAAAGAAAGTGTTGCTTTTAATGAAATTGCAATCATGGAGTAGTTTCAAACTCATCTTCAGATTAAGGCTGAAGTGTGAAGAAGATGGAAATGAATCTTTCTCACCAAATAAGAAGGTTAATTTTTTTCATCGAATTACCATATAAGTTGCTTCTACTTCTTGAGTTCTATTCATGATTATATTGTTAGTTGTTGCATATTTATTTTGGATTATGCGGTAACAACTATGTGTAATTATTTTATAGAATCAAATTCTGTCCTCAATAACTTATATATATTCTTCCATCAGCATGAAAAGATTTCAAGAGAACCATTTTGTATAAAAATTGAAAAGAATCTCTTGAAAAACTTGTGTGTAATTTTCTAATAAGAAATATAGTACTACAAGGAACATAAGAAAATGTTAGAATATGAGATGGAAGAAGGATAGTCTAACAAATCCAAAAATGAAAATATTTATTCTAAAGCATGCCCATGAGATTTAAAAATAAGTCAAGGGTGCATGTTTTTATAATAAAAATAGTCATTAAAGAATGATATTTCTTCTTCCTAAAGAAGAAAAATGCACCAATGCAACAAATTTAACTTCTTGCAATAATATGCAAGTTTAAAAATTTGAATAAGTAAGACATGCTGATGAAGACTAGTTAGTAAGCACTAGAGTTTTGTTTAAAAGATTTTCTAAATAAGATAATGAAGGAAATGTAACATACATGAAATATTGAAATCAAAAGTGAAGCTTTACAAATTGAAAATTTATTGATTACTTGATAAGTTTGGTTTTTAGACAAGAATAAATTGTCTTGTTTGGAGTTAGAATATAAGAAAAGGACTATGTATATAAGGACATATTGAAATTTATTTTTCAATAAATGATCTTGATTAAGATAAATTGTTTAAGCATGTTCTTGATAAAATAGTATCTTTGATATGAATAAATTAGATCATTTATGAACGCAATCATAGAAGCATGTATTAAGAAATTTATGTTTTAAAATGAATATTAGTTAAACATGTATAAACTATTATATTTGTGAAATTGCATACTTATTAAGTTCTTTAGGAATTTAATTCCTAAGATAGAACTGCTTTTAAAATTACTTAAATTAGTGCATAGTTGTACATAGATCATTCGATAGAAGGAAAGAATTAGTACATGACTTCTATGTTAATTATTGAAGTAGTGTTATGATTTCATGATGCATGCAAAATATGGTCATTTGATATATTTTGATCATATGAACTTATTGTAAAATTGATAAGGCTATAGATAAGAAGCCAAATGTTTTACTAAGGAAAGATTTACACAAATATAGAATGACTACTTTCATACATATAAACCATAGCAAGAAATAGTTCCTACAAAGATAATGTTTATTACATTCATATCAATTTAAAATTGATGTTAATTCACCAAAGGATATGAAATTCACATGATTTTAAAATGGTGAATTAGAGTAAATGGTGTATATGGAATAACTTAAATGGTTATTGATTCCATGACAAAAATAAAGTGTGTAAATTAGTCAAGTTCTTGAATGAACTTAACAAGATCTTAAACAAATGACATCATAATTTGATGAGTTATTTTGGCTATATCTATAGTAAGTTCAACAAGATATCATCAAATGACTATATGAAGATGACATGATAATTTTGGTGCGGATTAAGAATAAATTAAAAATAGCAAATTGTCTATATTTAGTAATTTTGCTATAAAAGACATAAGTGTTGCACTATGATTTTGGGAATCAGAAATTGGAGAATGACAAGTTAAATTTTTCAGTTTTACTATATTATAAAGATTCTAAAAAGAATATATTATTTTAGTTGTGCAACAGATGTAACACTATATGAGATATATTAGTTGTATAATGGAACATGCAAAAGCAATTAACGAGTAAATTGGAGTTTATTGATTTGCCTTTGATTGGGAGGAAATTCACTTTGCGTGTGAGAAATGCTACGAGTAAGCTAGACAGATATTTAATTTCAACTAATTGGTTCTCAATCTTCTCGACTATCAATCAATGGAGTTTGGAATGTTCTCTCTCTGATCACGTAGCTATTTGCCTGGGAATAGATGTCTGTGATTGGCGTCCAAAGCCATTCAAAGTCTTCAAGCACTGCTTGGATGATAAATCATTCAATGACATGATTGATAATCATTGGAAAGAATTTAAGGTGCAAGGGTATGCAGGGTTCAAAGTGTTTCAAAAATTAAAAATGTTGAAGAATGTTATCAAAAAATGGGGAGCTACAAAACAGGAGTTTTTGAAAAAATTGAGGCCCGAGACACAAAGATTAGTAGTCTTGACAAAGATTTGGAGAATAGACCCTCGGATGAAGCTATCATCTCCTCTATTTCTTCAAAAAAGAAAAAAGGAATTGTGGATAAATCAGAGTATTGAGGAACGGTCTTGGAGACAAAAATCAAGAATGAAGTTGATTCAGGAAGGAGATAAGAACTCCAATTCTTTCCACTGCATTGAAAACAGCAGATGGAGGAACAAATTTTTGGGTCACATTTCATCCAGGGGAAACAACTTCATACACCGAAGAAGATTAAACAGGTAGTTGAATTGCATTTCAGTGACCTTTTCAGTTCAGATTTTGAACCTCTCGTAATGTGGCTCAGCTGATTTCTAAACGCTATCTGAAAGACAAGCCTCAGACTTGGAGGTTCTATTTTCAGAGGAAGAAATTCCTGAAGTCGTCTAGGATTGCAATGGTGACAAATCACCGAGCCCTGGTGGTTTTAACTTCAATTTCATTAAGAAGAAATGAGATTTGATTAAAGAAGAAACTGTTGAGTTCATTCAAGAATTCCACAGCAGCTGTAAGTTCCCCAAAGAACTTAACTGTTCCTTTATCGCTTTGATAGCTAAGAAACAATGCACTAAATCTTCAGGCGATTTTTGTCCTATCTCTCTTATTGGAAGCATTTATAAGATTCTTGCTAAAGTGCTTGCCAACAGACTTAAAAAGGTTATGAATTCCTTAATCAGCCCCACCCGACATGGACTTTGCAAAAGTGTTTGACAAGGTGAAATGGAAGTGTTTATTAAGGACCATGGAATCAATAGGTTTTGGAAAGAAGCGGATCTCGTGGATTACTTGCTGCCTTTCTATAGCTTCAGTTTCTGTCCTTATCAATAGTCTCCATCTAGACCTATTCAAATGAATAGGGGACTTCATCAAGGGGACCCCTTCTTCCCTTTTCTCTTCATAATTATAACCGAGATTCTAAGAATTCTTTTACCTAAGGCATCCCCACTGGGTCTTTTTACCGTAGTAAAAACAGGTCCAAATAATCATTAGATCACACATCTGCCATTCGCAGATGAAACAACGCAGATGAAAGAATCATCTTTTGTGAACTAGAGCATACAATCATCTTTTGTGAACTAGAGCTGGCCCAATTAATGTTTATTAAGAGAATCCTCAAATGCTTCTACCTCGTGTCTGGTCTGAATGAAAATTTCTCAAAGATAGCTCTTTATGGAATTAAAAGTCAAGCACTCTGTCATTACTTAATGGGCCTCATAAATTATAGGGCTGATGCCTTACCATGTAAATATCACTAATCTCCCGATTGGAGCAAATCCAAGGCTGTTTACCACTCGGCAACCTGTTCTTGACTCCTTCAGGAATAAGTTGAGTCTATGGAAGAGTAAATTGCTCTCAAAAGCAGGAGAAGTGACCTTGATCAAATCAACTTTATCTAACCTTCCCATTTATTACATGTCCTTATTCAAAGTCCCAAAAGGGGTAAAGGAGCAGCTGGAGCTAATTCAAATACAGTTTTCGTGGGTGACACTGAGCAAAAGAGAAAAATCAGACTTGTTGGCTGGGAGTTCATTTGCAAAACTAAGAAAAATGGTGGTTTGGTAATCGTTAACCTGGCTTCCTGCAATCAAGCACTTTTGTTTGAATGGCCTTTGAGATTTAGAAGAGAAGATCAAGCTCTTTGGAAGAAAGTTATCCGTGATAAATATCATATCTCTGCTACCGACTTGTGGCCAAGCCCCTGCCATTCTAGATCTCTTTCTCCTGTTTGGAAAGATTCAATACAATTGGGAGAGAGAATACAGTGCTAACCTTATAAAAAATAATTTTTTTTTTCTCATGTGAAGGTAACTGCTTGAGAATCAACTTTTAGAAGGACAAATGGATTCAAAACATAATTCTCGAAGACTCTTTCAAGCGCATCTTTATCCTAGCAACCAACAAAGATGCTATGATTAAGGACTACGGCAAATGGATTAATTCTAATTAGGTATGGAATATCACTCTCAGAAGAGATCTCTTCGATTAGGAATTAGAATTGTGAAACAATTTCATCATCCTTCCCAATACTATCATCTTATCTCCACAAGCAGCTGATCTGACAGTGTCGTATGACTCAACAAATGGTATCTACAGCTCCAAGTCTTTCAGAATCCAAACAGAGAGCTTAGCCATCGAGGAATGTCACATTGACGGTCTTATTTGGAAGGGCATTGCTCCTCCAAAGGTTAAGCTTTTCTGTTGGAATGCCTTAAGAGGTTCTCTCCATGTCTGGGACGTTCTTCAAAGAAGAGATTTTTATCTAACCAGGATAACAAGTGTGCTTTTTGCATGGAAACAGAAACAATTGATCATATTCTTCTCCTCTGCAGCTATACTTGGAAAATCTGGGGTCACTACATCAATTGGTGAAATATCTCTCAGGTTCAACCTAAAGACTTGAAAGCTCTTTATCAAGGTCCGATGATTCTTAACTCTAATCCAAAACAGAAGATTATATGGAATACTATTTTTTATGCGATAATCTGGTCTGTTTGGTTAAGTAGAAACGAAACATTATTGGAGCCTAAGGAATCTTCATGGGAGCAAGTTTGCTACTTAATCAAAGCTAGACTAGGTTAGTGGTTGCAAGCAAAATTTCCATGCCTCGAAAGATTTTCTTTCTCATTGCTTCCGATAGAGTCATCATTACCTTTGAAGGAAAAACCCATCAATATTTTTTGGACTCGTACTCCTCAGGAGTCTAGAAAATAAAAGTTGACGGTTCATCACTAGGGAAACCAGGGTCTGTAGGCATCGGAGGAGTAATTCGTGATTCCAAAGGAAATGTTTTGATGATTTTTTTTTTCCAAAACTGTTGGTACGGTGAATTTAAACTTGACAGAGCTATTGGCGATTGTTGAAGCACTTGAAATTGTTGAAAAGGCTAATAATACACCATTATCGAAGTTTATTATCAAAAGTGATTCGAAGGTGTTGATTTCTTGGTTATTAACTCGCAGGAGAGCCTATGGATGTACAACTTACTCAACAAGCTTTATAATCTATATTTGAGCTTAGGATGTGTTGTTTTTTGTCACACTTATAGAGAAGCAAACTATTTTGTTGATTATCTAGCCTGATCTAGAGTTAATCGTAACCACAATTTTTTGACATGATTGGACGTGTTTTTCTTATTTTTAATAAATCTTTAACTTTCAAAAATAATATTTTTGTCGCGTGTTTTTTTACTTTCTTAGTTGTGTTTCTCATTGCATATTTATGCATTTTGATTTGTGTTGCTCAAACACCACTTAACATGCCTTAGCACACTCTCTTTGTTGAATTCTTTGTTCAACTGTTGAGTGTTTGGCGTGCTTAACTCTATGACGCACCAAGTTAAGCTTCATATCGAGTATTTTTGCACTTTACCCCTCCATGGGCAAGGATGCGCATACTTGCGCACCAATTGCTAGATTGTGCTCATCTTAATGTTGTTATGCAACTTGCCTTGCTGAGCTCATTGGCTCATGCCTCTGCTTATTTTGCTCAACTGGTGTTAGCACTTCAGTTTTCTTTTTGAGGAGGTGGCATCATCCCTTCTTGGATGTCTTGTTACTCGGCCTTCTTTTTGCAATCTCTTTAACATGGCAAGATATTATCCGTGCTTGAGTGCTTTCGTAACGTTCCAATTTAGCGAAATTTGAATTAAAATTTTCTTTTCTGACCTAAGTTTCTCAACGATCCGTTTAGTATCCAATAGTTGTGATTGATCTTATTTAGCTTAAATTTCCTTCCCCCCAACTTAAAGTGAACATTATCCTCAATGTACAAGAAAATTCAAGAATTCAAGAAAAGGATAAAGAAAACTCCATAGATTTTTCGTTGAAATTCAACTGCATGTCCACAAGGTTCTTTTGCTTCTCCTCCAAACTTAGACTTAAACCTAGAAAATAGAAAGAAAAGGAAATCAAATTTAAAAAAGACTCAAACTAAAACTAATAAAAGAAAAAAAAACTACTAGTAATAAACCAATTGATGACCCTAAATGGCATATACGTGCAAGTATACATGGTCATACAATTTATACGGAAGTGAGTCCGGAATATATTCTTATTGAGACTTTTGTAGCTTAATTAATTGCCAAATAATTACATGTTAAAGTATATTCTAACAAATTATGGAAAAGATGTGTCATCTACTAAGACTAATTACATAAAATAAAATAAACAAATAAAATAATAAAAGAAAATAAGAATTTGAAATTAAAATGAAAATAAGAAGAGAAAATGAGAATAAGAAATACTTATAAATCTCAAATATGAAATAAAAAGCAATTGCAAAAGAAAAATAAGAAAATTAAAATCAATATTGAAAATAGGCTAAAATGCAAATATAAAAAAAATATGGGCCTAAAATGCAAGTAATAAAAATAAAATTAGAAAATCTTAATATGAAAATAAAAATGCATGAATCTAATCTAATTAAATAAAATAAAAATGAAAAATATCCTAAACTAATGCTTGATGAAATAAAATCCTAATAAAACTCTTAAAAATTCCTAAACGTTAATTTTAACCCTAAAATGCCCTAAAACACAAACCCCAAATAATGCCTAACCTTAAATGAATTCTAAACTAATGAAATGCATAATAAACTAATAATGACTAACCTAAATAATTTATGAGAATTAAAATATTTTTGGGTTCTTGAAAATTGAAATGGAAACTTACTTAAAAATGCATGATATATGTCCTAAGCCTAAACTAACCTTAAATGAATACAACCAAAATGCACCTAAAATAAACCCAAAACAACTCATTAAACATACCAAAATAGTGAAGAAACTTGGTTGGACAGATTTGCACGTTAAATTCAAAAATTAACCCAAAATGCTATAAAGATTAAACTAAATGCATCCTAACTATTAACCGCTAATTACCTAACCATAAAATGATTTAACACATATAACAGTATTTTCGTCTGCTTTTACATTCAATTAAAAATTCTAAGGGTCAGAGAAAGTGAATAATATATATAGAGACGTGATATAAGTAAATTACAATTTTACCCCTATTAACGAAAAAAGTCAAAGTTTAGAAAAAATACTAAAAAGCATGGAAAGCATGTTTTCGAATGTTTTTAATGTTGTTTAGCAGATGCATAGATAGATTGGTCGATGTTTTCATGATATATGCCAAAACAACACAATATAGTGCCGATTTGATATAATTGAGTGAATCGCTTTTAAATGAGCCATCTATCGAGTTGTGTGAAAACAAATCGTGCTGGAGCACTGTTCGTACTGGATTTTATACGTTTTCTACATAAATTAGTGCTGGAGTGTTACTCACACTAGATTTTCATGAGATGCATAACATAGTACTGGAGCGTTGCTCGTACTTGATTTTAATGTGATTTATGCATGATAGATTACTGGAGTGATACTCGTACTCAGTTTAGTACTGGAGCGTTGCTCGTACTTGATTTGAAATGTGAACTATGCATAAAATAGTGCTGGAGTGTTACTTGCACTAGGGTTCGATTTTGTGCTATCCATAAAATAGTGTTTGAGCGGGGTGTCGACTGAGAGTCTCACTCAAGGCACGCACTGCATTTGATGTGATATACATTACATGTAAAGCCGCATTGGAGGCTCGTGTAGACTGTGTGTCACACGTATGAGATACTCGCACGTGCATTTTGAGATATGGCAGAGGACTATCGAAACTGCAATTGGGTCCATGGAGTACATTGTACCGTGCATGAGACACGAAATACACTGTACTGTGAGTACTTGTGAGTACTTGGAGTTGTGTTGTTGTTAGCTGGCGGTTGCGGATTTGACCCACCTGCCGTTACAGCAGTGATGCCCTGTACACTAGGTACCGTGTAGCCTGGGATCACCGAAATTGGAATATGATCATAATCCTTGTAACCATACAAGTAGTCGCCAATCTCACCTGATATTTCTTACTTGAATTGTCACATGATTTTTATGAAATTGGATAGCCTCGAGTGATGGATTGAGCCTCGACATGTGTATTTGTGTTTTTAAATAACTATAAGAGTTTATAAACCAGGGTAAATCCGAGGGATGGTTTGAGCGTCGATTTCCTTATTTTGACATGAAGAAATGCCATATTTACTTATGATTTAATTGAAATGGCATGATATGATATGATATGATTTATAAGCTTTACATGAGAATGCAACATTTTGCATGAATTACTGATGTTTATAAATAAGCATGATTTCAGTATACACGGATGAATGTGTATATACTTTGCATAAGTTTTACAGAGAAAGATACATGCTTTAGATGTGAAATGAAAAGGAATGTTTTAAGGCATAGCATTATATTCATGTAGATAGTGTGGTTATCTACTTGCTTGCCTGATTTCCTTACTGAGCTAGTGAGCTCACCCCTTTCATTTTCCCCTCTCTACAGAGCATCCGCAATAGATAGAGTACGATTGAGGACTTGTAGTCCTTTTGTCCGCTACATTTCTATCGAGCAAAAGGTATACATACACATGTACGATTTTGTATCTGAACATATAACAACATAGTGATGTAAACAAATGTAGTATTGGGGATTTGTTTGTGTATAAATATATGTGAGCTCACTTATGAGATAAAAGTATTTACTATCAATTGATTGTTAATATTGACATGTATGAATGATTTAGAATGGATGACTTGGTAAGTAAGGAAGGTGGTACTAATACCGAATCACAGCCTAACGGATTGTTAGAATTGTCACAAATGGAAAGGTAAAGCAAAAGTGAAAAATTTGTAGTGATTTTAGGTAAATTAGGTCGTGACACATATAAACTCAACCTCCGAAGAGGGAGACAAACAAACAGAGTACCGATGGCCATGGTAAGGGGACTGTAGACTGGAACAGGGTCGTTCAGTGCCCTACGCCACTAAGGATCAAAACAAATAACGCACGAAGTGGCGGAAGATAAGGCATCGAGTGGCTACACATACCCGACGCGGTTAAACATGCACCACAAAGGACTAAGTGTGCGCAATGTGGCATAAGGCATGCCCCACGAAGGTCCAAACTCCACACGGGCCATGCATGACATATATCATGGTCTACATGTTGCCTTAGTCTCAAAATGATACTTATGAATTCTTTGTCGGGCTTATTAACCCGCATAGTAACAAAACCGAGCTTATAGTCAAATTTCATATACATAAAACTAATTCATAAAATCCATTTCCATAATACAATTTACATTTTCCAAAATATTTCACATATGTCAAAAAATACGCTCTGAGAGCTCAAAAGGTGGCTTTTCCTTCGATTTTTTTGTTTAATCCTTCGATTTTTCGATTTAAGTATGAATAGTACTTTTTCAAATATCGAAAATACATTTCATAAATTCGAACACATTTTAAACATGTTTATATATTAAAAACAAGGTAACGAGAATACTAATACTACTTTAAATTACATCCCTTACCTAACGAATCTTGGGACAACACAAAATCGCTAGGTGTCGGGTTTGCGTCATTTTACATGTCGATACCTCGAGATGTCCAATATAGTTCCAAAATCATCAAATGATGCTCAATTCCATCTCAGTATGCTTAAACATACATCCACTTTCATAAACTTTACTAAATTTGACTGTTTTGTCCACTTTTCCTACTTTCTCGGTTTTACCGATTAAATGGTCGATTTAGGCAATTTTGATAGTTTCTTTTCTCTTAACTTCAAACTTAAAAACTTAACAACCTAAACACTTATCCAAGTCTATAATCAACACACCACAACTTGTCAAATTATCAAACTTTCATACTTTTATAGTTATCTACTAAACTGAGCTATAAACCGAACTTTTCGGTATTAAACAACCATTCTACAACATCCAACACAACCAAATTTCACCATATTCTTAACAATTCATGGCTGGCCAAACCTATAGCTATCACTAGAAATTATTTCATTAATATCTACTTTAGCAAAAATCATTTAAATTCATCAAACATAAACATATATCAAAGTTATCATCTTCCAACAAATTTACCTCGGGTTTGACCAAGTTTGACCTGAGATTCTCCCTCCAAAAATGATTCTTAGTTGTAGATAAACATGTATAAAACTTAGAATCACCAAAAACAAGCTAAAAAACTAATGAAGAAACTATAAATTTCAAGTTTCTCTCACCTTGGAAACAGGGCAGATTCTGCCGCTGTTCTTCTTACTATGTTTTCACCAAGCAAACGAGTTTTTTTCAGGCTGAATTTTTTATATGTTGTAGAGGACTTAGGAAGGAAGATTTTATTCTTCTGACTAAAGTCTTAAAGTGGCTGGAAAGTAGCCAGAAAAATTGTACAATCTTAGCTAGGGAAGGATGCCTGCGGCAGAAAGGAGGGGGGAGATCTTTCTGGTTCCAGCTTGTTTCAGGATGTTCTTTACCATTTCAGAAAGAGCATGAAGTTATCTTTTATTCTTGAGAAGATTGGGCTCAAAACCTTTTGGATGTGCTTCAAATTGGGCCATTTTGTTGCGCCAGCAGATGTTGGGCCTGGGCCTGCCAGCAGCCCTGTTTTTGTAAAATCCATAAAAATTATTTCAGCCCATTTTCATCCAAATTTCCACTTCTAAAGTGTTATACTAAGTCTCTAGTAGGTCCCATAAAGAGTGGGGGCCCACTTGTTTAAGAAAATTTTCCCGTTTGAGCCCATTTTGCCCGATTTAATCATTACCGATTAAAATTTCGTAAGGTTTTCGATTTACTTTAAAAATTAATTTGATCGCCGAAACCTTAAGATTTCCACTCAATTTTGATTCTCTAAGTCAAATATACCTTACTTTAATTTCCTATGGCCTCAGAATAATTTTATGAATTTATAGAATTTATTTCGAATTTATTTCACTTACTAGGCTCAATTGCTCGGTTTAGTGCTAACTCGAGTTCCTACTAACTTTTTCTCTTCCAATACCCTATTTTCAACTCCTAACCACCAAAACATACTTATACATGCAATCTTGAGAAATATTTAAACTTAAAACCTTACCTCGATTTTCATGTTCCAAGCTTCGTGCCACTAACCCGAGTGCTTCGGTTATTTTGGGCGTGCATAATATTATTTTGAGTATCTTAATTGTTTTGTAGTTTCCAAATAAATAATGAAACGAAAAATTTTGGGTTTCACAAAAGCAGTAGCAAAATAAAATCCTAGACGACATCCCTTAAAGTCATGCCTAAATGATGAAATAAATGAAAAAATGCTAAAAAAATGCTAGAAAAATTAATCTAACTAAACCTAAAATTAATCTAATAAATATATGACCTAAATAAAATCTAAATGCATCTAAATGACATGAGAAACAATACCAAACAGTAGCTAAAATAAAATCTAGGCAGCGAACAAAAACTGTGAAGAAAATGGAAATTAATGCAAGAAGATGCCATGAAATGCTAACATGTCCTAAAAATTACTTAATGCTTATATACTCCTAATATGATGTAAATGCTAAAATCTACATGAAACATTAGCTGAAATTGTACTAAACAAATTGTAAAAGAAACCTGAAACAGTGAACTAAATGCAAGAAAAAGCTAGGTGAAATGCTGTGGAACCTATCTTAAATCATTATCATCAGCCTTCTATCCTAAAATTGGGGTAGGCTATATGAACCAATATACAAATTCACGCTAAGTCGTTCGCATGAATTCTCCTCCTCCAGTCATTCTTATCTAATGTAATGTTAAATATGTTAATTTTCATATTTCTTAGTATAACAGCCTCTAAAATTATTGATTAAATTATGATATATTCAAATTCCTGTAGATAGACTGTTGAGTATTTGGATGAGGGTTAGCTTTCTGGATCAGGAGAAGTTAAGTAGAATCACACACACTTTGCTAGTTTTAAACCTATATTATTCATGTATATTTTCCAAATATGTAGATGTTTATTCCTTACTTTTGATATATGAAGATAAGGTCAAGCATATGATTACTTTGTGTAATTTTCTATATGAATGATGGATCCTAATTTATGAATGGAATGAGTAATCGTTATAATGTTGTAAAGAATGATTTCATGAATGTTATATGAATTCCCAATTGTAATATTCGACACTAAAACTAGTTCTACGACTCTCGCTAACGGGTTATAGTAATTAGCATACTATCCTGTAAATAAGTTATAATAGTTAGTGATGATTATACAGCTTAGCCAACAAGTTATAGAGTTAGAAAAAGACCCGTTAACTGGTTATAATCATTAGGCAAGATCGTACAATCCTATTAATAGGTTATAGTAGTTAGTCATGACCTTACGCCCAACTAACAAGTTATAGTGTTTAGCATAAGCCTTGCAAATAGGTTGGAATAGTTACCAATGGTCATGTGGATGATATTATTGATACGACCCTTGTCAAGGGTTATTATGACAACTGAAATTTTTAAATTCTCGATAAATAGACAAAGGTATTATTGGAAGAAATTTAAGAATTAAGAATTATGAGGATTAAGAAATCATAAGAGTCAATAAGATAATTTGGATTGAGAATTTAAGAATGATAATTGAATAAAGATGAATGAAAGATAAAATATCCAAAGGATTTCAAGGATTTAATTCTTACAATGAATGCCTTGTAGCAAAGTATATGACCAATCGACATTATTGTAATTATAACTTTTAAATGGAGAATCCAAATAACATACCGTTAAATCTATTAGAAAGCTAACTTAAGTATCTCTCTAACCATATACGGCTTACACTATTGAATTTTGGAAGTTGCTCTATATGCAAGAACTTAGAGAGTGAGCAATCGATGAAGAGTCAAGTATAATTTTTTATAGGGAACTCCGATTGGGGTGTCAAAATCTATTGAAACGTTAATTCAGAGACCTTTCCAACCATATATGGTTCATACTTTTATTCATTATGGATCGATGTCGGTGAATTTTTAAAGTTGAGTTATAGGTGTAGTAAATCAATCAGAAAAGTGAGTTAAGTTAGGGAAAATGAATTGATGATTGATCATGGATATACATTGGTAAATTAATAGATTAAAAAAGTAAATCAAAGTATTTTAAGAGGTTATGTGGGAACAATCAAATCAAATTTGTTGTTGAAGGATAAGAATTTAGTTATAAGAGAGAATTGGCTCCCATTAAAAATTTAGCATGTAAGACACATTGTTAAATAAAGTATACCTAGTATTAAGACATATTATGTCAGACCCGGATTTCTGTAGCTTGTACCTTATGATTCCTATGTGTATGAACACTATGTAATTATAGTTGAATCATAAGAAGAGTATTTACTAGACTTAAAGTGTTACTGAAATGATTTAACACGCAAAAGCTACATAAAATGCCTAATGTGAGCGATGGGTATCACAGGCTAAACCGAGTTATTCTAAATCATTCTGACTGAAAATAAGAACTTAAAATAAGAGAGCGTAGAGAGCTCATGAAGAGAAGTCAGCTTGATTTAGACCCGAACACACAAAACAGAGTAAAAGCTAAAACGGGTAAAATGGACCTTTTTGGCAAGAAAAGGAGTTTCGGGTGAAATTATCCACCGGGAGCGGTTGGGATATAAAGACGAGAGTGTAAGACATAAGAAATGACACTTTCAAAATTTTAAGAAAAAGTCAACATGGTCAATGGTTAAGGAAAAAGTCAACTATAGTTAAGAAAGTGGATTTTTACCATAGTTGACTAATCATGGTTAAAGATTAACCTAAGTATGGAGAAAAATTTGGGGAAAAATATTCTTGACCAGAATACAAGATAATCATCCTCGGAAGTAAGGAAAATTTATTCGGAAGGATTCCGGAATAAATTTAATGGTTAAAAACGTAATGCGCCTAAGGTGAAAATTCTAAAGCCCATTAAGGTATACTAAACGTATATCGAAATTCTTAGGTCCTTTAGACCGAATTGTTGGACCAATTGATCTGCCAAATTTTGAGACAATTAAAGGCCTGAGACATAGTAAAAATTTCAGCCCGAAAGCCCATTAGGAAAGCCCAAACCGAGAAGCCCAAATGGAAAAGCCCATGAGATAAATATCTAACCATAGTTAAAGTTAACTATGACTCATAAGGTGACTCATAAGGTGGCTCATGGCTAAGGCTTGGAAAGTCAAGTATAATGGCTGGAAAGTAAAGCTTAATGGCTAAGTATATGGCTTATAAATTCAGCCACACCATTGTCATCTTCATCACACCAAATCCGGCTAGAAGAAGAAACCATTGAAATATATTTTCCAAGCTTTCTCTCACTAGAAATCACTAGGAATTAGGCATATTTGGAACTTGCATTCTTCATGGAAGTTGTTCCAAATTGAAAGGAGATTGACATATGTTGGAATTGGCTATCAAGGAGCCATAGAGAGCAAACCGAGAGCCTCTAAAGTTTCGGCCAAAGGGTGAACACAACAATTGGTATATTTTCTAATTTCTAATTTCATATATGTTAATGTATGAATGATTTCAAGTATATTGATATATGTTTTAAGCATTGAAACATATTAAATCACCATGAAGTGGGTTAGGCCAAGAGTAATTAATGGGATATTGAATTATATCAATATGATTTTAAGACATAAATGGATTAGTGTACATGTATTAATGTTAATGGTGTAATTAGAATTAATCAAATTGATTAATTAATACATATAAATTGTTGGAAATCAAGGTGTTTGATAAAATGCCTAAATGAACTATGTGATGATTGGTAATGTTGCCTACCAAGTGTTTGTGAAAATTCCTAAGTGAAAATGGCTAAATAATAGGCATGGATGGCATGCCATGGTAAAACCGAGACATGGGTAGCTCTCGGCCATGGCATGTGGGCGAGAGGCCCAATGGGCCAAGCCCAATTATTTTAGGCCCAATAGGGTGTAATGGGCCTAGGACAAGCCCAATAAGAGTTGGTGGGCCCCATAAGCCCAATAGGCCCAACGAAAATGAATAGTAAAATGAAAAAAGGACTTAAGGCCTAGTTAGGCCCATTAAGGATTTTTAAGGCCCATTAAGGGAAAATAGACTGTATTAATGTGTAATACAGTAGGAAAATTATAATTAACCTGAGGAATGGTTATTTACAGCTTCGGAGTTTACATTGAGAGCTGATCGGACTGCGAGATTTAGCAGCACCGAGGAAGTGAGGTCACGTGACGTGATCCGAGGTAAGGGACTTTTGCGAGTAGTTAGAGATACCTGCACGTATTTTCGTTTGCTTATACATTCACTTAAAAACTTTGAGGGTCAGAGAAAGTGAAAAATAATTATTGCGACCCGATAGTGGCAAATTACGATTTTGCCCCTAGTTAGTCAAAAAGTCAACTTTTGTGAAAAGTTACGAAAAGCATGGAAACTATTATTGTGAGTGTTTAACTGCTGTTTACCATGAAAATAAATAGATGGGCTAAAGATTTTAAGGTTGATGTGACTTAAGCACACTTTATAGTGCTGATTTTAATGTTTTGTAAACAATCCCTTTTTAAAGAGCCATCTATTATATTATGTGAGAATGAATCGTGCTAGAGCATAGCTCACACTGGATTTCATATGTTTTCCACATACATTAGTGCTAGATTTTTATACGCACTAGATTTTCATGACATGCATGATAGAGTACTGGAGTTTTACTCGTACTCAGTTTTATATGATATATGCATGACAGAGTACTGGAGCGATTAGCTCGTACTCGAGTTTTACATGAGATACATGATAGAGTACTGGAGCGTTGCTCGTACTCGATTCTTCATGGTTTATACATGACATAGTACTGGAGCTATTGCTCGTATTTGATTTGATGATATTATGCATAGCATAGTACTGGAGCTATTGCTCGTACTTGATTTAATACATGAACTATGCATTGACCTAGTTGCTGGAGGTTGCTCACACTAGAGTTGAGTTTGTGATGTGAAACAGTGTTCGAGCGTAGTGTCGACTGTGTGTCGCACTCGAGGGCGCACACTGTATGTGATATTATATACATGGTACCTATTCATGCCGCATTCTTGTGTGACTGAGTGTCACATTTTGAGAGGATGGCCAGCATGAGGGTATTTGTGAATGTGGTATGATATTTCCACAGGCGCGAGGGCTAATACCTATAGTAGGCATCCTGACTGTGATGTTGATATTCCACAGGTGCGAGAGCTAAGACCTATGGTAGGCACTCTGGCCGTGAGGACGAGTCCACGGGTGTACTTTGTACCGTGTCTGAGTGGCGCGAGGTGTACGCTGTACCGTGTGTTGTTGTGGAGTTGAGGAGGATATAGCTGGCGGTTATGATGGACTGACCCCCCTCCCGTTGCAGTAAGTGATGCCCCGCACACCGAGTACTGTGTTGCTTGGGATCACATTTCGGATATGATCATAGTCCAGGATACTATTTGCATTTAACCACAGAGTCTAACATGATATATCACATTGATTGACTGATTTAAACTACGGACAGACCTGAGGGATGGGTCGGACTCCGATTTTGTGTTGTGAATCATTTGATGCCATATTTATTGTGATTTAAATATGCATGGCATGATTTACATAAAGGCATGATTTATATACGATGCATTGTTTTGCACTACATGCCTACATTTGAGAAAGAAAGCATGATTTTCTGTACATGGGATTTATTTTGTACAAGTATATATATTATATTTCAAGACATGCTTTTAAAGTGAGTTAAGGAAATAATGTTTTCAAGGCATAGCATTATTTTGAGTAGATAGTGTAGATATCTACTTGCTTGCCTGATTTCCTTACTGAGTGCGTTGTATGCTCACCCCCTTTTTTACATCTCTCTACAGAGCGTCAGTAGAGCGAGAGCTATCGAGGGATAGTATCCCAGAGTCCACTGCTAGTTCCTATCGATCGCCAGGTATACATATTATGTACAGTTGTGTATCTAAACATAGAAATAGCACAGTGATGTATACGTTATATATTATGGTGAATGTATTTGTATTAGATTTTATATAATCTTACATGTATAATAAAAGCAGTTACAGTCAGTAATAATATATTGACATGTATGTATGATATTGGATGATGTGGTAAGTGAGGACTCTGACATCGAATCACAGCCCAACCATTGAAGAGCGGAAATGTAAGTTAAGAATGCGAAAAATTTGTAGTGTTTTTGGTTAAAGTCATGGATTGAGAATGAGGTCCTGACAGAATGGTATCAGAGTAGAGGTTGGTCTGATGTGAGTCGGTGTTAGAAAATAGGAAAGTGTACATCCCTATATTACTGTGCTGTGTTTAGATATAACTGTGTATACCGGATAGGAGATGGACTAATTCATTATTATGCAGGAACTTTGCCTATATGGCAAATACGCGTAGTGGTAGAGGTATGAGAGGTAGGGCTCGAGGCCGGGGAGATAGACCCGAGGGACGAGCCACTGCCGGACCAGTACCTACGCATGAGACTCCAGGTGCTACTGAGGCACCCGAGTGTGCAGAGACGCGCTTCACGAGATTAGAGCGTGGTCTCGAGACTATTATCGAGATACTGGCACAGACGATGCCAGGTAGGCAGAGACAGGAGGCAGGAGCTGCTACAGGAGAGGCAGTTGCCCTTGATACACCTACGCAGACAGCTGATGCACAGAGGACTGTAGATACTCCTACACCCCCACCGGTTTCGGATGGTATTGGATTAGGATATGGATGTGATCTGCATCAGTTACGAGAATTCCAGAAGTTTAGACCTCCATCCTTTAGTGGGGTCAAGGACCCAGTGGCTGCTGAGGAGTGGTTAGCAGAACTGGAGAAGCTTTATGGATTCTTCGAGTGTACGACCTCGGAGATGGTCGCGTTTGCTGCGTTCCTACTGAAGGGAGCTGCAGAGCATTGGTGGAAGTCCACCCGACCTATATTGAGATCTCGACACGTAGATATCAGTTGGGATATATTTCGGGAGGCCTTCAGGAGGCAGTTTGTTCCCGACACCGCACAGCGAAAACTACAGGCAGAGTTTTTGGGACTAAACTAGGGGAGTTTATCTGTGGACGAGTATGAGACTCGATTCCTATCCCTAGGAAGATATGACTCGGATACCATGTATAGTGAAACCAGAAAGGTCCACAGGTTTATTGACGGGTTGAGACCGGTGCTACGGTCCAAGTTGGTCCCATTAGACATAGTGACCTATGAGGAAGCAGTGCGCAGGGCGCAATTATGTGAGCAGGATTACGAGAGGAATGCTTCCGAGTTTGGGAAGTTTAGCCGTAGTCGAGATATACAGAAGAAGAGGTCGGCTAGAGATTTCAGTTATCGAGGAGGGAAGAGACTCTTCGGTAAGAGATCATGGGTAGAGGAGGCACGAGAGAGATATGCTAGACCTCCTGCTTATCCGACTGTAGCCCCAGTAAAGGGCATTGTCATGGGAGGATAGAGACCTACAGCAGATCAGTGCAGAAGATGCGGTAGATCACATAGAGATAAACCGTGTTCACAGGGTGCTATGGTATGTTTTCGATGTGGGAAACAGGGGCACATGGCTAGAGAGTGCCCAGCGCCATTTGTGACTGCACCACAGAGGGGCAGGGAGTTTGATAGAATCCCAGCTAGTACGTCTGCTCAGAGAGGTAGAGCGACGGCAGAGGAGAAGGGGAAGCTAGTTGAGAGTAGGGAATAAGGATATGAAGCCAATCTAATATTGCTAAGTATGAGTGACTTTGATATGATCTTAGGAATAGATTGGTTATCCACAAACCATGCTGTTTTAGATTGTTATGATAAGACAGTTATGTTTCCTAACCCTACTAGATATGTTGTAAAGTTTAATAAGAATAAATGAAAGGAGTAGTTATGATTATTACATGGTTACTGATTTAGAAAACCTTCAACATATCAAGGTTTCATTGCGTACGTGGTA
Source organism: Firmiana major (assembly GCA_033439115.1). Lineage (NCBI taxonomy): Eukaryota > Viridiplantae > Streptophyta > Magnoliopsida > Malvales > Malvaceae > Firmiana > Firmiana major. Next base: position 14,105,900 of record CM065907.1, read on the forward strand.
GATATGGATAAGGCACATCCGGAGTTGTCAGATATTACTGTGGTCAGTGAGTACCCAGATGTGTTCCCGGATGAATTGCTAGGGTTACCACCAGACAGAGAGATGGAGTTCTGTATAGATCTGGTACCTGGTACGGAGCCTATTTCGAGACCACCATATCGCATGGCCTTAGTTGAGCTGGAAGAGCTCAAGAGACAGTTACAGGAGCTGTTGGATAGGGGTTTTGTTCGACTGAGTGTTTCACCTTGGGGAGCACCGGTTCTGTTTGTGAGGAAGAAGGATGGGAGCCTCCGATTGTGTATAGACTACCGATTGTTGAATAAGGCCACCATCAAGAATAGATACCCCCTTCCACGCATTGACGACTTGTTAGATCAGCTTCAGGGAGCACAGGTCTTTTCCAAGATTGACCTGAGGTCTGGGTATCATCAGCTGAAGGTTCAAGGTGGAGATATACCTAAGACAGCATTTCGTACCCGATATGGCCATTATGAGTTCTTGGTCATGCCATTCGGATTGGCGAATGCTCCAGCTGCTTTCATGACTTTGATGAACGATGTGTTCAAGCCATACTTGGACCAGTTTGTTATCATCTTCATCGATGACATATTGGTGTATTCGAGATCCAAGGAGGAGCATGAGGAGCACCTCAGGATCGTGTTGCAGACGCTACGGGAGTATGAGTTATATGCTAAGCTCAGTAAGTGTGACTTTTGGTTGTCACAGATCTCGTTTTTGGGACATGTTGTATCGAGAGATGGTGTATCAGTTGATCTATCTAAGATAGAGGCTGTAGTTCAGTGGGAACAGCCAAGGACAGTCATCGAGATCAGGAGTTTTCTGGGTTTAGCTGGATACTATCGGAGATTCATTGAAGGATTTTCGAAGTTGGCTGCTTCCTTGACACGTCTTACTCAAAAGAGTGCACCGTTCATATGGAACGAGGATTGTGAGAAGAGTTTTGAGGAGTTAAAGCGTCGATTGACCACCGCTCCAATTCTCACTATCCCTACCAGCTCAAGAGGATTTGCAGTGTATACAGATGCTTCGCATCAGGGACTGGGCTGCGTATTGATGCAGGATGGGAAGGTAGTTGCTTATGGATCCAGACAGCTGAAGGATCATGAGAAGAACTATCCGACCCATGATTTGGAGCTAGCTGCAGTAGTGTTTGCGTTGAAGGTATGGCGCCACTACTTATACGGCGAGAAGTTCTAGATATTTACCGACCATAAGAGCCTCAAGTATCTGTTCTCACAGAAAGAGCTGAGCATGAGATAGAGAAGATGGCTAGAGCTTCTGAAGGACTACGATTGTGAGATACTTTATCATCCGGTAAGGCTAAGGTTGTAGCCGATGCCTTGAGCAGAAAGAGCCTGGGGATGGTATCGTACATGATGGTTAGGGAACATGATTTGCTAGAGCAGTTTGCTAGCCTCAGTTTGGGAGTCGTGCCTTCTGACATGGATACAGGCTATGTAATAGCTAGTCTACGCTTGGAGCCGGATCTGTTGGACAGGATCAGAGTGGCTCAGCAGACTGACCCATTTTGTATGGATGTGAGTAGTCAGATGCAGAAGGGCATCGTGACTGACTTTGAGTTGAGTTCTGATGGACTACTAAGGTTCAGAGGCAGATTGTGTGTTCCCGAGGATCCAGGACTCAGGAGATTGATATTGGCGGAAGCTCATTCGTCGAGGTATACATTACATCCGGGGAGTAACAAGATGTATCAGAACCTCCAGAAGGTATACTGGTGGTCGGGTATGAAGAGAGATGTAGCAGACTTCGTGGCAAAGTGTCTCATATGTCAGCAGGTGAAGGTAGAGCATCAGAAACCTGCAGGATTGTTACAGCCTCTACCTATACCGACATGGAAATGGGAGCATATCACCATGGATTTCGTGATGGGTTTACCGAGAACCCGCGGGAATCACGATGATATATGGGTGATCGTTGATAGACTGACGAAGTCAGCCCACTTCCTAGCTATGAGAGCTACCGATACTCTGAGTTCATTAGCAGAACTGTATGTACGCGAGGTAGTGAGGTTACATGGTGTACCAGTGAGCATAGTCTCTGATAGGGATTCCCGTTTCACTTCCCACTTTTGGGGACATTTTCAGGAAGCCATGGGAACCCAGTTGAGTTTGAGCACCGCTTTCCATCCTCAGATAGATGGTCAGTCAGAGAGGACCATACATACTCTGGAGGACATGTTGAGAGCATGTGTGCTAGACTATCAAGGCTCCTGGGATGACCACCTGCCACTAGCCGAGTTCGCCTACAACAACAGTTATCATTCGAGTATCAGGATGGCACCGTATGAGGCTTTGTATGGCCGTAGATGTCGTTCCCCTATTGGATGGGAAGAAGTGGGTGACCGTAAGATTTTCGCTCCTGACATGGTTACGCAGGCATCTGAGGACGTCCGCTTGATTGTAGAGAGACTGAGGACAGCTCAGAGCAGACAGAAGAGTTATGCTGACAGGAGACGTAGGCCACTAGAGTTTGCAGTTGGTGAATCCGTGTTTTTGAGAGTTTCTCCTTCCAAGGGCATAGCGAGATTTGGGAAGAGAGGGAAACTAAATCCTCGCTATATTGGACCCTTTGAGATACTTGATTGAGTGGGAGATAAGGCGTATAGGTTGGCATTGCCATCGGACTTATCAGGTGTCCATAACGTCTTCCACATATCGATGCTTCGGAAGTATCACCCGGATCCGGCACATGTGATTAGTTACAAGCCTTTGGAGCTCCGAGAGGACATGTCATATGTTGAGAGACCAATTCGGATATTGGATAGGAAGGAGAAGGTATTGAGATCGAAGACCATCAGATTACTGAAGATTCTCTGGCAGCATCATACTTCAGAGGAAGCTACTTGGGAGCTAGAGAGTTTGATGCGAGAGAAGTACCCTCACCTATTTGATGACTGACTTGGTTCTAATTTGGAGGACCAAATTTTCTGAGTGGGGGAGGATTGTCAGACCCGGATTTTTGTAGCTTGTACCTTATGATTCCTATGTGTATGAACACTATGTAATTATAGTTGAATCATAAGAAGAGTATTTACTAGACTTAAAGTGTTATTGAAATGATTTAACACGCAAAAGCTACATAAAATGCCTAATGTGAGCGATGGGTATCATAGGCTAAACCGAGTTATTCTAAATCATTCTGACTGAAAATAAGAACTTAAAATAAGAGAGCGTAGAGAGCTCATGAAGAGAAGTCAGCTTGATTTAGACCCGAATACACAAAACGAGAGTAAAAGCTAAAAAGGGTAAAATGGACCTTTTTGGCAAGAAAAGGAGTTTCGGGTGAAATTATCCACCGGGAGCGATTGGGATATAAAGACGAGAGTGTAAGACATAAGAAATGACACTTTCAAAATTTTAAGAAAAAGTCAACATGGTCAATGGTTAAGGAAAAAGTCAACTATAGTTAAGAAAGTTGACTTTTACCATAGTTGACTAATCATGGTTAAAAATTAACCTAAGTATGGAGGAAAATTTGGGGAAAAATATTCTTGGCCAGAATACAAGATAATCATCCCCGTAAGTAAGAAAAATTTATTCGGAAGGATTCCGAAATAAATTTAATGGTTAAAAACGTAATGGGCCTAAGGTGAAAATTCTAAAGCCCATTAAGGTATACTAAACGTATATCGAAATTCTTAGGTCCTTTAGACCAAATTGTTGGACCAATTGATTTGCCAAATTTTGAGACAATTAAAGGCCTGAGACATAGTAAAAATTTCAGCCCGAAAACCCATTAGGAAAGCCCAAACTGAGAAGCCCAAATGGAAAAACCCATGAGATAAATATCTAACCATAGTTAAAGTTAACTATGACTCGTAAGGTGACTCATAAGGTGAGTCATGGCTAAGGCTTGGAAAGTCAAGTATAATGGCTGAAAAGTAAAGCTTAATGGCTAAGTATATGGCTTATAAATTCAGCCACACCATTGTCATCTTCATCACACCAAATCCGGCTAGAAGAAGAAACCATTGAAATATATTTTCCAAGCTTTCTCTCACTAGAAATCACTAGGAATTAGGCATATTTGGAACTTGCATTCTTCATGGAAGTTGTTCCAAATTGAAAGGAGATTGACATATGTTGGAATTGGCTATCAAGGAGCCATAGAGAGCAAACCGAGAGCCTCTAAAGTTTCGGCCAAAGGGTGAACACAACAATTGGTATATTTTCTAATTTCTAATTTCATATATGTTAATGTATGAATGATTTCAAGTATGTTGATATATGTTTTAAGCATTGAAACATATTAAATCACCATGAAGTGGGTTAGGCCGAGAGTAGTTAATGGGATATTGAATTATGTCAATATGATTTTAAGACATAAATGGATTAGTGTACATGTATTAATGTTAATGGTGTAATTAGAATTAATCAAATTGATTAATTAATACATGTAAATTGTTGGCAATCAAGGTGTTTGATAAAATGCCTAAATGAACTATGTGATGATTGGTAATGTTGCCTACCAAGTGTTTGTGAAAATGCCTAAGTGAAAATGGCTAAATAATAGGCATGGATGGCATGCCATGGTAAAACCGAGACATGGGTAGCTCTCGGCCATGGCATGTGGCCGAGAGGTCCAATGGGCCAAGCCCAATTATTTTAGACCCAATACAGTGTAATGGGCCTAGGACAAGCCCAATAAGAGTTGTTGGGCCCCATAAGCCCAATAGGCCCAACGAAAATGAATAGTGAAATGAAAAAAGGACTTAAGGCCTAGTTAGGCCCATTAAGGATTTTTAAGGCCCATTAAGGGAAAATAGATTGTATTAATGTGTAATACAGTAGGAAAATTATAATTAACCTGAGGAATGGTTATTTACAGCTTCGGAGTTTACATTGAGAGCTGATCGGACTGCGGGATTTAGCAGCACCGAGGAAAGAAGGTCACGTGACGTGATCCGAGGTAAGGGACTTTTGCGAGTAGTTAGAGATACCTGCACGTATTTTCGTCTGCTTTTACATTCACTTAAAAACTCTGTGGGTCAGAGAAAGTGAATAATAATTATTGCGACTCGATAGTGGCAAATTACGATTTTGCCCCTAGTTAGTCAAAAAGTTAACTTTTGTGAAAAGTTGCGAAAAGCATGGAAACTATTATTGTGAGTGTTTAACTGCTGTTTACCATGAAAATAAATAGATGGGCTAAAGATTTTAAGGTTGATGTGACTTAAGCACACTTTACAGTGCTGATTTTAATGTTTTGTAAACAATCCTTTTTTAAAGAGCCATCTATCATATTATGTGAGAATGAATCGTGCTAGAGCATAGCTCGCACTGGATTTCATATGTTTTCCACATACATTAGTGCTGGATTTTTATACGCACTAGATTTTCATGACATGCATGATAGAGTACTGGAGTTTTACTCGTACTCAGTTTTATATGATATATGCATGACAGAGTACTGGAGCGATTAGCTCGTACTCGAGTTTTACATGAGATACATGACAGAGTAATGGAGCATTGCTCGTACTCAATTCTTCATGGTTTATACATGACATAGTACTGGAGCTATTGCTCATACTTGATTTGATGATATTATGCATAGCATAGTACTGGAGCTATTGCTCGTACTTGATTTAATACATGAACTATGCATTGACCTAGTTGCTGGAGGTTGCTCGCACTAGAGTTGAGTTTGTGATGTGAAACAGTGTTCGAGCGTAGTGTCGACTGTGTGTCGCACTCGAGGGCGCACACTGTATGTGATATTATATACATGGTACCTATTCATGCCGCATTCTTGTGTGACTGAGTGTCACATTTTAAGAGGATAGCCAGCATGAGGGTATTTGTGAATGTGGTATGATATTTCCACAGGCGCGAGGGCTAAGACCTATAGTAGGCACCCTGACTGTGATGTTGATATTCCACGGGTGCGAGAGCTAAGACCTATGGTAGGCACTCTGGCCGTGAGGACGGGTCCATGGGTGTACTTTGTACCGTGTCTGAGTGGCGCGAGGTGTACCCTGTACCGTGTGTTGTTGTGGAGTTGAGGAGGATATAGCTGGCGGTTATGATGGACTGACCCCCCTCCCGTTGCAGTAAGTGATGCCCCGCGCACTGAGTACTGTGTTGCTTGGGATCACATTTCGGATATGATCATAGTCCAAGATACTATTTGCATTAAACCACAGAGTCTAACATGATATATCACATTGATTGACTGATTTAAACTGCGGACAGACCTGAGGGATGGGTCGGACTCCGATTTTGTGTTGTGAATCATTTGATGCCATATTTATTGTGATTTAAATATACATGGCATGATTTACATAAAGGCATGATTTATATACGATGCATTGTTTTGCACTACATGCCTACATTTGAGAAAGAAAGCATGATTTTCTGTACATGGGATTTATTCTGTACAAGTATATATATTATATTTCAAGACATGCTTTTAAAGTGAGTTAAGGAAATAATGTTTTCAAGGCATAACATTATTTTGAGTAGATAGTGTAGATATCTACTTGCTTGCCTGATTTCCTTACTGAGCGCGTCGTATACTCACCCCCCTTTCTTTACATCTCTCTACAGAGCGTCAGTAGAGCGAGAGCTATCGAGGGATAGTATCCCAGAGTCCACTGCTAGTTCCTATCGATCGCCAGGTATACATATTATGTACAGTTGTGTATCTAAACATAGAAACAGCACAGTGATGTATACGTTATATATTATGGGGAATGTATTTGTATTAGATTTTATATAATCTTACATGTATAATAAAAACAGTTACAGTCAGTAATAATATATTGACATGTATGTATGATATTGGATGATGTGGTAAGTGAGGACTCTGACATCGAATCACAGCCCAACCATTGAAGAGCGGAAAGGTAAGTTAAGAATGCAAAAAATTTGTAGTGTTTTTGGTTAAAGTCATGGATTGAGAATGGGGTCCTGACATATTATGAGGTGGAATTTGAGTGAATTAATATACAAATGACATGTGTATTAATAAAACACCAATGCGGCTTTTTTAGGAAGCCAAATATCCAACCACCCCCACTAAATTGGAGTGTACATCTCGGGGGAGCAAGGGAGTGGTAGAGGGGTTGCGTTTGGTGATCAGAAAATAGGGTGTTGAACCGAGAGTTAAGGAAAGAAGGAAAGAAGGGCTCTCGATGTAAATACCAGAAATTTTATGTACCTGGCTTTATCCATGATTAACAAATTAATCATCGAGATTAAAGATTTCGTTCCATTAGCCAAGGATTTAAATTAAAATTATATTACTCCATAGTGAGACTTAGGAGAATTAATTTAATTAAAAGTATATTAGTTCCATGGAGGAAGATCGATGGAAATGTCTATTCCTATATATTCCATAAAGAAATTTACTAAGAGTTTAAAGATATATATATATATATATTTATAAATACATGTGGGAGAGTAATATCATGATCATTATTTAAATCCAGTATACAGATATATGTATAAATATATATATATATATATATATATATCAATGTATATACATATGTATAAATATATGCAATATATATATAAATACATGTACGCACATACATGTCGAGACCCTTACCATATTTACATACGAAGACTATATAAGTATAGGTAAACAATAGATGGCAAACGTGTGAAGGCGATATGAAGCAGGATTGCTCGGGTTGCCGAGCAACAATAGAAGAAGATATAAAAAAATGGAAAATTAGAAAAAAAATGAAATGAGGAAGCCATGGATTAGCTTCTAAAATGAAGCCAATCCCGAGGCTCCCATTACTGACTGCCATTGGCAGGAACATAGGAAAATGAAGAGGAAGCCGTAAATGGTAACGTGTGCAGGGGAAAGAAATCAAGTGACAAAAGGGGGTAGGTCGTCTGTGGTACTATATTGAATTCGGAGAAAGGGCAGCTAGGAAAGAAGTGGCAATGGGATGGCTTTCGGTGGGGATAAAAAAAAAAGATTAAGGAAACTTAAAGCAGAAGACTAGCAAGCTAGAGGCGTGTGATGGCTGATGGTCTCGAGGCAGTTTAGGTGAGAAAAGAAATGGCAGGAGATGGAAGAAAGGAAATCCGAGAGAAACTATAGGTATATACATATAAGACTGCCATATGAAAACATGAATCCAGATGAACCGAGACTGAAAAAAGAGGAAATAAAAGAAAAGAGAGAAAACTGAGAGCAACCATGCTTGAAACTTGACGCAAAAAGGGATGAGAAAGGGGGACGGGTCTACTAAAGAACGAATCAGAAAAGAGAGAAAAGAAAACTGAGAAGAACGGTGATGAAACTAGAAACAGAAGGCTGAAGTAGAGGAGAACAGGAGGGAGACAGGGAACGGAGTGTCCCCTCTCTGTTTTGCGGCAACCGAGAGCAGTCTCAGCTATGTGCAGGAGACGCGTGATCGCAGGTTGCTAGGAGGCTGGTTCAAAAATTGAAGGCAGTTGTGCATGCATGTAAGGCCCTGCTATGTTCACTCCACTGGCCGACATTAAAAACAGGTTAGAGAGGCTCAAAATGAGGGGTGGCAACCGAGGCAAGTTGGTAACCGAGAGAGGCGGAGGGACGTGAAAGCTAGGCGAATGTACTAGAAACGGTGACAGTAAGAGGAAGAACGAGGAGGAGGATGAGCACAGAGGTGAAAAAGTAGAGGGGTGGTGTCAGGAGGAAGAAGGCGAAACTGAGTGAACTGTACTAGCAAGGAAGAAGAAGAAGAAGAAAATAAAGAAAAAAGGAATTGGCGAGAAATTTTTTTTAAAAAAAAGAGAAAGTATATATTTATATATATATAATTATATGTATATATAAATATATAAAAATATTTGGAGATAGGAGAGAAGGCGCAGAGAAATTTGGAAACCCGAAGGAAGGAGCTCCAGGAAAATTAACCGAGCAGATCGAACCCACAAACTCTAGTCACTAAAGGCATTACAGACTATAGGCAGACATCGAGGTAAGGAAAATTCTCATGTGCTGCTAGAGATAAATATGCGTAATTTTCGTGTATTTATAGATATAAAATTTTAGGTTGAATTCGCAGTTACCGAAATTATAGAAAATCTAAGTCGAATTTTATGACTCTGAAAAATTATAGACTCTAGCCTAGTTGAACTGCCTAATTTTATCGATTGAATTAAAAAGGTTTGTGTAGATACTATTATGGCTTGAATTCCATTTAAAATCGAAAATTTCAAATTTTTAAATTTCCATAGACTGCTTTCTAGGAATTTATCTGAAAAAGAGCTAGTCAGTCAGTTTTGAACTGTTTCGTGACACAAAATTGAATTTATATGTGATTTAAAGAAAAATGATATGTTTATAAAGAAATACTGATGTGATGTACTAGAGCATGTGCTGACTGTGTGTCGCACGGTCCGACTCACACTGATTTTGAGACAAAGGTGTTGGTGAGACTATGCTACACTGTTAATGTTACCGGGTAACGATGTCACAACAGTCATTGTTTGTGGGCCTACAGGGGTGGCCATGGCCGGCTGGGCTGGTCTGATACATCAGTTATGAACTGTGTTTGTTTATGTGGTCCACAGAGTACGATGTATCATGCAGCACGCACGCGAGTACAATGTACCGTGTTTCTGATTCTAGTCTTCGGACATTCTGATGCGGGAGTCTTTTAGGTAGCTGACCACTCCCACAACAATTGACATCTTGGCACACCTGATCAGTGATTGCCCGGAGTCACCGACATTGGCCAATTGTCATTATGATATTTGATATAGCATGTTCTATCTTGTCTCATCTATTTGATTTTTCTGAATTATCTGCATGGACTGCGTTACCTGAAAGCTATTTATTCTGCTACTAAAAGTTTTGAGATTTTTGTATTTACCACAGTAAATTAATTACATTACCGATACTAATTTTGTTTCGGATTTCTGACTTTGGTATATGTGAATTTGCCGAATTCTCTGTATACTTTGCGAAAATTTTCTAGTTTTGGAAAATATATATATTTTAGGTAGTATATTTATCTACCTGCTATTGGGTTTTTCTTACTGAACATGTTAAGCTCACTTCTTACTCTTCTCCACAGATTCACATCAATTGCGGGATCGATTCTCTAAGTCGAAATATTTTGCACAGCCACACATTCACAAGCATTCATCTGCGCTAAAGGTATACTCAGTATGGATAACTGTTATCTAAAATCTTCTTGTAAGTACAGTAATGTATACGAGCTGCGTCTGGGAACAAAATTATTTTATATGTGAACAAATATACTGATTAAATGGAAAAAATTATCATTGTTTTTTTGTTTTAAATTGTTACCAAGAAAATTAAATTAAATAGGCAGATTTATGGATTTTGATCTGTTATCGACTCGTAGCCCAACCAAATGTGTAGAAAAAAGGGTCGTTACAGAACTTGGTATCAGAGCAAGGTTGGCATGATACAACTCGTTATTATAAGCAAAAGAAAAATTGGAAAGCTCATATCCCCAGCATTACTGTACATTATTTAGATACAAACGGGTATATGTGGCTGTGTTTTACTAAGCGATTGCTATCGAATGCAGGAAGTCGATTAGTTATGGCGGGTAGACGACGAGGTCGATCGAGGGGACGAGGTGGCAGGTCATCACGAGGCCGGGAGGAGAGGGCTAAAGGATCGGGTGGCCCCACTGCTGAACAGCCTGCTCGTGACCCTACTAAGAGCTTCAAGGCCTGAATTGCTAGTCTAGAACGTGGCGTGGAGTCCATACTGAATCTAATCGGGCAAGTGATGGCCAGGTTGGACAACCCATAGGGCACTACTGCTCAGATTGCACCAACTACTCTAGCAGTTGCGCCGAACACGCCTGCGCCAGCCCAAACAGCGTTAGTGCCGCCAGCGGAAGAACCTTCTACTACACTGCCACGGACCCCGCCTGTACTACAATCATCGGCACCAGTGGCTCCCTAGAGGCATAGTAATGAATCAAGATATGATTGTGAATTGGATAGACTAAGGCAATTTTAGGAGTTTAAGCCTCCGTCTTTCAATGGGGATAAGAATCCAGTAGTTGCAGAAGACTCGATAAATGAGATGAAAAAGCTGTACGGGTTCTTCCAATGTACATTTATCGAGAATGTGGCTTTTGTAGCTTTTGTATTGAAGGGAGAGCAGAACACTAGTGGAAGTCCACCCGACTGATCCTTAGAGCAAGACATAGGATGATTGCATGGAATTTGTTTCTTGACACTTTTTGGAGGAGATACATTCCGAATACTACCCAAAGGAGGTTACAGATAGAGTTTTCGAACTTCAATCAGGGGAATAAGTCAGTGGACGAGTATGAATCGAAGTTCACCTCACTTTGGAGATATAATCCGGACACTATGGATAATGAGGTGAAAAAGGTTCGGAAGTTTATGGAAGGACTAAGGCCTTCGATTTGAGCCCGACTAGCTCTGTTAGACCTCAATACTTATGAGGAAGTCGTTCATTGGGCCCAGCTATGCGAATAAGATTATGAGATGCATGCTTCCGAGTTCAGCAAAGTGGGTAGAGGTAAGGATCATGATCGGAAGAGGTTAACTGGGGATAGGAGTGGCAGAGAGAGTAGGAGGTCATTATTTAAGTGACAGAGGAACTATGAGGAGTTGCAGGGTAAGACTATTAGGCCTCCCATCTATCCATCCTCAGCTCCTACTAAAGAGATTGTGATCGGAGGACGCCAGCCTAATAATGAGGTGTACAGACACTGTGGGGGAAATCACGGTAATAGGCCCTTCTATAAGATGTCTAAGACTTGCTTCAGATGTGGTAAGATAGGGCACTTTATCAAAGACTATCCAGAGAATACCGGCACAGCCCCGTAGAGGAACACAGAACAGATAAGAACACCTGCTACTACCTCTACACCGAGGAGGAAGGCCACAGCGGAAGAAAAGGGGAAGCAGGTTGCAGGGCAAGGGTGAGTGTACGCCCTTGAGCACGAAGCAACAAAAAATGAGGCACCAACTAAAGCGTTTAAAGGTACCATTCTGATTTTTGATATTAAGGCAGTAGTTTTATTTAATTCTGGTGCAACTCATTCATTTATATCACCCACATTTGCATGTAAACTGATTTCATATGTACAACCTAAATCATTAGGAAGGGTGTTAACGATTAAGACACCAATGAAAGATAGTCAAATGACAAAGCAACTATAAAGATTGTAGACTTAAAATAGGAGACAGGAACATGTTAGCAGACCTGATCCTATTAAATATGTATGATTTTGATGTGATATTGGGTATAGACTGGTTAACAGCAAATCGGGTTAACCTTGATTGTCATAATAGGACAGTGACATTTATGCCCGAAAAATATGCGGTAAGTTTTTTTGAAAAGTAATGAAAAAGAATTGGTAGTTTATTGGCAAAGTTCTTACTAACTATATGAAAAATATTTTTGAAGGTTACATTGCCTATGTAATCGATACGATAAAGCGAGTCCAAAATTGAGTGATATTCAAATGGTCAGGGAGTTATACTAAGGCTACCTCCAGATAGAGAAATTAAGTTATGTATTGACTTAGTGCCTGGTACTGAGCCGATATCGAAACTGCCTAACAGAATGGCTCCGATTGAGTTGGAAGAGTTGAGAAAGCAAATACAGGAATTGCTGGACAAAGGGTTCATCAGACCGAGTGTTTCACCTTGAGGTGCATCGGTATTGTTTGTCAAGAAAAAGGATGGGAGTCTTAAGCTATGCATTGATTATAGATTGCTCAACAAGGTGACCAACAAGAACAAATATCCCCTACCTCGTATCGATGATTTGTTGGACCAACTACGAGGAGCACAGATCTTTTTCAAGATTGATTTAAGGTCAGGATACCATCAGTTGAAGATCAGGAATGAGGATGTACCCAAGACAGCCTTCAGAACCCGATACGGACATTATGAGTTTTTGGTTATGCCTTTCAGGTTGACAAATGCTCTTGTAGCTTTCATAGCACTGATGAATGAAGTGCTTAAGCCATACCTGGACAGATTTGTCCTAGTTTTCATTAATGATATTTTGGTGTATTCCAAATCCAGAGAAGAAAATGAGCAGCATTTGAGAATGGTTCTGCAAACCCTCAGGGAGAAGAAGTTATATGCCAAGCTTAGCAAGTGTGATTTTTGGTTAAATCAGATAGCATTTTCGGGTCACGTTGTGTCCAAAGATGGGGTATATATAGATCCGTTAAAGGTTAAGGCTGTAGTACAGTGGGAAAGACCCAAGACTATTACTGAGATTCAAAGTTTTTTAGGTTTAGCCGGATATTATAGAAAATTGTCGAAGATTTCTCAAAGTTGGCTGCTCCTCTAACACGACTTGTTAAGTTTGAGTGGAGTGACGCATGTGAAAGGAGCTTTTAGGAGTTGAAGCACAAACTGACCACCGCACCTATATTGACTATCCCCGCTAGTTCGGAAGGCTTCTCGATGTATACAGATGCGTCTAGTCAAGGTTTGGGATGTGTGTTGATGCAACATGGGAAGGTAGTTGCTTATAGTTCCTATCAACTAAATGACCATGGAGGAACTATTCAACCCACGATTTGGAATTGGCAGTCGTAGTGTTTGTACTGAAAATATGGCGCCATTACCTATATGGAGAGAAGTTCTGGATCTTCACATATCATAAAAGCCTCAAGTATATATTTTCGCAGAAGGAGTTGAATATAAGGCAGATGAGGTGGATAAAGCTTTTGAAGGATTATGATTGTGAAATCCTGTACCACCTGGGAAAGGCTAACGTAGTAACAGATGCCTTAAGTAGGAAGAACATCAAGATGGTATCGTACATGATGATTCAGGAATACGAACTGTTGGACATTGAACCATCTGACACTGCCGGTTATGGTGTGATAGTTAGCCTGAGAATAGAATCGAAGTTGATTGATAGAATTCGACAGGCTCAGCATACTGATAAGTACTATGTAGATGTGGGTAGTCAGATCCAATTGGGGACTGTGACAGATTTTGAAGTTAGCTCCGATGGTCTATTGAGGCTCAGAGGTAGAGCTTGTGTTCCCGATAATGCACAGTTGAAGAAACTGATATTGATAGAAACTCATTCCTCAAGGTATACATTTCACCCAGGAAGTAATAAGATGTATAAGAATTTACGAAAAGTGTACTGGTGGCCAGGGATGAAAAACGATGTGGTCGAATTTGTGGCCTGGTGTCTCGTGTGTCAGCAGATTAAGGTAGAACATCAGAAACCTGCAGGGTTGTTATAGCCTCTACTGGTACCCACATGAAAATGAGAGCGTGTTACCATGGATTTCATTATGGGGTTGCCAAGGACCTGGAGGAACCATGATGCGATTTGGGTAATTGTTGATAGATCAACAAAGTCCAACCACTTCCTAGCTGAAGTCCACTGATACTTTGGGTGCACTAGCGGGTCTATATGTATGGGAGATTATAACACTAGATGGCGTACTAGTTAGCGTTGTATCTGACAGGGATTCCTGGTTTACTTCACACTTTTGGGAACATTTCCAAGAAGCCATGGGAACCCAACTGAATTTTAGCACAGCTTTCCATCATCAGACAGATGGGCAGTCGGAGATAACTATTCAGACATTGGAGGATATGTTGAGAGCTTGTGCTCAAGATTTTAAAGGCTCTTGGGATGACCATTTACCACTAGCAGAGTTTACGCACAATTGATTTGTGAGAGGTGTCGGTCGAGTGATAACTTGGGATGACCATCGAAGCAAGTTTTTGAGGACGTCCGATTGATTTGTGAGAGGTTGAAAACAGCTCAGAGCAGGCAAAAGAGTTATGCTGACCAAAGACGCAGGCCCTTGGAATTTTCAGTAGGAGATTTGGTGTTTTTGAAAGTTTCTCCATCTAAAGGTATAATGAGATTCGGGAAGAAAAGAAAGTTGAGTCCCCGTTATATTGGACCTTTCGAGATCTTAGACCGAGTGGGAGACAAAGCTTACAGATTGGCGTTACCACCTGATTTATCGAGTATTCATAATGTCTTCCATGTCTCGATACTTCGAAAGTATCACCCGGATTTGACACATGTGATTAAGTATGAACCGCTTGAGTTAAAGGAGGATATGACGTATGTGGAGAAACTGGTTTAGATACTGGATAGGAAGGAGAAGGTATTGCGGTCTAAGACGATTCCTTTGGTTAAGGTTTTATGGTAGTATCACACTTCGAAAGAGGCCATGTGGGAATTAGAAAGTTTAATGCGAGAGAAATACCCACACTTGTTCAAGAACTGAAGTAATTTTTAAAATTTGGGACCAAATTTCCCAAGGTGGGAGAATGTAAATACCCTAAATTTTGTGTACCTGGTTTTATCCATGATTAAAAAATTAATCATCGAGATTAAAGATTTCGTTCCATTTGTCAAGGATTTAAATTAAAATTATATTACTCCATAGTGAGACTTGAGAGAATTAATTTAATTAAAAGTATATTAGTTCCATGGAGGAATATCAATGGAATATCTATTCCTATATATTCCATAAAGAAATTTACTAAGAGCATAAAGATAGAGATATGCATATATATATATATATATATATATATATATATATATAAATACATGTGGAAGAGTAATATCATGATCATTATTTAAATCCAGTTTACGGATGTGTATAAATATATATATATATATATATCAATGTATATACATATGTATAAATATATGCAATATATATATATAAATATATAAATACATGTACACACCTACATGTTGAGACCCCTACCGTATTTACATACGAAGACTATATAAATATAGATAAACAATAGACGGTAAATGTTTGAAGGCGATATGAAGCAGGATTGCTAGGGTTGTCGAGCAACAATAGAAGAAGATATACAAAAAAAATATATGTATACATATAATAGGGAAATTAGACAAAAAAATGAAATGAGGAAGTCGTGGATTGGCTTCTAAAATGAAGCCAATCCTGAGGCTCCCACTACTGACTGCCATTGGCAGGAACATAGGGAAGAGAAGAGGAAGCCGTAAATGGTAACGTGTGCAGGGGAAAGAAATCAAGTGACAAAAGGGGGTAGGTCGGCTGTGGTACTGTCAGACCTGTATTTTATGTAGCCTGTTCCTTATGATTCCTAAGTGTATGAACACTCTATTATTATAGTTGAATCATAAGAAGAGTATTTACTAGATTTAAAAAGTATGTGAAATGATTTAACACGCATAAGCTACATAAAAGCCTAAGGTGAGCTATGAGAGTCACAGGCTAAACCGAGTGGATTTGAATCATTCTGACTGAAAATAAGAACTTAAATGTAGAGAGCTTATGAAGGAAAGTCAGTTTGATTTAGTTTCGAACACAGAGAACGAGAGTAAAAGCTAAAAAGGGTAAAATGGTCCTTTTGAGCAAGTTAAAGTATTTAAGGTGTTTCGGGTGTATTTACCTACCGAAAATGGCTAAAACGTAAAGACGAGAGTGTAAGACATAAGATATGACACTTTTGAAATTTTGAGAAAAGTCAACTTGGTCAATGATTAAGGAAAAAGTCAACTATAGTTAAGAAAAGTGGACTTTCACCATAGTTGACTAACCATGGTTAAAAATTAACCTAAGTATGGACAAAAAATTGGGGAAAAATATTCTTGGTCAGAATACAAGATAATCATCCTTGAAAGTAAGGAAAATTTATGCGGAAGGATTCTGGATTTAATTTAATGGTTAAAAACGTAATGGGCCTAAAGTGAAGATTTAAAGCCCATTAAGTTATACTAAACGTAGATCGAAATTCTTAGGTCCCTTAGACCGAATTGTTGGACCGATTGATAGGCCAAATATTGAGACAATAAAAGGCCCGAGGTATAGTAAAAATTTCAGCCCGAAAACCCATTAAGAAAGCGCAAACCGAGAGGCCCAATTGAAAAGCCCATTAGGTAAATATCTAACCATAGTTAAAGCTAACTATGACTCAATAGATGACTCATTAGGTGACTCATAACTAAACCTTAGGAAAAGTAAGGCTTAATGGCTAAGTAAATGGCTTATAAAATCAGCCACACCATTGTCATTTTCACCATACCATTCTCGGCTAGAAGAAGGAAACCATTGAAATACATTATCCAAGCTTTCTCTCACTAGAAATCACTAGGAATTAGGCATATTTGGAACTTGCATTCTTCATGAAAGTTATTCCAAATTGAGAGGAGAGTGACATATGTTGGAATTGGCTATCAAGAAGCCATAGTGAGCAAATCTTGAGACTCCAAAGTTTCATCCAAGTGTAAACACAAATACTAGATATATTTTCAAGCTTTCAAATTCATATATGTTAATGTATGAATGATTTTAAGTATATTGGTATATGTTTAAAGCATTGAAACATATGAAATCACTATGATCATGGTTAGGCCTAGAGTGAGTAGTGAAATATGGATGAATGCCCATATGATATTAAGGCATAAATGAGTTAATGTACATGTGTTAATGATTATGGTATCGTTAGAATTAATCAATTTAATTGATTAATACATGTATTAAGTTGGCAATCAAGGTGTTTGATAAAATGCCTAAATGAACTATGTGATGCTTAAGAACATTGCCAGCCAAGTGTTTGTCAAAATGCCTAAGTGAATTAGCTAAGGAAATGGACATGGATGGCATGCCATGGTGTGATCGACGACATGGAGTGCTCTCAGCCAGGCATGTGGCCGAGAGGTCCAATGGGCCAAGACCAATTATTTTAGGCCCAATGTGATGTAATGGGTCTAGGACAAGCCCAATAAGAGTTGGTGGGCCCCACAAGCCCAATAGGCCCAACGAAAATGAATAGTAAAATAGAAATGGGCTTAAGGCATAGTTAGGCCCATTAAGGTTTACTAGAGCCCATAAGGGGAAATATACTGTATTTAATGTGAAATACAGTAGGAAAAATATAATTAACCTGATAAATGGTTATATGCAGCTCCAGAGATTATTGGAGGAGCAAATCGGACTGCTGGATCGAGCAACGTTGAGAAAGTAAGATTTCTCGAGTGATTGCAGGCAAGGGACTTTTGTGAGTAGTTAGAGATACCTGCATGTATTTTCATCTGCTTTTACATTCACTTAAAATATCTGAGGGTCAGAGAAAGTGAATAATAATTATTGTGACCTGATAGCGGCAAATTACGATTTTTCCCTTAGTTAGGAAAAAAGTTAACTTTTATGAAAAGTTGTAAAAAGCATAGAAACACTATTTTGAGTGTTTTACTGCTGTTTATGTGAGATCTGAGAATTTTAGATATATTTGAATGATGTAATATGAACTTGAAGTGTAATTTATTGAGCTAAGTGAATTGGGGAATGATAATTGGAGATTTATATGTTAAGTGTTTAAAATAAGTGTGAAGTTATGAGGACAGATCGATCTGGGAGAAGGAGAGATCGATCTGGTGAGTTAAAAATGACAAGGAAGGAGGAATTTGAGGAGCAGATCGATCTCCAATGGAAGAGGATCGATCTCCTTATGATTCTGTTTGAGAGAAGATCGATCTCATGAGGAAGAGATCGATCTCCAAATGATTCTGTTTGGGAGAAGATCGATCTCCTCAAGGAGCAGATCGATCTCATAAAGCCATAAAGAGATCGATCTCACCCCTCGACAGATCGATCTCCTAGGCATAAAATTGCCCAAATCGTCCCTAAAATTCAAATGCAGATCGATCTCATCAAGAGCCAGATCGATCTCCTACCCTCAGCCTATATAAGGAACCCCTATTTTTCTCATGCAATCTCACTTTCTCTCTCTTCCAACCCCCATTTTCACCGAAACCTAGCTTTCTCACTCATCCAAAGCACCCATTTTCGTCCAAATCAGAAGTTGTGGCAAGAAGGAAAGTTGTTCCTCATCAAAGGGAGAACAACATACTTGGAAATCGAAAGACGGATCTAATCGAGGCAAGAGATAAGCTCTCCACAAGTTTTGGGTAATTTCTAAACTTCGATCCTTATATCTGAGATGATTTTGATGATAATGGTTATTGGCATTGTGTTGAAATAGCTGAAAAATGATTAGGGATTTATGAAATTGCAATGTGGTTGGAGTGATAATGATATTTAGCAATTTTGGGAATTTGAGCTATAAATAGAAATTTAGACAATGTGGTGAATTAGCATAGATAATTGGCATGAGAAATGTAGAACGTTGAGATGTTGTGAATGAGAGTGTAGTTTGGGGTAGAGTTACGAGAATCAAGAGATTCGAGGTGTTATGAGCAATTATGCTCGATTTTGAGAATTGAGGTTGATGAGATAATTGAGTATTGATGTTTTAACATCGTTTGGACAGCTCGGGAGTTCCAGAGTGGAATGCGAGGCTAGTCCGTGATACGGGGGAAACGATTGCACTATACGAGGTGCAAAGAGGTAAGGGAAACTAAACCATTTGTGTATGTGATTTGTGAACTACTATAGCATGATTTATGATTTATAAAACAAGCATGTTGAGTGTTGTGTTGTGATACAATTGCACACGATTTTTATAGCCTATCGGAGCCCATTATTTTATGAGTTTATAAGCTGAGTGTGAAATTGCTTTATAAACCGTTGAATTTTGTGAGTAATGAATTGGGCTCTACGTTAAGGCAATATCGAGATTTGAGAAATGTGTACGTGCTTTACCGGTTGGAACTCGATTTTATTATGTTTTGTGTTGAGTACAAAACGGTTTTCAAATGAGTTTTATGAGAGAAAAACCACTATGAGTTCTACGTGAAGGCAAACTAGTCTTATGTGATAAGACTTAGGTGTGTAATTTTGAGTACACACCGGGCATTGCTCTGGTAGCATGTAAGCCCGATTCTTCTCCGTTCTGGTAACGTGAGAATAACCCATTCTGTGGCTATGCCACGTATATTTGGTGGCCGTTGCCACGTGAGAAACCCCATTTGGTGGCCATTGCCACTTGAGAAAATCCTATTTGGTGGCCGTTGCCACGTGAGAAAACCTATTTGGTGACCGTTGCCACGTGAGAAACCCTATTTGGTAGCCGTTGCCACGTGAGAATCCCATTTGGTGGCCGTTGCCACGTGAGAAAACCCTATTTGGTGGCCGTTGCCACGTGAGAACCCCATTTGGTGGCCGTTGCCACGTGAGAAACCCTAATTGGTGGCTGTTGCCATGTGAAACCCTATCCTGTGGCTGTGCCACGTGAGAATTTAAATTAGTGGCTATGCCACATGTGTTTAGTGGCTGTGCCACGTGCATTATTATTACAGTGATTTTATCATGTTAATTGAGAAAGCGTTTATCGCATTATTTTCACATGCTTTGTTATTGCTCTAGATTGAGCCTTTTTACTTCATGTTTTCACATGATTTGAGACATGAGAATGTCGTTTTGAGTACTTTCATGCTATGGTTTTCAAATGAGATTAATGAGTTTCACATAAAAATAAATATTTTGTGAGGTGCATTTTGGTTTATGAAATGAGTCCCTTACCCCCTTTACTGAGGGATTTAGAAGCTCACCCTGTTTTCTTTCCCCCCAGATTTCTTCAAGTGAAAAGGGTTTTCCTGCGACGTACGGAGTAGTGGCTAGTGGAGGACTTGAGCTCCAGGCCATATATTGTATTTTGAGGTATCTTTTATCTTTTCATGTACCCAGACAATTACTGTAATTGCAGACACTTGATGTATAACATTGTATGGGATGTATTAGGATTAATTAACTTGAGATCAAGTAATGTATATGATATAATATATACTATTCAATGACGAGATCCTGAGGTATAATATAGGTGATGATGTATGACACTGCACAGGAATGCACTCTTAATTGTGAATGAATGAATAAAAAAAAAATTTTAAATTAGCCCTATTTTCCGCACTTCCGGGGCGTGACAGTTTAGCAGAAGAATAAATAGATGAGCTAATGATTTTAAGGTTAATGTGAATTAAGCACACTTTATAGTGCTGATTTTGATGTTTTGAAAATCATCCCTTTTTAAAGAGCCATCTATTGAATTATGTGAGAATAAATCGTGCTAGAGCACAGGTCGCACTTGATTTCATATATTTTCCACATATATTAGTGCTGGATTGTGATTCACACTAGATTTCCATGACATGTATGATAGAGTACTGGAGTTATTACTCGTACTCAGTTTTATATGATATATGCATGAGAGAGTGCTGGAGCGATTAGCTCGTACTCAAATTTTACATGAGATACATGACAGAGTGCTAGAACATTGCTCGTACTCGATTCTTCATGATTTATACCTGACATAGTACTGGAGCTATTACTCGTACTTGATTTGAAACATGAACTATGCATTGACCTAGTTGCTGGAGGTTTACTCACACTAGAGTTGAGTTTGTGATGTGAAACAGTGTTTGAGCGGAGTGTCGACTGTGAGTCGCGCTCAAAGGCGCGCACTGTAATTTATTTGATATATAATACATGTTGAAAACCATGCTTGATTTCCTCGTGTAGACTGAGTGTCACTCTATGAGAGGTTCGCATGTGAATTTAGAGACGTGGTATGATATTCCATGGTTTGAGGGCTAAGACCTATGGCAGGCACCCCAACTGTGATGTAGGGTCCACGAAGTACGTTGTACCGTGCGAGTGGCATGGAGTACACTGTACCATGTGGTGTTATGGAGGATATAGCTGGCGGTTGTAATGGACTGACCCCCCTCCCGTTACAGTAGTGATATCCCGCCCACTAGGATTCCGTGCAGTCTGGGATCACCATTATAGGATATGGCCATAGTCCAGGATACTATTGCATTTCACTATAGAGTCTCATATGATATATCACCTGATTGACTGATTTATTTATGGACAGACCTGAGGGATAGGTAGGAATCCGATTGTTGTGATGTGAATAATTTAAATGCCATATTTACTGTGATTTAAATATACATGGCATGATTTATCTAAAGGCATTGTGATATTATAAAGATGCATTATTTTGCACTACATGCCTACATTTGAGAAAGCAAGCTTGATTTCTATACATGGGATTTAATCTGTACAAGTATATATATATATATATATATTTAAAGTCATGCTTTTAAAGTGAGTTAAGGAAATGATGTTTTCAAGGCATAGCATTATTTTGAGTAGATAGTGTAGATGTCTACTTGCTTGCCTGATTTCCTTACTGAGCCCGTTGTATGCTCGCCCCCTTTCTTTTACATCTCTCTACAGAGCATCAGCAGTAGAGTGAGAGCATTTAAGGGATAGTATTCCTGTTGTCCGCTGCTATTTCCTATCGATCGACAGGTATACATATTTTGTATGGTTATGTATCTAAATATAGAAACAACACAGTGATGTATACAACATATATTATGGGGAATGTATTTGTATTAGCTTTTACATGATCTCACATGTATTATAAAAAGAAGTTACAGTCGGTAACAGTATATTGACATGTATCTATGAAAATGGATGATATGGTATGCGAGGAAGCTAACATCGAATCACAGCCCAACCATTGAAGAGAGGAAAGGTAAGTTAAAAATGCGAAAAATTTGTAGTGGCTTTGGTTCAGTCAGGATGGGTCTGTACAGAATGGTATTAGAGCAGAGGTTGGTCTGATGTGAGTCGGTGTTAGAAAATAGGAAAGTGTACATCCCCATAGTAGTGTGCTGTGTTTAGATACAACTGTGATGGGAGACGGACTAATTCATGATTGTGAATGCAGAAACTTTGCCTATATGGCAAATACTCGTATGGTAGAGGGACAAGAGGTATGGCTCAAGGCCGTGGAGATAGGCTTGAGAGACGAGCTACTGCCGAACCATTACCTACCCATGGACTCCAGGTGCTACTGAGGCACCAGAGTGTGCTGATACGCGTTTTACGAGATTAGAGCGTAGTCTAGAGACGATAGTAGAGATATTGGCACAGACGATGCTAGGTAGGCAGGGACAGGAGGCAGGAGCTGCGATAGGAGAGACAGTTGCCCCTGATACTCCTACACAGCCAGCTCATGCACTAAGGACTGTAGATACTCTTACACCCCTACCAGTTTTAAGTAGTAGTGGATTAGGGTACGGATGTGATCTGCATCGGTTGTGAGAGTTCCAGAAGTTTAGACCTCCATCTTTTAGTGGGGTCAAGGACCCAGTAGCTGCTGAGGAGTGTGTTGCTAAGATGGAGAAGCTTTATGGATTCTTCATGCTTACGACATCAGAGATGGTCGTATTTGCTGTGTTCCTACTGAAGGGAGCTGTAGAGCATTGGTGGAAGTCCACCATACCCATATTGAGAGCCTGACATACAGATATTAGTAGGGAGACATTTCGGGATACCTTTAGGAGGCAGTTTGTTCCAGATACCGCACAGCGGAAACTACAGGCTGAGTTTTTGGGACTGAACCAGGGGAATTTGTCAATGGACGAGTATGAGACTCGATTCCTATCCCTGGGGAGATATGACCCAGATACCATGTATAGTGAGGCCAGAAAGGTCCATAGGTTCATCGATGGATTGAGACCGATTCTGCGGTCTAGGTTGGTCCCATTAGATATAACCACCTATGAGGAAGCAGTGCGCAGGGCGTAACTGTACGAGCAAAATTATGAGAGGAATGCTTTTGAGTTTGGAAAGTTTAGTCGGAGCCGAGATATACAGAGGAAGAGGCTGGCTAAAGATAGAGGTTTCAGTTATCGAAGAGGGAATAAACTCTTCGGTAAGAGACCACGGGTATAGAAGGCATGAGAGAGACTTAGTAGATCTCCTGCTTATCCGACCATAGCTCCAACAACGGGTATTGTCATAGGAGGACAGATACCTACTACTGATCAGTGCAGAAGATACGGTAGGCAACATGGAGGTAGACCGTGTCCGTTGACTCCTATAGTGTGTTTCTGATGCGGGAAACAGGGGCATATTGCTAGAGCTTGCCCAAAGATGGTTGATACTGCTCCACTGAAGGGCAGGGAGCCAGAGAGAGCTCCAGTTGATCCTTCTGCTTCGATAAGGAGAGAGACAGCAGAAGAAAAGGGGAAGCAAGTTATTTGTCGATGGCGCATACATGCTTTGGACCAGGGGACAGCTGATGCTTCATCGGATGTGATATGAGGTAACATCCTTATTTATGATATTGAAGCATATGTTTTGATTGATCCTGGTGCCACACATTCTTTTGTATCGCCTTCATTTGCATGTAAATTAGCAAGACATGTAGAGCGTACACCGTTATGTATGATCATGTTGATTTGTATGCCTATGAATAGTAGTCAAGTTGTAGAGTATGTATTTAATGACTGCAAGTTGAGAGTAGGGAACAAGGAGATGATAGCCAATCTAATATTGCTAAGTATGAGTGACTTTGATATAATCTTAGGAATGAATTAGTTATCTGCAAACCATGTTATTTTAGATTGTTATGCTAAGACAGTTATGTTTCCTAACCCTACTAGATATGTTGTAAAGTTTAATAAAAATAAATGAAAGGAGTAGTTATGATTATGATATGATTTACTGACTTAGAAAAACCTTCAACATATCAAGGTTTCATTGCGTACGTGGTAGATATGGATAAGGCACATCCAAATTTGTTCGATATTACTGTGGTCAGTGAGTACGCAGATTTTTTTTGGATGAGTTGCCAGGGTTACCACCAGACAGAGAGATGGAGTTCTGTGTAGACTTAGTGCCTGGTATGGAGCCTATTTCGAGACCACCATATCGCATGGCCTTAGTTGAGCTGGAAGAGCTCAAGAGGCAGTTGCAGGAGCTGTTGGATAGGGGTTTTGTTTGACCAAGTGTTTCACCTTGGGGTACATCGGTTTTATTCAGGAGAAAGAAGGACGAGAGCCTCTGATTGTGTATAGATTACCAATTGTTGAATAAGGCCACCATCAAGAATAGGTATCCCCTTCCACGCATTGATGACTTGTTAGATCAGCTTCAGGGAGCACAGGTCTTTTCCAAGATTGATCTGAGGTCTGGGTATCATCAGTTGAGAGTTCGGAGTGGAGATGTACCCAAGATAGCATTTCGTACCCGATATGGCCATTATGAGTTCTTAGTCATGCCATTCGGATTGACGAATGCTCTAGCTGCTTTCATGGCTTTGATGAACGATGTGTTCAAGCTATATTTGGACCAGTTTGTTATCGTCTTTATCGATGATATATTGGCGTATTCGAGATCCAAGGAAGAGAATGAGGAGCACCTCAGGATCGTATTACAGACTCTACGAGAGTAGAAGTTATATACTAAGCTCAGTAAGTGTGACTTTTGGTTGTCACAGATCTCATTTTTGGGACTTGTTGTACCAAGGGATGGTGTAACAGTCGACCCATCCAAGATAGAGGTTGTAGTTCAGTGGGAACAACCGAGGACAGTCACCAAGATCAAGAGTTTTCTAGGTTTAGCTGGATATTATCGGAGATTCGTTGAGGGATTTTTGAAGTTGGCTGCTCTGTTGACACGTCTTACTCGAAACAGTATATCGTTCGTATGGAACGAGGATTGTGAGAAGAGTTTTCAGGAGTTGAAACGTCGATTGACCACCACTCCAATTCTCACTATCCCTACCAGCTCAGGAGGATTTATAGTGTATATCGATACTTTGCATCAGGGACTGGGCTGTGTATTGATGCAGGATGGAAGGGTAGTTGCTTATGGATCCAGACAGTTGAAGGATCATGAGAAGAACTATCTGACCCATGATTTGGAGTTAGCACCAGTAGTGTTTGCATTGAAGGTATGGCGCCACTACTTGTATGGTGAGAAGCTTCAGATATTTACCGACCACAAGAGCCTCAAGTATCTGTTCTCACAGAAAGAATTGAACATGAGACAGAGAAGATGGCTAGAGCTTCTGAAGGACTACGATTGTGAGATACTTTATCATCCGGGTAAGGCTAACATTGTACCTGATGCTCTGAGTAGGAAGAGCCTAGGAATGGTATCGTATATGATGGTTAGGGAACATGTTTTGCTAAAGCAGTTTGCTAGCCTCAGTCTGAGAGTTGTACCTTTTGACATGGATACAGGCTATGTGATAGCTAGTCTACGCTTGGAGCCAGATCTGTTGGACAGGATCAGAGTGGCTCAACAGACTGATCTGTTTTGTATGGATGTGAGTGGTTAGATGTGAAGGGCACAGTGACTGATTTTGAGTTGAGTTCTGATGGACTATTGAGGTTCAGAGGCAAATTGTGTGTTCTCGAGGATCCAGGACTCAGGAGATTGATATTGGCAGAAGCTCATTCATCAAGGTATACGTTACATCCGGGGAGTAACAAGATGTATCAAAACCTCTAGAAGGTATACTGGTGGTCGAGTATGAAGAGAGATATAGCAGATTTTGTAGCAAAGTGTCTCGTATATCAGCAGGTGAAGGTAGAGCATCAGAAAACTGCAGGGTTATTACAGCCTCTGCCTATACCGACATGGAAATGGGAGCAAATCACCATGGATTTCGTGATGGGTTTACCGAGGACCCGTGGGAATCATGATGCTATATGGGTGATTGTCAACAGACTGACGAAGTCAGCCCACTTCCTAGCTATGAGAGCTATCGATACTCTGAGTTCATTGACAAAGCTGTATGTACGCGAGGTAGTGAGGTTACATGGTATACCAGTGAGCATAGTCTCTGATAGGGATTCCCGCTTCACTTCCCACTTTTGGGAACATTTTCAGGAAGCCACGGGAACCCAGTTGAGTTTGAGCACCGCTTTCCATCCTCAGACAGATGGTCAGTCAGAGAGGACTATACAGACTCTGGAGGATATGTTGAGAGCATGTGTGCTAGATTTTAGAGGCTCCTGGGATGACCACTTGCCACTAGCCGAGTTTGCCTACAACAACAGTTATCATTCAAGTATCAGGATGGCACCGTATGAGGCTTTATATGGCCGTAGATGTCGTTCCCCTATTGGATGGTAAGAAATGGGTGACCGTAAGATTTTTGCTCCTGATATGGTTACATAAGCATCTGAGGACGTCCACTTAATTGTCGAGAGACTAAGGACAGCTCAGAGTAGACAGAAGAGTTACGCTGACAGGAGACGAAGGCCACTAGAGTTTGCAGTTGGTGAATCCGTGTTTCTGAAAGTTTCAATTTCATGGGCATAACGAGGTTTGGGAAGAGAGGAAAGCTGAATCCTCGCTATATTGGACCCTTTGAGATACTTGATCGATTGGGAGATAAGGCTTATAGGTTGGCATTGCCACCGGACTTATCAGGTGTCCATAACGTCTTCCATATATCGATGCTTCGGAAGTATCACTCGGATCCGGCACATATGATTAGTTATGAGCCTTTGGAGCTCCGAGAGGACATGTTATATGTTGAGCGACCGATTCGGATATTGGATAGGAAGGAGAAGGTCTTGAGATCAAAGACTATCGGGTTAGTGAAGGTGCTCTGGCAGCATCATACTTTAGAGGAGGCTACTTGGGAGCTGGAGAGTCTGATGTGAGAGAAGCACCCTCATCTATTTTATGACTCACTTGGTTCTAATTTGGAGGACCAAATTTTCTGAGTAGGGGAGGATTGTCAGACCTGTATTTTATGTAGCCTATTCCTTATGATTCCTAAGTGTATGAAGACTCTATTATTATAGTTGAATCATAAGAAGAGTATTTACTAGATTTAAAGAGTATGTGAAATGATTTAACACGCATAAGCTACATAAAAGCCTAAGGTGAGCTATGAGAGTCACAAGCTAAACCGAGTGGTTCTGAATCATTCTGACTGAAAATAAGAACTTAAAATGAGAAAATATAGAGAGCTTATGAAGAAAAGTCAGTTTGATTTAGCTCTGAACTCAGAGAACGAGAGTAAAAGCTAAAAAGGGTAAAATGGACCTTTTTAGCGAGTTAAAGTATTTAAGGTGTTTCGGGTGTATTTACCTACCGAAACGGCTAAAATGTAAAGACGAGAGTGTAAGACATAAGATATGACACTTTTAAAATTTTGAGAAAAAGTCAACTTGGTCAATGATTAAGGAAAAAGTCAACTATAGTTAAGAAAAGTGGACTTTCACCATAGTTGACTAATCATGTTAAAAATTAACCCAAGTATGGAGAAAAAAATTGGGAAAAAATATTCTTGGTCAGAATAAAAGATAATCATCCCCGAAAGTAAGGAAAATTTATGCAGAAGGATTTCAGATTTAATTTAATGGTTAAAAACGTAATGGGCTAAAATTTAAAGCCCATTAAGGTATACTAAAGGTAGATCGAAATTCTTAGGTCCCTTAGACCGAATTGTTGGACCGATTGATAGGCCAAATATTGAGACAATAAAAGGCCCGAGGTATAGTAAAAATTTTAGCCCGAAAGCCCATTAAGAAAGCCCAAACCGAGAGGCCCAATTGAAAAGCCCATTAGGTAAATATCTAACCTGTAAGACCCGAATTTAATTAAAATACGAAAATTAAATAAGAAAAGATGGGGGATGTATGAAGGAAGGTCAGGTAAAATTGATTTTCGAAACAAGAGCAGGGGTAAAATGGTAAAAATACCAAAACCCGGTATTAAGGCGATAAGAAAATTTTAATTAAAAATAAGGATGTAAGATATCTTGATCGATAATGAGGAAATTATACAATTTGGGTCAATTGATCAAGATTCAGAAATTTTAAAAATACCGAAAAATTACCGAAACGATATCTCGAAAAGCGCGAAGGAATAATATCAAAAATTTGGAGAAAAATATATTTAATAAATTAAATAAATTAAATTAGAATAAAATTAATATAAGTGTAGATATTTTGGATTTTATGGAGTATTTTAATGAATAGTGAAATAATTAAATAAATTATAATAATAATAATAATAAAACAAAAAAAAAAGAAAAGAATCAGAAAACGAAAATCGGGGAGAGAGAAACTCGAAAACGGAAGCAGCTGACCGAGGGAGACAGGCGAGCCGTCCGACGGCCAATGGCCAGGCCAAGGGCCGGAAAAGAAAGAGGAGAGGCTGGCGGTCTTCAGGCCACCGGTGACGCGCGCCAAGGACGCCGGAATCAGGCGGAAAACGGAGGAGAAGGCCACGGGAAAGAAAGGGTCACTGGAGTCGAACGGCGGCGAATCGGGCGAAACCGAGGCCAGATTCCAAAAGCCCAGGCGACGGCTGTGCTTTTGAGACCGGTAGCAGCCGACGAGACGGCGGGAATCGCCGGCGACGGCCAAGGGAAGAAAATGGGTCCGACGGCCGGGGAGAAGAGGTCGAACCGGCGGCATTCCGACGAGCCCGACCGAAACCGATGGCGGATCTGTGATGCGGACGACCTTGCGGAGCTACTGCCGGTGGAGAACCGGTCGGCAAGGCGGTGAACCGGCCGAACTGGAGTGTACTGGGGTGAACCGGCGGGTCTGAACCGGTCCGAACCGGACTGAACCGGTTCAGCCAAAAAGAGAGGAAAAAAGGGAGAAAAAGGGAAAAAGAAAAAGAGGAAAAATTGGGGAGAAATCCCGACGATGCAATCGAGCTACGAGTAAGTCAGTAGTGGTCGAAATTGACCCGATTTAAATTTCAGAGTATTTAATTTAATTAATTTTGGGCGGAAAACTTACCCGAAAAAATTGTGGAATTGTGTAGCTCGACGATTGGCATCAAACGAGAGCTCGAGACAGCCTCAATTTACGTACTAGCATGGAATCTCGGGTAAGTGATCTTTATTTACGACAATTTACATCGTTATGCGTGATATGAATTTAAATTTCGCATAAATTGAATTAAATTATGGAAATTTAGATAAATTGTCGTAAATATTAAATTTAGCTATTCGGGAGTTAGAACGAGGCCCAATAAATTGTTGGAGGGCCCAATGAGCCCAATAGGCCTCGATAAAGTGAAAATTAAATGGAAAACGAGCTTAAGGCCGATTAAGGCCCATTAAGGTGCAATCGGGCCCAATAGGGGTAAACGGGCCCAATGATTTAAATTAAGCCCAGAAAATAGGAAATACAATTAAGTTGTATAATATCTGACCTGAGAAATATTTATACGCAGTTTCGGAGGTTTGATTGGGAGCATATCGGACTGTGCGACGAGACAACAGTGGAAAAGAAAAGGTCAGACTCGACAGGAAAATAAGGTAAGGGAATGCTGCGGACTGCTAGAGGTAACTTTACGCAATTTTAAGTTCATATGCAATCTTTAAAAATTACCTGAAGGGTCTAGAGGTCAATTAATAATTTTAGTGCCCCGAATGGGCAAATTACTAAAATACCCTTGTTAAGGGTAGAACTTACAAATTTAGGAAAAATTGGGAGGAGCAAGGACAAGAGGTTCCTGCTCGTTCTGGAGGTATTTTAACACATGCATGAGTAGGCTGGCTCACTTTTAAAGAAGAATGCATAACATTGCATACCTTAAACGATGTAATTTCTGTGAAAACTATTTGGAGATAACCGAGCCGCCTACGTGTTTTTATTTACATGTGACGTGCTAGAGCTCAGCTCGCACGATGTTTGATTTGTGTGATGCATGCATTAGTGCTGGAGCGAGAGCTCGTACTAGAGTTTTACATGCATAGGTGCTAGAGTATAACTCGCACCAGATTTCACATGCTTGTTTCGTGACACGGTGCTAGAGTCTAACTCACACCAGATTTTACATGATTTTCGTGACAGGGTGCTGGAGTTTAACTCGCACCAGATTTTATAAGATTTTCAGGTGATTTATATATAGAGTGCTAGAGCCTAGCTCGCACTAGTTTTACTGGATTTGTGGAGTAGCACTGTCTGCCCTTGGAGTCAGCCAAAAGGCCCAACAGGCTCCAAAGACCTCTTAAGTAGGGTGAGAGTGAGGGATGAGGTTGGCGGCCTTGTGGGGATGTAAAGCGGGCTCTGCTGATTTTACTTGATTTGATGAGAGTGCTGAGCATCGCTCGCACTGATTTTATGAGAACATGCGATGAGCCGTGCTTGGAGCATCGGGTAGATTGTGTGTCACCGATTTAATAGGCTCGCATGTGCGTTTTGAGACATGGCATGAGTATTGAGAAACAAAACCTCTCTGTGGGAAGCAGGCCATTTGGGCTGGAGTACCTAGAGTGATATGGGTCCATGGAGTACGATGTACCGTGCAAGTAGCATGGAGTACGATGTACCGTGGGGTATCTTCGGATACAGTATCTTTGTGATACGGGGTATCTTCGGATATGGTATCTTGTGATACGGGGTATCTTCGGATGCGTGAGATCGGATAAGACTGACGGGTTGGATTGACCCACCTCCCGGGCGGTTCCCGATCAGGGTGAGACCTCGCACACTGGGATCCGTGAAGCTAGAGGGACTCACGAGGACACATATGGACAGTCCTGGTTATTGCCGTTATACAGATATTGCCTCGTCTCGCATGTCGACGACTTCGATGATTTAAACTGGGTTTTTAAATTAAATGTGCATGATGCTATTTCCATGCTTTTTAAACCCATGTGTGATGTAAACCGACTCTCATGGTTTTGTGTGAGTCAGGATCACCCGAAGGAGGGGTCGAGTCCTGGCCTTATTGTGAAATTTTTAAATGAGAAAGAAATGATTTGAAATAATTGCATGTTGAATTTTCCGTGCAAACTTGATTTACATAACATCATAACTTTCATATCATCTATTTTAAATGTGTGGAGAAAGGGTGGTTTATGCACGGCACCACGTTCATGTAGGTAGTATGGTTACCTACTTGTTTGTAGGATTGCCTTACTGAGCTTGATGTGCTCACCCCTTTCATTTTCTCCCATAGATAATCTCCAGTTGAAGTTGCGACGACTCAGTACTGCATTCTGGATATCCGCTGCTGCCCATCAACATAAGGTATATACACTTGTACATATTGTATCTACATAAGCATAGCACAGTAACATGCTTGTAAGTAACTTTAGGGGATGTATAATTAATGTAAACAATTATAAATGACTGGAGAAGAATTAAGTTATATGGTAAATGAATGGTGGGATTGGCATTGACGCACAGCCCAATTTGTTAGTGGAGTGTGGTCACGATTCGAGGACAGGTAAGAATTTAAGTAAATAAACAAAACGCAAAAAATTAACTCTGATATTTGGTTAGTTTGGGTCGTGACATAACCATAGTTAAAGCTAACTATGACTCATTAGATGACTCATTAGGTGACTCATAACTAAACCTTAGGAAGTCAATTATAATGGCTGAAAAGTAAGGCTTAATGGCTAAGTAAATGGCTTATAAAATCAGCCACACCATTGTCATTTTCACCATACCATTCTCGGCTAGATGAAGGAAACCATTGAAATACATTATCCAAGCTTTCTCTCACTAGAAATCACTAGAAATTAGGCATATTTGGAACTTGCATTCTTCATGAAAGTTGTTCCAAATTGAGAGGAGAGTGACATATGTTGGAATTGGCTATCAAGAAGCCATAGTGTGCAAACCGTGAGACTCCAAAGTTTCGTCCAAGTGTGAACACAAATACTAGGCATATTTTCAAGCTTTCAAATTCATATATGTTAATGTATGAATGATTTTAAGTATATTGGTATATGTTTTAAGCATTGAAACAGATGAAATCACTATGATCATGGTTAGGCCGAGAGTGAGTAGTGAAATATGGATGAATGCCCATATGATATTAAGGCATAAATGAGTTAATGTACATGTGTTAATGATTATGGTATAGTTAGAATTAATCAATTTAATTGATTAATACATGTATTAAGTTGGCAATCAAGGTGTTTGATAAAATGCCTAAATGAACTATGTGATGCTTAAGAACATTGCCAACCAAGTGTTTTTCAAAATGCCTAAGTGAATTGGCTAAGGAAATGGACATGGATGGCATGCCATGGTGTGACCGACGGCATGGAGTGCTCTCGACCATGGCATGTGGCTGAGAGGTCCAATGGGCTAAGCCCAATTATTTTAGGCCCAGTGTGATGTAATGGGTCTAGGACAAGCCCAATGACACGCCCTAAGGGTATTATCTGCAAGTGCACGGGTCGTACAAGTAATAATGAGATTTGAGTCCCGAGTTATCATCCCACAGAGAAGTTGACTAGCCTAATTAAGTACCGGTTAATTTTACCCTAAGTATATTCTAGCAAATTATGAATTTAAAGTGGGTGATCTAATAAGGCTAATTAATAATACTGAAAACAATTGAACATTAGAATAACAAAAATAAAACTAAGCTAAAAATACTTACAATGCCCCAAGCAATTAAAAGCAAATAACCTACAAAAGAAGATTAAAACAATTAAAATTAATTAATGCAATTAAAATGCTAATATAAAAATAAACGAATAAAATTAATTAAACTAAAATTTAAATAAACTTAAAATGAAATGTGCATGCAAATTAATCTAATTAATAAAAATTGCAATTTAAACTAACCTAAGATCTAACAAAATAAAATCCGAGAAAATTAAAAAAAATAATAATAAATCTAAATGTCTAAACTAATGAATCTAAAATTACTCCTAAATATATCTAAATACTAACTTAACACTAAAATCTAACTAATGCATGAAACACATTTTTGGAATTTTCACTAAAACTTAAAATGCATAAAATGAGTTTATCTAAATTAATTTTAAGTACATCCCCTAATGCTAGAATAAAAATTACTTAGTAATCAAATTAAATCTAAGTTAAACTAATGCAACAAAGAAACTATGACTAACATGCAAATTAGAAATCAACTAGCTAAATTAAATAATAAACTTGAACTTAATCTATCTAAGAATGCATGCAAAATGAATTAACAACTACAATGGGCTAGCCAAACGTGGCCTTAGGCATTTGCAAATCCAAGTGGTCCCATTTGTCTGGTACTATTCATTTATCTTCTTCAATTTTTGGTTCCAGGCATGCTCTTGGGATGCTGTCTCTAGGTGCTGCAGGTGTTCTGCAATCTCGGTTTTGGCCAGGTAATGTCTGTCCTACTGCCCCAGGCTGATGTGCGTCTACAACCGGTGTTATTCTACCCTACTGTAGCTGCTCCTGGAACCTGTTAAGCCCCAGATGCCTCAGCTGTCATTCTCTGTATTTCCTCTGCAGGTCCCAACAGAGCAATATGTGTTCAAGCAGATTCAGAATGCATAAATTTGCTTAGCCATCTTTTGCTCCTCGCACCACGTCCTGTAAATCCTCGAAATTTTCTTGTAAATTGGTTCGTAAAAAAAAAAAAAAAACGTATAAGTGGAAATAAAATTTTAAGTCTGATATAAAATAAATTAAATAATAAAATACTCGGGAAATAAATAAGATAAATATATATATTTATTGGATTTAAATATATATATATATTTATATATAAATATTTTGGGTATATTATATATTATATTATATTTTAATAAAATATAATATAATAAAAATAATAATAATAATAATAAAATAAATAAAAATAAATACAAAAAATATATATATACATATGTATTTTGGTTATTTTGAAATTGTAAATTTTTAAAAATATATATATATATATGTATTTATAAATATATGTATATAAAATAATAATAATAATAATAATAATAATAATAATAGAAATAAAAAAAATAAAATTGGGAAACAGTGTCGCGCGATATTGCGCGACACTGAAAACATGAAGGGAAGGGGTTCCCTTCCCAGATCAGAAGAGAAGCAGCGACAGGGAAGTAGAGGCCGTCGGCGAGAGGAAGCGGTGACCGGGGAGAGAAAGAGATGGGGTTGCCGACGTCGACCCCTACGAAGTCCGGCAACGAAATGAAGGCCGGCGAGAGAAACCCGAAAGGAGGAAGAAGAGAATGAAACCGAAAAGAGAAAAGGGGACGGTCGGCGGCCGAGGGAAGGAAGAGCGACCCACCACCGGCCAGAGGGGGGCGACGGAGGCGCCGATCCAGGCGCAGATCGGCCTGAAACGTCGCCGAACGGCGTGGAAGAAAATGGGTACCGACGTCGGAGGAGAGAAGAGGCCGGACTGGCCACTTTTCGGCGAGCTTTGGCGAAGCCGACTCCAGATCCATGCACCGGACTACCCTGCGGACAAGCTGGAGGTGGAAGCCGGCGGAGAACCGGCCGGAAAAGCCCCGAACGGCGAGGGAGAAGGTTGGACCGGGACTAAACCGGGCTGAACCGGACCGAACCGGTTCAGCCAGAAAAAGGAAAAAAAAAGAAAAAAAAGAGGGAAAAAAAGGGAAAAATGAGAAAAAAATTTGGTGATGCAACCGAGCTCCGGGTTAGTCGGTAAGTAGTCAAATGAACCAATTTAATTTTCAAAATAATTATTTAAATATATATATGTATATTTATTTATTTAGGTACATGTACAAATAGGTGTATATAATGAATTGGGTTTGCTAGTATTTGTACAAAAAAAATATGTATGCATAGGTGATAAGGAAAAAATGGAAAACAATGATAATATATATATATATATATATTTATTTAGGTGCATATACATGTGGGGATATGAAAGGTGAATGTGTGCAAGTATATGTATATACAAAGAATGTATATATATGAGATAGGAAAACATGAAAACAATAAAAGTATATATATATATATATATATATACATACAGGAGTGTATATATATATAAATATATATTTATGCGTGTATACATGTAGATGTATATAATGAAGGTATATGTTAATACTTGTAGGAGCAAATATATAAATAGTGAAGAAATATGTAAACGTGCGTGTCGGCCTAAAGATATACAATAATACGTACACAAGTAGTAGCAACGATAAATTATGATTTTAACGCAATTCGCATGAATAGGGTGCTAAGTCTACAATTTCGGTGTAGGTGATTGTAGAAGGGATTAAAGGAGGTACTAGGAGACGTCACCGTTCGAATTCGAGATACTCGATAAATCGAGGTAAGGGGTATTACTTAACTTAGTTCTGATATTGCATTCATGTTTCTCTGATAAATGATTTTATGAAAGAGCATATGATTTGAAATGATTTATCAATGCGTCCATACTTGCGAGACTGTTTACAAAACATGATATCGTTTTACAAAATGTTCGCTAGAACATCTATGTTTATGAAATAAACTTTCGAATTATGAAAATACATGAAAGTTTTATGATGGCTTGAAAATCCATATTTACGCTTTGAAATGGAACTTTTGACGTTTTCAAAAGTATTTACGAAAAAGAAAATATGTTTTGAGACTTAGGCTTCATGCTTGGCTACTTCTCGTGGTGTTTCGGCTCCACCACTTGAGGTGCCGGTACGTAGGCCCCTTTAGCACTTGACTCGACCTGTGTGCAAGATGTCGTGCTACTGGTGGTTTATGATGATGTTTCGGTAGTATCTCGTGCCCGCGCAGCACGTAATTATGTTGCCCACACGGAGAGTGCCTTTGGTACCCGTGTCCTAGCTAAGTGCTAGTGAAAGTAAGTAAGATGGATACTACCCATATTTTACGAAATGGTTGTATGACCCTGATCCAGTCTACAGCCCACTTACCATGGCCATAGGTATGATGACTCTCCAATGGAGAATGACACGTATCGCATGACTTAGTTATAGTCTAGTCTCCTCGATTTTAATTATAAAATCGACTATGATGAGAGTTTATGAAATGATTATGAAACAGGCATGAGATGTTTAGGAAATGATTATGAAATATGCATGAGATGTTTAATGAAATGATTATAAAATATTCATGAAATGTTTGCGAAATGATTTATGAAATGATCTTGAAAGGTTTATGAAAGTTGTAAAATGGTTAAGCATGTGATTTGTTTTAAAGACACGCATACTTTATGACATTTATGCATGAAAGAAAAGTTTCTGTATTTCATTAAGTTTCGTTCTATGAACAACTTCAAATGTTTTTATATATCAGAACTGCTTTAAGAGTATTACCTTACTGGGCTTTTCCCCAAAAGCTCACCCCTCTAGCTCTCAGATATTTGCAGTGATTCACAGTTAATAAATGCTGCGTAGACAACGTAGGCTGGTGGATATGAGTTTCCCCAGACTACCTTTTGTACATGCGTGAGGTATACACTCTTATCTCTTTACCAGACTATTTGTATGCACAGACATCTATTGAAAATAATGTGTCGGGATGAAATCGGTATAAGAATAAATGAAATGGAATATTTTAAGGATTGACACTGAACAGGAATACAGCCTAAGTAAATAAAGGATTAAGTCATAAGTAGAAGTTCAAAAAAAAAAATTTACTCTGATTTTTATAGGTCACGGGTCGTTACAGTTTTAAGTGGTATCAGAGCAAAAGCTGTCTAGTACTGTCAGTGTCAATAATAAGGATATGATTACATCCCAAATGTCTGTGCTGGTCTGGTTGTAGAGTAAGTATACCTAATTAAGTTAAGACTTAATGTTGGGTTTACGTGATGAATTAGATCACGAGCTAGAGGCCGCAGAGATAGGCCTGAGAATCATGCAGAGTCATCATATGAGACTCATAAATAATACCGAGATTGAAATTGATGTTGAGCGTGCTCCATCAGGTTCTGTGAAAAGGACAGATGGTATTGAGATACACTTTGCTAAGGTTATGTAGAGTATTAAACATATTATGAAAAATTAGGACACATGCTATGTTAGGTGATGAGGTAGACGAAAGAATTTACACGAGATGAGGCATTTTCAGAAGTGCAGACCGCCATTGTTAAATTGGATAAAGAACCCAGTAGTTATAGAGAACTGAATGAATGAGATTAAGGAAACTATGAATGGAATTTAGGGGTCTAGCATAAGGAAATCGATCTGTCAATGGGTACGAATTATAATTTATATCCCTGGAAAGGTGTGACCCAACGTTGTGAGCAGTGAAGTTAAGAAATGTCTGTAAGTTCACTAACGGATGGAGACCGAGCTGACTTTGGAGGATAGTATGCTTTTACATACTGGAGTCAAGAATCCAATTGTAATGGAAAATTGGAAAACTTGTATGGATTCTTAGAGTTTGACAATGAGCTTAATAGACTGGGGTAGTTTCAAGAGTTTAAGCCTCCGTTTTTTTTCAACAAGGTTAAGAATTTAGCGATTCAAAGCGTTGAATGAATGAGACAAACTTGATGATTTTAAAAGTAACTCTACCGAGAAAGTTACACTTGAAATTTCTGTGTTAAGGAATCGGAGAAGTTATACGGATTTTCAGAGTGTGCTACTATAAAGAAAGTAACCCTTGTAGCATCTATATCGAGATGAAAAGTCAAACTCAGAGGGAAGTTCCCCGATCAAAAAAAAATTACATGGGATATATTCCGAAGGCCCTTAGGCGGCAGCACATTTCGAATTATGAAATAAAGTGACAATTATGAATGAAATGATTGCAATCAAACTTGAAGTAACAAGTCTATGGATGATTATGGAATTAAATTTATAGCTTTGAAAAAAGAATGATCTAGATAAGTAGAGATGTGAAACGGAGAAAATCCAGGAAACTCATAGGAGGTACGAAGATCCTCAATCGAGCTAAGTTAGCTCAACTTGATATTATTTTGAGAGAGCAGTGCGTAAGGCGCAACTATGAGAATATGAGATATAGACTTTTGAGATTACTAAGAAAATGACAAGGTATAGTGAATGATCGAAAAGTGATGTACTAAGGAAGCAATGAGAGTGATAGAGTAAAGTCCTTGTGACTGAAAAGATGAATCACATAACTAAAAGTATGCTTACAGGATTGAATTAAAATGTTGAGGAAATAATTATAAGGATTACTTGAAAAGGAGATTATCGGACCAGGTGATTCACTTTGATGTGTACTAGCATTAATTGTTAAGGAGACTCGGAGTCTTCTTGGTCACGATTAGTTAAGAACAGGTGTTAATTGGGTTCCAAAGACAAGGATTATAAATCAGTGGGAAAAGACCCAAAATTGTTAAGATGATTCAGAGTTTGAGATATATGGAGACTTTGGACTATGAATTACATATCGAGTATAAAGATTGCGAATGGCTTATGCTTATGTTTCGAATGCGAGACTTAATTGGAATAAGGAAAGAGTTCTGAGATAATTGATGTACGAAATGAGGAAAGTTTAAAATGTGACAGATTCTGAATACAGGTGATACTATGGACAAGAGATGTATACAATGTATGAATACTTATGGTAAATTTAATTATTCAAATCAAGTGATATGAACAGAGAATGAGTGTGACTAAAGGATAAATTGAAATTGACGGTCGTTATATTCGTGTTAGAAGTCAGGATACCATTACTTGTGAAGATGAAGAAATGAATTTCATTTTAACGAAATCGTATGAACTATGGAATATGGATTAATGATTCAATATTGAGTGCAAAGAAATACTATGTGGGAACGTAGGTTTGAGACAATAATTGAAAACCATTAGCACAAAATTTATCATTGTATATTGTAAGATTTTCTGTTGGCTGGAATCAATCTTACATTTAATGAGGATAATTGCATAAATCGAAGTAATTTTGGTTTAGTAAAAGGAAGAGAAAAGTATCTCAACTTGAGGATATGAATTGATAAATTATTCAAGTCGTTGCAGGACAATCTCTAAACTTTTACAGGGAGTGCTATTAATTAGTTAATGATAAAAGTGATTAAATTGTGATAACGGTTCCAAAGATTGAGGAATCAATGATATTATGTGATGTATATGATTGGTGTTTGGAGTTGTGATCTTAATATGGATTTTATTATTTGGAGTTATAATGATTGAAATTATCGATTGATTTTTCTTATTGTTCCTAGGCTCTAATTTTTAGTTGGAGTTAATAGTGTATTTGGTTAATAGAAAATTTTAGATTATGATATTATAAGTTCTACGAAGAGTTTCATCGTCATCCATAATTGATTTATGAGACTTGAAAGCTATTAATGTTTGAGATTAGAGATGAGTTGGATACTCATAGATTTATGTTTGAAATTGTTTGGGGTGAAAAACTTATGTCTATTACAAATTTCAATTATATTGATTTCATCTTTATCGTAGTGTGTGATGGTTAACTGATGATAAATATTCTGATACAATGAAAAAGAAAAGAAAATCAATATTCAATAGTTTATAAGTGATTGGAAAATTTGTCGATATGATTATTCAGATTTAAAGTTCTATGAGGATATAATTACTTAACATGATGTGAAAATTTTGTTCTAAGAAATGTGATGAACAAGAAATTATGTTGATCCCAGATAATGTTATGAACAATAACTTTGAGGTTTTCATGATTATATTCGAATGACATATTAGAGGGAACAGTCAAAATGTGATTGGATTAAGTTACAACTTTGGGATCATTGTTAATTTGACAAGTGGTTGATCTTTCATATGGAAGTTAATTTTGACTGAAGCTCATAATAGTAAGTACATTCTACACCATGGTAGTACCAAAATGTACCAAAAAATCGACAAACGGTGTTTTGATGGCCTGAAATGTAACAAAATTTTGTAGAGTTTGCTTATAACAATAGCTAATATGCTAGCATCGGAATGGCACCATATGAGACATTGTATGATAGAAGATGTAGGTCTCCAGTGGCTTGGGAAGAAATGGGTGATAAAGAGATTTTGGCTCCCGATTTGGTCGAATAGGCGGCAGGAGGTGTTCGGATAATCTGTGATAGACGTAAGGCCGTACATAGTAGGCAGAAGAGTTATGCGTATAAGCATAAGCGGCCACTTGAGTTTCAGATTGGGGATTCCGTGTTTCTGAAAGTATACCGAGCAAGGGTATCATGAGTTATGGAAAGAAATGGAAACTGAGTCCTCACTTCATCTGGTCCATTTGAGATTCTAGAGAGAGTAGGAGACGTAGCCTATGGACTTGTCTTATCACCACAGCTTTTGGGGTACGTAATGTCTTCCATGTCTTGATGCTAAAGAAGTGTAATCCGGATCCCTCACATATCATTGAGTATGAACCTTTGAGCATTCAAGGGGATATGAGTTACATTAAGCAACCTATCCGGATTTTGCATAAAAAGGAAAAAGGTACTTCGATTGAAAATTGTTCCTCTGGTAAGGGTTCTCTGGCAACACCACTCAGTTGAAGAAGCTACAGGGTAGCTAGAGAGCCTCATGAAGGAGAAGTACCCTCATCTATTCTAAAGGACCAAGATGAATTTGGAGGACCAAATTCTTTAAAGGTGGGGAGAATGTAAATCCCCGAAATTTTCTTGTAAATTGGTTCGTAAAAAAAAAAAAAACGTATAAGTGGAAATAAAATTTTAAGTCTGATATAAAATAAATTAAATAATAAAATACTCGGGAAATAAATAAGATAAATATATATATTTATTGGATTTAAATATATATATATTTATATATAAATATTTTGGGTATATTATATATTATATTATATTTTAATAAAATATAATATAATAAAAATAATAATAATAATAATAAAATAAATAAAAATAAATACAAAAAAATATATATATATATACATATGTATTTTGGTTATTTTGAAATTGTAAATTTTTAAAAATATATATATATATATGTATTTATAAATATATGTATATAAAATAATAATAATAATAATAATAATAATAATAATAGAAATAAAAAAAATAAAATTGGGAAACAGTGTCGCGCGATATCGCGCGACACTGAAAACATGAAGGGAAGGGGTTCCCTTCCCAGATCAGAAGAGAAGCAACGACAGGGAAGCAGAGGCCGTCGGCGAGAGGAAGCGGTGACCGGGGAGAGAAAGAGATGGGGTTGCCGACGCCGACCCCTACGAAGTCCGACAACGAAATGAAGGCCGACGAGAGAAACCCGAAAGGAGGAAGAAGAGAATGAAATCGAAAAGAGAAAAGGGGACGGCCGGCGGCCGAGGGAAGGAAGAGCGACCCACCGCCGGCCAGAGGGGGGCGAACGGAGGCGCTGATCCAGGCGCAGATCGGCTTGAAACACCGCCGAACGGCGCGGAAGAAAATGGGTACCGACGCCGGAGGAGAGAAGAGGCCGGACTGGCCACTTTTCGACGAGCTTTGGCGAAGCCGACTCCAGATCCATGCACCGGACTACCCCGCGGACAAGCTGGAGGTGGAAGTCGGCAGAGAACCGGCCGGAAAAGCCCCGAACGGTGAGGGAGAAGGTTGGACCGGGACTGAACCGGGCTGAACCGGACAGGTCTGAACCGGTTCAGCCAGAAAAAGGAAAAAAAAGGAAAAAAAAAAGAGGGAAAAAAAGGGAAAAATGAGAAAAAAATTTGGTGATGCAACCGAATTCCGGGTTAGTCGGTAAGTAGTCAAATGAACCAATTTAATTTTCAAAATAATTATTTAAATATATATATGTATATTTATTTATTTAGGTACATGTACAAATAGGTGTATATAATGAATTGGGTTTGCTAGTATTTGTACAAAAAAAATATGTATGCATAGGTGATAAGGAAAAAATGGAAAACAATGATAATATATATATATATATTTATTTAGGTGCATATACATGTGGGGATATGAAAGGTGAATGTGTGCAAGTATATGTATATACAAAGAATGTATATATATGAGATAGGAAAACATGAAAACAATAAAAGTATATATATATATATATACATACAGGAGTGTATATATATATAAATATATATTTATGCGTGTATACATGTAGATGTATATAATGAAGGTATATGTTAATACTTGTAGGAGCAAATATATAAATAGTGAAGAAATATGTAAACGTGCGTGTCGGCCTAAAGATATACAATAATACGTACACAAGCAGTAGCAACAATAAATTATGATTTTAACGCAATTTGCATGAATAGGGTGCTAAGTCTACAATTTCGGTGTAGGTGATTGTAGAAGGGATTAAAGGAGGTACTAGGAGACGTCACCGTTCGAATTCGAGATACTCGATAAATCGAGGTAAGGGGTATTACTTAACTTAGTTCTGATATTGCATTCATGTTTCTCTGATAAATGATTTTATGAAAGAGCATATGATTTGAAATGATTTATCAATGCGTCTATACTTGCGAGACTGTTTACAAAACATGATATCGTTTTACAAAATGTTCGCTAGAACATCTATGTTTATGAAATAAACTTTCGAATTATGAAAATGCATGAAAGTTTTATGATGGCTTGAAAATCCATATTTACTCTTTGAAATGGAACTTTTGACGTTTTCAAAAGTATTTACGAAAAAGAAAATATGTTTTGAGACTTAGGCTTCATGCTTGGCTACTTCTCGTGGTGTTCCGGCTCCACCACTTGAGGTGCCGGTACGTAGGCCCCTTTAGCACTTGACTCGACCTGTGTGGAAGATGTCGTGCTACTGGTGGTTTATGATGATGTTTCGGTAGTATCTCGTGCCCGTGCAGCACGCAATTATGTTGCCCACACGGAGAGTGCCTTTGGTACCCGTGTCCTAGCTAAGTGCTAGTGAAAGTAAGTAAGATGGATACTACCCATATTTTACGAAATGGTTGTACGACCCTGATCCAGTCTACAGCCCACTTA
Organism: Firmiana major; assembly: GCA_033439115.1. Taxonomy (NCBI): domain Eukaryota; kingdom Viridiplantae; phylum Streptophyta; class Magnoliopsida; order Malvales; family Malvaceae; genus Firmiana; species Firmiana major. Next base: position 14,149,230 of record CM065907.1, read on the forward strand.
CCATGGCCATAGGTATGATGACTCTCCAATGGAGAATGACACGTATCGCATGACTTAGTTATAGTCTAGTCTCCTCGATTTTAATTATAAAATCGACTATGATGAGAGTTTATGAAATGATTATGAAACAGGCATGAGATGTTTAGGAAATGATTATGAAATATGCATGAGATGTTTAATGAAATGATTATAAAATATTCATGAAATGTTTGCGAAATGATTTATGAAATGATCATGAAAGGTTTATGAAAAGTTGTAAAATGGTTAAGCATGTGATTTGTTTTAAAGACACGCATACTTTATGACGTTTATGCATGAAAGGAAAGTTTCTGTATTTCATTAAGTTTCGTTCTATGAACAACTTCAAATGTTTTTATATATCAGAACTGCTTTAAGAGTATTACCTTACTGGGCTTTTCCCCAAAAGCTCACCCCTCTACCTCTCAGATTTTTGCAGTGAATCACAGTTAATAAATGCTGCGTGGACAACGTAGGCTGATGGATATGAGCTTCCCCAGACTACCTTTTGTACATGCGTGAGGTATACACTCTTATCTCTTTACCAGACTATTTGTATGCACAGACATCTATTGAAAATAATGTGTCGGGATGAAATCGGTATAAGAATAAATGAAATGGAATATTTTAAGGATTGACACTGAACAGGAATACAGCCTAAGTAAATAAAGGATTCAGTCATAAGTAGAAGTTCAAAAAAAAAAATTTACTCTGATTTTTATAGGTCACGGGTCGTTACACGTCCAAATGACACAACAGTAGCTAATGGTTCTGCACCCTTGCACCAGTACAAGCAAGCTCAACACCCGATTCCAGCATCATCCTTAGCCTCCTCGTGCCCAGCTAGCAGGAAACAATTGGATTAACACTTAATAAAAGACAACTAAAATGAACAGCAACATGTAATGTAAACAGAGCTAAACAAAGAGTGATGTAATCCCCGATTGCTGCCATATTGCTCTCAGTCTATGCTCTGCGATGAATGGTGACAATAAGTAACAAAGCAAGGTGAAAATCAATAACTAAATAAAGGAAAGATAGGAAATGCAGTGATGAACAAATGCAAAATCGAGAAGAATGAATAACATGCATTAGAAAATAACAGAAACGATCATTAATATGCAGTAAAATGTAGCCGACCCTTGCTATTCGTATAGATGGCTTCTACTTGGTCTCCCTCACGCATAAGCTTTGCTTCAACCCGTACCACACAATTGCAGCAGCAAACGGAGGATTAAAATAAAATCAAAGTAACTCAAGAATGAACAGTAGAAGGATTTAAAAGCAGAGCAGAACAGAGGAATCAATAAAAATCTTATTAAGAAAAAAAATGCTGAGAAGGGGTAACAACGGCTACAGTCACCAACATTCGATAGCTTCTTGCACCACTTGGCTACATGAAGAGATCAATATACCGAATGAACAATAGAAAAACAAAGAAAGGAAACCGAAATAGGAAGAACCCGAGAGCAACCATAAAAGAATAATAACTTTTAATTAAAACTTAAACAATAAAATAACAATGAATGGAAACTGAATAAATCCTAGAAGAAAATAGACAATGGTGGCTGCTGTCACCAACCGAAAAACATAAAAGAAAGCCTAAGGAAAATAATACCTAAAATAAATGTTTAACCTAAAAAAAACTAAAAGCTACCATTTTCAATTGCCATCATATTCTATTTATACACACACTTAGGGGTACAATTGTAATTTTTTTTCATCCTAGATGAGTTGGCATCGTTTGACCACTTGTCTTCACACCGTTGGCTCCTTGAAAAATAATATTTCCATGCCATCTGTTTTTTTGTCCAATTGGATGTGCTAGGCTCGTGTTATCCGCGTGGTTCAATCTCGATTTTAGTTCAATTTCGATCCATTTTCTACCGAAATATTCAAAATTCATCCGGATTTAATTTATCTGCAAACATGAGAATTTTAATTAAATAAAGGGGATAATTAATAAAATAAATTGGAGATTTAAATAATTAATTAGAAAATTAAGCACAAATAATTTTAAAAATATAGAATTATCACCAATAAGAGTTGGTGGGCCCCACAAGCCCAATAGGCCCAACGAAAATGAATAGTAAAATAAAAATGGGCTTAAGGCATAGTTAGGCTCATCAAGGTTTACTAAAGCCCATAAAGGGAAATATACTGTATTTAATGTGAAATACAGTAGAAAAAATATAATTAACCTGATAAATGGTTATATGCAGCTCCAGAGATTATTGGAGGAGCAAATCGGACTGCTGGATCGAGCAGCGTTGAGAAAGTAAAATTTCTCGAGTGATTGCAGGTAAGGGACTTTTGTGAGTAGTTAGAGATACCTGCACGTATTTTCGTCTACTTTTACATTCACTTAAAAAATCTGAGGGTCAGAGAAAGTGAATAATAATTATTGTGACCCGATAGTGGCAAATTACGATTTTACCCTTAGTTAGGAAAAAAGTCAAATTTTATGAAAAGTTGTAAAAAGCATAGAAACCACTATTTTGGGTGTTTTACTGCTGTTTAGCAGAAGAATAAATAGATGATCTAATGATTTTAAGGTTAATGTGAATTAAGCACACTTTATAGTGCTGATTTTGATGTTTTGAAAATCATCCCTTTTTAAAGAGCCATCTATCGAATTATGTGAGAATATATCGTGCTAGAGCAAAACTCGCACTTGATTTATATATTTTCCACATATATTAGTGTTGGATTGTGATTCGTACTAGATTTCCATGACATGCATGATAGAGTACTGGAGTTATTACTCGTACTTAGTTTTATATGATATATGCATGAGAGAGTGCTGGAGCGATTAGCTCGTACTCAAATTTTACATAAGATACATGATAGAGTGCTAGAGCATTGCTCGTACTCGATTCTTCATGATTTATACATGACATAGTACTGGAGCTATTGCTCATACTTGATTTGAAACATGAACTATGCATTGACATAGTTACTGGAGGTTTAATCGCACTAGAGTTGAGTTTGTGATGTGAAACAGTGTTTGAGCGGAGTGTCGACTATGAGTCGCGCTCAAAGGCGCATACTGTAATTTATGTGATATATAATACATGTTGAAAACCATGCTTGATTTCCTCGTGTAGACTGAGTGTCACACTATGAGAGGTTCGCATGTGGATTTAGAGACGTGGTATGATATTCCGTGGTTTGAGGGCTAACACCTATGGCAGGCACCCTGACTGTGATGTAGGGTCCACGAAGTACGTAGTACTGTACGAGTGGCATGGAGTACACTGCACCGTGTGGTGTTGTGGAGTTGTGGAGGATATAGCTGGCGGTTGTGATGGACTGACCCCCCTCCCGTTTTAGCAGTGATGCCCCAAACATTAGGATTCCGTGTAGCCTGGGATCACCATTATAGGATATGGCCATAGTCTAGGATACTATTGCATTTCACCACAGAGTCTCACATGATATATCACCTGATTGACTGATTTATTTACGGATAGACCTGAGGGATGGGTCAGAATACGATTGTTGTGATGTGAATAATTTAAATGCCATATTTACTGTGATTTAAATATACATGGCATGATTTATCTAAAGGCATTGTGATATTATAAAGATGCATTATTTTGCACTACATGCCTACATTTGAGAAAGTAAGCATGATTTCTGTAGATGGGATTTAATCTGTACAAGTATATATATATAGTTAAAGACATGCTTTTAAAGTGAGTTGAGGAAATGATGTTTTCAAGGCATAGCATTATTTTGAGTAGATAGTGTAGATGTCTACTTGCTTGCCTGATTTCCTTACTGTGCGCATTGTATGCTCACCCCCTTTCTTTTACATCTCTCTACAGAGCATCAACAGTAGAGTGAGAGCATTTGAGGGATATTATTCCTGTTGTCTGCTGCTATTTCCTATCGATCGACAGGTATACATATTTTATACGGTTATGTATCTAAATATAGAAACAGCACAGTGATGTATATATTATGGGGAATGTATTTGTATTAGCTTTTATGTGATCTCACATGTATTATAAAAAGAAGTTACAGTCAGTAACAGTATATTGACATGTATGTATGAAAATGGATGATATGGTATGCGAGAAAGCTAACATCGAATCATAGCCCAACCATTGAAGAGAGGAAAGGTAAGTTAAAAATGCGAAAAAATTTGTAGTGGTTTTGGTTAAGTCGGGATGGGTCTTGATAGGTACTATGCTGAATTGGGACAAATGGCAGCAGGGAAAAAAGTGGTGATAGGATGGCTTTTGATGAGGATAGAAAAAAAAAAGATTAAGGAAACGTAAAACAGAAGACTAGCAGGCTGGATGCGTGTGATGGCTGATGGTCTCGTGGCAGTTTAGGTGAGAAGAATGGCAGAAGATGGAGGAAAGGAAACCCGAGAGAAACTATAAGTATATACATATAAAATAGTCACATGAAAACATGAATCCAGATGAACCGAGACTGAAAAAGGAAAAAATAAAAGAAAAGAGAGAAAACCGAGAGCAACCATGCTTGAAAACTGAAGCAAAAAGGGATGAGAAAGGAGGACAGGTATACTAAAGAACGAAACAGAAAAGAGAGAAAAGAAAACTGAGAAGAATGGTGATGAAACTAGAAACAGAAGGCTAAAGCAGAGGAGAACAAGAGGTGAGATAGGGAACAGAGTGTCCTCTCTCTGTTTTGTTGCAACCGAGAGCAGTCTCGGCTGTGTGCAAGAGACGCGTCATCGCAGGCTGCTAGGAGGTTGGTTCAAAAATTGAAGGCAACTGTGCATGCGTGTAAGGCCCGCTGTGTTCACTCCGCTGGCCGGCATTGAAAACAGGTTGGAGAAGCTCAAAACGAGGGGTGGCAACCGAGGCAAGCTGGTGACCGACAGAGGCGGAGGGACGGGGAAGCTAGATAGATGTACTGGAAATGGTGACAGCAAGAGGAAGAATGAGGAAGATGATGAGCACGGAGGTGAAAGCGTAGAGGGGCGGTGTCGGGAGGAAGAAGGCGAAACTGAGTGAATAGTACTAGTGAGGAAGAATAACAAAAAGAGAAAGAAGAAGAAGTTGGCGGGAATTTTTTTTAAAAAAAAAGAGGAAGTATATATTCTTACATATATAAAATTATATTTATATATATATATATATATTTATATATATTTAGAGATAGGAGAGAATGCATGAAGAAATTTGGAAACCCAAGGGAAGGAGCTCTAGAGAAATTAACCGAGCAGACTGAACCCACAGACTCCAATCACTAAAGGCAGTGCGGACTACTGGCAGACACCAAGGCAAGGAAAATTCTCATGTTCTGCTAGAGATAAATATGAGTAATTTTCGTGTATTTATAGATATAAAATTTTAGGCTGAATTCGCAGTTTTCGAAATTACAGAAAATCTAGGCCGAATTTTATGACTCTGAAAAATTATAGATTCTAGCCTAGTTGAACTGCCTAATTTTACCGATTGAATTAAAAAGGTTTACGTAGATACTATTATGACTTGAATTTCGTTTAGAATCGAAAATCTCGAATTTTTAAATTTCCATAGACTGTTTTCTGAGATTTTATCGAAAATCCCAAAATTTTAAATTTTCATAGACTGTTTTTTGGGATTTTATTTGAAAAAAGGGCTAGTCAGTTAGTTTTGGATCGTTTCGTGACACAAAATTGAATTTATATGTGATTTAAGGAAAAATGATCTATTTATAAAGAAATACTGATGCGATGTGCTTGAGCGCATGCTGACTGTGTGTCGCACGGTTTGACTTACATTGATTTTGAGAGAAATACGTTGGCGAGACTATGCTACACTGTTAATGTTATAGCGTAATGATGTCACAGCAGTTGTTATTTGTGGGCCCACAGGGGTGGCCATGGCCAGCTGGGCTGGTCCGTTACATCTATGGTGAACTGTTTCTGTTTCTGTGGTCTACAGAGTACGATGTACCGTGTTGCACGCACGGGAGTACGATGTACCATGTTTCTGATTCTGGTCTTCAGATATTCTGATGTGTGAACTGTTTAGGTAGCGAACCACTCCCACGACAATTGACATCCTGGCACACCTGATCAGTGATTGCCCGGAGTCACCGACATTGACCAATTATCATTCTGATATCTGATATAGCATGTTCTACCTTGTCTCGTCTATTTGATTTTTATGAATTATCTGTATGGACTGTGCTATCTGGAAGCTGTTTATTTTGCTACTGAAAGTTTTGAGATTTTTGTATTTACCATAGTAAATTAATTACATTACCGATACTAATTCTGTTTCCGATTTCTGACTCTGGTATCTATGAAATTGCCAAATTATCTGTATACTTTGCGAAATTTTTTTAGTTTTGGCAAATATATAAATAAATATTTTTTAGGTAGTGTATTTATCTATCTGCTATGAGGTTTTTCTTACTAAGCATGTTAAGCTCACCCTTAGTCTCTGCCACGACCCCTTTTTATCTAAAATCACTGCAAATGTTTCGCTTTTTCCTTTCCCTGTTGTGAACAGTCACACCACCAACAGTTGGGTTGTGATTTGGTATTAGCCATACCTTACCGTCTACCATGTCATTCATTTCTTATTCTATTCAAAAGTAAACATTTACATTTCATAACCATAATACTACAACTTCGTACTTGTTTTCCAATATTTATATTCCCCATATTACATTCTAAAATCATTACTGTGCTGTTACATGTTTAGATACAAAATGATACCAGTGTATACCTTTCGATGATGGGAAGTAGCAAATGCCAGGAATGCAAGTTCTCAGCCGCTCACAAACTATTGTGAGCTCTGTAAAGGGGGTGAAAATGAAAGGGTGAGCAAACCTCGCGCTCAGTAAGGCAATCATGTGAGCAAGTAGATAACCATACTATCTACATGTTCATGATGCCATGCATTAAATCATTTTCTATTGAAATCATACTTAAATACGAATCTCATGCATACTTTTATACCAGATAAAATCATTCGTTTAAAATAATTAATTTCGTGAAATGGCAGATAAAGCATGGAATTATACGTCATGTTATTTAAATAATTCACATTATGTCAAAACTTGCCATTTATTTCAAATCAACATCCACCCTAAAATCATCAGAACTTAATCCCAAAATCATAAAATCATGAAATCACAAAGTCAAATAATAAGTAATATGCGATTTTGTAAAGCAAATAACATGCGATTTCGCAAAGCAAGTGACATGCGAGACTAGGCAAGAATCATGGTAATAACTCCAAGACTATGGCCATATCCTCTGTGATCCCAGGCTACACGGATCCTAGTGTGCGGGTATCACATCACATCTGAGGCTACCCCAGGAGGTGGGTGCCAAACCTTTCTTCCAGCCAATCATATCACTAATCCGAAGACTACACATCATATATCACGACACGGTACAGCGTACTCCATGCTGCAAGCACGGTACAACGTACACCCCATGCCCACGTCATCTCAATATCCAACGCCATGTCTCGAAATGCACCTGTGAGCATATTAAATTAGTGTGACACACAGTCTACACAATGCTCCTAGCACGACCTTATGCATGCCATATAAAAATCTAGTGCGAGCAAAACTCCCAGCACTATGTCATGTATAAAATCATGTAAAATCGAGTGCAAACCAACTTCTAGCACCCTGTCACATGCACAAATCATGTCAAATCCAATGCGAGCAATGCTCTCAGCACGTTTTGTTTCCACATATATCATGTAGGTGGCTCAATTTCAAAGAATGGTTTTCAAAACCAAAATCAGCACCTGCCACGTGCTGTTTTATGTAAATTGATAAAACTTCAGCCAGCCTACCCATATCCTTGTTGAAAAAGCATTAAAATTTATCAAGAACACTCAGTTCTTGCTTTTCATGACTTTTTCTAAAAGTGAAAATTTTTACCCTTCACAGGTGCAAAATCGTCATTTACCCTATCCGATCGAAATAAATATTATATAATTTTCTCAAAAGCAGTATTTCATAGTGAAAACACTCAAAACACGCTATTTATGCATATTCTAGTCCAATCCTAACTTTTTCAAAATTTCCCTTAGTAGGGGCAAAACGATAATTTTTCTATGTCGGTACTCTACCGATATTTTCCATATTCAGAATTTATATACAATTTAATTATTTGAAAATCTACCCAAAAATACATATAGTTACCTCTAGCTACTCACAAAATTCTCTTACCTCGTAGATCTTGGGGTAGCACAAAATTGTTGGTTCTTGAGATTGCCTCGATTTGCGTGTCAAATTTCTGAGCTGCCCAAAATGATACCAATTCATCATATATTGATTAATTTCATCTTAACATACTTAATTTTGATTTATCTTCTCAAAGTTTGACCAATTTTCACTTTTCGATCAATGTTTTCGATTTTCTCGGTTTTACCGATTTAGTACTGTTTTTGGCTAATTTCATTATTCTAATTTCTCATTTCATTACTTCATTAATCTTATGACTCATTTAAGTTCATAAATCATACTAGTCACTTTGCCAAATTTTTAATTCTTTCACTTTTTGGTTTTATACTGAGTTAAGCTATAAATCGGGCTTTCTCGGTATAAATTTAACAGTTAACAACCTTAGATCTATCAAATTTTCACCACAAACACATCAGCACCTTGCTGTACAGAACTCAAATCATCCAATTCCACTTAACTAAAAACCTTCTAAAAACACCAAACAACAACATATATGAACTTCATCATCATCCATCAAATTTACCTCGGGTTTGACCAAGGTTGACCACATTTTTCTTCCTCAAAATTGATCCTTAACTATAATTTAACATGTATAGAGCTTACAATCATCAAAAACTACAAGAAAATCCAACCGAAGAATAAAAAACTCTAAGTTCTTCACTTACCAAAAACAGGGCAGATCTGTCCACTATTTTTATTTTAAGTTTTTAACCCTAGAAAATGAACTTATTTGTCACTGAATTTTTTATATGTTATATATGACGGAAAGAGAAATATTTTATCGTTCTTATTTGACACTTGAATCTGGCCGAAAGGTCACCAAAAAAATCACGGACTAAGGGGAAAGGGAGGACGCCTGCGGGAATGAAGGGGAGGGGATTGCTCTCGGTTGGAAAGTCCAATTGGGTTGATTTTTATGCCTCATGGAAGATTAAGAAGTCTAATTTCAGACTTGAAAATTTTGGTTTGAATTTATTACCTTAAAGTCTCCAAATTTGACAAAAATGGAGGATTGGTCGGCAGACTGAAGGGGATAGATTTCTGTCCTGGTTTTAGAAAATTCAAAACAAAATCATTCTAGTCTAATTTTCTCCAAATTTTCACTTATCAAGTGTTACACTATGTCCCTAGTATGTTTCATAAAAATTTGGGGGTTACTTTTTTGAGAAAAATGTCCCGATTGAGCCCATTTTGCACGATTTAGTCAATACCGAGCAAAATGGCTTAAAGTTTTCAATTTACCTTAAAAATTAATTTGATCCCCGAAACCTCCAATTTCCACTTGATTTTGATTCCTCAAGTATATTTCACATTATATTATTTTTCTATGGTCTCAGAATAATTTTTAGGAATTTCTAGAATTTAATCCGAATTTATTTCTAATTTCGAGCCTATTTGCTCGGTTTAGTGCAAAACCCGAAACTTACTAACTTTTTCACTTCCAATAACTTAGTTTTCATTTCTAATCATCATTTGATGACCATATATAAAATTCATAAGAAATTCTTGGGTTTAAGGTCTTACCTCGATTTTCATGCCAGCGGGCCCCATACTGCTAACTCGAGTGCTTCGGTGGTTTCGAGCCTGCACAATATTATTTCGAGTTCTTAATTACCTCTTAGTTTTTCAATTAAGAAATAAAGTGTAAAAAATTTGGATTTCACATTTCTCCCCACCTTATAAGAATTCGGTCCTCCGAATTCAAGCTGATCCATCGAATAATTGTGGGTACCTCTCTCTCATGTGGCTCTCTAACTCCCATGTAGCTTCTTCTGTCGAGTGGTGTCGCCAGAGAACATTTACCAATGGAATCATCTTAGATTGAAGTACCTTGTCTTTTCTTTCGAGGATCCAGATCGGTTGTTCAATATAACTCATGTCTTCCTAAATCTCCAATGGTTCATACTCGATGACATGAGAAAGGTCCGGATAATACTTCCTCAACATGGAAACGTGGAAGACATTATGTATACCCGACAATTGTGGGGGCAGTACAAGTCGGTAAGCAACGTATCCCACTTTCTCCAATATTTCAAATGGACCAATGAAGCGAAGATTGAGCTTCCCTTTCTTCCTAAAGCGTGCGACACCCTTCATCGGAGACACTTTCACAAATACAGAGTCCCCGACTTGAAATTCCAGAGGACATCTTCGCACATCTGCATAACTCTTTTGTCTACTCTGTGCTGCCCTCAATTTATCACAGATTAGCTGAACACCTTTAGCTGCCTGTTCGACCAGTTCAGGAGTAAGTATTTTCGTATCACCCACTTCTTCCCAGGCAATCGGGGATGTACATCTCCTACCATATAGAGCTTTATAAGGAGCCATACCAAGGCTACCATGATAACTGTTATTATGGGTAAATTCAGCGAGAGGTAAATGATCATCCCATGAGCCCTTAAAATCTAGCGCACACCCCCTTAACATATCCTTTAAGGTCTGAATAGTCCGCTCGGACTGACCATCTGTCTGAGGATAATAAGCGATGCTCAAATTTAGTCGAGATCCCATGGCTTCTTGAAAATGAGTCCAAAACCTCAAAGTGAACTAAGAATCTCTATCAGAAGTAATACTCACAAGAGTCTCATGTAATCGTATCACCTCTTTGACATATAAATCTGTTAGCTTATCTAGTGAATCAGTGCTCTTGATGGCAAGGGAGTGGGCACTCTTTTTCAGTCTATCCACAATCACCCAGACTGCATCATAACCTCTCTGGGTCCTGCGTAACCCCATAATAAAATCCATAGTAATATGCTCTCATTTCCAAGTAGGCACCGGTAATGACTTAAGTAGTCCTGTTGGCTTCTGGTGCTTAGCCTTAATCTGTTGGCAAACTAAACATTTAGCCACAAAATCTGCCACATCTTTCTTCATTCCTGTCCACCCATACACTTTTCGGAGATTATGGTACATCTTAGTACTACCTGGGTGCATGGTGAATCGAGAACAGTGAGACTCTTTTAAAATGCTTTGTCTCAGGGTATCATCATGGGGTACACAAATATGGCCCCAAAATCTCAATAACCCATCATTACTGACCAAGAAGTCTGACTGCGATCTCTCCTCGGCCTGGCTAACCATATCTAATAACTTCTGATCATTTCTCTATCTTGCCTGTATCTGATCCAGTATATTGGGCTCCATTTGTAGGTTAGTCGTAAACCCATCCTCAACCTCATAGATACTGATTTTGAGCTCGACGAACTGTTTTAACAAGTCCCATTCTCTAATCATCATATAGGACATCATACCCTTTCTACTGAGGGCATTTGCTACCACATTCGCCTTACCTAGATTGTACAAAATCTCGCAGTCATAGTCCTTCAAAAGTTCTAGTCATCTTCTCTGTCTCATATTCAGCTCCTTCTGTGAGAACAGATACTTGAGGCTCTTATGATTAGTGAAAATTTAAAATTTCTCACCATAGAGATAGTAGCACCATATCTTCAATGCAAACACTACGGCTGCCAACAATAAGTCGTGGGTTAGATAGTTCCTCTCATGATCCTTTAACTGTTGGGATCCATAAGCGACTACCTTCCCATCCTGCATCAATACGCAACCTAGTCCTTGATGTGAAGCATCTGTATATACAGAAAAACCTCCTAAGCTGGTAGGAATGGTGAGAATCGGAGTGGTGGTCAATCGGCGCTTCATTTCTACAAAACTCCTTTCACAATCATCGTCCCACACAAATGCAACATTCTTCCTAGTGAGACATGTCAATGGGGCAGCCAACTTAGAAAATCCCTCTACAAACCGTCTTTAATATCCAGCTAAACCCAGAAAACTCCTAATCTCAGTGATTGTCTTGGGCCTCTCCCACTGGACTATTACCTTGATCTTAGATGGATCCACTGACACACTATTCTTTGACACCACATGTCAGGACCCGTTCTCAATCCATGACTTAACCAAAATCACTACAAATTTTTTACATTTTTAACTTACCTTTCCTCTCCTCAATGGTTGGGCTGTGATTCAATGTTAGCCTCCTCGCATACCATATCATCCATTATTATACATACATGTCAATATACTGTTACTGACTGTAACTTCTTTTACAATACCTATGAGATCTAATACAAATACATTCCCCATAATATATATCGTATACATCATTGTGCTATTTATGTTTAGATACATAACCGTATAAAATATGTATACCTGGCGATCGATAGGAAATAACAGTGGACTCAGGAATACTATCCCTCAATAGCTCCCACTCTACTATTGATGCTCTGTAGAGAGATGTAAAGAAAGGGGGGTGAGCATACAATGCACTCAGTAAGGAAATCAGGCAAGCAAGTAGATATCTACACTATCTACTCAAAATAATGCTATGCCTTGAAAACATTATTTCCTTTACTCACTTTAAAAGCATGTCTTTAAATATATATCTATACCCATGTACAGAAATCATGCTTTATTTCTCAAATGTAGGCATGTAGTGTAAAACAATGCATCTTTATATAAATCATGCCTTTAGATAAATCATGCCATGCATATTTAAATCACAGTAAATATGGCATTTAAATCATTCACAACACAAAATCGGAGTCCGACCCATCCCTCAGGTCTATCCGCAATTAAATCAGTCAATCAGTGATATATCATGTGAGACTGTGGTGAAAATGTATATAGTATCCTGGACTATGATCGTATCCGACATGTGATCCCAAGCTACATGGAATCCTAGTGTGTGGGGCATCACTGCTGCAATGGGAGGGGGGTCAGTCCATCACAACCGCCAGCTATATCCTCCTCAACTCCACAGCACCACACGGTACAATGTACCCCATGCCACTCACATGGTACAACGTACTCTATGGACCCTACATCACAGTCGGGGTGCCTGCCATAGGTCTTAGCCCTCAAACCATGGAATATCATACCACGTCTCTAGTATCCTCATGCGGATATCCTCTCACATAGTGTGACACTCAGTCTACACAAAGAATCAAGCATGGATTTCAACATGTATTATATATCACATATAGTGCGTGCCTTTGAGCGCGACTCACAGTCGACACTTCACTCAAACACTGTTTCACATCACAAACTTAACTCTAGTGCGAGTAAACCTCCAGCAACTAGGTCAATGCATAGTTCATGTATTAAATCAAGTACGAGCAATAGCTCCAGTACTATGCTATGCATAATATTATCAAATCAAGTACAAGCAATAGCTCTAGTACTATGTCATGTATAACTCATGAAGAATCGAGTACAAGCAATGCTCCAGCACTCTGTCATGCATCTCATGAAAAACTCGAGTACGAGCTAATCGCTCCAGCACTCTCTCATGCATAAATCATATAAAACTGAGTATGAGTAAGAACTCCAGTACTCTATCATGCATGTCATGGAAATCTAGTGCGAATCATAATCCAGCACTAATGTATGTGGAAATTATATGAAATCCAGTGCGAGCTGTGCTCCAACACGATTCATTCTCACATAATATGATAGATGGCTCTTTAAAAAGGGATGATTTTCAAAATATCAAAATCAGCACTATAAAGTGTGCTTAATTCACATCAACCTTAAAACCTTAGCCCATCTATTTATTCTTCTGCTAAACAGCAGTAAAACACTCAAAATAGTGGTTTCCATGCTTTTTACAATTTTTCACAAAAGTTGACTTTTTGACTAACTAGGGGTAAAATCGTAATTTACCACTATCGGGTCACAATAATTATTATTCACTTTCTCTGACCCTCAGAGTTTTTAAGTGAATGTAAAAGCAGACGAAAATACATGCAGGTATCTCTAACTACTCACAAAAGTCCCTTACCTGCAATCACTCGAGAAATTTCACTTTCTCTGCGCTGCTCAATCTCGCAGTCTGATCAGCTCTCAATGTAAACTTCGGAGCTGTAAATAACCATTCCTCAGGTTAATTATACTTTTTCTATTGTATTACACATTAAATATAGTCTATTTCCCTTAATGGGCTTTAATAATTCTTAATGGGTCTAATTATGCCTTAAGCCCATTTCCATTTCACTATTCATTTTTGTTGGGCTTATTGAGCTTGTGGGGCCCACCAACTCTTATTGGCTTGTCTTAGACCCATTACATCACATTGGGCTTAAAATAATTGGGCTTGGCCCATTGGACCTCTCGGCCACATGCCATGGCCGAGAGCCATCCATGCCGTCGGTCACACCATGGCATGCCGTCCATTTCCATTTCCTTAGCCAAATTCACTTAGGAATTTTCATAAACACTTGGTTGGTATGTCTTAAGCCTTTCCTATAGTTCATGTTGGCATTTTATCAAACACCTTATGTGCCAATATCATACCACTATCCATATGAACAAATTGATTATAACTAACCATGCCATAAGCATATCTACATGCATATCAACCTATACATGTCTTAAAATCACATGGGTATTTATCAAAACACATATACCAACTTTCGGTCATTACATGTTCATAGTGTTCTCATGTGTTTCAATCCATAAAACATATACCAATATACTTAAAATCATTCATACATTAACATATATGAAATTGAAAACTTGGAAATATACCAATAGTTGTGTTCACACTTGGCCGAATACTTTGGAGCCTCAAGGTTTGCACACTATGGCTCCTTGATAGCCAATTCCAACATATGTCACTCTCCTCTCAATTTGGAACAACTTTCATGAAGATTGCAAGTTCCAAATTGTAAGACCCGAATTTAATTAAAACACGGAAATTAAATAAGAAAAGATGGGGAAAGTATGAAGGAAGTCGGGTTAAATTAATCCCGAACATGTGCAAGGGTAAAATGGTCAAAAGACCGGAAGCCGGTATAAATTCGATGAGAAAAATTAATTTAAAATAATGGATTAAGAAATCTTGGTCAATAAAGGTGAAATAAATTTATTTTAAGTTAAGTTGATCAAGATATTAATTTATTGGAATTAATCGGGATTAATTGGAATTTTTAGTTCGGAAAAATAATGCCGAAAATAATCGAAAAACATATCGAAAAGTCACCCGGGACAATATCCCGAAAATACGGGGAAATGATACCCGAAAAAAAGAGGTTAAAATATAATAAATAAATTAAATAAAATTAAATTGATAAATTTAGAATTTAATAATAATTTTAAGAGATATTTGGGTAATTTTAATGTATTTTAAGGAATAGTAAAATAATTAAAATAAATAAAAATAATAATAAAATTAATAAAAATAAATTAATGAAAGGAAAAAAAAAAGGGGTCGGGGAGAGAGAAAGAAAGAAACAGAAACGGAAGACGAAAAAACGAAGCCCGAAACCGAGGAACCACCGGCGGGCTGTCCGGCGGCCAGGGACCCCAGGCGAGGGCCGGCGAAGACGGCCCGACCTCAGGCAACCTATCAGCGGTGACGACGCACCGTGGGAACGCCGAAATCCGACGAAAAACGGAGGAGAAGGCCGCGGGAAAGAGAAGGCCACCGGCGGCGAACGGCGGCGATTCAGGCGGAACCAAGGCCCGATTCCGAAAGCCCAGGCGACGGCGATCATTTCTGCACCGGTCTCAGCCGACAAAACGGCGGGAAACGCCGGCGACGGCCAAGGGAAGAAAATGGGTCCGACGGCGAAGAGGAGAACAGCCGGACCGGCGGCGTTCCGGCGAGCCTGACCCAAACCGAGGCGAGATTCGGGCTACGGACGACCCAGCGGAGCGATTGGCGGTGGAAGCCGACGGAGAACTGACCGGCAAGGTGGTGAATTGGCGGTGAACTGGCCAAACCGGGGTGAACCGGCGGTCTGAACCGGTCCGAACCGGACTGAACCGGTTCAGCCAAAAAGAGAGGAAAAAAGGAAGAAAAAAAGGGAAAAAGAAAGAGAAAAAAATTGGAAAAAATTTCGGTGGTGCAATCGAGCTTCGGGTAAGTCGATAAGCGGTCAAATTGACCCGATTTAAATTTGGAATATTTTATTTAATTAAATTTCGACCGAAAAGTTTACCCGAAAATGTAATTAATTGTGTAGCTCGACGATTGGCATCCACCGAGGGCTCGAGACAGCCTCGATTTACGGACTAGTATGGAATCTCGGGTAAGTGACCCCTATTTACGACAATTTTCTCGTTATGCGTGATATTGATTTAATTTCCGCATAAATTGAATTAAATTATGGAAATTTAGATTAATTGTCGTAAATATTAAATTTAGCTATTCGAGAATTAGAACGAGGCCCGATAAATTATTGGTGGGCCCAGTGAGCCCAATAGGCCTCGATAAAGTGAGAATTAAGTGGAAAACGGGCTTAAGGCCGATTAAGGCCCATTAAGGTGCAATCGGGCCCAATAGGGGTAAACGGGCCCAATGATTTAAATTAAGCCCAGAAAGTATTAAACACAATTAAATTGTATGTTATCTGACCTGAGGAATATTAATACGCAGTTCCGGGCATTGGATTGGAAGCATATCGGACTGCGCGACGAGACAACATTGGAAAAGAAAAGGTCAGACTCGACAGGAAAATAAGGTAAGGGAATTCTGCGGACTGCTAGAGGTAACTTTACGCAATTTCAAGTTCATTTGCAGTCCTTAAAATTTATCTGAAGGGTCTAGAGGTCAATTAATAATTTTAGTGCCCCGAATGGGTAAATTACTAAAATACCCTTGCTAAGGGTAAATTCTAAAAATTTAGGAAAAATTGGGAGGAGCAAGGACGAGAGGTTCCTGCTCGTTCTGGAGGTATTTCAACACATGCATGAGTAGGCTGGCTCACTTTTAAAGAAAAATGCATAGCATTGCATATCTTAATTGATGTGATTTCTGTGAAAACTATTTGGAAATAACCGAGCCGCCTACATGTTTTTATTTACATGTGACGTGCTAGAGCTCAGCTCGCACGATGTTTGATTTGTGTGATGCATGCATTAGTGCTGGAGCGAGAGCTCGCACTAGAGTTTTACATGCATAGGTGCTAGAGTATAACTCGCACCAGATTTCATTTGCTTTTCATGACACGGTGCAAGAGTCTAACTCGCACCAGATTTTACATGATCTTCGTGATAGGGTGCTAGAGTCTAACTCGCACCCGATTTTCACATGATTTACATACAGAGTGCTTGAGCTTAGCTCGCACTAGTCTTATTTGATTTACTGACAGTGTTAGAGCACCGCTCGCACTACTTTTCAGAGATCACACGATAAGCTGGGCTTGGAGCATCGGGTTGACTGTGTGTCACCGATTAAATAGGCTCGCACGTGCGATTTGAGACATGGCATGTTAAAATAACCTGATGAGCCCGAACGAGGGATAAGGGTTAGAGAAATAACCTGATGAGCCCGAATGAGGGATAAGGGTTAGAGAAATAACCTGATGAGCCCGAACGAGGGATAAGGGTTAGAGAAATAACTTGATGAGCCCGAATGAGGGATAAGGGTTAGAGAAACAACCTGATGAGCCCGAATGAGGGATAAGGGTTAGAGATCCACCTGATGAGCCCGAACGAGGGATAAGGGTTGGAGATCCAGCTGATGAGCCCGAACGAGGGATAAGGCTGTGGGTCCACGGAGTACGATGTACCGTGCAAGTAGCATGGAGTACGATGTACCGTGTGGTATCTGTGTGATACGTTGGTATCTTTGTGATACGTTAGCATCTTCGGATGCATGGGATCGGATAAGACTGACGGGTTGGATTGACCCACCTCCCGGGCGGTTCCCGATCAGGGTGAGACCTCGCACACTGGGATCCGTGTAGCTAGAGGGACTCACGAGGACATATTGGCCAGTCCTGGTTATTACCGTTATACAAATATTGCCTCGTCTCGCATGTCGACGATTTCGATGATTTAAATTGGGTTTTTAATTAAATGTGCATGCTGGGTATTTCCATGCTTTCAAACCCATGTGAATGTAAATCGTTTTCATGGTTTTGTTTGAGTCAGGATCACCCGCAGGAGGGGTCGAGTCCTGACTTTATTGTGAAAATTTTAATTGAGAAAGAAAGGATTTGTAATAATTGCATGTTGATTTTTCGTGCAAATATGTTTTACATAACATCATAGCTCATATCATTATTTTAAAGTGTGTGGAGAAAGGGTGGTTTATGCATGGCACCACGTTCATGTAGGTAGTATGGTTACCTACTTGTTCGTAGGATTACCTTACTGAGCTTGATGTGCTCACCCCTTTCATTTTCTCCCATAGATAATCTCCAGTTGAAGTTGAGACGACTCAGTACTGCATTCCGGACATCCGCTGCTGCCCATCAACATAAGGTATATATACACTTGCACATATTGTATCTACATAAGCATAGCACAGTAACATGTTTGTAAGTAACTTTAGGGGATGTATAAATAATATAAACAATTATAAATAACTGGAGAATAAATAAGTTAGATGGTAGTTGAATGGTGGGACTGGCATTGACGCACAGCCCAATTATTAGTTGAGTGTTGGTCACGATTCAAGGACAGGTAAGAATTTAAGTAAGGAAATAATAAAACGCGAAAAATTAACTCTGATTTTTGGGTAGTTTGGGTCGTGACATATAAAGGTGGTATCAGAGCACAATTGGTCTGATGTGTGTCAGTGTCAGTAATTAGGAACTTACATCCCTGTGTTACTGTGCTTAGTTAGATACAATAGTGTATATCGAGATGGGCTTGACTAAGAAATTGTCGAGAATACAGGAATGCCTAATATGAGTCGCGTTAGATGAGATAGTGCACGAGGCAGAGGTCGTAGAGGTAGACCTGAGTCTGCTAAGCCGTGCTGAGTTTGACTATGAGAATCAGTATGAACTTGAAATAGAGGTTAATGTTGAGCATGCCTCACAGAGTCCGACAGAGTGATCGGACAGTATTGAGACACGCTTCGCGAGGTTGGAGCGGAGTGTGGAGATTATTTTGAGGAGCTAATTGCTCAGATTATGAATAAGATCAGAGGGCGCAGCGGAGCATTGGTGGAAACCCACTTGTAAGACCCGAATTTAATTAAAATACGAAAATTAAATAAGAAAAGATGGAGGAAGTATGAAGGAAGTTGGGTTAACTTAATCCCGAACACGTGTAAGGGCAAAATGGTCAAAAGACCGGAAGCCGGTATAAATTTGATGAGAAAAATTAATTTAAAAATATGGATTTAAGAAATCTTGGTCAATAAAGTGAAATAAATTTATTTCGGGTTAAATTGATCAAGATATTAATTTATTGGAATTAATCGGGATTAATTGGATTTTTTTAGTTCGGAAAAATAATCCCAAAAATAATCGAAAAATATACCGAAAAGTCACCCGGGACAATATCCCGAAAATACGGGGAAATTATACCCGAAAAAGAGGTTAAAATATAATAAATAAATTAAATTAAATTAAATTAATTAATTTAGAATTAAATAATAATTTTAAGGGATATTTTGGATTTTTATAGAGTATTTTAATGAATAGTAAAATAATTAAAATAAATAAAAATAATAATAATAAAATTAATAAAACAAAAAAAAAAGAGAAAGAAGAAAAAAAAAAAGGAAACTGGAAAGAATTCTATCGGGGAGAGAGAAAGAGAAGAGAGAAACCGAGGGAGACGCGCGTGGCCGACCGACGAGCCACCACCGGCGATCCTTGACCGCCGCCGACGAGCCGATGAGGAAGAGGAGAGGCCGACGAAGCTTTAGGCACCGGTGACGCGCCGTCAGGAGGCCGAAGATCGCCGAACGGAGGAGGAGAAGACCGCGAGGAAAACGTCGTCGGTCCCGACGATCCACGGCAGTTGGGCACGAACGGCGGGCACCGGCGTGATCGGGAAGAAGAGCCGGTCGTTTTGAGACCGGTAGCAGCGGACGAAACGGCGGGAATCGCCGGCGACGACGAAGAGAAGAAAATGGGTTCCGACGCCGAGGATAACAGGCCGGACCGGCCATTTTCCGGCGAGCTTGACCCAAGCCGAGGCCAGATTTGAGACGCGGACAGCCTTGCGGAGCGATTGGCGGTGGAAGCCGGCGAAGAACCGGCCGGCAAGGCAGTGAACCGGTGGTGAACCGGCCAAACTGGGGTGAACCGGCGGTCTGAACCGGAACCGGACTGAACCGGTTCAGCCAAAAAGAGAGGAAAAAAGGAAGAAAAAAGGGAAAAAGAAAGAGAAAAAATTGGGAAAAAATTTCGGTGATGCAATCGAGCTTCGGGTAAGTCGATAAGCGGTCAAATTGACCCGATTTAAATTTGGAACATTTTATTTAATTTAATTTCGACCGAAAAGTTTACCCGAAAATGTAATTAATTGTGTAGCTCGACGATTGGCATCCACCGAGGGCTCGAGACAGTCTCGATTTGAGGACTAGCATGGAATCTTGGGTAAGTGACCCCTATTTACGACAATTACCTCGTTATGCGTGATATTGATTTAATTTCCGCATAAATTGAATTAAATTATGGAAATTTAGATAAATTGTCGTAAATAATCGATTTAGCTATTCGAGAATTAGAACGAGGCCCAATAAATTATTGGTGGGCCCAATGAGCCCAATAGGCCTCGATAAAGTAAAAATTAAGTGGAAAACGGGCTTAAGGCCGATTAAGGCCCATTAAGGTGCAATCGGGCCCAATAGGGGTAAATAGGCCCAGCGATTTAAATTAAGCCCGGAAAAGATTAAGTATAATTAAATCATATGTTATCTGACCCGAGGAATGTTAATACGCAGTTTTGGGCATTGGATTGGAAGCATATCGGACTGCGCGACGGGACTACATTGGAAAAGAAAAGGTCAGACTCGACAGGAAAATAAGGTAAGGGAATTCTGCGGACTGCTAGAGGTAACTTTACGCAATTTTAAATTCATACGCAGTCCTTTAAAATTAACTGAAGGGTCTAGAGGTCGAAGAACAATTTTAGTGCCCTGAATGGGTAAAATTACTAAAATACCCTTGTTAAGGGTAGAATATAAAAATTTAGGAAAAATTGGGAGGAGCAAGGACAAGAGGTTCCTGCTCGTTCTGGAGGTATTTCAAAGCATGCATGAGTAGGCTGGCTCACTTTTAAAGAAAAATGCATAGCATTGCATATCTTAATTGTTGTGATTTCTGTGAAAACTATTTGGAAATAACCGAGCCGCCTACATGTTTTTATTTACATGTGACGTGCTAGAGCTCAGCTCGCACGATGTTTGATTTGTGTGATGCATGCATTAGTGCTAGAGCGAGAGCTCGCACTAGAGTTTTACATGCATAGGTGCTAGAGTATAACTCGCACTAGATTTCACATGCTTTTGCGTGACACGGTGCTAGAGTCTAACTCGCACCAGATTTTATAAGATTTTCATACAATTTATATACAGAGTGCTGAGTATAGCTCGCACTAGTTTTACTGGATTTGTGGAGTAGCACTGTCTGCCCTTGGAGTCAGCCAAAAGGCCCAACAGGCTCAAAAGACCTCTTAAGTAGGGTGAGAGTGAGGGATGAGGTTGGCGGCCTTGTGGAGATGTAAAGCGGGCTCTGCCAAGTTTACTTGATTCGATGAGAGTGCTGAGCATCGCTCGCACTGATTTTTATGAGAACATACGATGAGCCGTGCTTGGAGCATCGGGTAGACTGTGTGTCACCGATTTAATAGGCTCGCACGTGCGTTTTGAGACATGGCAACGAGTATTGAGTTATGAAAACCTCTGTGGGAAGCAGGCCATTTGGGCTGGAGTACCTAGAGTGATATGGGTCCATGGAGTACGATGTACCATGCAAGTAGCATGGAGTACGATGTACCGTGGGGTATCTTCGGATACGGTATCTTTGTGATACAGGGTATCTTCGGATACGGTATCTTTGTGATACGGGGTATCTTTGTGATACGGTATCTTTGTGATACGGGGTATCTTTGTGATACGGTATCTTTGTGATACGGGGTATCTTCGGATACGGCATCTTCGGATGCGTGAGATCGGATAAGACTGACGGGTTGGATTGACCCACCTCCCGGGCAGTTCCCAATCAGGGTGAGACCTCGCACACTGGGATCCGTGAAGCTAGAGGGACTCACGAGGACATATTAGCCAGTCCTGGTTATTACCGATATATAGTATTGCCTAATCTCGTATCTTGTATATATATATATGTATGTTTTCGATATCGATGCTTTTGAGAGACTCAATTTCCATGGTTTTGTGTGAGTCAGGATCACCCGAAGGAGGGGTCGAGTCCTGACTTCATTGTGAAATTTTAAATGGGAAAGAAATGATTTAAAATGAATTGCATGTTGAATTTTCCGTGCAACTTGATTTACATAACATCATGACGCATATCATTTGTTTTAAAATGTGTGGAGAAAGGGTGGTTTATGCATGGCACCACGTTCATGTAGGTAGTATGGTTACCTACTTGTTCGTAGGATTGCCTTACTGAGCTTGATGTGCTCACCCCTTTCATTTTCTCCCACAGATAATCTCCAGTTGAAGTTGCGACGACTCAGTGCTGCATTCCAGATATCCGCTGCTGCCCATCAACATAAGGTATATACACTTGTACATATTGTATCTACATAAGCATAGCACAGTAACATGTTTGTAAGTAACTTTAGGGGATGTATAAATAATGTAAACAATTATAAATAACTGGAGAATAAATAAGTTAGATGGAAATTGAATGGTGGGACTGGCATTGACGCACAGCCCAATTATTAGTGGAGTGTTGGTCACGATTCGAGGACAGGTAAGAATTTAAGTAAATAATAAAATACGAAAAATTAACTCTGATTTTTGGGTAGTTTGGGTCGTGACATATAAAGTATGGTATCAGAGCACAATTGGTCTGATGTGTGTCAGTGTCAGTAATTAGGAAATTACATCCCCGTGTTACTGTGCTTAGTTAGATACAATAGTGTATATCGAGATGGGCTTGACTAAGAAATGGTTGAGAATGCAGGAATGCTTAATATGAGTCGCGTTAGATGAGATAGTGCACGAGGCAGAGGTCGTAGAGGTAGACCTGAATCTGCTAAGTCGTGCTGAGTTTGACTAGGAGAATCATGATGAAATTGAAATGGAGGCTAATGTTGAGCATGCCCCACAGAGTCCGACAGAGTGATCGGACAGTATTGAGAGACGCTTCGCGAAGTTGGAGCGGAGTGTGGAGATTATTTTGAGGAGCTAATTGCTCAGATTATGTATGAGATCAGAGGGCGCAGCGGAGCATTGGTGGAAACCCGCTCGACCCATCTTAAGAGCTGATATGAGAAATATCTTGGGATATATTCCAGTGACAGGATATCCCGGACAAGATTTAAAGGAAATTTTAAGGAAAAATTTCTTACACTGCCTAGGTATACTAAATTGATTATGAGTATGGAAACTCAGTTATATTCTTGGACAGATATTACCTCGACTCTATGAACAGTGATAGTCGAGATGTCTAAAAGTCCACGAAATGACTCGACTTTCAGTTAGAGTCTGATTGGCCCGTGAGATATTACCTATACCGAGGCAGTGCGCAGATTTACAGTTGGATAAATAAAAATATGAATTGCACGCCTCTGAGATTCGGGAAGGTAGTGAGGGCTGAAATAGAGACAGAAAAGAGAATCGAGAAATGACAAAGATGTTGAATGAGAAAATGGTAATTGGTTAAAGATTAGATTTGATGAGTTATGGGCTGAGATAATTGGTAAGGCCCTAGTGCATCCAATTTTGGCACTGTTGAGGGGCATTGTGATTGGCGGACCCCGACCTGCTACGAAGCAGTGTAGCAGTGTGAGCACTGTAAGCAGTGTGAGATGTGTGGTGGATACCACGGAAGGAAGGTTTATACCTATACGGTATAGATGAAAATGGCCGTTAAGTGTGATAAGACGGACCAGTGATTTGATTGCACAGAATTGGGCGAGATCATCCCACAGAAAAGTAAAGAGACAGAACAACTTCGTTGGTATAGCCGCAACGAAAAGAGAGGCCCTAGCCGAAAAGAAAAAGGAAGGTAGGTTGTTGGACGAAGGCGAGAGGATGTCTTGGACCAGGACACTATTGATGTTTCATGGATGTGGTGTGAGATACCACATTTGTTATGAATAATGAAGTACATATGTTCATTAATCCTGGTGCCACATATTTATTCATACCGCCTTCATTCGCATATAAGTGAGTAAAAGGCATGAATGCCTACATCATTGGGCATAATACTGATAAATGAGTACCCCAATAGAGGAGGATTAATAAACGGAATATGGATATAGAGATTTTAAGTAATAAAAAGGGGTGCGACAGTGAAGTTAAAGGAGCAAATAATGGTACTCACGGAATGAATAATGACAAGAGTTTCATTATAATTGATACACTAAGGAGATAATCTCTGAGATAAGATAGATTCTAAATACAAGATGTATTGGAGTAAGAGTACGTATGTGAAGTCATTAGGATTAAAGCAATTAGTAGCGAATATAAATTATAACCAAGGATAAAGATGGGTATAACCATAACCAGTAGTTGTGGTTAAGTCTGAAGGTTAATAAAGGTATTTCAAAATACCTCCCCGCCTGAAGACTTGACAGCGTCTAGATATATATATAACATATAATGGGAAATCAATCATCGTAATTAATACCTTTAGCATTAGGATACCTCTACTAAGACGATAAGAGTATTAAAATTTGACAAATCATAAAGGTTATCATAGTGAAAATTTAATAGGAGCCGTTAAGATAAGGAAAGGAAATGACGCAGGTTAGTACCTGAAAACGTAAGCGGTTGAGAAGGATCTTATACGCTTATGTGTAAATAAGTCAAGGATTAGATCGAATTGTAACTAGCAGTATCGGTGATATGCTGGGTGTAGTTTAAGTCTAGGGCAAATTGTAAGCAACCATTGAAAATTGCTTTTTCAGATGGATTGTTGCGAGTTTTTAATATGGAGATACTTGGTTGACACGTTTAACTAAGAAACGTGGTCTTGGAAGGAGATGGTAAATAAGATGATAGATGTGACATGGATCAAGGTGTAGAGAAGTATGAATTGACCACCGTGATTAATTTCACCATACCCAACAGCTCAAGAGGTTCTCAGTGAGTATGGATACCTCGAAATAATGAATGAGCTGTGTATTGATGTATAATGGGAAGATAGTCAAGTATGGAGTCAGACAACTCCTTGATCATGAAATAAACTATCTGACCCATGATTTAAAGTTGGCAACAATAGTTGTACCGATAATATAGTACTATTAAGTACATGGTGAGAAATTATGGATATGCACTGATCATAAAGCTCGAGTATCTGTTTTTACAGAAAGAGGCGAACATGAGAATACATATTGGGTTAGAGCTTCTGAGAGATTTTGATTTATGAAAATTGTACCACCCAGGAAAGGCTGATGCTTTGAGCAGAAAGAGCCTCGGAATGGTATCACAGATGATGGTCAGGGAGCGTGAGCTGCTAGATGCAGTTGTGAGCCACAGTATAGATGTGATCCCTTCTGATGATGACAGTGATTGTGTGACAGCTAGCCTGATGATTAGAACCGGATGAGAGTGCCCGGATTTGCCAGGCTTAGCGTGATGATCGACCGGATGTCGATAGTTTAGGTCTGATTCAGAAGGGTACAGTGATAGAGTTCACAGTGGGTGATGATGAGTTACTGAGGATTCAGAGATAGTATGAGTGCTCCCCAGGACCACAGTTGATGAGATAGTGATATTGTCAGAAGCTCACTCTTCGGGATATACAGTGCATACGGAAGTAAAGAAATATATCGAAATCTCGGAAAGGGTATGGGTGGTCAGATGTGAAAAGAGACATGGTAGAAATTGTAGAAGAGTGCCGAGTGTGTCAGCAGAGTAAGGTAGAGTATTAAAAGTCTGCAGAGTTATTGCAGCACCTACCTATATTGACACGGCACAGAAAAACGAGAGCAAGTCTCCATGAATGTCGTGATGAGTTATAGAGGACCCGGATAAATCAGGAGACTATTTGGATGATAGTCGATAGAGTGACTAAGTCTACCCACTTTCTGGTTATGAAATCCCTAAATACTCAAAGTGTGTATGAGGATTTATGTATAAGAAAGATTGTGGAACATTAAGTAGCGTTCCAGTGAGCATGGTATCATATAGGGATTCCCGCTTCACTTTTTACTTCAGGGAATATTTTTAGGAAGCTATGGGAACCCGACTGAGTATTAGCACAGTTTTCCATCCTCAGACAGATGGTCAGTCAGAGAGGACTGTACATGTTTTGGAGGAGAGGATGAAAGCTTGTGCCATTGATTTTATAAGCTCCTGGAATGATCAGTTAATTTCTAATTGAAGTCGCCAATAACGACAGTTGGCGGTTGAGTATCGGGATAACAAGTTATGAGGCAGTGTATGGCTGTAGGGGCTGTTCCCCAAATTTGGATAAGAAAAAGTGGGTGACAGATATGATCATTTTCGACTTTGGATAATAAGTCTCTGAGGATGTTTAGTTAAGGATGAGAGATTAAGAACGCCTCAGAGCAGATAGACAAGTATTGGAATTCACCCTTGGTGAATTAATATGATTGAAATGTTTATTGTCCTAAGAGAATAAGGACGTAGCGAACTTTTGGAAGAAAGTAAATCGAGTTGCGCTGGATGGGATATTTTGAGAGATTAGACAAGTGGGAGATAAGACCTGTAGGTTGGTGTTATCACCTGAATTAACAGGCACCCACAATGTCTCAGCTTTTGATGCTTCGGCAATACTATCCAGATCCAGCAGAGGTGATAGGGTATGAACTCCAAAAGTTCAATTTAATGAAAATACAAGTATATTGAAGAAGTCGATTCGGGCATTAAACAGGAAAGTGAAAGTATTGAGGTTTAAGACGATCTCCCTAATTAAAGTCCTTTGGTAGTAATACACTCCGGAAGAGGTCACATAAGAATTAAAGAAGTATGATACGATTGATGTACCCGGAGTTGTATATGGACTCATATGACTTGGTTCTAATTTGGAGGACCAAATTCCTTAAGTGGGGGAGAGTTGTAAGACCCGAATTTAATTAAAATACGAAAATTAAATAAGAAAAGATGGAGGAAGTATGAAGGAAGTTGGGTTAACTTAATTCCGAACACGTGTAAGGGCAAAATGGTCAAAAGACCGGAAGCCGGTATAAATTCGATGAGAAAAATTAATTTAAAAATATGGATTTAAGAAATCTTGGTCAATAAAGTGAAATAAATTTATTTCGGGTTAAATTGATCAAGATATTAATTTATTGGAATTAATCGGGATTAATTGGATTTTTTTAGTTCGGAAAAATAATCCCGAAAATAATCAAAAAATATACCGAAAAGTCACCCGGGACAATATCCCAAAAATACGGGGAAATTATACCCGAAAAAGAGGTTAAAATATAATAAATAAATTAAATTAAATTAAATTAATTAATTTAGAATTAAATAATAATTTTAAGGGATATTTTGGATTTTTATAGAGTATTTTAATGAATAGTAAAATAAATAAAATAAATAAAAATAAAAATAATAAAAATAATAAAACAAAAAGAAAAGAGAAAAAAAAAAGGAAACTGGAAAGAATTCTATCGGGGAGAGAGAAAGAGAAGAGAGAAACCGAGGGAGACGCGCGTGGCCGACCGACGAGCCACCACCGGCGATCCTTGACCGCCGCCGACGAGCCGATGAGGAAGAGGAGAGGCCGACGAAGCTTTAGGCACCGGTGACGCGCCGTCAGGAGGCCGGAGATCGCCGAACGGAGGAGGAGAAGACCGCGGGGAAAACGTCGTCGGTCCCGGCGATCCACTGCAGCTGGGCACGAACGGCGGGCACCGGCGTGATCGGGAAGAAGAGCCGGTCGTTTTGAGACCGGTAGCAGCGGACGAAACGGCGGGAATCACCGGCGACGACGAAGAGAAGAAAATGGGTTCCGACGTCGAGGAGAACAGGCCGGACCGGCCATTTTTCGGCGAGCTTGACCCAAACCGAGGCCAGATTTGAGACGCGGACAGCCTTGCGGAGCAATTGGCGGTGGAAACCGGCGAAGAACCGGTCGGTAAGGCAGTGAACCGGCGGTGAACCGACCAAACCGGGGTGAATCGGCGGTCTGAACCGGTCCGAACCGGACTGAACCGGTTCAGCCAAAAAGAGAGGAAAAAAGGAAGAAAAAAGGGAAAAAGAAAGAGAAAAAAATTGGGGAAAAATTTCGGTGATGCAATCGAGCTTCGGGTAAGTCGATAAGCGGTCAAATTGACCCGATTTAAATTTGGAACATTTTATTTAATTTGATTTCGACCGAAAAGTTTACCCGAAAATGTAATTAATTGTGTAGCTCGACGATTGGCATCCACCGAGGGCTCGAGACAGTCTCGATTTGAGGACTAGCATGGAATCTCGGGTAAGTGACCCCTATTACGACAATTACCTCGTTATGCGTGATATTGATTTAATTTCCGCATAAATTGAATTAAATTATGGAAATTTAGATAAATTGTCGTAAATAATCGATTTAGCTATTCGAGAATTAGAACGAGGCCCAATAAATTATTGGTGGGCCCAATGAGCCCAATAGGCCTCGATAAAGTAAAAATTAAGTGGAAAACGGGCTTAAGGCCGATTAAGGCCCATTAAGGTGCAATCGGGCCCAATAGGGGTAAATGGGCCCAGCGATTTAAATTAAGCCCAGAAAAGATTAAGTACAATTAAATCATATGTTATCTGACCCGAGGAATGTTAATACGCAGTTCCGGGCATTGGATTGGAAGCATATCGGACTGCGCGACGGGACTACATTGGAAAAGAAAAGGTCAGACTCGACAGGAAAATAAGGTAAGGGAATTCTGCGGACTGCTAGAGGTAACTTTACGCAATTTTAAATTCATACGCAGTCCTTTAAAATTAACTGAAGGGTCTAGAGGTCGAAGAACAATTTTAGTGCCCCGAATGGGCAAAATTACTAAAATACCCTTGTTAAGGGTAGAATATAAAAATTTAGAAAAAAATGGGAGGAGCAAGGACAAGAGGTTCCTGCTCGTTCTGGAGGTATTTCAACGCATGCATGAGTAGGCTGGCTCACTTTTAAAGAAAAATGCATAGCATTGCATATCTTAATTGTTGTGATTTCTGTGAAAACTATTTGGAAATAACCGAGCCGCCTACATGTTTTTATTTACATGTGACGTGCTAGAGCTCAGCTCGCACGATGTTTGATTTGTGTGATGCATGCATTAGTGCTGGAGCGAGAGCTCGCACTAGAGTTTTACATGCATAGGTGCTAGAGTATAACTCGCACCAGATTTCACATGCTTTTGCGTGACACGGTGCTAGAGTCTAACTCGCACCAGATTTTATAAGATTTTCATACAATTTATATACAGAGTGCTGAGCATAGCTCGCACTAGTTTTACTGGATTTGTGGAGTAGCGCTGTCTGCCCTTGGAGTCAGCTAAAAGGCCCAACAGGCTCAAAAGACCTCTTAAGTAGGGTGAGAGTGAGGGATGAGGTTGGCGGCCTTGTGGAGATGTAAAGCGGGCTCTGCCAAGTTTACTTGATTCGATGAGAGTGCTGAGCATCGCTCGCACTGATTTTTATGAGAACATACGATGAGCCGTGCTTGGAGCATCGGGTAGACTGTGTGTCACCGATTTAATAGGCTCGCACGTGCGTTTTGAGACATGGCAACGAGTATTGAGTTATGAAAACCTCTGTGGGAAGCAGGCCATTTGGGCTGGAGTACCTAGAGTGATATGGGTCCATGGAGTACGATGTACCGTGCAAGTAGCATGGAGTACGATGTACCGTGGGGTATCTTCGGATACGGTATCTTTGTGATACAAGGTATCTTCGGATACGGTATCTTTGTGATACGGGGTATCTTTGTGATACGGTATCTTTGTGATACGGGGTATCTTTGTGATACGGTATCTTTGTGATACGGGGTATCTTCGGATACGGCATCTTCGGATGCGTGAGATCGGATAAGACTGACGGGTTGGATTGACCCACCTCCCGGGCAGTTCCCAATCAGGGTGAGACCTCGCACACTGGGATCCGTGAAGCTAGAGGGACTCACGAGGACATATTGGCCAGTCCTGATTATTACCGATATACAGTATTGCCTAATCTCGTATCTTGTATATATATACGTATGTTTTTGATATCGATGCTTTTGAGAGACTCAATTTCCATGGTTTTGTGTGAGTCAGGATCACCCGAAGGAGGGGTCGAGTCCTGACTTCATTGTGAAATTTTAAATGGGAAAGAAATGATTTAAAATGAATTGCATGTTGAATTTTCCGTGCAACTTGATTTACATAACATCATGACGCATATCATTTGTTTTAAAATGTGTGAAGAAAGGGTGGTTTATGCATGGCACCACGTTCATGTAGGTAGTATGGTTACCTACTTGTTCGTAGGATTGCCTTACTGAGCTTGATGTGCTCACCCCTTTCATTTTCTCCCACAGATAATCTCCAGTTGAAGTTGCTACGACTCAGTGCTGCATTCCAGATATCCGCTGCTGCCCATCAACATAAGGTATATACACTTGTACATATTGTATCTACATAAGCATAGCACAGTAACATGTTTGTAAGTAACTTTAGGGGATGTATAAATAATGTAAACAATTATAAATAACTGGAGAATAAATAAGTTAGATGGAAATTGAATGGTGGGACTGGCATTGACGCACAGCCCAATTATTAGTGGAGTGTTGGTCACGATTCGAGGACGGGTAAGAATTTAAGTAAATAATAAAATGCGAAAAATTAACTCTGATTTTAGGGTAGTTTGGGTCATGACACCGCTCGACCCACCTTAAGAGCTGATATGAGAAATATCTTGGATATATTCCGGTGACAAGATATCTCGGTCATGATTTAAAGGAAATTTCGGATTAAAGTCCTTGCTTTGACCCAGAGGATTTGATTTATTGACGAGCATGGAGACTCGATTATATTCTGGGCAGATATTACCTCGACACTATGAACAAGTGACAGTCGAGATGTCTAAAAGTTTATGAAGGGCTCAGATTGTCAGTTAGAGTCCGATTGGCCCGTGAGATATTATTTGTACCGAGGCAGTGCGCAGATTTACAGTTGGGTAAATAAGAACATGAATTGCACGCCTCTGAGATTTGGAAAGGTAGTGAGGGCTGAAATAGAGACAGAAAAGAGAATCGAGAAATGACAGAGATGTTAAAAAATGGGAAAGTGGTAATTGGTAAAAGATCTGATTTGACCTGTTATGGAGTAAGATAATTGGTAAGGCACTAGTGCATTCAATTTTGGCACTCTTGAGGGCATTGTTATTGGAGGAACCCGACCTGCTAAGAAGCAGTGTAGCAGTGTGAGCACTGTAAGCAGTGTGGGATATGTGGTGGATACCACAGGAAGAGGGTCTATACCTACACGGTATTGATGAAAATGGCCGTTAAGTGTGATAAGACGGACTATTGATTTTGATTGCACAGAGTTGGATGAGATCGCCCCACAGAAAAGTAAAAAGACAGAGAGAGAAAAACTTCGTTGGTATAGCTGCAATGAAAAGGGAGGTCATAGCCGAAAAGAAAAAAAAAAGGAAAGTAGGTTGTTGGACGAAGGCGAGAGGATGTCTTGGACCAGGACACTATTGATGTTTCATGGATGTGGTGTAAGATACCACACTTGTTATGAATAATGAAGTACATATGTTCATTGATCCTGGTGCCACACATTTATTCATACCGCCTTCATTTGCATATAAGTGAGTAAAAGGCATGAATGCCTACATCATTGGGCATAATACTGATAAATGAGTGCCCCAATAGAGGAGGAGTAATTAACGGAATATGGTTATCGATATTTAATTGACAAAAAGGGGTGTAACAGTTGAAATTAAAGGAGTAAAGGATTGTACTCACGGAATGAATAATGACAAGAGTTTTGTCATGATTGATACACTGAGGAGATATGCTTGATTCTGAATACAAGATGTATCGGAGTAAGAGGCGTATGCTAGGTAAGAACATCCTTACGATATGAAGTAATTGGGATTAAGCAATTAGTAAGGAATATAAATTATAACCAAGGATAAAGATGGGTATAACCATAACCAGTAGTTGTGGTTAAGTCTGAAGGCTAATAAAGGTATTTCAAAATACCTCCCCGCCTGAAGACTTGACAGCGTCTAGATATATATATATATAACCTATAACGGGAAATCGATCGTCGTAATAAATATCTTTAGCATTAGGATACCTCTACTAAGACGAAAACAATATTAAAAATTCGACAAATCATAAAGTTTAACAGAGTAGAATTTAATAAGAGTCGTTAAGGTAAAGAAAAGGAAATGACGTAGGTTAGTACCTGAAAACGTAAGCGGTTGAGAAGGATCTTATACGCTTACGCATAGATAAGTCAAGGATTATATCGATTTGTAATCATCATTATCGATGATATATTGGTTGTAGTTAAGTCTAGGACGATTTATAAGCAACAGTTGGAAAATTGCTATTACAGATAGGTTGTTGCGAGTTCTCAATATGGATTACTTGGTTGACACGTTTAACTATGAAAACGTGATCATTGAATAAGATGATAAATAAGATGATTGATGTGACGTGAATTTGGCGTGATGAAGTATGAACTGACCACCGTGATTAATTTCACCATACCCAACAGCTCAAGAGGTTCTCAGTGAGTATGGATACCTCAAAATTATGATGGAGCTGTGTATTGATGTATAATGGGAAGATAGTCAATTTTGGAGTCAGACAACTCCTTGATCACGAAATAAACTATCTGACCCATGATTTAAAGCTGGCAACAATATTTGTACCGAGGATATGGTACTATTATGTACATGGTGAGAAATTGTGGATATGCACTGATCATAAAGCCCGAGTATCTGTTTTTACAGAAAGAGGCAAATATGAGAATACATAGTGGGTTAGAGCTTCTGAGAGATTTTGATTGTGAAAATTGTACCACCCAGGAAAGGCTGATGCTTTGAGTAGAAAGAGCCTCGGGATGGTATTGCATATGATGGTCAGGGAGCGTGAGCTGCTAGATGCAGTTGTGAGCCTCAGTATAGATGTGATCCCTTCTGATGATGACAGTGATTGCGTGACAGCTAGCCTGATGATTAGAACCAGATGAGAGTGCCCGGATTTGCCAGGCTTAGCGTGATGATCGACCGGATGTCGATAGTTTGGGTCTGATTCAGAAGGGTACAGTGATAGAGTTCACAGTGGGTGATGATGAGTTACTGAGGATTCAGAGACAGTATGAGTGCTCCCCAGGACCACAGTGGATGAGATAGTAATATTGTCAGAAGCTCACTCTTCGGGATATACAGTGCATACGGAAAGTAAAGAATATATCGAAATCTCTGAAAAGGGTATTGGTGGTCAGATGTGGAAAGAGATATTGTGGAGATTGTAGAAAAAGTGCCTAGTATGTCAGCAGGATAAGGTAGAGTATTAAAAGTCTGCAGAGTTATTGCAGCACCTACCTATATCGACACGGCACAAAAAATAGGAGCAAGTCTCCATGAATGTCGTGACAGGTTACAGAAGACCCAGGTGAATCACAAGGCTATTTAGATGATAGTCGCTAAGTTGTCTACCCACTTTCTGGTTATGAAATTCCCAAATACTCAGAGTGTGTATGAGGATTTGTGTGTAAGGAAGATTGTGGAGCATTTAGTAGCGTTCCAGTGAGCATGGTATCATATAGGGATTCCCGCTTTACTTCTTACCTCGGAGGATATTTTCAGGAAGCTATGGGAACCCGACTGAGTATTAGCACAGTTTTCCATCCTCAGACAGATGGTCAGTCAGAGAGGACTGTACAAGTTCTGGAGGATCCGATGAAAGCGTGTGCCCTTGATTTTATAAGCTCCTGGAATGATCAGTTGATTTCTAATTAAAGTTGCCAATAACGACAGTTGGCAGTTGAGTATCGGGATAACAAGTTATGAGACAGTGTATGGCTGTAGGGGTTGTTCCCCAAATTTGGATAAGAAAAAGTGGGTGACAGATATGATCATTTTCGACTTTGGATAATAAGTCTCTGAGGATGTTTAGTTAAGGATGAGAGACTAAGAACACCTCAGAGCAGATAGATAAGTATGGGAATTCACCCTTGGTGAATTAGTAAGATTGAAATGTTTATTGTCCTAAGAGAATAAGGACATAGCGAACTTTTGGAAGAAGGTAAATTGAGTTGTGCTGGATGAAATATTTTGAGAGGTTGGACAAGTGGGAGATAAGACCTGTAGGTTGGTGTTATCACTTGAATTAACAGGCACCCACAATGTGTCCCAGCTTTTGATGCTTCGAAAATACTATTCAGATCCAGCATAGGTGATCGATTATGAACTCCAAAAGTTTAGTTTAATAAAAATATAAGTATATTGAAGAAGTTGATTCGGGCATTAAACAGGAAAGAGAAAGTATTGAGGTTTAAGATGATCTCCCTAATTAAAGTCCTTTGGTAGTAATACACTCCGGAGAAGGTCACGTAAGAATTTAAGAGTATGATACGATCGATGTACCCGGAGTTGTATATGGACTCATATGACTTGGTTCTAATTTGGAGGACCGAATTCTTTAAGTAGGGGAGAGTTGTAAGACCCGAATTTAATTAAAACACGGAAATTAAATAAGAAAAGATGGGGAAAGTATGAAGGAAGTCGGGTTAAATTAATCCCGAACATGTGCAAGGGTAAAATGGTTAAAAGACCGGAAGCCGGTATAAATTCGATGAGAAAAATTAATTTAAAATAATGGATTAAGAAATCTTGGTCAATAAAGGTGAAATAAATTTATTTTAAGTTAAGTTGATCAAGATATTAATTTATTGGAATTAATCGGGATTAATTGAAATTTTTAGTTCGGAAAAATAATCCCGAAAATAATCGAAAAACATATCGAAAAGTCACCCGGGACAATATCCCGAAAATACGGGGAAATGATACCCGAAAAGAAGAGGTTAAAATATAATAAATAAATTAAATAAAATTAAATTGATAAATTTAGAATTTAATAATAATTTTAAGAGATATTTGGGTAATTTTAATGTATTTTAAGGAATAGTAAAATAATTAAAATAAATAAAAATAATAATAAAATTAATAAAAATAAATTAATGAAAGGAAAAAAAAAAGGGGTCGGGGAGAGAGAAAGAAAGAAACAGAAACGGAAGACGAAAAAACGAAGCCCGAAATCGAGGAACCACCGGCGGGCTGTCCGGCGGCCAGGGACCCCAGGCGAGGGCCGGCGAAGACGGCCCGACCTCAGGCAACCTATCAGTAGTGACGACGCGCCGTGGGAATGCCAGAATCCGGCGGAAAACGGAGGAGAAGGCCGCGGGAAAGAGAAGGCCACCGGCGGCGAATGGCGGCGATTCAGGCGGAACCAAGGCCCGATTCCGAAAGCCCAGGCGACGGCGATCATTTCTGCACCGGTCTCAGCCGACAAAACGGCGGGAAACGCCGGCGACGGCCAAAGGAAGAAAATGGGTCCGACGGCGAAGAGGAGAACAGCCGGACCGGCGGCGTTCCGGCGAGCCTGACCCAAACCGATGCCAGATTCGGGCTGCGGACGACCCAGCGGAGCGATTGGCGGTGGAAGCCGGCGGAGAACCGGCCGGCAAAGTGGTGAACCGACGGTGAACCGGCCAAACCGGGGTGAACCGGCGGTCTGAACCGGTCCGAACCGGACTGAACCGGTTCAGCCAAAAAGAGAGGAAAAAAGGAAGAAAAAAAGGGAAAAAGAAAGAGAAAAAAATTGGGAAAAATTCCGGTGGTGCAATCGAGCTTTGGGTAAGTCAATAAGCGGTCAAATTGGCCCGATTTAAATTTGGAATATTTTATTTAATTAAATTTCGACCGAAAAGTTTACCCGAAAATGTAATTAATTGTGTAGCTTGACGATTGGCATCCACCGAGGGCTCGAGATAGCCTCGATTTACGGACTAGCATGGAATCTCGGGTAAGTGACCCCTATTTATGACAATTTTCTCGTTATGCGTGATATTGATTTAATTTTCGCATAAATTGAATTAAATTATGGAAATTTAGATTAATTATCGTAAATATTAAATTTAGCTATTCGAGAATTAGAACGAGGCCCGATAAATTATTGGTGGGCCCAGTGAGCCCAATAGGCCTCGATAAAGTGAGAATTAAGTGGAAAACGGGCTTAAGGCCGATTAAGGCCCATTAAGGTGCAATCGGGCCCAATAGGGGTAAACGGGCCCAATGATTTAAATTAAGCCCAGAAAGTATTAAACACAATTAAATTGTATGTTATCTGACCTGAGGAATATTAATACGCAGTTCCGGGCATTGGATTGGAAGCATATCGGACTGCGCGACGAGACAACATTAGAAAAGAAAAGGTCAGACTCGACAGGAAAATAAGGTAAGGGAATTCTGCGGACTGCTAGAGGTAACTTTACGCAATTTCAAGTTCATTTGCAGTCCTTAAAATTTATCTGAAGGGTCTAGAGGTCAATTAATAATTTTAGTGCCCCGAATGGGTAAATTACTAAAATACCCTTGCTAAGGGTAAATTCTAAAAATTTAGGAAAAATTGGGAGGAGCAAGGACGAGAGGTTCCTGCTCGTTCTGGAGGTATTTCAACACATGCATGAGTAGGCTGGCTCACTTTTAAAGAAAAATGCATAGCATTGCATATCTTAATTGATGTGATTTCTGTGAAAACTATTTGGAAATAACCGAGCCGCCTACATGTTTTTATTTACATGTGACGTGCTAGAGCTCAGCTCGCACGATGTTTGATTTGTGTGATGCATGCATTAGTGCTGGAGCGAGAGCTCGCACTAGAGTTTTACATGCATAGGTGCTAGAGTATAGCTCGCACCAGATTTCATTTGCTTTTCATGACACGGTGCTAGAGTCTAACTCGCACCAGATTTTACATGATCTTCGTGATAGGGTGCTAGAGTCTAACTCGCACCCGATTTTCACATGATTTACATACAGAGTGCTTGAGCTTAGCTCGCACTAGTCTTATTTGATTTACTGACAGTGTTAGAGCACCGCTCGCACTACTTTTCAGAGATCACACGATAAGCCGTGCTTGGAGCATCGGGTTGACTGTGTGTCACCGATTAAATAGGCTCGCACGTGCGATTTGAGACATGGCATGTTAAAATAACCTGATGAGCCCGAACGAGGGATAAGGGTTAGAGAAATAACCTGATGAGCCCGAATGAGGGATAAGGGTCAGAGAAATAACCTGATGAGCCCGAACGAGGGATAAGGGTTAGAGAAATAACTTGATGAGCCCGAACGAGGGATAAGGGTTAGAGAAACAACCTGATGAGCCCGAATGAGGGATAAGGGTTAGAGATCCACCTGATGAGCCCGAACGAGGGATAAGGGTTGGAGATCCAGCTGATGAGCCCGAACGAGGGATAAGGCTGTGGGTCCACGGAGTACGATGTACCGTGCAAGTAGCATGGAGTACGATGTACCGTGTGGTATCTGTGTGATACGTTGGTATCTTTGTGATACGTTAGCATCTTCGGATGCATGGGATCGGATAAGACTGACGGGTTGGATTGACCCACCTCCCGGGCGGTTCCCGATCAGGGTAAGACCTCGCACACTGGGATCCGTGTAGCTAGAGGGACTCACGAGGACATATTGGCCAGTCCTGGTTATTACCGTTATACAAATATTGCCTCGTCTCGCATGTCGACGATTTCGATGATTTAAATTGGGTTTTTAATTAAATGTGCATGATGGGTATTTCCATGCTTTCAAACCCATGTAAATGTAAACCGTTTTCATGGTTTTGTTTGAGTCAGGATCACTCGCAGGAGGGGTCGAGTCCTGACTTTATTGTGAAAATTTTAATTGAGAAAGAAAGGATTTGTAATAATTGCATGTTGATTTTCCGTGCAAATATGTTTTACATAACATCATAGCGCATATCATTGTTTTAAAATGTGTGGAGAAAGGGTGGTTTATGCATGGCACCACGTTCATGTAGGTAGTATGGTTACCTACTTGTTCGTAGGATTGCCTTACTGAGCTTGATGTGCTCACCCCTTTCATTTTCTCCCACAGATAATCTCCAGTTGAAGTTGAGGCGACTCAGTACTGCATTCCGGACATCCGCTGCTGCCCATCAACATAAGGTATATATACACTTGCACATATATCTACATAAGCATAGCACAGTAACATGTTTGTAAGTAACTTTAGGGGATGTATAAATAATATAAACAATTATAAATGACTGGAGAATAAATAAGTTAGATGGTAGTTGAATGGTGGGACTGGCATTGACGCACAGCCCAATTATTAGTTGAGTGTTGGTCACGATTCGAGGACAGGTAAGAATTTAAGTAAGGAAATAATAAAACGCGAAAAATTAACTCTGATTTTTGGGTAG
This sequence comes from Firmiana major, assembly GCA_033439115.1. Taxonomy (NCBI): domain Eukaryota; kingdom Viridiplantae; phylum Streptophyta; class Magnoliopsida; order Malvales; family Malvaceae; genus Firmiana; species Firmiana major. Next base: position 14,187,749 of record CM065907.1, read on the forward strand.
TTTGGGTCGTGACACAAATATGCCTTTTTCCTAGTGATTTCTAGTGAGAGAAAGCTTAGAAAACTTTTCGGTTATGGTTTCTTCACTTTGCCGAAAATGAAAGGATGAAGATGATTATGTGTTGGCTGGTATTTATAAGTCCATTGCTTAGTCATTAAGCTAAAAATCCAGCCACCTTAATTGACTTCCAAAAAGTTTAGGTAATGGTTATCATTTTAAACTTTGTTACCTTTCATTAATGGCTTTTTACTTATTCACATGGGCTTTCAATTGGGCTTCTCGGTTTGGGCTTTTCCTTTGGGCTTTTGGGCTGAACTTTTTTCTACCTATTGGGCCTTCAATTGTCTCAATATTTGGCCCACAACTTGGCCCAAAAATTTGGCCCATTGGGCTTTCCAAATTCGGCCCACACTTATGATACCTTAATGGGCTTTAAAATTTCCAACTTTGGCCCATTGCGTTTTTAACCATTAAATTTAATCCGGAATCCTTCTGAATAAATTTTCCTTACTTTCGGGGATGATTATCTTGTATTCTGATCAAAAATATTTTTTCCCAATTTTTTTCTCTATATTAGGTTAATTTTTAACCATGATTAGTCAACTATGGTAAAAGTCCACTTTCTTAACTATAGTTGACTTTTTCCTTAACCATTGATCAAGTTGACTTTTTCTCAAAATTCCGAAAGTGTCTTATCTTATGTCTTACACTCTCATCTTTATGTTTCAACCGTTCCCAATGGATAATTATACCCGAAACACCTTAAATACCTTAACTCGCTAAAAAGGTCCAATTTACCCTTTTTAGATTTTACTATCGTTTTCAGTGTTCAAAACTAAATCACTTTCCTTCATGAGCTCTCTATACTTTCTCATTTTAAGTTCTTATTTTCAGTCAGAATGATTCAGATCCACTCGGTTTAGCTTGTGACTCTTATAGCTGACATTAGGCTTTTTATGTAGCTTTTGCATGTTAAATCATTTTACTAACACTTTAAGTCTAGTAATTACTCTTCTTATGATTTAAATAACTCAATACATGTCTGTACATGTATAAATCATAAGGAACAAGCTACATAAAAATACAGGTCTGACACCACATGACCCAAAAATGAAATTTGCTCTAACCAAAAGTCACACTTACTAAGTTTAGCATATAACTCCTTCTCTCGGAGGGTCTGTAATACAATCCTCAGATGTTGCTCATGCTCTTCCTTGGATTTCGAGTACACCAAAATGTCATCGATAAAGACGATAACAAATTGATCTAGGTATGGCTTAAATACATCATTCATCAATGCCATAAAAGCTGTGGGAGCATTCGTCAATTCGAATGGCATAACAATAAACTCATAGTGGCCATAATGGGTTCGAAATGTTGTCTTGGGTACATTGTCATCTCGAATTCTCAACTGATGATACCCAGACCTCAGATCTATCTTAGAAAATACTTGAGCTCCCTGAAGTTGATATTGATGGTAGCCTTATTCAACAACCAGTAATCAATGCACAGTTGAAGGCTTCCATCCTTCTTCTTCAACAAATAAGACCGGAGCTCCCCAGGATGAGACACTCGGTCTAATAAACCCCTTATCCAGCAATTTTTGTAACTGCTTCCTTAGCTCCTCCAACTCAATCGGAGCCATTCTGTACGGTGGCTTGGATATTGGCTCTGTACCAGGTGTCAAATCTATACAAAACTCCATCTCTCTCTTCGGTGGTAACCTTGGTAAATCATCCGAAAAAACATCTGCAAATTCCTTAACCACAGGAATATCTCCCAACTCCGGATGTGCCTTATCCATATCAATCACATATGCTAATAAACCTTTAAAATATTAATCATCTGGTCAGCATAAATTTTCATCATTTAATTACAACAACTATTACTTTCATTTTTTTTCAAAACATGTTACAATACATTTCTCAGGGGTAGAAAACATTACTGTCTTAGAATAGCAATCTAAAACAGTATGATTCTTAGCCAACCAATCCATTCCTAGTATTACATCAAAATCCTTCATATTTAACATAATGAGATCGGCTGGCATATCCTTTTCTCCTATCTTCAACTTACAATCTCTACACACATACTCTACCAACTGACTCTCATTCATTGGAGTACTAATTAGTAACTTCCTACTTAACGAGGAAAGCTTTACATGTTTCAACAATTTAAAAGCAAATGAAGGCGATACAAATGAATGTGTGGAACCAGGATCAATCAAAACATATGCTTCAAAATCAAAGATCAAGATTGTACCTTTCACCACATTTGACGACTGACCTGCAGTATCCTGGTCCAAGGTGTGTACTCGCCATCTGCCAACCACCTGTTTTCCCTTTTCTTCAGCTGTCACACTTCGTCTCAGAGTAGGAGTATCAGCTGGAGCTCTCTTTAGCTCATTGCCCTTCTGTGGGGCACTCTCAGTCATCTCTAGGCAATTCAGAATCACATGCCCGGGTTTCCCACATTGGTAACATATAGCAGAGGATCCATAATATGGCCGAGTTCTATGGTACCTACCACACTTGCTGCACTGTTCTGTAGTAGGTCATGGCCCTCCAATCACTATACCCTTTGTTGGAGCTATGGTCGGATACATGGGAGGCTTAACTATCCTTTCTCAGATTTCCTCAATCTTCGGTCTCTTCCCAGAAAATCTCTTGTTTCCTCTATAACTGAAGCCTTTGTCTACCGTTGATCTCTTTCTATCTTTGTTCTTCACTCTACCAACCTTTCCAAACTCTTAGGCAACTCGCTCAAGGTCTTGTTCACACAACTGTGCCCTATACATTGCCTCCTCATAGGTCGGTATGTCAAAGGGAACCAATCAGGACTTGATGGATGGTCTCAGTACATCCACAAACTTTCAGACCTTCTTGACCTCACTGTTCATCGTGTCAGATCGTATCTGCCTAGGGAGATAAATTTTGTCTCATACTCATCCACTGATCTACTCTTCTGGGTCAAATCCAAGAATTCCATTCGCAGCTTTCGTTGCACAGTATCTGGAACATATTGCCTTCAGAAGGCCTCCAAAAATACATCCCAGCTGATCTTGTATGCTGGGCTCTCAGAACAGGTCTGGTGGACTTCCACCAATGCTCTGCCGATCCTTTCAGCATGAATGCGGCAAACGCTACCATCTCGATAGTAGTGCACTCGAAAAAACCCATATAATTTCTCAATCTCATTACAAGTCCTCTGTAGCTACTGGGTCCTTAACTCCACTGAAAGATGGTGGGTTAAATTTTTAAAACTGTCTTAACCTATACAGGTCACATCCATAACCCCAATATATTCTACCCTGTGGTGGAGCAACAGTAAAAGGTGTTTCCTGTACTAGTGGGGGTGTGGGAATGTCTGTATTCTGAGGTTCTTAGGCTGGCTGTGCAGGCATCTCAGGGGCAGCCGCCTATTCACCATCACCCTGCGCAGTTGTACCTTGCTCGCCCCCAGCTCTAGGCAATGACTGGGCAATCAACTCCAAAATCGCCTCTAAACTCCGCTCTATCCTCGCGAAGTGCACCTCACTATTTTTAGGTCTCTATGCCGGACCTTATGGAACATGCTCAACATTAGCCTCCACTTCTACCTCCTCATGGGACTCATGTGGTATCGGCTTAGCAAGGCCCCTAGGCCTACCCCTACGGCCTCTAGCTCATGCTCCCGTCTCTCTACCACGGCAGGTATCAGGCATAGTGCCTAAATTGCTGCATTCAAAATAATTTCTTAGTCAATTCCCATCTCGGTATACACAATTGTATCTAAACAAAGTAGAGTAATATGGGGATGTAAACTTCCTATTTTCTAATACCGACTCACATCAGACTAACTCAACTCTGATACCACTTCTGTCACGACCCCCTTTTATCTAAAATCACTACAATTTTTTTGCATTTTCCTTTCCCTATCGTGAACAGTCTCACCACCAACAGTTGGGTTGTGATTCGGTATTAGCCATACTTTACTGTCTACCATGTCATCCATTTCTTATTCTATTCAGTAGTAAACATTTACATTTCATAACCATAATACTACAACTTTGTACTTGTTTTTCAATATTTACATTCCCCATATTACATTCTAAAACCATTACTGTGCTGTTACATGTTTGATACAACATGATACCAGTGTGTATACCTTTCGATGATGGGAAGTAGCGGATACTAGGAATGCAAGTTCTCAGTCGCTCACTAACTATTGCGAGTGCTCTGAAAAGGGGGTGAAAATGAAAGGGTGAGCAAACCACGCGCTCAGTAAGGCAATCATGCGAGCAAGTAGATAACCATACTATCTACATGTTCATGATGCCAAACATTAAATCATTTTCTTTCGAAATCATACTTAAATACGAATCTCATGCATACTTTTATGCCAGATAAAATCATTCGTATAAAATAATTCATTTCGTGAAATGACAGATAAAGCATGGAATTATACGTCATGCTATTTAAATAATTCACATTATGTCAAAACATGCCATTTATTTCAAATCAACATCCACCCCAAAATCATCAAAAATCAATCCCAAAATCATAAAATCATGAAATCACAAAATCAAATAATAAGTAATAAGTGATTTCGCAAAGCACATAACATGTGATTTCGCAAAGCAAGTGACATGTGAGACTAGGCAAGAATCATGGTAATAACTCTAGGACTATGGCCATATCCTCTGTGATCCCAGGCTACACGGATCCTAGTGTGCAGGGTATCACATCACATCTGAGGCTGCCCCAGGAGGTGGGTACCAAACCTTCCCGCCAGCCAATCAAATCATTAGTTCGAAGACTACACATCATATATCACAGCACGGTACAACATGCTCCATGCTGTAAGCACGGTACAACGTACACCCCATGCCCACATCATCTCAATATCAACACCATGCCTCGAAATGTACATGCGAACATATGAAATTAGTGCGACACACAGTCTACACAATGCTCCCAGCACAGCCTTATGCAAGTCATATAAAAATCTAGTGGGAGCAAAGCTCCCAGCACTATGTCATGTATAAAATCATGTAAAATCGAGTGCAAGCCAAGCTTCCAGCACCCTGTCACATGCACAAATCATGTCAAATCCTGTGCGAGTAATGCTCTCAGCACATTTTGTTTCCACATATATCATGTAGGTGGCTTAATTTCAAAGAATGGTTTTCAAAACCAAAATTAGTACCTACCACGTGCTATTTTATGTAAATTGATAAAACTTCAGCCAGCCTACCTATATCCTTGTTGAAAAGCATTAAAATTCATCAAGAGCACTCAGTTTCTGCTTTTTATAACTTTTTCTAAAAGTGAAAATTTTTACCCTTCACAGGGGTAAAATCGTCATTTACCCTCTCGGGTCGAAATAAATATTATATAATTTGCTAAAAAGTAGTATTTCATAGTGAAAACACTCAAAACATGCTACTTATGCCTATTTCAGTCTAATCTTAACTTTTCCAAAATTTTCCTTAGTATGGGCAAAACGGTAATTTTTTTATGTCGGTTCTCTACCGATATTTCCCATATTTAGAATTTATATACAATTTAATTATTCAAAAATCTACTGAAAATACGTATATTACCTCTAGCTACTCACAAAATTCTCTTACCTCGTAGATCTTGGGGCAACACAAAATTGTCGGTTATCGGGATTGCCTCAATTTACGTGTCGAATTCTTGAGCTGCCCAAAATGATACCAATTCATCATATATTGATCAATTTCATCTTAACATACGCAACAGTGATTTATCTTCTCAAAGTTTGACCAATTTTGACTTTTTGATCAACTTTTTTGGTTTTATCAATTTTACCAATTTAGTGTCGTTTTTGGCTAATTTCATTATTCTAATTTCTTATTTCATTACTTCATTAACCTTATGACTCATTTAAGTTCATAAATCATACTAGTCACTTTGCCAAATTTTTAATTCTTTCACTTTTCGATTTTATACTGAGTTAAGCTATAAATCAGGCTTTCTCAGTATAAATTTAACTGTTAACAACCTTAGATCCATCAAATTTTCACCACAAACACATCATCACCTTGCTGTCCAGAACTCAAATCATCCATAGAATTTAAATCATCTAATTCCACTTAACTAAAAACCTTCTAAAAACACAAAACAACAACATATATGAACTTCATCATCATCCATCAACTTTACCTCAGGTGTGACCAAGGTTGACCACGTTTTTCTTCCTCAAAATTGATCTCAACTGTAATTTAACATGTATAGTGTCACGCCCCAGAAGCGCGAAAAAATGGGGCTAATTTAAACTTTTTATCCATTAACTATGTTGTTTTCCTGTCCATGTCTAGATTTAAAATCTTTTTCATTTTTCAGGATCTCATTACATTACATACATTCTGTATATATATAATCATTTACAACTATTTCATCCCGACTATGATATACATTAGTGTCTATTATGTATCACATGTCTGGAATTCGAGTAAGACTGTACCTCAAGGCTACAAAAGTATCCGATGAAATGTCGGACTACCTTGTCAACGACCACAGTCTCGTATGTGCAGTAGACTCGCTATAGATAATCTGAGAGATGGAGAGGAGGGGGTGAGTTTTTCAGACTCAGTAAGAGATACATTTAAAATAGCTTTAAATACTCAAAACATGGTAAAACTCATGGTTTTACAAATCAGCATACTTATGCAGTGGAGTAGAGATGCTTACATTTCATAAAAGCAGTAAAAACATGCTTAAATCATAAGTTTACACATCATTCATCTTTTTGGTAAAACTCATATATAGTATGCATATCACGTCGTGTAAACAAGTAAAAAGCATCTCAAAACTTAATCATGCATATCATAACATGCTTATCACTTTAAAAATGAAATCTTATCGTCATATGCACAATTCGTAAAACATACTCATGGCTACCTTTAAAATCTCATCATAGAAAATCTGTGCTCAATAAAATCATAAAACAGGTAGCATGAAATGTGCGAAAACATATATATATATATCATTCCGTCAATTCATCGTGTAGGGTCAAACAATTGTCTCATATACTAGTCCTGAAGGACATCATACATCTGGTCTCGTAGGACGTTCATTATAGGTACATATGGCCATTGTACAGGGGAGCCATAGGACTGGATCAGGGTTGTACGCTGCCTTATCTCTCGTGCACCACTAAATGGGGACTATACGCATGAACTCACGTGCATCTCCAAGTGTGGACTATACGCACATTTCTCATATCAAGTCAGAGCCTGCCCGTTCTCTGGCCTTCGGCTAGGTAGATCCTCGATCATCTCCATACCCTATGTATGCGAGATCGACCCCAGATCCTCTGACTATCGTCATATCATGCCTTTTTACCCCACAAAAATTCATTTTGGGCCTCTTACCCATTTTATCAAAATCATTTCGGGCCTCATACCCATGTATTAAAAATCATTACGGGACTCTAACCCGATTCTCAAAATCGTTACGGGACTCTAACCCTTTTTTCATAGAAAGCATAGTTTTCAAAAATCATTACGGGACTCTAGCCCGTTTCTCATAGAAAACATAGTTTTCATAAATCATTGCGGGACTCTAGCCCGTGTAAATATGGAAAGCATAGTTATATTAGTTATTTCTTGGGACTCATACCCGTACCGTGAAAATATAGCTTAAAAGTTATTTCGGGACTTTAACCCGTATCATGAAAATATGGTTTCATAAAACATATCGGGACTTTAACCCGTAATCTCACATGAAAATACTATGCTTTCGTTTCAGAAGTGAAAAATCACTTTTATAAACATGTATGCTGTAAAAATGTATCTCATATATATAAAACATGTTGAAAACTCGGGAAATGGTTTTGGCTTCTGTTTGAATACAGTTGGAAATCTATTTCGTAAAATCTCATTCAATTCTCATACATAAACAGTTGGTAAGGATGAAGGAGTACTAACGCTACTCTAAATTATATCCCTTACCTCTTAACGACTGATGTAGAGTACTTTCCTCAATGCTCGAATTTACCTTGTAAAATGTGTCGATAGACCGAGCTGAGATTATACGATGGTGCACAAATCGAAGTTTGATCGGGCTCACGTACGCGATTTATCATTGAACTGAAGTCCAGTGTATCGCCGAAAATTTTTCCCTTTTTTTTTCTTTTCTTTTTCTTTCCTTTTTCTCTTTTTTCTCCTCTTTCTTGGCTGAACTGGTTCGATCCAATTCAAACCTGTTCAGACCAGTTTGGTTCAGTCCGATTCAATCCGGTTCGATCGGTTCGGTGCTTCGTCGATCGATTCTTCACCAGCTTCCATCGCCAGCAGCTCCGCTGGACCTCGCAAAGCTCAGATTTGGCCTCGGTTTCACCATGGCTGGTCGAAAAGTGGCCGGTCCGACCTCTTCTCCCTCGATGTCGATGGTGTCTTTCGTTTCTGCCGTTTGCGACCGTTTTTGTCACCGATGGTGGCAAATCGAACCTCCTCCTAGCCGGTGGCGAGGCCCTCTCTCTTCCTCCGGCCTCCGTCCGCCTCCGTTCTCTCTCTCTCTCTCTCCTTCTCTCTCGGTTTCTCTATTTCTCACTCTTTCTCTGTCTTTCTCTCGTCGGTCATCGTTTCTCCTCACCTGTCGATGCCGGTGAGCTCGGGCGGTCTTGTCGGGTCACTCCTCCTGTGGCGTCCTCGTCGGAGAAGGAAGTATTTAGGAGGATCGAGTTTTCCCGATCCCTCATTCCATCTCCGTCGCGGGACGCTGTTTCGTGCGAAAGAGTTTCATTCTTTTTTTTTACTTACTTTATTATTATTATTATTATTATTATTATTATTATTATTATTATTATTTTATATTTTATTTAAATCAAATAAAATATAATAAATTACACAAAATATCTCAAAAATCATATTTTATTTTATTAATTAATTAATTTTAACTTTTTCGGTGTGTTTTTCACATATTTTCGGGATAATGTCCCCGGCGAAAATTACGAAAATTCGTAATATCTTCGTATCTTGACCAATTGGATTCGGAATTCTATAATTTCTTCTTTATCGATTAAGATTTCCTAAATCCATATTTTAAATGAAATTTCCTTATCAAATTTATACCGAAATTAAGATCTTTTGACCATTTTACCCTTCTGCACGTTTGGGACCAATTTAGACCGATTTTCCTTCTCGGACTCACTATCTTTTCTCATTTAAATTCCGTATTTTCATACCTCCACTACATCATTCACATTCATATGTTCTAAATCATCCTTCTTATGATTCCAATTAATGAACATAGTGTGAAAAATCTGGGTTTCACATATAGAGCTTAGAATCATAAAAAAAATACAAGAAAATCCAACCAAAGAATAAAAAACTCCAAGTTCTTCACTTACCAAAAATAAGGTAGATCTGTCCACTATTTTTCTTTTGAGTTTTTCACATAGAAAATGAACTTCTTTATGATGAATTTTTTATATGTTATAAAGGACTACAAGAGAAAGATTTTATCCTTCTTGGTTGACACCTGAATCTGGCCAGAAGGTCACCGAAAAAATCGCTCACAGAGGGGAAAGGGAGGACGCCTGCGGGAATGAAGGGGAGGGGATTGCTCTCAAATTGGGTTGATTTTTATTCCCCATGAAAGCTTAAGAAGTCTAATTTCAGAATTTAAAAATTTGGTTCGAATTGATTACCCTAAAGTCTCCAAATTTGGTAGAAATAGAGGCTTGGTCGGCAAACTGAAGGGGACAGATTTCTGTCCTGGTTTTAGAAAATTAAAAAAAATCATTCTAGTCCAAATTTCTCCAAATTTCCACTACTAAAGTGTTATACTATATTCATAGTTTGTTTCATAAAAATTTGGGGGTCACTTTTTTGAGAAATATTTCACGATTGAGCCCATTTTGCACGATTTGGTTAATACCGAGCAAAATGGCTTAAAGTTTTCAATTTACCTTAAAAATTAATTTGATCCTCGAAACCTCCATATTTCCACTTGATTTTGATTCCTCAAGTAAATTTAACCTTATATTAATTTTCTATGGTCTCGAAATAATTTTTGGAAATTTTTAGAATTTAATCCGAATTTATTTCTAATTTCGAGCCCATTTGCTCGGTTTAGTATAAAACCCGAAACTTATTAACTTTTTCACTTTCATTAACTTATTTTTAATTTCTAATCATCATTTGATGACCCTATATAAAATTCGTAAGAAATTCTTGAGTTTAAGGTCTTACCTTGATTTTCATGCCAGCGGGCCCCACGCCGCTAACCCTAGTGCTTCAGTGGTTTCGAGCCTGCAGAATATTATTTCGAGTTCTCAATTACCTCTTAGTTTTCAATTAAGAAATAAAGTGTGAAAAATTTGGATTTTACACTTTCCTCCACAATTTTCACATCAATAGTGGACTAACTCTCTAAGTTAAAATATTTTACATAGCCACACATCTGCAAGCATTCATCTGTGGTAAACACCCAGTATGGATAACTATTTTGTATCTAAAATCTTTTTATAAGTACAGTAATATATACGAGTTGTGTCTTGGGAATGTGAACAAAATTATTTTGTATATGAACAAATGTGCTAATTAAATGGAAAGCATTATCATTGTTTTTTGTCTTAAATTGTTACCAAGAAAATTAAATTAAATAGGCGGATTTATGGATTTTGATTTGTTATTGACTCGTAGCCCAATCAAATGTGTGGTAAAAAGGTCATTACACTCGGCACAGCAGTTAGGGCCCTTAATGCTCAATTGAGTTAAAGGATTATAGAGGCTGTTGTGTGGTAAAAAGGGTCATTACACTCGGCACAGCAGTTGGGGCCCTTAATGCTCAATTAAGTTAAAGGATTATAGGGGCTTAATCAATGCCATGTCAGAGGCCTTCTTCTAAATTAAAATAGATTCGAACATGGATGAAGCTTGGTTGGAAACCTGATCAAGAAAACAGTTGCATGAATCGAGGGGGAAATGAGGAAATAAGAAAAGAAATGAACCAGCACTCACCTTACATAATCCTCCACCAATCAAGAGTTAGAAAAGCTATCTTGTAATTATTGTTTGAAGCCTCCCTCTTCGGCAGGAAAAAAAACTTAGCAGGGGCACCGTTCTTGGCTAGATAGATGAAGGACCCTAAAATGGTGTCTACGTGCAAGTATACACTGCCATACAAGTGATGTGGAGGTGAGTCTAGAATATCGCCCCAGGAGATATTTGAAGCTTAATTAATTACCAGATAATTACATCCTAAAGTATATTCTAGCAAATTATGAAGGCAGGCGGTCTACAAGTGTACTAAAGCCTGTTAAACAAAAATAAGCAAATTAAATTATTAACTAAAAATGAAATGAAATTAATAAGAGAAATGAGACAAAGTAATACTTATGAAGCCCAAATAAGAAATAAAAAGCAACTGAAAACGGAGAAATAACAAAATTAAAATTAAAAATGAAAATGGGCTAAAAAAGTAAATATGAGGAAATATGGGCCCAAAATGCATATAGTGAAAATAAAACTAGAAAACCTTAATATGAGAATAAAAATACATGAATTTGTCTAATTAAATGAAATAAAATGCAAGATATCCTAAACTAATGCATGAGAAAATAAAATTCTAAATAAAATACTAAAAATCCTAAATGGAAACCCTAACCCTAAAATGCCTTAAAATGCAAAACCTAAAATAATGCCTAACCCTGAATGACTTTTAAACTAATGAAATGCATAATTAATTACTAGCGCTAACTAAAATGATGCATGAGAATTAAAATCTTGTATTTTTGGCAATTGGAATGAAAATAAACTAACAATGGATGAAATGGACCTAACCCTAAACTAACCCTAAATGCATATCTCAAACTCTAAACTAATACCAACTTATCACTAAAACACTAATTAAAAAGCTTACCAAAACAACAAAGAAAACTCCTATAATGTAAATGCAATTAACTCTAATTTAATGCATGAAAATGCAATGAAAAATGAATAAACCCTAAACTAACTTAACCCTAAACTAATGCAACCTAAATGCACTTAAAATAAACCCAAAATAGCTTATAAATCATGTCAAAACAATAAACAAAAGTGGTTGGGCAAATTTGAAATCAATGCAAAAATCTAATCTAAAATGCCTTGTAAATGAACCTAAATGCATCTTAACTACTAACCTTTAATTATCTAGCTCTAATATGACTTAATACTAATCTAAATGAACCTAAATGGACCCCAAATAAACCTAAACAACAAATAAAAACTTAATCTGAAATTACAGCTGCAAATGACACCTAATGGAATAATAAAATTGAAAAATGGTAAAAAATGCCTAAGAAAATTATGTAACTAAACCTAAATTATTCTAATGAATGTATGATCTAATTAACCTTTAAATGCATTTAAATGACATGAAAAAGAATGCAAACCATTACACTAAAATAAACTTGGATAGAATATAAAAAATGTGATGAAAGTAGAACTAAAAGCGACTAAAATGCCATGAAACCATAATTTTGCCTGCCTAGAAAATTACCTAATATTAATACGACTCAAATATGAACATAAAGTACCTAAAGGAATCTTAAAAAAGCATGAAACAATGACCTAAATGAACCCTAAAGTAACACCTATAACAGTTGAACTAAGTAAAAAAATTCAATGGAATGCATGTAGAAATGCCATGAAAATGCAACCTAATCTATCCTAATTCGCAAACCCTAAATATACAACTCCAAAATATATTTGAACTAACAATTTAACACATTACAAACACTCAATACAATAACAATATAACCCAGGAAAATTTATCCAAGAAACACGTTTTGGTTGAATCTATGGAAAGAGATAAGTTGCAAGGAAATGGATAAAAACCAACTCATTTAATGCATTAAAAATTACCACATATAGATACTACCTAATACTAGTTTACAACCATTAAATGATGAAGAAAAAAATTATTAACCAGTTACTGAATACCACCCAAACTAACAACCTCTTTTTTACATCGAAAACGCGAATTGCCAATAAGCTTACAACATGATTTTTCATTTTTTTTCACGTAAATCCTAATTTTTTATTTTATTATTTTTTACTTGAAAACTATGAACTAAAATAGTACTTAAGACAATATATTAACACCTATAAACAATAAATATAAAGTTGCAAAATGAAAGAAATTTAAATCAAATAAGGAAACTATGGACCAAGCTTAATAACAAGAGCAATGAGGGTGATTTTGCAACATCTTAAGCTCCCTTCCTCATAGAACTCAATCAAGGAAAAAAATGATGGTAGAAAAGGAGTAGAAGAAGAGAAAATTTAAAACCATAATTGAAATTGCAAGATTAAAGTAAGCTTGAACTTGAAATGTAAAGAAAGCAAATAAATTAATAAAGGAAAAATAAAAATTTTAAAACAAGTAAAATGGTAGCCACACTACACTAAGAAAACCTTAAAGAATACATGGAAATGAAGCCTAAATCCTATAGTAGCTGACCACCCCAATCCCTTCTTCATTTTGGTATATATACATACATAGGTAAATTAGGGGTAAATGGGTTAAAACACATGGTAAATGTGTTGGCAATTAATTACCATGTGTTTTAATCTAATTAGATCTTCAAGGAAGATATTTTCACATCATCAAGATCCATAGCCACCTCTTGTCTTCTTGTCCAAGTATCATCCTAGGTGGCCAACCCACGTAAAGTCTATATGAAAACTTGTCATCATATTCCAATAGTGAATGAAAGGAAGCTATATGGCATGCTAGGTGGCAATGAATGAGTTGTACTAAAAGACAATTTTGGTTGTTATGAAAAGTGTCTTCTAGTGCACTTAATCTTATTCTACATGTTTGAGCTCAAATGTTATCAAATTAATCCAATTTTTTTAAAATTTATTTATCTACATAATTAGATAAAATTCATCAAATTAATAGGGAAATTAGCATTTTTACAAGAGAATTAAGCAATAATCAAGGGAAATAAGCACATAAATAACCCTATAAAATAGAGTTATCAACCGAACCAGTAGCAAAGGGCTGAAATTTTCCATGAATGGTAAATGGAGAAAAGAAAGAAGAAAAGGAAATGAGGAAGAGGGAAGAAGAAGGGTGAAAAGAGTAGGATATTGGGCTGTGTAATGGACCTTTTCCTTGCTGGAATGGAGTTGAAAGCAAAAAAGATTTTGAAGCTACAGAACATGGGAATTGTGAGGGAACTAAAGGAGAAGGATAAAAAGCCTAACCTTATCGAACCTATATTAGCTCTATCATTTTTAAGCCCTAAAACCCTTTGAAAAGCTAGTGAATTTAAGAAAGGAACATCAACAGTTACTGATGGTGAAAGTAAGGGAAGGTCAGCCATGAAGGACTTTTATGGTAAAATTGCTTCTTTTATTTTGATTAACAACCTATATGATGTATTTGGGGGAATTAACTTTGATTATGGTGTTGGATTTGTGGGAAATCTTCATGGAAGGAAGGGTTGGAATTTTATATAAATACTGATTTAAAAGTAAGTAATATGCATAAATGTCGGATTGGGATTGTTTATTTTATATCATGAATAATTTTTATAATTAAATAGCAATGTTATCATCCTTTGGAATGGTTGGTTTGATGAATATTTAAAGGAAGATATAGGTAAAATTCATATGCAAGTGAATATTAGTGTATATTGTTAAATTGATCATGTTGGAATTATAAGTTATGACATGATGACTATAGGTGATTGTGAGAAAATGTGGATTGATTAAATATTGGAATTGTGTAAGTTTTATACCCAAAGGCTTGTCAGTGTTGTATTATGTGTGATATAAGTGATAGAAATGATTTATTGATTATGTTATGAAACTTATAGGTTATAAGGTGATGGTGTATGTGGCATGCATGACATATGTTGGGGTTCATTTGTTGAATAACATGAACAATTAATTAGATTAAAGATATTTTGTCACGACCCTCAATCCACCGAAAATCCACTACAAATTTTTTCATTTTTCTTGTTTATTATTTGATCCATTATTTATTGTTCGATCTTTACCTTTACTTTACCTAATCGTGAATAGCTACACCACCAACAGTTGGGTTGTGTATCGATGTCAATCTCATCAAATCAAATCATTTCAGTTTATAATTCATTTAAACGTAAATACTTGTATTTCTTAATCAAAGTTGCTGTTTACATGTGTTTACAATGCTTTACATCCCCAAAGTTACATTCAAAGATATTACTGTGCTTTGACATGTCTAGATACAAAAACTATACAAATGTGTATACCTCGTGTGATGTGACGCAGCGGACACCAAAATCTAATCCTCAGTCGCTCTCTATCTACTGTAAGTGCTCTGTAGAGGGGGAAAATAAGGGGAGTGAGCAAACCACGCACTCAGTAAGGCAATCATGCGAGCAGGTAGATAACTGTACTATCTACGTGGTCGTGATGCCATGCTTAAATCACACATTTATTTGTCATATTTCAAAACGTATGCTCATGCTTGTGTTCATGACATGTAAAGCAATTCATGCTATTTAAATACTGTGCACAATTCTCAAAACATAGCAAGGAAAATCATCACGTGTAAATCAAAATCAAGGTATGGTAAATCATCAAGCAAAGTGCACTTATAAAGCATTTCAAATCTTCACACAATTCATCACAAATCACCATTTGTCAAGACTAAGCCCCTTCCATGGACTGTCCCGACCCAAAAACACATTTCAAACATGGATTATCATAAAACGAGAGACATGTGAGATAGGCAAATAATATAATAAAGGTAATAACTAGGACTATGTTCAAATCCTCTGTGATCCCAGGTTACACATGTCACAACCCAAATTACCTAAAATCACTATAATTTTTTTTTTTTGCTTTTTCATTTATTATTTATTTCTCACCTTTCTCTCATCGTGACCATCCTACAAATAGTTGGGCTATGATTCGGTGTTAGTCACCTCTCACCTATTTACCATTCCATTTCCATAATCACATTCACATATCAGAGTTTACTATCTTTTGACTTTAACTAAATACAAACACAATGGTATTTACATAACCTTACATCCCCGACATCATATACGTTTACAGTACTGTGCATTACATGTTCAGATACAAAACTATACAAATGTGTATACCTGTTTCTCAATGGGAAGCAGCAGATACCAAGCATGCAAGTCCTCAGCCGCTCACTAACTATTGCGAGTGCTCTAAAAAGATGGGAAAATAAGGGGGGGGGTGAGCAAACCACACGCTCAGTAAGGCAATTATGCAAGTAAGTAGATAGCTCCACTATCTATATGCTCATAATGCCATGACCTTAAAATCCATTTCTTTCCATTAAAATCTCAAGCATAAAACCATGCGTACATTAATGACATAGTTTATCAAAACTATTTGTGCATATAGAAATCATGTAATTCATGCATCAAAGGCATTTTATGTGACATCATTAAATCATAATTAGCATGAATTAAATCAGGATCATGTACTAGTTCATGCCATTTAAACCAAATCATAAGAAACAATTCTTTTCATGAATTTATCATTTAAGCATGGAAAACTCATCATCCTACTGCATTTAAATCATTTTATTTAAAGCGCCGTATAAAATAACCCAAAGGGGTTAAGCATCTCATAATTCAATTTCAAACTCATTAAGTAATTCGTTATAAAATTCTGTTAAAAAGCATATCTCAGTAAAAATCACAAAATCGGGGGCCGACCCCTCCCTCGGGTCTACCCTGGTCTATCGACCAATAGTTATATGATGTGAGACATGTAGGTGACTATATCAGTAACAACAAGGACTATGGCCATAACCTAGTGATCCTTGGCAACACGGTACCTAGTGTGCGGGGTATCACACCTGAAACGGGAGGTGGGTCGGTCCTACCCGCCAGAACAGTATAACATCAGGATTGCGAGGGCAAAGCTTGCTGCCTCGTGGCTAATGCCACTCCACTCCAAAAATCCCCACGATACAGCGTACTCCACGTGACATACACGGTACAACGTACTCCGTGAACCTAAGCTCAGTCAAGGGTGCCTGCAATAGGTCTTATCCACCCATACCATCTCTATCTCAGTATGCACGTGTGAGCATATCATCTCACTGTGACACACAGTCTACAGGCGGCTCTAACACGGCTATATGCATGTCATATAAATCCCTGTGCGAGCAAAGCTCTAACACGGCTCCATGCGTATTCATGATATCAGAAAATCTCGTGCGAGCGAAGCTCTAGCACGGTTTCATAAAGATTAGTAAAATCTGCGTACGACTAGCACTCCAGTACGACTTAAAAATGAGTTATAAATTCATATAAAACTTCATACGAGCAACGCTCCAGCATGAATGCATGCTCAAGTAAATCAAATCTCGTGCGAGTTACACTCCAACACGGCTTTATGCAATTAAATTGATTAAATCACGTACAGCAAGCCTCCAGTACGATTTTATGAAATTAAATCGATTAAATCACGTACGAGCAAGGCTCCAGTACGGCTTTATGCAATTATCATTTCAAAACAGGATGCGAGCTAAGCTCCAACACCTCTCATGCATTTCAAATCATAAAAACTAGTGCGAGCAATCGCTCTAGCACCTTTTTATGCATATCAAGTCAAAATAGTCAAAATAGAGTGCGAGCTAGGCTCCAACACCTCTCATGCATTTCTCAATAATAAAAATCAATGCGAGCAACTGCTCTAGCACATTTCATGCATATGATGTCACACAAGTTGGTGCGAGCAATCGCTCAAGCACATTTTATGCACACTCACAAAAGCACATATAGTGCGAGCTATGTGCCAGCACTATCTGTTTCCATATAAACTTCATAGTTGGCCTATTTTCCAAAGAAAATTCATTTAAATCTAAATAACACTTACGTAGTGTTATCTTGTGAAATTTATACAATTATTGGCCAATCTACCGATTTGCTTTGCTTAAAAACCAAGAAAATTTCTTAAATCAGAAAATTCCTTAAATCATGCATGTCATGCTTTCACCATCCTTAGGTGAATTCCCTCAATAGGGTAAAATAGCCTTTTCCTATTTTGAGTCCTTAAAATCATTAATTTATCTCTAGGACCTTTATACATATTCTGTGTATACATACATATTCAGTGTATACAAAAGCTATTAAAATACGCGTAGCTACCTCTAGCTACTCACACAATTCCCTTACCTCATTTTTCTGTACAGTTTGACCTTTCACTGATGTCTCATCATGCAGTCCGATTTGCTCTCAATCAAATCTCCAGAACTATGTATAAATATATATCAAGTCAAATTCAATACAATTAATTGTATTTCATATTTTTTGGGCTTAATTTAAATCATTGGGCCCGTTTACCCATATTGGGCCCGATTGTACCTTAATAACTGAAGCCTCTATCCACTGTGGGTCTCTTCCTATCTCTGTCCCTAACTCTATCAACCTTTCCAAGCTTTGAGGCAACTCGTTCGATGTCTTGTTCACACAACTGTGCCCTGTGCACTACCTCCTCATAGGTCGGTATGTCAAAGGGAACCAATCGGGACCTGATGGTTGGTCTCAGTCCATCGACAAACTTTTGGACCTTCTTGACCTCACTATCCATCGTGTCAAGATCACACCTTCCTAGGGAGATGAATTTCATCTCATACTCATCCACTGATCTGTTCCCCTGGGTCAAATCTAAAAATTCCATTTGTAGCCTCCGCTGTATAGTATCCGAAACATATTGCCTTCGAAAGGCCTCTAAAAAAACATCCCAGCTGATCTCCGTATGTCAGGCTCTCAAAATGGGTCGGGTGGACTTCCACTAGTGCTCTGCTTATCCCTTCAGCATGAATGTGGCAAACGCTACCATCTCAGTAGTAGTGCACTTAAAAAATCCATATAGTTTCTCAATCTCATTCACCCAGTCCTCTGCAGCTACTGGGTCCTTAACTCCATTGAAGGAAGGTGGTCCAAACTTCTGGAATTGCCGTAGTCTATCCAAATCACATCTATAACCCCAATCTCTACTTCTCTGTGGTGGAGCAACAGTAGAAGGTGTTTCTTGTACTGGTGGGGTGTGGGAGTATCTGTAGTCTGAGGTTCTTAGACTTGCTCTATAGACATCTCAGGAGCAACAGTAGGTTCATCATCATCACCCTGCGTAGCTAGCTCTTGCCGACCCCCAGCTCCAGGTAACAACTGGGCAATCAACTCCATAATCGCCTGTAAGCTCTGCTCTATCCTCGCGAAGTGTGCCTCAGTACTCTCTGGTCTCTCTGTCGAACCTTGTGGAGCATGCTCAACATCAGCCTCTACCTCTACCTCCTCATGAGTCTCATATGGCAATGACTCAGCACGGCCCCCAAGCCTATCCCTCTGGCCTCTAGCTCGTGCTCTCGCCCCTCTACCGCGACTGGCGTTAGGCATTATGCCAAAATTCCTACATTCATAATCATTTCTTAGTCAAACTCATCTCGATATACACAGTTGTATCTAGACAAGCACAGTAACATGGGGATGTAATTTTCCTAATTATTTACACCGACACACATCAGACCAACTAAGTTCTGATACCACCTCTGTCACGACCCTCAATCCACTATAAATTTTTTCATTTTTCTTGTTCATTATTTGATCCATTATTTATTGTTCGATCTTTATGTTTACTTTACCTGATCGTGAACAGCTACACCGCCAACAGTTGGGCTGTGTATCGATGTCAATCTCATCCAATCAAATCATTTCAATTTATAATACATTTAAATGTAAACACTTGTATTTCTTAATCAGAGTTGCTGTTTACATGTGTTTACAATGCTTTACATCCCCAAAGTTACGTTCAAAGATATTACTGTGCGTTGACATGTCTAGATACAAAAACTATACAAATGTGTATACCTTGTGTGATGGGATGCAGCGGACACCAAAATACAATCATCAGTCGCTCTCTATCTACTGTAAGTGCTCTGTAGAGGGGGAAAATAAGAGGGTGAGCAAACCACACGCTCAGTAAAGCAACCATGAGAGCAGGTAGATAACTGTACTATCTATGTGGTCATGATGCCATGCTTAAATCACACATTTATTTGTCATATTCCAAAACGTATGCTCATGCTTGTGTTCATGACATGTAAAGAAATTCATGTTATTTAAATACAGTGCACAATTCTTAAAACATAGCATGGAAAATCATCATGCGTAAATCAAAATCAAGGCATGGTAAATCATCATGCAAAGTGCACTTATAAAGCATTTCAAATCTTCACACAGTTCATCACAAATCACCATTTGTCAAGACTCAGCCCCTCCCAAGGACTGTCCCGACCTACAAACACATTTTAAACATGGATTATCATAAAACGAGAGACATGTGAGATAGGCAAATAATATAATATAGGTAATAACTAGGACTATGGCCATATCCTCTGTGATCCTAGGCTACACAGATCCTAGTGTGCGTGGTATCACCTCTATCTGCTTCCGTACGAAAGGTGGGTCACGTCCAACCCGCTGGTACATAGCAGACTATCCATCATCCGAAGACAGTATATATATATAATATCACACACGGTACAACGTACTCCATGCTACTTGCACGGTACAACGTACTTTGTGGACCCATATCATCACATCATACACTGCCAGATCTCAATACGCACGTACGAGCCTATTTAATCGACGTGGCACAGAGCCTACCCGAAGCTCCCAGCACTGCTCCCAACATGTCATAAAATCACGTACGAGTAATCTCTAGAACCACAACAAGTATAGTGGACATATAGTGCGAGCTATGCTCTAACACCATGTCAAAACTCATATGAAAACTAATGCGAGCTAGGCTCCAACACAATGTCATAAAATCCATGTAAAACTCTAGTGCGAGCATTGCTCCAGCACTAATGCATGTATAAAACATGTCGAATCTCGTGCGAGCAACGCTCTAGCACGTTTCATTTCCACAAAACTCATGTATGTGGCTCATTCTTTGCAAAGCATGGTTATGAACCGAATCAAGCTATTTTTTTACAAATCATTTCAAATTCTAGCCAACCTACCAATCTCATGCTAAAAAGCAATAAAAAGATTCATAAGAATCATGCTCTTACTTTTAATGCACATTTCTCAAAAAACCCAATTCTTTGCCCATCCAGCAAATGTTTCATCCTAAGACCCTTAGCTATATTAAAAATCGCCCATGCGCTCGAAAGGCGTACAGATATTTCTAGGGCTAACATAATTCCGTTACCTCAATTCTCTTGGAAGAAATTCCTTCTTCCTTTCTCGTTTTTCGCGATTAGCTCAACTTGCTCTGGATTTATCCTTGAGAGCTGCACAAATTCATAAATCATATGAATTAATACCGATAACTCATGTTTATGACTTCAATTAATTAGTATATCCTATCGAGCCTATTCCATCAAATTTTGGCCTATTATCTCATTTGTTCATCATTATACCATTTCTAGTCGATTTAACTAGCAACACACTTGGTTACTTATCAAACTCTTGGCATAAATATTTATCCATAATCTTTCATCATTTATGCATTCTCTACAACACCATTTATGCACATTTTTATCAGTTGACTAATCTCACAATGTGGCTTCATCCAATCATCTCGAAATCATGCACATCACCTCACTAACAACTTGATATAATCCTTTTTATCATCTAATCAACCACATTCTATTTTCTCACACTAAACTCATTTTAAGTTATGCTTGTTTCATTACATTCTAGGTAGTTTCATTAAGCAAAACATACACTAATCTACTCACAACAACAACTAGATGAATATACTTAGAGTTGGTGTATTGAAAACTCACCTAGCTTGACTTTCTTCTTTTTCAAGTTTGAAGACTGCTTTGCTCCTTCAATCCAACAAATGAGATGTTGAATCCAAGCTATGTTGTTCTTCTTCTCACAATGAACAACTTTGCTCTAATAGCGTTTTCTCAAATCTTTATGGAAAAGGGTGTATTCTAGAGAGAGAAAGCTTGATATTTTGGGTAAAAATGGAAGAGGTGTGTTGGTTTGTTAAAGAAAGAGGTTTTGCCATGGGGTTTCTTAGATTGAGAGTGATGAGATCAATCTACTAGGGTGAAGAGATCGATCTTCCTTTGGTTTTAGCCATCGAATTCTCAGGTTTGAAATAGGAGGGATCGATCTGCTCATTGGGGAGAGATCGATCTTGGCTTGGCAGAAGCTTGAGGAGATCGATTTGCTCTTGACAGAATCAAATGGGGATCGATCTGCACTTAAGAGGGGATCAATCTGGGCTTTGCAGAGACAATGCTGATCGATCTGTACTTAAGAGGGGATCAATCTAAGCTTTGCAGAGACAATGCAGATCGATCTGTTCATTGGGGAGATCGATCTGCTCGATGGGGGGATCGATCTCGCCTTGGCAGATTCACTTGAAATTGCTATGCTTTCACAAGGGATCGATCTGCCTTGGATAAGAGATCGATCTGGCCTTCATCTAGGACATTTCCTACTGTATTTTTCCAGATTTTTCAAGGGTAAATTCCTATTCCATTACTCCATTACTCATTTTGCATTTTAATCTCACTTAGAGCATGGAAAGACTCTTTTCTTATGATTCACATACGATATGACTTTTGTGTATTTCTTGAATTCATAAAGAATACATAGAATTCACAGTCCATGCATTATTATTTTGTGTTTTCATTCCTTATCTTTAATCTAAATTCTTAAAGTTCCATTCGTTTAATTTGTGGCCACTTCGACCCTTATTTATCTTTTATTTGTATCTTGACATTCATTCATCCCATATACAATTCATTCACATATATTACAAAGTTATACATACATGGGGTCTCACATATTTAGTGTCATATTGATTTGAAAATGAATCATTTGTTGATTTTGATGATAAATGGGATAAGTATGGTGTATAAGGGATGACTTTAATTAGTGTTGTATAATAATTTATTTGATTTTTGAATTGAAAATATTTAAAGGGAAATAAGTAAGTGGCACATATAAATATGGTTGGTACTACATTGTGAGGTGGCATTTATAAGTGTCGGAATTTATAGAATAATACTTCATGATGTTAAGATTGATATAAAATGATATTATATGATGAGTTTGATTTTGAACCCTTAAATTGACTAATGAGTAAGTGATTCACATAACCATATTTGTTGTCATTTTAGTAGGATAATAAATTAAGATCTTGAGTACCATGAGGTATGTTAAGATGAATGTGAGGAAATAACTATGGTATGAAAGGAATGATACAATTGTATTTATGAGAATGTTACAAGTTAAGCTAAGTATCATGATATGTGAAAATCAATTAAAGGATTATAAGTAAATAATCTTGTATAAGTGTTAAATTGATTTCATCTTACTATGATGGTATGAAGTGAGTAAGTAATTATAAATAAAGTATGAGTGATGACTAGTGGTTAACCATAATGAGGCATTGATAGACAAATTTATCTCTTGGGATAATTGTTACATGTGAGTATACATATATATTTATGCATACGTGTAAGATTAATGTGGTGATCATATTGTGAGGTGGTTATGTTAGAAACATGATATAAGTAACATGATGGTGAAGGAAGATTATGGAGAAATAACCTTGAGAAAAATTAAAAGAAATATATGATGATCATATTAGGTTGCCAATTTGGCTATGGTGTATTTATCATGGAAATGAGTAAGTGATAATGATATTATGATTATATGATTGTGGATGGGTCTTTGGAATGGGTCATGAATGATTGTGTCAAATTTGAATGATTTCGGAATTATATTACATATTATTAAAATAATAATTTAAATGTTCGTGGAATACTAAAAGGACCTATACTGATGGTCTGTGTCTTATTATTGATATTAAGATGCAAAAGTGATTGATATGGTTTAAAATTATTGTGGAATGATATGAATTGTGGATAAATGTCTTGAAAATTTGAGGATTATGAACAGTGGAATTAAGTACATGACAATGTATGCGTGAAATGAACAGAGATTATATTTAAGTTACATGATGGATAAGATGAAGCATAAGATTATGGTAACTTGTGTTAGTACATGAGAACTCATTCATGCATAGCACGTGATTTGTGATATCTGGGTTTAATATGTGATTTTATAATCATGGTATTGCTTTATAAATAATGCATCAAAATCTTTTTAAAATATATGATTATTTAAATGCTTAGACAGCAATGAACATATGTGTTTTCTAATGATTTGAGATGATTCATAAACATGTTTGTGTTGAGCATGTGACTCTTGGTTTTGTATTTACTCAATTTGATTAGTAATGATCTTAGTACAGTTTAAAAGTGATTTTCTTTACAGGCTGTCATGTTTTAAAAGATTTTGTTTTTTGTTTTGAACTACTACACCTTATGGAATGCTTATGTGGCATCTAATGTATATGTATACGTCACGGACTCCAACTGTGTGATCAAAAGGTACCGATATATATATATATCACTATTTAACATATGTATATGTCACATACTCTAGTTGTGTGATCAAGGGGTATTGGTATACATATGGCTAGGTTGCACACATATATGCATCATGGACTTCAGCTATGTGATCAAGGGGTTCGGTATATATGACAGTGTATTGTCTAGAGTGGCAAAGATATTGTTGACAAACTAGTTGACACATCTACACCAGTAGCCAGCTGATCAATGGCATTGTGAAGATCTATGATCATAAATTGTGTGCCAAGACCCTCAACTTACCAAAAATCGTCACAAATTTTTCGCTTTTCACGCATTATTTATTATTTATCCTTACCTTACCTCGATCGTGATCAGCTACACTCTTAACAGTTGGGCTGTGTGTTAGTGTCTACCTCATCCAACCATAACAATTTAATTTGCATTATAATTTAGAAGTAAACACTTGTATAAATAAATTAGAGTTACTGTGTATATGTGTTTACATTGTGTTGAGTTAATGTATTTTGAAATGACAAAACAAGTTAATACAATAATGTTAAAATGGTATACAAACATGTTTAGAAGATATCAGGACCAGAACTTAGAGTTCTGCTGATGAGAGATCGATCTAAGGTGTGAGAGATCGATCTCCTGGGTTTATATTTGATGAGAGATCGATCTCATGATGGAAGAGATCGATCTGGCAAGCCTTAAAACGGTGTAAAGGGTTTAAGGTAAAAAGAGATCGATCTGCAAGGGTTAAGAGATCGATCTGCTCTAAGTCAGAGAACTTAGGAGATCGATCTGGTAAGGAAGAGATTGATCTGCTCAAAGTCAGAGAGCTTAAGAGATCGATCTGGTGTATTGAGAGATCGATCTTGCCACAAACAGAGAGGATAGGAGATCGATCTGCCTATTCGACAGATCGATCTGCCTCTGCCTATTTAAACTAACAGATCGATCTGGTAATGTATGAGATCGATCTCCCTGTGTATTTGTGCTTTGTCATTGCAGGATTTAAAACTAGGAGATCGATCTGGCCAAGATAGGAGATCGATCTGTCTGACCACTGGAGGTTCCCAACGGCTATTTTCTTCAAATCTCAACAGGAAAAACTGCATTAAATGCTCCAACTACCCAACCTTCAGTATATAACCAAGCATTGAAGACAAAGCAAAGAGAGAGAGAGACTATCACTGAATATTCCAAACATTCTCAAGCTTTAATTCTTTCATTCCTTGTATCTCTATTGCTCATTAATTGAGATTGATTGTACAAGCTTAAGCACTACAAGCTGTGTTAGTCCTACCCACTGAAAAGCCTTATTCTGTATTCATCCTCACCTTAAAAGAAAAGAGGATTGTTCCTCAGTGAGTGTTATTGTAAAAGGGTGAATACATTTTCTGTATTGTTAAGGGTAGAGAGGTTATTCCTTAACCTGTAAAAGGAACTTTGTAAACTCTATTGAAAGAGAGAAAGAAACCACTTGACAAGAAGGTCAAGGAGAGAGGACGTAGGCAAGAGTTGGCCGAACCTCTATAAGTTGCTGTGTTTGTTTCTCTTTCCCTCTCTTTGCATTAAATTGTTATATTGCACTGTTTTATTCATTATCACTTGTGTTTAAATTGCGATTAATTTAAAATCGGTCATAATTGTTAGAAAACCGATTCACCCCCCCTCTCGGTAGAGCCATCAATTGGTATCAGAGCGAGGACTCTTTAATCACGTAGGAACAACTTCCTAAGAGTAAAAACGATCAAATGGCTCTTAACAATGTAGCAACTAGTTTGATAGGAGAGGGGCACTCCACGGTTAGACCTCTCATGTTCAATGGTGAACATTATTCATATTGGAGGACTAGGATGATGCTATTTATTCAAGCAAATGACTATGAAGTATGGAGAATTATAGTTAAGGGACCTCAAATCCCTACAAAGAAAATAGAGGGAAGAGATATTCCCAAAGAAGAAGATGAATGGGATTCTAATGACATTAAATGTGCACAGCTAAATGCTAAAGCTATGCACACATTATTTTGTGCTTTAGGTCCTAATGAATATAATAGAGTCTCCGGGTGTGATAATGCCAAGCAAATATGGGATAAATTGGCAATAACTCATGAGGGTACAACCCAAGTGAAGGAGACAAAAGTAGGTATGCTCACACATGATTATGAGCTCTTTAGAATGAAGGAAGAAGAATCTATTAGTGATATGTTCACTAGGTTTACAGATATAATTAATGGATTAAAATCTTTAGGAAAAATATATTCTAACATTGAAATGGTAAAGAAAATTTTAAATAGCTTACCTAAGTCATGGGAAGCTAAGGTAACAGCAATAGAGGAATCTAAGGATCCACACACATTATCCTTAGATGAATTAATAGGTTCCTTGCTAACTTATGAGATGAAGCTTAAAAGAAATGAAGAGCCACCCAAGAAAGTGGGTGTTGCTCTAAAATCCACTGCTGAAAAGGAAATTAAAAATGAGAGTGGCAGTGAGGAGGATATTGAGATGGCAATGTTTGCCAAAAGATTTAATAAATTCATGAGGATGAGAACTAGCAATAGCAATAGGAGAAACAATAGGAGAGATCAAGAGGAATTAGGTAGAAAAGACTCTATTGTGTGTTATGAGTGTAAAAAACCTGGACACATAAAATTTAACTGCCCTCTCCTCAAAAGATCTAATGATAGGTTTCATAAAAAGAAGGCAATGGTCGCAACATGGAGTGACAGTGACTGCTCCGATGATGAATCAAATGAGGACATTGCCAACCTATGCTTCATGGCTATTGATGATGATGAAAAGGTAACTTCTAATATCAATGAATACTCTTTTGATGAACTGCAAGATGCATTTGATGATTTAGCATTAGAGTATGAATCTATGAGCATGAAGTATAAAAAGTTAATATCTAAATTAAAAAGGGAAAATGAGATAATGTTAAAAGATAAATTGGAATGTGAGGAGAAACTAGAGATTGCAAATCTAGAAATTGGTGATCTTAAGGAGAAAAATAGCAATTTACATAACTCCTTTAATAGATTTCACATGGGGCAACAAAAGCTAGATAGCATGTTAGAAACCCAAAGGGCATTTTTTGACAAAAATGGCTTAGGGTATAATGCACAAAGTAGGGAGACCCATCTTAAGAGTTTTATTGCTAGGAAAAGCATGAATAAACCTGAATTTACTTGTTCATATTGTAATAAGAAAGGACATAAGTCACATTATTGCAATATAAAGGTGAGGAATCTTAAAAGAAAAATTGTAAAAAGGATATGGATTCCAAAAGAGGTAATTCATTCAAAGGACTGCAATGCATTAGCAAAATGGATCCCAATGGGATCAAGAATTTCATTTACTAACCTCCAAGGACCCAAGAGAATTTGGGTACCTAAGACTTGAGTGGGTTTATTTTTTGTGTTGTAGGTGATTGAGCATAGCCACAAAGTTAAAACGAAAGAAGCTTGGTACTTAGATAGTGGATGCTCAAGGCACATAACGGGTGATAAAAGCCATTTCAATTCCTTCAAATCGAAAATTGGTGGAGAAGTCACTTTTGGGGACAACTCCAAAGGCCAAGTGGAAGGAAGTGGCTCAATAGGTAATGATCATTTCTCTTTAGAAAAGGTATTACTTGTTAGGGGATTAAAGCATAATTTGCTAAGCATTAGTCAACTTTGTGACAAAGGTTACAAAGTAATTTTTGATTGCATGAAATGTAATGTTATAGATCCTAAGTCAAATAAAATTCTTCTTCTAGGTCATAGGCAAGGTAACATATATATAGTCTACCTTAATGAACTCAAAAATGAAAACATATGCTTAATGGTAGATAACAAAAAGGAATCTTGGTTATGGCATAGGAGACTAGGTCATGCTAGCATGCATGTGCTATCCAAATTAGCAAGAAAGGATCTAGTCATAGGCTTACCCAAACTACCCTTTAATCATGAAGAAATATGTGAAGCTTGTGTTAAAGGAAAACACAAGAGAACAACTTTTAAGCCTAAGAATAGTGTATCCACCACTAGGCCCCTTCAATTACTGCATCTAGACTTGTTTGGACCAACTAGAACCACTAGCCTAGGTGGGAAACACTATGGTTTTGTAATAGTTGATGACTACACTAGATACACTTGGGTGTTCTTTTTGAGAGTAAAAAATGAAGCCTTAGAGAAATTCATAACTTACTCAAAGGTGATTCAAAATGAAAAAGGATATACAATAACAAGCATTAGAAGTGATCATGGCAAAGAATTCAAAAATATAGGATTTGATGAGTATTGCAATGATCAAGGAATTAGCCATAATTTTTCAGCCCCTAGGACACCACAACAAAATGGTGTAGTTGAGAGAAGAAATAGAACTTTGGAAGAGATGGCTAGGACCATGTTATGTGAAAATAACTTGCCAAAGTACTTTTGGGCTGAAGCTATAAACACATCATGTTATATAATCAATAGAGCTATGATAAGACCCATGCTAAAGAAAACTCCTTATGAGCTCTACAAAGGAAAGAAGCCTAATATTAGTTACTTCCATCCTTTTGGCTGCAAATGCTTTGTTCTAAATAATGGAAAAGATAATTTAGGAAAATTTGATGCCAAAAGTGATGAGGGAATATTTCTAGGATATTCATTGAATTCAAAGGCTTATAGAGTTTATAACAAAAGAACATTAATGGTTGAAGAATCTATTCATGTTATATTTGATGAATCAAATAATATATCTAAAGATTCAACCAACGATGATGAAAATGTTGAGATATTTGATGAAGGCTTAGAAGATGACTTTCTAGAAAAGCTTGATTTGAATAAAGAAGATGAAGAAGAAATAGAAGTTTTAGAAAGAGAACCTAGAGCACCAAGAGAGTTAGGGTATGTAAAAGATTGTGAAATAGTAGGAGATCCAACTCTTGGAGTTAGAACTAGGTCATCCTTAAGGAATATGTGCCAATATATAGCCTTTGTATCTCAAATAGAGCCTAGGAATGTCAATGAAGCCTTAGAGGATAATAATTGGTTCCTAGCAATGCAAGAAGAGTTAAATCAATTTGAGAGAAGCAAAGTATGGAAACTAGTTCCAAGGCCTAGTGATCACTCTATAATTGGAACTAAATGGATATTCAAGAATAAGATGGATGAAAATAGTGTGATCATAAGGAATAAGGCTAGGCTAGTTGCTCAAGGCTATAGACAAGAGGAAGGCATAGACTATGATGAAACATATGCACCGGTAGCTAGATTAGAGGCAATAAGAATGTTACTTGCCTTTGCATGTTATAAAGATTTCAAGTTATATCAAATGGATGTAAAGAGTGCTTTCTTGAATGGTTTCATTAATGAAGAAGTCTATGTAGAGCAACCTCCCGGATTTGAAAATCATGAATTTCCTGAACATGTATTCAAATTGTCTAAGGCACTTTATGGGTTAAAACAAGCTCCTAGAGCTTGGTATGAAAGGTTGTCAAAGTTCTTAATAGAAAAAGGGTTCTCAAGAGGAAAAGTAGACACCACATTATTCATCAAAAATAAAAATAAGGACTTACTAGTTGTACAAGTATATGTAGATGATATTATTTTTGGTTCAACTAATGAGTCTTTATGTCAAGAGTTTGCTAAGATCATGCAAGGGGAATTTGAGATGAGCATGATGGGAGAACTCACATTCTTCTTGGGACTTCAAGTGAAGCAAACAAAGGATGGAACTTTCATCAATCAAGCAAAGTACACCAAGGACTTACTCAAGCGATTTGGAATGGAGAGTTGCAAACCTCAAGCCACTCCAATGGGCACCAACATCAAGCTTGACAAAGATGAAGGTGGTAAGTGTGTAGACACTAAACTCTATAGGTCTATGATTGGATCATTGCTTTATTTAACTGCAAGTAGACCAGATATATTGTTTAGTGTATGCCTTTGTGCTAGATTTCAATCCTCTCCTAGGGAATCACATCTATTGGCAACTAAGAGAATTTTTAGATACCTCAAAGATACTCCCTCACTAGGACTTTGGTACCCCAAGGACTCTACTTTTGCCCTTCATGCATTTTCAGATGCTGATTTTGGAGGCTGCAAAATAGATAGGAAAAGTACTTCAGGTACTTGCCAATTCTTAGGAAATAGGTTAATTTCTTGGTTCTCCAAGAAGCAGAACAGTGTTGCTCAGTCCACAACTGAAGCTGAGTATATAGCAGCTGGTAGTTGTAGTGCTCAAGTGTTGTGGATTAAACAACAAATGAGAGATTATGGCATTGACATGAAACAAGTGTCTATTAAATGTGATAATACCAGTGCCATTAATCTGTCTAAGAATCCTATTCAACACTCCAGAACCAAGCACATAGAAATTAGACATCACTTCCTTAGAGATCATGTACAAAAAGGGGATATAATCTTAGAGTATATTGATACTACACATCAAATAGCTGATATATTCACCAAACCCCTTGATAGAGATAGGTTCTGTATCCTTAGAGGTGAATTAGGACTCATGAATATGCCTTAGGACTTTCATGTTGTAAAAATCTTGATTTCAAGTTGATTTTTAAAGAGTTTTTGCAAAAATTTTCTGGCAAAAAGGATGAGAGATCGATCTCCTTGAGATATAAGATCGATCTCTATCCCTTAAACAAGCCTAAATTATCAAGGTTAAGCTAAGCAGATCGATCTTCTAACCATAAGATCGATCTCCTTACGTCTCTGTCTAAAGGCAGATCGATCTGTCCCCACGACAGATCGATCTCATCAAGCTTCCGCATTCTACAGATCGATCTGTGCATGTACCAGATCGATCCCCTTAAGCCTCTGTTTGCGACCAGATCGATCTGTCCCTACGACAGATCGATCTCTCTTCGCTTCTGGGAGTACCAGATCGATCTGTTGCCTCGACAGATCGATCTCCTATGCCTTGGAGTATAAATAGCCGTGAAAAATTCCCAAATCTCCCAAAACCTAAAATTCAAATTCTCCAATTCCCTCGCATCCTCTTCTTCAATTCCTCCTCAGATCAATCCTTGTACGGTCATTCCTGCATCCCAGTGTCGTATTCCGGTATAGTAACCTACATTTATCACTAATTTCTCAAAAATTTTCTCTGATTTGCGTTGATTTTCATTCTAGGGCAACCCTAGGTACTGTTTTATTGCTCTTATCATTTTTGAATTTGTTTAGACGAATCTAGAGTCTAGAATAATGCCTAGGCTTAAGAGAGCAGGAACCAAACCACCTAGACCCAATGTAGAGGCAGGATCTTCCTCCCAACCCACTCCACCTCCTATCGCTTCCTTCAATCGGTGTTTTAAAACACCAGCAAAAAGAAAGCGGTATGAGGAATATTTTTCAACTATGCCAATCAAGCATTGGCGCACCATAGATTTTTCCTTCCTCAATCACATAGACTTTCCATACCTATCAAAATTTGAGGAATTTGGTTGGGTGAAATTCTTGAGAATCAACACTCCTGTCCCTCCAAATCTCGTTCGCGCATTCTTTTCAAATGCCGAACTCGTTTATGACCCCGATGACACCTGCAAAATCCTTGCCTTCAGAACCTTCGTCATGGGTCAATCAATAATAATTGATTCTGAAGTTATAGCCAAAGTATTTGATATACGCGATGAAGGCTTAACTAATGAGGATGAGGAAGTCCCCTTTGCGTTTGAACTCCCCGGGGACAAGGCGAGTAACCTTCCAATGCACCTTCGGTTACTCCACCTCATAATCTCGTGGAATCTCCGCCCTTACGGTACCCGTCACTCTACCGTTAGGCGTCTAGATCGTTTTTGGCTTCATCACATTCACACCACAAGCCAAAAGCCTAACCTCCCTCATTTCATATACGAAGACTGGCTGAAGATTGTGCGTGGACAAGCTACCACGATCGTTTTTCCACAACCGGTAGCCTATCTTCTCCGTCGCCTTGGCATCGACTGCAGCGGCGAAACTGGCGAACTTCCATCTCCTAAAAGCGAGCTTAACATTGGGACCCTACATCATATGGGGTACTACAAAGATTTTCGGGGAGAGTGGACGAAAAAGCAAGAACAGCAACCTGCTGAGGCTGAGGATGACCCCACTGCTGAACCAGCACACCCATCTGCAGTACCAGCTCCTGAACCGTCATCTTCAACAGCTGCGCCAACTGCACAAACATCGTCTCCTGCTGACTTGGAGCTGATCGTGAAGATGATAAGCGACCTCAGTCAGAGAATCGATGAAGGACATACCACTCAGCAGCGTATGTTTGCCGAATTAACTCAACGAGTGGATAGGATTCAAGACACTCAAAAGGCGATGTTCGATAAATTTCAAGAAACTCAAGCGGCGATGTTCGATGAACTTCAAGTAACCCGCACGCATGTTGAGGAACTTTTGGATCGTGATCCTCCCTCACATTAGGCATTAGGCGTTTTAATTGAGTGTAGTTACAACATTATTAAGCTACTTGATGTTTTCTGTGAAAAATTTGCTTGAATGAAATGTGATTTGATTGAATATTGGATGTGTTAATGCAAATATTGATAAGTCTTCGATCTTTTGTGACTGATATGACAAAAAGGGGGAGAAGAAACATGTGTTAAATGTTTAAAAGGAGTTATAGGATGATTTAATTGAGGGGGAGTTATAGGATGATTTAATTGAGGGGGAGTTAAGAGCTAGAGCTAACTAAGGGGGAGTTAAGATTTAACTAAGGATGAGTTAAATCTTTAACAAAGTCAAAAGCTCACAAAAAGGGGGAATTTTGCAAATTCACTAAACATGTTTATTGGATGAGTTTTGTCATATCAAAAAGGGGGAGATTGTTGAGTTAATGTATTTTGAAATGACAAAACAAGTTAATACAATAATGTTAAAATGGTATACAAACATGTTTAGAAGATATCAGGACCAGAACTTAGAGTTCTGCTGATGAGAGATCGATCTAAGGTGTGAGAGATCGATCTCCTGGGTTTATATTTGATGAGAGATCGATCTCATGATGGAAGAGATCGATCTGGCAAGCCTTAAAACGGTGTAAAGGGTTTAAGGTAAAAAGAGATCGATCTGCAAGGGTTAAGAGATCGATCTGCTCTAAGTCAGAGAACTTAGGAGATCGATCTGGTAAGGAAGAGATCGATCTGCTCAAAGTCAGAGAGCTTAAGAGATCGATCTGGTGTATTGAGAGATCGATCTTGCCACAAACAGAGAGGATAGGAGATCGATCTGCCTATTCGACAAATCGATCTGCCTCTGCCTATTTAAACTAACAGATCGATCTGGTAATGTATGAGATCGATCTCCCTGTGTATTTGTGCTTTGTCATTGCAGGATTTAAAACTAGGAGATCGATCTGGCCAAGATAGGAGATCGATCTGTCTGACCACTGGAGGTTCCCAACGGCTATTTTCTTCAAATCTCAACGGGAAAAACTGCATTAAATGCTCCAACTACCCAACCTTCAGTATATAACCAAGCATTGAAGACAAAGCAAAGAGAGAGAGAGACTATCACTGAATATTCCAAACATTCTCAAGCTTTAATTCTTTCATTCCTTGTATCTCTATTGCTCATTAATTGAGATTGATTGTACAAGCTTAAGCACTACAAGCTGTGTTAGTCCTACCCACTGAAAAGCCTTATTCTGTATTCATCCTCACCTTAAAAGAAAAGAGGATTGTTCCTCAGTGAGTGTTATTGTAAAAGGGTGAATACATTTTCTGTATTGTTAAGGGTAGAGAGGTTATTCCTTAACCTGTAAAAGGAACTTTGTAAACTCTATTGAAAGAGAGAAAGAAACCACTTGACAAGAAGGGTCAAGGAGAGAGGACGTAGGCAAGAGTTGGCCGAACCTCTATAAGTTGCTGTGTTTGTTTCTCTTTCCCTCTCTTTGCATTAAATTGTTATATTGCACTGTTTTATTCATTATCACTTGTGTTTAAATTGCGATTAATTTAAAATCGGTCATAATTGTTAGAAAACCGATTCACCCCCCCTCTCGGTAGAGCCATCACATTGCTTTACATCCCTAATGATTACATTTCAAATGCTACTGTGCTATGAAAAGTTTAGATACAAAATTGCATCAGTATGTATACCTTAAGCGATGGGAGGCAGTGGATACCAAAAGGGAACGCCTCCAGTCAATCTCAATCTATACTCAAAGCTCTATAGAGAGGGGAAAATAAGGAGGGTGAGCAAACCACACGCTCAGTAAGGCAATCATGCGAACAGGTAGATACTGCACTATCGACGTGATCGTGATGCCATGCTCAAAAACCACACAATTCTCAATCACATCTCAAAAGCATTATTTCGTGCTTGTGTTAATGGCATGTAAAGCAAATCATGCTAATTAGTTCAGTGCACAAATCAAATTCAAAGCATTGCATTAATCATCATGCATATTTCATAAGTAAAGCATGGAAAACCATCATGCGTAAGTGCACTTTAAAGCCATTAATCATACTTTCTCAAATCAAATCAACACTTGTCAAGACTCAACCCCTCCCTTGGATTGTCCTGACACACAAAACATTTTAAACATGCATTCATTTCATAAATAATAGACATGTGAGATAGGCAATATAACAGGGAAATCTCCTCTAGGACTATGACCATATCATGTGATCCTAAGCTACACTGATCAGGTGTGCGGGGTATCACCACTATCTGCTTCCACACGGGAGGTGGGTCACGTCCAGCCCGCCGGTCCATAGCTAATCTAATCATCGTTCAAAGATTATCACAATCTCAACATGGTACAACGTACTCCATGCTACCTGCACGATACAGTGTACTCCGTGGACCCATATCAACTCATGATATCACGCAACATCTCAAAAATGCACGTGCGAGCCTATTTAATCGTTATGACTTCCTGTCTACCCGAAACTCCTAGCACGACTATCAACATGTCAATTCTAAAAAATGCACATGCGAGCCTATTTAATCGGTGTGACACCCAGTCTACCCGAAGCTCCTAGCACGGCAACAAGTATGGTGGGCATCTAATGCGAGCTATGCTCCAGCACCATGCCAAAACCAGTGTAAAGTCTGTGCGAGCTCAACTCTAGCACAACATCATAAAAATCCATGTGAAAACTAGTGCGAGCCACGCTCTAGCACTCATGTGTATGAAAACACCTCAAATCTTGTGCGAGTCTTACTCTAGCACGCTTTCATTCTCACGAAATCCATATAGGTGGCTCAATTCTTTGCAAAACATGGTTATCAAACAAATCAAATCATTTCTTTTTGTAAATCATGTCAAATGTTAGCCAACCTACCAATCACTTGCTAAAAGCAACAAAACAAGGTTTTCAAAGCATCATGCTTTTGTTTTCATGCACATTTCTCAAAACCCAACTCTTTGCCCTTTAATCACCCAATTTCATTTTCTAGTATCACAAGCACTCTAGCAAAACAATTTACGTCCACACAATTCCCTTATCTCGGTTTACTCGGGGTGCGACTCTCCTCCTTTATGCTTCTCGCGCTCTTGGCTCAACTTGCTCCGGTGTATCCTCGAGAGCTCCAATTCATTCATCAAACACTTGAGTTAACGTTGTTAACTCTCATTCAACTATGCATTTTACCCAATGCCTTCAATACACATTTTTCTATTTTTGGGTAAGTCCACAATTTATTCCATAATACAATCTTAAAACCATACCCACAACACCATTATCACCTTAAGATATCACATTCATCATTTATTCCTCTACATTTCACTTTCTCACACTAACCCATTTCTAGGTTATAATCATTCCATAGCATTCTAAATAGTTTCTACGATTAATGAGCACACCAATCAACTCCAAAATTAACAACTTAAACAAATGTACTTGAGTTGGTGCTTTAGAAACTCACCTCTTTGGATTTCCTTCTCACTCTAAATGATAATGCTCCTTGTTCCTTCAATCCCACAGATGGGGTAATGCCTCCAAGCTATGTTGTTCTTCTCTTTGATGTGAACAACTTTGCGTCTAATAACCTTCCCTCAAATCTTCTTGAAAGTGGGTGGATTTAGAGAGAGAGAACTAGGTTTTGGGTTGAAAATGGTAGAGTGAGAGTGTTTCCCGAAATCTGTAGATCCACTGCTCCTATTTATAGAATTAGCTTGATGAGATCGATCTATCTAGGCATGAGATCGATCTGGTCCTCTTAAAAATCCCTCATTTTCACGACATTTAAAGGAAGGAGATCGATCTGTCGAGGGCTTGAGATCGATCTATCTCAGGCAGAAAGTTAAGGAGATCAATCTTATCTTAGGGGAGATCAATCTGCTCCAACCCGAGAGCTAAGGAAATAGATTTATTTGCCTTAAGAATCGATCTGCATTTTACAAAATGTTTAGAAGATCGGTCTGGCCTCCATAGAGATCGATCTAGCCTATTCCATTGCTCGAATAAGAGCATTTTGGCTCTTCCAGATCGATCTCTCATCCCATGAGATCTATCTGGTATTCATATTTCCTAGATTTTCTACAGTTTTTCTACAGCAACTTACACCAAAACATCCTTAATTTGCTGCCATAGTCATTTTCTCATTCGACCAGCTTTAAGACTTGAAAATGGCATCCATTCATTCTTTATACATATTAAAACTTGTGTGAAAACTTTGTATAACCAAAGGCATACAATATAAACTAAAATAAAGTGCACCACTCATGCAATCTTCATTCCATTTTACCACACCACTCAAAATTCAATATAATTACATTCCACTCACGGAAAAATCCTTTTTACACTTGCTATACATTTTAAAACTTGCGTGTATTCATTTCACAATCCAATATACACATATACAAGGTTATACATATATGGGGTCTCACATTGTGTGCCCTTTGTAATGGGAGATAGACCATGGAAAGCTATCATGGATGCTCTAGTTAGGGCTTTATTGGTTATGTTGCCCAGTGTATAGGGATACGTGCCTAGTCTAAAGGAAATAAATTATATACGTGTTGTAAATTAATGATTGAGTAAGAACATTTATAAATATAAGCTTTTGTATAAACATTTATAAGTAAGCGATCTTAGATAGTTAAATGTTTTAAAAGTGAAGACTTTAAATTTGCAAGACAATTCATGATGATTTATGCTTCGATTTATACTGTTGCATAAAGTTTTATCTTGCATAATGTCTTATGCATAATGTTTACTCTTTGATTCTCAAAATTGGGATTTGAGATCAGGATTTATAAACATAGTTTTATGCATGTCATATACATGTAGGCATCCAAAGCTGTGTTATTTATGTAGATATTGTAGACCTCGATATATAGGTGTTAGGTTCGGTGAAATGAGGTGTTTCAAAGCATCCTTTCGACTAATACTGTCACGACCCTCAATCCATCGAAAATCCACTACAAATTTTTCATTTTTCGTTTATTATTTAATCCATTTCTTGTTGTTTGTTCTTTACCTTTACTTTACCTGATCGTGAATAGCTACACCACCAACAGTTGGGCTGTGTATCGATGTCAATCTCTTCCAATCAAATCATTTCAATTTACAATTCATTTAAATGTAAATACTTGTATTTCTAAATCAGAGTTGTTGTTTACATGTATTTACAATTCTTTACATCCCCAAAAGTTACATTCCAAAATATTACTGTGCTATGGCATATCTAGATACAAAAACTATACAATTGTGTATACCTTGTATGATGGGATGTAGCGGACACCAAAATTCAATCCTCAGTCGCTCTCTATCTATTGTAAGTGCTTTGTAGAGGGGAAAATAAGGGGGTGAGCAAACCACGCGCTCAGTAAGGCAATCATGCGAGCAGGTAGATAACTGTACTTTGTACGTGATCGTGATGCCATGCTTAAACCACATAGTTACTTTTCATACTCAAAATATATCAGTTCATGCTCATGTTCATGATATGTAAAGCAATTCATGCTATTCAAATTAGTGCACAAGTCTAAATCAAAGTATGGAAAATCCTCATGCGAGACTCAAAAGTATGGCAGGGAAAAATCATCATGCAAGGTGTACTTTAAAAGCATTCCAAAACTCAACACAAATCATCACAAAATTCACCATTCGTCAGGACTTAGCCCCTCCCATGGACTGTTCTGACCCACAAACACATTTCAAACATGGATTATCATAAAACAAGACATGTGAGATAGGTAAATAATTTAATAAGGGTAATAACTAGGACTATGACCATATCCTATATGATCCCAGGCTACACGGATCCTAGTGTGCGGGGTATCA
This sequence comes from Firmiana major, assembly GCA_033439115.1. NCBI lineage: Eukaryota > Viridiplantae > Streptophyta > Magnoliopsida > Malvales > Malvaceae > Firmiana > Firmiana major. The sequence continues at coordinate 14,226,364 of CM065907.1, forward strand.
CCTCTATCTGCTTCCACACGGGAGATGGGTCACGTCCAACCCGCCGGTCCATAGCAGAATATCAATCATCTGAAGACGGTATATATATAATATTCATACATGGTACAACGTACTCCATGCTATATGCATAGTACAACGTACTCTGTGGACCCATATCATCACAACATATCCTGTAACATCTCAATACGCACGCACGAGCCTATTTAATCGACGTGGCACACAGCCTACCCGAAGCTCCTAGCACGGCTCTCAACATGTCATAAAAACCACGTGAGAGTAATCTCCAGCACGTCAACAACTATAATGGACATCTAGTGCGAGCAATGCTCCAGCACCATGTCAAAATCAGTATGAAAATCAGTGCGAGCTAGGTTCCAACACAATGTCATAAATCCAAGTGAAAACTAGTACGAGCTAAACTCCAGCACTCATGCGTATAAAACTCTAGTGTGAGCATCGCTCCAGCACTAATGCATGCGCAAACACGTCAAATCTCGTACGAGCAACGCTCTAGCACGTTTCATTTCCACAAAACTCATGTAGGTGGCTCATTTTTTTGCAAAGCATGGTTTTTAAAACCAAATCAAGCTATTTTTATGCAATTCATTTAAATGCTAGCCTACCTACCAATTCACATGCTAAAAAGCAGTAAAATACTCAAGAACTACATATTCTTGCTTTTCATGAACTTTCTCAAATCCCATTTTCTTTACCCCTTCAAACATCTATTTCTTTCCTATGACCACAATCATTCTAGAAAATCGTAATGCGCCCGAAAACGCGCACAGATACCTCTAAGAGTTCACACAATTCCATTACCTCTATTCTATTGGAAGCAACTCTTTTTTCCTTTCCCGCTTTTTGCGATTGGGTTCAACTTGCTCCGGATATATCCTCGGGAGCTGCAAACATTCATCAATCATATGAGTTAATATCGATAACTCATATTCTGACTTCAGCTAGTCAGTATATCTCATTGGGCCTATTTCATCAAGTTTGGCTCATTAATGCATTTGGTCATTATTATGCCATTCCTAGCAAACTTAGCTAGCAACTCACTTAGGTATCCATTCAAGTACTTAGCTTGTATGCTCTACCCTTAATTCCTCTATTCATTCATGCATTTCACAATTACCATATATGCACATTCTATCACTTTAACCAATCTCATAATGTGATTTCACACAACCATCTCAACATCATGCATATCACATTACTACCACCTTCAAATAACCCATACATCATTGAATCCACCATATCTTACTTTCTCACACTAACCTATTTCTAGGTCATTGTTGATTCATCAAGTTCTAGGTAGTTTTCAGCCAATGATACATACACCAATCTACTCATAACAACGTTTAGATTAACATATTTAGAGTTGGTGTATTGAAAACTCACCTAGCTTAACTTTTCTCTTTCTAAAATTTGAAGATCCTTTTGCTCCCTCAATCCAACGAGTGGAATGCCGATTCCAAGGTATGTTATTCTCCTCTTCAAGATGAACAACTTTGCTCTAATAGCTTTTTCTCAAATCTTTTTTGAAAAGGGATGGTTTCTAGAGAGAGAAAGCTTGGTATTTTGGGTAAAAATGGAGAGAGGTTTTGAGTTTTCTGAAGAATGAGGTTTTTGGCAGTCGGCTTTATATAGAATAGGGGTAAGGAGATCGATCTACTAGGGCAGAGATCAATCTTCCTTGGTTTTAAGCTCTCAAAATGTTCAGGCATAATAGGGTGGGATTGAACTGCTCATTGGGGAAGAGATCGATCCTTTCTCAGCAGAAGCTTGTGGAGATCGATTTGGTCATGGGGAGGATCGATCTTTGCTTGGTCGAGGCACTTGGGGATTGATCTGGACATAGAGTAGATCGATCTGCTCTTGGCATAATTAACTTGAGCTCATTTTGCTTGAACAAGGGATCGATATGCTTTGAATAGGAGATCGATCTGGCATTGATCTGCAGGCTTCCTGCTGCAAATTTTCCAAAATTTTAAAGGTAAAACTTGCCTTTGATTACTTCACTAGTAATTTTGCAATCTATTCACACTTAGATCATGGAAAGGTTCATTCCTTATGATTTTCATGTTATAGAACTTGTGTGTACTGCTTGAAATCAGAAAGGATACACAGAACTTATAGTCCATGGATTATCATTTCATGTTTTAAATCCTTATCTTCAAATCCGAATGCTTAATGTTCTATTCGTTTAGTTTGTGGCCACTTCAACCCTTATTTAACCTTTACTTGTATCATGACACTCATTTATCCCATTTGCAATTCATTCACATTTATATGATCCAAAAATCATATGTGTTATAATTCCATTAACATATACTAAAGTTATACATACATGAGGTCTCACAATCTCCCCCACTAAGAAAATTTGGTCCTCCAAATTGGAACCAATCAGTCAGTGAATAACTCGGGATACTTCTCCCGCATCAAATTCTCTAACTCCCATGTAGCCTTTTCTACATTGTGGTGCTGCCAAAGGACTTTCACTAGGGGGATAGTCTTCGATCTCAACACATTTTCCTTCCTATCCACAATCCAAACCGACTTCTCAACATACGTCATGTTCTCGTTGAGCTCCAATGGCTCATATCTTATCACATGTGCCAAATCCGGGTGGTACTTCTGTAACATGGAGATGTGGAAGACGTTATGAACGGCTGCTAGGTCAGGTGGCAATGCTAGCCTATAGGCTTTATCTCCCACTCTATCAAGTATCTCAAAGGGTCCAATGTAACGAGGACTTAACTCCCCTTTCTTTCCGAACCTCGTTATACCATTGGAAGGAGAAACTCGTAAAAACATTGATTCACCCACTGTGAATTCCAATAGTCTCTGTCTCCTGTCAGCACAACTCTTTTGTCTACTCTGAGCTGTTCGTAACCTCTCACAAATCAACTAGACATCCTCATAGGCTTGTCTCACTAGGTCAGAAGAAAATATCAGACGGTCACCAACCTCTTCCTATCCAATAGGGGAACAACATCTACGGCCATACAAAGCTTCATACGGTGTCATCCTGATACTCGAATGATAACTGTTATATTAGGTGAACTTTGCGAGTGGTAAATGGTCATCCCAGGAGCCTCTAAACTCCAATGCACCAGCTCTCAACATGTCTTCCAGGGTCTTATAGTCCTCTCTGACTAACCATCTATCTGAGGATGGAACGCTAAGCTAAAATTCAGTTGGGTCCCTATTGCGTCCTGAAAGTGTTCCCAAAAATGGGAAGTGAAGTGGGCATCCCTATCTGACACAATGCTCACTGGAATACCATGCAACCTCACTATCTCGAGCACATACAGTTCTATCAGAGTACTCAGAGTATCGGTACTCTCATAACTAGGAAATGTATCACCCAAATCGCATCGTGATTCCTGCAGGTCCTGGGTAAACCCATCACGAAGTCCATAGTGACATGCTCCCATTTCCAAGTCAGTATAGGTAGAGGTTGCAATAGCCCTGCAGGCTTCTGATGCTCTACCTTCACCTGCTGACAGACGAGACACTTTACCACATATACCGCTACATCTCTCTTCATCCCTGACCACCAATACACTTTCTGGAGGTTCTAATACATCTTGTTACTCCCTAGATGCAGTGTATACTTCATTGAGTGAGCCTCTGATAAGATCAACCTCCTGATCTCTAGATCATCGGGAACACATATCCTACCCACGAACCTCAACAAACCATCTAAACTCAAATCAAAATCAGTATCCATACCCCTTTGTATCTGCCCGATAATATCACTGCACTGCTGATCAATTTGCTGAGCTTGCCAGATACGATCTACCATATCGGGTTCGAACCGCAGGTTAGCTACCATCAAGCCACTATCAGTATCAGGCGGGGTCACTTCCAAACTGAAGCTTGCAAACTATTCCAACAGCTCATGTTCCCTAATCATCATATATGATACCAACCTGAGATGTTTTCTACTCAATGCATCAGCTACTACATTTGCTTTACCTGGTGGTACAAGATCTCATAATCGTAGTCCCTTAGAAGCTCAAGCCACCTTCTCTGTCTCTTGTTCAATTCCTTCTGTGAGAACAGATACTTGAGGCTCTTGTGGTCTGTAAATACTTGAAATTTCTCATCGTATAGATAATGGTGCCATATTTTCAAAGAAATACCATGACCGCCAACTCTAGATCATGGGTCGGGTAGTTTCTCTCATGATCATTCAGCTGTCTCGATCCATAGGCTACTACCTTCCTATCCTACATCAGTACACTACCCAGTCCTTGGTATGAAGCATCTGTATATACAGAAAAACCTCTTAAGCTGGTAGGAATGGTGAGAATCGAATTTATGGTTAATCTCCTCTTCAACTCCTGAAAACTCTTCTCACATTTATCGTCCCACACAAATTCAACATTCTTTCTCGTAAGACGTGTCAATGGAGCAGTTAATCTTTAGAATCCCTCTACAAATCGTCGATAATATCCAGCTCAACCCAGGAAACTCCTGATCTCTATGACTATCTGGGGTCTTTGCCACTGAACCACTGCCTCAATCTTAGATGGGTCCACTAACACACCATCCTTCGATACAAATGACCCATAAAAGAGATATGCTCAAACCAAAAGTCACACTTACTGAGTTTAGCGTATAACTTCTTCTCTCGGAGGGTCTGTAGCATTATCCTTAGATGCTGCTCATGCTCCACTCTAGATCCCGAATACACAAGAATATCATCAATGAATACGATAAAAAATCTATCCAAATACTAGTGAGACACCTCATTCATCAACGACATAAAAGTTGCGGGAGCATTCGTCAACCCGAATGGCATAACCATAAACTCATAATGACCATACCGGGTGCGAAAAGCTGTCTTGGGTACATTTTAATCCCGAATTCTCAATTGATGGTACCCAAATCTCAGATCTATCTTTGAAAAGACCTGCGCTCCCTGAAGCTGATCCAATAAGTCATCAATGCGTGGAAAGGGGTACCTATTCTTGATGGTCGCCTTATTCAACAACCTGTAGTTAATACACAGTCGGAGGCTCCCATCCTTTTTCTTTACAAACAAAACCAGTGCTCCCCAAGGTGATACACTCAGTCTGATGAACCCCTTATCCAATAACTCCTGTAACTGCTTCTTCAGTTCCTCCAACTCAATCGGAGCCATTCTGTATGGTGGCTTGGATATCGGCTCTGTACCAGGTGCCAAATCTATACAAAACTCCATCTCTCTATCTAGCGGTAACCCTGGTAAATCATCCGGAAAGACATCTAGAAATAACTTAACCACTGGGATGTCTCTCAATTCTGGGCATGCCTTATCTGCCTCAACCACGTATGCAATGTAACCTTTCAAAACATTAATCATACAATTAGTATAAAATGCATCTATTTTGCTTACAACAACTACTGCTTTCATTACATTTCAAAGGGATTTTACATTACATTTTTCGAGGAAACTTACGGTAACATTATCTACCCCTGAAAATGTTACCATCTTAGAAAAACAATCTACCATAGTACAGTTTGCAACCAACCAATCCATTCCTAGGATTACATCAAAGTCTCTCATATACATTAAAATGAGGTCGGCTGACATTTCCTTTTCCCCTACTTTCAACTTACAATCCCTCAATACATATTCCACTAGCTGACTATTATTCATGGGAGTGCTTATCAACATCCTCCTACTTAACGGGGTTAGCTCTACATACTTAAACAACTTATATGCAAATGCAGGCGATACAAATGAATATATGGCACCAGGATCTATCAAAACATAAGCTTCAAGATCAAATATTGAGATGGTACCTTTCACCACATCTGACGACTGATCTGCAGTATCTTGGTCCAATGCATGTACTCGACCTCTGCAAACTACTTGCTTCCCCTTCTCTTCAGCTATCACCCTTCGTCTCGGAGTAAGAGTATCATCAGGAGCTCTCTCCGGCTCCTTGCCCTTCTGTGGGGCACTCTAAGTCATCTCTAGGCAATTTCGGTTCACATGTCCTGGCTTCCCACATCGGAAACATACTATAGGAGATCCATAACGCGACCGAGTACCATGGTACCTACCACACTTACTGCACTGTTCTGTCATAGGCCGTGGCCCTCCAATCACTATACCCTTTACTGGAGCTATGGCTGGATACACGGGAGGCTTAACTGTCCTCTCTTAGATTTCCTTAATCCTCGACCTCTTCCCAGAAAATCCCCTACTTCCTCTATAACTGAAGCCTCTATCCACCGTCTGTCTCTTCCTATCCCTGTCCCTCACTCTACCAACTTTTCATATTCTTGTTCACACAACTGTGCCCTATGCACTACCTCCTCATAGGTCGGTATGTCAAAGGGAACCAATCGGAACCTGATGGCTGGTCTCAGTCTATCCACAAACTTTCAGACCTTCTTGACATCACTGTCCATCGTATCAGGATCATACCTGCCCAGGGAAATAAATTTTATCTAATACTTATCAACCGATTTGCTCCTCTTAGTCAAATCTAAGAATTCCATCTACAGTCTCCGCTGCGCAGTATCTGAAACATATTGCCTCTGGAAGGCCTTCAAAAATACATCCTAGCTGATCTCTGTATGTCGGGCTCTCAAAATGGATCTGGTTGACTTCCACCAATACTCTGCTGATGCCTTCAGCATGAATGCGACAAACGCTACCATCTTGGTAGTAGTGCACTCCAAAAACCCATATAGTTTCTCAATCTCATTCACCCAGTCCTTTGCAGCTACTGGGTCCTTAACTCCACTGAAAGATGACGACTTAAAATTTTGAAACTGCCGTAACCTATCTAGGTCACATCCTGTCACACCCCGTGACCTATCCTTCACCTAGTCGCGCAATGTTAAGCGGAATCGTAATTTAATATAACATAAATATTTCTACGCGGATCGTTTTACTTGTTGTTTGTGTTCGATGTAGGTTCCCTTCTACTCTTCATAATATTTTTATGCGTGATCAATTTCTAATCTTAATTTATATCATCAATGATTCCAGTTTATTTTTCTATTTAAGCTGTGTGTCTACAATATATAATTTAGTCCTTCATACTCCGTACGACATATTTATCACAAGTTCTCAACATCCAATAAATTAAATTCGGGTTATCCATCATACATCATATAATCCACAAACTCGACATCAAGCCAATCCTCATAACATGCCATACCATTCATCCATTTTAAACTGAAAAGAAGAAACCTAAGGTAAATCATGATAACCGAAACTACTATAACAGCACATAACCACAATCATGTTTAATTGGTTTAGCAGCTTACCACATATTATCCAAATCCATGGTTTAAACCGAGACCAAAAGAAGAAACCCAAAGATGAAATACCTAATAGTCATGCATAAACATTTTCCAAGCAATACATCTCACAAATACAACCGTGCGTACATATCTGAAATAAAATATGCATATATATATATATATACATATACCGTCCCTCGCATATACCTCGGAATACTAAAAAGCAACAGCTAAATGTCCGAAAGAGTCAGCAAAGCGTGGAGCTCTCTCCGGAATACTAATCCAAAAAATGTTGGAAAGAGAGGGGTAAGCAACAACACGCTCAGTAAGAAGTCTACAGAACCAAAGCTAGCAAAACACCATGCAACACACCATGCAATGGTAAACCAAGATAATCACGTAAAACATCATGCATAATTCGATAAAACAAATGTTGTACATGCTTCGGTTTAGACAAGTTTGCATAACAGAAAATCATGGTATCGTTAATCAAAAACAAATTTCCAAAGAATATTTATAGGTCCACAAAACTGAAACCATTATCAAGAGTAATTCATTCAAATACATGCTTGGGCATAATTATATCATTTGATTCAGCAACATGAGAGTGTGGCAATAACCCAAACCAATCATGGATTCCAATATTCAGATAACCTCACCAATATCAATGCAAAATCAATACACCTATGGCCATAGTGGCTATCGCCCTATCCTAACTGAGCAGGTTCCAGAATAAGGTACTATAGACGGGCTCAGGATCTCACAGTATTAGGTAGCAATAACAACTTGATGCCAAAAAGGCAACCCCGTGAAGCACTTGGCACCGTAGGGCAATCACACAAAACCTCCTACCGATGCTAGGGATGGCTCTCACGGGACATAACTGCCACACAGGCATAAACCGGGTTGCTAACAAACTCAAATAAATCCCACGATGGGTTTCAAAATCAAATCTAGCTATTCAATCCCAAGAATTAATTTCCAAAATTGGAGGAAAAACAACCCATCGATGATAAATCATGTATCAACTGTATAAAACCAGCATGTATATAAATCATGCAACTTCATGCTATTTCAAAATATACAGTTAAAAATAGTGCCCACGCAACAGCTTCGAAAATTAGCAATTTCAATGGAGTTACGAAAATAGTGAAATGCATCACACGCACATGCTACTATCATGTAAAAATCATAGCTTAATAACGGTAACTCCAAATTATGATAGAATTTCAAATCAAGGCAATTTATAAAAACGATCAGTAAGGAAATTTTAATCTAGGCTACTTTAGTAAATCAGCTAACCTATAATCCTACTTTAAAAATATGAAATCTAGCCTATCCTAAGTATTTTACTAACGACAGCTATATAAAACCCCTTACCACACAAGCTACGAGCCTGATTTACCCTTTTTCAGCCTATCGCCTTAGACGGGCAAATATGCGTCTAAGCTTCCTTGGCACCTTCTGACGTAGTCGCTGCGAAATATTATTTAAGGCATACATCATTTACTATTCGTACAACAATGAATTAAATTTTAGCACACGCAAACTCACAAAAACAATTCTAAACTAACTATCATTAACACAGTTTCTCAGTTTCAAGCCTTATGCTTATTCATTTCTAATCATGCTCTCATGGCCATAATTTCTACAATTCTACTTGTTAATTATTTTCGATCTTAATTAAGGTGGCCAAATACCTTGAGCATGTCTTAATTTCCATGCTAAATTCACGCAATAACTATTTTTATGTAATATTCTTCACCTATATTTTATTTAATTTCTGCAATTTCAATCATCAATTTTACCAACATTTTATTAATCGAAAATCCCATAATTATCATTATCTATTGCCTAAATTCTGATTTTATCATTAAGGGACTATATTACTTCGACACTAATTGATTATTTTCGTTCCTAATTTCCAGCAAGCATTATTGTTTCTAAAGTCCTCATTTGGCTGAACCTAAGCTTTTGTACTCATCCAAGTATTTCAATATTTGTTTGACATTAATTTATAATCCAACAATTTCTTAAAATTTCCAGCCAAAGAATTAAGTTTTTTGCATTTCATTTCATTTCCTACATGCATCCAATGTGTATTATTTTTAGGCAAATTATGTAATCTAACTCTCCTAACCGAATGCATGCATAAATTCCCTTAAATTTCCTACTTAACCAAGCACTCCATCACCGTTTCTCTTCATCAATTTTTTAATCATAAACATCTACGTATTATCTTAATTCAGCTTAATCAATTTAAATAAATTCATCACATGCAGAAATTTCTTTTCTTTGCCTCTCTACATGGCCGAATATATTGTTCTAATCTTCCAATTTTCATTGTTGAATTTTAATCCATAGAAATTTACATTGTATGTTACCATTTCAGATTACAAAATCAAGTTTCCACATTGACCAATTCAACAATTTTCCTACATACCTCTACATGGCCGATTCACTTAATTTATCCTACTAGACTTAGTTGAAATTTATTCATGCAACTTGAATCAATATCTTTCATATTTCAGTTTGCTACATTAATCCTTAAATTCCAGCAACATAAATCATCCTAATTCAGCTACATGTGGCCAAATATACCTACATGCACATACTGAATTTTTTTTTCTTCTGCAATTGTTACAATTTATACTTGTTGCAGTAATTTTGTACATGCAATACATTTTATTCAATTTATCATAACAATTTATACAATTAAAATTTTCAAAATTTAAGATTTCATTAGCTAACAACTCTAATTCATGTGCATGTAACATTTTTTTGAATTTAATCTAGATCAATACACATACAACATTACATAACAATAAACACAACAATTTACAGAATTTTAACAACAATCCTTACCCCAATTGCACTAGCCGAACCACCTAGCCAATTTTCCCTAAATTGATCAAACTAATTTCTGGAATTGTTGATGCAATCTTACTGTTCTACACGTTTGCCACACAATTGGAGGAGTTCCTCATTAATCAAATCACCTAAGCTCTAAGTTCCTACATGAAGCTCTCGGTTCCAGCTAGAAGTGCAGAATCCATGGCTGTTTGGTGCATTTCTGGTGTGGTTAGGGGTGTAATCGAGTCAAGCCGAGCTGATACAGTGAGGTCCTCGAGCTCGAGCTCGACTCGAAAACTCGGTGCTTGATACTCGGCTCGAGCTCGATCGAGCTTTATTTTTAAAACTCGAACTCAGCTCGAAATCGAGTTCAAACTACTCGAGCTCGCTCGATTATTCTCGATTAGGCTCGATTATATAAGTTTGATTTTTTGCTCGAACTCGAGCTCGCTCTTAAACTTATTATTTAAATATTATTATATAATAATATATATTATTGAAATATATAAAATCTCGAGGCTTGATTAGGCTCGCGAGCTACTCGAGCCGAGTATTTAGGTGCTCGAATTCGACTTGCTCGATAGCTCGAGTTTTGCTCGAGTCGAGTCCGAGTAGCTTGCGAGCACCACTGTATCACTTACATCCCTAGGTGTGGTGGAGGGTGAAAACGTGATTGTGGGGTTTGAAAGGTAAGTAATCTATGTATAAACTAATTTCTAACCAGCTTAAACTAACATGCAACTAAGTATTTCTGATTTTTGTTGGCTGAACAACAAACAGTTTCTGGTATGGAAACTGTTGTGCGTGGATGACTAAGGAGGGGGAAAGGGATGTTGCATGCAAGCTTAGAGGGCTGTTCTAGGGTGGCTGGTGGCTGAATTGCTGGATTTTCCAGCTGGTGAGTGATGGTGGCGTGAGGAGAAGTGGAAGACTGAAGAGTTTTCTGGTTTCCTTAGCAGAAAACGTGACAAGTGGAAAGAAAGAAACCTGAAATGGTTAACTCCCCTTTATATATTTTCTGTTTTTAATTCAATTTCAATTAGTTTAGTTAATTGAAAAATTAAGTTTTCAGATTTAGCAAAGTGATTTTACATGTATTTATTTCAGCTTTCCTATGGTTTTAAAAATTGAATACTAAGTGCAAATTTTTGCAATTATAATCTACTTAAATTATGATTTTTCATACCCCTAATGTATATATATATATGCAGATTTAATATTTAATCTACATATATTCAAGTCTTATACTTCTAATGTATATGTAACAACATTTTTTTCAGATTTAATAATCATTCAATTTTATGGAACCCGACTTGTATCTATCATAATCTATATAAACATGTTTCAAAAATAATCTTTACGTAAGGTCTACATCTACATATATATATATATATATATATATATATATATTCAGATTTTGTAATTTATACATAAGGTTTATATCTCTATGTTTCCGATTTTACAATTTAAACCTAGGTACATTTTCTATCTTAATGTTAGTAGCTTAAGATTTCAGATTTTTGTTACATTGCTATATTAAATTAATTTGCTTCATAATTAATTTAATTAGCTTACTTAAATTAAGATTTTCACTACCTAATTATCATGAATTTTCCATTTAACCGAATTTATCATGGTTCCTTATCAATTTCGGTCACTACATTAATCTACTTACATGAATTAAATTTATTTCTACACTCATGAATATTTAGCCTAATGTCTAATGGTAAATTATCTTAGTCTATCCTAATTTAATCACATAACATATTTCAACTACATAAATTATGTTCTTGACATAATCCTAAACATACATTATACATTATGCATTTAAATTACATTCTCTCTATTTAATTTTATCATTGGTATTTTTTTGTTTATATTGAACTAGAATTTTCAGTTTCAATACTTATGCTTACCTATTTATCAATATCTTACCAATCCTTACATTACTTAAACAAAAATTACACCAAAATTATTATTCTAAGTGGTGTAAACCGAAATAATCATATTCTAATTCTATTTATCCTATCTCTTAATTAGATTAAATCTTCCTATCCATAAACTAATCCCGACTTAACATATAAATAACGAAACACTGGTATAGGGAATTTTACGGTCTTACACTTCTCTCATCCTTAAAGTGTGAGACCCCGTATATGTATAATTGAGTATATGTACACAGAAATGTAAATGAAATCATAAGTATGGTGATGTACTTGTATTATAAAGTATATGTGATGTATGTCCATAAGTTTAATGTACACACATGTAATAAGAGTTGTGATTGTATGTACAAGTTGCATTAAGTATGAATATGAAGAAATGGACTTAAACATGTGAAGAATGTGAGTGGAATAGAATATGAGTAGTGTGGTAAAATGGAAAGAAGATTTCATAAGTTGTGCACTTCCATTTGGTTTATATCATGTACTTTTGATTATACAAAGATTCTAGACAAGTTTTAATGTGTATGAATGTGACGCCCCGAAAACGCGAAAAATAGGGCAAATTTAAAACTTTTTACTCATCAAATCACAATTAAGGGTGCATTCCTGTGCAGTGTCATACATCATCATACTTATCATACCTCAGGATCTCATCATAAATTAGTATATATCATATCATATACATTACTCAATTCTAAGTTAATTAATCCTAATACATCCCATACATCATTGTACAATAAGTGTCTATAAATATAACTCTAGTCTGGATACATGGATATTAAATATCTACCTCAATACAGAAAATATGGCTTGGAGCTCAAGTCCTTTACTAGTCGCAAATCCGTACGTCGCAAGGAACTCACTTCACTTGAAAAAATCTGAAAGGGGAAGAAAACAGGGTGAGCTTCTAAATCGCTCAGTAAGGGGGGTAAGGGAACTCAGTTAGATAAACCATATCACACATCACAAATATGTATTTGTATATGAAACTCAGTATACTCATTTGAAATCGTAGCATGAAAGTTCTCTAAACATCATCATCTCATAGCTCATAAATCATGTGAAAACATGAAGGTAAAAAGGCTCAATCTAGAGCATCCACAAGCATGTGTAAATATATGCGATAATGGCTTTTCTCAAAATATGTGATAAAAATCACCTCAGTAAATAGCACATGACAAGGTCACAAAACACAACTCATGTGTAAAACGAGACTAGGCAATAAAACTCATATAAAACTCGTCATGGCACATCAAATATATATAATCTCCTCTGGGTGCACATCCCAAGCATCCTCGTAAGAGGGAACATCGACAATATGGTCGTATGCATGGTATATTGGACTTATATGTTACCAGAACAAGGCCCAGCCTTACATGTTACCAGAGTAATGCCTCACCTCATGCACATATCACGTGGTCCCTGGGTCGGTTCCCAGGCGGCCCACTATATCGATCTTACATGCTACCAAAGCAAGGCCTCCGAACGCTACCAAAGCGGAGGAATAATCGGAATTACATGTTACCAAAACAAGGCCCGAACTTACATGCTACCAAAGCAAAGCCACCTAGCGTTACCAGAACGGGGGTCATCTCACGTTACCAAAATGGAGGCATCTCTCATTACCACAACGGAGGAATATTGGACTTACATGCTACCAGAGCAAGGCCTGATAATTCTAATTTTTTTAGAATTATTTGTGCTTAAATTCCTAATTATCTATTTAATCCCCATATTATTTTATTAATAATCCCCTTTATTTAATTAAAATTCTTTAATGTGCAGATAAATTAAATCCGGATGAAACTCAGTCATTTCAAACGAAATTGGGCTGAAAACGAGCTAAAGGAGACTGGACCACTTCCAATTTACAGACCGAGTCATCAGTCATCTGGACACGCGTGATGCCAGGTGTCCGTATTTTATTTGCTCCGAAATGATAAGATCAAAGGACACCGTGCTAACCCTCTGGAAGACACACGCTGGGCCACATCGCACAGGTAATTGGACAAAAAGACTGATGACATGAAAATATCTACTCTGCAGTAAATCAAATGAAGATAAGTGGCCAAACAATGCCAACTCATCTAGGATGAAAATTTACCATTGTACCCCTATGTTTGTGTATAAATAGAACATGATGGCAATTGAAAAATCAAGTAGGAGTAGGGTAAGTAAGAGGTAGCCTAGGTTAGGAGTAGTGTAGAGTAATTTAGGAGTAGTTTTAATTTAGAGTAGAGTAGCTTTTAGGTTAATTTCCAAGCTTCCTTTGTTTTAATTTTCGAATAGTTCTCTTTTAAATTAAAAATTTTCTTCTCTTGTTTTGTTAATGAATAGTGATTTTTCCATGTCCTTCTCGGTTTTACAATTTCTTTGCTTTATTGTTGATTCAATGCACTTAAATTTGAATGGAAAATTTCATCATTTCAATCTTTAATATTTCATTAACTTTTAGTAATCATTTGTGGTCTTCTCAGGTTAATAGTTTTGTTTTTAGATGTTGTTTACTTACTTTTTGTTTCATGCAAAGTTTCTTTTTAGGAACTAGCTTTCATCTCTTATTTCCTTTTTACTCTCGGGTTGGAAATTTTCATTTATTATTTCTGTGCTCCGCTTGAGATTTCTTAGAGTTTCACTGCTGTTTACGGGGTCGAGTGGTGCAAACCTAGAGAGGCAGCAGTTAGCCGAGACATTGCTGCACCTGGAAATGAAACACTAAGTTTTCAGGATTAGCAGTCCAGTGCACGGTCGGGCAACTGAGGCAGCAAGGTCCTCACCTAGAGCGGTACCTGGTCTTCACTCACAACACCTAGAATTAGAAACGGACACCTGCTGTGTGCGGGTTGAACAACTGGAGCAGCAGCTGCTAGTGGCTGTTGCGAGTTGGGCTGGTAAGAACCTGAGCAGAACGTAGCAAGGAGCCAAACCATGTACATGGCATTATGTTGCTGTTCAGGGGATTGGGTCTATGCAGCAAAGCAACATCAGTGTACAGCCGAGAGCAGTAGCAGGAGTTTTTCGTTTACTCTGTTCTCCTCTGTTCATGTTTGATTTACTGTTGATATTTTTTTTCTTGTTTTAGCTTTTAATTTCAGTCATTACAAGTTTACTGTTGTTTATTCATTGTCTTGAACTTACATATTACAATTTAATGCTTGTGTTCTGTCTATTTCCAGGTCTGCTTGCTGAGTATGGTAGGAAGCTATAATGTGCATGTGCAGCAAAATGGAGCTGAAAGCAGGAGCAAGTGCAGCAGATAGCACAGTTGAGAGCACCTGGACAAGCCGAGAGGAATGTGCTGTAACAAAGGAACGGACACATATGAGGCAAGCACAACAAGGTTGCTGCTTGAGATACGGCTCGAGAATGAAGTTGCGACATTGTACAGAGCAGGACAGTGCAGCAGACATCAGCTGGAATGAAGTTAGGCAAAACTTGAGAGCAGTACCTGGACCGTGCGGGAGAGAGAGCAGGACAACAAACCTGGTCAAAAGCTGTAGCAGAGGTTGCGTGTAGACTGCAGACAGCATGAGCATGCAGCTGGAGTACCTTTGCATTACCTGGACAGACCGAAAGCCTGAAGCAGCCAAGAAGACAGTGAACAGTGTCCCATATCGGGACCACTTTGTTTTGCAATTTGCTTAAGGCCACGTTTGGCCACTTCCTTTTTTACAATTTGATGTTTGCATTTTTCTTCATAGTTTAGTATTCCATGCAATTACATAGCTTTATCTAAGTTTTGTTATTTTTTTGTTTATTTATTACTTTCTAGCTTAGTTAGATAGATTAGTTTAATTCTCTTAGTTTGTTGTTTTAAGTTTTAGTTTAATTTCATTAATAATTAATTGGTGCCTAGATTAGGATCTAAGAATTGGAATTTGCATTTAGAGTTAAATTAGAGGAGTATCATGTTATGCATTTTTTAGTTTTCATTTTAAAATTTAAAATTCCAAAATTTATTTTTCATGCATTAATTAATTTTTATTGTTAAGTTAGTAATTAGTGATAATTAGGATTCATTTAGATTTAATATTTTAGACTTTTAGATTTGTAGTTAATTTCTTAATTAATTTGCATTTTTATTAGTTAGTTTAATTAGTTTTATTGCTTTATTTTCATATTTGCATTTTATTTTAATTGCATTAAGTCATTTTAACTGTTTAATTTTCTTTTGTAGGTTTTTGTTTTTAATTGCGTGGAGCTTTGTAAGTAATTTTATCTCGGTTTTATTTCCTTTATTTTATAGTTTTATTATTTTATTGCTTTCAGTATTTTTAATTCTAGCTATGTAGATCACCCACCTTAATTTTATAATTTGCTAGAATATACTTAGGGTAAGATTAACCGGTAGTTAATTAGGCTGATCAACTTCTCTGTGAGACGATAACTCGAGACTCAAATCCCATTATTACTTGTACGACCCGTGCACTTGCGGAACATACCCTTAGGGCGTGTCAAGGCCCGTGGTCCCTGGGTCGGTTTCCAGGCATCCCACTATATTGGTCTTACATGCTATCAAGCAAGGCCCGATGTATGTTCAACATGACACGCCTAAGTCTCAATCATTAGCCATTATCTTATAAAACGTTTTGCCTTCACGTAGAACTCATAATGGTTTTCTCTCATAAAACTCATTTAAAACATTTGTGTACTCAACACAAAACATATTAAAACCGAGTTCCAACCGGCAAAACACGCACACATTTTCTCAAATCTCAACAATGCCTTAACGTAGAGCCCAATTTACACTTCACGCAAACTCAACGGTTTATAAAGCAATTTCACACTCAGCTTATAAAGCTTGTAAAACAATGGGCTCCAACCGGCTATAAAAATCGTGTGCAATCATATCACGACACCACTAAACATGCTTGTATTCTCAAATCATGGTTCATGCTACAAATAGTTCATCAAAATACATACACAAATGGTTTAGTTTCCCTTACCTCTTTGCACCTCGTATAGTGCAATCGTTCCCCCGTATCACGGACTAGCCTCGCATTCCACTCTGGAACTCCAGAGCTGTCTAAACGATGTTAAAAACATCAACAACCCAACTCAATCGCATTATTGAGCACACATTTGCTCATTTTCTCATAAACACCTCAATTAACTTAAATCTTCACAATTCTATCACAACTCACATTCTCACCCACTACATCTCAAAAGTCTACATTTTTCGTACTATATTCCATCTTAAATTCACCACATTGTATCAACTCTAATTTATAGCCATAATTCCCAAAATTATCATAATTGCATAATAACATCCCTACTCCAACAAAATCATAGTTTCATCTATTTCTAATCATTTTCCAACTATTTCATCACAATGCCCATGCTCACAATCATCAAAGATTACTTAAAATCAAAGATCGAGGTTTAGAGATTACCCAAACTTGTGGAGCGCTCAATTCACACCTCGATTCGATTCGTCTTTCGATTTCTAAGTATGTTGTTCTCCTTTGGGTGAGCAACAACTTTGCTTCTTACCACAACTCTTGATTCGGACGAAAATGGGCGATTTGGAAGAGAGAGAAAGCTAGGGCTCGACTGAAATGGAGGTTTAGAAGAGAGAGAAAAGATGAAATGCAAAAAAACACTGGGGTCCTTTTATAGACGGAGGGTATGAGATCAATCTGGCTCTTGATGAGATCGATCTGCATTTGAATTTGGGGACGATTTGGGGTAATTTTATGCCTAGGAGATCGATATGTTGTGGGGTAAGATCGATCTCTTAATGGCTTCCTGAGATCGATCTGCTCCATTTATGAGATCGATCTCTAGTTTACAGAATGCTTCATGAGATCGATCTGCTCCTTGAGGAGATCAATCCTCTTCCATTAGAGATCGATCTGCTCACTTAATTTCCTCCTTCCTTGTCATTTTTAACTTACCAGATCGATCATTCTTCTCCAAGATCGATCTGACCTCATAGTTTCATACTTAACATATAAATCTCTAAATATAATTTTCACAATTCACTACTTTGATTGTTTCTCATTCATTACTTATACATTTCACTCAGCTCAATAAATTACACTTCAAGTTCATATTACATAACTAAAATATATCTAAAATTCTCAGATCTCACAATGAAGTATTAATGGATGCCATTTTCAAGTCTCAAAGATGATTAGATGAGGAAATGACCATGGCAATAAAATGTATAAAGTTTGGTATGGGTTATTGCAGAAAAACTGCAGAACATCTGGAAATATGAAGGCCAGATTAATCCTATAGGATGAGAGATCGATCTGGAAGAGCCAAAAAGCTCTCATTTGAGTAATCGAATAGAGCAGATCGATCCTTAATGGAACAGATCGATCTCCTTAGCTCTCGGGTTGGAAGCAAATCGATATCCCCTAAAACCAGATCGATCTCCTTAACCTTCTATTTGAAACAGATCGATCTCCCCTACTCGACAGATCGATCTCCTACCTTCAAAATGTCTTGGAAAAGAGGGATTTTAAGAGGACCAGATCGATCTCTACCTAAGGCAGATCAATCTCATCAAGTTGAATCTATAAATATGTAGCAGTTGGATCTGCATTTTCGAGACAAAAACCAATCTTTCCCATTTCTAACCTAAAACCTAGCTTTCTCACTCCTAAATCCACACATTTTCAGTAAGATTTGAGGGAAAGCGATTAGAGACAAAGTTGTTTACATCAAAGAGAAGAACAACATAGTTTGGAGGCATTTCCCCATTTGTGGGATTGAAGGATCGAAGGTGCATTTCTATTGGAGCAAAGAGGAAATCAAGCTAGGTGAGTTTCTAAATGAAATAACTCAAGTACATTGTGTAGATATTGATTTTGGAGTTATTTGCTATGCATAGAAAGGGTAGAAACTACCTAAGAAGTAATGAATCCACCATGACCTAGAAATGGTCTAGTGTGAGAAAGTGAAATGTAATGAGATTAATGATGAATGGGATATATTAAACTTAATAATAGTATTGTGGTATGATTTTTAAGGTGTTGTTAGTGAATAAATTGTGAGATTTACCAAAAAGGGGTAAAATGTGGATTAAAGCATTGATAAATGCAAAGATGAGTTATATTGACTAATGAGGTCAAATGTGAGTTAACAACTTTAACTCAAGTGGTTTGGATAATTTGAATCGCAGCTTCCGAGGATACACCGGAACAAGGAGAGCCAAGAGCGCAAGAGGCTAAGAGGAAAAGAGTCGCATTCAATTTGTGCGCAATATGGGCGCTTAAATGCTTTGCTAGAATGCATGAGAGGTTAGTAAATGAAATTGGGTGATTGAAAGGCAAAAGTTAGGTGTTTGAGAAATGTGCATGAAAACAAAAGTATAAGGCTTTGAAAATCATGTTTTATTGCTTTTTAGCAAATGATTGGTAGGTTGGCTAACATTTGAAATGATTTGCAAAAGAAATGAGTTGTTTTGGTTTGTTAACCATACTTTGCAAAGAATTAAGCCACCTACATTGTTTTCGTGAGAATGAAAGCGTGCTAGAGTATGACTCGCACGAGATTTAATGTGTTTTATATGCATGAGTGTTGAAGCTTAGCTCGCACTAGTTTTCACATGGATTTCATACTGGTTTTGGCATGATGCTTGGAGCGTAGCTCGCATTAGATGCCCACCTTATTGTTGCAGTGCTTGGAGCTTCGGGTAGACTGGGTATCACACCGATTAAATAGGCTCGCATATGCATTTGTGATATTTTGACATGTTGATAGCCGTGTTAAGAGCTTCGGGTAGACAAGAGGTCGTACCGAGTAAATAGGCTCACACGTGCATTCTAGATGTAGCGTGATATGATATGTTGTTGTGGGTCCACGGAGTACGTTGTACCGTGCATGTAGCATGGAGTACATTGTACCGGGTTGAGATGTGATATACCATCTTCGGACGAGATCTGCTATGGATCGGCGGGCAGGATTTGACCTACCTCCCTTGTGGAAGCAGATAGTGGTGATATCCCGCACACCTGATCTGTGTAGCCGGTATCACAGGATATGGCCATAGTCCTTGAGGTTATTACCCTTATTGAATTGTCTATCTCACATGTCTATTGCATTGTGAATAAATCTATATTTGAAATGATTTGTGGGTCAGGATGATACGAACTACGCCCACTCTAAGTGACCTAGACGTTTTATCCACAAGTGTACGGGTCGTACAAGTAATAATGGGATTTGAGTCCCGAGTTATCGTCCCACAGAGAAGTTGAATTACCCAATTAAGTACCGGTTAATCTTATCATAAGTATATTCTAGCAAATTATGAATTTTTCAGTGGGTGATCTACTAAATCTGAAATAAAAAGTACTGAAAATAATAAAAGCTATAAACTAAAGAAAACAAAACCGAGCTAAAAAATTTACTTATAGAACTCCAAGCACATAAGAGTAGATACCTACAAAAATATTTAAAACAGTTAAACTTAATTAAAATAAAATGCAAATATGAAAATAAAGAAACAAGAATAATTAAACTAAAATTAAACAAACCTAAAATAAAATATGCATGTAATTAAACTAATTAAGAAAATGCAATTTAAACTAACTTAAAGTCTAATAAAATAAAAATCTACTTACCTAAAGAAATTCTTAAACCTAATTCTAACTAAATATTAACAATGAAACGAAATCTAAATAATGCATGAAAAATATTTTTCGATTAAATTTAAAATGAAGATTAAATTAAAAATGCATGAAACAAATGTAATCTAAATTAATTCTAAATGCAACTCATAAAATACTAAACTAAAATTAAGTCCTAAAACCTATAAAATTAACTATTAACTAAAAATGAAAACTAAAAATTAGATTAACATGCAAGATAGTAAAACTAACCTACCATTTTAATTGGTTAAATTACCTAACTAACAACTAACAAGTATCAATCAATTTAACTCATTCAGGTAAAAGCATGAAATAACAAGTGCATAGTACATAATCAGGCAAACAAGGCCTTAACCAAATGCTCAGCCAGGTGGTCCCGCGTACTACACTGGTACTGTTCTTGCTTCATTTTCATTTTCGGTTCTGCCTCCACTGCAAGTTCATGCGATTTCTAGGCCTAGCTTTCGATACCAGCCTTCTGCTTCATGCGTTGTTCTCGATTTGATCCAGGTGCTGTCCTCAGCTATGAATATAGAGTCTCTTCTCAGCAACAATGTTGTACTGAGCTTGCAGCACAAGACGCACACATCTCCTGCTTCAAGTCAGTAAGCAACAAAGGCCGACGATGACACTCCGTAATGCATGATCAGTAACACCCAGGCTGCTTCTGCTACCGTGTTCTGCACTGCTCTCGACAACTCCCACCTGCTTTAGCTATTCTGAGCTTCCCTTGTTTAGCAACTGCTCATGCTATGCAAACCCAAGTTGTTTGATGTCAAGCAAGGTTGGGTGCGGTAACCACAAGTCATCTTACTCCTGCCGAACATGCACATTCGATCCTCCTGCAAATCTCAGCAACGCAAACCTGGGAACAAAAGAAAACATTAACAAAGAAAATATGTAATATGCACTTTAGTAAATGAAGAACAACACCTTAAAGGGACTGTAACTAAAAGCTAAAACAAAATACAGAAAATGAACAGAAAATGGGTGGGAAAACAGGGGAGAACAGAGAAGTAATATGGTTCTCGGTCTCGGCTACTGCACATGATGCCTTGGTTCTGCCCCGATGCAAACCGTTTCACCAGCTTCAACATGAACCAGCAACTACCTCGTCTAAGTCATAGCCACACAAATTCTCCAAACACCGACTGCAAATGAACTAGGCAGTCGGGAAGCTACTGGAAACAATTTCTGCATCAAACCTTCACCATTTGCTAATCTTTGTGCTTCTCTAACTCGTAGCTATCAATCAACACCTACAAGAAACTTAATTAAAACTGAATATATATAAAATAAATTCTAAGCTATTTAATGGAAATAACCGATAATAAATCGAGCTCCAAACTAATGTACTAAAAAAAATATTAAACAGCAAGTAACAGATTGCAAATGGTGTAAACAAAGAAAAAAGTTAATAAAGAAAAGCTTACTCTAAAACATGACTTCCTCGGGTCTACCAAGAAAAGAAAAAAATAAAGAAGCACAAATTTAACTTAACCATTCATGATTCAAACTGTGATAAATTATGCATTTCAAAGGAAAATAACACGAGCTGGAAAAGAAACATCAAACGAGGGACACCAGCGTGAGAATACAGTAAAGGGATGAATCATACAGCTACTGTTCATCAGCTCAAATGCCCCGAATCCATCAAAATGAACAATAAAAAAAATAGACTAGTCGAAGAAATAGAAACAAAATGTGCCATTGAAGAAATCTCTTTAAGTTGTCATGAATAATAACATGCTAAAAATAAAATGTTTGCTAAGAAATACTATGTTGGCTCTACTGAGAGGGGGGGTGAATCGGTTTTCTAACGATAATAACAAATTTTAATTTAATCCTATTTAATTTGCAAATGAAAGTAAGCAATATAATAAAATTAAACAATTTAATGCAAGATAAGGAAGAGAGAAACAAACACAATCGTTTATAGAGGTTCAGCCAAACTCTTGCCTACGTCCTCTCTCCTTGACCTTCTTGTCAAGTGCTTTCTTACTCTCCTTCAACAGAAGTTTACAATGTTCCTTTTACATGTTAAGGAATAACCTCTCTACCCTTTGCAATATGAAAATGTATTCACCCTCTTACAATTTATCTCACTGAGGAACAATCCTCTTCTCTCTCAAGATAAGGATGAATACAAAAATGAAGCTTTAATGTAGGTAGGACAAATACAGCTTTTGTACTTAAGCTTATACAATAAATCTCAATAAATGAGGAATGAAGACACAAGGAATGAAAGTGTTGAAAGCTTGAGAATGTAGAAAATGTGCAGCAATAATGTCTCCATTCTCTTTGTCTTCAATGCTTGGTTAAATACTGAATGATTGGTAGTTGGAGCATTAAATGCTATTTTTCCCGTTGAGATTTTGCAGAAACTAGCCGTTGGGTACCTCCAGTAGTGTGCCAGATCAATCTGCCTTCTTGGCCAGATTGATCTCTTAGTTATAAATCCTGCAAGATCAAAGCACAAAAACACAAGGAGATCGATCTCATAGGTTAGCAGATCGATCTGTTAATTTGAAAATGATAGGGCAGATCGATCTGTCGAATAGGCAGATCGATCTTCCAATCTCTCTGTTTGAGGCAAGATCGATCTACAGATCGATCTGCCATGTAGTCTCGTAGTGGGGAGATCGATCTCTCAATACCACAGATCGATCTCCTTAGCTCTCTGACTTTGAGGAGATCGATCTCTTCCTTACCAGATCGATCTCATAAGTTCTCTGTTTGAGTGTGGATCGATCTTTCAGATCGATCTACAGTCTATGCTCTTAAGGGAGATCGATCTCTTCCTAGATCAGATCGATCCCTCAACTCTAGTTTTTAGGCAGATCGATCTCTTAACCCTTGCAGATCGATCTCACTCTTCCTTAATACCTTTGTATAAGTTCAAAGCTTGGCAGATCGATCTCATTTCTTCATGAGATCGATCTCTCATCAAGTACAGACCCAGGAGATCGATCTCTCATAAGCCAGATCGATCTCTCATCAACAGAACTCTAAGTTCTGGTACTGATAACCTCTAAACATGTTTTTATATCATCTTAATATTATTGAATTTACTTGTTTTGTCATTTCAAAATATATTAACTCAACAATCTCCCTCTTTTTGATATGACAAAACTTATTCAATCAACATGTTTAGTTAATTTGCAAATACTCCCCCTTTTTGTGAGCTCCCCCTGTCTTTTAGCTTTTGACTTTGTTACTATCTTAACTCCCCCTCATTTTAACCATTCTTTTAAACGTTTTAGAGATGTTTCTTAAAAACCTTCTTAAAACGTTTTATGCCTCTTGACCACAATCACATGTTTTCTTTTCTTCTCCCCCTTTTTGTCATATCAATAGCAAGAAAGAAAATTCATGTCATTTTAAAATGAACACTTTCATTAAAACTTAGTCAATAGACAAATGGCAGTTCATTTCAAGCAAATGCATATCAAAATAACAACAAGTAGCAAAAACAAAACATATAACTAAACTAAATCGAGCAACTAGATCCTAAGGTGGAGGAGGAACGCGATCCATGAGATCCTCAACATGAGTGCGAGTGACTTGAAGCTCATCAAACATCGCCTCCTGAGCCTCGTGAACCACATTCACTCTTCGATTCAAATCCTCGAACATTTGCTGCTGAGATGCAAAACCTTCATCGATTTTTCTGTTGAGTTCACTCATCATCTGCAGAACGATCTCCATGCCAGCAGGTAAGGATGCATGTGCAGTGGTCTGAGGAGTCGAGGATGATGGACCCGTAGCCGGTGCAGCAGGTGGGTTCACAGGCTCATCGGAGGGGTCTTCCTCCATAGCTTCAGCAGGCTGCTGTTCCCTCTTCTTCTTCCAGTCGCCCCGAAAATCTTTGTAGTATCCCATGTGATGGAGGGTCCCGATGTTGAGGACGCTCTTGGGAGAGGGCAGTTCACCGGTTTAGCAGCTGCTGTCTATCTTGAGCCGTTGAAGAAAGTACGCCAATGGTTGAGGAAACACGATCGTCGTGGCTTGGCCTCGTACAATTTTTAACCAGTCTTGAAAGATAAAGTGGACGAGGTTGGGTTTTCGACTGGTGGAATGAATATGGTGAATCCAAAACCTATCTAACCTCCTAACAGTCGAATGTCGGGTACCAAACGGACGAAGGTTCCACGAGATGATGAGGTGGAGTAGCCGGGGGTGCATTGGGAGATCACTCGCCTTATCCCCGGGAATGTCAAACTCCAAAGGAACTTCCTCATCTTCGTTCGTCAAACCTTCATCGCGTATGTCAAAGGCTTGGGCTAAAATTTCAGTGGTTACGGCAATGGACCTTCCCATGACATACGTGGTGAAACCAAGAATTTGACAAGAGTCGATAGGATCATAATTGAGTTCGGCATTGGAAAAGAATGCACGAACGATATTTGGAGGGACGGGAGTATTTATTTTCAGAAATGGCATCCAACCAAACTCCTCAAATTTAGACAAATATGGAAAATCAATTTGGTTGAGGAAAGAGAAATCGATTGTACGCCAATGTTTAATTGGCATGGTTGAAAAATATTCTTCGTATCGCTTTCTCTTCGCAGGTGTTTTAAAACACCGGTTGAAGGTAGTGATGGAAGAGGGAGGAATGGGTTGGGAAGATGACCCGGTTGCTACATTGGTTCGGGGAGGTTTTTGTCCTATTGTCTTAAGCCTAGGCATGGTTCTAGACATGAGAATTATGCTAATACAGATTCACAAGCGAAAAAATCAATAGAACAGTAACTAGATTTGCCCTAGAATGAAATTGAACACAAATCGTAGGAAATTTTTGAGAAAACAATGAGGAATGTTGGTTACTATACCAGGAAATGACACGGAGACGCAATGAAGGCCGTACCGAGATTGATCTGAGGAGGAATCGAGAGAGGTGGTGCGAGGGAAGTTAGGGATTTTGAAGTTTAAGATTTTGAAATTTGGGGATTTCTGGCCAGTTTTTATAGTCCAAGGCACAGGAGATCGATCTGTCGAGACAACAGATCGATCTGTCATTTCCAGAAGCCAAGGGAGATCGATCTGTTCGCATGAACAGATCGATCTGTTAGCAAATAGAGGCTTAAGGAGATCGATCTGTCACATGCACAGATCGATCTTCAGTTGAACAGAGGCTTAGAGAGATCGATCTGCCAAATGCATAGATCGATCTTCAGAAATACAGAAGCTTGGAGAGATCAATCTGTCAAATGGACAGATCGATCTGCTTTTTAACAGAGACGTAAGAAGATCGATCTTATGGTTAGAAGATCGATCTTACTTAGCTGAACCTTAATGATTTAGGCTTGTTGGAAGTATGGAGATCGATCTATATTACAAGGAGATCGATCTCTCATCCTTGTTGCCAGAAAATCTTTGCGAAAACTCTTTTAAAATCAACTTGAAACCAAGATTTTTTTGAAACATAAGCAAGTTAGGGAGTATTCATAAGTCCTAATTCACCTCTAAGAATGCAAAACCTATCTCTATCAAGGGGTTTGGTGAATATATCAGCTATTTGATGTAGAGTGTCAATATACTCTAGAATTATATCCCCATTTTGCACATGATCTCTAAGGAAATGATGCCTAATTTCAATGTTCTTGGTTCTAGAGTGTTGAATAGGATTTTTAGATAAATTAATGGCACTGGTATTATCACATTTGATAGAAACTTGTTTCATGTCAATACCATAATCTTTCATTTGTTGTTTGATCCACAACACTTGAGCACTACAACTACCAGCTGCTATGTATTCAGCTTCAGTGGTGGACTGAGCCACACTGTTTTGTTTCTTAGAGAACCAAGAAATTAATCTATTTCCTAAGAATTGGCAAGTACCTGAAGTACTTTTCCTATCTATTTTACATCCTCCAAAATCTGCATCTGAAAATGCATGAAGGGTAAAAGTTGAGTCTTTGGGGTACCAAAGTCCTAGTGAGGGAGTGTCTTTGAGGTATCTAAAGATCCTCTTAGTTGCTAATAGATGTGATTCCCTAGGAGAGGATTGAAATCTAGCACAAAGGCATACACTAAACAAAATATCTGGTCTACTTGCAGTTAAATAAAGTAATGAGCCTATCATAGACCTATAGAGTTTAGTGTCTACACACTTACCACTTTCATCTTTATCAAGCTTGATGTTGGTGCCCATTGGAGTGGCTTGAGGTTTGCAATTGTCCATTCCAAATTGCTTGAGCAAGTCCTTAGTATACTTTGCTTGATTGATGAAGGTTCCATCCTTTGTTTGCTTCACTTGAAGTCCCAAGAAGAATGTGAGTTCTCCCATCATGCTCATCTCAAATTCTCCTTGCATGATCTTAGCAAACTCTTGGCATAAAGACTCATTAGTTGAACCAAAAATAATATCATCTACATAGACTTGTACAACTAGTAAATCCTTATTTTTATTCTTGATGAATAAGGTGGTATCCACTTTTCCTCTTGAAAATCCCTTTTCTATTAAGAATTTTGACAACCTTTCATACCAAGCTCTAGGAGCTTGTTTCAATCCATAGAGTGCCTTAGATAATTTAAAAACATGTTCAGGAAATTCATGATTTTCAAAACCAGGAGGTTGCTCAACATAGACTTCTTCGTTAATGAAACCATTTAGGAATGCACTTTTTACATCCATTTGATATAACTTGAAGTTTTTATAACATGCAAAGGCAAGTAACATTCTTATTGCCTCTAGTCTAGCTACCGGTGCATAGGTTTCATCATAATCTATACCTTCTTCTTGTCTATAGCCTTGAGCAACTAACCTAGCCTTATTCCTTATGATCACACTATTTTCATCCATTTTGTTCTTGAATATCCATTTAGTTCCAATTATAGAGTGATCACTAGGCCTAGGAACTAGTTTCCACACTTTGCTTCTCTCAAATTGATTTAATTCTTCTTGCATGGCTAGGAACCAATTATTGTCATCTAAGGCTTCAATGACATTCCTAGGTTCTATTTGAGATACAAAGGCTATATATTGACACATATTCCTTAGAGATGATCTAGTTCTAACTCCTAGAGTTGGATCTCCCACTATTTCACAATCTTTTACATATCCTAACTCTCTTGGTGCTCTAGATTCTCTCTCCAATATTTCTATTTCATCTTTATCTTCTTTATTCAAGTCAAGTTTTTCTAATAGATCATCTTCTAATTTTGAGTTTTCCTCCAAGTTTTCATCAAATATTCCAACGTCCTCATTATTTGTTGAATCTTTAGATAAATTGTTTGACTCATCAAATATCACATGAATTGATTCTTCAACCATCAATGTTCTTTTGTTGTAAACTCTATAAGCCTTTGAATTCAAGGCATATCCTAAAAAGATTCCCTCATCACTTTTGGCATCAAATTTTCCTAAATTATCTTTCCCATTATTTAAGACAAAACATTTGCAGCCAAAGGGATGGAAGTAACTAATGTTAGGCTTTTTACCCTTGTAGAGCTCATAAGGAGTTTTCTTAAGCATGGGTCTAATCATAGCTCTATTAATTATATAGCAAGATGTGTTTATAGCTTCAGCCCAAAAATACTTTGGCAAATTATTCTCACACAACATGGTTCTAGCCATTTCTTCCAAAGTTCTATTTCTTCTTTCTACTACTCCATTTTGTTGTGGTGTCCTAGGGGATGAGAAGTTATGACTAATTCCTTGATCATTACAATACTCATCAAATCCTATGTTTTCAAATTCCTTGCCATGATCACTTCTAATGCTAGTTATTGTATAACCTTTTTCATTTTGAGTAATTTTTGTATAAGCTATGAATTTTTCTAAGGCTTCATTTTTTACTCTTAAAAAGAACACCCATGTGAACCTAGTGTAATCATCAACTATTACGAATCCATAGTGCTTCCCACCTAGGCTAGTTGTTCTAGTGGGTCCAAATAAATCTAAGTGAAGTAATTGTAGAGGCCTAGTGGTGGATACAATATTCTTAGGCTTAAATGTTGTCCTTTTGTGTTTTCCTTTAACACAAGCTTCACATATTTCTTCATGATCAAAGGATAGCTTGGGTAAACCTATAACAAGATCCTTTCTAGCTAACTTAGATAGCACATGCATGCTAGCATGACCTAGTCTTCTATGCCATAACTAAGATTCCTTTTTATTGTCTACCATTAGGCATATATTTTCATTTTTGAGTTCATTAAGATATACAATATATATATTGCCTTGCCTATGACCTAGAAAAAGAACTTTGTTAGACTTAGGATCTACCACATTACATTTCATGCAATTAAAAATTACTTTGTAACCTTTGTCACAAAGTTGACTTATGCTTAGTAAGTTATGCTTTAGACCCCTAACAAGTAATACTTTTTCTAAAGAGAAGTAATCATTACCTATTGAGCCACTTCCTTCTACTTGGCCTTTGGAGTTGTCCCCAAAAGTGACCTCTCCACCAACCTTTGATTTAAAAGAGTTGAAGTGGCTTCTATCTCCCGTCATGTGCCTTGAGCATCCACTATCCAAGTACCATGCTTCCTTTGTTTTAGCTGTGTGGCCATGCTCAATCACCTACAAGAAGATTCAAACTCAAGTCTTAGGTACCCAAATTTTCTTGGGTCCTTTGAGGTTAGTGAATGCAATTCTTGATCCCTTTGGGATCCATTTTGCTAATGCATTACAATCCTTGGAGTGAATTACTTCTTTTGGAATCCATATCCTTTTTACTATTTTTCCTTTTAGAGTTCTCATTTTTATATTGCAGTTATGTGATGCATGTCCCTTTCTATTGCAATATGAACAAGTGATTGCAGGTTTATTCATGCTCTTCCTAGCAATAAAACTTTTAAGATGGGTCTCCCTACTCTTTGCATTATATCCTAAGCCATTTTTGTCAAAGAATGCCCTTTGGGTCTCTAGCATGCTATCTAACTTTTATTGACCCATGTGGAACCTATTAAATGAATTATGTAGATTGCTATTTTTCTCTTTAAGGTCAGAAATTTCTAGATTTGAAATCTCTAGTTTCTTTTCACATTCTAATTTATCTAATTGCATTATCTCATTTTCTTTTCTCAATTTGGATATTACCTTTTTATATTTCATACTCATAGATTCATACTCTAATGCAAGATCATCAAATACATCTTGCAATTCATCAAAAGAATATTCATTGAGGCTTGAAGTTACCTTTTCATCCTCAATAGCCATGAAGCACAAGTTGGCAATGTCCTCATTTGATTCATCATCGGAGCAGTCACTGTCGCTCCATGTTGCCACCATTGCCTTCTTTTTATGGAACCTATCATTGGACCTTTTAAGAAGAGGGCAGTTAAATTTTATGTGTCCTGGTTTTTTACATTCATAACACACAATAGAGTCTTTTCTACCTAGTTCTTCTTGATCTCTCTTATTGTTTCTCCTATTACTACCACTAGCTCTCATCCTCATGAACTTGTTAAATCTTTTGGCAAACATTGCCATCTCAAGGTCCTCTTCACTACCACTCTCATTTTTAATCTCCTCTTGAGCAGTGGATTTTAGAGCAACTCCCACTTTCTTGGGTGGCTCTTCATTTCTTTTTAATTTCATCTCATAAGTGAGTAGAGATCCTATTAATTCATCTAAAGACAATGTGTGAGGATCCTTAGATTCCTCAATTGCAGTCACTTTAGCTTCCCATGATTTAGGTAAGCTATTTAAAATTTTCTTTACCATTTCAATATTAGAATATATTTTTCCTAAGGACTTCAGTCCATTAATTACATCTGTGAATCTAGTGAACATATCACTAATTGATTCTCCTTCCTTCATCCTAAAAAGCTCATAGTCATATGTGAGCATACCTACCTTTGTCTCCTTCACTTGGGTTGTACCCTCATGAGTTATTGCCAATTTGTCCCATATTTGTTTGGCATTATCACACCCGGAGACTCTATTATATTCATTAGGACCTAAGGCATAAAATAATGTGTGCATAGCTTTAGCATTTAGCTGAGCACATTTAATATCATTTGAATCCCATTCATCTTCTTCCTTAGGAATATCTCTTCCCTCTATTCTCTTTGTAGGGATTTGAGGTCCTTTAATTATAATTCTCCATACTTCATAATCATTTGCTTGAATGAATAACATCATCCTAGTCTTCCAATATGCATAATGCTCTCCATTAAACATTGGAGGTCTAACCGTAGAGTGCCCCTCTCCTACCAAACTAGTAGCTACATTGTTATGAGCCATTTGATCGTTTCTAACTCTTAGGAAGTTGTTCCTATGTGATTAAAGAGTCATAGCTCTGATACCAATTGTTGGCTCTACCGAGAGGGGGGTGAATCGGTTTTCTAACGATAATAGCAAATTTTAATTTAATCCTATTTAATTTGCAAATGAAAGTAAGCAATATAATAAAATTAAACAATTTAATGCAAGATAAGGAAGAGAGAAACAAACACAATCGTTTATAGAGGTTCGGCCAAACTCTTGCCTACGTCCTCTCTCCTTGACCTTCTTGTCAAGTGCTTTCTTACTCTCCTTCAACAGAAGTTTACAATGTTCTTTTTACAGGTTAAGGAATAACCTCTCTACCCTTTGCAATATGAAAATGTATTCACCCTCTTACAATTTATCTCACTGAGGAACAATCCTCTTCTCTCTCAAGATAAGGATGAATACAAAAATGAAGCTTTAATGTAGTAGGACAAATACAGCTTTTGCACTTAAGCTTATACAATAAATCTCAATAAATGAGGAATGAAGACACAAGGAATGAAAGTGTTGAAAGCTTGAGAATGTAGAAAATGTGCAGCAATAATGTCTCCATTCTCTTTGTCTTTAATGCTTGGTTAAATACTGAAGGATTGGTAGTTGGAGCATTAAATGCTATTTTTCCCGTTGAGATTTTGCAGAAACTAGCCATTGGGTACCTCTAGTAGTGTGCCAGATCGATCTGCCTTCTTGGCCAGATCGATCTCTTAGTTATAAATCCTGCAAGATCAAAGCACAAAAACACAAGGAGATCGATCTCATAGGTTAGCAGATCGATCTGTTAATTTGAAAATGATAGGGCAGATCGATCTGTCGAATAGGCAGATCGATCTTCCAATCTCTCTGTTTGAGGCAAGATCGATCTACAGATCGATCTGCCATGTAGTCTCGTAGTGGGGAGATCGATCTCTCAATACCATAGATCAATCTCCTTAGCTCTCTGACTTTGAGGAGATCGATCTCTTCCTTACCAGATCGATCTCATAAGTTCTCTGTTTGAGTGTGGATCGATCTTTCAGATTGATCTACAGTCTATGCTCTTAAGGGAGATCGATCTCTTCCTAGATCAGATCGATCCCTCAACTCTAGTTTTTAGGCAGATTGATCTCTTAACCCTTGCAGATCGATCTCACTCTTCCTTAATACCTTTGTATAGGTTCAAAGCTTGGCAGATCGATCTCATTTCTTCATGAGATCGATCTCTCATCAAGTACAGACCCAGGAGATCGATCTCTCATAAGCTAGATCGATCTCTCATCAACAGAACTCTAAGTTCTGGTACTGATAACCTCTAAACATGTTTTTATATCATCTTAATATTATTGAATTTACTTGTTTTGTCATTTCAAAATATATTAACTCAACATACTATTCGGAAAAGATGAGAAAAACAAGGAAAACTAACTATCAAATTCTAACCTAAAATCACCCTAAAAGCTATTCTACCCTAACTACTTCCATTCTACCCTAGATTACTTTAAACTACACTACTCCTAAATTCTACTCTACTTTTACCCTACCTACACTACTTACCCTACTTTCTACTTTATTTTTCAATTTCCATCATGTTCAATTTATACACACACTTAGGGGTACAATGGTAATTTTTTTCATCCTAGATGAGTTGGCATTGTTTGGCCACTTGTCTTCATTTTGTTTCCTGCAGAGTAGATATTTCCACGTCACTCGTCTTTTTGTCCAATTGGTTGTGCGATGTGGCCCGATGTGCGTCTTTCAGAAGGTTAGCACGGTGTCCGTCGATCTTATCGTTTTGGAGAGAATAAAATACGGACACCTGGCATCATGCGTGTCTAGACGACTGGTGACTCGGTCTACAATTTTAAAGTTGTCCAGTCTCCTTTAGCTCATTTTCAGCCCAATTTTGACTGAAACAACTAAGTTTCATCCGGATTTAATTTACCTGCATATTAAAGAATTTTAATTAAATAAAGGGGATAATTAATAAAATAATATGGGGATTTAAATAATTAATTAAGAAATTAAGCACAAATAATTCTATTAAAAATAGAATTATCACACCCCCAAACTTGAGTTTTTGCTTGTCCTCAAGCAAAACAAAATAAATGTAAGAATGACAAGTACTAGACACAATAATTTCCCCAATATTATCCTCAAAGAAAAAGTACAAACTATGAAATCAAAGAATCACAATTACAAGTCCAACACTCAGAATCATTCAATCATAAATCCTAACCCAAATTAGACTCCTCGTGTGTGTGTGAAAATGTCAAAGTCAATTCACAGTACATTACCCGGATCAGATTATGCAAACACAGTGAATGCAAAGTCAATGACAAGTGATCATTCCCATAAGTTTGCTATTCACTTCTCTCTCCACTAATGTAGTCACAATTAACCAAAGATCAATAGGGCTTCATTAAGCTTGTAATGTAAGGTTGGGGCTAAGGTATGATAAAGTCGATTTAGGTTTAATTACCCCTTAACATGCATTACTTCTAGGATCTTTCATGTAAGAGCTCATATTTATTTCCCCTAAACTTATTTCTTTTGCTAAACATTTTATTCTATTTTTGTATTTTTCTTTTTCTTCTTCTTTTTCTTTCATTTTTTTTCTCTTTTTTTTTTTTTGAATTTTCACTATCACCAGATACCCATATGTACAAAGCTCACAATATATCCCAGTGACTTTTCATGCTTTTGGGGTAAGGGATAGGAACAAAGTATTTAAGCTAAGGAAATTTATGCAGGTGTATTTACAGAGAAAATCTTATTTGGCCCAGATGGGTGACTAGGGGTAAAATATGTATAGGGATGGCTAGAAAGGCTCAAACGATCCAAAGATGGCCTAAATCATCTCTCTAATTAAGTGTGATCTAATATTTCACCTCGAGATCAGATCAAACAAATTCTAGATTATGATGCACAAAATCAACTGAACAAATGCAATCCTATGTCCACATAAGCTTTCTCTAAATAAATATACAGATTCATGACATGATATGTGCATAAGATGAGGAAATTATAATCAAAATCAAGACAAATTCAAGAATTCAACTTCATGCCTCTCATATAATCATGGTTCTCAGTCAATCAAAGTCAGACTAAATCATTAGGTTATATCATCGAAATATGGGAAAACTACATGCTAAGCACTAAATCATCCCAAAATCAAACAATTTAAGCTCATATTTTCGAAAAAAATTTTAATTTTACCCAAAATTGCTCAAGTGATATCCCTTCCCCCAAACTTAAAGTGCACAGTGTCCTCAGCGTGCAGATAATATAAACAGTTAAGCTCAAGAATAGAATACTCCCCTCTCTGATAATGATGATGAACAACCGAAGCTTAATTGAAAACGTAAAACTAGAAAAGCAATCTGCAAAATAAACAAAGAAAGAAACAGCAAAAAAGAAAAGAATAGTACAAAAAGTGAAAAAGAAAAATATATCCACTTCAAATGCAGCTAAAGAACACAACACTCAGCAGCAGAGCGAAGAGTAGGAGGATCAACCAGAGTGGTGACAAAATATTGATAGTTAAATCCTCCTTAACTCTATCTACTTCCCGTATTCTTTCAGATTTCTTATGCTCAAGCCTTATATCCTCCTCAATCTCCATCTTAAAACACTCTTGAGAGTCATCAAGGAGCTTCAAAGGTTTGAAAACATTAAACTTTACTTCCTGATCTTGGACTCTCATCATTAACTCCCCCTTCTGTACATCAATTAAAGTTCCACCAGTCACTAGGAAAGGTCTGCCTAGTATAATGGGGACTTCCCTGTCTTCCTCTATGTCCAACACAATAAAATTCGTAGGGAAAATGAATTTGTCCACCTTTACTAACATCCTCAATGACCCCTTTCAGATATTTAATGGATCAATCAGCTAGCTGAAGGGTCACTGTGGTAGGCTTGATATCCCTTATTCCTAACTTTTGGTAGATAGACAAAGGCATCAGATTGATACTGGCTCCTAAATCACATAGGGCTCTACCAAAGAACAGATTTCCAATAGTGCAGGGCATGGTAAAACTCCCGGGATCCTTGAGCTTGAGGGGTAATTTTCTCTGGATAATTATACTACATTCCTCAGTTAAAGCCACCGTCTTATATTCTTCCAATCTTCTTTTCATAGAGAGGATATCCTTCAAAAACTTCACATAACTTGGCATTTGCTCTAAAGCATCTATAAAAGGAATGTTGATGTGAAGTTTCTTAAAAACATCAAGAAATTTGGCGAATTGCTAATTGAGTTTTTGATTTTGGAACCTCTGAGGAAAGGATACTGGTGGTCTAACCGGAGGGTATGTAGTGGAAAGATTTGTAGCATCAGAGGATGAGGAAGGCTGTGAAGTAGGAGAAGAAGATAAAGATGAAGAAACGCCTATCTTTGATTCCTTTGCAGCCTGATCTTTAGGTTCCTGCTCTTTCTAAGCTGCTTCGTTAGAACTTAAGGACTCTTCAACTATGTGCTGTTCAGGTTGGGACTTAACTTGTGGATCATCATCTAGCTCTCTGGTGCTCCTAAGGGTAATGGCTTTCACATGTTCCTTACCCTCCCTTTACCTAACAGGATTAGCTTCGGTGTTACTAGGAAGGGTCCCTTGAGGATGCTGGCTAAGAGCATTTGCTATTTGTCCCAACTGAACCTCTAAGTTCTTAATTGAAGTAGCTTGATTTTGCAAGATCGTTAAGAACATCTCATCTAGTGTAGGCTTCTTCTCAGCTGCTGGTGCATGTAAATGTTGTGGCTGCATAGGTTATGGTGGTGGTGGTTGATGAAAGTGAGGTGGATAGGGATGATTAGGTGGATGGAGTTGATATGGATGATGTGGTGGATGGTGTGGAAATTGCTGATGTGGTGGTACATGAACTGATGGAGCTTGAAAATCAGGGCGTCCTACAGATATGGAGTTAGAAGATTACCCTCGATTTTGGCTCCAGGAAGAGTTAGGATGGTTCCTCCACCCTGAATTGTAGGTGTTTGAAAATGGGTTGTTCTGTTTCTTTTGAGATGGGGTAACGTATTGAATCGATTTAAGTTAAGCAGAAACCTATCTATAGAGTGTGTACCACCACACTGATCATAGAAAAGAAAAGGACTTTGGACAGAATACATAGGGTTAGGATTGGTGGAAGGATTATGCTGGGTACTGAATGACTCTACCTTGTTCGTAAGGTTAGCAATTTGAGAGGTCAAGGTGGACAGTGTGTCGAGCTCATAGATACTCGTCGACGTCTTAGACAATAGCCTCTCCGAGGACCATAGATAGTTGTTAACAGCCATCTTGTCTAAGAGCTCGTAAGCTTCCTCCTCTGTTTTGCACATTAGAGCTCCACTCGCAGCAGCATCAACAATGGTCCTATTTTAGCTTGTAAGTCCGTTGTAGAAGGTTTGGACTTGCAACCACAAAGGTAGGCCATGATGAGGGCACTTCCTAAGAAGCTTCTTATATCGTTCCCAAGCTTCGTAAACAGATTCAGAATCGAATTGGGCAAAGGAAGATATGTCACTATGGAGTCTGGCCATTTTAGAGGGAGGGAAAAACGTAGCCAAAAATTGATGGGCTAACTCGTCCCATGTAGAAATTGATCCTGGAGGCAACGAGGTTAACCAGAGTCGTGCCCTATCCCTAAGTGAGAAGGGAAATAATCTAAGCCTAAGCGCATCATCAGATAATCCATTGTGCTTGAATGTGTTGCACAGGTCCAGGAATTACCCAAGGTGAGCATGTGGGTCGTCATGCGAAAGCCCACTGAACTGTAAAGAGGTCTGGATCATCCGTAGGATGGAAGGCTTAATTTCAAAATTGTTTACAGGGACAGCTGGTGGCCTAATGCCAATATAATACCCTTCGATAGTCGGCATTGCATAATCTCCAACGGTCCAAATTTCTCTATTTTCTGTCATGATGTTTTGCAGAAGAGCTATAAATTTCCTATAATCCTTTCGAATTTTTCTAAGAGTTCGTTCAATTTCAGGATCTAAAGGAAAGCAATCATAACTCTTCGCTCTATGCATACAAACATCAAAAAGTCCTTAGAAAAGTTTTTTAAATTTTTTCAATTTTTTTTTTATGGAAGAGAAAATTAACTAATCTAGATTAAAGCTCTAAATATTTACAACCTAAATATTTACAAGCTAGAATTACACCTAAGCATAATTTCACCGATATTAATTAATGGCTAATTAAGACTTCCCCGGCAACGGCACCAAAACCTTGATACGAACTACGCCCACTCTAAGCGATCTAGACGTTTTATCCGCAAGTGTACGGGTCGTACAAGTAATAATGAGATTTGAGTCCCGAGTTATCGTCCCACAGAGAAGTTGAATTGCCCAATTAAGTACCGGTTAATCTTATCCTAAGTATATTCTAGCAAATTATGAATTTTTCAGTGGGTGATCTACTAAGTCTGAAATTAAAAGTACTGAAAATAATAAAAGCTATAAACTAAAGAAAACAAAACCGAGCTAAAAAATTTACTTACAGAACTCCAAGCACTTAAGAGCAGATACCTACAAAAATATTTAAAACAGTTAAACTTAATTAAAATAAAATGCAAATATGAAAATAAAGAAACAAGATTAATTAAACTAAAATTAAACAAACCTAAAATAAAATATGCATGTAATTAAACTAATTAAGAAAATGCAATTTAAACTAACTTAAAGTCTAATAAAATAAAAATCTACTTACCTAAAGAAATTCTTAAACATAATTCTAACTAAATACTAACAATAAAATGAAATCTAAATAATGCATGAAAAATATTTTTGGATTAAATTTAAAATGAAGATTAAATTAAAAATGCATGAAACAAATGTAATCTAAATTAATTCTAAATGCAACTCATAAAATACTAAACTAAAATTAAGTCCTAAAACCTATAAAATTAACTATTAACTAAAAATGAAAACTAAAAATTAGATTAACATGCAAGATAGTAAAACTAACCTACCATTTTAATTGGTTAAATTACCTAACTAACAACTAACAAGTATCAATCAATTTAACTCATTCAAGTAAAAGCATGAAATAATAAGTGCATAGTACATAATCAGCCAAACAAGGCCTTAACCAAATGCTCAGCCAAGTGGTCCCGCATACTACAGTCATACTGTTCCTGCTTCATTTTCATTTTTGGTTCTGCCTCAACTGCAAGTTCGTACGATTTCCAGGCCTAGCTTTCGGTACCAGCCTTCTGCTCCATGCGTTGTTCTCAGTTTGATCCAGGTGCTGTCCTCAGCTATGAATACAGAGTCTCTTCTCAGTAACAACGTTGTACTGAGCCTGCAGCACAAGACGCACACATCTCCTACTTCAAGTCAGTAACAAACAAAGGCCGACGATGACACTTCGCAATGCATGATCAGTAACACCCAGGCTGCTTTTGCTACCGTGTTCTGCACTGCTCTCTACAACTCCCACCTACTTCAACTATTCTGAGCTTCCCTTGTTTAGCAACTGCTCATGCTGTGCAAACCCAAGTAGTTTGATGTCCAGCAAGGTTAGGTGCGGTAACCACAAGTCATCTTACTCCTGTCGAACGTGCACATTCGATCCTCCTGCAAATCTCAGCAACGCAAACATGGGAGAAAAAGAAAACATTAACAAAGAAAATATGTAATATGCACTTTAGTAAATGAAGAACAACATCTTAAAGGGACTGAAACTAAAAGCTAAAAAAATACAGAAAATGAATAGTAAATGGGTGGGAAAACAGAGAAGCAATGTGGTTCTCGGTCTCGACTACTGCACATGATGCCTTGGTTCTGCCCTGATGCAAACTGTTTCAACAGCAACTACCTCGTCTAAGTCATGGCTACACAAATTCTCCAAACACCGACTACAAATGAACTAGGCAGTCGGGAAGCTACTGGAAACAATTTATGCATTAACCCTTCACCAATTGCTAATCTTTGTGCTTCTCTAACCCGTAGCTATCAATCAACACCTACAAGAAATTTAATTAAAACTGAATATATATAAAATAAATTCTAAGCTATTTAATGGAAATAACCGATAATGAATCGAGCTCCAGACTAATGTACTAAAAAAATATTAAACAGCAAGTAACAGATTGAAAATGGTGTAAACAAAGAAAAAAAAGATACTAAAGAAAAGCTTACTCTAAAACACGACTTCCTCGGGTCTACCAGGAAAAGAAAAAAATAAAGAAGCACAAATTTAACTTAACCATTCATGTATCAAACTGTGATAAATGATGCATTTAAAAGGAAAATAACACGAGCTGGAAAAGAAACATTAAACGAGGGACACCAGCGTGAGAATACAGCAAAGGGATGAACCATACAGCTGCTGTTCATCAGCTCAAATGCCCCGAATCCATCAAAATGAACAATAAAAAAAATAGACTAATTAAAGAAATAGAAACAGAATGTGCCATTGAAGAAATATCTTTAAGTTGTCATGAACAGTGAAATGCTAAAATTAAATTTTTTTCTAGGAAAAACTATTTGAAAAAGATGAGAAAAACAAGGAAAACTAACTATCAAATTCTAACCTAAAATTACCCTAAAGCTATTCTACCCTAACTACTTCTATTCTACCCTAGATTACTTTAAACTACACTACTCTTAAATTCTACTCTACTTTTACCCTACCTACACTACTTACCCTGCTTTCTACTTTATTTTTCAATTGTTATCATGTTCTATTTATACAAATACTTTGGGGTACAATGATAATTTTTTTCATCCTAGATGAGTTGGCATTGTTTGGCCACTTGTCTTCATTTTATTTGCTGCAGAGTAGATATTTCCTCGTCACTCGTCTTTTTTCCAATTGGTTGTGCGATGTGGCCTGGCGTGTGTCTTCCAAAAGGTTGGCACGGTGTCCGTCGATCTTATCGTTTCGGAGTGAATAAAATACAGACACCTGGCATCACGCGTGTCCAGATGACTGGTGACTCTGTCTGCAATTTTGAAGTGGTCCAGTCTCCTTTAGCTCGTTTTCAGCCCAATTTTGACTGAAACGACTAAGTTTCATCCGAATTTAATTTACCTGCACATTAAAGAATTTTAATTAAATAAAGGGGATAATTAATAAAAAAATATAGGGATTTAAATAATTAATTAAGAAATTAAGCACAAATAATTCTATTAAAAATAGAATTATCACAAGACAGTCCGAGAGAGGGGCTGAGTCCTGACAAGTGTTGGACTGTTTTGAGATATCGATTGTTAATGGTTTCAAAGTGCACTGATGCATGATGTTTAATGCCATGCTTTACTTATGAAATATGCATGATGACTAATGCCATGCCTTACTTATAAAATATGCATGATGGATAATGCCATGCTTTGAATTGAATTGTGCACTGGATTTTAATAGAATGAATGCTTTACATACCATTAACACCAGCATGAACTCATATTTTGAGAAAATGATGAAATGTATGTTTTAAGCATGGCATCACGATCACGTAGATAGTGCAGTATCTACTTGTTTGCTTGATTGTCTTACTGAGCGTGTGGTTTGCTCATGACACACCCTAAAGGTATTGTCCGCAAATGCACGGGTCGTACAAGTAATAATGGGATTTGAGTCCCGAGTTATCATCCCTCAGAAAAGTTGGTTAGCCTAATTAACTACCGATTAATCTTACCCTAAGTATAGTCTAGCAAATTATGAAATTTAAGTTGGTGATCTACGAAGTCTAAAATTAAAAATACTGGAAAGCAATAAAATAATAAGAACTAAATAAAACCGAGCAAAATTACTTACAGTACTCCACGCAATTAAAATAAAAAAAACCTACAAAAGAAATTAAAACAGTTAAAGCTAATTAACGCAATTAAAATAAAATTCAAATATGAAAATAACAAAGCTAGATTAATTAAACTACAATTAAACTAACCTAAAATGCAATTTAAACTACTTAATCAAAATGCAATTTAAACTAAACTAAAACTTAATGAAAATAAAGATTAATCTAGATTAAATCTAAAGGTAACTTGTAAAATGCTAAACTAAAATTAAATCCTAAAACATAAAATATAAAATTAACTATTAACTAAAAATTATGACTTAAAATTAAATTAACAAATTAAAAAACTAGAACTAATCTAAATTGACAACTAACAACTATCCTAAACTAACAACTAATTAAACTATACTAAAAATGCAAGAAAAATGGATTAATGCAAGAGTTGAATGCCAAACAAAGCCTTAGATTTAAATCAATCAATAAATCCCTCCAAACACTGTTCATGCTTCATTTCATTTTCTGGTTTCCAAGTGTGGTCTCGGTTTCAGGCTGTGCTCACGGGTTGTGTCCTCTGCTCCAGGTCTGCTTCTCGGTTCTGACTATACACCGCTCCAGGCGAGGTCCGCTTCTGCTGTTCTGCCCTGTGTTGCTCCTGCATCCAGCCACCATGTACTGCTTCAACTCCATACGATATCCTTACTGCCACTACTGTCAAACCGTGCTCTGTACTGATATCCCGAATGCATTGTTCTTCAATTCCAGATGCTGCAGATGCTGTGTCCAGCTGCTGCTTTTGCGTGTTGCAGTGCTGTTTTGCACTCAAGCTGTTGTAGATACTACACATTCCTCGGCCTTCCCTCAGCACCAGTTATCTCCGATTGAAGCAAGCTGCAGTGGTATGTAACCATCACCGGGAATGCACAGCAGTCAATTGCTGCAGCAGACTGATGTGCTCTGCTAAACAAGATTTGAACAACACAACAACTTAGGATTGAATTCTTCAATAAGAGCATGAAATAGGAAACCAATCTTGATTTAAAGCCAAATATCAGCAAAGGACATCA
The DNA here is from genome assembly GCA_033439115.1 of Firmiana major. Classification (NCBI taxonomy): domain Eukaryota; kingdom Viridiplantae; phylum Streptophyta; class Magnoliopsida; order Malvales; family Malvaceae; genus Firmiana; species Firmiana major. The sequence goes on from CM065907.1 coordinate 14,268,023, forward strand.
ATGAACAATGCAAAAACTTGAAACAGAGCTAAACAGAGATGTCAACAGCTTCTAAAAAGAAAATGAAACTACTCCCCCTAATTATTAAAGAAAGTAAATCAGGCATCTAATGGAACTACAACAATTAATGAAAACTAAAAATGCACTAGATAACCAAACTAAAATTAAAAACACTGCAAGGAGTAGAGAACCGTAGCTGCTGTCACCAGCTTTCTTCTACTCAAAAGATAAAAACAAAATCAAGCTTACAAGTAGAAAAATGTATAAACAAATGTGCAGAAATTGACCACTAAACAGTGGTTTCGAGCTGAACTAAGTTGCGGTGATTCATGGCTCCTCACACCCGACTCATCATTTGTCTACGGAAGCTAATGCATAAACAGTAAGAAAAATGGAGTTTGAAGCTAAAGAAAATAATACAGTTCACTAATGGTTGTAACGAAGGAAGGAGAGGATGCTAGCCACTGTCACCAGCTACAAAAACCTCTTATACCAGTTGGCTACCCAAAGAACAAATCAACCCGAATGAACAAAAGACATAACTAATAAAAACTCACTAAACTTATAGCTAGAAATTAAATTGATGGCCATGAACAGTAAAAACAAATTGTTTGTTGGAAAAAGAAAACATTCGAAAATTTAAAACAAGGAAATCTTTAAAATTAACCTAAAACTACTCTACCCTAATTTACCTTTATTCTAACCTAGGCTACCCCCTTTTTCAATTGCCATTTTTTTCTATTTATATGCACACTTAGGGGTACAATTGTAATTTTTTTCATTCTAGATGAGTTGGCATTGTTTGGCCACTTGTCTTCACACCATTGGCTCCTTGAAAAATAATATTTCCATGTCATCTGTCTTTTTGTCCAATTGGATGTGCTAGGCTCGTGTTGTCTGCATGGTCCAATCTCGATTTTAGCTCAATTTCGATCCATTTTCTACCTAAATATTCAAAATTCATCCGGATTTAATATATCTGCAAACATGAGAATTTTAATTAAATAAAGGGGATAATTAACAAAATAAATTGGGGATTTAAATAATTAATTAGGAAATTAAGCACAAATAATTCTAAAAATATAAAATTATCAGCTCACCCCCTTATTTTCCCCCTCTCTATAGAGATTTGAGAATAGATTGAGCGTGACTGGAGGCTTTCCCTTTTGGTATCCGCTGGATCCCATCGTTAAAGGTATACACACTTGAATATTTTGTATCTAAACTATACATAGCACAGTCGCATTTTGTATGTAAACATTGGGGATGTAAAACGATTGTAAACACTTGTAAACAGTAACTCTAATGTATTTATAAAAGTGTTTACTTCTAAAATCATATTGCATATTAAATGGTTATGGATGGATGAGGTAGACATTGACACACAACCCAACTGTTGAGGAGAGTAGCTATTCACGATCGGGAAAGGACGAATAATAAATAATGCATAAAAATACAAAAAATTGGTACGTATTTTGGTAAGTTGAGGGTTTGACAGAAGTTGGTATCAGAGCTGAGTTGGTCTGATGTGTGTCGTGTCTGAAACACTTAATAAGTTGAAAAACTACATCCCTATGTTACTGTGCTTGTTTATATACAAATTGTGTGTGTGTCGATGGGTTGAATAAGAATTTGATGTGAATGTAGGGAATTGAGCAATTATGCCTAATACCAGTCGCGATAAAGGGGCGAAGGCGTAAGTTGGAGGCCATATAGGTAGGCCTGGGAGTCGTGTTGAGCCAGAAACACACGAGGCTCAGGAAGAGATTGAGGTGGAGGCTGAGGTTGAGCATGCTCCACAGGGTCCAAAGGAGAGGCCCAAGAGTACTGAGGCTTGTTTCGCAAGGATTGAGCGGAACATTGAGATGATATTGGAGTTGGTCACAAAATCATTACCTGGAGTTAACGGTAGACAGAGTCCCGCTACACAGGGTGAAACCGAGCAGGCAGCAGTTCCTGAGGCACGGGCCTGACCAGCCCAGAGACCTCAGAAGACATATACCTCACCTGCACAGGATATGCCTACGTCTGGTGCTACACCCCAGGCTAGTAGAGGCTGGGGTTACAGTTGTGATTTGGATAGAGTGCGATAGTTCCAGAAGTTTGGACCGTCATCTTTCAGTGGAGTTAAGGACCCAGTAGCTGCTGAGGATTGGATAAATGAAATCGAGAAGTTGTTTGGGTTCTTCGAGTGCATTACTACCGAGATGGTAGCGTTTGTCGCTTTTATGTTGAAGGGATCAGCTGAACATTGGTGGAAATCCACCAGACCTATTTTGAGAGCCCGACATACAGAGATCGACTGGGATGTGTTTTTGGAGGCATTCAGGAGACAGTATGTACCGGATATCGCTCAAAGAAAGATGAAAATGGCATTTTAGGTCTAACCCAAGGGAGCAGGACTGTGGATGAGTATGAGACAACCTTTATATCCCTGGGCAGATATGATCTCAACACAATGAGTAATGAGGTTGAGAAAATCTAGAAGTTTGTGGATGGATTGAGACCGACTATTAGGTCTAGACTGGTTCCCCTGGATATATCGACCTATGAGGAGGCAGGCATAAGGCGTAATTGTGTGAACAAGATATTGATAGAATTGCCTCAGAGTTTGGAAAGGTTAGTAAGATGAGGGACAGAGATAAGAAGAGACTAGTGATGGATAGAGGCTTTAGTTATAAAGGAAGCAAGAGGTTTGCTGGAAAGAGGTCGAGGATAGAGGAGATCCGGGAGAGGCCAGTTAATACTCCCATGTATCCGACCATTGCTCCAGCTAAGGGAATTATGATTAGAGGGCCACGGCCTATGACAGAGCAGTGCGATAAGTGTGGTAGGTACCATGGTACTCGATCATGCTATAGACCTCAGGTAGTATGCTTCAGATGTGGGAAATCAGGGCACATAATCAGAGATTGCCCAGAGATGACAGAGAGAGCCCCACAGAAGGGCAAGGAGCCAGAGAAAGCTTAAGTTGGGACAACTGCTCCAAGGAGGAGGGCTACAGTTGAGGAAAAAGGGAAGCAGGCAATGGGTGTGAGTAGAGGACGAGTGCAAGCATTGGACCAGGACACTGCGGATCAATCTTCGGATGTGGTTAAAGGTACCATCCAAATCTTTGATTTAGAAGTATTTGTATTGTTTGATCCTGATGCCACGCATTCTTTTATTTCGTCATCCTTTGCACGTAAATTGTTGAAGCATGTAAAACCCACATTGCTTGATAAGATATTGTTGATATCTACCCCTATGAATGATAGTCAGTTGACTGAGCATGTATATAGGGATTGTAAGATGAGGATAGGAGGTAAAGAAATGGCAGCCGATTTAATTTTGTTAAATATGAGTGATTTTGATGTGTTCCTAGGAATGGATTGGTTGGCTACCAATCATGTTGTTATGGATTTTCATGCAAAAACTTTGATGTTTCCAAAGATAGATAACCGTATTGTAAATTTTGATGAAAAGAAATGAAATGACATGATCTTTGTAAATGAAAAGAGTATGATCTCAATTTATGATATTTGAGAGATAAATTTGTTTATCTATTACATATATGTATGTGATGGTTTATGATTACTAACGGTGGAAAGAATAATGTGAAGGGTTTATCGCTTATGTGATTGAGACGGATAAGGCATGTCCGAAATTGGGAGATATTTCAGTGGTTAGGGAATTTTCAGATGTCTTTTTGGATGAGTTACTCGGGTTACCTCCAGATATGGAGATGGAATTTGGTATAGACTTGGCACCTGGTACAGAGTCGATATCCAAGCCACCATATAGAATGGCTCAAATTGAGTTGAAAAACTAAGGAAACAGCTGCAAGAGTTGCTAGAGAAGGGGTTTATCAGTCCGAGCGTCTCACCTTTGGGAGCACCGTTCTGTTTGTAAGGAAGAATGATGGAAGCCTCTGACTGTGTATAGATTACCGGTTGTTGAATAAGGCCACCATCAAGAATAAGTATCCCCTTCCATGCATTGATGAACTGTTGGATCAGTTTAAGGGAGCGCAGGTCTTTTCTAAGATAGATCTGAGATCTGGGTACCATCAGTTGAAGATACGAAGTGGAGATGTACCCAAGATAGCTTTTCGCACTCGATATGGACATTATGAGTTTATAGTTATGCCATTCAGGTTGACGAATGCTCCCGTAGCTTTTATGTCGTTGATGAATGAGGTATTCCACCAGTATTTGGATCGATTTGTAATGGTGTTTATTGATGATACATTGGTGTACTCAAAGTCTAGAGAGGGGCATGAAAGGCATTTAAGGATAGTGCTACAGACCCTCTGAGAGAAGAAGTTGTACGCTAAACTCAGTAAATGCGACTTTTGGTTGGAAAAGATCTCTTTTCTAGGTCATATAGTATCAAAATATGGAGTGTCAGTGGATCCATCTAAGATTAAAGTCGTGGTTCAGTGGCAGAGACCCCAAATAGTGACAGAGATCAGAAGTTTCCTAGGTTTAGCTGGGTATTACCGAAGGTTTGTAGAGGGATTTTTGAGGTTAGCTACTCCTTTGATACGTCTCATGAGAAAGAATGTTGAATTTATGTGGGACGATAAGTGTGAGGAAAGTTTTGAGGAGTTGAAAAAGAGATTAATCATAGCTCTGATCCTCACCATTCCTACCAGCTCAAGAGGTTTCTCAGTGTATACAGATGCTTCACACCTAGGACTGGGTTGTGTATTGATGTAGGATGTGAAGGTAGTTGCATATGGATCAAGACAGTTGAAGGATCATGAGAGAAACTACCCGACCCACGATTTGGAGTTGGCGGTCGTAGTGTTTGCGTTGAAAATATGGCGCCACTACCTCTATGGTGAGAGATTTCAGATTTACACAGATCATAAGAGCCTTAAGTACCTGTTCTCACAGAAAGAGTTAAACATGAGATAGAAGAGATGGCTCAAGCTGTTAAAGGATGATGATTGTGAGATCCTATACCACCCAGGTAAAGCAAATGTGGTTGTTAATGCATTGAGTAGGAAGCATCTCGGGATAGTATCATTCATGATGGTCAGGGAACATGAGCTGTTGGAAAAGTTCACGAACCTCAGTTTGGATATGACCCTGCCTGACACTAATAGTGGATTTATGATAGCTAGCCTGCAATTGGAATCAAATCTAATAGATCGAATTTGACAGGCTCAGCGAGTTGATCAGCAGTGCAGTGATATTGTTAGGCAGATATAGAGGGGCATTGAGACGGACTTTGAGTTGAGTTATGATGGATTGTTGAGGTTCAGAGGTAGGATATGTGTTCCTGATGATGCAGAGATCAGAAGGTTGATCTTGACAGAGGCTCACACATCAAAGTATACGATACATCTAAGGAGTACTAAGATGTATCAAAACCTTCGAAAAGTTTATTGGTGGTCTGGGATGAAAAAGCACATTGCTAAATATGTTGCTAAGTGTCTCGTTTGTCAGCAGGTGAAGGTAGAGCATCAGAAGCCTGTAGGGTTATTGCAGCCTCTACCGATATCGAAATGGAAGTGGGAGCATGTCACTATGGATTTTATGATGGGATTGTCGAGAACCTACAGAGGTCATGATGCCATATGGGTGATTGTGGATCGATTAACCAAATAAGTCCATTTTCTAGCTGTGAGAGCTACGATACTTTGAGCTAGTTAGCGAACTTGTATGTGCACGAGATAGTGAGGCTACATGGAATTCCAGTGAGTGTTGTTTCTGATAGGGATGCCTGCTTCGCTTCTCACTTCTGGGAACGTTTTCAGGAAGCGATGGGGACCCAATTGAGTTTTAGCATCGTGTTTCATCCTCAGATAGATGGTCAGTCAAAGAGGACTATACAGACCCTGGAGGATATGTTGAGAGCGTGTGCATTGGATTTTGGAGGCTATTGGGATGACCATTTGCCACTCACAGAGTTCGCCTATAATAACAATTTTCATGCGAGTATTGGCATGGCACCATATGAGGTATTGTTTGGGCATAGATGTCGTTTCCCTATTGGATGGGAAGAGGTTGGTGATAAACAGATCTTTTCTCCTAACTTAATTAGACAAGCCTCTGAGGATGTCCAATTGATTTGAGAGAGGTTATAGACAGCTCAGAGTAGATAAAAGAGTTATGCTGACAAGAGACAAAGACCACTAGAGTTTAATGTGGGTAAGTCAGTGTTTTTGAAGGTTTCTCCTTCGAAGGGAATTATGAGATTAGGAAAGAAGAGAAAGTTGAGCCCTCGATATATAGGGCCATTTGAGATACTTAATAAGGTGGGAGATAAAGCATACAGGTTGGCATTGTCACCAGAGTTGAGGATAAAGGTACGAGCCTTTGGAGCTCAATGAAGGTATGACATATATTGAGAGGCTGGTTTGGATACTGGATAAAAAAGACAAAGACAATTTCCTTGGTGAAAGTCTTTTGGCAACATCACACTGTGGAAGAGGCCACATGGGAATTGGAGAGTTTGATGCGGGAGAAGTATCCCGAGTTATTCATAAATTGAATTGGTTCTAATTTGGAGGACTAAATTTTCTAAGTGGGGGAGAATGTGAGACCCCGTATATGTATAATTGAGTATATGTACATAGAAATGTAAATGAAATCATAAGTATGGTGATGTACTTGTATTATAAATTATATGTGATGTAAGTCCATAAGTTTAATGTACACACATGTAATAAGAGTTGTGATTGTACGTACAAGTTGCATTAAGTATGAATATGAAGAAATGGACTTAAACATGTGAAGAATGTGAGTGGAATAGAATATGAGTAGTGTGGTAAAATGGAAGGAAGATTTCATAAGTTGTGCACTTCCATTTGGTTTATATCATGTACTTTTGGTTATACAAAGATTCTACACAAGTTTTAATGTGTATGAAGTATTAATGGATGCCATTTTCAAGTCTCAAAGATGATTGGATGAGGAAATGACCATGGCAACAAAATGTATGAAGTTTGGTATGAGTTGTTGCAGAAAAACTGTAGAAAATCTGGAAATATGAAGGCCAGATTGATCCCATAGGATAAGAGATGGATCTAGAAGAGTCAGAAAGCTCTCATTTGAGCAATGGAATAGAGAAGATTGATCCTTAATGGAACAGATCGATCTCCTTAGCTCTCGGGTTGGAAGCAGATCGATCTCCCCTAAGACTAGATCGATCTCCTTAACCTTCTATTTAAAACAGATCGATCTCCCCTACTCGACAGATCGATCTCCTACTTTCAAAATGTCTTGGAAAAGAAAAATTTTAAGAGGACCAGATCGATCTCTACCCAAGGCAGATCGATCTTATCAAGCTGAATCTATAAATATGGAGCAGTTAGATCTGCATTTCTGAGACAAAAACCAATCTTTCCCATTTCCAACCTAAAACCTAGCTTTCTCACTCCAAAATCCACACATTTTTAGTAAGATTTGATGGAAAGCTATTAGAGACAAAGTTGTTCACATCAAAGAGATGAACAACATAGTTTGGAGGCATTTCCCCACTTGTAGGATTGAAGGATCAAAGGTGCATTTCTATTGGAGCAAAAAGGAAATCAAGCTAGGTGAGTTTCGAAAATGAAATAACTAAAGTACATTGTGTAGATATTGATTTTGGAGTTGTTTGCTATGCATAGAAAGGGTAGAAACTACCTAAGAAGTAATGACTCCACCATGACCTAGAAATGGTCTACTGCGAGAAAGTGAAATGTGATGAGATTAATGATGAATGGGATATATTGAAGTTAATAATAGTATTATGGTATGATTTTTAAGGTATTGTTAGTGAATAAATTGTTAGATTTACGAAAAAGGGGTAAAATGTGGATTAAGGCATTGGTAAATGCAAAGATGGGTTATATTGACTAATGAGGTCAAATGTGAGTTAACAGCTTTAACTCAAGTGGTTTGGATAATTTTAATCACAGCTTTCGAGGATACACCGGAATAAGGAGAGCCAAGTGCGCAAGAGGCTAAGAGGAAAAGAGTCGCACTCAAGTAAATTGAGGTAAGGGAATTCTGTGGACTCTTAGAGATATCAGTACGCAATTTCGGTGCTTAAATGCTTTGCTAGAATGCATGAGATGTTAGGAAATGAAATTGGGTGATTGAAGGGCAAAAGTTGGGTGTTTGAGAAATGTGCATGAAAACAAAAGCATAATGCTTTGAAAATCAAGTTTTATTACTTTTTAGCAAATGATTGGTAGGTTGGCTAACACTTGAAATGATTTACAAAAGAAATAAGTTGTTTTGGTTTGTTAACCATACTTTGCAAAGAATTAAGCCACCTACATTGTTTTCGTGAGAATGAAAGCATGCTAGACTATGACTCGCACGAGATTTGATGTGTTTTATGCGCATGAGTGGTGGAGCTTAGCTCGCACTAGTTTTCACATGGATTTCATACTGGTTTTGGCATGATGCTTGGAGCATAGCTTGCATTAGATGCCCACCTTATTGTTGTCGTGCTTGGAGCTTCGGGTAGACTGGGTGTCACATCGATTAAATAGGCTCGCATGTGCATTTGTAATATTTTGACATGTTGATAGCCATGTTGGAGCTTCGGGTAGACAAGAGGTCGTACAGATTAAATAGGCTCACACGTACGTTTGAGATGTGGCGTGATATGATATGTTGTTGTGGGTCCACGGAGTACGTTGTACCGTGCATGTAGCATGGAGTACGTTGTACCGTGTTGAGATGTGATATGTCATCTTCGGACAAGATCTGCTATGGACCGACGGGCAGGATTTGTCATACCCCGTTTTCGGGAACCCTTCTATCCATACATTTTCTACTACGGTTGGGCTGTGAGAAGATGCAATCACTAAAAATTTATTTATTTACAGCGGAATATTTAAAACTTTAATTCACACTCCCAGGTGTGTGTGTAAATATAGAAAATTAATTGTATAAATACCAAGTGTTTACATATCATCCCCATAATACTGATTACAATTCCAAGATATAACTGTGCGATACAATATATTAGATACAAAATACTCGTGTATACAAATCTTATACCTTTGCGAATTGTGGGAGCTGTTCAACACAAAAGACTTAGAGATCACCGCTGTCTTACTTCTCAGTACCTGGAGGGGGAAAAATAGTGGGATGAGCAAACCACGGCTCAGTAAGGAAATGTATGCTAGCAGGTAGATATCGTACTACCTACATAGCCCATGCATGCATAAACCAAAACCATGTTTTCGTTACAAATGGAAATATCATACGAACAATGCATCTAAATACAATTTCTCAAGAGCATTTTCGTGTAAATCAAATGTCAAACTTCCATTTAAAACATGCTCATAAATAGTGCCCTCATGGCACGAATGTGAAATCGGAGATTTATTAAAACACGAAATCTCTTTCACTTCTCAAATCATTCTTTCTCGCAAATCTCTTTCTTTTCTGAGATTGTCTCTGTTTCTCGATTCTCTGAGACAGGCATGGAATTTTAGGCAATCAAATATCCACGACTTATGGCCACAGTCAGTGATCCCAGGCCTCACTGATCGGGTGTGCACAGGGTATCACTTCGCCTGAAGGGGGATGGGTCAGTCCTACCCTCCGGCTCATCTCAATCCACCTCATCTCCTCGTATACTCACGGTGAAGATACGTCGTGTGTCATCTACGCGATACTCGTACTCACGTGCACCCAGCACGGTACATAGTATACCAACGGGTGACTACACTATTCTACGTACAACCGTGGACCCAAGTCCATACTCCAACTCCGATGGACTTTTTATCCTTAAACCATGTCTCATATACCAGGCGAGCAAGCAGCGCGACACACAGTCAACGCAAAGCTCCAGCGCGGTACGATCTATCGTTAAGGCCCAGCCCGTTCAATTGGCCGTCGACTGGTATCCCCTTGGGTCCCAGACCCCCAGGTTTACCTTAACTCAACAAAACAGGTACGAGCATAGTTCTCGCACTTTCTCAAAACCTCCGTGCGAGTTAATCTCCCGCACGGTATATCAAGGCTTTAAACCGGGTGTGAGCTAACGCTTCGACACCACATCTCATCTCAAAACTGATAGATGGCTATTTTCTCTTTTTAAAACTCAAAACACGTTTATTCACATAGCATGCCTTTTCATGCCAAAACATGTAAAATTAGCCAAACTATCATCAACATTTCTCAATCATCAATAACCATGTAAAATTGAGAATTTCATTGAAAACATGCATATCATGCTATTTCCTTACCCTATCCCATTTCTCAATACATATATATACATCATAGTACTTTTCATACTTCCACATCATTTCATAAACTTATAATATCGTACTAGTCCTAGCAATATATCTACGAAATTGCTGTAATTACGTACGAATATCTCTATAGCTAACACACAGTCCCTTACCTCGTTTTACTTGTGTGCAACTATCCGCCTTTACGCTTCTTGCGTTCTCATCTCGACTTGCTCCGGCGTATCATCCGAAACTGAAATTCATCCATCAACATTTGAGTTAATGTTTCTAACTCTTATTCAACTAAGCATTTATCCAATGCCTTAATTACCCATTTTTACCCTTTGTGGTAAATCTCCCAATTTATCCTAATATCAACATTTCCAAACCATTTCCACAACATACTCATCCACTCAAGATATCCCATTCATCAAAAATACTCCCACATTCCACTTTCTCACACTTGACTATTTCTAAGCTATATGCATTTCATACCATCCTAGGTAGTTCTATCCATAATATGCACACCCAAATATCTTTATAATCATTAACTAAACTAATGTACTTGGATTTGTGCATTAGAACTTACCTCATTGGATTCCCTCTTACTCCAATTAGGATTGCCCTCTATTTCTTCAATCCTTCAAATGGGAAAATGCCTCTAGACTATGTTGTTCTTCTCTTTGATGTGAACAACTTTGTCTCTAATAGCCTCTTCTTAAATCTCACTGAAAATGGCTGGATTTAGGAGTGAGAAACTAGATTTCTTTGAGTTGAAGTGAAATGGAAATGTTTGTCCCGAAATTCTGATGATCCAACTGCTCCCATTTATAGGTTTGACTTGATAAGATCGATCTTCCTTGGGTGGAGATCGATCTGTTCCTCAAAAATCCCTCTTTTCTGAGACGTTTTAAAGGTAGGAGATCGATCTGCTGTCAAACAGAAGCTTAAGGAGATCGATCTGGTCTTATGGGAGATCGATCTGCTTCCAACCCGAGAGCTAAGGAGATCGATCTGCTTCCTTTGGAGATCGATCTGTCCCCTTCCATTTCTCAAATAAGAGTATTCTGGCTCTCCCAGATCGATCTCTCATCCTATGAGATCGATCTGGCCTTCACAAATTCCAGATTTCCTGCAGTTTTTCTGCAACAACTCTTACCAAACACCCTTAATTTACTACCATGATCATTTCCTCATTCATTCATCTTTGAGACTTGAAAATGGGATTTATCCTCACTACATACACATTAAAACTTGTGTAGGATCTTTGTATGACCAAATATATACGATATTACTCGAATGGAATTATACACTTACGTAAATCTTTCCTTCCATTTTACTATACTGCTCATATCCCATTTTGATCACATTCTTCTCGTTTCAAGTTTATTTCTTCCTACTCACTCATAATGCAACTTGTACGTATAATCACAATTCTTATTACACGTGCGTACATAATCTTATGAACTTACATTGCATACACTTCACATTACACTACGTCATCTTACTTATGATTCTATTTACATTCCCATGTTCCTATATACATAGTTATACATGTACGGGGTCTCACATTCTCCCCCACTTAAAGAATTTGGTCCTCCAAATTAGAACCAATTCAATCTGTGAATAACTCGGGATACTTTTCCCGCATCAAACTTTCCAGTTCCCATGTGGCCTCTTCCACAGTGTGATGTTGCCACAAAATCTTAACCAATGAAATCGTTTTGTTCCGCAACACCTTCTCTTTCCTATCCAACACCCTGATCGGTCTCTCGACATACGACATATCTTTGTTGAGCTCCAACGGCTCATAGCTAATTACATGTGTCGGATCCGGGTAGTACTTCCGAAGCATAGAAACGTGGAAGACATTGTGGACTTCTGCTAGCTCAGTTGGTAAGGCTAGCCTATATGCTCCTTCTCCCACTCTATCCAAAATCTCGAAGGGACCAATGTAACGAGGACTTAATTTTCCTTTCTTCCCAAACCTCATTATTCCCTTAGAAGGAGATACTTTCAAAAATACGGACTCGCCAACATCAAACTCAAGTGGTCTCCGTCTCCTGTCAGCATAGCTCTTTTGTCGACTTTGAGCTGTTCGCAGCCTCTCGCATATTATTTGAACATCCTCGGAGGCTTGCTTAACCAAATCGGGGGCGAGCAATTGTCTGTCACCAACTTCTTCCCAACCAATGGGCGATCGGCATCTACGACCGTATAGTGCCTCATAAGGGGCCATACCAATACTTGAGTGATGACTGTTATTGTAGGCGAACTCAATCAATGGCAAGTGATCGTCCCATGAGCCTCTAAAATCCAGCACACACGCTCTCAACATATCCTCCAGGGTCTGTATAGTCCTCTCCGACTGACCATCTGTCTGAGGATGAAAAGCGGTGCTAAAACTCAACTGGGTCCCCATCGCTTCCTGGAAATGTCCCCAAAAGTGGGAAGTGAAGCGGGCATCCCTATCCGAAACAACACTCACTGGGACTCCATGCAATCTCACTATTTCTCGCACATACAGATTCGCCAGTGCACTCAATGTATCTGTAGATCTCATGGCTAAGAAATGTGCCGATTTCGTTAACCGATCTACTATCACCCATATCGCATCATGGTTCTTACGGGTTCTCGGTAACCCCATCACAAAATCCATGGTGACATGCTCCCACTTCCATGTTGGTATCGATAGAGGTTGTAATAATCCTCCTGGTTTCTGATGTTCGACTTTTACTTGCTGACAAATGAGACATCTAGCGACATACTCCGCTATGTCTCTCTTCATTCCAGACCACCAATATACTTTTTTGAGGTTTTGATACATCTTACCACTCCCCGGGTGTATCGTGTATCTCGACGAGTGTGCCTCTGATAAGATCAGCTTTCTCAGCTCTAAATCCTTAGGAACACATATTCTATCTCCAAACCTTAGTATTCCATCCGGACTCAATATAAAATTAGCACCCTTCCCTTTCCGAATTTGGCTAATCATGACAATACACCATTGATCGATTTACTGAGCTTGTCGGATTCTCTCAATCAACTCCGGTTCTAATCTCAAGCTAGCAATGATCCCATAGCTGCCAATCTCAGGTAGGGTCATATCCAGACTAAGGTTCGTGAATTATTCCAACAACTCGTGCTCTCTAACCATCATATGTGATACCAACCCGAGACTCTTCCGACTCAATACATCGGCAACCACATTTGCGTTCCCCGGGTGGTACAAGATCTCACAATCGTAGTCCTTGAGGAGTTCCAACCACCTCCTCTGTCTCATGTTTAAGTCCTTTTGCGAGAATAGATATTTCAGACTCTTATGATCCGTAAAGATCTGAAATCTCTCACCATATAAGTAGTGGCGCCATATCTTCAACGCAAACACTACGGCCGCTAACTCCAAATCATGAGTGGGGTAGTTCTTCTCATGATCCTTCAGCTATCTAGATCCATAAGCTACTACCCTTCCATCTTGCATCAAAAAACAGCCTAGTCCTTGATGCGAAGCATCAGTATACACCGAGTAATTCCCTGAACTGTTAGGGATGACAAGAACTGGCGCGGTAGTTAATCTGCGCTTAAGCTCCTGAAAACTCCTCTCACATGCTTCATCCCATGAAAACTCCACACTCTTCCTCGTAAGACGTGTCAATGGAGCAGCTAATCTAGAGAAACCTTCTACAAATCTCCTGTAGTAACCAGCCAAACCTAGAAAACTTCTGATCTCTGTGACTATCCTAGGTTGTTCCCATTGAACGACTGCCTCAATCTTGGATGGATCTACTGACACCCCATCCTTCGATATAACATGGCCTAGAAAAGAAATTTGTTCTAGCCAAAAGTCACATTTGTTAAGCTTGGCATATAACCTTTTCTCCCGGAGGGTTTGCAAAATAATCCTTAAGTGCTGCTCATGCTCTTCTCTGGACCTTGAATACACCAATATGTCATCAATGAAAATAATCACGAATTGGTCCAGGTATGGCTTGAATACTTCATTCATTAGAGCCATAAAAGCTGCCGGCGCATTGGTCAACCCAAACGGCATCACTAAGAATTCGTAATGGCCATAGCGGGTACAAAATGCTGTCTTGGGCACATCTTCCTTCCGAATCTTCAATTGATGATACCCAGACCTCAGATCTATCTTGGAGAAGATCTGTGCTCCCCGAAGTTGATCTAGTAAATCATCAATTCGTGGCAAGGGGTACTTGTTCTTGATGGTAGCCTTGTTTAACATCCGATAGTCAATGTACAACCTGAGGCTCCCATCTCTCTTCTTCACAAATAATACCGAAGCTCCCCATGGCGAGACGCTCGGTCTTATGAACCCCTTCTCTAACAACTCTTGCAGCTGTTTCCTTAATTCCTCTAACTCAACTGGGGCCATCCTATATGGTGACTTAGATATTGGTTCGGTTCCAGGCGTCAAGTCTATACCGAATTCCGTTTCTCTATCAGGTGGCAATCCGGGTAGATCGTCTGGAAAGACATCAGGGAATTCTTTGACCACTGAGATGTCCTCCATATCCGGATGTACTTTGTTCAAATCCACCACATAAGCAACAAAACCTTCAAAACAACACTCAAGCCATTTATACCAAAGTACTTTACTAATCACAAAATTTAAGATTTCATTTCTTCTCTTAAAATCTTACAACACATTCTTCAGGTAAAGAAAACTTGATGGACTTAGAACGACAGTCTATGACAGCATGATTGGCGGCTAACCAATCCATTCCCAAAATTACATCAATGTCATACATATTCAACAAAATCAAGTTGGCTGTCATGCACTTATCTCCCACCCTCACTTTACAATCCTTATACACTTGTTCAACTAATTGGCTAACTCTCATGGGAGTACTTATCAGTAAGGTCCTATTCAAGTATGTGGGCTCTACAAAACCTTTTAACTTAGATGCACATGCAGGTGATATGAAGGAATGCGTAGCTCCAGAATCAAACAAAGCTATAACCTCTAGATTGAAAATCAAGATTGTACCTTTTATCACTTCAGAAGAGGTATCAGCCGATGCCTGGTCTATCGCATACACCCTGCCTTGACCCACAACTTGTTTTCCTTTTTCTTCAGCCGAGGTTTTCTTTCTTGCAGGAGGTGCAACCGTAGGAACCCTCTCTGGCTCTTTACCCCTCTGTGGAACTGCCTCAACTATCTCCGGGCACTCTCTGGCATAATGTCCAAATTTACCACATCTGAAACATCGGGTACCCTGAAGATGACATGGCCTACCACCATGGTATCGACCGCATAGCCTACACTGATCTGTAGTCGGTCAGGGTCCACCAATCACTATTCCCCTGGCTGGTGTCTGAGTCGGAGGCATAAAAGGTCTAACAACCTTCTTCTGGAACTCATCTATTTCTCTCCGACGTTTACTCATGAATTTTCGACCAAATTTGGCACTCTTGCCATCTCCAAGCTTCCTCGGACCCTTGTCCTTACCCCAACTAAATTCAAAAATCTGCAAGTCATGATCTTGCTCGCATAACTGGGCCCGTCGCACAGCCTCTCTATATGTAGCGACATCAAATGGGGCCAACTTCGCTCGGATCGAAGGCCTCAGTCCATCTACAAATCTACGGACTCTGACAGCTTCACTCCTGATCGAGTCCGGATCATATCGACCCAGTGAAGTGAATCGTGACTCGTACTCATCGACTGTTCGATTCCCTTGAGTCAGATTCAGAAATTCCATCTGTAGTCTCCGTCGAGCAGTATCTGGGATGTATTGCTCTCTGAAAACGTCCAAGAACATATCCCACATGATAACCATTCCTTGAGCTCTTAACATCGGCCTGACTGACTTCCACCAGTGCTCTGCTTCGCCTCTCAATACAGAGGCCGCAAGTGCTACTCTCTCCGTAGCTGAACATCTACAGAAGTCGAATAACTTCTCCATTTGACTGATCCAGTCCTCAGCCACCATCGGATCCTTTACTCCGCTAAACGAAGGAGGCTTAAAGTCCATAAAGTGCCTTAATCTTTCCATATCACAATCATATCCATACCCCAAATCATCATCATGCTGATGTGGGGCTATCGGAGGAGGTACCGGTCGAATATGAGGTTCCCGTGGCCTAGCCGGTTCAGCTTGCGCAGGTGCAACATTCTCAGGTTCAGGTGCAGCTGCTGGGGGATTCGGTGCAGCCTGTCCCGCTGTACCAGGTGTACCCTCAAACCTAGCCATGATCTGACCCATCATGGTCATCATCATGCACATGTCTTCCTCCAATCGAGTGATTCGAGGATCAGAAGCCTCTATCTGTTCCTGGGGCTCATGACTAGAGGATGATCTACTGTGCCTCTCAGTCCTGTCATTTTGCCCTCGAGCCCTCGAGCTCTCTCCCCTCTTGCGGTGTCTCTCAGGCATAACTCACTAGCCTGATAACTTTCCTGCGTTATAACAAACATTTAATTCACTACCAGCTCCGTATACACATTTGTATCTAAATATCGCACAGTAACTTGGGGATGTATGTTTTCTTAGTCCTAAGCATCAACTCACATCGGACCAGCCAAGCTCTGATACCAAGCCTGTCATGCCCCGTTTTCGGGAACCCTTCTATCCATACATTCTCTACTACGGTTGGGCTGTGAGAAGATGCAATCACTAAAAATTTATTTATTTACAGCGGAATATTTAAAACTTTAATTCACACTCCCAGGTGTGTGTGTAAATACACAAAATTAATTGTATAAATACCAAGTGTTTACATATCATCCCCATAATACTGATTACAATTCCAAGATATAACTGTGCGATACAATATATTAGATACAAAATACTCGTGTATACAAATCTTATACCTTTGCGAATTGTGGGAGCTGTTCAACACAAAAGACTTAGAGATCACCGCTCTCTTACTTCTCAGTACCTGGAGGGGGAAAAATAGTGGGATAAGCAAACCACGGCTCAGTAAGGAAATGTATGCTAGCAGGTAGATATCGTACTACCTACATAGCCCATGCATGCATAAACCAAAACCATGTTTTCGTTACAAATGGAAATATCATACGAACAATGCATCTAAATACATATTTCTCAAGAGCATTTTCGTGTAAATCAAATGTCAAACTTCCATTTAAAACATGCTCATAAATAGTGCCCTCATGGCACGAATGTGAAATCGGAGATTTATTAAAACACGAAATCTCTTTCACTTCTCAAATCATTCTTTCTCGCAAATCTCTTTCTTTTCTGAGATTGTCTCTGTTTCTCGATTCTCTGAGACAGGCATGGAATTTTAGGCAATCAAATATCCACGACTTATGGCCACAGTCAGTGATCCCAGGCCTCACTGATCGGGTGTGCACAGGGTATCACTTCGCCTGAAGGGGGATGGGTCAGTCCTACCCTCCGGCTCATCTCAATCCACCTCATCTCCTCGTATACTCACGGTGAAGATACGTAGTGTGTCATCTACGCGATACTCGTACTCACGTGCACCCAGCACGGTACATAGTATACCAACGGGTGACTACACTATTCTACGTACAACCGTGGACCCAAGTCCATACTCCAACTCCGATGGACTTTTTATCCTTAAACCATGTCTCATATACCAGGCGAGCAAGCAGCGCGACACACAGTCAACGCAAAGCTCCAGCGCGGTACGATCTATCGTTAAGGCCCAGCCCGTTCAATTGGCCGTCGGCTGGTATCCCCTTGGGTCCCAGACCCCCAGGTTTACCTTAACTCAACAAAACAGGTACGAGCATAGTTCTCGCACTTTCTCAAAACCTCCGTGCGAGTTAATCTCCCGCACGGTACATCAAGGCTTTAAACCGGGTGTGAGCTAACGCTTCGACACCACATCTCATCTCAAAACTGATAGATGGCTATTTTCTCTTTTTAAAACTCAAAACACGTTTATTCACATAGCATGCCTTTTCATGCCAAAACATGTAAAATTAGCCAAACTATCATCAACATTTCTCAATCATCAATAACCATGTAAAATTGAGAATTTCATTGAAAACATGCATATCATGCTATTTCCTTACCCTATCCCATTTCTCAATACATATATATACATCATAGTACTTTTCATACTTCCACATCATTTCATAAACTTATAATATCGTACTAGTCCTAGCAATATATCTACGAAATTACTGTAATTACGTACGAACATCTCTATAGCTAACACACAGTCCCTTACCTCGTTTTACTTGTGTGCAACTATCCGCCTTTACGCTTCTTGCGTTCTCATCTCGACTTGCTCCGGCGTATCATCCGAAACTGAAATTCATCCATCAACATTTGAGTTAATGTTTCTAACTCTTATTCAACTAAGCATTTATCCAATGCCTTAATTACCCATTTTTACCCTTTGTGGTAAATCTCCCAATTTATCCTAATATCAACATTTCCAAACCATTTCCACAACATACTCATCCACTCAAGATATCCCATTCATCAAAAATACTCCCACATTCCACTTTCTCACACTTGACTATTTCTAAGCTATATGCATTTCATACCATCCTAGGTAGTTCTATCCATAATATGCACACCCAAATATCTTTATAATCATTAACTAAACTAATGTACTTGGATTTGTGCATTAGAACTTACCTCATTGGATTCCCTCTTACTCCAATTAGGATTGCCCTCTATTTCTTCAATCCTTCAAATGGGAAAATGCCTCTAGACTATGTTGTTCTTCTCTTTGATGTGAACAACTTTGTCTCTAATAGCCTCTTCTTAAATCTCACTGAAAATGGTTGGATTTAGGAGTGAGAAACTAGATTTCTTTGAGTTGAAGTGAAATGGAAATGTTTGTCCCGAAATTCTGATGATCCAACTGCTCCCATTTATAGGTTTGACTTGATGAGATCGATCTTCCTTGGGTGGAGATCGATCTGTTCCTCAAAAATCCCTCTTTTCTGAGACGTTTTAAAGGTAGGAGATCGATCTGTCGAGACTGGAGATCGATCTGCTGTCAAACAGAAGCTTAAGGAGATCGATCTGGTCTTATGGGAGATCGATCTGCTTCCAACCCGAGAGCTAAGGAGATCGATCTGCTTCCTTTGGAGATCGATCTGTCCCCTTTCATTTCTCAAATAAGAGCATTCTGGCTCTCCCAGATCGATCTCTCATCCTATGAGATCGATCTGGCCTTCACAAATTCCAGATTTCCTGCAGTTTTTCTGTAACAACTCTTACCAAACACCCTTAATTTACTACCATGATCATTTCCTCATTCATTCATCTTTGAGACTTGAAAATGGGATTTATCCTCACTACATACACATTAAAACTTGTGTAGGATCTTTGTATGACCAAATATATACGATATTACTCGAATGGAATTATACACTTACGTAAATCTTTCCTTCCATTTTACTATACTACTCATATCCCATTTTGATCACATTCTTCTCGTTTCAAGTTTATTTCTTCCTACTCACTCATAATGCAACTTGTACGTATAATCACAATTCTTATTACACGTGCGTACATAATCTTATGAACTTACATTGCATACACTTCACATTACACTACGTCATCTTACTTATGATTCTATTTACATTCCCATGTTCCTATATACATAGTTATACATGTACGGGGTCTCACAGGATTTGACCCACCTCTCGTGTGGAAGCAGATAGTGGTGATATCTCACACACCTGATCCGTGTAGCTGGTATCACAGGATATGGCCATAGTCCTTGAGGTTATTACCCTTATTGAATTGCCTATCTCACATGTCTATTACTTTGTGAATAAATCCATGTTTGAAATGATTTGTGGGTCAAGACAGTCCGAAGGAGGGGCTGAGTCCGGACAAGTGTTGGACTGTTTTGAGATATCGATTGTTAATGGTTTCAAAGTGCACTGATGCATGATGTTTAATGCCATGCTTTACTTATGAAATATGCATGATGACTAATGCCTTGCCTTACTTATAAAATATGCATGATGAATAGTGCCATGCTTTGAATTGAATTGTGCACTGGATTTTAATAGCATGAATGCTTTACATACCATTAACACCAGCATGAACTCATATTTTGAGAAAATGATGAAATGTATGCTTTAAGCATGGCATCACGATCACGTAGATAGTGTAGTATCTACTTGTTTGCATGATTGCCTTACTGAGCATGTGGTTTGCTCACCCCCTTATTTTCCCCCTCTCTACAGAGATTTGAGTATAGATTGAGCGTGACTGGAGGCTTTCCCTTTTGGTATCCGCTGGATCCCATCGCTAAAGGTATACACACTTGAATTATTTTGTATCTAAACTATACATAGCACAATAGCATTTTGTATGTAAACATTGGGGATGTAAAACGATTGTAAACACTTATAAACACTAACTCTGATGTATTTATAAAAGTGTTTACTTCTAAAATCATATTGCATATTAAATGGTTATGGATGGATGAGGTAGACATTGACACACAACCCAACTGTTGAGGAGAATAGCTGTTCACGATCGGGAAAGGACGAATAATAAATAATGCATGAAAATGCAAAAAATTGGTACGTATTTTGGTAAGTTGAGGGTCGTGACATAAAGAATCCAGTCCTCTGAATTATGAGCCAAGTCAAACAAGTACGGGTATCTCTCTTGGATCAAGCTCTCTGGTTCCCACGTCGCTTCCTCAACAGAATGGTGTTGCCATAGAACTTTGACGAGAGAAATGACTTTAGATCTTAGAACTTTATCCTTCCTATCAAGAATTTGAATCGATTTCTCTTCGTAACTCAAATCCTTTCTTAACTCCAACGGCTCATAGGCTAGAATATGAGATGGATCGGGCTGATACTTGCAAAGCATAGACACATGAAACACGTTGTGTACCTCGGCTAGCTGGGGAGGTAAAGCTAGTTGGTATCGCCAACACGTTCCAATACCTCAAATGGTCCTATGTATTGAGGACTCAATTTGCCCCTTTTTCCAAACCTCATCACACCTTTCATCGGAGAAACCTTCAAGAATACATGGTCTCCCACTGCAAACTCTAAATCTCTTCTACGATGGTCTTCATAACTTTTCTACCTGTCCTGGGCTATCTGGAGCCTTTTACAAATTATACGGACCTTCTCTGATGCTTGTTCAACCAAATACGGAGCATAAATCATCCTGTCAACAACCTCTTCCAAACCGATTGGTGATCTGGATCTTCGTCCATAAAGAACTTCGTACGGAGCCATTCCTATACTGGCATGGTAACTATTTTTGTAAGCAAATTCCGCCAATGGTAAATGCTCATCCCATGAACCTCCGAAATCAATAACACAAGCACATAACATGTCCTCCAAAGTTTGTATCATCCGTTCGGACTGTCTATCAGTCTGCGGATGATATGTCGTGCTAAACTGTACCCAAGAACCCAAAGACTCCTGAATATGCTTCCAAAATCGAGATGTGAACCTAGAGTCCCTATCCGAAGTGATACTTACGAGGGTTCCATGGAGTCTCACTATCTCCTTAACAAACAATTCTGCCAATTCGTTCAAAGGAGTAGTCGAGCTAATGGCTAAGAAATATGGTGAGCCTATCCATGATTACCCAAATCGCGTCATGCTTCTTCTGAGTTCTAGGTAGACCCGTAACAAGATCCATAGTTACGTGTTCCCACTTCCAAGTTGGTATGGGTAAGGGTTGGAGTAAACCTGCCGATTTCTGGTGTTTCACCTTCACTTGTTGACACAACAAACACCTTGCTACAAACTCGGTAACATCACATTTCATTCCAGGCCACCAATACATCTTGCGTACGTTATTGTACATTTTGGTGCTCCCGAGATGTAGTATGTATCTACTAGAGTGAGCTTCGGACAAAATCAGTCTCTTAAGGTCGTCATCCCTCGGCACACATATCCGACCTCTGAATCTAAGTAATCCATCTGAACTAATCTCAAACTCAGAATCTCTACCCTCCTGAATATGCCCGGACACTTCAAGCAACTTCTGATCTAGCTTCTGAGCCTACTTAATCTGATCAATCAATGTCGGCTCAATCCTGAGACTAGTAACTAAAGGACTCTGATCTGATGGTGCTACATCAATAGCCAAGCTTTCAAACTATCCTAACAATTCCCACTCATTCACCATCATACCGGACACTATACTCATGTTCTTCCTACTCAATGCGTCCGCTACCACATTTATTTTACCCGGGTGATACAAAATTTCACAATCGTAGTCTTTCAACAATTCCATCCATCTTCGTTACATCATGTTCAGTTCTTTTTTAGAGAATAGGTATTTGAGGCTCTTGTGATCGGTATAAATTTGGAACTTTTCTCCGTAAAGGTAATGCCTCCATATTTTCAAAGCAAAGAATACTACTGCAAGCTCGAGATCATGCGTAGGGTAATTTCTTTCATGCTCCTTTAGTTGATGTAATCCATATGCTACCACTTTGCCATTCTGCAGAAGCACACATCCCAATCCATTCAATGAAGCATCGCTATACACTGTGAATCCTCCAGGTCCATCTGGTATGGTGAGGATCGGTGCAGAAGTTAATCGATGCTTAAGCTCTAGAAAGGTGCAGTCACAGGCATCACTGCACTCAAACTTGACATCCTTATGGGTGAGTCGAGTCAGAGGAGCTGTAATTTTCAAAAATCCCTCTACAAATCTTCTATAGTACCCGGCTAATCCAAGAAAGCTTCGTATTTTCGTCACTATCTTTGGCCTCTCCCAGTTCACTATAGCTTCCACTTTGGACGGGTCAACAGACACTCTATCCTCATTCACTACATGGCCCAGAAAACAAATTTGCTTCTTCCAGAACTTCCATTTGCCTAACTTAACTTACAATCTCCTTTCTCTAAGTGTTTGAAGGACTATGTACAGGTGTCGTTCATGTTCCTCCGGGGAACGGGAATATACCAAGATGTCATCTATGAAAACAATCACGAACTTATCCAGATACTCCTTAAAAACTTCGTTCATCAAGTTCATGAATATTGTTGGGGCATTCGTCAAGCCAAATGGCATGACCAGGAATTCGTAATACCCATAGCGAGTTCAGAAGGCTGTCTTGGGGATATCCTCACCTATAACTTTTAGCTGGTGATATCCCGACCTTAGGTCTATCTTTGAGAACAATTTGGCACCCTTCAACTGATCGAACAAGTCTTCGATCCTCGGTAACGTGTATCGGTTCTTTACCATAGCCTTATTGAGCATCCGATAGTCAATACACAGCCTCAAGCTACCATCCTTCTTCTTCACATAGAGCACGGGTGAGCCCCAAGGTGACACACTCGAGCGTATGAATCCCTTATCTTGTAGCTTTTGGAGTTGTTTCTTCAATTCTTCCAACTCTATAGGTGCCAACCAATACGAGGGTTTAGACAAAGGTTCGGTTCCAAACACCAAGTCAATAGCAAACTCCAACTCTCTATCGAGAGGTAATCCTGGCAACTCTTTGGGAAATACATCAAGGAATTCCTTTACTACCGGGATATCTTGAAGGCTGGGCTTTGGCTTCTCATTACATTCCACGAAAGCTATAAAGCCTTCATCATTGAAATAAACTATCAAGACCACAATTAATCAAACAAAAGTTTACTTATTATTCATTTATCTCCAAGAGTTACTACACACTTTTCGGGTAAGTACAAGGTCATCACCTTCCTAAAACAGTCCAAATTAACTTTATGGATCACTAACCAATCCATTCCTAATATCACATCAAAGTTTGACATATCTAGCAAGATCAAGTTAGCTAGAACTACCTTATCACCTATCCTTACCTCATAGTTCATATGCACTACCTTAGTCATTTACGATTATTTCATAGGTGTTTTTACACGCAATAAATAACCTAAAGGCTCAAGCTCTAACGGTAACTTCCTAGCGAACGTAGGTGATACAAAAGAATGTGTTGATCCTGAATCTATTAACACAAAAGCTTTAACATTTGAGATGAGAAGATTACCCTTCACCACAGATGTCGAGGCATCCGCAGCTTCCTTATCCAATGTGAACACTCGTCCCTGACCAATAACTTTCTTCCCCTTGTCCACTGGAGCTGCTGGTGGTGGAGGAATCGCTCTCACTGATTGAGCAGGTGGAGGAATCATTCTTATCGGTTGAGTTGGTGGAGTCCTCAGCTTAGGACAATCTCCCTTCATATGCCCCACTTCTCGACACTGAAAGCAAGTACCATAGATCCCACGGTAGGGCTGGTTGGCATGGTGTCTCTCCCCACATCGGTTACACATGGGAATCTGATAAGGTACCGGGGTGTTTTACGCAGGAAAAGGCCTCGGCCTAGTCACCATGGCTCGAGAAGCTCCGACCTTCTGTTTCTTGTTCTGCCATCTACTCTGGAAAGGTCTCCAATCATCAATCCTCTTACCATGACCCCTAAGTCATGATTGGAACTAAGCCTGTGATAAGTTCATATCATGCTCCACAAACTGTGCCCTCTGGATAGCCTCAGCATATGTCCTAATGTTTAGAGGAGCTAACTTACTTCTGATTGCCGACCTCAGTCCATGAATGAACTTGACAGTATTCTTCAACTCATTTCTAGCAATATCGAGCTCATACCTAAGCAGTGCAGTGAACCTTGACTCGTACTGATCCATTGTCATATTACCCTGAACCAAACTCAAGAATTCAGCCACTTTCTTCCTCCTTGCGCACTCCGGGATGTACTGATCATTAAAGGCCTCAAAGAAAGTCTCCCAAGATATCTCAGTGTGCCTCACCAATAACACTGTCTCGGCAGAAGTCCACCATCGCTCTGCCTCTCCCTCTAGCATGTAGGTAGCTAATGCCACCTTATCCGAGCTACTTTAGTTCATAATCCTGAAGATCTTTTCCAACTTCTGAACCCACTCCTTAGCTGCATTGGGGTCCTTGTTTCCCTTAAACATAGGCGGGTTCATCTTCTGAAACTGCCTTACCCGCTCCATATTCCTTTCCACTGAATCCTGAACTGGCAGCTGTACTACCCGTGACTGTGGTGGAGGTACGAGTTTGGGTGGAACTGGTGGTTGTGGCTCTGGAGGTGGAGGAGCTTGCGGCGCATTCGCGGCATTAACGAAGTTCACCATAAAATGAGTGAATGTAGCAGATATCTCTGCCATTTACTGCTCGAGTCACTCTATCCTGGAGTTCAGACTTTCTGGCTGTGGGAGAGGTACCGGAGGTGGCTGGGCTCGCCTACTATAGCCCCT
The DNA here is from genome assembly GCA_033439115.1 of Firmiana major. NCBI lineage: Eukaryota > Viridiplantae > Streptophyta > Magnoliopsida > Malvales > Malvaceae > Firmiana > Firmiana major. The sequence goes on from CM065907.1 coordinate 14,293,381, forward strand.
TGCTCGTCTCCCAATAATACTGAATGCAAATCCTATACCAAAGACCCAAACAGAGTTAATAACAATAGAAAGTATATGCAACACATATATATATATATATATACATTTCAGACATGCACAGTTGTGAGATGTACTTCTAGACTAGCTAACCTACACCGACACGACCTACAACAAGCCCGCTCTAATACCAAAAATTACCTGTCACACCGTGTGACCTATCCTCAACCTAGTCGTGCAATGTTAAGCGAAATCGTAATTTAATATAACATAAATATTTCTACGCATATCGTTTTACTTGTTGTTTGTGTCCGATGTAGGTTCCCTTCTACTCTTCATAATATTTTTATGCGTGATCAATTTCTAATCTTAATTTATATCATCAATGATTCTGGTTTATTTTTCTATTTAAGCTGTTTGTCTACAATATATATTTAGTCCTTCATACTCCGTATGACATATTTATCACAAGTTCTCAACATCAAATTAATTAAATCCGGGTTATCCATCATACATCATATAATCCACAAACCTGACATCAAGCCAATCTTCATAGCATGCCACACCATTCATCCATTTTAAACCGAAAAGAAGAAACCTAAGGTAAATCATGATAACCGAAACTACTATAACAGCATATAACCATAATATGTTTAATCAGTTTAGCAGCTTACCACATATTATCCAAATCCATGGTTTAAACCGAGACCAAAAGAAGAAACCCAAAGATGCAATACCTAATAGCCATGCTTAAACATTTTCCAACCAATACATCTCACCAATACAACCGTGCGTACATATCTGAAATAAAATATGCATATATATATATATACATATACCGTCCCTCGCATATACTTCGGAATACTCAAAAAGCAACAGCTAAATGTCCAAAAGAGTCAGCAAAGCGTGGAGCTCTCCCCGGAATTCTAATCTGAAAAATGTTGGAAAGATAGGGGTGAGCAACCACACGCTCAGTAAGAAGTCTACATAACCAAAGCTAGCAAAACACCATGCAACATGTCATGCAATGGTAAACCAAGATAATCACGTAAAACGTTATGCATAATTCGATAAAACAAATGTTGTACATGCTTCGATTTAGACAAGTTTGCATCGCTGAAAATCATGGTATCGTTAATCAAAAAGAAATTTCCAAAGAATATTTATAAGTCCACAAAACCGAAACCATTATCAAGAGCAATTCATTCAAATACATGCATGGGCATTATTAAATCATTTGATTCAGCAACATGAGAGTGTGGCAATAACCCAAACCAGTCATGGATTCCAATATTCAGATAACCTCACCAATATCAATGCAAAATCAATACACCTATGGCCATAGTGACTACCACCCTATCCTAACTGAGCAGGTTCCGGACTAGGGTACTGTAGACAGGCTCAGGGTCTCACAGTATTAGGTAGCAATAACAACTCGATGCCACAAAGGCATCTCGTGAAGCACTTAGCACCGTAGGGATATTGTGAAACCCGGATTTTTTCCACTATGTTCATTATTTGGGACCATAATTTAAATAAAAGGGATTTAAATCGTTGGACGAAAAATATGAAATTTAAGTGAGAAAAGATAATGAGTCCGAGAAGAAAAATCGGTCTAAATTAGTCCCGAACGTGTAGAAGGGTAAAATGGTTAAAAGATCCTAATTTCGGTGTAAATTCGATGAAGAAATTTCATTAAAAATATGGATTTAGGAAATCTTGATCGATAAAGAAGAAATTTTGAAATTTCGAGTCCAATTGATCAAGATACGAAGATATTACGAATTTTTGTAATTTTCGCCCAGGATATTATCCCGAAAATATGCGAGAAATACACCGAAATAATTAAAATAAATTAAATTAATTAATTAATAAAATATAATATGATTTTTAAGATATTTTGTACAATTTATTATATTTTATTTGATTAAAATAAAATATAATAAATATAATATAATAAAATATAATAAAATAATAATAAAAAAAAGAAAAGAAATGAAACTCTGTCGCGTGAAACAGAGTCGCGCGACAGAGATGGAAATGGAGGATCGGAAAACCCGATCCTCCCAAATTCTGCCACTTCCGGCGAGGACGCCACCGGAGGAGCGACCCGACAAGCCTAGCGGAGCAGCCCGATCCCGTCGGCACCAGCAGTGGAGGAAGACCGCCGATCGGAAGAAGAATTCGGTGCCACCGCCGGAGGAGAGAAGAGGCCGGACCGGCCACTTTCCGACGAGCTTTGGCGAAGCTGACCCCAGATCCATGCACCGGACTACCCGACGAACAAGCTGGAGGCGGAAGCCGTCGGAGAACCGACCGGAAAAGCCCCGAACGGCGAGGGAGAAGATGAACCGAAACTGAACCGAACTGAACCGGACCGGTTTAAACCGGTCTGAACCGGACCGAACCGGTTCAGCCAAGAAAGAGAGGGAAAAAGGAGAAAAAGGGAAGGAAAAGAGAAAAAGGAAAAAGGAAAAATTTTCGGGGATACACCGGACTTCGGGTAAGTCGGTAAGAGGTCAAAAGTGACCGATTTAATTTTCGAGAAATTTATTTAAATTATATTTGATCAAAAATTTACCCGAAATTAAATATATAAATTGTGCAGTTCGATGATAAATCGCGTACGTGAGCCGATCGAACTTCGATTTGCACACTATCGTAAAATCTCGGGTAAGTAAAGCTCATTTACGACACCATCTATGTAATTATTGCGCATTAAAAGTTTATTTTACGAGTTACGAATTAAATTGCACATTTAGTGGATTAAATCAAGATTTTTAATTAAATTGTCGTAAATGATATACGGGCTATTCAAAAAGTTTAGAAAAAGGCCCAATAAGTACTAATGGGTCCAGTGAGCCCAATAGGCCTCGATGAAAGAATTAATAAGTGAAAACGGGCTTAAAACGGATTAAGACCCATTAAGGTGTAATTTGGCCCAATAAGAGAGAAATTGGTCCAATTATCTAAATCGACCATAATAAATATGAAGAAAATATTTATTGAGTTGAATACGATTAAAACGAGGTTTATACCGATAAAACCGAGCAAAAAGAGTAAAATCGATAAAAGTCAACTTTTGGTCAAAACTTCGATATAATCACATATTTGGATATGTTGAAATGAATTTAAGCCATATGTGATAAGTTAAACTTGTTTTGCAATTTTACGAGGTAAATTCGAGCATCGAGGAAAGTGTTCTACATCAGTCTCTAAGAGGTAAGGGATATAATTTAGAGTAGCGTTAGTACTCCTTTATCCTTACCAGTTGTTTATGTATGAGAATTGGACGAAATGGATTTCCAACTGTATTCAAACCGAAACCAAAACCATTTCCCGAGTTTTCAGCATGTTTTATATATATGAGATACATTTTTACAGCATACATGTTTATAAAAGTGATTTTTCACTTCTGAAATGAAAGCATAGTATTTTCACGTGAGATTACGGGTTAGAGTCCCGATATGTTTTACGAAACCATGTTTTCATGATACGGGTTAAAGTCCCGAGATAGCTTTTAAGCTATATTTTCACAGTACGGGTATTAGTCCCAAGAAATAGCTATTATAACTATGCTTTCCATATTTACACGGGCTAGAGTCCCGTAATGATTTATGAAAACTATGTTTTCTATGAGAAACGGGCTAGAGTCCCGTAATGATTTATGAAAAACGGGCTAGAGTCCCGTAACGATTTTAATACGCGGGTATGAGGCTCGAAATGATTTTGATAAATTGGGTAAGAGGCCCAAAATGATTTTTGTGGGGTAAGAAGGCATGATATGACGATAGTCAGAGGATCTGGGATCGATCTCATATGGAGACGATCGAGGATCTACCTAGCCGACGGCCAGAGAACGGGCAGGCTCTGACTTGATATGAGAAACGTGCGTATAGTCCACACTTGGTGATACACGTGAGTTCGTGCGTATAGTCCCCATTTAGTGGTGCACGAGAGATAGGGCAGCGTACGACCCTGATCCAGTCCTACTGCTCCCTGTACTATGGCCAGGAGTACCCAATGTTTAGTCCTACGGGACCAGATGTATGATGTCCTTCGAGACTAGTATATGAGACAATTGCCTGACCCTACACGATGAATTGACGGAACGATATATATATGTTTTCGCACATTTCATGCTACCTGTTTTATGATTTGCTATTGAGCACATATTTTCTATGATGAGATTTTTAAAGGTAGCCATGAGTATATTTTACGAAATGTTCATATGACAATACAATTTCTTTTTAAAGTGATAAGCATGTTATGATATGCATGATTAAGTTTTGAGATGCTTTTACTTGTTTACACGACGTGATATGCATATTATATATGAGTTTTACTAAAAGGATGCATGATGTGTAAACTTATGATTTAAGCATACTTTTACTGCTTTTACGAAATGTAAGCATCTCTACTCCAGTACATGTTTATGCTGATTTGTAAACCCAAGAGTTTTTCTATGTTTTGAGTATTTAAAGCTATTTTAAATGTATCTCTTACTGAGTCTGAAAAACTCACCCCCCTCCTCTCCATCTCCCAGATTATCTATAGCGAGTCTACTGCACATACGAGACTGTGGTCGTTGACAAGGTAGTCCGACCTTTCATCGGATTCTTTTGTAACCTTGAGGTACAGTCTTACTTATATTCCAGACATGTGATACATAATAGACACTATTGTATATAATAGTCGGGATGTAATAGTTGTAAATAATTTTATATATACAGAATGTATGTAATGTAATGAGATCCTGGAAAATGAAAAAGATTTTAAATCTAGACATGGAAAGGAAAACAACATAGTTAATGGATAAAAAGTTTTTAATTAGCCCCATTTTTCCGCGCTTCCGGGGCGTGACAGTTTTCTTGGTATCAGAGCAAATGTTGTGTAGTACTGTCGTGTCTAGTAATAAGAGTGTATTACATCCCAATGTGTCTATGCATGTCTGGTAATAAAGTAAGCTTACTTGTCAAAGTATGACTTAATTTATGGATTATGTGCAAATAGTAGATCGCTAATCATGTGTGGTAGACAGAACCGTTCACAGAGACGAGTTGAACCCGCTCCACCATCTCCCCCTCAACCTGAGAGCCCTATTGATAGAATAAGGAGGCTTGATGAGATAGTACGGGATATGAGGGAAGGACTTACAACCTTTACCACATGTTTACCCAGCAGTTTGGGGTACGTACACCGAGTACAGAGACAACTACTCTTACGCCTAATCTTTCTCCCCCACCAGTTTCTCCAGTAGCCCCAGCCCTCAGCCAGCAGTTCCCCAGCATAGGGATGACAGATAGACTCAGAGGGTGCGAGATTTCTTGAGTATGCATCCTTCGGAGTTTACAGGGCTTAAGGACCCGGTTAAGGCTGAGGAGTGAATCGTTGATATTGAGGTGATATTTCAGTTTTGGGGTGTACTGATAGGGAAAGAGTGACTATGGCAGGTTAAATGATAAAGGGACAGGCTAAGTTCTGGAGGAGATCCACACAGACGATATTAGCCGAGGATCCCTTAGAGATCACATGGAATGCTTTCTTAGTTGCATTCCGAGAGCAATATGTACCGATTGCCGCTTGAAAGAAGATGCATGCAGAGTTTTTGGATCTGTAACAGGGAAGTTCTACAGTAGACAAGTATGAGAATAGATTTACAACCCTGATGAGATACGATCCAAAGACAGTTAGAGATCCCGAGCGCCAGACAGAGAGATTTCTGGCAAGATTGAGATCTGGGATCGGAGATAAGCTGTTGGGTCAGAATATCGTAGATTTCAAAGATGCTCTAAGACGTTCCTCAAGCAAAGCATGATCTCAGGTGATCAGTCAGAGTTAATGAAAAGAGAGCAGTTGCTTCTCGACATGATTTGAGAAGGGGTTAGCCCAAGAGACAGAGGGTGGAAGGACCTCAGATAGGGGTTGGTAAGCCTAAGACTACAGTTAGTGCTACAGGTATGATTAGAGCCCTTGAGATAAGAGTGTCACGGTGCAGGATATGTGGCAATATGCACATTGAACCTTGCCGCATAAATACATTTACTTACTACAGATGTGGTGAAACAGAACACCTGATGAGAGAGTGTCCATTTATGAGATCTCAGGAATCTCATGAGGCACCTAGACAAACAGAGAGACCGACTCAGGCTCCACAGAGGAGAGCCACAACTGCGGACAAGGGCAAGAAGCCTGTCTCCCAGGGTCGAGTGTACGTCCATGACCAAGAGACAGCAGATACATCCTTCGATGTTATTCGAGGTACTCTCCTTATCTGTAATCATGAAGCACATGTACTGTGTGACCCAAGTTCCACACACTCATTTGTGTCACCACAATTTACATGTAAGTTTCCCGAAGTATTCCTAGAGGACTTAATGGGATTACCATAGAGAAGGAAGTTGAGTTTGCCATTGAGCTAGTATCGGATACTCAACCCATCTCCAAGCCACTTTTCCAAATGGCATTGGTAGAGTTGAAAGAATTAAAGAAGCAGTTGTAAGGATTACTCGATAAGGGGTTTATAAGGCCTAGTGTGTCACCAGGCGGTACACCAATACTATCTGCCAGAAAGAAGGATGGTAGTTTCTGTCTATGTATAGACTGTAAGCTTTTGAATAAAGCAACAGTTGAGAATAAGTACCTCATGCCAAGGATAGATGACTTATTTGATCAGCTGAGAGGGGCTTCAGTGTTTCAAGGATAGATTTGTGATCGGGTTATCATCAGCTAAGGATTAATGAGGCTGATATACTGAAGACATCAATTCGGACCCGATATGGGCACTACGAGTTCTTAGTTATGCCCTTTTGGATCGACTAATGCCCCAGCTGCATTCATAAGTCTTATGAACGATGTCTTTCAAGAATACTTAGATAGATTAATGATAGTATTCATCGATGACATCTTGATTTATTCTAGATCCCGAGAAGAGCACGAATAACATTTGAGGACTGTGCTCCAGACTCTCCGTGAGAAGAAGATATATGGTAAATTTAATAATTGTGCTTTTTGGTTAGAACTGATTGCATTCCTTGGACATGTAGTATCTAAGGACGAGGTGCCAGTAGATCTGTCCAAGGTAGATGCAGTATTGAGATGGGAAAAGATTGAGGACAGTTATGGAGGTCAGAAGCTTATTGGGATTAGTATGGCATTCCCGACGGATTGTCGAAGGGTTTTCACAGATAACAGTTCCATTAACCAGACTGACCTATAAAGAGGTTCAGTTTATATGGTCTGAGTAGTGTGAGCAGAGCTTACAAGAGCTCAAACGTCGGTTGAATACGACACTAGTCTTGACCATTCCGAGTGGTCTGGGAGATTTGTGGTATACAATGATGCTTCCCACCAAGGTCTCGGCTGTGTGCTTATGCAGCATGGTAGAGTGGTAGCTTATGGATCCCGTCAGCTAAAGGATCACGAGCGTAATCATTCCACTCACGATTTGGAGTTAGCTGCAGTAGTGATTGCACTCAAGATATGACAGCATTAATTATATGGAGAAAGATTTCAGATTTTCACTGACCATAAGATCTTAAGTACTGGTTTAATTAGAGGGAGCTTAATATGAGACAACGGAGATAGATAGAGCTCCTAAAAGACTATGACTACGAGATTTTATATCATCCTGGTAAGGCGAACGTGGCAGCTGATGCCCTGAGCAAAAAAGGTATGGTGTCCTATATGATGATTAGAGAGTGGGACTTATTGAAACAATTCAACGAACTCAGGATCAGTATGGATGAGATTGAGCATGGATACATGGCTAGCCTACAGATTGAACCAAGTATACTAGACCAAATTAGAGCTGGATAGCGAAACGATCAAAGATTACTAGATATGGTTAGCCAGGCAGAGGAGAGATCGCAGTCTGAGTGTACGGTCAGTGATGATGGATTACTGAGGTACCAAGGCCGTATCTGTGTGCCACATGATGACACCTTGAGACAGAGTATTGTGAAGGAGTCCTATTGTCCTAGATTCACCTTGCTTCCGATTTAGTGGAATAGGAAGCTAAAGGTGTTCAGCTCATCCATGACAGATCGAGGACCACACAGAAAAGTTATGCCAATGTGCGCAGACATCCTCTTGAATTTCAGGTTAGGGACTCTGTAATTGTAAAGGTGTCACTGATAAAGAGTATAGTACACTTCAAAAAAAAGAAAAAAAAAGAGGAAGTGCTACGATTTAAGATTATTCCACTAGTAAAAGTTCTCTGGCAACACCACAAGACAGAAGAAGTCACTTGGGAATTAGAGAGCCAAATAAGGGAGAAGTACCCTCACCGGGTTGATGGACCAGCTTGAATTCAGAGGACTGAATTCTTAAAAGGTGGGGAGAAATGTGAAACCCGGATTTTTCCCACTATGTTCATTATTTGGGACCATAATTTAAATAAAAGGGATTTAAATCGTTGGACGAAAAATATGAAATTTAAGTGAGAAAAGATAGTGAGTCCGAGCAGAAAAATCGGTCTAAATTAGTCCCAAACGTGTAGAAGGGTAAAATGGTTAAAAGATCCTAATTTCGATGTAAATTCGATGAAGAAATTTCATTAAAAATATGGATTTAGGAAATCTTGATCGATAAAGAAGAAATTTTGAAATTTCGAGTCCAATTGATCAAGATACGAAGATATTACGAATTTTTGTAATTTTCGCCCAGGATATTATCCCGAAAATATGCGAGAAATACACCGAAATAATTAAAATAAATTAAATTAATTAATTAATAAAATATAATATGATTTTTAAGATATTTTGTACAATTTATTATATTTTATTTGATTAAAATAAAATATAATAAATATAATATAATATAATAAAATATAATAAAATATAATAAAATAATAATTAAAAAAAAAGAAAAGAAATGAAACTCTGTCGCGCGAAACAGAGTCGCGCGACAGAGATGGAAATAGAGGATCGGAAAACCCGATCCTCCCAAATTCTGCCTCCTCCGGCGAGGACGCCACCGGAGGAGCGACCCGACAAGCCTAGCGGAGCAGCCCGATCCTGTCGGCACCGGCAGTGGAGGAAGAAAACGTGACCGATGAGGGAAAAGAGAGGGAGAGAGAGACCGAGAGAGAAAAGAGAGGAGAGAGAGAGATCGACGGCCGAGCAGGGGAGGAGCGACCCACCACCGGCCAGAGGGGACGTCTGCGACGTCGATCCAGGCGCAGATCGGCCTGAAACACCGCCGATCGGAAGAAGAAAAATTCGGTGCCGCCGCCGGAGGAGAGAAGAGGCCGGACCGGCCACTTTCCGACGAGCTTTGGCGAAGCCGACCCCATATCCATGCACCGGACTACCTGGCGAACAAGCTGGAGGCGGAAGCTGGCGGAGAACCGGTCGAAAAAGCCCCGAACGGCGAGGGAGAAGCTGAACCAGAACTGAACCGGACTGAACCGGACCGGTTTGAACCGGTCTGAACCGGACCGAACCGGTTCAGCCAAGAAAGAGAGGGAAAAAGGAGAAAAAGGGAAGGAAAAGAGAAAAAGGAAAAAGGAAAACTTTTCGGGGATACACCGGACTTCAGGTAAGTCGGTAAGAGGTCAAAAGTGACCGATTTAATTTTCGAGAAATTTATTTAAATTATATTTGATCAAAAATTTACCCGGAATTAAATATATAAATTGTACAGTTCGATGATAAATCGCGTACGTGAGCCGATCGAACTTCGATTTGCACACTATCGTAAAATCTCGGGTAAGTAAAGCTCATTTACGACACCATCTATGTAATTATTGCGCATTAAAAGTTTATTTTACGAGTTACGAATTAAATTGCGCATTTAGTGGATTAAATCAAGATTTTTAATTAAATTGTCGTAAATGATATACGGGCTATTCAAAAAGTTTAGAAAAAGGCCCAATAAGTACTAATGGGCCCAGTGAGCCCAATAGGCCTCGATGAAAGAATTAATAAGTGAAAACGGGCTTAAAACGGATTAAGACCCATTAAGGTGTAATTTGGCCCAATAAGAGAGAAATTGGTCCAATTAGCTAAATCGACCATAATAAATATGAAGAAAATATTTATTGAGTTGAATACGATTAAAACGAGGTTTATACCGATAAAACCGAGCAAAAAGAGTAAAATCGATAAAAGTCAACTTTTGGTCAAAACTTCGATATAATCACATATTTGGATATGTTGAAATGAATTTAAGCCATATGTGATAAGTTAAACTTGTTTTGCAGTAGCTCGGTCTATCGACACGTTTTACGAGGTAAATTCGAGCATCGAGGAAAGTGTTCTACATTAGTCTCTAAGAGGTAAGGGATATAATTTAGAGTAGCGTTAGTACTCCTTTATCCTTACCAGTTGTTTATGTATGAGAATTGGACGAAATGGATTTCCAACTATATTCAAACCGAAACCAAAACCATTTCCCGAGTTTTCAGCATGTTTTATATATATGATTTTTACAGCATACATGTTTATAAAAGTGATTTTTCACTTCTGAAATGAAAGCATAGTATTTTCACGTGAGATTACGGGTTAGAGTCCCGATATGTTTTACGAAACCATGTTTTCATGATACGGGTTAAAGTCCCGAGACAGCTTTTAAGCTATATTTTCACAGTACGGGTATTAGTCCCAAGAAATAGCTATTATAACTATGCTTTCCATATTTACACGGGCTAGAGTCCCGTAATGATTTATGAAAACTATGTTTTCTATGAGAAACGGGCTAGAGTCCCGTAATGATTTATGAAAAACGGGTTAGAGTCCCGTAACGATTTTAATACGCGGGTATGAGGCCCGAAATGATTTTGATAAATTGGGTAAGATACCCAAAATGATTTTTGTGGGGTAAAAAGTCATGATATGACGATAGTCAGAGGATCTGGGATCGATCTCGTATGGAGACGATCGAGGATCTACCTAGCCGACGGCCAGAGAACGGGCAGGCTCTGACTTGATATGAGAAACGTGCGTATAGTCCACACTTGGTGATGCACGTGAGTTCGTGCGTATAGTCCCCATTTAGTGGTGAACGAGAGATAGGGCAGCGTACGACCCTGATCCAGTCCTACGGCTCCCTGTACTATGGCCATGAGTACCCATGATTTAGTCCTACGGGACCAGATGTATGATGTCCTTCGGGACTAGTATATGAGACAATTGCCTGACCCTACACGATGAATTGACGGAACGATATATATATGTTTTCGCACATTTCATGCTACTTGTTTTATGATTTGCTATTGAGCACATATTTTCTATGATGAGATTTTTAAAGGTAGCCATGAGTATATTTTACGAAATTTGCATATGACAATACAATTTCATTTTAAAGTGATAAGCATGTTATGATATACATGATTAAGTTTTGAGATGCTTTTACTTGTTTACACGACGTGATATGCATATTATATATGAGTTTTACTAAAAGGATGCATGATGTGTAAACTTATGATTTAAGCATACTTTTACTGCTTTTACGAAATGTAAGCATCTCTACTCCAGTACATGTTTATGCTGATTTGTAAACCCAAGAGTTTTTCTATGTTTTGAGTATTTAAAGCTATTTTAAATGTATCTCTTACTGAGTCTGAAAAACTCACCCCCCTCCTCTCCATCTCTCAGATTATCTATAGCGAGTCTACTGCACATACAAGACTGTGGTCGTTGACAAGGTAGTCCGACCTTTCATCGGATTCTTTTGTAACCTTGAGGTACAGTCTTACTTATATTCCAGACATGTGATACATAATAGACACTATTGTATATAATAGTCGGGATGTAATAGTTGTAAATAATTTTATATATACAGAATGTATGTAATGTAATGAGATCTTGGAAAATGAAAAAGATTTTAAATCTAGACATGGACAGGAAAACAACATAGTTAATGGATAAAAAGTTTTTAATTAGCCCCATTTTTCCGCGCTTCCGGGGCGTGACAGATATCACACAGAACCTCCTACCGGTGCTAGGGATGGCTCTCACAGGACATGACTGCCACACAGGCATAAACCGGGTTGCCAACAAACTCAAATAAATCCCACTATGGGTTTCAAAATCAAATCCAGCAATTTAATCCCAAGAATTAATTTCCAAAATTGGGGGAAAAACAAGCCTATATCGACTATATAAAACCAGCATGTATATAAATCATGCAACTTCATGCTATTTCAAAATATACAGTTAAAAATAGTGCCCACGCAATAGCTTCGAAAATCAGCAATTTCAATAGAGTTACGAAAATAGTGAAATGCATCACACGCACATGCTACTATCATGTAAAAATCATAGCTTAATAACGGTAACTCCAAATTATAACAAAATTTCAAATCAAGGCAATTTATAAAAACGATCGGTAAGGAAATTTTAATCTAGGCTACTCTAGTAAATCAGCTAACCTATAATCCTACTTTAAAAATATGAAATCTAGCCTATCCTAAGTATTTTACTAACGACAGCTATATAAAACCCCTTACCACACAAGCTACCTACGCGATTTACCCTTTTTTCGCCTATCGCCTTAGACACGCATATATGCGTCTAAGCTTCGTTGGCGCCTTTTGACGTAGTCGCTGCGAAATATCATTTAAGGCTACATCATTTACTATTCGTACAACAATGAATTAAATTTCAGTACACGCACACTCACAAAAACAATTCTAAACTAACTATCATTAACGCAGTTTATCGGTTTCAAGCCTTACGCTTATTCATTTCCAATCGTGCTCTCATGGCCATAATTTCTACAATTCTACTTGTTAATTATTTTCGATCTTAATCAAGGTGGCCAAATACCTTGAGCATGTCTTAATTTCCATGCTAAATTCACGCAATAACTATTTTTATGTAATATTCTTCACCTATATTTTATTTAATTTCGGCAATTTCAATCATCAATTTTACCAACATTTTATTAATCGAAACTCCCATAATTATCATTATCCATTGCCTAAATTCTGATTTTATCATTATGGGACTATATTACTTCGACACTAATTGATTATTTTTGTTCCTAATTTTCAGCAAGCATTATTGTTTCTAAAGTCCTCATTTGGCCAAACCTAAGCTTTTATACTCATCCAATTATTTCAATATTTGTTTGACATTAATTTATAATCCAACAATTTCTTATAATTTCCAGCCAAAGAATTAAATTTTTTGCATTTCATTTCATTTCCTACATGCATCGAATGTGTATTATTTTTAGGCAAATTTTGTAATCTAACTCTCCTAACCGAATGCATGCATCAATTCCCTTTAATTTCCTACTTAACCGAGCACTCCATCACCGTTTCTCTTCATCAAATTTTTAATCATAAACATCTACAAATGTATTATCTCAATTCAGCTTAATCAATTTAAATAAATTCATCACATGCATAAATTTCTTTTCTTTGCATCTCTACATGGCCGAATATATTGTTCTAATCTTCCAAATTTCCTTATTGAATTTTAATACATAGAAATTCAGATTACAAAATCAAGTTTCCACATTGACCAATTCAACAATTTTCCTACATACCTCTACATGGCCGATTCACTTAATTTATCCTACTAGCCTTAGATGAAATTTATTCATGCAACTTGAATCAATATCTTTCATATTTCAGTTTGCTACATTAATCCTTAAATTCCAGCAACATAAATCATCCTAATTCAACTACATGTGGCCGAATATACCTACATGCACATACTGAATTTTTTTTCTTCTTCAATTGTTACAATTTATACTTGCTGCAGTAATTTTGTACATGCAATACATTTTTCTTCAATTTATCATAACAATTTATACAATTAAAATTTTCAGAATTTAAGATTTCATTAGCTAACAACTCTAATTCATGTGCATGTAACACTTTCTGGAATTTAATCTAGATCAATACACATACAACATTACATAACATTAAACACAACAATTTACAGGATTTTAACAACAATCCTTACCCCAATTGCACTAGCCGAACCTCCTAGCCAATTTTACCCAAATTGCTCAAACTAATTTCTGGAATTCTTGATGCAATCCTACTGTTTTACACGTTTGCCACACAATTGGAGGAGTTCTTCATCTAATCAAATCACCTAAGCCCTAAGATCCTACATGCAGCTCTCAGTTCCAGCTAGAAGTACAGAATCCGTGGTTGTTTGGTGCATTTCTGGTGTGGTGGAGGGTGAAAACGTGATTGTGGGGTTTGAAAGGTAAGTAATCTATGTCTAAACTAATTTCTAACGAGCTTAAACTAACATGCAACTAAGTATTTCTGATTTTTGTTGGCTGAACAGCAAACAGTTTTTAGTATGGAAACTGTTGTGTGAGGGTGACTATGGAGGGGGAAAGGGATGTTGCATGCAAGCTTAGAGGGTTGTTCTAGGGTGGCTGGTGGTTGAATTGCTGGATTTTCCAGCTGGTGAGTGATGGTGGCGTGAGGAGAGGTGGAAGGCTAAAGCGTTTTCTGGTTTCCTTAGCAGAAAACGTGACAAGGGAAAAGAAAGAAACCTGAAATGGTTAACTCCCCTTTATATATTTTCTGTTTTTAATTCAATTTCAGTTAGTTTAGTTAATTGAAAATTTAAGTTTTCAGATTTAGCAAAGTAATTTTACATGTATTTATTTCAGCTTTCCTATGGTTTTACCAATTGAATACTAAGTGCAGATTTTTGCAATTATAATCTACATAAATTCTGGTTTTTCATACCCCTAATGTATATATATATATATATATATATATCAACTTTCTATATGGTTTAACATAGTAAAATTAAATTGCAGATTTAATATTTAATCTACATATATTCAAGTCTTTTATTTTTAATGTATATGTAACTACATTTTTTTTCAGATTTAATAATCATACAATTTTATGGAACCCGACTTGTATCTATCATAATATCTATAAACATGTTTCAAAAATAATCTTTACATAAGGTCTACACACACATATATATATATATATATATATATATATATATATATATTCAGATTTTGTAATTTATACATAAGGTTTATATCTCTATGTTTTCGATTTTACAATTTAAACCTAGGTACATTTTCTATCTTAATGTTAGTAGCTTAAGATTTCAGATTTTTGTTACATTGCTATATTAAATTAATTTGCTTCATAATTAATTTAATTAGCTTACTTAAATTAAGATTTTCACTACCTAATTATCATGAATTTTCCATTTAACCGAATTTATCATGGTTCCTTATCAATTTCGGTCACTACATTAATCTACTTACATGAATTAAATTTATTTCTACTCTCATGAATATTTAGCCTAATGTCTAATGGTAAATTATCTTAGTCTATCCTACTTTAATCACATGAACATATTTCAACTACATAAATTATGTTCTTGACATAATCCTAAACATACATTATACATTATGCATTTAAATTACATTCTCTCTATTTAATTTTATCATTGTTATATTTTTGTTTATATTGAACTAGAATTTTCGGTTTCAATACTTCTGCTTTCCTATTTATCAATATCTTACTAATCATTGCATTACTTAAACTAAAATTACACCAAAATTATAATTCTAAGTGGTGTAAATTGAAATAATCATATTCTAATTCTATTTATCCTATCTCTTAATTAGATTAAATCTTCCTATCCGTAAACTAATCCCGACTTAACATATAAATAACGAAACATTGGTATAGGGAATTTTACGATCTTACACATCCATAACCCCAATCTCTACTACCCTGTGGTGGAGCAACAGTAGAAGGTGTATCCTGTACTGGTGAGGGTGTGGGAGTATCTATAGTTTGAGGTCCTTGGGCTAGCTGCGCAGGCATCTCAGGATCAGCCGCCTATTCAGCATCACCATGTGTAGCTGTACCTTGTCTGCCCTCAGCTCCAGGCAACGACTGGGCAATCAACTCCAAAATCACCTCTAAACTCCACTCTATCCTCGCGAAGCGTGCCTCAGTACTTTTTGGTCTCTTTGCTAGACCATGTGGAGCATGCTCAACATCAGCCTCCACCTCTAACTCCTCGTGAGTCTCATGTGGTAATGACTCAGCATGGCCCCCAAGCCTACCCCTACGGCCTTTAGCTCGTGCTCTTGCCCCTCTATCACAGCTGGTATTAGGCATTATGCCAAGATTCCTACGTTCACAATCAATTCTTAGTCAAACCCATCTTGATATACACAGTTTGATCTAGACAAGCACAGTAACATGTGTCACGACCCAAAACTATCCAAAAATCAGAGTAAATTTTTCATTTTTATTTCATACTTATCTATCCTCTGAATCGTGACCACACTCCACTAATAATTGAGCTGTGCGTCAATGCCAGTCCCACCATTTAATCATCATATAACTTAATTTTTTATTACAGAAAAAGGTAAACACATTCATTTTTCATTTATTCTTTTCCATTTATTTACAAGTGTTTACATTATCTATACATCCCTGACAGTTACTTACAAACATGTTACTGTGCTATACTTATTTAGATACAATATGTACAAGTGTATATACCTTAACATGATGAGTAGCAGCGGATATCAGAAATGCAGTACTCAGTCGCCTCAATGTCTACTGGAGGGAATCTGTGTTGGAAAATGAAAGGGGTGAGCACATCAAGCTCAGTAAGGCAATCCTACGAACAAGTAGGTAACCATACTACCTACATGAACATGGTGCCATGCATAAACCACCCTTTCTCCACACATTTCAAAACAGATGTTATAATTCGTGATGCCATGATGTCATGTAAAACAAGTTCATATATGGATTCAAAAGCATGGAAAACTCGACATGCATATCCATTTAAAATATTTCATCATCGTTAAAATTTCACAGCACAGTCAGGACTCAACCCTTCCCTCGGGTGTTCTTGACTCACTCAAAACCATGAAATCAAATGCTTTTTAAAGCAACAGTACCATGCGATATACTGAATGTCATGTAAAACCAATTGAAATCATTCATGGGTTTAAATAGCATGGAAAATAACATCATGCAAGTTTCTGTTTAAAACCCAATTTAATTTCCATCAAAACCATACCTCAGTCAAGATCCAACCCCTCCTTCGAATGATCCAGACTCACATAAAAATCCATAAATGAGTTTCTCAAAACATCAACAGGCGAGACTAGGCAATATATATATATATATATATATATCTCAACTAAATAACCAGGACTATGGCCGTGTGTCCTCGTGAGCCCCTTTGCTACACGGATCCAAGTGTGCGGGGTCTCACCCTGATCGGGAACTGCCCGGGAGGTGGGTCAGTCCAATCCGTCAGTCTTATCCGATCCCACGCATCCGAAGATGCCACTCGTATCCGAAGATACCACGTATCCGAAGATACCACACGGTACAACGTACTCCATGCTACTTGCACGGTACAACGTACTCCGTGGACCCATATCATATCTCCATACTCATGCCCTGTCTCAAAACACACGTGCGAGCCTATTTAATCGGTGTGACACACAGTCTACCCAACGCTCCAAGCACGGTTCATGGTATGTTCTCAGAAAACCAGTGCGTGCAATGCTCCAGCACTCTCATAAAAATCAAGTAAAACTAGTGCGAGCTAAGCTCTAGCACTCTGTACACATTTCATGTGAAAATCGGGTGCGAGTTAGACTCCAACACCGTATTATGAAAATTATATAAAAATCTGGTTCGAGTTAGACTTCAGCACCGTGTCACAAAAATCGTATATAAAAATATGGTGCGAGTTAGACTCCAGCACCAATACATGTAAAAGTCTAGTGCGAGCTCTCGCTCCAGCACTAAGATATGCATCACACAATTCAAAACTCATGCGAGCTGAGCTCTAGCACGTCACATTTTCATAAAATCACGTAGGCGGCTACATTTCTCAAATCATTTTCAGAGAAAATCAACATCTGTTGAAATTATGCAATGCTGTGCATTTTTATTTAAAAGTTAGCCGGCCTACTCATGCATGTGTTCAAACATCTCAAGAAACGAGCAGGAACCTCTTGTCCTTGCTCCTCCCACATTTTTTCTAAAGTTGGAAATTTTACCTTTAACAAGGGTATTTTGGTAATTTACCCATTCGGGGCACTAAAAATTTTATCTGAAATCTAGACCCTTCAGACCATTTAAAAGACTGTAAATGGCGTCGAAATTTCGTAAAGCTACCTCTAGCAGTTCGTAAAATTCCCTTACCTAGAATCACGTGCTAGCTTATCCCGTTCCGCCCGTACCAGGTCTCTCAGTCCAATTCGCTCCAAACCAAGTCTACGGAGCTGCATATAACCACATATTTGGGTTAATTCAATTATACTTATCAGTATTTCACTTATACTAATCGAATCTAAAACACTGGGCCCATTTTACTTTATTGAGCCCGATTGCGTCTTAATGGGCCTCGCCCCATTTTCAGCTCATTTTCATTTATTTAATCCCTTCATCGGACCTATTGGGCTCTTAATACCCACTGGGCTTCGTTCTAAACTTTTTGGATAGCCCGTATATCATTTATGACAGTTTACTCAAAATTTCTAATATTATCCACTAAATGCGAAATTAAATCCGTAATGAGTAAAATACATTTCTAATACGCGAATAATTATATAAATTGTCGTAAATGAGCTTTACTTACCCGAGATTATGCGATGGTGTGCAAATCGAAGTTCAATCGGCTCACGTTCGAAATTTATCGTCGAACTGCACAATTTATATTTCATTCCGTGTTATTTCTCCAATCGAATATAATTTAAATAAATTACCCGAAAATCAAATCGGTCACTTTTGACCGTTTACCGACTTACCTGAAGTCCGGTGTATCTCCGAAAATTCTTCCCCTTTTTCTTTTTTTCTCTTTTTCTCCCCTTTTCCTCTCTTTCTTGGCTGAACCGGTTCGATCCGGTTCAACCCGATTCAGACCGCCGGTTCAGTCTGGTTCGGCCAGTTCGGTGCCTTGTCGACCGGTTCTCCGCCGGTTTTCGTCGCCAGCAGCTCCGCTGGGTTGTCCGATTCTCGGATCTGGCCTCGTTTTCATCCAAGGCCGCCTAAAAGTGGCCGATCCGGTGTGTTCTCCCTCGGTAGTCGGTACCCATTTCCTTTTCTGTCGTTTTCGGGGCCGTCCGTCGGTTTCAACGGTTGTGGCCACCACCAATCTGCTCGGTATCACATGGGGGTCCCTTGACTGGCGGTGGTCGGGGTCGAATCGACGCCGTTCGCCGCCGTTTCCTTTTTCACCCCTCACGGTTTCGTTTTTCTCGTCAGTCACCGCCGTTCGTGCGTCCTTTAGGCCGGTGGTGGCCCGGCCCTCATTGGGTTCCCTTCCTCGGCCTCCGTCGGCCTTCGATCGTCCGCAAGGGGCTCGGCCTCTGTTGTTTTCTTCAAAAATCGCCTTTCGCGATTTTTCTGATTGAAATTTTTTTTTCAATTAATTAATTAATTTATTATTTATTTTTATTATTATTATATTCAATATTTTATTATTATTTGGTAAAAATATCTAAAAATATTCATATTTTATTCATTTAACCCATAAATAAATTTATCAGTATTATTTCGACTTTTCAGTATATTTTTCGATTATTTTCGAGATTATTTTTTGAAGAAAAAATCCCGATTAATTCCGATTAATTCTCATAAATTCATATCTTGATCAATTTAACCCGAAATTTAATTATTTCTTCGTTATTGATCAAGATTTCTCAATCCCATATTTTTAATTAAATTTTCTTATCGAATTTATACCGACTTTCGATCTTTTGACCTTTTTACCTTTACACGTGTTCGGGATTAATTTAACCCGACTTCCCTTCACGAATACTCATTCATTTCGTATTTTAAATCCTTATCTCCAGTCTGAATCCCATTCGTTTAAATTTGTGACCATTTTCATCCCTCATAAAAATTTACGATTTAGTTTCAGGTCTTACATAATCTCCCCCACTTAAGAAATTTTGTCCTCCAAATTAGAACCAAGTTAATCTGTAAATCACTCTGGATATTTCACACATATCATACTCTTAACTCTTATGTGACTTTTCTAGAGCGTACTACTACCAAAGGACTTTAATTAGGGAGATCGTCTTAAATCTCAACATTTTCTCCTTTTTGTTTTAATACCCAAATCAAGTTTTCAACATATGTTATACTTCCATTGAGCTAAGATGTTGGAGCTCATATCTGATCACATACGCTAGGTCCGGATAATATTTTTGAAACATCAAAAGATGGGACATATCGTGGATGCCCGTTAAATTATGTGGTAACGCCAACCTACAGGTCTTATCTCCCACTTTGTCCAATCACTCAAAAGATTCAATCTAATGAAACTCAATTTGCCTTCTTCCGAATCTCGTTATGTCCTTAGGACCAATAACTTCCAACAATCTTAATTCACCCTCGGTGAATTCCAATGGTTTTTTTTGTCTCTTGTCAGCATAACTTTTCTGTCTACTCTGAGGTGTTTTTTAATCTCTCACAAATCAACTGAACATCCTCAGAGGTTTGTCATACCAATTCGAGAGCAACTCTATATCTGTTACCCCCTTCTTATCCAAACCGGGGAACAACCCCTATGGCCATACAATGCCTCATATAATGTTATCCCGATACTCAAGTGACAACTGTTATTATTGGCGAATTCAATTAGTAGCAACTGATCATCCTAGGAGCTTATAAAATCAAAGTACACACTCTCATCATATCCTCCAGAACCTGTACAGTCCTCTCTGACTGACTATCTGTCTGAGGATGGAAAGCTGTGCTAACACTCAGTCGGGTTCCCAAAGCTTCCTAAAAAATATTCCTCGAAGTAAGAAGTGAAGCGAGAATCCCTATATGATACAATGCTCCCTGGAATGCTATGTAATGTTCCACAATCTTCCTTATACATAAATTTGCCTACACACTCAGAGTATCTGAGGATTTCATAACCAGAAGGTGGGTAGACTTAGGCAATCTATCGGCTATCACCCAGATAACCTTGTGATTCATCCGGGTCCTCTGTAACCCATCACGAAATTCATGGTAACTTACTCTTATTTTTGTGTCAATATAGGTAGAGATTGCAATAATCTTGCAAACTTCTATTACTCTACCTGACTCTGCTGACATACGAGACACTTCTTCATAACCTCCACAATGTCTCTTTTCAAATCTGACCACCAATACCCCTTTTTGAGAATTCGATATCTTTGTTACCTCTCGAATGCACTGTATATCCCGAAGAGTGAGCTTCTGACAATATCAATATCTCATCACTGTGGTCCTGGGGAGCACTTATACTATCTCTGAACCTCAGTAAGCCATCATCTCTCTCTGTGAAGTCTGTCACTATACCCCTCTGAATTTGACCCACACTATCGACACCATGCCGATCATCATGCTAAGCCTGTTAAATCCGATCACTCAAATCCGGTTCTAATCTCAGGCTAGCTGTCACACAATCACTGTAATCATCAGAAGGGATCACATTACGACTGAGGCTCACAACTGCTCTAACAGCTCACGCTCTTTGACCATCATATATAATACCATCCTGAGGCTCTTTCTGCTCAAAGCATTAGCCATTTCATTAGCCTTTCCTGGGTGGTACAATTTTCACAATCATAATCCTTCAGAAGCTCTAATCCTCTTTATTATTTCATATCCGACTCTTTCTATGAAAACAGATACTCGGGATTTTATGATCAGTGCATACGCAAAAAAAAAATTTCGTGTAAATAGTGGTGCGACATACTCAGTACAATCACAATCGTTGCCAACATTAAATCATGGGTCAGATAGTTTCTTTCATGATCCTTGAGTTGTCTGGATCCATAATCGACTATCTTCCCAGTTTGCATCAATACTCAGCCCATTCATTATTTTGAGGTATCCAAATACATTGAGTAACCTCTTGAGCTATTGGGTATGATGGAAATAATCACGGTGGTCAGTTCATACTTCAATACACCGAAACTCATTGAAACTACTTTCATACTTATCATCCCACTCGTGTGTAATCTTTTCCGAATGAGATGTGTCAACTGAGCAGCTCGTTTCTAAAAACTCTCTACAAACAATCTCCAATTGTCGCTTATAATTTTTTCCCTGGACTTTAAATACACCCAAAATATCATCAATAAGGATGATAACAAATCGATCCAGGTAAAGTTTAAATACCTCATCGTGGTTGAGTTTTACTAAATATTTCAATTACCTATATCCTTGACCTATGTACGCATAAACGTATAATGTCCTTCAAAATCGCTTCCGTTCAAGCTACTAACTTGCGTTATTTCCTTTTTCTTCTATTAACGACTTTTATAAAATTCAAATTTTTAAACTTTCTTGATTAATCGAATTCTATTTTTCTTATCATACCAGTAAAGGTACCCTAATTTTAAATGTATATATTACGACTGCCGCTTTCAATTTATAGGTTGTGTATACTTTTAGACGCTGTCAAGTCTTCAGGCGGGGAGGTATTTTGAAATACCTTTATTAACCCTCAGACTTGACTACATGGACTGGTTATGGATATATTCTCTCCTTATCCTTAGTCGTAATTCATATCTACTACATATCGCTTGATCCAAATTACTTCGCATATCAGATATATTCGTACCTTGTATACACCTCTTGTTCCAATATAACTCGTATTCAGGATCATCACATCTTAAAACTTATCTCTTTTCGTATATCACTTATAACAAACTTTGTCATTACTCATTCCGTGAGTACAATCATTTACTCCTTTAATTTCAATCGCTACTCCTATTTTATTACTTGTCAAAACTTACAGTATACTTTTCAGGGATAAAACAGAACTATCTTAGAATAGAACTCTACACATCATAATTTGCAGCCAACTTAATGTATGCTCAAATATTACTTCAAATTATTCATAGTCCATTGAATAAAATCGGTTGACTTTTACTTCTTCCCCCACTTTCAACTTATAATTTCTTCATAATTATCCCGTTAGTTAACCCTCCTTCATTGGGGTACTAACTATCGGCATTGTTCCCAAAGGTGTAGGCATTCATGTCTTTTACTAACTTATATACAAGTGAAGGCGGTATGACTAAATACATGGCACCAGGATCAATTAAAATTATTACTTCACTATTCATAACCAGTGTGGTTTCTTTCACCATATCATATGAAACAATCAGTAGTGTCCTGGTCCAAGGCATACACTCGCCCTCGTCCAACAACCTACTTTCTCTTTCTCTTCAGCTGTGGCCTCCCTTTTTGGTGCAGAGATATCAACAGGGTTTTCTCTGTCTCTTTGCTCTTCTGTAGGGCAGTCTTGCCCAACTCTGAGCAATCATTAATTAAGTGGCCTATCTTACCATACTTAACGCCTATTTTAGTCAATGAGGTGTAGGCGTAGGCCTTACTTTTATGGTATCTACCACACATCCTTCACTGTTTACATGCAACACTGCTACATTGCTTACACTGCTAACATCGCTTCATTGCTCCGTAGCAAGTCGGGGTCTTCCAATCACAATACCCCTCAAAAGTATTCAAATTGAATACACTGGGGCCTTACCAATCATCTTACCCCATAACTCATCAATTCTAATCTCTTACCAAACTACATTTTCTCTCATTTTGACATCTCTGTCATTCTCTATTTTCTTTTGTCCCTATTTCGACCCTTACTACCTTTCTCAATCTCAGAGGTGTGCAACATATGATCTTATTCACACAACTGCGGTCTGTGCACTGCCTCGGCATAGGTATTGATATCCAACAGGGCCAATCGAACTCTAATCGACAATCTGAGCCCTTCATTGAACTTTTAGGCCTTCCGACTCTCATTGCCCATAGTGTCGAGGTCATACCTGGGCAGGTTTATAAACTAAGATTCATACTCGTCAATCAACCAGTATCCTTGGGCAGTGTAAGAAATTTTACCTAAAATTTCCTTTAAATAGTGTCTGGGATAGTCTATCACCGGAATACATCAAAAAATATTTCTCATGTCAACTCTTAAGATGGGTCGAGCGGACTTCAATCAATGCTCCGAGTCGCCCGTAAATCCCATGCATACTCTGAGCAATTAGCTCCCAAATATTTTTCACACTCCGCTCCAACCTCGCGAAACGTGTCTCAATACTGTCTGATCTCTCAGTCGGACTCTGTGGGGCATGCTTAACATTAGCCTCCATTTCAGTCTCATCTTGGTTCTCATAGGTTAACACAGCACGACTAGCAGGCTCAGGCCTACCTCTACGACCTCTGCCTCGTGCTCTACCTCCTCTATCGCGACTAATATTAGGCATAATGCCTATATTCCTGCATTCTCAATCATTTCTTAGTTAAAACCCATCTCGATATACACTATTGTATCTAACCAAGCATAGTAACACAGGGATGTAATTTCCTAATTACTGACATTGACACACATCAGACCAATCTCGCTCTGATACCACCGATTGTCACGACCCAAAACTACCCAAAAATCAGAGTAAATTTTTCATTTTTATTTCATACTTATCTATCCTCCGAATCGTGACCTCACTCCATTAATAATTGGGTTGTGCGTCAATGCCAGTCCCACCATTTAATCATCATATAACTTAATTTCTTATTACAGAAAAAGGTAAACACATTCATTTTTCATTTATTCTTTTCCATTTATTTACAAGTGTTTACATTATCTATACATCCCTGACAGTTACTTACAAACATGTTACTGTGCTATACTTATTTAGATACAATATGTACAAGTGTTTATACCTTAACATGATGGATAGCAGCGGATATCAGAAATGAAGTACTCAGTCACCTCAATGTCTACTGGAGGGAATCTGTGTTGGAAAATGAAAAGGGTGAGCACATCAAGCTCAGTAAGGCAATCCTATGAACAAGTAGGTAACCATACTACCTACATGAACGTGGTGCCATGCATAAACCACCCTTTCTCCACACATTTCAAAACAGATGTTATAATTCTTGATGTCATGATGTCATGTAAAACAAGTTCATATATGGATTCAAAAGCATGGAAAACTCGACATGCATATCCATTTAAAACATTTCATCATCGTTAAAATTTCACAACACAGTCAGGACTCAACCCTTCCCTCGGGTGTTCCTGACTCACTCAAAACCATGAAATCAAATGCATTTTAAAGCAACAGTACCATACGATATACTGAATGTCATGTAAAACCAGTTGACATCATTCATGGGTTTAAATAGCATGGAAAATAACATCATGCAAGTTTCCGTTTAAAACTCAATTTAATTTCCATCAAAACCATAGCTCAGTCAAGATCCAACCCCTCCTTCGGGTGATCCAGACTCACATAAAAATCCACAAATGAGTTTCTCAAAACATCAACAGGCGAGACTAGGCAATAAATGTATATCTCAAGCAAATAACCAGGACTATGGCCGTCTGTCCTCGTGGCCCCTCTGCTACACGGATCCTAGTGTGCGGGGTCTCACCCCGATCGAGAATCGCCCGGGAGGTGGGTCAGTCCAACCCGTCAGTCTTATCCGATCCCATGCATCCGAAGTTGCCACTCGTATCCGAAGATACCACATATCCGAAGATACCACATGGTACAACGTACTCCATGCTACTTGCACGGTACAACGTACTCCGTGGACCCATATCATATCTCTATACTCATGCCCTGTCTCAAAACGCATGTGCGAGCCTATTTAATCGGTGTGACATACAGTCTACCCGACGCTCCAAGCACGGCTCATCGTATGTTCTCAGAAAACCAGTGCGAGCAATGCTCCAGCACTCTCATAAAAATCAAGTAAAACTAGTGCGAGCTAAGCTCTAGTACTCTGTACACATTTCATGTGAAAATCGGGTGCGAGTTAGGCTCCAGCACTGTATTAGGAAAATTATATAAAAATCTGGTGCGAGTTAGACTTCAGCACCGTGTCACAAAAATCGTATATAAAAATCTGGTGCGAGTTAGACTCCAGCATCAATACATGTAAAACTCTAGTGCGAGCTCTCGCTCCAACACTAAGGTATGCATCACACAATTCAAAACTCGTGCGAGCTGAGCTCTAGCACGTCACATTTTCATAAAATCACGTAGGCGGCTACATTTCTCAAATCATTTTTAGAGAAAATCAACATCTATTGAAATTATGCAATGCTGTGCATTTTTATTTAAAAGTTAGCCAGCCTACTCATGCATGTGTTCAAACATCTCAAGAAACGAGCAGGAACCTCTTGTCCTTGCTCCTCCACATTTTTCCTAAAGTTGGAAATTTTACCCTTAACAAGGGTATTTTGGTAATTTACCCATTCGGGGCACTAAAAATTTTATCTGAAATCTAGACCCTTCAGACCATTTAAAAGACTGTAAATGGCGTCGAAATTTTGTAAAGCTACCTCTAGCAGTTCGTAAAATTCCCTTACCTAGAATCACGCGTGAGCTTATCCCGTTTTGCCCGTAGCAGGTCTCTCAGTCCAATTTGCTCCAAACCAAGTCTACGGAGCTGCATATAACCACATATTTGGGTTAATTCAATTATACTTATCAGTATTTCACTTACACTGATCGAATCTAAAACACTGGGCCTGTTTTATTTTATTGAGCCCGATTGCGTCTTAATGAGCCTCGACCCATTTTCAGCTCGTTTCCATTTATTTAATCCCTTCATCAGACCTATTGGGCTCTCAATACCCATTGGGCTTCATTCTAAACTCTTTGGATAGCCCGTATATCATTTACGACAGTTTACTCAAAATTTCCAATATTATCCACTAAATGCGAAATTAAATCCGTAATGAGTAAAATACATTTCTAATACGCGAATAATTATATAAATTGTCGTAAATGAGCTTTACTTACCCGAGATTATGCGATGGTGCGCAAATCAAAGTTCAATCAGCTCACGTTAGGAATTTATCATCGAACTGCACAATTTATATTTAATTCTGAGTTATTTCTCCAATCAAATATAATTTAAATAAATTTCTCGAAAATCAAATCGGTCACTTTTGACCGCTTACCGACTTACCTGAAGTCCGATGTATCTCCGAAAATTCTTCCCCTTTTTCTTTTTTTCTCTTTTTCTCCATTTTTCCTCTCTTTCTTGGCTGAACCGGTTCGGTCCAATTCAACCCTGTTCAGACCGCCGGTTCAGTCCAGTTCGGCCAGTTCGGTGCCTTGCCGGCCGGTTCTCTGCCGGTTTTCATCGCCAGCAGCTCCGCTGGGTTGTCCGATTATCGAATCTGGCCTCGTTTTCGTCCAAGGCCGTCGAAAAGTGGCAGGTCCGATGTGTTCTCCTTCGACTGTAGGTACCCATTTCCTTTTCTGCCGTTTCCGGCGCCGTCCGTCGGTTTCAACGGTTGTGACCACCACCAATCTGCTCGGTATCACGTGGGGATCCCTTGACTGGTGGTGGTAAGGGTTGAATCGGCGCCGTTCACCGTCGTTTCCTTTTTCTCCCTCACGGTTTCATTTTTCTCGCCGTTCCTCTCGCAGGTCGTCACCGTTCGTGGGTCCTTTAGGCCGGTGGTGGCCCGACCCTCGTTGAGCTCCCTTCCTCGGCCTCCGTCGGCCGTCGATCACCGGCAAGGGGCTCGGCCTCTATTGTTTTCTTCAAAAATCGCCTTTCGCGATTTTTTCGATTGAAATTTTTTTTTTAATTTATTAATTAATTTATTATTTATTTTTATTATTATTATATTTAATATTTTATTATTATTTGGCAAAAATATCTAAAAATATTCATATTTTATTCACTTAACCCATAAATAAATTTATCGGTATTATTTCGACTTTTCGGTATATTTTTCGATTATTTTTGGGATTATTTTTCGAAGTAAAAATCTCGATTAATTTTGATTAATTCTCATAAATTCATATCTTGATCAATTTAACCCAAAATTTAATTATTTCTTCATTATTGATCAAGATTTCTCAATCCCATATTTTTAATTAAATTTTCTTATCGAATTTATATCGGCTTTCGATCTTTTGACCGTTTTGCCCTTACACGTGTTGGGGATTAATTTAACCCGACTTCCCTTCATGAATACTCACTCATTTCGTATTTTAAATCCTTATCTCCAGTCTGAATCCCATTCGTTTGAATTTGCAACCATTTTCATCCCTCATAAAAATTTACGATTTAATTTCGGGTCTTACAACATGAGGATGTAATTTTCCTAAATTTTGACACCGACACACATCAGACCAACTCGGCTTTGATAAAACCTCTGTCACGACCCTCAATCCACCAAAAATTCACTACAAATTTTTCATTTTTCGTTTATTATTTAATCCATTTCTTGTTGTTTGTTCTTTACCTTTACTTTACCTGATCGTGAACAACTACACCACCAACTGTTGGGCTGTGTATCGATGCCAATCTCTTCTAATCAAATCATTTCAATTTACAATTCATTTAAACGTAAATACTTGTATTTCTAAATCAGAGTTGCTGTTTACATGTATTTACAATTCTTTACATCCCCAAAAGTTACATTCCAAAATATTATTGTGCTATGGCATATCTAGATACAAAAACTATACAATTGTGTATACCTTGTATGATGGGATGTAGCGGACACCAAAATCCAATCCTCAGTCGCTCTCTATCTATTGTAAGTGCTCTGTAGAGGGGGAAAATAAGGGGGTGAGCAAACCACATGCTCAGTAAGGCAATCATGCGAGCAGGTAGATAACTATACTATCTACGTGATCGTGATGTCATGCTTAAACCACACAGTTACTTGTCATACTCAAAATATATCAATTCATGCTCGTGTTCATGATATGTAAAGCAATTCATGCTATTCAAATTAGTGCACAAGTCTAAATCAAAGCATAGAAAATCCTCATGCGAGAGTCATAAGTATGGCATGGGAAAATCATCATGCAAGGTGCACTTTAAAAGCATTCCAAAACTTAACACAGATTATCACAAAATTCACTATTCGTCAGGACTCAGCCCCTCACATGGACTGTCCTGACCCCCAAACACATTTCAAACATGGATTATCATAAAACAAGACATGTGAGATAGGAAAATAATATAATAAGGGTAATAACTAGGACTATGGCCATATCCTCTGTGATCCCATGCTACATGGGTCCTAGTGTGCAGGGTATCACCTCTATCTGCTTCCGCACGGGAAGTGGGTCACGTCCAACCCGTCGGTCCATAGTAGAATATCCATCATCTGAAGACGGTATATATATAATATTCATACATGGTACAACATACTCCATGCTATATGCATGGTACAACGTACTCCGTGGACCCATATCATCACAACATATCCTGCCATATCTCAATACGTACGTGCGAGCCTATTTAATCGGCGTGGCTCACAACCTACCCGAAGCTCCTAGAACGGCTCCCAACATGTCATAAAACCCACGTGAAAGTAATCTCCAGCACGGCAACAAGTATAATGGACATCTAGTGCGAGCAATGCTCCAGCACCATGTCAAAATCAGTATGAAAATAGTGCAAGCTAGGCTACAACATCATGTCATAAATCCATGTGAAAACTAGTGTGAGCTAAGCTCCAGCACTCATGCGTATAAAACTCTAGTGCGAGCATCACTCCAGCACTAATGCATGCGTAAACACGTTGAATCTCGAGCGAGCAACGCTCTAGCACGTTTCATTTTCACAAAACTCATGTAGGTGGCTCATTCTTTTGCAAAGCATGGTTATTAAAACCAAATCAAGCTATTTTTATGCAATTCATTTAAATGCTAGCCAATCTACCAATTCACATGCTAAAGAGCAGTAAAATACTCAAGAACTACATATTCTTGTTTTTCCTGAACTTTCTCAAACCCCATTTTCTTTGCCCCTTCAAACATCTAGTTCTTTCCTATGACCATAATCATTCTAGAAAACCATAATGCACCTGAAAACACGCACAGATACCTCTTAGAGTCCACACAATTCCCTTACCTCAATTCTCTTGGAAGCAACTCTTTCTTCCTTTCTCGCTTTTCGCGATTAGGTTCAACTTGCTCCAGATATATCCTCGGGAGCTGCAAGCATTCATCAATCATATGAGTTAATACCGATAACTCATATTCTGACTTCAACTAGTTAGTATATCTCATTGGGCCTATTTCATCAAGTTTGGCTTATGAATGCATTTGGCAATTATAATGCCATTCCTAGCAAACTTAGCTAGAAACTTACTTAGGTATCTATTCAAGTACTTAGCTTGTATGCTCTAAACTCTATTCATTCATGCATTTCACAATTACCATATATGCACATTCTATCACTTTAACCAATCCCATAATGTTATTTCACACAACCTTCTCAACATCATGCATATCACATTACTACCACCTTCATATAACCCATACATCATTGAATCCACCATATCTTACTTCTCACACTAACTTATTTCTAAGTCATTGTTGATTCATCAAGTTCTAGGTAGTTTTCAATCAATGATACATACACCAATCTACTCATAACAACATTTAGATAAACATATTTAGAGTTGGTATATTGAAAACTCACTTAACTTGACTTTTCTCTTTTTCAAAATTTGAAGATCCTTTTACTCCTTCAATCCAACGAGTGGAATGCCGATTCCAAGGTATGTTATTCTCCTCCTCAAGATGAACAACTTTGCTTTAATAGCTTTTCTCAAATCGTTTTGGAAAAAGATGGTTTCAAGAGAGAGAAAGCTTGGTATTTTGGGTAAAAATGGAGAGAGGTTTTGAGTTTTCTGAAGAATAAGGTTTTTAGTCGTCGGGTTTATATAGAATAGGGGTGAGGAGATCGATCTGCTACGGCAGAGATCGATCTTCTTTGGTTTTGAGCTCTCGAAATGTTAAGGCATAATAGGGTGGGATCGATCTGCTCATTGGGAAAGAGATCGATCTTTTCTTGGCAGAACCTTCTGGAGATCGATCTGGTCATGGGGAGGGATCGATCTTTGCTTGGACGAGGCATTTTGGGATCGATTTGCACTTCGAGGAGATCGATTTGCTCTAAAGAGAGATCGATCTGCTCTTGGCAGAATCAACTTGAGCTCATTTTGCTTGAATAAGGGATCGATCTGGCCTTGATCTGCAGGCTTCCTACTGTAAATTTTCCAAAATTTTAAAGGTAAAACTTGCCTTTGATTGCTTCACAAATCATTTTGCAATCTATTCACACTTAGATCATGGAAAGGTTTATTCCTTATGATTTTCATGTTATGGAACCTGTGTGTATTGCTTGAAATTAGAAAGGATACAGAGAACTTACAGTCCATGCATTATCATTTCGTGTTTTAAATGCTTATCTTCAAATCTAAATGCTTAAAGTTCTATTCGTTTAGTTTATGGCCACTTCAGCCCTTATTTAACCTTTACTTGTATTATAACACTCATTTATCTCATTTGGAATTCATTCACACTTATATGATCCAAAAATCATCTGTGTTATAATTCCATTAACATATACTAAAGTTATACATACATGGGGTCTCACAAATACCCTATAAGCCCTAACTATATGTATAACTAGTTTTGGAAAGGAAAGTAACTGAAGGAAACTTTGATATTATGTGTGGTATGAAACGTTCAGGATGATTAAGTAAGCTCCAATTTTGATAGTCAAGGAGGAATTTAGGATGCATGATGTGATTTCATAGTGCATTCTTATTTCATGTAAATTGGATTTTTGTGCATTATGCATACAGCATTAGTAAATTGTATACCAATTAGCACTTATGTCTATTACTTACTAGGTGTTAGCTCACTCCCTCTGTTACCTCTTTAGGGATTATCTTGGTTAGGTTCAGATTAAGCTTGAGGGTAAAAATTTGGAGTCGATACGCCCTCCGAAGCTTGATTGAATATTTTAGAGGTATAAACTCTACGTTTATAATTGTTTATATTTCCAAACATGTATGTTTGTCATAATGTAAGTCGAGATGTAAACTAGGAATGTAATTCAATGAACTTTGATATAAATATTAATTTATCTTTATACCTGGTGATCTATATATATTTATGAGGTGAATAATGGTGCCAAATGTGTTAGGAAGTGTCTAATAAATTATGAAATAATGTCTTAAGATGGCAATGGCACACATCATGAGGTATTTAGTTTAGGATATTAGGCTAATAGCCTTAAAGTAAATCAAGAAAAATCATACTTTACAGTTAAAGTCTATACTACACAATAACAAATCAGTTAAGTAAAAGGAAAACATTAGGCTAACAAACACAGCTTCCAAGGTCGTTAAAGTTATAGTAGTGACCACAGTAAATAATGACTAATAATTCATCATTATGAAATTATTTATAATGATGAAATGATTTATAATGATGATATGATTTATGATGATGATTCATGATTTTAAAGAATAATCCATGATTTGAATGAAAACTGTGTGATTCATGATTTATGAAGTGATATGGTTTGATACAATGATAAATTTTTATGAAATTATTTTAGATATATGTTAAGATTATGATTTGAACAAATAATTTTTATGAATGATAATTACAAAATGACATATATGATATGCATGAAAACAATGTTTGATCTAGTAATGTGTGTGAGGCTATACTTACAGAGCTATGGTTTGATCATTCTTCTTTTTCTTTTTTCTCTACACATGATTAAGCGATTAGTTTATATTGAGATTTTGAAGATTTAATGTTTAGTTGGATTAAAGTTATGAATTTTATTTTAACGGGTAAATTTCATTGAGGTCTTCAAGGTTTTACCATAATTCAACTTCGTCTATTAATTTTGAAAATGGACATTTCGGTCCAAAATTACAAATGATTTTAATATATATTAGTCAATTACTAAACTTGAATTAAAATATCACACCCCCAAGTATCAACAATAAATTTTATTCTTATTTATTATTTTTAAGTATTTTTTTAAATTATTACATGTAAAATTATTATTTTTTTAATACAAAAAAAAGCATTAGGATATTTCATGAGTAATAAATGTTTAGGTTAATAGATTTTTTAATGGTGACTTAATAGAACGGTTTTTTATTACCAAATTGATAATTTTAGACCAAAATATTCATTTCTCAAATTAATAAACTAGTCTTGAATTAAGGTTAAAAGTGAACTACCTGGTTGGAATTTACCCTTTAAGATATCATTTCATTGAAGAATTTTACCATAACTAGGAGAAAAGGCTTCGTATTACCTTGACGTTTTACTTCAAGGTAATATGGCTAGTTACTACTGGCTTTGGGGACGTGACATATCGGTTTCAAATTTTTCATACTTGAATTTTTATGGGTTCAAATATTGTTAGTTTTTGTTTTGTTTAGGTTTGGATTGGATCGAGTTTTGACTTTTAAAATAAATTTGAGTTGGTCGGATTCGACCATGGATTGATATAAAAAAATTATTGGGTTTGGATCATTGATTGATCTATATGAATTATCAAGTTCGAACCTACCACTAAAGTTGTTAAATGGGTTGGCTTCACCAGTCAGTGAAGTCCATCACGAATTGACTTTAAACAGGTCAATTCAGATCTGCCAATATTTTTTGTTAGCATAAAAATCAAAGTCCTAACCCTCGTATATTTGGTTCACGATTAACGGGCTATCCTGCGGACTACAAAATATGGACAAATTTAAAGTCTTATGTCTTAAATTCTCCTCTGAATTTAATTAACAAGCATTCATAAAATCCACAAAATAACATTAATCAACGAAATGGAATATAATACCAAGTTTATAACAATCCCAAAACATGATACTAAGCTTGCAACAATACCAAAATAAGATATTTAAATTCAAGATTTCATTGAAGACTCAATAATTAGATAGTAGCTACCTTATGTAAGCATCACAACTCACTGAGTAGGAACATAGCACACAAAAGCGGGGACGATGGCAAGACGCAACATGAAGGCAGGCAAGGCACCAAAGCAAGGAGGGATGTTGTCGGCTCGCTGGACGCAACGTACAGTTAGGAAGCTGGAACCGCGATGCGTGATACGGAATGGTAAAATAGAAAGAAGTCTATGTATGACCGAAACAAATCAGTAAAGTAAAGCAAATGCAAAATGAGAAATGAGAAAGTGGGGTTTGCTAGCAAAGAAAATAGTAGGGGGTTGGGCCATTTAGGTTTTAACCTTTTTAGGGTTTTGACAAAAATAAATACATTTTGATAATTTAGGTTAGTGTCAAATTGGATAAGATTTTGGGTATTTTTTATTTAATTGGCTTTGCTTTTATTTGTGTTTTTAATTAAGTTTACTAATAATTTTAATCCATTAGCAAAGTAAATATGTGAACCAACCCGCGGAAAAATGAGTTTGGTTTATGTGGATTTTATATCAAACAAATCGGATTTATTATATTTGTATTTAAATGTGTTTACATTTTAAAGATGTTAACTTTAAAAATAAGTCGATAAACGGATCAAATTCACATAATTCATTATTATGATCAAGATTATGCTGGCTACCACATGCTTGCTAAATTTATTTTTGTGGATGAGTTCGTACAAAAAAAAAATTTGTATTCCCAAAGCAGTTTGGTACACCGAGTTATATATATATATATATAAAACTCTGCAAGAGCGGAAATAATCAGAGGGACGCAAGGGTTTTTCCCTGCGTAAGCACTCCAATGCTTAAGTCAGAATAAAATAACGACAGAGTTTCAGTAAAGTAAATGTCACGACCCAAACTACCCAAAAATCAGAGTTAATTTTTCGCGTTTTATTATTTTCTTACTTAAATTCTTACCTGTCTTCTGATCGTGACCACACTCCACTAACAAATTGGGCTGTGCGTCAATGTCAGTCCCACTATACATTTACCATATAACTTAACTCTTCTCCAGTCATTTATAATTGTTTACATTATTTATACATCCCCTAAAGTTACTTACAAACATGTTACTGTGCTATGCTTATGTAGATACAATATGTACAAGTGTATATACCTTATGTTGATGGGCAGCAGCGGATATCCAGAATGCAGTACTGAGTCATCTCAACGTCTACTGGAGATTATCTGTGGGAGAAAATGAAAGGGGTGAGCACATCAAACTCAGTAAGGCAATCCTACGAACAAGTAGGTAACCATACTACCTACATGAACGTAGTGCCATGCATAAACCACCCTTTCTCCACACATTTTAAAACAGATGATATGAGTTATGATGTTATGTAAAACACATTTGCATGAAAAATTCAACATGCAATTATTACAAATCATTTATTTCTCAATTAAAATTTTCACAATAAAGTCAGGACTCGACCCCTCCATCGGGTGATCCTGACTCACACAAAACCATGAAAATCGGTTTACATTCACACATGGGTTTGAAAGGCATGGAAATACCATCATGCAAATTTAGTTTAAAACCCAGTTTGATCTCATCAGAATCGTCGACATGCGAGACGAGGCAATATCTGTATAACGACAATAACCAGGACTATGGGCATATGTGTCCTCGGGAGTTCCTCAGCTACACGGATCCTAGTGTGCGGGTTCTCCCATGATCGGGAATCGCCCGGGTGGTGGGTCAATCCATCCCGTCAGTCTTATCCGATCCTATGCATCCGAAGATGCTAACGTATCACAAAGATACCAACGTATCACACAGATACCACACGGTACATCGTACTCCATGCTACTTGCACGGTACATCGTACTCCGTGGACCCCCAGCCTTATCCCTCGTTCGGGCTCATCAGCTGGACCTCCAACCCTTATCCCTCATTCGGGCTCATCAGGTGGATCTCTAACCCTTATCCCTCGTTTGGGCTCATCAGGTTGTTTCTCAAACCCTTATCCCTCGTTCGGGCTCATCAGGTTATATCTCTAACCCTTATCCCTCGTTCGGGCTCATCAGGTTATTTTAACATGCCATGTCTCAAAACGCAAGTGCGGGCCTATTTAATCGGTGACACACAGTCTACCCGATGCTCCAAACACGGCTCATCACATGTTCTCATAAAATCAGTGCGAGCGATGCTCAGCACTCTCATCAAATTAAGTAAATCTAGTGCGAGCTGAGCTCTAGCACTCTGTATGCAAACCGTATAAAAATCTGGTGCGAGCGAAGCTCTAACACCATGTCTCAAAATCATATAAAAATATGGTGCGAGTTAGACTCTAGCACCCTGTCACGAAAATCATATATATATAAGAATCTGGTGCGAGTTGGACTCCAGCACCTATGCATGTAAAACTCTAGTGCGAGCTCTCGCTCCAGTACTAATGTGTGCATCACACAAATCGAAAATATCGTGCGAGCTGAGCTCTAGCACGTCACATGTCAATAAAACACATAGGCGGCTCTGTTTCCTCAAAACAGTTTTCACAACAATTTCACATTGAAAGTATGCAATGCTGTGCATTTTCTTTCAAGGTTAGCCAGCCTACTAATGCATGCATCAAAACACCTCCAGAATGAGCAAAAATCTCTTGTTCTTGCTCCTCCCAACTTTTCCTAAATTTGTAAATTTTACCCTTAACAAGGGTATTTTGGTAATTTGCCCATTCGAGGCACTAAAATTATTAATTGACCTCTAGACCCTTCAGGTAATTTTTGAAGACTGCAAATGAACTTAAAATTACGTAAAGTTACCTCTAGCAGTCCGCAGAATTCCCTTACCTTATTTTCCTGTCGAGTCTGACCTTTTCTTTTCCACTGTTGTCTCGTCGCGCAGTTCGATATGCTCCCAATCAAATGCCCAAAACTGCGTATTAATATTCCTCAGGTCAGATATTATACAATTTAATTGTATTTCCTATTTTCTGGGCTTAATTTAAATCATTGGGCCTGTTTACCCCTATTGGGCCCGATTGTACCTTAATGGGCCTTAATCAGCCTTAAGCCCGTTTTCCACTTAATTTCCACTTTATCGAGGCCTATTGGGCTCATTGGGCCCACCAACCATTTATTGCGCCTCATTCTAACTCTCGAATAGCTAAATTTAATATTTACGACAATTTATCTAAATTTTCATAATTTAATTCAATTTATGCGAAATTTAAATTCATATCACGCATAACGATGTCAATTGTCGTAAATAAGGGTCACTTACCTGAGATTCCATGCTAGTACGAAATTCGAGGCTGTCTCGAGCTCTCTTTGGATGCCAATCGTCGAGCTACACAATTTCATAATTTTTCGGGTAAATTTCCAGTCAAAAATTAATTAAATGAAATATTCTAAAATTTAAATCGGTCAATTTGACCGCTTATCGACTTACCCGAAACTCGATTGCATCACTGGAATTTTTTCCAATTTTTTCCTCTTTCTTTTTCCCTTTTTTCTTCCTTTTTTCCTCTCTTTTTGGCTGAACCGGTTCAGTCTGGTTCGGACCGGTTCAGACCGCCGGTTCACCCCGGTTTGACTGGTTCACCACCGGTTCAAGGCCTTGCCGGTCTGTTCTCCGCTGGCTTCCACCGCCAGCAGCTCCGTTGGGTCCTCCGCATCACGAATCTGGGCTTAGTTCGCCTCGAGCTCGCCGAAAAATGGCCGGTCCGGCCTGTTCTCCTCCGGCAGTCGGACCCATTTTCTTCCCTTGGCCGTCGCCGGCGATTCCCGCCGTCTCGTCGGCTGCTACCGGTCTCAAAAGGACCGCCTCCTCCTCACGGTCACGCCGGTGGCCTCCGTTCATGCCCAGTCATCGTGTGTTGCCGAGAATCAGCCCATTTCTCCTCGGTGTTTTTCCTCCTCCGATCGGCTTCCTCCGGCCACTGCACGACGCGTCTCCGGTGCCATCTTGCTCGCCGGGTGTCGCTCTACGTTTTTCGACCTTCGCCTAGGCTCAACGGTCGCCGGTGGCTCGTCGGACTCCTCGAGTTCATCGGGTTCCGTTTTTCGTTTTCCGTTTTGCGCGATTTCGCGTTTCTGTCTCTTTTTTTTTTCAGATTTATTTATTATTTATCTTTTATTATTTTAATCATTCAAATACATAAAAATACCCAAATATCCCTTAAAATGTCCTTAAAAATATTATTTAATTCTAAATTCATTTATTTAATTTTATTTAATTTATTTAATTTATTTTAACCCTTTTTTGGGTATAATTTCTCCGTATTTTTCGGATATTGTCCCGAATGACTTTTCGGTATATTTTTTCGATTATTTTTGGGATTTTTTTTTTCGAACTAAAAATTTCGATTAATCCCGATTAATTCCCATAAATTAATATCTTGATCAATTTAACCCAAAATAAATTTATTTCATCCTTATTGACCAAAATTTCTCAATGCATTATTTTTAATTAAATTCTTATCGAAGTTATACCGACCTTCGGTCTTTTGACCGTTTTGCCCTTACACGCGTTCGAAATTAATTTAACCCAACTTCCTTTCACGAACACTCTTTCATTTCGAATTTTAAATAAATTCGGGTCTTACAACTCTCCCCCACTTAAGGAATTTGGTCCTCCAAATTAGAACCAATTCATATGAGTCCATAGACTACTCCGGGTACATCAATCGTATCATACTTTTTAATTCTCATGTGACCTTTTTCGGAGTGTAACACTACCAAAGGACTTTAATTAGGGAGATCATCTTAAACCTCAATACTTTCTCTTTCCTATTTAATACCCGAATCAACTTATCAATAAACTTATATTTTCATTAAACTGAACTTTTGGAATTCATATTCGATCACCTATGCTGGATCCGGATAGTATTTTCGAAGCATCAAAAGCTGGGACACATTGTGGGTGCCTGTTAATTCAAGTGATAACGCCAACCTACAGGTCTTATCTCCCACTTGTCCAATCTCTCAAAATATTCAATCCAGCGAAACTCAACTTACCTTCTTCCAGAAGCTCGCTATGTCCTTATTCTCTTAGGACAAGTAACTTTCAACCATACCAATTCACCAAGGGTGAATTCCAATACTTTTCTATCTGCTCTAAGGTATTCTTAATCTCTCATCCTTAACTAAACATCCTCAGAGACTTATTATCCAAGGTCGAAAATGATTCTATCTGTCACCCACTTTTTCTTATCCAATTCGGAGAACAACCCCTACAGCCATACACTGCCTCATATCTTGTTATCCCGATACTCAAGTGACAACTGTCACCATTGGTGAATTCAATTAGAAATCAACTGATCATTCCAGGAGCTTATAAAATCAATGGCACACGCTTTCATCGGATCCTCCAGAACTTGTACAGTCCTCTTTGACTGACCATCTGTCTGAGGACGGAAAGCTGTGCTAATACTCAGTCGGGTTCCCATAGCTTCCTAAAAAAAAAAATTCCCTTAAGTAAGAAGTGAAGCGGGAATCCCTATATGATACCATGCTCACTGGAAAGCTACTTAATGTTCCACAATCTTCCTTACACATAAATCCTCATACACACTCTGAGTATCTGGGGAGTTCATAACCAGAAGGTGGGTAGACTTAGTCACTCTATCGACTATCATCCAAATAGCCTCGTGATTCACCTGGGTTCTCTGTAACCCATCACAAAATTCATGGAGACTTGCTCCCATTTTCGTGCCGTGTCGATATAGGTAGAGACTGCAATAACTCTGCAGACTTTTAATACTCTACCTCATTCTGCTGACATACTAGGCACTTTTCCACAATCTCTACCATATCTCCTTTCACATCTGACCACCCATACCCTTTTCAAAGATTTTCATATATATTCTTTACTTTCCGTATGCACTGTATATCCCGAAAAGTAAGCTTCTGACAATATTACTATCTCATCAACTGTGGTCCTGGGGAGCACTTATACTGTCTCTGAACCTCTCTGTAAATCATTATCATACTCTGTGAACTCTATCACTGTACCCTTCTGAATCTGACCCACACTATCGACACCCTGCCGATCATCACGCTAAGCCTGTCAAATCCGGGCACTCTCATCCGGTTCTAATCTCAGGCTAGCTGTCACATAATCACTGTCATCATCAGAAGGGATCACATCAATACTGAGGTTCACAACTGCTCTAGCAACTCACGCTCCCTGACCATCATATGTGGTACCATCCCGAGGCTCTTTCTACTCGAGGCATCAGCCATTACATTAGCTTTTCCTGGGTGGTACAATTTTCACAAATCAAAACCTCTCAGAAGCTCTAACCCACTATGTATTCTCATATTCGCCTCTTTCTGTGAAAACAGATACTTGAGACTTTATGATAAGTGCATACCCAAAATTTCTCACCCTGTACATAATAGTACCATATCCTCTGTACAAATACTACCGTTGCCAATTTTAAAATCATGAGTCAGATAGTTTATTTCATGATTAAGGAGTTGTCTGGATCCACAATCGACTATCTTCCCATTATACATCAATACACAGCTCCTCATGATTTGAGGTATCCATACTCATTGAAAACCTCTTGAGCTATTGGGTATGGTAAAATTAATCACAGTGGTCAGTTCATACTTCACTACACCGAAATTCATGTCACATCTATCATCTTATTTATCATCTCATTCAAATACCACGTTTTCTTAATTACACATGTCAACCAAGTAGACCATATTGAGAACTCGCAACAACGCATTTGTAAAAGCAATTTCCAATTGTTGCTTATAATTGCCCTAGACTTTAACTACACCCAATATATCATCGATAATGATGATTACAATTCGGTACAATCCTTGACTTATTTAAGCATAAGCGTATAAGATCCTTCAAAATCGCTTACGTTTTCAGGTACTAACCTGCGTCATTTCCTTTTCTTATCTTAACGGCTCTTATTAAATTTTACTATGTTAACCTTTATGATTTGTCAAATTTTAATATTCTTATCGTCCTAGTAAAGGTATCCTAATGCTAAAGGTATTTATTACGACGATCGATTTCACGTTATAGGTTATATATATATATATATACTTTTAGACGCTGTCAATTCTTCAGGCGGTGAGGTATTTTGAAATACCTTTATTAACCTTCAGACTTAACCACAATTACTTTATATACCAGTCCATGTGGTCACAATTTGTATTCGCTACTAATTGCTTTAATCCTAATGACTTCATATCGTAAGGAGGTTCTCACCTTGCATACGCCTCTTACTCCAATACATCTTGTATTTAGGATCTATCTTATCTTAAAGATTATCTCCTTTCGTATATCAATCATGACAAAACTCTTTCATTATTCATTCCGTGAGTGCAATCCTTTACTCCTTTAATTTCAACTGTTGCACCCCTTTTTATCACTTGTCAACACTTATAGTATACTTTTTAGTGATGTTTTCACTCCTCTATTGGGGTACTCATTTATCAGTATTGTGCCCAATAATGTAGGCATTCATGCCTTTTACTCACTTATATGCGAATGAAGGCGGTATGAATATATGTCTGGCACCAGGATCAAAGAACATATGTACTTCATTATTCATAACAAGTGTGGTATCTTACACCACATCCATGAAACATCAATAGTGTCCCGGTCCAAGACATCCTCTCGCCTTCGTCCAACAGCCTACTTTCCTTTTTCTTTTCTTTTCGGCTATTGCCTCCCTTTTCATTGCAGCTATACCAACGAAGTTTTTTCTCTGTCTCTTTACTTTTCTGTGGGGCGATCTCGCCCAACTCTGTGCAATCAAAATCAATGGTCCGTCTTACCACACTTAACGGTCATTTTCATCAATACAGTGTAGGTATAAACCCTCCTTCCGTGGTATCCACCACACATCTCACACTGCTTACAGTGATCACACTGCTACTCTGCTTCGTAGCAGGTCGAGATCCTCCAATCACAACGCCCCTTAAGAGTGTCAAAATTGGATGCACTGGGGCCTTACCAATTATCTTAGCCCATAACTCGTCAAATCAAATCTTTTACCAATTACCATTTTTCCAATCTCAGAGGCGTGCAATTCATGTTCTTATTTACCCAACTGTAAATCTGCGCACTGCCTCGGTATAGGTAATATCTCACGGGCCAATCGGACTCTAATTGAAAATCTGAGCCCTTCCATAAACTTTTAGACATCTCGACTGTCACTGGTTCATAGTGTCGATGTAATATCTACCAAAGAATATAACTGAGTTTCATACTCATAATCAATTTAGTATTCCTGGGCAGTGTAAGAAATTTTTCCTTTAAATCATGTCCGGGATATCCTGTCACCGGAATACATCCAATAAGATTTCTCATCTTAGCTATGGATGTTTAACACTTAAGATGGGTCGAGCAGGTTTCCACCAATGCTCCGCTGCGCCCTCGTATCTCATTCATAATCTGAGCAATTAGCTCCTCAAAATAATCTCCACACTCCGCTCCAATCTCGCGAAGTGTGTCTCAATACTATCCGATCACTCTGTCGGACTCTATGAGGCAAGCTCAACATTAGCCTCTATTTCAATCTCATACTGATTCTCATAGTCAAACTCAGCACGGCTTAGCAGACTCAGGTCTACCTCTACGACCTCTGCCTCGTGCACTTTCTCATCTAACGCGACTCATATTAGGTATTCCTGCATTCTCAACCATTTCTTAGTCAAAACCCATCTCGATATACACTATTGTATCTAATCAAGCACAATAACACGGGGATGTAATTCCTAATTACTGACACTGACACACATCAGACCAATTGTTGCTCTGATACCATAAAATCTGTCACGACCCAAACTACCCAAAAATCAGAGTTAATTTTTCGCGTTTTATTATTTTCTTACTTAAATTCTTACCTGTCTTCTGATCGTGACCACACTCCACTAACAAATTGGGCTGTGCGTCAATGCCAGTCCCACTATACATTTACCATATAACTTAACTCTTCTCCAGTCATTTATAATTGTTTACATTATTTATACATCCCCTAAAGTTACTTACAAACATGTTACTGTGCTATGCTTATGTAGATACAATATGTACAAGTGTATATACCTTATGTTGATGGACAGCAGCGGATATCCAGAATGCAATACTGAGTCGTCTCAACGTCTACTGGAGATTATCTGTGGGAGAAAATGAAAGGGGTGAGCACATCAAGCTCAGTAAGGCAATCCTACAAACAAGTAGGTAACCATACTACCTACATGAACGTAGTGCCATGCATAAACCACCCTTTCTCCACACATTTTAAAACAGATGATATGAGTTATGATGTTATGTAAAACACATTTGCACGAAAAATTCAACATGCAATTATTACAAATCATTTATTTCTCAATTAAAATTTTCACAATAAAGTCAGGACTCGACCCCTCCTTCGGGTGATCCTGACTCATACAAAATCATGAAAATCGGTTTACATTCACACATGGGTTTGAAAGGCATGGAAATACCATCATGCAAATTTAGTTTAAAACCCAGTTTGATCTCATCAAAATCGTCGACATGCGAGACGAGGCAATATCTGTATAACGGCAATAACCAGGACTATGGCCATATGTGTCCTCGGGAGTTCCTCAGCTACACGGATCCTAGTGTGCGGGTTCTCCCATGATCGGGAACCACTCGGGTGGTGGGTCAATCCATCCCGTCAGTCTTATCTGATCCCATGCATCCGGAGATGCTAACGTATCACAAAGATACCAACGTATCACACAGATACCACACGGTACATCGTACTCCATGCTACTTGCACGGTACATAGTACTCCGTGGACCCCCAGCCTTATCCCTCGTTCGGGCTCATCAGCTGGACCTCCAACCCTTATCCCTCATTCGGGCTCATCAGGTGGATCTCTAACCCTTATCCCTCGTTTGGGCTCATCAGGTTGTTTCTCTAACCCTTATCCCTCGTTCGGGCTCATCAGGTTATTTCTCTAACCCTTATCCCTCGTTCGGGCTCATCAGGTTATTTTAACATGCCATGTCTCAAAACGCACGTGCGGGCCTATTTAATCGGTGACACACAGTCTACCCGATGCTCCAAGCACGGCTCATCACATGTTCTCATAAAATCAGTGCGAGCGATGCTCAGCACTCTCATCAAATTAAGTAAATCTAGTGCGAGCTGAGCTCTAGCACTCTGTATGCAAACCGTATAAAAATCTGGTGCGAGCGAAGCTCTAACACCCTGTCTCAAAATCATATAAAAATATGGTGCGAGTTAGACTCTAGCACCCCGTCACGAAAATCATATATATATAAAATCTGGTGCGAGTTGGACTCCAGCACCTATGCATGTAAAACTCTAGTGCGAGCTCTCGCTCCAGCACTAATGCGTGCATCACACAAATCAAAAATATCATGCGAGCTGAGCTCTAGCACGTCACATGTCAATAAAACACGTAGGCGGCTCTGTTTCCTCAAAACAGTTTTCAAAACAATTTCACGTTGAAAGTATGCAATGCTGTGCATTTTCTTTCAAGGTTAGCCAGCCTACTAATGCATGCATCA
This sequence comes from Firmiana major, assembly GCA_033439115.1. Lineage (NCBI taxonomy): Eukaryota > Viridiplantae > Streptophyta > Magnoliopsida > Malvales > Malvaceae > Firmiana > Firmiana major. The sequence continues at coordinate 14,337,584 of CM065907.1, forward strand.
AAACACCTCCAGAATGAGCAAGAATCTCTTGTTCTTGCTCCTCCCAACTTTTCCTAAATTTGTAAATTTTACCCTTAACAAGGGTATTTTGGTAATTTGCCCATTCGAGGCACTAAAATTATTAATTGACCTCTAGACCCTTCAGGTAATTTTTGAAAACTGCAAATGAACTTAAAATTGCGTAAAGTTACCTCTAGCAGTCCGCAGAATTCCCTTACCTTATTTTTCTGTCGAGTCTGACCTTTTCTTTTCCACTGTTGTCTCGTCGCGCAGTTCGATATGCTCCCAATCAAATGCCCGGAACTGCGTATTAATATTCCTCAGGTCAGATATTATACAATTTAATTGTATTTCCTATTTTCTGGGCTTAATTTAAATCATTGGGCCCGTTTACCCCTATTGGGCCTGATTGTACCTTAATGGGCCTTAATCAGCCTTAAGCCCGTTTTCCACTTAATTTCCACTTTATCGAGGCCTATTGGGCTCATTGGGCCCACCAACCATTTATTGCGCCTCATTCTAACTCTCGAATAGCTAAATTTAATATTTACGATAATTTATCTAAATTTCCATAATTTAATTCAATTTATGCGGAATTTAAATTCATATCACGCATAACGATATAAATTGTCGTAAATAAGAGTCACTTACCCGAGATTCCATGCTAGTACGAAATTCAAGGCTATCTCAAGCTCTCTTTGGATGCCAATCGTCGAGCTACACAATTTCATAATTTTTCGGGTAAATTTCCAGTCAAAAATTAATTAAATGAAATATTCCAAAATTTAAATCGGTCAATTTGACCGCTTATCAACTTACCCGAAGCTCGATTGCATCACTGGAATTTTTTCCAATTTTTTTCCTCTTTCTTTTTCCATTTTTTCTTCCTTTTTTCCTCTCTTTTTGGCTGAACCGGTTCAGTCCGGTTCGGACCGGTTCAGACCGCCGGTTCACCCCGGTTTGGCTAGTTCACCACCGGTTCAAGGCCTTGCCGGCCGGTTCTCTGCCGGCTTCCACCGCCAGCAGCTCCGTTGGGTCGTCCGCATCACGAATCTGGGCTTAGTTCGCCTCGAGCTCGCCGAAAAATGGCCGGTCCGGCCTGTTCTCCTTCGGCAGTCGGACCCATTTTCTTCCCTTGGCCGTCGCTGGCGATTCCCGTCATCTCGTCGGCTGCTACCGGTCTCAAAAGGACCGCCTCCTCCTCACGGTCACGCCGGTGGCCTCCGTTCATGCCCAGTCATCGTGTGTTGCCGGGAATCAGCCCATTTCTCCTCGGTGTTTTCCCTCCTCCGATCGGCTTCCTCCGGCCACTGCACTGCGCGTCTCCGGTGCCATCTTGCTCGCCGGGCGTCGCTCTACGTTTTTCGACCTTCGCCTAGGCTCAACGGTCGCCGGTGGCTCGTCGGACTCCTCGGGTTCATCGGGTTCTGTTTTTCGTTTTTCGTTTCGCGCGATTTCGCGTTTCTGTCTCTTTTTTTTCAGATTTATTTATTATTTATCTTTTATTATTTTAATCATTCAAATACCTTAAAAATACCCAAATATCCCTTAAAATATCCTTAAAATTATTATTTTATTCTAAATTCATTTATTTAATTTTATTTAATTTATTTTAACCCTTTTTCGGGTATAATTTCTTCGTATTTTTCGAATATTGTCCCGAATGACTTTTCGGTATATTTTTTCGATTATTTTTGGGATTATTTTTTTTTTCGAACTAAAAATTTCGATTAATCCCGATTAATTCCCATAAATTAATATCTTGATCAATTTAACCCAAAATAAATTTATTTCATCCTTATTGACCAAAATTTCTCAATCCATTATTTTTAATTAAATTCTTATCGAAGTTATACCGACCTTCGGTCTTTTGACCGTTTTGCCCTTACACGTGTTCGAAATTAATTTAACCCAACTTCCTTTCACGAACACTCTTTCATTTCGTATTTTAAATAAATTCGGGTCTTACAGTAAAAAATAGAGAATTAATTGGGTCCATAAATCATACATGATCCCTATTAATAGGGATTAATTTCATCTTTAATTACATATTTGTCCTCCTACATTAATCAGAGATACTCAAGGGTAAAATCGTCCAGGTAAATTTTAACACAGAGTCTCCTCTCATCTGTATTCTACTTTTATGTGCCATGTGGCGTATTGTGATGATGACACGTGGCATATTATTTTTTCTCTTTTTTCTTATTTCATTTTACTCATAACAATTGCTCCCCACTCTTTCGCGAGTTATACTTTGCGGAAGAGTACACTATTTTTCACGATCCTCCCGCTAGCATCTATATGCTGTGAGGACGTTGGCTCAATCTCATTTTCCTCTTACAGAGATGGCAGACTCCTAGGGTAGACTCTCACGGGATTCACTCTCGCGACAGTACCTGTGCGTCAGACCCTCGTGGCATTAACCAACTCACTGCACTTCTTTTAACGCGAGACCCTCGAGGCATCGATAGACTCTCGCGGCATCTCATTTAGCGCGAAACCCTCGCGGTACATTCACTTGCAGCATTTTTCAGCGTGACACCCTCGTGGCATCAATAGACTCTCACAGTATCAGCTAATCCTCATAGCAATACTCTCACCGCACTACCCTCACGGCAATACCCTTATGGCATTAGATCCTCACGACATCAAACCCTCGTGGCACTACCCTCGCGGCAATTCTACTACTGAAGGTTTAAACGGAGTCTCTTATTCTCTTAGCATCGGTTGTATTGATTCGTTTCTTAATGGCTGGGCAAGGTAGTGGTAAGAAAATAATTCTAGATCCTTATTCTAGACTTGGAGAGTCTGATCTTGAGTATATTCGTAATATCTTTCCTCTTCTCGAGGGTTATTATTATAGGCTCCCCACCACTGCAGAACGCGCTCGTCAATCTGTCAGTAGCGGTGTTCCTATACATCAGGCCTCGTTGGAATTTGGGTTTCGTTTTCCCTTTCCTGACTTCGGAGTTATTTTTCTTCAACACTATGGCATAGTCCTTGCTCAACTTCACCCTAATGGATGAGCACAAGTTGTAGGGTTTACAATTATATGTCATAGACTTAATGTCAGGCCCACTATTCCTCTGTTCAACTCCTTTTTCAGAGTCCGTAGTGTCCATAATTCGACACATTTTTGTATACAAAACGTTTTCGAGGGGAATAGAGTAATAAACTTTTTGGAATGCCTCCATCCAAATTACATAATTATGATTCAGATTGGCTTGTCGTTTAGGTCCTTCGTCTTTAAATATCCCTACCCGATGGAGTTGCCACGAACCCTCCAACCTTAGTCCTCTGTCTAACTTAAGGGATGTATAGGGTCCCCTTATCTCTCAGCTACAAGTAGATGATGAGGATGCTTTACTATCTTTATTAACTTCAAAAAATATAATTATTGCTAGTTGGGGATGCCTTCTTGTTGATCCGGTTCTAGCACCCGAGCCCGCCTCACCCTCTAGTTTCCCTTGAGGAAGTTAAGGTGTGGGAAATCCTATCGATCCCTTGGTGGAAGACTTCAAGGATAACTTGGATTAGGGCCAGGACGAGGCTTTTGGGAGCCCCTTTCTTGACTTTCCTTCGGATGAGAGCCTCGCTAACATCCATTCTCTTGATGATTACTTGAATCTGGATGATTTCATATTGTATTTACCATGTAAATAATTGTTTACTTCCCTCTCTTTTGTTCTGACTTTTATTTTTCTGTTTTCCTTCCAGGAATAGGCTCACTTGGAAGAGCTTCTGATCGACGGGAAAGTGACGAGGATGCTACTAGAACCACCCATCCTCATAAATGTAGACACCAGAGGGATCGTGCTTGAGAGTCTTGAAGCCATGCTCGTACTTTTGCTCCAACCTCTCGAGATGAAAGATCAGGGTCTCCTCTAGCTCCTCATCTGTCTCGTCCTAAGGGGTCAGCTCTTGAAATCAGGATAGGGGGAACAGCCCGCCGTGGAGCCCCAGCTTCCAGATCCTGAACTAGAAGAGTATCATCAGGCTAATTGGGTGGAGTACAACACTGCTCGCCCTTCTCACATTGAGAGATGATGTCTATATATCGAGTCAACCATGAGGGATAAGCCAGCGTTCCCTCCAGTCACTGAGCTTTACATTTCCAAATATCCTGTGGATGGCGGCAGGACGGTCTATGGGTAAAATTTTGTGGTCTACCTAGGTATCAATGACAATGATTCAATCCATGATTATGGAGTGGTGTCTCACCTAGGTAGGTCGACTATACTCCCACGAGATAAGGTAGAGTTATTTAAGAGTTTTCCTCAACCCGAAGATTGGGCTGATTACTGAGCGATAATGGTATCTTTTTGCTTGTCTTTCCTCTCTTTCTATTTTTATTTTTTATTTTTTGGCTAACTTTTTAATCTTTATGCATTTTTAGACGACTCAGCAGGTAATCACTTGCAATGCACGGTATCAGGCATATAAGACTCAGGCTGATGCTGAACTCCACCAATTGAAGGTCGAAAAGTCTGAGTGGCTCATTGAAATGAACCAGTACAGGAGGCTTCCTGAGCAACTTGGCCGATTGAAGAAAGAGAAAAAGGATCTGAACCTCAGTATTTTTGCCTTTAAGAGGATTTTACCAAGGAGCAAGAAAAGTTTGAACAATACAAAGAGTCTTATACTGCGACTCAAGAGGAGCTGAGCTCTTTTAAGTCCAACTATGACTTAGTTCTGTTAAAGCTGCAAGACCTCCAAACTAGTTATGACAAGCTGAAGTCTGACCACAGGCGGTTAGAAGAAGAAGTTTCTAGCCTACGTAGAGAACCTTCATCTTCCTCAGTTAGCCAAGATGTGCGTAACAAGATTCGTTCCAAAGTCGTTAAAGAATATCGTTTGTCACGAGACTGTCACAATAGAAAGCTTTTATTCTCTACCGGCTTCGTGAAGTATGATTTCTATATGGCACGTTCTTAGCTAGAAAAGGAGAGATCGGGAGAAACTTTTCCTGAGCTACAGTGGTCGAGACAATTGGAGGGTTATACCAGCGAATTTCGGGGTTGGACAGATTATGAGCCCGATAATGAGGATTTTTAAACCTATCTGGAAAAGAGGGCCTATGACGATCTTTCCAATCTTTCGGGCCCTTAGAAACCTTGTCAGCAATCGGGAGTGATTGACATTTTAGGCGATTTAGATTACGACGAGTCAGATTCTTCGAGCGAGGGCGCTTCTCCACTAGCTGAGGAATAGTTTTAGTTTTTTCTTCTTCTTTTTTCTTGTTGCCAACCTTCTTTTATCTGTACTAAGAATTTGAATTTACCATATATATACGTAAGACCCGATTTTATCGTAAGAGCAAAAAGGGAATGAATAGAAATTTTTGAGTGCATTTAAAAATGCAAAAGGATTGAAATGGGATTCCCGAAAATGTGCAAGGGCAAAACGATAAAAAGATCGAAACCCAGTATAATTTTGATAAGAAAATTTAATTAAAAATATGGGATTTGAGAAATCTTGATTAATAACGAAGAAATAATTAAATTTCGGGTTAAATTAATCAAGATATGAATTTATTGGAATAAACCGAAATTTTCGTATCGAAAAATAATCCCGAAAATAATCAAAAAATATACCGAAAAGGCAAAATCGGATTGAGAAATTCATTTACAGATTAAATGAATGAAATAGTATTTTTGTTAGATATTTTTGCCAAATAATAATATTTAATTGAATATAATAATAATAAAAATAATAATAAATAAAAAAATAGAAAATCGCGTTTTTGCGATTTTCTGAAGAAAACAAAGCAGCCGAACCGAGGAAGCTCATCGACGCGCCACTGGCCAGACAAAGGGGCCGACGAGGGTCGGCCATGGAAGCCCATCACCCGCGTGACCACCGGCAGCCGCGACGCGCACCCTTAGCCACCGAAAAACCCAAAATCGACGGATGAAAGCCGCGAGGAAGAAAAGACGTTTTCGCCGGCGTTGACATTGATCTAGGGCCGGCTACCACCACCCGAAGGTAGCCCACACGGAGATCGATTGATCGACGGCTGAATCGACCGGTGGGGCGACAGCTAGCACCGAAAACAGTGAGGAAAAGAAACGGTACCGCCGGTAGAGGAGAGAAGAGCCGAACCGGCCACTTTCCGGCGGCCTTGAACGAAACCAACCCCAGATCCGTGCATCGGATGACCTAGCGAAGCCACTGGCGGTGGAAACCGGTAGAGAACCGATTGGCGAGCCACTGAACCGGCCGAACTGAACTGAATTGGTGATCTGAACTGGGTTGAACCGAATCAAACCGGTTCAACCTTAAAGAGAAGGAAAAAAAGGAAGAAAAAGGGAAAAAGAAAAAGAGGAAAAATTGAGGAAAATTCCAGTGATGCAATCGAGCTACGGGTAAGTCGGTAAGGGATCGAATTGACCGATTTAAATTTTGAAATATTTAATTTGATTAATATCCGACTGGAAATTTACTCTGAAAAATATTAAATTGTGTAGCTCGACAATCGGCATCAACCGAGAGCTTGAGACAGCCTCGATTTGTGTACGATCATGGAATATCGAGTAAGTAACCCTTATTTACGATAATTTACATCGTTATGCGTATTGATGAATTACAGATTTAATTTTCACATTAAATGGATTAAATTCTGAAAAATTGGATAAATTGTCGTAAATAATAAATTGAGATATCAGAGAATTTAGAACGAGGCTAAATAAATACTGATGGGCCCAATGAGCCTAATAGGCCTCGATAAAGTGTGGTAAATGGGCTTAAGGCCGATTAAGGCCCATTATGGTATAATCGAGCCCAATATGAGTAAACGGGCCCAATGATTTAATTAAGCTCAGAAAATTATGAAATACAGTTAATTGTATTGTATTTTGACCTGATGAATGTGTATCCGCAGTTTCAGAGATTTGATTTGGATTTGGAGCAAATCGGACTCCGTGACGAGTCATCAATGGAAAGGTCAGACTGTACAGAAAACGAGGTAAGGGAATTGAGTGAGTAGCTAGAGGTAGCTACGCGCATTTTAATAGTTTTTGTATACATTGATTATGTATGTACTGTTATTGTATAATGATCTAAATGTGGTTTAAATGATTTTAAGGATCGAAATAGGTGAAAAGATTATTTTACCCCTATTGAGGGAAGTTCACCTAAGGATGGTGAAAGCATGACATGCATGAAAAGTATGATTTAAGGAAATTTATTGGTTTTAATCAAAGCAAATCGGTAGATTGGCCAGTAATTGTATAAATTTCACAAGATAACAATATGTAAGTGTTATTTATATTTAAATGGAAATTTCTTTGAAAAATAGGCCAACTATCAAGTTTATATGGAAACAGATAGTGCTGGCACATAGCTCGCACTATATCTGCGTTTGTGAGTGTGCATAAATGTGCTTGAGCGGTTGCTCGCACTAACTTGTGTGACATCATATGCATGAAATGTGCTAGAGCGGTTGCTCGCACTTGTTGGCTCTACCGAGAGGGGGGTGAATCGGTTTTCTAACTCTTAATGGCAATTTAAACTCTTTTGAACTTAATTAACAAATAATGAATAAGCAATATAATGTAATGAAACAAATTAAAACAAGATAAGGAAGAGAATATCAAACACAGTGGTTTATAGAGGTTCGGTCAATCTCTTGCCTACGTCCTCTCTCCTTGACCTTCTTGTCAAGAGCCTTCTTTCTCACTTTCACTGAAAGTTACACACTCCCTTTTTCAGGTTAATGAATAACCTCTCTACCCTTTTTAAACAAAGATGTATTCACCCTTTTACAAGGTTTATCTCACTGAGGGACAATCCTCTTCTCTCTCAAAGATAGGATGAATACAATATCAAGCTTTTAATGTGGGTAGGACAAATACAGCTTTTGCACACTAGCTTATACAACAAACTCAATAAATGAGGATTGAAGACAAATGGAATGAAAGAATTAAACTCTTGAGAATCTACAGAATGTGCAGCAATGGTGTCTCTCTTCTCAGTGTCTTTAATGCTTGATTATATACTGAAGGATTGGTAGTTGGAGCATTTAATGCTGTTTTTCCCATTGAGATTTTTGCAGAAATAGTCGTTGGGTACCTCCAGTAGAATGCCAGATCCATCTGCCATCTTGACCAGATCGATCTCTTAGTTATAGTTCCTGCAAGAACAAGGCAAAATGAAGCAAGGAGATCGATCTCATATATGAGCAGATCGATCTCACAATTTGAAAATGTTAGAGAAGATCGATTTGTCGAATAGGAAGATCGATCTTCCAATCTCTCTGTTTGAGGCAGGATCGATCTATAGATCGATCTGCCAGGTATTCTTGTAGCGAGGAGATCGATCTCTTATCAACCCAGATCGATCTCCTTAGATCTCTGACTTTGAGGAGATCGATCTCTTCCTATACCAAATCAATCTCATGAACTCTCTGTTTGCGTACAGATCGATCTTACAGATCGATCTACTGCCTTTACCTTTTGTTTTAGGGGAGATCGATCTCTTCCTATAACAAATCGATCTCATCAACATCCTGTATTTAGACAGATCGATCTTATAACCCTTATAGATCGATCTCAGCTTCCTCAATACCTTTGTACAGGTTCAAACCTTAGCAGATCGATCTCATATCCTCATGAGATCGATCTTTCATCCTAGAATACCCAGGAGATCGATCTCTCATATCACCAGATCGATCTCTCATCTCCAGGAACTTAATTTCTGGTACTGATAGCTTCTAAACATGTTTTTATATCATCTTTATATTATTGAATTTACTTGTTTTGTCATTTCAAAATATATTAACTCAACAACACTGATTTTATTATTGTGAATTGCATAAGAGTTGCTAGAGCTTAGCTCGCACTCTGTTTTGACATGTTTTGACTTGTTTTGACGTGATATGCATAAAAAGGTACTGGAGCGATTGCTCGCACTAGTTTTTATGATTGACATGCATGAAAGATGCTGGAGCTTAGCTCGCATCCTGTTTTGATATGATATTGCATAAAAGTCGTGCTGGAGTGTAACTCGTATGACATTTGAATTAATTATGCATAAAGCCGTGCTGGAGTGTAACTCGCACGAGATTTGATTTACTTGAGCATTCATTTGTGCTAGAGCTTGCTCGCATAAAGTTTTATATGGTTTTTATAATTCATTTGAATGTCGTACCGGATTTTTCTCGTACGAGGTTTTCACTAAGTTTTTATACATATCAGTACTAGAGCATTGCTCGTACGTGAATTTTACTTGAATTTATAATTATTTTAAGTCGTACTGGAGCGCTGCTCGTACACAGATTTCATTGATTTTTATGACACCGTGCTAGAGCTTCACTCGCACGAGATTTTCAGATATCATGAATATGTATGGAGCCGTGCTAGAGCTTCGCTCGCACAGGGATTTATATTACATGCATATAGCCGTGTTAGAGCCTCCTGTAGACTGTGTGTCACAGTGAGATGATATGCTCACACGTACATACTGAGACAGAGATGATATGGGTGGATAAGACCTATTGCAGGCACCCCTGATTGAGCTTGGATTCACGGAGTACGTTGTACCGTGTATATCACGCAGAGTACGCTGTACCGTGGGGATTGTTGGAGTGGAGTGGCATTAGCCACGAGGCAGCAAGCCTTGCCCTCGCAATCCTGGTGTTATGCTGTTCTGGCGGGTAGGACGACCCACCTCCCGTTTCAAGTGTGATACCCCGCACACTAGGTACCATGTTACCAGGGATCACTAGAATATGGTCATAGTCCTCGATGCTACTGATGTAATTACCTACATGTCTCACATGATATAACTATTGGTCAATAGACCAGGGTAGACCCGAGGGAGGGGTCAGGCACCCGATTTTATGATTTTGTACTATGATGATAAATTTTTCTGAGAATTTTATAACGAATTGTTTTATGACATTATTGACCCGGAAGGGTTATTTTATACTACGTTTTTGAATGAAATGATTTAAATGCAGTAGCATGATGAGTTTTCCATGCTTTAATGATAAATTCATGAAATGATTATATCCCACAATTTCTTTTATATCGCATGAAGTAATGCATGATTTTGATTTAATTCATGCTGAATATTGATTTAATGATGTCACATAAAATGCTATTGATGCATGAATTACATGCTTTTCTTTATGCACAAATAGTTTTGGATAAACTATGTCGTGATATATGCATGGTTTTGTGCTTGAGATTTTAATGAAAAGAAATGGATTTTAAGGGCATGGCATTATAAGCATGTAGATAGTGGAGCTATCTACTTACTTGCATAATTGCCTTACTGAGCGTGTGGTTTGCTCACCCCCTTATTTTTCCATCTTTTCAGAGCACTCACAGTAATTAGTAAGCGGCTGAGGACTTGCATACTTGGTATCCGCTGCTTCCCATCGAGAGACAAGTATACACATTTGTATAGTTTTGTATCTAAATATGTAATGCACAGTACTATAAACGAATATGATGTCGGGGATGTAAAGTTATAAATACCATTGTGTATGTATTTAGTTAAAGTCAAAAGATAGTAAACTCTGATATATGAATGTGAATATGGAAATGGAATGGTAAATAGTGTGAGGTGACTAACACTGAATCATAGCCCAACTGTTTGTAGGATGGTCACGATCAGAGAAAGGCAAGAATTAAATAATAAATGAAAAAGCGAAAAATTTACTCTGATTTTTAGGTAATTTGGGTCGTGACAATATATGCGAACGAAGTTTTACTTTTTCTCTGAAGTACCGATTATTTCATGTACTTTCTCATATTATAAAGACGACTTATTTTGCATATTCTCGTTTTAAGTTTCCTTTATGGCTTATCTTGCATATTCTTTGCTTTAAGCCCTTTATATTTTTCATTTGTGGCTTACCTCGCGCATTTTTCGCTTCTAGCCTTTGCACAATTCTTTCGTCGCTTACTCGCGCATTTTTCGCTTCAAGCCCTTTTCTCATTTGGGTGCGTGGCTTACCTCACGCATTTTTCACTTCAAACCCTTCTACAATTCTTTTGTGGCTTATCTCACGCATTTTTCGCTTCAAGCCCTTTTCTAATTTGGGTGCATGGCTTATCTCGTGCATTTTTCGCTTCAAGCCCTTTCACAGTTCTTTTGTGGCTTACCTCACGCATTTTTCGCTTCAAGCCCTTGCACAATTCTTTTGTGGCTTACCTCGTGCATTTTTCGCTTCAAGCCATTTTCTCAATTGGATGCGTGGCTTACCTCGAGCATTTTTTGCTTCAAGCCTTTGCACTAAGTATGACTGAAAATCTTAATAGGCAATAAAATATTAATAAATCATAATTCAATAATTAAAATTTCAATCCATAGTTTGACAATGACATTAAATAAATAAAAGTTTTACTGCCAATATGGCTTCGATGATTGGTATTCCACATCTTTGCTATCTTCTTGCCCTGTAAGCTTTTCTAAGGTGCATGTGTCAGGTCCAATCATTCTTCTAATTTTGTAACGTCCTTCCCAATTTGCTCTGAACTTCTCGTCTTCTTTCAAGGCGTTGGTGATGGCTGACTTCCGCAACACTAGATCTCCTTCTCATAAGGGTTTATCTTTTATGCGAGAGTTGTAATAACGAGCAACCCTTTGTTGGTATGCAGCTAACCGTATAGCGGCAAGATTTCATCACTCATCAAGTAAATCCAGATTCTCTCGTAGGCCCTAGAAATTCACTTCTTGCACATAAGGAATTATTCTTGGCGAGACGGCTCCGACCTCTACTGGTATTAAAGCCTCAGTTCCATATACTAAGCTGAACGATGTTTCCTCTGTCGGTACCTGACTCGTGGTCCTATATACTCATAGAATACTAGGCAGTTCATCCACTCAAGCCCCTTTTGCCTTGTCCAGACGAGTCTTGAGGTCATGAAGTATGGTCTTATTATTGATTTCTGCATGGCCATTAGCTTGCGGGTACGACACTGAAGATATCCTGAGTTGGATTCTTAGTCCTTCGTAAAAATTCTGGAAGGCATGACAATCAAACTGCTTCCCATGATCTGCATTCAAAATTCTAAAAATTCCAAATCAACGGATTATCTCTTTCCAAACCATTGCTTCAACCTTTTTCTTAGTAATCGTGGCTGTTGGCTCTGCTTCTATCCATTTAGTAAAATAATCTGTTGCTACTAACAAGTACTTCCTTTGACCCGTGGCCACTGGGAACGGTCCTAGTATATCCAAACCCCATTGGACGAATGGTGTGGGTTGGAATGTACTTTGAATGGCTGACACTGGGGAAATCATCAAGGGGGCAAATCTTTGATACTTATCACATTTTCTCACTTTATCAAGTGCATCTTGCTTAAGCATAGGCCAGTAGAATCCTGCTCTGAGTATTTTCATTGCTAAAGCCCGGTCTCCTAAATGTTCTCCACATATCCCCTCATAAACCTCGGCCAAAGTGTAGTTGGCTTGTTCTGGGCCTAAACATTTCAACAGCGGCATAATATATCCCCTTTTATAAAGCTCCCTATTCACTAGAGTGAACTTTGCACTTTGAACCCTCATTCTTCGAGCTGCTTCTTTATCATTAGGGAGTGTTCCCTCTATTAAATATTGTTTAATAGGTATCCTCCAATCAGTACCGACTTCAATTTCTAGCTCCCCTTCTTTTTCTATGCTCGATTTCACCAGCTCTTCTACCTTCACAGATCTTCCAGTGGCTATTTAGAGGATGCAAACTTAGATAAGGCGTCGGCATGACTATTTTCAGATCGATCGATTTGAGTTAGCTAGAAATTATCAAATGATCGACCCAGTAATTGGACCTTTTCCAAGTACGGGATGAGGGTAGATTCTCGAACTTCATATTGCCCATTGAACTGGTTGACGACAAGTTGCGAGTCGTTATGGACTAACAAGTTTCAAACTTGGAGCTCCTTTGCAAGTTTCATGCCACCAATTAAAGCTTCATATTCGGCTACATTGTCGGAGCTAGGGAAATCAAAGCGTAGAGATTACTTTAACATTTCTCCTTCTGGCGATACTAGTACAATGCCAGCTCTGCTTCCCCTGATGCTTGATGCTCCATCAACAAACAACTTCCACCATTCCAACTTTTCCTCCTTGGGATCTTCTCGACATGTGCACTCAACAATAAAATTTGCCAGTGCTTGTGCTTTGATAGCTTGTTGAGGCTGAAAAGAGATATCGCACTCTCCGAGTTCAATAACCCACTTCACTAACCTCCCAGAATGCTCAGGCTTTTGGAGTATCTGTCTCAAAGGTTGATCTGTTAATACCATTATCAAATGTGCCTAAAAATAAGGGCGCAGTTTTCGCGCAGCCATGACAAGTGTTAAAGCTACTTTCTCAGCCTACGGATACCTTGTTTTTGCCTCCAGAAGCACTTTGCTCACATAGTAAACTAGCCTATCTCCTTCTGCGGTTCTTCTTAATAAGACTGCACTAACCGCTTTATTGCCTACCCTGAGATACATAAATAGATGCTCCCCAGCTAAAGGTCTTGACAACAACAGGAGTTCTTTTAAATATTCCTTCAACTCCTCAAAGGCCACTTAACATTCTTCAGTTCATTCAAAGTTCTTCCCACCTCGGAGTGTCTTGAAGAATGGTAGGCTTCTTTCAACGAATTTTGACAAGAAACGGTTTAATGCAGCTATTCTCCCTGTCAGCCTTTGCACCTCTTTAAATGTCACTGGAGGACTTATGTCCAAGATAGCTTGGACCTTCTTGGGATCGGCCTCGATCCCACAATTTATTATCATGAATCCTGGAAACTTCCCGGATTGGACTCTGAACGAACACTTGTTGGGATTTAGCTTCATGTTATACTCCCTTAAAACCTCAAAGACTTTAGATAATTGCAAAGCATGAGATTCCCCTTCTTTGTTTTGCCAAGCAGACCCTTAAAAATTTTGTTCATCATACGCTAGTACGTAGCACCTGCATTTTTTAAGCCGAATGACATCACTCTGCACCAGAAAGTGCCTTTATCGATGATGAAATACGTATTTTCTTCGTCTTCAGGGTGCATTAAGATCTGATGATAACCAGAGAATGAGTCTAAGAAACTAAGAAACTCGTATCCTGAAGTTTCGTCCACTAGTTTATCTATTCGAGGTAATGGGTACGAGTATTTTGGACATGCCTTATTCAAGTCAGTAAAGTCCACACACATCCTCCACTTTCTGGTGGCTTTCTTTACCATTACCACATTCATAAGCCATTACAGATACAGGACTTCTCGAATCAATCCAGCCTCAAGCAACTTGTCTATCTCTTCTTCAATGACTTTCGGATCAATTCTAGGCATGTTAGGAGGGGTCCATGCAAAAACATCGGCATTATCTTTTAAGCACTTTGCTATCTCTTCCTTTCACTTCAGGCCTCAATTGGCCTCCAATGTACACTTTCTTCTCTCTGTCGTTAGTCTTTAACTTTCTTTCATCCATCTCCTCAATAGGTCTTGGCTTAGATGGTTTTGTGATAGTAAGAGTTTCTTTTCTCTGAACCCCCTTACATGCAGTTGATGCAACATTACATGTTCTCGCTTTCCTTTGGTCTCCTCTTACCTGCCCCACACCTCTGGGAGTTGGGAACTTTATCAACATATAACACAGGGAGAGTACAGCTCTCATGTCACTCAATAATGGTCGTCCAAGAATAACATTGTAGGCCAGAGATGTTGATTTGACCACCATAAATAAGACCTATCTTATAACACTCTTAAGGTCTTCTCCTAAAGTAACTGGTAGTTCAATCAACCCTGCCACCCTTACTTTCTCTCCTGTGAAGCCAAACAGGGGGTAGTTACAAGCTTCAATCTGTCTTCACTCAGATTCATCTTTTCGAAATAATTCCAGTAGATAAGGTTTATCGAGCTTCCATTATCTACCAGAATTTGGCCTATCGAATGTTTAGCCACGATTGCCGATATGACCATAGGATCATCATGTGGAACAATAACATCTCCTTGATCAGCAAGTGTGAAAGTAATCGCCTCTCCATCTTCTGTCACTTTCATCACAGAATAAACTTGGTACGCTTATCTAGCATAAGCCTTCCGTGAAGCAGATGAGCTATCAGCTACGTATTCTCCACTAGAGATGACATGAATGGCGGCTCCTGTAGGCTCATTATCTATCTGCTGATTTTTACGTCCTCCTTGCCTTGCCCCATTTCCTCTCTCTTCGTTCCTCCTTTTATATACTTTGTTATCATTACGCCCATCTCACAATCTGTTGTCTTGTCACGCCCCGAAAATGCGGAAAATATGGCAAATTTAAAACTTTTTACTCATTAAATCACAATTAAAGGTGCATTCCTGTGCAGTGTCATACATCATTGTAATTATTATGCCTCAGGATCTCATCATAATATAGCGTATATTGTACCGTATACAAATACTCAATTCCAAGTTAATTAATCCTAATACATCCCATATAATGTTATACATCAAGTGTCTGCAATTACAATAATAGTCTGGGTACATGAAAAGATAAGATATACCTCAAGATACAATATATATAGCCTGGAGCTCGAATCCTCCACTAGCCACTACTCCGTACGTCGCAGGGAGATCCTTTTTCACTTGAAGAACTCTGGGGGGAAAGGAAAACAGGGTGAGCTTCTAAATCGCTCAGTAAGGGGGGTAAGGAACTCATTTCATAAACCAAAATGCACATCACAAAATGTTTATTTGTATGTGAAACTCATTTGAAAACCATAGCATGAAAGCACTCAAAACGACACTCTCATGTGTCAAGTCCTGTGAAAACATGAAGTAAAAAGGCTCACTCTAGAGCAATAACAAAGCATGTGAAAATAACGCATTAAACGCTTTCTCAAATAACGTGATAAAATCACAGTAAAAATAATGCACGTGGCACAGCCACTAAACACACGTGGCGTAGCCACTGATTTAATTTCTCGCGTGGCATAGCCACTAAACACACGTGGCATAGCCACTGATTTAAAATCACTCGTGGCATAGCCACAAAACACACGTGGCACAGCCACTGATTTAATTTCTCGCGTGGCATAGCCACAGAATAGGGTTTCTCAACGTGGCAACGGCCACCAATGGGGTATAACGTGGCACAGCCACCAATGGGGTATAACGTGGCACAGCCACCAATGGAGTATAACGTGGCACAGCCACCAATGGGGTTTCTCAACGTGGCACAGCCACCAATGGGGTATAACGTGGCACAGCCACCAATGGGGTTTCTCAACGTGGCAACGGCCACTAAGTATACGTGGCACAGCCACTGAATGGGTTATTCTCACGTTACCAGAACGGAGAAGAAATCGGGCTTACATGCTACCAGAGCAATGCCCGGTGTGTACTCACAACCACACACCTAAGTCTTATCACATAAGACTGGTTTGCCTTCACGTAGAACTCATAATGGTTTTTCTCTCATAAAACTCATTTGAAAATCGTTTTGTACTCAACACAAAACGTAATAAAACCGAGTTCCAACCGGCAAAGCACACGCACACATTTCTCAAATCTCAATATTGCCTTAACGTAGAGCCCAGTTATAAACTCATAAAAACATTGGGCTCCAACCGGCTATAAAAATCGTGTGCAATTAAATCTCAACACAAAACCCAACATGCTTGTTTTATAAACCACAATTCATGCTAAAATAGTTTACAATTCACATACACAAATGGTTTAGATTTCCCTTACCTCTTTGCACCTCGTATAGTGCAATCGTTTCCCCCGTATCACGGACTAGCCTCGCATTCCACTCTGGAACTCCCGAGCTGTGCAAACGATGTTAAAACATCAATACTCAACTATCACATAAACCTCAATTCTCAAAATCGAGCATAATTGCTCATAACACCTCAAATCCCTTGATTTCCGTAACTCTATCCCAAACTACACTCTCATTCACAACATCTTGACGTTCTACATCTCTAATACCAATTATCTATGCTAATTCACCACATTGTCTATATTTCCATTTATAGCACAAATTCTCAAAATTACCAAAATTACCAAATATCTACATTACTCCAACTACATTGCAATTTCATCAATCCCTAATCATTTCTCAGCTATTTCAACGCAATGACAACCACCAATATCATCAAAATCATCTCAAATATCAAGATCGAGGTTTAGAAATTACCCAAAGCTTGTGAGACGTACAACCCACGCCTCGATCCGATTCGTCATTCGATTTCCAAGTATGTTGTTCTCCCTTTGATGAGGAACAACTTTCCTTCTTGCCACAACCTCTGATTCGGCCGAAAATGGGTGATTTGGATGAGTGAGAAAGTTAGGTTTTCGGTGGAAATGGGTTTGGAAGAGAGAGAAAGTGAAATTGCAGGAGAAAAACACGGGTTCCTTATATAGACTGGAGGTAGGTGATCGATCTGTCGAGGGGTGAGATCGATCTGCGTTTGAATTTTGGGGACGATCTGGGCAATTTTATGCCTAGGAGATCGATCTGTCGAGGGGTGAGATCGATCTCTTTATGGCTTTATGAGATCGATCTGCTCCTAAGGAGATCGATCTTCTCCCAAACAGAATCATTTGGAGATCGATCTCTTCCTCATGAGATCGATCCTTTCTCAAATAGAATCATTTGGAGATCGATCTCTTCCATTGGAGATCGATCTGCTCCTCAAATTCCCCCTTCCTCGTCATTTTTAACTCACCAGATTGATCTCTCCTTCTCCCAGATCGATCTGTCCTCATACTTCATGCTTATTTTACACACTTAACATATAAATCTCCAATTATAATTCCCACAATTCACTTAGCTCAATAAATTACACTTCAAATTCTTATTACATTATTAAAATATGTCTGAAATTCTCAGATCTCACATGTCTCCTCGACCATGCACAGGATATTGATTCCTCTAATTTCTCTGTACGTAATGGTTTAACAACCCTTCTCTAGCTAATCTCTCAAGCTGATTCATTAGATCGCGACACTTCTCAATCGAATGACCAAAGGCGAAGTGGAAGCTACAATAGGACCTGAGGTCTCGTGTCACAACCACTACCCTCTTCTCGTGAATTTACCTTACCACTTACCACTTACAATTGGGCTGTGAGTCAAATCCAATCCATATCTCACCCATTTATAGTTTAATATATGTAATTAAACAAATTGAAATAGAAACCGAACTTTAATAACATATGCAGAAAAGTTTACATCAGTTTCTATTAACTATACATCCCTTTTTGTACAACACATTACCAGACTGTGCATTAATTTACAGGATACAAAATTTCTCTTTATATCATCACATGGTGTATACCTCTCTTTACAGCTGGATGACTGGAGAACACCATAGCAGGGCGACCGCAGTACTCACTACTGCATAGTATCTGTGGAGGAGGAAATAAGGGGGTGAGCATAACACACTCAGTAAGGAAAATGTACAAGCAGGTAGATAACTACACTATCTACATGCTAAAATACATACTCACATTTCCTTACAAAATAATATGCATTTCTTTAAACAAATTTCCATCATTGCAAAACCATTAATTCGCTGGATGGGTATAAGCATATTCACACAGTTATCATACAAAAACTACTAAGTTTAACTTCATACAGTTCACACTTGAAATCACTTTTCACACAGTAAACACGTATCTTCACACAGATCATCTTTCAAAATCACACAGGTTTACACAGCATAAGTTATTCACGCAGATCACATATAGAAATACTTTATATTTTGTAAATCAATTACACGTTGAGACATAATCATGGGTCATCCCATCCCTAGATACATAGCAAAGGAGGATGTCCGTCACCTCACACAGTAGTGACAATATCGTATCACACAGATACAGACTTATGCAAACTTTTACAGACTTATGGCCATAGTCAGATTTCAGGCTACACTGATCAGGTGTGCAGGAACCCCATGCTTAGGGAGGCAGATCAACCATCCTTTTAGCATCACAAAGATATCACACAGGTCTCACACAGGTCTCACATAGTTATCACACAGATAGTCACGGCACATCGTACCCCATGGCTAACGCTCACGGTACATCGTGCTCCCATGGATCCTTATCACCTATTTCTATTGTCTCAAAATCACGTGCGAGCTCTCGAGTAGAATATCCTCGAGGCATCAAGCACTCATTTATTTTCTCAAAATCCCTTTGAAAACAATGTGCAAGCAGGGCTGGTTAATCTATCGTTGCCTCTCACGCTCTAGCACGATTTCACACAGTAAAGAAATAGAACCACTCCTTTCACTAAGTATGAGTGAGAGAGTAAACTCCCTTCACTCACTCTTTATACACATTTCATACAATTGGTTAAAACCGGAGCCTGTCTATTATTATTCTTTCTTAAAACGTTTGAAAAAACTCTTTTCACAAAAATCACCGAAGTCATGCAACACATGCTTATCGACTTATTTTCATATGTAGTTTTCTATTTAGATATATTTATATCTAATGCTTATCGCATACATTTCACACAGCAGATAAGAAAACATACGTATAGCTATCTCTATAGCTTACATAAGTCCCTTACCTCGAATCACGCTTGAATCTCTTTCCTTGATTCCAGTAGCTTGTGATCCGTTCTTATCAACTCCCACGATATCTTCCAGAGCTGAAATTGTGTATCACACACGTCAGTATATTGTCATATACTTCATTTCTCATGCATGATATTCAAATCAATACAGTTGGCCATTTATACCTCATTTTGCCTCTTTATACCATTATTGGACTTTATCCTTTTACGAGTCCATTTCGAGTCTATAACTCGTTTTTCAAGAATCCCTCAGACTCCTCGAGTCTATCGATTCATCTTAAACCGATATCACACTATTAATACCTTAAGTTCGTGATTTTCACTTTATTATGGCATTTCATCAAACGCCAAATATAGTAAATTTGAGCTATTTCTGTTTCTAGCACATGAACTTTATCAAATCATTTTATGAGCATCTATATATGTTTAATAACATCTAGGCATGCTTAAATCATCATCAAATCCATGCCTACTCACTAACTCTTCATCTTGGCTCATTTAGTCATTTTCTAGGTCATGGATAGTTTAGCATTTTCTAAGATGTTTCAACCATCAATCTATATACCAATCTACTCATACCAGTATATAGATTAACATAGATGAGATTGGGATATTGAACTCTTACCAATCTCAGCTTTTCTCCACTTAGCACACTTTGGGGGAAAACTCCTTTTCTCCCTTAAATGGATCAACTCAATTTCTAGCTTCTAACTATGTTATTCTTCTCCACTCTATGAACAACTTTGTTGAAATAAACTTGCCTCCAACCTCTATGGAAAGTGTTTATAGTCTAGAGGGGCTGTTAGGTCACTTGGTGTCAAAATATGGAAAGGTTTTGGTTTTTCCAGTGAAACTGACCTTCCAGGCTTGATGAGATCGATCTGCTCTTGCATGAGATCGATCTGTTGCAAGTCAGTAGCTAAAGGAGATTGATCTGGCCCTTCAGAGATTAATTTCCTATAACACAGAATGCTTAGCAGATCGATCTGGCCCCCTTGGAGATCGATCTGCTCTGTTCCAATGCTCGAACAGAAGTAGTTTTGGCTTTTCCAGATCGATATTTCCTCCAATGAGATCGATCTAACATTCATATTTTCCAAATTTTATTGCACTTTTCTGCAGTAACTCACACCAAACATACTTGATTTTGCTGCCATAGTCATTTTCTCATTTAACCACCTTTAAGGCTTGAAAATGACATCCATTTATCCTCCACACATTTTAAAACCTGTGTGCATTCTTTGTATAACTAAAGGTATACAATATATTATCAAATGGAAGTATAAAGCTTTATGCAACTCATGCAACTTCCTTCCATTTTACCACACTACTCATTTTGAGTTCTATTCACATTCATCACTTAGAAAAATCCATTCCTTCACATTCATACATAAAGAAACTTGTGTGTACATCACAAACTTATATCACAAGTGTGTACATTAACTTATGGACTTATATCCTTTATGCTTCACATAGCATGTACATGTATATACTTATGCATTTCATAAGGTTTACATACAAAAATACGGGTATTACATTCCTCCCCTCCTTAAAAGAATTTGGTTCTCCAAATTAGAACCAAGTTACTCTTCAAAAAGTTGGGGGTACTTCTCCCGTATCAAATTCTCTAACTCCCAAGTTGCTTCTTCTGAATTATGGTGTTGCCAGAGAACTTTAACAAGCGAAATCGTCTTGTTCCGTAACACTCTCTCTTTCCTATCCAGTATTCGAATCGGTTTCTCGATGTATGTCAAATCATCTTTGAGCTCCAATGGCTCATACCGAATCACATGACTTGGATCTGGATGGTACTTCCAAAGCATTGATACGTGGAAGACATTATGAATGCTTGCCAATTCCGGTGGCAACGCAATCCTATAAGGCTTATCTCCCACACTCTTCAGTATCTGAAACGGTCCGATTTACCGAGGGCTCAACTTACCCTTCTTACCGAACCTCATAATCCCTTTTGAGGGAGACACTTTCAAGAATACAGAGTCACCAACCGTGAACTCTAGTGGCCTGCGTCTTATGTCAGCATAGCTTTTCTGCCTGCTTTAAGCTGTTCTCAATCTCTCACATAGCAACTGAATAACCTCAGAGGCTTGTTGTACCAAATCAAGAGCAAACATCTTTCTCTCACCCACTTCTTCCCAACCAATTGGGGAACGACACCTTCTACCGTACAAGGCCTCATATAATGTCATCCCGATGCTTGAGTGATAACTATTGTTGTATGCAAATTCAACTAACTGTAGGTGATCATCCCAGGAGCCTTTAAAATCCATAACACTTGCCCTCAACATAACCTCTAATGTCTGATGGTTCTCTCTGATTGACCATCGGTTTGAAGATGGAAAGCAGTATTGAAACTCAATCAGGTTCCTATACCTTCTTGGAATTGTTCCCAAAAGCGAGAAGTGAAACGGGAATCCCTATCTGATACAATGCTCACTGGAACACCATGTAGCCTCACTATCTCCCGTATATACAACTCTGCCAAACTACTCAAGGCATCTGTAGATTTCGTTGCTAGAAAGTGGCTGATTTCGTCAGTCTGTCAACCACTACCCAGATAACATCATGGTTCCTCTTAGTCCTTAGCAATCCCATGATGAAGTCCATGATGACATGCTCCCATTTCCTTGTCGATACTGGTAGAGGCTGCAATAACCTTGCAGGTTTCTAATGCTCTACCTTTACTTGCTGACATACCAGACATCTTGCCACAAACTCTGCGATATCTTTTTTCATTCCTAACCACCAATACACTTTTCGGAGGTTTTGGTACATCTTATTACCTCCCGGATGCAATGTGTATCTCGATGAATGAGCTTTTGTCAATATCAATCTCTTTAATTCTGGGTCATCGGGAATGCAAATCCTGCTTCTAAACCTCAATAGGCCATTATCACTCATAAAGAAATTGGCCACATCACCCCTCTGAATTTGCCTCGCACGATCCTCACACAGTAGATCGGCATGCTGAGCTTGGCATATCCGGTCAATCAAACCCAGTTCCACTCGTAGGCTAGCTATCACACAGCCATTGTCAACATCAAGAGGGTCTACATCCAACCTGAGGTGAGCAAACTGCTCTAGTAGCTCATATTCCCTGACCATCATGTGCGATACCATTCCAAGGCTCTTTCTACTTAGGGCATCAGCCACAACATTAGCCTTTCCTGGATGGTACAATATCTCACAATCATAATCTTTCAGAAGCTCTATCCATCGTCTCTACCTCATATTTAACTTTTTCTGTGAAAATATATATTTGAGGCTCTTATGATCAGTATACACCTGAAATTTCTCACCGTATAAGTAGTGACACCATATTTTCAATGCAAATATAACGGCTACCAACTCTAAATCATGGGTCGGGTAGTTCCTATCATGGTCCTTAAGATGTCTAGATCCATAGACTACTACCTTTCCGTCCTGCATCAACACACAGCCCAGTCCCTGTCCTGAGGCATCTGTGTACACTAAGCAACCTCCTGAACTGGTGGGTATGGTGAGAATAGGTGCAGTGGTCAGTCTATTCTTTAGCTCACAGAAATTTTTCTCACATTTATCATCCCACTCAAATGCCACATCTTTTCGAGTGAGACGTGTCAACGGAGCAGCCAGCTTAGAGAATCCTTCGACAAATCATCGGTAATAACCTGCTAAACCTAAGAAACTTTGGATTTCTGTAATCGTCTTGGGTTTATCCCACTGTATCACAGCCTCTATCTTAGACAGATCTACTAATACACCGTCTTTCGAGACTACATGACCCAAAAACGATATCTCACACAGCCAAAAATCACACTTGTTTAGTTTAGCATACAACTCCTAATCTCGGAGGGTCTGTAACACTATTCTCAAATGCTGACATGCTCTTCCTTAGATTTCGAGTACACCAGTATGTCATCTATAAAGACAATTATGAATCTGTCTAGGTATGGCTTAAACACATCGTTCATTAGAACCATGAACGCTGCAGGAGCATTCGTCAACCCAAATGGCATAACTAGAAACTCATAATGGCCATAACGGGTCCTGAACGCTGCTTGGGTACATCTCCACTCCGAATTCTCAACTGATGATACCCAGACCTCAGATCAATCTCCGAAAAGATATGTGCTCCCTGCAACTGATCCAATAGATCATCAATCCGTGGAAGGGGATATTTTTTCTTGATGGTAGCCTTGT
Organism: Firmiana major; assembly: GCA_033439115.1. NCBI lineage: Eukaryota > Viridiplantae > Streptophyta > Magnoliopsida > Malvales > Malvaceae > Firmiana > Firmiana major. The sequence goes on from CM065907.1 coordinate 14,361,291, forward strand.
TCAACAACCGATAGTCTATACACAGTCGGAGACTCCCATCTTTCTTCTTTACAAACAGAACCGGTGCTCCCCAAGGTGATATACTCAGTCTGATAAACCCCTTGTCCAATAGCTCTTGCAACTGTTTCTTTAGTTCCTCCAATTCCACTGGAGCCATTCGATACGGTGGTTTGGATATCGGTTCAGTTTCAATCACTAAGTCAATACAGAATTCCATCTCTCTTTCTGGTGGTAATCCTGGTAATTCTTCTGGAAAGACATCGAGGAATTCTCTCACCACAGATATGCCAACCATATCCGGAGACACCTTATCCAAATCAACCACATATGCTATAAAACCTTCAACATATCACAATCACATTTGATTAGTAAAATCATCCATCTTTGGAAATACTTTACTACTTCGTTCATTTCTTTGCAAAACTTACAATATGCTTTTCAGGGGTGGGAAACATTACTGTCTTAGCATAACAGTCTACGACAGCTTGGTTTGCAGCTAACCAATCCATTCCTAATATTACATCAAAATCTCTCATGTTTAACAGAATAAGATTGGCTAACATCTCCTTCTCCCCACTTTCAACTTACAACCATTACAGACATATTCTATCATTACATTCTCTCTAACTGGAGTACTTATAAGCATTATCCTACCTAAAGGTATAGGTAGTACATGATTTATCAGTTTACATGCAAAGGTAGACGATATGAATGAATGCGTGGCACCAGGGTCAATCAATGCTAATGCTTCAAAATTAAAGACTAGGATGGTACCTTTTATCACATCCTTAGAAGTTTCAGCAGAAGCCTGGTCCAAAGCAAACACTCGCCCACGACCAACAACTTGTTTCCCTTTTTCTTCTGCTGTGGCTTTCCTCTTAGGTATAGGTGTCTCAACCTTAGTCTTTTCTGGCTCTTTACCTTTCTGTGGGGCTGAATCTACCAACTCTGGGCATTCACGAGCTATATGCCCAGCTTTACGGCATCTATAGCATACTCTCGTCATAGGGCATAGTCTACCCCTATGATATCTACCACATATCCAACATTGCTCAGTGGTAGGTCTAGTTCCACTAATAACTATGCCCGTGGCCCTCGATGCTGGAGAATAAGTTGGATGCACTGGAGGTTTCACAGACCCCTCTTGCATCTCCTCAATCTTAGGCCCCTTACCGAATAACCTTAGGCCTTTTCGAAATCCTCTATCATCAACCGATCTCTTTCGGTCTCTATCTTTGCCCTTACCACTCTTACTCAACTCTGAGGCATGCAACTCATAATCTTGCTCACACAGCTGAGCCCTGCGTACTGCCTCATCATAAATGGTAATGGCAAACGGAGCTAGTCGAGCTCTGATTGAAGGTCCCAATCCCTCAATAAACTTCTGGACCTTTCTGTCCTGATAGTTCATCGTAACTGTGTCATACCTGCCCAAGGATGTAAATCCAAACTCATACTCATCCATTGTACGGTTCCCCTGAGTCAACGTAAAAAATTCCATCTGCATCTTCCTCTATACAGTGGCTGGAACATATTGCCTCTTGAAGGCGTCTAAGAATATATCCCATGTCACAACCGGGTGTCTTACACTCAACATCGGCTGTGTGGCTATCCACCAATGCTCGGCTTCTCCATCTAATACAAAAGCTGCAAAGGTGACTTTCTCGGTGTCAGAGTAATGAAAAAATCAGTAGAGCTTCTCCATACCACGTATCCAATGCTCGACCAACACTGGGTTCTTCACCCCACTAAAAGAAGGTGGTCTGAACTTTCAAAATTCCCTCAGTCTACCCAGATCACAGTCAAAAACTCCCTCTCCACCAACCTGTTGTGGAACTACAAGATCATCAACTGGTGGGGGAATGTCCTGAACTAGGGGAGGTGCAAGTATCTCTGCCTCTACAACCTGAGGTCTTGGTACAAGCCATGCTGGTTCATCTCTCTCAGGTACAGCAGCTTGACCAATAGGGTTTTCTTGTCTACCCTCCATTCTGGCCATAGCCTGTGTAAACATCTCCATCACTGTGTCTACACTGCGCTGTAACTACGCTATTTTGGCCTCAGCGGCCTCATTAAGTTCAAGTGAATCTTTACGAGAATTAGACCCACTACGCCTCTCGGGCTCATCTGTATGCCCATGAGAACGTGAACTCTCTCCTCTACGACCACGTCGTCTATCAGACATCCTACATACTCAATAACAAGTGTCTCAGTCACAATTTCCAGCTTGGTATACACATTTGTATCCTAATAATGCACAGTACTTTAGGGATGTATAATTTCCTAATCGTGGACACGACTCACATCAGACCAACTCAGCTCTGATACCATTCTGTCATGACCACCACCCTCTTCTCGTGAATTTACCTTACCACTTACCACTTACAGTTGGGCTGTGAGTCAAATCCAATCCATATCTCACTCATTTATAGTTCAATATATATAATTAAACAAATTGAAATAGAAACTGAACTTTAATAACATATACGGAAACGTTTACATCAGTTTCTATTAACTATACATCCCTTTTTGTACAACACATTACTAGACTGTGCATTAATTTACAGGATACAAAATTTCTCTTTATATCATCACATGGTGTATACCTCTCTTTACAGCTGGATGACTAGAGAACAACGTAGCAGGGCGACCGCAATACTCACTACTGCGTAGTATCTGTGGAGGAGGAAATAAGGGGGTCAGCATAACGCGCTCAGTAAGGAAAATGTACAAGTAGGTAAATAACTACACTATCTACATGCTAAAATACATACTCACATTTCCTTACAAAATAATATGCATTTCTTTAAACAAATTTCCATCAATGCCAAACCATTAATTCGCTAGATGGGTATAAGCATATTCACACAGTTATCATACAAAAACCATTGAGTTTAAATTCACACATTTAACACTTGAAATCACTTTTCACACAGTAAAAACGTATCTTCACACAGATCATCTTTCAAGACCACACAGGTTTACACAGCATAAGTTATTCACGCAGATCACATAGAGAAATACTTTATATTTTGTAAATCAATTACACGTTGAGACATAATCATGGGTCATCCCATCCCCAGACACATAGCAAAGGAGGATGTTCGTCACCTCACACAGTAGTGACAATATCGTATCACACAGATACAGACTTATGCAAACTTTTGCAGACTTATGGCCATAGTCGGATTCCATACTACACTGATTAGGTGTGCGGGAACCCCATGCTTGGGGAGGTGAATCAACCATCCTTTCAGCATCATAAAGATATCACACAGGTCTCACACAGTTACCACACAGATAGTCACGGCACATCGTACCCCATGGCTAACGCTCACAGTACATCGTGCTCCCATGGATCCTTATCACCCATTTCTATTGTCTCAAAATCACATGCGAGCTCTCGAGTAGGATACACAATATCCTCAAGGCATCAAGCACTCATTTATTTTCTCAAAATCCTTTTGAAAACAATGTGCAAGTAGGGCTGGTCAATCTACCGTTGCCTATCATGCTCTAGCACAATTTCACACAGTAAAGAAATAGAACCACTCCTTTCACCAAGTATGAGTGAAAGAGTAAACTCCCTTCACTCACTCTTTATACACATTTCATACAATTGGTTAAAACTGAAGCCTGTCTATTATCATTCTTTCTCAAAACATTTGAAAAACCTCTTTTCACAAAAATCACCGAAGTCATGCAACACATGCTTATCGACTTATTTTCATACGTAGTTTTCTATTTATATATACTTATATCTAATGCTTATCGCATACATTTCACACAGCAGATAAGAAAACATATGTATAGCTATCTCTATAGCTTACATAAGTCCCTTACCTCGAATCACGCTTGAATCTCTTTCCTTGATTCTGATAGCTTGTGATCCGTTCTTATCAACTCCCACGATATCTTCCAGAGCTAAAATTATGTATCACACACATCGGTATATTGTCATATACTTCATTTCTCATGCATGATATTTAAATCAATGCATTTGGCCATTTATACCTCATTTTGCATCTTTATACCATTATTAGACTTTATCCTTTCATAAGTCCATTTCGAGTCTATAACTCATTTTTCAAGAATCCTTCAGACTCCTCGAGTCTATCGATTCATCTTAAATCGGTATCACACTCTTAATACCTTAAGTTCATGATTTTCACTTTATTATGGCATTTCATCAAACGTCAAATATAGTAAATTTGAGCTATTTCTGTTACTAGCACATGAACTTTATCAAATCATTTTATGAGCATCTATATATGCTTAATAACATCTAGGCATGCTTAAATCATCATCAAATCCATGCCTACTCACTCACTCTTCATCTTGGTTTATTTGTTCATTTTCTAGGTCATGGATAGTTTAGCATTTTCTAAGATGTTTCAACCATTAATCTATATACCAATCTACTCATACAAGTATATAGATTAACATATATGAGATTGGGATATTGAACTCTTACCAATCTCAGCTTTTCTCCACTTAGCACACTTTGGGGGAAAACTCCTTTTCTCCCTTAAATGGATCAACTCAATTTCTAGCTTCTAACTATGTTGTTCTTCTCCACTCTATGAACAACTTTGATGAAATAAACTTGCCTCCAACCTCTATGGAAAGTGTTTATAGTCTAGAGGGGGTGTTAGGTCACTTGGTGTCAAAATATGGAAATGTTTTGGTTTTTCCCGTGAAATGCAGGTCAACAGGTCTTGTTTTATAGAAATTGTCTTGACGAGATTGATCTGCTACCCCAAGAGATCGATCTTCTCAGCATTTTTCCTCTTTAAATCGACCTTCTAGGCTTGATGAGATCGATCTGCTCTTGCATGAGATCGATCTGTTACAAGTCAGTAGCTTAAGGAGATTGATCTGGCCCTTCAGAGATCGATTTCCTTCAACACACAATGCTTAGAAGATCGATCTGGCCCCCTTGGAGATTGATCTGCTCTGTTCCAATGCTCTAACAGAAGCAATTTTGACTCTTCCAAATCGATCTTCCCCCCAATGAGATCGATCTGGCATTCATATTTTCCAGATTTTACTGCACTTTTCTGCAGTAACTCACACCAAACATACTTGATTTTGCTGTCATAGTTATTTTCTCATTCAACCACCTTTAAGGCTTAAAAATGACATCCATTTATCCTTTACACACTTTAAAACCTTTGCGCATTCTTTGTATAACCAAAAGTATATAATATATTATCAAATGGAAGTATAAAACTTTATGCAACTCATGCAACTTCCTTCCATTTTACCACACTACTCATTTTGAGTTCTATTCACATTCATCACTTAGAAAAATCCATTCCTTCACATTCATACATAAAGAAACTTGTGTGTACATCACTAACTTATATCACAAGTGTGTACATCAACTTATGGACTTATATCATTTATGCTTCACATAACTTGTACATGTATATACTTATGCATTTCATAAGGTTTACATACAAAAATACGGGTCTTACATCTCGTCTTAGATTTTCGTCACCTCTCTTAGGGAATTGAAACATCCCAGTTCTTTTGATCGCCACTAGGATCAAAGCACGTGGTTCGGTAAACCGCGTGTAATTAGCATACTTCAACTTTGGGGCTTTGCCTAATTTTTTTTATCTTCCTATATTCTTCTCATCAGGTTCTCTTTCTTTCTTCCTTCCTTCTTTAAAGTCCTGCGTTGGTATCATTTTCATCACCTCCTCTTGAGTGATATACTTGTTCGCTCTAGAGAACAAGTCTGAAACTGTCGTTAGATGATCCCAAGATAATGATTCTTAGAGCTTTTCAGACCTTGTCCCCTGTAGCATGGCTGTCATTGCTACCCCAACTTGTAGATCACATACCTCAAGAGTAGCATTATAAAATCGATCTACATAGCTTTTTTAGTGATTCTTTGTTCCCTTGTCTTAGGGTGAGCAGATGGGTGGCCTCCTTCCTTTTCTGGCTATTTATCACAAATGCCTTCAGAAATTCACTCCTCAGCTGATTGAAAGACGAGATAGACCCTTCTGGTAAGTTCTTGAACCACTTCAGTGCGTGGCCAGTTAAGGTAAGGGAGAATGCCCTACACATAATCTCATCATCCCATCCATGTAGTAGCATTAACAACTCATAATTTTCAACATGGTCATAAGGGTCAGTCTGTTCAGCATATGCTATCATTTGCGGCATCTTGAACTTTGAGGGCAGTGATTTTCCCATGATCGCTGTACTGAAAGGGATTCTTCTTCTCTAGTTCTCTTCAGCCAAAACCGACATTTTCTCCTCTAAGATTCGTTCAACCATTCTCTTTATGTCCATGGCATCTTGTTCCATGGGCGCAGGTCGATCTTGGACCTTTTCGGTGTTACATGAATCAGCGTGGTCGCAATCAACAACCTCTTTCCCCTTACTGTGTAGGTTATGAGTTCGATTCTGATGAGTCCGAGATGGAAAGTTTACCATTTCAGTTTCAAGGTTCCATGTTGGATCTATTTTCGAGCCTCTCCTCCCCGTATAGGATCTCGTCATTCCAACACCTCCTATACCATCCATATATCCAGCATCTATCCTAGTTGGATTTTCAAGACTTTCGACATTCGGGCGTCGTAGGCCCCTAACAATCTCCCGTGCAGTGTCTCTCATACCCTGAAGCCTCAAGCCTTCCGCAGCCTCGCGCGAGGGATTTTTTGCACCCTGATGCCTCAGATATTCTGCACTCTCGCGCAGGGGCTTGCGCACTCTGGCTCCCTAGGCCTTGCCCACTATCGCGCATGGGGTCTCACGCACCCTAACGCATCAGGTCTTCCATAGGGTCTCGCGCGCTCTGGCGGCTAAAGTCTCTCATACCCTCGCGCATGGGGTCTTGCGCACCCTGACGCATCAGGTCTTCCGCACGGTCTCTCGCACTCTGGCGGCCAAAGTCTCTCGCACCTTGGTGCATCAGGTCTTCCGTAGGGTCTCGCGCACCCTGGCGGTCAAAGTCTCCCGCACCTTCGCGCATGGGGTCTCGCGCACCCTGGCGCATCAGGCTTTCCATAGGGTCTCGCGTACCCTGGCGGCCAAAGTCTCCTGCACCCTCGCGTATGGGGTCCTGCCCACCCTGACGGCCAAAGTCTCTCGCACTCTTGCACAAGGTGTCTACCACACCCTAGCACCCCATGTCTTCCGTACTCTTGCGCAGGGTGTCTCGTGCACCCCGGCGCCTCAGGCCTCCCGCAGCCTCACGTATGAGGTCTTCCGTAGCCTCGTGCAACAGGTCTTCTGCAGCCAAACGCACAAGGTCTCCCGCACCCTGACGCCTTAAGCTCTCCACAGTCTCACACCCGAGCTCCCCAACCTATGAAGTATTCCTTCTCTGTGTTCTTTCCTCCACCAAATTTTGAACGGTCGGTGGCAGATTCACTTGTAGGAAGGCATCTTTAAACAAATCAACCATAGCGCGTAAGGCTTGGGTGGTCTCTTCTCCCTGTTTCCTCATAGCTTCAAATTCTGCTACAGGGATTGTCATCATATTTGACTCTCTCCCCCCCTGAGCTTCATCCCTAAAGTCGTCCAATGGAGAGCTTGCCATATCCTCATTCTCATCACTCCTCCTTGCTGCTGAACGTGTCTGCACCATTGTTGTAGAACAGAAAGCTTTTCTTTCGTTTCCCACAGTCGGCGCCAATTATTGTTGCCAATCACAATGATGATGTATTGCTGACGTCTTCACTTCGATCTTTTTGCCACGTGTTACCGAAAACTCTGCAAGAGCAGGAATAATCAGAGGGACGCATGGGTTTTTTCCTGCGTAAGCACTCTGATACTTAAGTTAGAACAAAATTTCGACAGAATTTCAGTAAAGTAAAAAATAGAGAATTAATTGGGCTCATAAATCATACATGATCCCTATTTATAGGGATTAATTTCATCCTTAATTACGTATTTGTCCTCCTACATTAATCAGAGATACTCAAAGGTAAAATCGTCCAGGTAAATTTTAACACAAAGTCTCCTCTCATCTGTATTCAACTTTTATGCGCCACGTGACACATTATAATGATGGCACGTGGCGTATTGTGATGATGACAAATGACATATTATTTTTTCTCTTTTTTCTTATTTCATTTTACTTATAACAGATATATATGTAAAAATAATGCTATACGTAGCCTTACACATGAAATTGTATTCCCAAAACAGTTTGTTACACCGAGTTAAATGTGTGTGTATATATATATATATATATCATGATTTTATTAGTACAAATGTTCAATTTAATTAGTAAAATAAACAAGTAACTATTTTTTTAAAAAAAAATCTTAAAATGACATTCCGACATTGAATTTTTAATTTAAGATTTTGGTATTTAGATCTTGAAAAAAAAATCATGAATTAGGGAAAAACTACTTTTTACTCTATAATTCAAAATGTACAAATTAAAAAATTATATATACTTTAAAAATAATGCTATACGTACCCTTACAAATGAAATTTGAAAGAAACTTGAAGATTAATTTTCCTTCAATTAGTAATTTGAATTCAATCTCAATCGCTTATCATCATCATCATCATCCTTTTAACATATATTTGACAAACACCATGTGATGGGTCGACTAAATGCTGATTTGCTACTTCCAAAGACATTGCCGATCTTGATTGAGGTGGACACACCCCCAACCCCAACAATGGACAAATATTAATCCTCCACTGTTTTTCCTATGATTATTGAGGCACCACTACAAGTCTCATACGTTACTTCCACGTGTGATTCCTGTTAGGAGTAAAGTTTTAAACTTATTCTTAAAAAACTATAGTAAAATAAATGCAAGAAAATTGAATATAAGAATTACATTCAATTTTAACCATCTCAGATTTTTATTATGATGAAAAGAAAATCCAAAAGAATTACAAAAAGTTCCTTTTTTTACACATAAGATTAAACTGATAATCTTCCAAAAATAATATAATCAGTGTACAACTAAATTATAAGATAACTAAATATAGGTAAGAAAATTTTAAATCAATACTTTAATGTAAAAGTTTGATTTATAACCAAATTATACGGTTGAATCGCATACTGCATAATTAGTTAGGTTCCATCCATCTTAAACATTTCTTCTCGTCTACTGCATCTGCTTACATGTACATAAATATTTATATATATCCACATAATTCACATAATTATTCAAGTATGCATCTGATGGCTGCTAAGGAAACCACCTTTAATTTCATTACATCCTCATATATTGTTTGGGTATATTATGATTACCATATGGTTCAAATTAAATTTAATAATTCATATTTATAATACGTATTTTTATCATATAATAAAATATAAAATTTTTATTTCAAAATTAAATTAATAAAATATAAATTTTAATTTTAATTTTTATAATTTTTATATATAATTTTCATCTAATTTTAGTTCTATCACCATTCTATCTTTTATTATTTAGCATTGTTAGAACAAAATCTGATGGTCCTCGGTTTTGGGATATTAATTCCCTAACTAGATGGGTCCCTACTCACGTGTTCAATTAGTACGCTCTCTACTATCCCATGATGATGAGTGATGACCTAGTATACTTTATTTTAAATTATCCATAATATTGCGGGAATTACAAAATTATTTACAGTGAAAATTACAGTACAGCTAAAAGTTGGTGAATACTAGACCCAGCATTTAACATATGGTAGCTGGGTGTATACATTTTTATGTTAAAAGCTTGGGTTTGGGTTCAAATTTCTTTGAGATCCTACCTAATGCAACATGAAAACTCCAAAATTGTGAAAATTAGGAAACAGCAATAAATTAGGGATGAGAAAGGTTACTAAAGGCATAATTAGAGAAAGAAAAAAAAAATAGATCAAAGAGAAAAAAGATGAATAGCTTTGAATTATGGATTGTGTTACAAAGTTTAAGAACCAAGGGAGTAACGTACGTAAATAAACTTCCACGTTTCCAGCAGCAAATTATTTATATTTTCTTAAAATAATATAATTTCCATAGCCTGAGCCAATTCATGTGGGGATGTTATAGTAAAGCCACTTTATAATTAAGCCACTTTATAATTAAGTAGATCAAAGAAGGAACAAAACATATATATAGCATATGAATCACTATATAAAATTGGAAAAGTCTCTTTAACTTCAAGGTTTTGAAAAAAATCCAAACCCTGGAAGATCAAAGGAACTCCAATTTGCGGAAAATTTTAGCTGATCATCCGCCTCAGAGGACTCAAACTGTTGCAGTTGCACCATTGGTTGCCATTCGAAGATTGGGGTTGTTGCAACATCGTCAGTCCATAAAGCATCCTGCACCATTTCACCAGCTAGCAAATTTGGTAACCCAAACGCATTCATGTGATCAGTTTCCAGCAATTCCTGATGGACACTATTATTTTCTTCTAGTCTTTGCTTAAGTTGAGGCATTTCTTGAAGCGTACAAGATTCTGGAATTGAATGAACTAGTCGTTTCTGGCACTCCACCGATGAATCATTCTGGCCGTTGTTATCTTGTCTAGAACTCCATATATCAATCCCTTCATTAGCTTCGTTAGGCGATTCTTGAGATACAGTCTGATCAGGCTGATCAAAACTTGTACTCTGGTTCAAGAATTTAGCGAAAACAACCGCTAAATCAATATCCGACCCACTAGCAGGCCCTGGTTGATTTCCTGAAGAACTACTGACCCCAATCATCTCCTCCTGGTTACTGCCAAAAGAGCTTAAATTCTTACTATAATTCATGGAAAGGTGAGTACCACTTTTCTCGACCCTGCTAGACTTGCCTCTTCGACTCTTTCGACAGCCACCACCAACTGGCACATTCCTAAGAGAACCACCTTTAGTCCAATACCTTCTGCAACCTTTGCAAAAGTACCTAGGCTGTGACAAGCTATAGTTGTTGTAGTAACAGAATTTAGTGTTGGCAGAGGCACAACGAGGACAATTCGGAGCAAGTTCAACGTTGGGTTTCCAATTTCTGTCGGGCAACATTGGCCTAGGAGCGTACTGCAACATCTGGTCACTAACTGCGAACATTCTGCTGCTATAACACACCCAAAGATAGCAGAAATACCAAAGATTATTTGCTTTGTGATAATATAGTGAGGGGAAGGAAAGGAACTTTGGGAGAGAGATCTAGTTTAGAGGAAGGGGCATGTGGGAGGAAGTTTGTAAGTCGTATAAGTATGGCGTTGATGGTGCAAAAACATGGGCGGTTGCCGAGCCGTCAGGACCAAGAAATGGGGGAACTTTGGGAACTTTGGGAGTTGGAAGTGCGCATTAGTGTTGTGTGATCGATTGTGATGGTGAGTGTTTTTTGTAGTCTACTCTAACAGGTTTAATTACTAAAGAGGATGGACTGTGTGCAGGTCTCTACATCCAATCATGTGCCATTTCTAATTCATCGCCTTTGACGAACCGGATTTAAGTAGAATATTAAAGGGCTAAAGGAGGATCCGAATCCTTCACCCCGAATATTTTTATCTAATTTTTTTGTCCAATCTTATTTTTATTTATAATGAATAAGTTTAAAATAACCCTAATTCACCATAATGGAATCAAATTTTTTCAAAAGAGTAAATAAAATCTAAAAATACAAAAAAGAACACATAATAATTAATAAATATAATATAACAAGTTTAAATAAATTGTTATAAAAAATTACAAAAACATTAAAATCGAAACCGAAATCAAGAAAACAACATAAATTCTAATTAAAATTGTACAAAACAAGTTAAAACTAATTAAAAATGTATTAGTATATTCTGTAATAACTTTTTTTTACTTCACATATTTTCAAAAATCTTTTTTAAAACATACAAAAAGTTTAATGCCTATGTAGGTACTAATAGAGAGAGCTTTGAAAGTGTATATAGGGGTTTTAGCTATGGTGTAAAAAACGAGAGTAAGAATGCTATATTGAATTTTGTTTTATCCTATGACCTAACCCTTGTAGACGTACTATTTAGAAAGAAAGAATCTCACCTTATAACCTTTATGAGTGGACCGAGTACAAGTTAGATAGATATCTTTTTTATTAGGAGGAGGGATAGTCGCACATATCTGAATTGCAAGGTTATCCTAGGTGAGAGTGTTACCATACAATGAGATTGTTATTCCTAAACATGATAGTTTATAAGCATTATCGAAAGAAGCAATAGAAATGAGGCATAAGAATTCAATGGTGGAAGCTAAAAGAAGATTATCATGTAGTTTGTAGAAATAGTTAGATTCGAAAAAAAGATTGGACAATAGAAGAGAACCCAAATATACTATAGAATAAGATGACAAAATGCATTCGGTAAGTGGGCATGAAGATAACAAGAGTTTCAAATGAAAGAGCAGCGACTGGAAATGATGCAACATGGGGGAGTGAATTAGTTAAGGAAGCTCTAAAGACTTAAAAAAATTGTTAGTATACTTTAAAGAGAAACAATATTGAAAAGAGCTTTACAAAATATAAGTTAACTAGGAATGAGGCAAAGAGGGTAGCGGTAAAAGCTAAAGTGAAGATTCTGAAAGATATTTATAACAAGTTGGATACAAAAGGATGGAGATATAATATATATATATATATATATATATATATATATATATTAGCGCAAGAAAAAAAAAGTATGAGTCGCGACCTAGGGGTCGTGAAATGTATTAAAGATGAGTACCAAAGAACTCCAATTAAGGACAATAATATTAAAAAAAAGTGAGATAATTATTTCAATGAACTATTTAATGATGAATAAAACCAAATTTTGGATAATATTTTGGTGTCTCTCGAAGATTTGAACCGATCCTTTATGTGTAGATCAAAAAGATAGAGGTAAAGGAGGTGCTAAAGAGGATGTAGATATGAAAAGTTGTTAGGCATGATGACATTTTTATTGAAATTTAGAAATACTTGGAGTAAGAGTAAAGTGGTTAACAAATCTTTTTAATAAGATTTGGCGCACTAACACGATGCTTGAGGAATGAAGGAAAAATGTTTTAGTACCTTTCTATAAGAACAATGAAGATATTCAGAGTTACTCCAACTAGTAAAGAATAAAACTAATGAGTCACACAATGAAATTATGGGAAAGAGTGATAAATCAAAATTTAAGGAAAGATATAGAGATATCAGAAAATTATTTTGGTTTTACTCTTGGCTAATCAACTATAGAGACAATACGCTTGTTTAGACAACTTGTGGAGTGTTCTCAAGTATATAGTAAAGATCTTCATTTGGTCTTTGGAGAAAGCATATGATAAAAGGCCTAAAGAGGAGTTATAGTGGTACTTAATGAAGAAAAAAGTTCCTATGAAATATATTGTAATAATTAAGGACATTTATAGAGATACAAGGACACATGTGAGGACGTGAAGGGCAAACAAGGGAATTCCTATCACAATAAGACTATATCAAGAGGTTATCATTAAGTCCATTCATGTTTGCTACAGTAATGGACGACTTGACAAAACTCATCTAGGATAATGTGCCTTAATGTATAATGTTTTCAGATGATATTATCTTGTCTATTGAAACCGAAGCAAAAGTCAATGCGAAGTTAGAACTATGGAGACATGTACTAGAATCAAGAGGGTTCAAACTAAGTAGAGCAAAGACTAAATACATAAAATGTAAATTCATTTCAAACAAAGAGAAATATCAAAATAGTGATGCTAGATGGGGCGTCGATCCCCTAAACGAGATCATTTTAGATATTTGTGGTCGATCGTATAGATGGAGGGATAGATTGATGGTGACGTGACTCATAGGATCCAGACTAGTTGGAGCAAATGCAGAAACTCTATAGGTTTGTTATGCGATAAATGAATTCCTATATGATTAAAATGCAAGTTTTACAAAACAATTATTAGATGTGCAAATATACGAGATGCGCGGATATAAAAGAAAGGACAGAAAAGAAATGAAGACATTCACAAGAAGGTTGGAGTATCACCTATCGAAGATAAGATAAATGAAAGTCACTTACATTGGCTTCGACACATACGATGTGGACTTATAGATACTCCAGTTAGGACATGAAGGCTATGAGTGATGAAAAAATGGTTAAAGCTAGGGAAAGATCGAAAAAAGACTTGGACAAAAGTTATTTGGAAAGATATGGTGGAACAAAAGTTGGAAGAATATAAACTTAGATAGGAATGAGTGGAGAAGGAGGAGAATTCATGCTAGCAACATAGCATGAGTTCGTATATTAGTTCATGTAGCATTCTCCATTGTTGGGATAAAAGCTCTAATAATGATGATGATGATGATGATCAAGTTAATTAAATTATAAAAGAAGATTGTAAAAAATTGTAATTATTGGATTAGGGCATATCAAACTTGGATTTTAAATGAATAGCCCAAGACCAGCACGATTTTTTTTTTTTGAGCCTCATTTCTTAGTCCAACCCATTTAATGAAATTAATATTTTTGTTCAATCTCAGTAAAAAATTAAACAGGTTTTTTAACTTGAGAAGACTGCTCAATCCATGAAGATGTCCACATTTATATAGTGATTGAAGTATTGATAGCCTAAAGCAATTGTATTCGTACTTGTATTCTCTATCTATCAATGCGTGTGTGTCTATATATATTCTCAGCTTTGTAGTTATCATTAATTCTTTTATTCAAAACCACAAAGTGAGCTAGCTAGTACAAACAATGGATTGATTAATTAATTAACTTGTTTGGGATTATTTTTAGTGATTACTTATTTAAACTTAAAAAAATACAAGTATTTTTTGTCGGACTTTAAGTAGAATGAATATAAATGTTTAGTCGTGATGTATATAATCATTTGATAATTTTTTTTCTTTTTTATATCTAAAACTAATATTGAGATATTAAAATATTTATAATACCATATATATTGAATGGAAGTATATACAAGTTTTAATAATTTTTGAATAAGTAAGAAAATTTTCTTCTCAATTTATAAACCACCTAAAGTACATATGGTAGGCATATATGATCATGCATTTTTAGATGTGGCAAATTGGCAAGTGGGATCGAGTTTAGGTTGGGCTATTTTAGATTAGATAGTTTTGGGTTTGGATCATTTCAAGTTCAGATCAGGTTGAGGTTATGTCAAGGAAAAATTAGTCTATTTCGAGTTCGAATCAAGTCGGGTTCGAGTCAATTTAATTTCAAGTCAATTTAGGTTCGGATGTATTCGGACTAGGTCAAGTTTGGGTTGTTGACTTTTTTAGTCAAATTGGGTTGGTCAGGTTTGGGTTCGGGTCGTGTAGGCAAGCGAGATTTTTGGGTTAAGCCTTTGTCACCTCTAGTTTGATATTTTTTGTATGAAAATTAATTGAAATCATATTTCTGGGAAATACATAACTCCTGAAAATAAATTCTTATTTTTGTGTGACCCATAATAAAATTTGAATCGAAATATTCAGAATATTTAATAATAAGTATGATAGTTTTCTTTATAATATATTTATCAATATTCATAAACTAATTATGTCTTTTTCATTTTATTTTTATTATCTATAATAATTGTTAACATTATGTATCTTAAGAGATTTGATAATGCCTATTTAATACTATAATAGACTATTATACATCTCTTTAATTTCTCTTGATTTTTTATAGAATAATTAGAGGCATTAAGTGTTGGTGATGTAGCTTCTACACTTTATGATAAATTAGTCATTTTATGAATTTTACGTAAATAATTCTACGTTAGCTTTTATAGAATTTTGTTTTTGGTTGGTTTAAATGAATGCAATATAAAAGTGAATATTTAAGTTTAACCACATTAAAAAAGCACTTGTATTATTGAAAAAAATTATATTTTTGTCATCATATAATACTTTGATCATTAATTTTGACCTTTTGAAATTTAGTGTTAGTCTTAAATTTAAGTTTATATCTTTTTAGGTTTGAGTTAATTTGAATCGAATCAATTCGAGTTTGAGTCAATTTGGATTCATATCAATTCAGGTTGGGATCAGGTTGTGTTTGGGTTAATTTGGATTCGAATAAATTTAGATTCAGATCAATTTAAATTAAGATTAGATTAGATTTGAGTTGTTGCTTTATTGGTCAAATCAAATTGAGCAAATTTAAATTTAAATTTAAATCAATTTGATTGGTTTTTCTAATCGAGTAAATTTTTACCACTTCTATGCATTTTATTAATAATACCGATATAAGGTAATTGATGAATGAAATCGATTCCGAAATCCTAGTCTCCTTGCTAGCTGGTAGGTCAGAAATTTTTTTAGGTCATTTCCATATAACCTCTTGTTTTCTAATAGATGACAAATCGAAAAATTTTCTTATCCCTACAACGAAGGGTTTGGAAGTGTTAGGAGTGGAACCAAAATATTTGTATATTACCAATTTTTTATGGTCAAATTAATTTTTCTAATTTAAATTATTTATAAAATATATTTGTTTTTTTTAAATAAAAAAAAAAACCCTTATTCACATTCTTTAGATCGCAATGACTTTATTTTCTTGTAATTCTAAAGTCTAACATTTATAAGCACATATAACAATTTGAATTGAAAAGAAGAAATGTCGGCATGGCGCATGAAGTATGAGTACATTGTACTTTACTCGTAGCCCCGGTGAAATAATAATAAAGTTCCATTGGCGAAGGAAAGGATCGTCACGGGGCATGTTTGCACGTGCATCATCGGCTACGTGCCATCCTTTCCTACCTTTCAGTTTCATTAAAAAACTTTATATAATTATCAGGTACTATCGCTTTCTTTCGTATTAATCAACAAAAGGCATTGATTAAGTGCACGTGGATGATGCTTGCCACTGGTCATTCTCGATTTTAGTTAATTAACGATTCCTAATTTTAAAATGAAAATTTATCTCATCATCATGCATTATGCGCTTTATACGAATATATATATATATATATATATATATATATATATATATATATATATATATAAAAGTAATTTAATGTATAAAATTTTTACATTTTAAAATTAAAAAAAAATCACTATACTTGATTAATTTTTATTTTGCATTAACAAAAAAAATTATTTTTGTTTGAATTCAGATCACCAAAATCAACTTTTATTGTTTTATATGTACATGATGAATTTAAATCTTAATATTAACCCAAAAAAAAGGGGGAAACAATCGAATTTGTCTTTCCTAATAAAAGTAAACTCATGGCAGTTTAAGTGGTCAGCATTTGTTGCTTCGTGATGTTTACTTCCTAGTTTCTACAAGCTGGATTAGTCTCCTCCATTTTTTACCTTTTTTTTCCTTTTCGTAAACCCTTTTAACTACATGACAACCATAAATACACTCAGACTTCTTTTCTCGATATTGCTTTCCTACGAAACCCAAAACAGGACACTAGCACTACTACGTGTTCAAAGTCGAAGATAAAATCAAGTGTGTGTGTATATATATAATACATTTCGGGTAAAGGCAGCTGCTGATTGCAAATCTTTACTCGGATCTGAATATAAGTTTTCAAGGCATTCGATATGATCACGTGGGGGGTTTTGCGTCGTTTTCATGAAAAGGATGCGAAAGAAGAAGCAATTTCTATTAGCTTCCAGACTTCCATCATTATTTCTTTGCTGGTGTAAATGAGTTCTTTGATACATAGAGAAAAAGTTATATAAATTTGTAGAACGAGATGTGTAAAGAAGTAGCAGAGAGCGAGATTGGAGCAGACCCTAAAAAATGAGTGTTGTGGCAAGTTGTGGTAAAAGGCTGAGCAAGGCTGAGAATAAAGCTGAGGAGAGAAGAGTAAGGTTGAAAACAGCTGAGGAGAGAGAATAATGTAGAAAGGATCTGAGAGAGCTTTTGAGTTACATCACTTGCCAATAATCCCTAGCTTTCAAGGATAATGAGAGCTCCCATATATAGGTACGAAGAATGTGAGTAAAATTTCTCTAATATTAATAATATAATAATGGGAAATGAAAGTTTCAAAAGTATTAATATTTTGTTTAAAAAAAAGTTTAGATTTGTGAAAAAATGTTCTATGCTCTGAAAGAGATAAAGAAAAACACTCATATTTCAAAGAAACGTTAAAGGAAGAACTCTAGTTATCTCTATATCTAATCCATCAAGTCGACAAATAGTAAAGTTAACCCAAGAATCCTGCCATGTTTCGGAGTTATTTTCAAAATCTTCTTCTCGATGAAAATTTTATTTAATGAAAATGTTGATATTGTTTCATGAATATATTATTATGTACATGAGTTGTTAAGAGAACGAATGTTTTGTGAAGAACTATTCTGAGAAGAGCTGTTCTGTGAATGTGTTGTTCTGCAAAGAGATCTATCAAGGAGTTATTCTAAAAATAAATTGTTATAATAAAAGAGCTCTTTTGATAATAGGTTGTTCTTGGAAAGAAGTTTTCTTTAAAAGATGTCGTTTTGTAAAGGAGTTATTCTAAGAATAGACTACTTTTGTAAAAGAGCTCTTCTAAGAAGAAGTTGTTCTGTAAAAGAGATATTCTAAAAAATGATTATTCTTTGAAACAACTTTGTTACTTGTTCTGACTTTCTTTAGTATAATATGAAACTTAAAGAAATAAAATATTAGTTTCCAAAATCAAGTATCTATGTTTTGCCCCCTGCACAAGAATCCTAAGTAAAAGAAATTCTTATGCACTAGTATAGTAAAGGGTATTTGGAAAAATAATATTTCTTGTTAACCCTTGTTGTCTTGTATTGAAATTATTTAGATTACACTTATTATTTTCCCCTTGTATTGAAAAAAAAAATCTAAATTCTATGTATAAATCAAATTATTTTGATGATGGATGAAAATTTTCTAACAGAACAATTATCTAGCAACACAACAAAACAATTATATGGCATAATAAGTGTCTGGCAGAACAGGTGCTTACCTATACAACTGCTACTTAGAAAAAAAATATTTCTTGTGTTATGTTGCCTCTTGCATAGAAATTTCTAGAGAGAAAAAGTATTCTAGGCATAAGGCAAATAAATTTTACTCAAATATGAGAAGAGGTTATTAACTAAAAAAATTGAGAATAAGTGAAAACATGTATTTCCCTAAAATTTGGGGAACAAGTGAGAAGTGCGTTGCCTTAAAATTTTGGGAACAAGTAAATATAGGTGTGAATAGCTAGTATCTTAAAATTTTGGAAACAACAAGTAGTGTTTCACTAATATTTTGAGAATAAGTGAGGAACGTGTCCTTAAAATCTTGAGAATTGGTGAAAAGTATTTCTTTATAATTATAAGAACAAGTAAGGAGAGTTTTTCCCTAAAATTTTGGAAATAAGTAAAGAGAGCTCTTTCCTAAAATTTGGGGAACAAGCAAGGAAAGCTTTTCTTTAATATTTTGGAAACAGGTAAGGAGAGTGTTTCTCTAAAATTTCGGGAACAGTTAAGGAGGGTTTTTTTCTAAAATTTTGGGAATAAGTAAAGAAATACTATTCTTCAAAAACCTAGGAACAAGTCTTTGTTTGACAATATGCTTGATTCTATGACAATTAACTAATTAAATGAAATGTTACAAAGTTAATTCCTTATTCCCTTCATAAAAAAATTAATTTAAATAATAAACAAAATCATTCCTTTTCTTTTACAATCTAAGTAATTAAAAAATTTATAATTTTGTGCAGTAGCTTGCGGGAACAGTCCCAGCGAGCTACTATTTTTGTAGCTCTTAGTTTGCCCTTTTTTAATTTTATTTGATTTTATGTTTTCTAAAAGCAAAGTGAATATTTTTAATTAAAAGAAGATTTGATGCTAAATATTTGTTATTAGAACTTTGATATTCACCCTATAAATATGATAGTTTCTCCTCAAAGTTTTCTCACATCAAAAGCCCAAACTAAACAACAATAGTTTCTTTTTATACTTTTGGTTCTTTGAAGAAATAAGTGTTCATCTTTTAAATTCGAGCTAATTTAATATATCTTTTTTGTTGCATCATTTTTAATATATATATATATATATATATATATATATATATATATATATATAATGTGTAATTTGATAAACAATCAAGTTAAGTCTACAAAGTTGTTTGAAGGCATTCTTATAATATCAATGGTTAAATTATAGAAAAGATGAAGAAGACAACTTATAATGAAAAAGTAAAAGAATTGTAGTGCTGAAAGAGATGAAATCAATATATTTATCTATTCTAAAGTAATATCAATCCTTTGTCTAGTACTCATTTCACAAGACAAAAAGTATTAAGAATCCTATTGAACCTTTAAAAAGTAATATATATATATATATATATATATATATATATATATATATATATATATCTCCTCTAGTATGTATATAAGAAATAATTTTTTTAATCTTTCACATTGAACAGCATGCAAGAACTCTTCCTTCGTGCAGGAAAAATTCCTGTGCAAAAAAAAAAAAAAAAGATTATTTTAAAAAATTTAAATAATAAACAATGTTCATTTTTTTTAAAGAACAACTTATTGTTTTATATATTCATGGATATATATACTTATCTGAATTGTGTTGTTGATTTCTTATAGACATTCTTGAGGCGCTATGGTGAGAACTGAATATGGCCAACCTTCTCATGCTACATAGCCTGCTGTGAAGAAAAGAAAAAAAATGTACTCTTGAAGATTCTAATCTTGAAGATCTTCTTGACAAGAGAATTCGTCTTCATGTTGGAAAAGTTCGTTCACTTCCTTATGTTCTTGAAGATTAGTCAAATTAAATCATTAAAGAAGGAGAAGAAAACCATTTCTGAGAGAAAGCACGTGAAAGACAAATTACTTCTTAGTTTGATCCTCTAATTGGTCATTCTTAGCAAAGTACTAGTCTTGAAGCATCCTCAAATTTCAGACTTTATATTCTAGGTGCGTCTATTCTAAAATTTAAGTTTGAGTGAGGAGAATTCCCACTTTCTTTAACTAAGTTTGGTTTTAATTCTCAACTAATTCGGGGTTGCGAAGATCGGGTGAATAAGGTAATGAAAAATTCTGCTCATGTAAAGGCTTTATCTTCAATGGGAGTACCTGATGCTATATTGGTTTCTTTGAAGCTTCGTATTCGGAAAAAAGCAAGAATGGATGTATGGTGTACTATTTTTGTGAGATGGAGTACCTTTTCTTATACCATGAATATTGCTTAAGGAGAATTTACCTTTATTCTTGAAGATGTACGTGTTCTTTTTGAACTTCTTTATATTGGGAGACGTAATGTTTGCTTCATCAAATTGTCTGAAGAGGAAGAAAAAACTCATTGTTTCTTTTGTTATTTGCTCAAACATCAAAGAGAGAAATCTAAGGCTGCTCATTTCTTTAATTGGATTGTTTTGCTTTTCATAAATTCAAACCTAACAAAGGTGAAAGTAGTTGTAAGATCTGAATTTTATCGTAATGTCGTATGATTCAAATGATTTATACGTGGATGAAAGATGCAAATGGAATGAATAAAAATTCCTGAATGCATTTAAAGATCAAGTGAAGAATTGAAATGTTATTCCCGAACACGTTGAAGGGTAAAACGGTCAAAAGACCGAAATCCGTTATAAATTCGATAAGAAAATTTTAATTAAAAATAAGGATTTAGGACATCTAGATCAATAATGAGAAAATTATCAAATTCCGAGTCCAATTGATCAAGATCCAAAATTATTTAGATTTATCGAAAATTCACTCAGGATAATATCCCAAAAATACAGAGAAAATATACCGAAAAAAGGTTAAAATACAATAAATTAATTAAATAAATAAATTTAAATAAAATATAAATATTTGGTGGATATTTTGTAATTTTATATTATTTTAATGAATATAATATTAATAAAATAAATTATAAATAATAATAATAATAATAATAATAATAATAATAACTGAAAATCGAAAATTGGGAAAAACTCGAAACTGAAAACCGACAGAAAACCGAGTGAGACCTGAGACCCAGTGACGAGCCACCGGCGACTGACGAGCTAGACGAAGGTCGGAGAAGAGAGAGGATAGGACGGCGAACTCAATGGCACCGACGACGCACCGTATCGACGCCGAAAACCAGCGAATGGAGGAGGAGAAAACCAAGAGGAAAACGGGCTCGATTCTGGCGATCCACGGCAGCTGGGCGTGAGCGGTGGGCATCGGCGTGTTCGGAAGGAAGAGCCGGTCATTTTGAGATCGGTAGTGGCCAGCGAAATGGCCGAAAACGCCAGCGACGAAAAAGACCAGAAACGGCACCGTTTGGCCGAAAGGAAAGGGGAAGGAAAAGGAAGGAAAAGGAAGGAAAAAGAGAAGGAAAGGAAAAAAAAGAAAGAAAAGGGAAAAAGGAAAGAAAAATTACCGGGGACGACTCGAGATTTGGGTAAGTTGATCGCGGGTCGAGATTGACCTACGGGTAAATTCCAAAAATTTATTTAATATTATATTTAATGGAAAATAATCCAAATTTACCTAATCGTGCATTTTTATGACAAAGCCTGAACGAGAGCCGATTGAGCTCCGATTTTCGTACCCCGCATAGCATTGGGTAAGTACATTTTAATTACGACAATTAGAGTCCTTAATTCAGAGTTGAGATTATTTTACGGAGTTTTACGAATTAATTCTGTATAAAAGGAATTTTATTCAGAATTTTAAAGTAATTACCGTTAATAGTATACGGGCTATCCAATGAGTTTGGAATGAAACCCGATGATTAGTGGTAAGCCAAATGAACCGAGTAAATCCGAAGAAGGGATTTAATAAGTAGAAATGGGCTGAAAATGGGTCGAGGCCCATTAAGGTGCAATCAGGCCCAATAAAGTAAAACGAGCCTAGTACTTTAGATTCGATCAGTAAGAGTGGAATACTGATAAATATATTAGAATTGACCAAAATATGTGGTTATATGCAGCTCCGTAGACTTGGTTGGAGCGAATTTGGATTGAGAGGCCTGGGGTGCCTGTAATAGGTCTTATCCACCCATACCATCTCTGTCTCAGTATGCACGTGTGAGCATATCATCTCACTGTGACACACAGTCTACAGGAAGCTCCAACACGGCTATATGCATGTCATATAAATCCATGTGCGAGCAAAGCTCTAGCACAGCTCCATGTATATTCATGATATCTAAAAATCTCGTGCGATCGAAACTCTAGCACTGTTTCATAAAAATCAGTGAAATCTGTGTACGAGTAGTACTCCAGTACGTCTTTAAAATGAGTTATAAATCCATATAAAACTTCGTGTGAGCAAGCTCCAGTACCGGTTCAGGTTTCATTTCGCCATTCCGACGCCATCCGGTCGGTTCTTGGGGTGATTCCGGCACCAATCGGCGCGCCACGGCCTGGGCGTTCATTATCGGGCCTCGGCCTGAGCGTTCATTATCGAACGGCACCGATGGTCGCCAATCTCCTCTCTCCCTTTTTGACTCTGCTCTTACGATCTGCCGATTTCGGCGGGATCCACGGCGCGTCGCGGCTGCTGGTGGTTCGCCCGATATTGGGCTACCTTCATCGGCCTTCGTCGACCCCTCAGTCTCGCCGGTGGTTCGCCGGTGAGGAGAAACCGAATCCGTCGGTTTCGTCTTTACTTTTCGCCTGTTTCGTTTCTGTTTTTCGCATTTTTCCAATTTCATTTTTTTTCATTTTCATTTTTTTTATTTATAATTTATTTTTATTATTATTTTTTTATTAAAATATTATTAAATATCCAAAAATATCTTAAAAATTATATTTTATTCATTTTACCAATTAAATTAATTTATCGGTCATATTTCGTATTTTCGGTATAATTTTTGATTATTTTCGGGACTATTTCCCGAGGTGAAAATTTTGATTTATTCCAATAAATTCATATCTTGATCAATTGAACCCGAAATTTAATTATTTTTTCGTTTTTGATCAAGATTTCTCAATCCCATATTTTTAATTAAATTTTCTTGTCACGATAAATACCGAATTTTGATCTTTTGACCGTTTTACCCTTCACGTATTCGGGAATACCATTTCAATCCTTCATTTGATCTTTTCTCATTTCGTGTTTTAAATAAAATCGGGTCTTACAATCTCCCCCACTTAAGAAATTTGATCCTCTAAATTAGAACCAAGTCAAATGGATCCATAAACAACTCCGGGTATGTCTATCGCATCATACTCTTTTAATTCACATGTGACTTTTTTCGGAGTGTAATACTACCAAAGGAATTTGACTAGGGAGATCGTCTTAAACCTCAACACTTTCTCCTTCCGTCTAATACTCAAATCGATTTTTCAACATACGTTATACTTTCATTGAGCTAAGCTGTTGGAGCTCATATTCGATTACATATGCTGGGTCCAGATAGTATTTCTGAAGCATTATAAGATAGGATACATTATGGATGCCTACTAATTCAAGTGGTAACGCCAACTTACAGGACTTATCTCCCACTTTGTCCAATATCTCAAAGGATTCAATCTAATGAATTTCAATTTGCCTTCCTTCTGAATCTCGTTATGTCCTTATGCTATGTCCTAAGGGCATGTAACTTCCAACAATACTAATTCACCATCGGTGAATTCCAATGGTTTTCTGTCTCTTGTCAGCATAACTTTTCTATCTGCTCTGAGGTGTTCTTAATCTCTCATAAATCAACTGAACATCTTTAGAGGTTTATCTTTACCAATTTGAAAACAATTCTCTATCTGTCACCCACTTCTTCTTATCCAAGTCGGGAAACAACTCCCTAGGGCCATACAATGCCTCATATAATATGTTATCCCGATACTCAAGTGACAACTGTCATTATTAGCGAATTCGATTAGTAACAACTGATCATCCCAGGAGCTTATCAAATCGATGGCACACGCTCTCATCATATCCTCCAGAACCTGTACAGTTCTCTCTGACTAACCATCTGTCTAAGGATGGAAGCTGTGCTAACACTCAGTCGGGTTCCCATAGCTTCCTAAAAAATATTCCTAGAAGTGGGAAGTGAAGCAGGAATCCCTATCAGGTACGATGCTCACTGGAACGCTACATAATGTTCCACAATCTTCCTTACATATAACTCTGCCTACGCATTTAGAGTATCTGAGGATTTCATAACCAAAAGGTGGGTAGACTTAATCAATCTATCGACTATCACCCAGATAGCCTCGTGATTTATCCGGGTCCTTTGTAACCCATCACGAAATTCATGGTAACTTATTCCCATTTTCGTGTCACTATAGGTAGAGGTTGCAATAACCTTGCAGACTTCTAGTACTCTATCCTACTCCACTGACATACGAGACACTTCTCCACAACTCTACAATGTCTCTTTTCATATCTGACCACCAATACCATTTTCAAAGATTCCGATATATTTTTTACTTCCTGGATGCATTGTATATCCCAAAGAGTGAGCTTTTGACAATAACACTATGTCAGCAACTGTGGTCCTAGGGAGCACTTATACTGTCTCTGAACCTTTGTAAGTCATCATCACTCACTGTGAACTCTGTCACTGTACCCTTCTGAATCTGACCCACACTATCAACACCATGCCGATCATCACGCTAAGCCTGGAAAATTCGATCATTAAAATTTAGTTCTAACCTCAGGCTAGCTGTCACAAAATCACCGTCATCATCAGAAGGGATCACATCACTACTGAGGCTCACAACTGCTCTAGCAGCTCACGCTCCCTGACCATCATATGTGATACCATCCCGAGGCTCTTTCTGTTCAAGGCATCATCCATTACATTAGCCTTTCCTGGGTGGTACAATGTTTACAATCATAATCCTTAGAAGCTCTAACCCTCTTGGTTATCTCATATTCTACTCTTTCTGTGAAAACAGATACTCGAGGCTTTTACGATCAGTGCATACCCGAAATTTCTTACCCTTTAAGTGGTGGCGCCATACTTTTAGCGTAAACGCTACGGCTGCTAACTCTAAATCATAGGTCGGATAGTTTCTCTCATGGTCCTTAAACTATCTTGATCCATAAACGACTATCTTCCCATTTTACATCAATACACAGGCCAATCCTTATTTTGAGATATCCATACACACTGAAAAACCTCTTGAGCTGTTGGTTATGGTGAGAATAATTACGGTAGTCAATTTATTACTTCAATATACCAAAACTCACCGAAGCTACTTTCATACTTATTATCCTACTGGCATACAATCTTTTTTGAACAAGATGTGTCAACTGAGCAGCCCATTTCGAGAAACTCTCAATAACTCGTCTGTAAGATAGTTTCCTATTGCTACTCATGCTCTTCCCTAGACTTCGAATACATCAAAATATCATCGCTAAAGATGACAACCAATCGGTCCAGGTAAGGTTTAAATATCTCATCATAGTTGAGTTCCACTAAATATTTCAATCACCCAGATCCTTGACCTATGTACGCATAAACGTATAATGTCATTTTGAAATCGCTTTCGTTCAAGATACTAACCCCCGTCATTTTTTTTATTAACGGCTTTTATAAAATAATAATTTTTTTAAACCTTCATGATTAATCGAATTCTACTAATAAAGGTATCCAAATTTTAAATGTATATATTACGACTGTCGATTTCAATTTATAGGTTATGTGTACGCTTCTAGATGCTGTCAAGTCTTCAGGCGGGGAAGTATTTTGAAATACCTTTATTAACCCTCAGACTTGACCACATGGACTGGGTGTAGATATATCCACCCCTTATCCTTGATCGCAATTCATATTCCCTACATATCGTTTAATCTTAATTACTTTACATATCGCTACTTCTCTTTCATTACTTATTAAAACTTACAATACACTTTTTAGGGGTGAAAACATCACTATCTTAGGATAGTAATCTAAATATCATAGTTTGCAGCCAAATCAATCTATTCTTAAATATTACTTCAAAATTATTCATATTCCATTGAATAAAATCGGCTGACGTATCCTTTTTTCCCCCATTTCAACTTACAATCCCTATACCCATATTTAGTTAGTGATAATCAGCTAACTATTATCATCTTGTCTAAGGGTACAGGCTTCACATCTTTCACTAGCTTATAAGCAACTGAAGGCGGTATGAATAAATGCGTGGCACCAGGATCAATTAAAATAATTATTTCATTATTCTTAACCAGTGTGGTATCTTCCACCACATCAGATGAAACATCAGTAGTGTCCTGGCCAAGGCATACACTCGCCCTCATCTAACATCTTATTTCCATGGTATCTACCACAAATCCTACACTGCTCACACTGCTACGGAGCAGGTCGGGGTCCTCAAATCACAATACCCCTCAAAAGTATTTAAATTGAATACACTGGGGCTTTACCAATCATCTTACCCCGTTACTCACCAGCTCTAATCTTTTACCAACTTCCTTTTTCCTGTTCTGACATCTCTGTCATTCTCTATTCTCTTTTTGTCTCAATTTTGGCCCTTACTGCCTTTTCCAATCTCAGAGGCGTGCAACTCATGATCTTATTCATACAATTGTAGTCTGCGCACTACCTCGACATATGTAGTGATATCTAACGGCCCAATCGGACTCTAATTGACAATCTGAGCCCTTCATGAACTTTCAGACATTCCGACTCTCATTGTTCATAGTGTCGGGGTTATATCTGGACAGGTATATAAATTACGATTCATACTCGTTAATCCACCAGTTCCTCTAGGTTAGAGTCAAGAATTTTATTTTCAATCTCTTTTAAGTAGTGTCCAGGATATTTTGTCACCGAAAAACATCTAGAATTATTTTTCATGTCCATTTTGGATGTCTAACTCTTAAGATGGGTCGAGCGAATTTCCACCAATGCTCCGACTCGCTTTCAAATCTCATGCATACTCTGAGCAATTAGCTCACAAAATATTCTCCACACTCTGCTCCAACCTCGCGAACGTGTCTCAATACTGTCTGATCTCTCTGTCGGACTCTGTCCGATCTTTCTGTCAGACTCTGTGTGGCATGCTCAACATCAGCCTCCACTTCAATCTCATCTTGAGTCTCATGTGGCGACTCAGTACGACTCTCAGACCTACCTCTACGGCCTTGAGCTCATGTACTCGCCCCTTCTACCATAGCGGCTATCAGTTTATGAGTCTATTCTTGCATTTAAAACCAAATTCTCAGCTGCTGCAATTCCACCTCGATATACACAATTGTATCTAAACAATGCACAGTACATGGGGATATAAACTTCCTTAACCACTAACATCGACTTATATCAGGCCAACTTAGCTCTGATACCAAAAACTGTCACGACCCAAATGACCTAAAATCACTACAAATTTTTCGCTTTTCGATTATTATTTAATTCTTACCTTTCTCTCATCGTGACCATCCTACAAACAGTTGGGCTATGATTCGGTGTTAGTGACCTCTCACCTATTTACTCTTTAATTTCCATAATTACATTCACATATCAGAGTTTATCTTTTGACTTTAACTAAATACATACACAATGGTATTTACATAACCTTACATTCCCGACATCATATCCGTTTACAGTACTGTGCATTACATGTTCAGATACAAAACTATACAAATGTGTATATCTGTCTCTTAATAGGAAGCAGCGGATACTAAGATTGCAAGTCTTTAGCTGCTCACTAACTACTGCGAGTGCTCTAAAAAGATGGGAAAATAAGGGGGTGAGCAAACCACACGCTCAGTAAGACAATTATGCAAGTAAGTAGATAGCTCCACTATCTACATGCTCATAATGCCATGCCCCTAAAATCCATTTCTTTTCGTTAAAAGCTTACACACAAAATCATGCATATTTCAATGCTATAATTATAAAAACTATTCGTACATACAAAAATCGTGCAGCTTATGCATCAATGGCATTTATGTGACATCATTAAATCATACTTAGCATGAGGTAAATCAAGATCATGCATCATTTCATGCCATGTAAAACAAATCATGAGAAACAATTATTTTCATGAATCTTATCATTAACGCATGGAAAACTCATCATGCTATTGCATTTAAATAATTTCATTAAAACTACAGTATAAAATAACCCGAAGGGGTTAAGCATCTCATAAATCAATTCGTTATAAAATTCTCTAAAAAATCTAGCATGATAGTAGTAAAGCACATTTCAGTAAAAATCAAAAAATCGGGGGCTTGACCCCTCCCTCGGGTCTACCCTGGTATATCGACCAACAGTTATATCATGTGAGACAAGTAGGTGACTATCAGTAACAACGAGGACTATGGCCATAACCTAGTGATCCCTGGCAACACGGTACCTAGTGTGCGGGGTATCACTCTTGAAACGGGAGGTGGGTCGGTCCTACCCGCCAGAACAGCATAACGTCAGGATTGCGAGGGCAAGACTTACTACCTCGTGGCTAATGCCACTCCACTCCAACAATCCCCACGGTACAACATACTCGCGTGACATACACGGTACAACGTATTTCGTGAACCCAAGCTCAGTCAGGGGTGCCTGCAATAGGTCTTAACCACCCATACCATATCTGTCTCAGTATGCACGTGTGAGCATATCATCTCACTGTGACACAAAGTCTACAGGAGGCTCCAACACGACTATATGCATGTCATATAAATCCCTGTGCGAGCGAAGCTCTAGCACGGCTCCATGTATATTCATGATATCTAAAAATCTCGTACGAGCGAAGCTCTAGCACGGTTTCATAGAAATCAGTAAAATCTACGTACGAGTAGTACTCCAGTACGTCTTTAAAATGAGTTATAAGTCCATATAAAACTTCGTACGAGCAAACTCCAGCACGGTGTTATGCATCAATAAATCAAATCTCGTGCGAGTTACACTCCAGCACGACTTTATGCATAAATAAATCAAATCTCATGCGAGTTACACTCCAGCACGACTTTTATGCAATTATCATATCAAAACAGGATGTGAGCTAAGCTCTAACACCTCTCATGCATGTCAAATCATAAAAAAAAAACTAGTGCGAGCAATCGCTCCAACACCAATTTATGCATATCAAGTCAAAACAAGTCAAAACAGAGTGTGAGCTAAGCTCTAGCACATTTTATGCACACTCACAAATGCAGATATATTGCGAGCTATACGACAGCACTATCTGTTTCCATATAAACTTAATAGTTGGCCCGTTTTTCAAATAATTTTCATTTAAATCTTAATAACACTTACGTAGTGTTATATTGTGAAATTTATGTAAATACTGGCCAATCTATCAATTTGCTTTGCTTAAAAACTAAGAAAATTCCTTAAATCTGAAAATTCCTTAAATCATGCATTTCATGCATGTCATGCTTTCACCATCCTTAGGTGAACTTCCCTCAATAGGGGTAAAATAGTCTTTTCCTATTTAGAGTCCTTAAAATCATTAATTTATTTCTAGGACCTTTATACATATTCAGTGTATACATACATATTTAGTGTATACAAAAACTATTAAAATATGCGTAGCTACCTCTAGCTACTCACACAATTCCCTTACCTCATTTTTCTGTACAGTCTGACCTTTCACTGATGTCTCA
This sequence comes from Firmiana major, assembly GCA_033439115.1. Classification (NCBI taxonomy): domain Eukaryota; kingdom Viridiplantae; phylum Streptophyta; class Magnoliopsida; order Malvales; family Malvaceae; genus Firmiana; species Firmiana major. The sequence goes on from CM065907.1 coordinate 14,391,642, forward strand.
TCATGCAGTCCGATTTGCTCTCTATCAAATCTCCGAAATTGCGTATAAATATACATCAGGTCAAATACAATACAATTAATTGTATTTCATATTTTCTGGGCTTAATTTAAATCATTGGGCCCGTTTACCCATATTGGGACCGGTTGTACCATAATGGGCCTTAATAAGCCTTAAGCTCGTTTTTCACTTACTATTCACATTATCGAGGCCTATTGGGCTCACTGGGCTTATCAGTGTATATTAAGCCTCGTTCTAAACTCTCAGATAGCTTAATGAATTATTTATGACAATTTATCTCTAATTCCAGAATTTAATTCATTTCACGCGGAATTTAAATCCGTAATTTATGCGGTAAATTTCTAACACGCATAACGATACAATATTATCGTAAATAAGGGTTACTTACTTGAGATTCCATGATAGTACATAAATCGAAGCTGTCTCGAGCTCTCGTTGTACGTCAATTGTCGAGCTACACAATTGAATATTTTTTGGGTAAACTTTCAGTCGAATATAAATCAAATGAAATATTTCAAAATTTAAATCGGTCAATTTCGACCACTTACTGACTTACCCGTAGCTCGATTGCATCACTGGAATTTTTCCCAAATTTTCCTCTTTTCTTTTTCCCTTTTTTTTCTTCTTTTCCTTTTCTTTTTAGCTGAACCGGTCTGGTCCGGTTCAGCATACCTTCACTGCACTGAATCGACCATACCGGTTCAGGCTTCATTTCACCATTCCGGCATCGTCCGATCGGTTCTCGGCGTGATTTCGACACCAATCGACGAGCCACGACCTGGGCGTTCATTATCGGGCCTCGGTTGGAGTCAAAACGGTGCTGATGGCCGCCAATCTCCTCTCTCCCTTTTCGACCTCTCCTCTTCCGATTTGTCGATTTCGACGGGATCCACGACGTGTCGCGGCCGCTGGTGGTTCGCCCGGCATTGGGCTGCCTTCGTCAGCCTTCGTCGGCCCCTCAGTCTCATCGGTGGTTTGCCGGTGAGGAGAAACCGAATCCGTCGATTTCGTCTTTACTTTTCGCCTGTTTCGTTTCTGTTTTCGCATTTTTCCAATTTCATTTTTTTCCAATTTCATTTTTTTATTATTTATAATTTATTTTTATTATTATTTTATTCATTAAAATATTATTAAATATCCAAAAATATCTTAAAAATTATATTTTATTCATTTAACCAATTAAATGAATTTATTAGTCTTATTTCGTATTTTTGATATAAATTTTGATTATTTTCGGGATTATTTCCCGAGGTGAAAATTTTGATTTATTCCAATAAATTCATATCTTGATCAATTTAACCTGAGATTTAATTATTTCTTCATTATTGATCAAGATTTCTCAATCCCATATTTTTAATTAAATTTTTTTGTCACGATAAATACCGAATTTTGGTCTTTTGATCGTTTTACCCTTCACGTATTTGGGAATACCATTTCAATCCTTCATTTGATCTTTTCTCATTTCGTGTTTTAAATAAAATCGGGTCTTACAGTGAGTATATGCCTTGGACCAGGACACTACTGATGTTTCGTATGATATGTTGAAAGATACCACACTGGTTAGGAATAAAGAAGTAATTATGTTACTTGATCCTGGTGCCACGCATTTAGTCATATCGCCTTCATTTGTATATAAGTTAGTGAAAGACATGAATGCCTACACCTTTGGGCACAATGCTGATAGTTAGTACCCCAATGGAGGAGGGCTAACTAACAAAATACTTATGAAGAGATTATAAGTCAAAAACGGGGGAAGAAGAATAATTTAGCCGATTTTATTGAAAGGAATATGAATAATTTGAAGTAATATTTGAGAATAAATTGGTCGGCTGCAAGCTATGCTGTTCAGATTTCTATCCTAAGATAGTGATGTTTTACCCCTGAAAAGTATACTGTAAGTTTTGACAAGTAATAAAAAGGGTGCAGCGATTGAACTTAAAGGAGTAAATGATTATACTCACGGAATGAGTAATGACAGAGTTTGTTATAAGTGATATACGAAAGGAGATAAGCTTTGAGATGTGATAGATCCTTAATACAAGATATAATGGAATAAGAGGCGTATGCAAAGTAAGAATATCTCTGATATGTGAAGTAATTTGGATTAAACGATATGTAGTAGATATGAATTGCGACCAAAGATAAGGGGTGGATATATCCATAACCAGTCCATGTGGTCAAGTCTGAGGGTTAATAAAGGTATTTCAAAATACCTCCCCGCCTGAAGACTTGACAGCGTCTAGAAGTACACATCACCAATAAATTGAAATCGATAGTCGTAATATATACATTTAAAATTAAGGTACCTTTACTTGTACGATAAAGAAATATAGAATTCGATTAATCATGAAGTTTTAAAAAAATTAAACTTTTATAAAAGCCATTAATATTAAAAAAAGGAAATGACACGGGTTAGTATCTTGAATGGAAGTGATTTCGAAATGACATTATACGTTTATGCGTACATAGGTCAAGGATATGGGTGATTGAAATATTTAGTAGAACTCAACTACGATAAGGTATTTAAACTTTACCTGGGCCAATTTGTTCTCATCCTTATTGATGATATTTTGGGTGTATTTAAAGTCCAGGGAAAATTATAAGCAACAATTGGAAATTGTTTTTACAGATGGTTTGTTGAGAGTTCTCGAAATGGGCTGCTCAGTTGACACATCTCATTCGAAAAAAGATTGCATACTAGTGGGATGATAAGTATGAAAGTAGCTTCGGTGAGTTTTGGTGTATTGAGGTATGAACTGACCACTATAATTATTTTCACCATACCTAATAGCTCAAGAGGTTTCTCAGTGTATATGGATACCTCAAAATAATGAGTGGGCTGTGAATTGATGCCAAATGGGAAGATAGTCGATTATGGATCCAGACAACTCAAGGATCATGAAAGAAACTATCTGACCCATGATTTAAAGTTGACAGCGGTAGTGTTTGTACTGAATATATGTCACTACTATGTACATAGTGAGAAATTTTGGGTATGCACTGATCATAAAAAGCCCGAGTATCTGTTTTCACATAAAGAGTCGGATATGAGAACAAAGAGGGTTAGAGCTTCTGAGGGATTATGATTATGAAAATTGTACCACCCAGGAAAGGCTAATGTGATGGTCGATATCTTGAGCAGGAAGAGCCTTGGGATGGTATTACATATGATGGTCAGAGAGCTGAGCTGCTAGAGCAGTTGTGAGTCTCAGTAGTGATGTGATCCCTTCTGATGAGACAGTGATTATGTGACATCTAGCCTGAGATTAGAATCAGATTTGAGTGATCGAATTTGACAGGCTTAGCGTGATGATCGGCATGGTGTCGATAGTGTGGGTCAGATTCAGAAGGGTACAGTGAAAGAGTTCACAGAGAGTGATGATGGCTTACTGAGGTTCAGAGATAGTATAAGTGCTCCCTAAGACTATAGTTGATAAGATAATGTTATTATCAAAAGCTCACTCTTCGGGATATATAATGCATCCGAGAAGTAATAAATATATCGAAATCTCAAAAAAGGGTATTAGTGGTTAGATATGAAAAGAGACATTGTAGAGATTATGAAGAAATGTCTCGTATGTCAGTAGATTAAGGTAGAGCAATAGAAGTTTACAGGGTTATTACAGCCTCTGCTTATATCGACACGGAAATAAGAACAAGTTACCATGAATATCGTGATGGGTTACAAAGGAACCGGATGAATCACGAGGCTATCTGGGTGATAGTTAATAGATTGACTAAGTCTACCCACCTTCTGGTTATGAAATCCCCAAATACTCTAATGTGTATAGGCGGATGTATGTGTAAGGAAGATTGTGGAACACCATGTATTTTCCAATGAGCATTGTATCATATAGGGATTCCCGCTTCACTTCCCACCTCTGAGAATATTTATCAGGAAGCTATGGGAACCCGATTGAGTGTTAGCAGAGCTTTCTGTCCTTAGACAAATATCAGACAGATGGTCAGTCAGAGGGGATTGTACAGGTTCTGAAGGATATGATGAGAGCGTGTGCCATTGATTTTATAAGCTCTTGGGATGATTAGTTGTTACTAATTGAATTCGCCAATAATGACTGCTGTCACTTGAGTATTGGGATGACTTTGTATGAGGCTTTGTATGGCCGTAGGGGTTGTTCCCCGACTTGGATAAGAAGAAGCGAGTGACAGATAGAGAATTGCTCTCAAATTGGTAAGACAAACCTCTAAGGATGTTCAATTGATTTGTGAGAGATTAAGAACACCTCAGAGCAGACAGAAAAGCTATGCTGACAAGAGACAAAAAACGATTGGAATTTACCAAGGGTGAATTAGGATTGTTGGAAGTTACATGCCCTTTGGACATAACAAGATTCGAAAAGAAGGCAAATTGAGTTTTGTTAGATTGAATCCTTTGAGAGATTGGACAAAGTGGGAGATAAGGCCTGTAGGTTGGCGTTACCACCTGAATTAGCAGGCATCCACGATGTGTCCCATCTTTTGATGCTTCAAAAATACTATCCGGACCCAACATCTGTGATCAGATATAAGCTGTTGGAGCTCAATGAAAGTATAATGTATGTTGAAAACTCGATTCGGGCATTAAACAGGAAGGAAAAAAGTGTTGAGGTTTAAGACGATCTCCCTAGTCAAGTCCTTTGGTAGTAGTACACTCAAAAAAAGTCACATGAGAATTAAAGAATATGATGCGATAGACGTACCCGGAGTTGTTTATGGATCCATTTGACTTGGTTCTAATTTGGAGGACCAAATTTCTTAAGTGGAGGAGATTATGTAAGACCCAAGTTTTATCGTAATGTCGTATGATTCAATGATTTATACATGGATGAAAAATGCAAATGGAATGAATAAAAATTCCTGAATGCATTTAAAGATCAAATGAAGAATTGAAATGGTATTCCCGAACACGTTGAAGGATAAAACGGTCAAAAGATAGAAATTCGATATAAATTCGATAAGAAATTTTAATTAAAAATAAGGATTTAGGACATCTTGATCAATAATGAGAAAATTATCAAATTTTAAGTCCAATTGATCAAGATCCGGAATTATTTAGATTTATCGAAAATTCACTCAGGATAATATCCCAAAAATACGGAGAAAATAACTGAAAAAGGGTTAAAATACAATAAAAAAATTAAATTAATTCATTTAAATAAAATATAAATTTTTGGTGGATATTTTGTAATTTTATATTATTTTAATGAATATAATATTAATAAAATAAATTATAAATAATAATAATAAACTGAAAATAAAAAATCAGGAAAAACCCGAAACTGAAAACCGACAGAAAATCGAGGGAGACCTGAGACCCATCGACAAGCCACCAGCGGCTGATGAGCCAAACAAAGGTTGGAGAAGAGAGAGGACAAGCCGATGAACTCAACGGCACCGACGATGCGCCGTATCGACGCCAAAAATCGACGAACGGAGGAGGAGAAAAGTGAGAGGAAAACGGGCCCGATTCCGACGATTCACGGCAGCTGGGCGTGAGCGGTGGGCACCAGCGTGTTCGGGAAGAAGAGCCGGTGATTTTGAGACCGGTAGTGGCCGACGAAACGACCGGAAATGCTGACGACGGCAAAGACCAGAAACGACACCGTTTGGTCGAAAGGAAAAGGGGAAGGAAAAGGAAGGAAAAGGAAGGAAAAAGAGAAAGAAAGGGAAAAAAAAGAAAGAAAAGGGAAAAAGGAAAGAAAAATTACCGAAGATGACTTGAGATTCGAGTAAGTTGACTGAGGTTCGAGATTGACCTACGGGTAAATTTTAAAAATTTATTTAATATTATATTTAATGGAAAATAACCCGGATTTACCTAATCGTGCAGTTTTACGACAGAGCCCAAACGAGAGCCGATTGAGCTCCGATTTTCATACCCCACATAGCATTGGGTAAGTACATTTTAATTATGACAATTAGAGTCCTTAATGCAGAGTTAAGATTATTTTACGGAGTTTTACAGATTAATTCTGCATAAAAGGAATTTTATTCAGAATTTTAAAGTAATTACCGTTAATAGTATACATGCTATTCAATGAGTTTGGAACGAAGCCCGATGATTAGTGGTAAGCCAAATGAGCCCAGTAAATCCGAAGAAGGGATTTAATAAGTAGAAACGGGCTGGAAATAGGTTGAGGCCCATTAAGGTACAATCAAGCCTAATAAAGTAAAACAGGCTCAGTACTTTAGATTCGATCAGTAAGAGTGGAATACTTATAAATATATTAGAATTGACCCAAATATGTGGTTATATGCAGCTCCGTAGACTTGGTTGGAGCGAATTTGGATTGAGAGGCCTGATATCATCGAGACGGGATAAACTTGCCCGTGATTCCAAGTAAGGGAATTTTACGGACTTCTAGAGGTAGCTTTATGCAATTTCAACTTCATTTGCAGTCTCTTAAATTGTCTGAAGGGTCTAGATTTAAGATAAAAATTTTAGTGCCCTAGATGGGCAAATTACCAAAATACCCTTGTTAAGGGTAAAATTTTCAAATATAAGAAAAATTGGGAGGAGCAAGAACAAGAGGTTTTTGCTTGTTCTTGAGGTGTTTTGACATGTGCATGAGTAAGCTGGCTAACTTTTAAATAAAAATGCATAGCATTGCATATTTTCAACAGTGTGATTTGGTTGGAAATTGTTTTGATATAACAGAGCCGCCTACATGATTTTATAGACATGTGACGTGCTAGAGCTCAGCTCGCACGAGTTTTTGATTTGTGTGATGCATGCATTAGTGCTGGAGCGAGAGCTCGCACTAGAGTTTTACATGCATTGGTGCTGGAGTCTAACTCGCACAAGATTTTCATATGATTTTCATGACAAGGTGCTAGAGTTCAACTCGCACTAGATTTTCACTTGATTATTATGACAGAGTGCTGGAGCCTAGCTCGCACTAGTTTTATATGATTTTGACAGAGTGCTGGAGCTCAGCTCGTACTAATCTTATGAGATTTTATGAAACGCGTGCTGGAGCTTGGCTTGCACAAGATTTTCCTTGATTTTATAAGAGTGTTGGAGCATCGCTCGCACTGGTTTTATGAGAACATGCAATAAGCTGTGCTTGGAGCGTTGGGTAGACTGTGTGTCACGCCTATTAAATAGGCTCGCACGTGCATTTTGAGATAGGGCATGAGTATGGATATGAGATATGGGTCCACGAAGTACGTTGTACCGTGCAAGTACCATGGAGTACGTTGTACCGTGCTGAGATTGATTATGTGGCATCTTCGGATGCGTGACATCTTTTGATGCGAGTGGCATCTTCGGATACGTGGCATCTTCGGATACGAGTGGCATCTTTGGATGCGAGTGATCGGACAGGGCCTACGGGATGGGCTGACCCACCTCCCGGGGCGGTCCCCAATCGTGGGGAGACCCTGGACACTAGGATCCGTGTAGCTGTGGGATCACAAGGACATATGGTCATCGTCCTAGTTATTTGCCCGAGATATATATTATATATATATATATATATATCTATTTCCTAGTCTCGTATGTTGATGTTTTTGAGAAACACGTTTTGTGGATTTCTGTGTGAGTCTGGATCACCTGAGGGAGGGGTTGAATCCTGACTGAGATATGATTTTGATGAGAATGAAACTGGGTTTTAAACTGAACTTGAATGATGTTATTGCCATGCTATTTAAAACCATGAGTGATGTAAACTGGTTTTACATGACATTCATTGTATCGCATATTTCTATTGCTGTGAAAAGCATTTGATTTCATGGTGTTGTGTGAGTCAGGAACACCCGAGGGATGGGCTGAGTCCTGGCTTTGTTGTGAAATTTTAATGAGAATGAAATGATTTAAAAGAGTTGCTTATTGAATTTTCCATGTTCTTTGAAATCCACATGCTAACTTGTTTTACATGACATCATGAATTGTCGCATCTGTTTTGAATGTGTGGAGAAAGGGTGGTTTATGCATGGCACCACGTTCATGTCGGTAGCATGGTTACCTACTTGTTTGTAGGATTGCCTTACTGAGCTTGATGTGCTCACCCCTTTCATTTTCTCACACAGATCATCTCCAGTAGACTTTGAGGCGACTGAGTACTGCATTCCTGATATCCCCTGCTGCCCATCATTTTGAGGTATATACACTTGTACATATTATATCTAAATAAGAATAACACAGTAACATGTTTGTAAGTAACTGTCAGGGATGTATAGATACTGTAAACACTTGTAAATGAATGAGATAAAGTTAATGAAAAACTCATGTGTTTACCTTTCCTTTAAATAAGGAATTAAGTAATTTTGTGGATTAATGGTGGGATTGGCATTGATGCACAGCCCAATTATTAGTGGAGTGTGGTCACGATCAGAGGACGGGTAAGTATGAAAGAAAAACAAAAAAACAATTTACTTTGATTTTTGGGGCATGACAGTAGTTTTCCCGATCTTCCAAATTCTAAGCATGAGTTAGAAGTATTATTGATAATGTGGTTAGCCAGGTATATATTTCTAAGACCGAGGAATCAACTGGTTGGTATAGGATTCTTACCTACATCGATGTTTCTTTCATTTAAATGTGTTTGTGGGAGAGTTTTAATGCTTGTGCTCTAATACCTAATCTGAATCCTCAACTTATGACTTTTTTGGTCGACTCTCTAAGAATAATTATAGAGCTTGGGCATGGCATAATCAGATTGCAAAGAGATGTGTTTTTGAGGTGTTGGATGTGCTTAAAGAATTCACTTGGTGTCCTTACTTGCGTAACTATGGTGTTCAGAATCAACCTTGTTTTTTTTCACTAAGTAAAGAGGAAATTAAATTTATTTGTGGATGAATTTTAGTATGTTGCTTTCTATGATAGAGAGTACTTATGCGGGCTTGGATAGAGATTCTCATTCTATTGAAGTATACTCAATTTGTAGAATTACTCGTCAATTTGGGTATGATCAAATGGGTCCACGTGCTCCTTTTAGTCGCTTAGATGAAGACTTTTCTTCTTTTGTTTCTAAATTTCACTTTGATGAGATAAGAGAAAAAAATAAGGAGACTAAACTTTAAGTTGTACCTGTACATGACAAGAATAACGTTTATAGTTCAGCATGGCTAGTTTATTAGGGTTGGTGTATTTCTTATTGGTAAAACTTTTGCATGCCTCCTCCTGATCTTAGAAAACGTCTCACCCTTGTCAATATTACTCAGAGTGACATATCTTTGCACTTGATCCATTCATGCTAAAGAGAAAGGGTAAAAAGTGTGTTGACCAAATAGATGAGGAGACTACTGATATTGCTACTTTACGTGCTACACATGGTAAACAAGTTCTCTTGTTTTCTTTTTCTTTCTTGCTTTTCTTCATTATTTCTTTTGATATTTTCTTCTAATCTTTTTTTTTTGGTAAGTCAATTTGTAAGAAACAATTCGTTATTGATGGTGAATAATCTTCTGAGGAAGATGATAAGTCTGACAACGAACACTCTCTTAACATTAACGAGTCCAACGAAGATGCCGTTTATGAAGTTAACAATGTTCAACGAGAGAATGACATTCAGAGTGATGAAGTTGCTATTTTGGAAGATGTTGCTCCAAGTCTTCAACCTGTTTCCAATATTAAACCTCTTCCAAATGCTTAATATGTTTCAACTGCACAACTTGTTCCAAGTACTCAATTTGTTCAGAATGCTCAACCTGTTCAGATTGACTCTGTTATTCCTATAGTTGTTTATGATACAGCTTTTTCTCCCTAGTGTTAGGGAATAGGGATGCCACTAATGCATTTAGCACTTTCAAAACATGGTCTGGGAATTTAACAACTAGAGTGGATTTTCATGGTTTTTCTCTTTTGTCTCGGTATGTGAAGCATTTAGAGCTTATATACCAAAAAAAGGGTGAAATTCACGATTCTTGTATCTTCCAAAGTGGAGACTTTATTTCTTACAAATTAGATGCATTGGGAAATGCTTTGTTGATTGCTGATACTCCATAGTCTTCTATTTATTCTAAAAAGTAAAGATTGATGTTGCAACTTGTGGGTGATGCAGTTAATGTTGAATTTAGACACCATTGCATAGGTATTTGTATGTGTAAAGCCAAAACTTTCCTTTCCATTGGTGTTGAGAAGACTAAAGTAGAGAAATAGCTTAGAGAAGTTGGAATGAAGATTACCTTAATAGAAAAAGAATTAGAACAACAAAAGAACCATCAGACTGAGTTGCAAAAGAAGTTAAATGTCTTTTCTCAATTTAATACTTATTTGATTCCATGGAGTTATATAATAATTAGATATTTTCTTTCTTATGTTGCATTTCGATTCCAACATTTCCTTTTTCTTGGACTTTTTCTATCTTTTACTAAGATATTAATACTTTTGTTTATTTATTCATCAAAAGTAAGTCTTTCTTTCTTTTTTTTTTTTTTTTTTGAATAGAAGAAAGTTGTATATATATGTATGCAACCGAGGAGAACCTTTCTCAACCTTACATCAATTAGAGATTATCTCTCAACTCTATATATAGGAGATTGAGCCAATCTTTCTAGAAAAACACAAAGTTGTGGTTATTGCATAAAGTATAAACAGTAATTCTTAGTAAAATATGAGCAATAAAGTTGCAGCTAGATAGTAAGTAATGAAATATAGCCAAAAACATGAACCATATAGCTGCAGCTATGAGTGAAGTACACTTCTCATATATTAATGTTCATTATAGAAAAGAAATAGAAGCAATAAAGTTGACTTAAAATTGAATGATAAAAACTTGACAAAATAGTTGAAGTATATCTCATACATGGAATTTTTTGATGTACTGAAAGTTGATGGGTGCTAAGATAGCATTGGTTTTTAGATTCATCAATTTATAATAGCCACTTTCGTTCACTTCATGTACAATATATAGACCTTTCCATTTTGGACTAAACTTAGTGCTAGAGTCTCTCTTTTGATATTTTTTACAGCACAAAGTACCAAATCACTTCCTTTAAAGTTTTTTCTCCTAACCAATTTTTTATAGGCTCTGCTCAATCTTTTTTGGTACACTGATAAATTCTTCTTTGCCTTATCTCTCATTTCTTCTAATGCTTCTAGTTCTAACATCCGCAAAACATCATTTTTTAAGTTAGCATTCAAAGTTAGTCTTATGGAAAGAACTAGTATTTGAGTTGGAAATATAACTTCTGTTCCATATATCAATGAAAAATGAGACACTTTTGTTGGTCCTCGCTTTGAAGTTCTATATTCCCATAACGCCACTGAAAAAACTTCACACCATAATTTTGGCTCTTTATGAACCATTCTACTAAGTATTTTGAGTATAGTCTTGTTATTGGCTTCAACTTGACGATCTCCCTTTGGATAATAAAGAGAATATTTCACATAATCAACATCATAAAGTGCATGTAATTCTCTCACATTGGAATTGATGAATGGAGTTCCATTATCAGAGAGAATTCTTTTGGCTATTCAAAAGTGATAGATGATATTCTCTTTGATGAAGTTTGCCACATTTGGTTTTGTTGTATTTTTCAAGGGATTAGCTTCTACTCAATTTGTGAAACATGTTGCTTCTATAAGTATCCATGTGTAGCATTTGGAAGGTGGATTTATAGGTCCAATCAAATAAAATGTCCAAGTATGAAAAGGTATGGAGTTATGATGCTATGTAGTTCCACAGCTGTAGCATGTATAACATTTCCATGAACTTGGCACTGATAACATTTCTTCGCATTATTCACATCATTTGCTTCCATAGTAGGCCAATAGTACCCAATATCTAAGAGCTTCTGGTAGAGCTTCCTACCTCTCTCATGTTCTCCACTACTTTTACCATTTACCTCTTCTAATAAGGGATATAAACAGCTGGAGAAACACATTTCAACGGTTTTCCTGTGAATGAGAGTCAGAATAGATCATCTTCATTCATGAAAAAGCTTTGTATTCTTCTTTTCAACTATTTTACAAATCATGATAATTAGTTGGAATATCTCTATTCTTTAGATAATCAATGAATGTCTACACCAATCACTATCACTTCTGATAAAATTGCATTCTTTAACATCTGGAGGTTCAAAACACTTATTACATGATTTTTAAAGTTGCAAAGCATCCTTAGACATGGTTGGCCAGAAGTATCCAACTTTTTGAAGTAGACAATGTGATAGAGGCCCTTCTTTACCACACCATTGCTCATGTGTCACTCTCAATCTTTCTTGAGCTTCATGCTTAGAAACACATCTTGCTAATACTCTGTTAACACTTTTATGGTATAGGACACCCTAAATTGAGAAAAAAATGTTTCAAATCCATAATATTAGTAGAAGTAGGCTTGAACCACTTAGCAGTGATAGGTGAATGCCAATCTTCATCTTCTTCGCATTTAGGAAATTAAAGTAACTCACTAGTTGTACATGATAAATTTCTTCAAACAACTAACATAATGATACTCTCATTCTCTTTTGGAATCTTAATTTTGGAAGATATGGTAGCATGTGCATCTGAATACTGATTTGTAGATCTTGGGCTATGCTCAAATTTCACATTTTGAAATTTCTTCCATAGAGCTTGAACAAGTGTCCCATGAGAAGCTAGCGTTTGTTCTTTCAAAACAAATTCACCATTAGCTTGCTTAATTATAAAATTAGAATCTCCATGAATACAAAGATTATCAACTTTAATGGAATTGGCTAAGTGCTTCATACTTGGTTGATTATTTATGCATGAAAAATCCAATTTGAAGGCTAAAGAGATAAGCTCTCTACTTCATTTTAGGGAGTTTAACTCTAAACCCATAATCAAGGAGCATCTTTGTCTTCTTGACTCCTCTTCCAAGGAAATTGTGAGACCCCGTATATGTATGGTTGTAACGTGTGTAATTGGATTAATGAATGCTAATGGACTTGTAATGTAAAGTATAATTGATGTAAGTCCATGGATTCAATGTACATATGTGTAATATGATTTGTAATGTACATACAAGTTTCATTGTGTATGAATATGAAAGAATGAGTTCTTATAAGTGATGAATGTGAATGGAACTCAAAATGAGTAGTGTGGTAAATGGAAGGAAGTTGCATGAATATAAATGCTTCCATTTGGTTTTATATAGTATACCTTTGGATATACAAGTAATGCACACAAGTTTCAATGTGAATAAGGTATGAATGGATGCCATTTTCAAGTTATAAAGGTGGATGGATGAGAAAATGGCTATGGCAGCAGATTAAGGATGTTTTGGTGTAAGTTACTACAGAAAACTGTAGGAAAATTTAAAAATATGAAGGCCAGATCAATCTCATAGAATGAGAGATCGATCTGGAAGAGCCAGAATGCTCTTATTTCGGCAATGGAATAGAGCAGATCGATCTCTAATGGGGCCAAATCGATCTCTTAGCCATTTTGTAATGAAAAGATCGATCCTCAAGCATACAGATCGATCTCATTAGCTCTTTGTTTGGAGCAGATCGATCTCTAGCTTCGACAAATCGATCTCATGCTTAAAATGCCATGAAAAAAAGGAATTTAAGGGGACCAGTCTCCTCCTAGTGCAGATCGATCTCCTCAAGCTATTTCTATAAAAAGAGCGCTAAAAATCTGAAAATTTTGGGAAAACAACATCACCCTTCCATTTTTCACCCAAAACCTAACTTTATCTCTCTAAAATCAACCATTTTCAGTAAGAATTGAGGGGAGGCTATTAGGTACCAAGTTGTTCATCTTGAGGAAGAGAACAACATAGTTGAAACCCAAAATCCCATTGTTGGTATTGAAGGAGCTAAGGACATTGTCATTTAGAGCAAGAAGAGAAACTTGATTTGGTAAGTTTCTAATACTCCAATCCAAGTACAGTGTTTATTTAAGAGATTTTGGAGTTGATTTGCATGTATATGGATGATAGGAAACACCTAGGATGAGATGAAATTAGTATGTGACCTAGAAAATGGAATGCCTCTAGTGTGAGAAAGTGTGATTTGGGGAGTTGGTGGTTTATGGGTTATGATAAGTTGTTATTTGTGTAATGTGGATGATTAGAAATGGGTAAATGAAGCTACATTGTGGGTTTTGTGAATTGATGAGAATGAGCACATGTAGTGTTTGATAATATGCCATAGTGAAGGAAATTTATGAAAAATGAACACTATGAGCTTAATATCGATTTAATATCGATTTTGAATGAGTTAATAGGCCTAAAAGGAATCCATAGACACGAGAAATGAAACGAGGCCTTATGAGCATTAATAGAAACTATGGGTCAAATCGACTATAGTGAACGCACGATGTCCTGTTATATGGATCGAATATAATGTGAAATATGATTGTGTGTGGTCTCGAAGAGTTCGTTGAAGACGAATTGGACAGCACGAGTGAGCAACGCTAAGGAAACGGAATCATTCGTCGCGATTCCAGGTAAGGGAATTTTGTAAGTATATAGAGGTAGCTGCTCGTATTTTGTGGGTACGTAGGGCTTTGGAAGAGTGTATGATTTTATAGAAATGTGTTTGATGATGTATGGAAATAACTGTGAGTATTTGTATGAGATTTGGTTATTGAAATGGTATTGTAAAGAAATGGGTAGTAAGGCTAATAATTGCATAAATGAAGTGTTTTGAATGTTTTCACAAAACATGTGTTTTGTTTTCAGCGAATTGATAGATAGGCTGGCTATTGTTGTTTGATGTTGTGTGATAGCACATGTGAAGTGCCAAATATGTTTTGAGATTGGTTTTGAAAGCTTATGAGGTGTCTATCATGTTTATGTGAATTAAACCGTGTTGGAGCCTAGCTCGCACTCGGTATTGATATTTTCATATGTTTGAAACGTGCTGGAGCTTAGCTCGTAGTTTGGTTTAAAAATATGACGATGCTTTATAAACCGTACTAGAGTTTTTGCTCGTACGTGGATTTTGAGTGGTTTTCTTATGCATATAACCATACTGGAGCGATGCTCGTATGTAGTTTCTTCATACTTTTATGCATAAATGCCGTACTAGAGTGTTGCTCGTACAAGGTGATTTATTATGATGCATGAATTCACACTAGAGCGTAGCTCGCGCTGGTTTTTACAGTGTGGTATGTATGAGGCCATGGTGAGAGTGATAGGGATTGGTGTTCAGGGAACCCAATAGGCCTAACAGATCTCTTGAGTGGGGTGAGGGTGAGGGGCTAGGACCTGACATAATCCATTCAGGGAACCCAACAGGCCTAACTGACCTCTTAAGTGGGGTGAGGATGAGGGGCTAGGACCTGAATTAAGGAACCCAACAGGGGCGAGCAAGGCCATGAGGGGCTAGGACCTGGTATTAAGAGTACTCCCACGTGCACTTGAGACTAGAGGTTTCACTCGGTATGGGGTAGATAAGACTTACTGTAGGCACCCCCAAACCATGTTATGGGTCCGTGGAGTACGATGTACTGTGTATATCACATGGAGTACGATGTACCGCGTGGTTGAGTTACTGATGAGAAAAGTCTGGCGAAGAACTAACCCACCTTTGTTCCAGCATGATACCTCGCACACCGGGATCCGTGTGGTCTGGGATGATATGTGACATAGTTGGCCAACATAGTCAGTTGAGATATAGTGACCTGTCTCCTTGCTTGATTTATCTAATACAACATGGTTTTGAATACTTGAGTGTGATTTTGACTGTCCAGGGTAGACCCGAGGGAGGGGTCGAGCCTTGTAGGATTTGATTTGGGAAATGGTTATGATGTTGTGATTTGTGAAATGATTTGATGGGATTTTGTTGTATTGAGAATGAGATAATCCAAAGGGATGTTTCTTAAACGAATTGCCCTTTTTATGAGATTTGATGATTGATGAGCATGAGATGATTTGTATATGATGATTTTTTCATGTTTTATATGCCAATTTCCATGATTTTAAATACATGATATATGTATACTCATATGGCATAGTTTTAATTCCTCATACTCCTGTTATAAAAGATTTATACATAACATTACCAGCATGTAGATTGTGAGACCCCGTACATGTATAGCTGTATATAGGAACATGGGAATGTAAATAAAATCATAAGTATGATGATACATTGTAATGTGAAGTATATGCAATGTAAGTTCATAAGATTATGTACGCACTTGTAATAAAAATTGTGATTATACGTACAAGTTGCATTATGAATGAGTAGGAAGAAATAAACTTGAACACGAGAAGAATGTGATCGAAATGGGATATGAGTAGTATAGTAAAATGGAAGGAAAGATTTACATAAGTGTATATTTCCATTCGAGTAATATCGTATATATTTGGTCATACAAAGATTCTACACAAGTTTTAATGTGTATGTAGTGAGGATGGATCCCATTTTCAAGTCTTAAAGATGAATGAATGAGGAAATGATCATGGTAGCAAATTAAGGGTGTTTGGTAAAGAGTTGTTGCAGAAAAACTGCAAGAAATCTGGAATTTGTGAAGGCCAGATCGATCTCATAGGATGAGAGATCGATCTGGGAGAGCCAGAATGCTCTTATGTGAGAAATGGAAGGGAACAGATCGATCTCCAAAGGAAGAAGATCGATCTCTTTAGCTCTCGGGTTGGAAGCAGATCGATCTCCCCTAAGACCAGATCGATCTCCTTAAGCTTCTGTTTGACAGCAGATCGATCTCTAGCCTCGACAGATCGATCTCCTGCCTTTAAAATGTCTTAGAAAAGAGGGATTTTAGAGGAACAGATCGATCTCCACCCAAGGAAGATCGATCTCATCAAGTCAAAACTATAAATGGTAGCAGTTGGATCATCAGATTTCGGGACAAACCATTTCCTCTCACTTCAACTCAAAGAAAACTAGCTTTCTCACTCCTAAATCCAGCCATTTTCAGTGAGATTTAAGGAGAGTCTATTAGAGACAAAGTTGTTCACAACTAAAAGAAGAACAACATAGTCTAGAGGGATTTCCCCATTTGATGGATTGAAGAAATAAAGAGCAATCCTAATTGGAGCAAGAGGAAATCCAATGAGGTAAGTTCTAATGCATAAATCCAAGTACATTGGTTTAGTTAATGATTATAAAGATATTTGGGTGTGCATATTGTGGATAGAACTGCCTAGAATGGTATGAAATGAATATAACTTAGAAATGGTCTAGTGTGAGAAAGTGGAGTGTGGAAGTGTTTATGATGAATGAGATATCTTGAGTGGAGGAACATGTTGTGAGAATGATTTGGACATGTTGATATTAGGATAAAATTGTGAGATTTACCACAAAGGGTAAAATATGTATTTAAGGCATTGGATAAATGATTAGTTAAGCAAGAGTTAGAAACGTTAACTCGAGTGTTTGATGGATGAATTTCAGTTGCGGATGATACGCCGGAGCAAGTCGAGATGAGAACGCGAGAAGCATAAAGGCGGATAGTTGCACACAAGTGAAACGAGGTAAGGGACTGTGTGTTAGCTATAGAGATGTTCGTACGTAATTTCAGCAATTTCGTAGATATATTGCTAGAACTAGTACGATATTATAATTCTATGAAATGATATGGAAGTATGAAAAGTACTATGATGTATATATGTATTGAGAAATGGGATAGGGTAAGGAAATAGCATGATATGCATGTTTTCAATGATATTCTCAATTTTATATTGTTATTGATGATTGAGAAATGTTGATGATAGGTTGGCTAATTTTACATGTTTTAGCATGAAGAAGCATGCTGTATGAATAAACATGTTTTGAATTTTAAAAAGAGAAAATAGCCATCTATCAGTTTTGAGATGAGATTTGGTGTTGAAGCGTTAGCTCACACCCGTTTTAATGCCTTGATGTACCGTGCGGGAGTTTTAACTCGCACGAGGGTTTTGAGAAAGTGCGGGAACCTTGCTCGCACCTGTTTTGGTTGAGTTGAGGTAAACCTGGGGGTCTGGGACCCAAGGGGATACCAGCCGACGACCAATTGAACGGGCTGGACCTTAACGATAGATCGTACCGCACTGGAGCTTTGCGTTGACTGTGTGTCACGCTGCTTGCTCGCTTGGTATATGAGACATGGTTTAGGATGAAAAGTCCATCGGAGTTGGAGTATGGACTTGGGTCCACGGTCGTACGTAGAATAGTGTAGTCACCCGTTGGTATACTATGTACCGTGCTGGGTGCACGTGAGTACGAGTATCGCGTAGATGACACACGACGTATCTTCACCGTGAGTATACGAGGAGATAAGGTGGATTGAGATGAGCAGGAGGGTAGGACTGACCCATCCCCCTTCAGGCGAAGTGATACCCTATGCACACTTGATCAGTGAGGGCTGGGATCACTGACTGTGGCCATAAGTCGTGGATATTTGATTGCCGAAAATTCCATGCCTGTCTCAGAGATTCGAGAAACAGAGACAATCTCAGAAAAAGAAAGAGATTTGCAGAAAAAGAGTGATTTGAGAAAAGAAAGAGATTTCGTGTTTTTGATAAATCTCTGATTTCACATTTGTGCCAGAGGGCACTATTTATGAGCATGTTTTAAAATGGAAGTTTGACATTTGATTTACACGAAAATGCTATTGAGAAATATATGTTTAAATGCATTTTTCGTATGATATTTCCATTTATAACGAAAACATGGTTTTGGTTTATGCATGCATGGGCTATGTAGGTAGTACGATATCTACCTGCTAGCATACATTTTCTTACTGAGCTGTGGTTTGCTCATCCCACTATTTTCCCCCTCCAGGTACTGAGAAGTAAGAGAGCGGTGATCTCTAGATCTTTTGTGTTAAACAGCTCCCACAATCCGCAAAGGTATAAGATTTGTATACACGAGTATTTTGTATCTAATATATTGTATCGCACAGTTATATCTTGGAATTGTAAACAGTATTATGGGGATGATATGTAAGCACATAGTATTTGTACAATTAATTTTGTGTATTTACACACACACCTGGGAGTGTGAATTAAAGTTTTAAATATTCCGCTGTAAATGAATGAATTTTTAGTACTTGCATCTTCTCACAGCCCAACCATAGTAGAGAATGTATGGATAGAAGGGTTCCCAAAAGCGGGGTATGACATAGATACAGTAGTTATCTACCATGCTTGCATTATTGCCTTACTGAGCGTGTGGTTGCTCATCCCTCTCTATTTTCCTCCTCCTACAGAGCGTGCGTAGTAGCCCAGTGAGGACTGAGGCATTGTGTTTTTGGACATCCGCTGCTTCCATCGTCGAAAGGTATATACACATGATTATTTTTGTATCTAAACAATATAATGGCACAGTAATGATTGAGTTGTAATTATGGGGGATGTAGATGTCAGTAAACATGTTATGTATAAGTGAATGATTTAATTTCGAATATATGACATTGTTTTTATTAATTGTGGATGAATGGTAAGTGGTGATTATTATTAACTCATAGCCCAATAGTATGTGGTGAGTTTGTTCACGATCGGGTAAGGTAACAGTAAAACGCAAAAAATTTATAGTGATTTTCAGTTAAAGAGAATGAAAAAGGGTCGTGACAGAAATGTTGTTTCTACTTAAATGAGAAGAGATTAACTTTAAACTTTGTATTGAAGAATCAACTTTTCCAATTGGCAGAATCAAAACTATGCCAACACTTCCTCCTGAAGCCATAGAAGAGCCATCAAAATAGAAATTCCATTTATATTCACTGAACAAACTTCTTCATGAAATTCATTTGGAATAAAATTATGTATAACTTCTTTGTGTTGAGATAAAAAAGTGTGCCAACAGATCTAAAAGTGTTTGAGACTTGATAGATTTCAGTTGAACTACTGATATGTCAAACTCGCCAAGTAAAAGAAGCCATTTTACTATTCTTCTTGATAAAGCTAGTATAGAAAGCAATTATTTGATAAGATTTAACTTAGTCAACCACAAGTTTATGATCCAAGAAGTAGTGGCGCAACTTCTAAGTAGCAAAGATCAATGATAGACAATGTTTCTCTATTGGTAAATACTTCAACTCTTTCCTATGTAAGCCTCTGCTCAAGTAATACATAGGTTGTTCTTTTCCATTTCTTGTACTAACAAAGCAAAAGTGAGATATAATATCATTGGCTGATCTTTCAATGGCATAGTCATGGTTTCTGAAAAGTTAAGATTCTTTTTATCTTGTAAAATGCTTCTTGGTGTTGTTCACCCCACTCAAATGAAACTCTTTTCTTTAACAAAGAAACTATTATTTCTCCTAAACCTGGTATGAATCTCTTGATATATGAAACTTTCCTCAACAAACTCTTGAGTTGTTTTTTATTCACAAAGGTCGCATAGGCTAACATTTATCTTTATAGGATCAACATCAATGCCTTTTTTATGAACTACACAACTCAAGAACATTCTAGCTGAAACTTAAATACACATTTCAAGGGATTCATTCACAACCTATACTTTCTATATTGTTCAAAACTCGTCTCAAATCTTGAAAATGATTTGATACTTTTTCGAATCCCACAACTATATCATCTACATAATCTTCCATACAATCATGCATCATGTCATGGAAACTAGTTGTCATTGCATGCTAATAAGTTGCATCTGAATTTTTCAATCCAAAAGGCATATAGGTGTAATAAAAATTTCCAAATGGACTCCAAAAAGCTGTCTTTTTCTCATAAGTTAGAGCCTTCTTAATCTAATTATAACCACCGAATCAATCTATAGAACAAAACATTTCATGACTAGCTGTAGCATCAATTAGAGAATCAATATTTGGAAGAGGAAAATTATCTTTGGGACCTTCCTTATTCAAGTCTCTGAAATCTACAGAAACACTAATTGTTCCATTCTTCTTCTTTACTATAACCATATTGGTCAACCAAGTAGGGCGATGTATTGGCTTAATAAATCCAACTTTAAGAAGTTTATTGATTTCCTCCTTAATCTAAGTCTCAATTTCATGATAAAACCCACGCGCATATTGCTTCACTGGTTTACTTTCGGTAGCAATGTGTAACCGAATTCTCATCTAGTATAGGCATCTGTTCATACGTCCAAGTAAAAACATCATTGACTTCTTTCAAAATTTGAATCGATTTAATTTTTTGCTCACTCGAAAGGTTTTTACAAATGAATAGTGGTTTTGTTGTCACTCCTTCTTCAGCTATGTTAATCTCCTTCAACTTATCCCCTTAAGGCTTAGGCTAATCTTAAAGTTGTTCTAGTATAAACACAACCTCTTTTATCTTCTTTTCGCGCGCTTCCACTTGAGAATAATTTAGTTTCTCATCTAGAGGCTCCTATGGTATAGGGTCAAGAGAAATTTTTTCTCTAGACTCCTCGTCCCATCATAAACGATGGATAGGTTTTTCATCATCACCAGTATTAAAACTAACCCTATTAGTCTGTCTTTCTCCTTTTTCATCTATATTATCAAAAGCATTCCCACGTTTTATGTTTCCACCTTTATGCTTCTTCTCTTTCTCACCATTACTATTTTATTTTGTAAAGAGTTCTTCCCATCTTGGAAATGGAACACCCATAGGTCTTACAATAGAAGCTTCCTCATCTTCTGTTGAATCTTCAAAGAAAGATGTTTCATCATAGTTCACCTTATTCCTCTCAAATGGTGTTTAAGTAGTTGGAATAAAAATTTCCTTACCTTTCCAAAGACCCTTGATGCACTGATGATGAGAAGATGGGATAATGTTATAAATATGTAAGAATTTTCTTTCTATAAGAACATGATAAGCTATATCACCATCAATCACATGGAAACAAGTCTGATATTAGATTAGCCCCATCTTGAAATTTATCGTCACTTATCCCAATATTGAAATCTCTTTATTATCAAAGGAAGAGATTGTTATAAGGCGCGTTAAACTCTTCATATCAATATTCACTACCTCCAAAGTAGATAAAGGCATGAGGTTTATAGAAGATCCATCATCAATGAATGTTTTCCTAATAGGATATCCAATGATAATACTTTCTACATAAAGTGGTTTGGCGTGATAAGGATAGGAAGTACATATATTTGCCTTTGTATAAACTACAGTTTTTTCATATCTATATGCTATTTTTCCCGTAGATCCTCTGTCACGACCCAAATTTCCTAAAAATTAGAGTAAATTTTTCACCTTTTCATTTATTATTTAATTCTTACCTTTCTCTCATCGTGACCATCCTACAACACAGTTGGGCTATGATTCGGTGTTAGTCACCTCACACCATTTACCATTCCATTTCCATAATCATATATCAGAGTTTACTATCCTTTTGACTTTAAATAAATACATACTAAATGGTATGTACATGACTCTACATCCCCGACATAATATACGTTTACAGTACTGTGCATTACATATTTAGATACAAAACTATACAAATGTGTATACCTGTCTCTCGATGGGAAGCAGCGGATACCAATGCATGCAAGTCCTCAGCTGCTTACTAATTTCTGTGAGTGCTCTGAAAAGATGGAAAAATAAGGGGGGTGAGCAAACCACACGCTCAGTAAGGCAATTATGCAAGTAAGTAGATAGCTCCACTATCTACATGCTCATAATGCCATGCCCTTAAATCCATTTCTTTTCATTAAAATCATCAAGCACAAAGTCATGCAACCACTAATGACTTAGTTTATCAAAACTGTTCGTGCATATATTAATCATACTACTTATGCATCAAAGCATTTTATGTGACATCATTAAATCATAATAAGCATGAATTTAATCAAGATCATGCAGTCTTTCATGTCATGTAAGACAAATCATGGATTTCAAATGAAAGCATGGAAAACATCATCATGCTGCTGCATTTAAATCATTTTGTTAAATTGCAGTATAAACTAACCCTTCCGGGTCAATCATCTCATAAAATAATTTAATAAAATGCTTTATAAAAATTCGGTTATAAAACCACCCTTCTTTTAGGGTCACAAAATCATAAAATCATATGATCATAAAATCATAAAATCGGGGGCTTGACCCCTCCTTCGGGTCTACCCTGGTCTAACAGACCACAAGTTATATCATGTGAGACAATCGGGTAATTATCAGTAACATCGAGGACTATGGCCATATCCTAGTAATCCCTGGCAACACGGTACCTAGTGTGCGGGGTATCACACCTGAAATGGGAGGTGGGTCGTCCTACCCACCAGAATAGCATAACACCAGGATTGCGAGGGCAAGGCTTGCTGCCTCTTGGCTCGTGCCACTCCACTCCAACAATCCCCACGGTACAGCGTACTCCGCGTGATATACACGGTACAACGTACTCCATGAACCCAAGCTCAATCAGGGGTGCCGTAATAAGTCTTATCCACCCATATCATCTCTGTCTCAGAATGCACGTGTGAGCATATCATCTCACTGTGACACACAGTCTACAGGAGGCTCCAACCCGGCTATATTCATATAATACAATTCCCTGTGTGAGCGAAGCTCAAGCACGGCTCCATACATATTCATGATATCAGAAAACCTCGTGCGAGCGAAGCTCTAGCATGGTGTCATAGAATTCAATGAAATCTGCGTACGAGCAACGCTCTTGTACGACTTAAACTGATTATAAATTCAAGTAAAATCCACGTACGAGCAATGCTCTAGTACGGATATGTATAAAAACTCAATGAAAACCTCGTACGAGAAAAACTCCAGCACGACATTCAAATGAATTATGAAAACCATATAAAACTTTGTGCGAGCAACACTCCAGCACAAATGAATGCTCAAGTAAATCAAATCTCGTGCGAGTTACACTCCAGCACGGCATCATGCATAATTAAATCAAAACAGGATGCGAGCTAAGCTCCAGCATCTCTCATGCATGTCAATCATAAAAACAAGTGCGAGCAATCGCTCTAGCACCATTTTATGCATACCACGTCAAAACAAGTCAAAACATGTCAAAACATGTCAAAACAGAGTGCGAGCTAGGCTTCAGCAGATCTCATTTCACAATAATAAAAATCAGTGCAAGCACCATGTTCTAGCACATCTCATGCATATGATGTCACACAAGTTAGTGCGAGCAACCGCTCAAGCACATTTATGCACAATCACAAACACAGATATAGTGCGAACTACGTGTCGGCACTATCTATTTCCATATAAACTTGATAGTTGGCCTATTTTCCAAAGAACTTCCATTTAAATATTAATAACACCTACGTAGTGTTATCTTGTAAAATTATATAATTTCTGGCCAATCTATCGATTTTCTTTGATAAAAACAAATAAAATTCCTTAATTCAGAAAATTTCTTAAATTATGCATTTCATGCATGTCATGCTTTCACCATCTTTAGGTGAACTTCCCTCAATAGGGGTTAAATAGACTTTTCACCTATTTCGATCCTTAAAATCATTTAAACCACTTTTAGGATCATTATACATAATCAAGGTATACATACATATTCAGTGTACAGAAAAACTATTAAAATATGCGTAGCTACCTCTAGTTACTCACACAATTCCCTTACCTCATTTTCTGTACAGTCTGACCTTTCCCACTGATGTCTCGTCACGCAGTCCGATTTGCTCTCAATCCAAATCAAATCTTCGGAACTGCAGATACATATTCATCAGGTCCATTACAATACAATTAATTGTATTTCATATTTTCTGGGCTTAATTTAAATCATTGGGCCCGTTTACCCATATTGGGCCCGATTGTACCATAATGGGCCTTAATTGGCCTTAAGCCCGTTTACCACACTTTATCGAGGCCTATTGGGCTCATTAGGCCCATCAGTATTTATTTAGTCTCGTTCTAAATTCTCAAACAGCTTATGAATTATTTACGACAATTTATCCCAATTTTCCAGAATTTAATTCATTTATGCGGAAATTAAATCCGATATTCATCAACACGCATAACGATGTAAATTGTCATAAATAAGGGTTACTTACCCGTGATTCCATGATAGTACTCAAATCGAGGCTGTCTCGAGCTCTCGGTGGATGCCAATTGTCGAGCTACACAATTAAATATATTTTCGGGTAAACTTTCAGTCGATTATTTATCAAATTAAATATTCCAAAAATTAAATCGGTCAATTTAACCGCTTACCGACTTACCCGAAGCTCGATTGCATCACTGGAATTTTCCCCAATTTTTTCTCTTTTTCTTTTTCCCTTTTTCTTCCTTTTTTCCCTCTCTTTTTAGCTGAACCGGTTCGGTCCGATTCGGTTCAACCCGGTTCAGACCTTTGGTTCACTCCGGTTCAACCGGTTCAGTGGCTTACCGACCGGTTCTCCGCCGATTTCCGCCGCTAGTGGCTCCGCTAGGTCTTTCGCATCTCGGATCTGCCCTCGGTTTCACCCGAGGTCGCCGGAAAGTGGCCGGTTTGGCTCTTCTCTCCTCCGTTGGCGGTACCATTTCTTTTCCTCGCCATTTCTGGCGCTAGCCGCCGCCCCACAGGCCGATTCAGCCGCTGATCGATCGGCCTTTGCGTGGGCTACCTTCAGGTGGTGGTGGCCGGTCCCGAATCGACGCGGTCACCGGTTTTTCCCCCTTTGCTTCTCGGTTTCCTTCCTCTCCTTCCGTCGGCCTCCGTTCGCCGCTTCTTCGGGCCGCTGGTGGCTCGGCTGGGCTGCCAGTGATGGCCGCCTCTAGTCTGCGCCTCCACCGATCGCCGGTGATCGGTGAGGCAGAAGGGAAGCATCGGCTTCTATTGTTCGTTTTCCAGAAAATCGCGTTTTGCGATTTTCGTTTTTTTTTTTTAATTTAGTTTTTTTATTATTATTTATTTTTAATATTATTTTAATCATTAAAATAATATTAAAATTCCAAAATATCTAAAAAATTTATATTTTATTCATTTAATCACTAAATGAATTTTTCAGTCCGATTTTACTTTTTCGGTATATTTTTCGATTATTTTCGGGATTATTTTTCAAAGTGAAAATCTCGGTTTATTCCAATAAATTCATATCTTGATCAATTTAACCCGAAATTTAATTATTTCTTCGTTATTGATCAAGATTCTCAAATCCCATATTTTTAATTAAATTTTCTTGTCGAATTTATATCGACTTTCGATCTTCTGATCGTTTTGCCCTTACGATAAAATCGGGTCTTACAATCTCCCTCACTTAAGAAATTTGGTCCTCCAAATTAGAACCAAGTCAAATGAGTTCATACACAACTCCGGTACATCTATCGTATCATATACTGTCATCCTCATGTGACTTTCTCCGGAGTTTAATTCTACCATCATACTTAACTAGGGATCATCTTAACCCTCAACACTTTATCCTTCCGTCTAATACCCGAATCAATTCTCCAATCATACGTTATACTTTCATTTAGCTAAGTTGTTGGAGCTCATATCCAATCACATATATCGGGTTTGGATAATATTTTCGAAACATCATAAGATAGGACACATTGTGGATGCCTGTTTATTCAAGTGGTAACGCCAACCTACAGGTCTTATCTCCCACTTGTCCAATATCTCTATCCGAATCTCCTTACGTCCTTATGCTCTTAGGACAAGTAACTATCAACAATACTGATTCACCCTCGATGAATTTCCAATGATTTCTGTCTCTTGTCAGCATAGCTTTTCTATCTGCTCTGAGGTGTTCTTAATCTCTCATAAATCAACTGAACATCCTCAGAGGTTTGTCTTACCAATTCGGGAACAATTTTCTATCTGTCACCCACTTCTTCTTATCAAAGTCAGGGAACAACTCCCTACGGCCATACACTGCCTCATATAAAATGTTATCCCGATACTCAACTGACAACTGTCATCATTGGCAAATTTGATTAGTAGCAACTGATCATCCCAGGAGCTCATAAAATCAATGGCACATGCTCTCATCACATCCTCCAGAACCTGTACAGTCCTCTCTAACTGACCATTTTTTTGAGGGTGGAAGCTGTGCTAACACTCAATCAGGTTCCTATAGCTTTCAAAAACATATTCCCAGAAGTGGGAAGTGAAGCGGGAATCCCTATATGATATCATTCTCCCTGGAACGCTACATATTATTCCACAATTTTTCATTCAAATAAATCCGCCTACACACTTAGAGTATCTGGGGATTTCATAACCAGAAGGTGGGTAGACTAAATCAATCTATCGACTATCACCCAGATAGCCTAGTGATTCATTTGGGTCCTCTGTAACCCATCACGAAATTCATGGTGACTTGTTCCCATTTTCTGTCACTATAGGTAGAGGCTGCAATAACTCTGCAAACTCCTCGTACTCTACCTTAATCTGCTGACATACGAGACACTTCTCCACAATCTCTACAATGTCTCTTTTCATATCTGACCACCAATACCCTTTTTAGAGATTCTGATATCCTTATTATTTCTCGGATGCACTGTATATCCCGAAGAGTGAGCTTCTGACAATAACACTATATCATCAACTGTGGTCCTGGGGAGCAATTATACTGTCTCTGAACCTCTGTATGTCATCATCACTCACTGATAACTCTGTCACTGTACCCTTCTAAATCTAACCCACACTATCGACACCATGCTGATCATCACGCTAAGCCTGGCAAATCCGATCACACAAATTCGGTTCTAACCTTAGGCTAGCTGTCACCCAATCACTGTCATCATCAGAAGCGATCACATCACTACTGAGGTTCACAACTGCTCTAGCAGCTCTCGCTTCCTGACCATCATATGTGATACCATCCCGAGGCTCTTTCTGTTCAAGGCATCAGCCATTATATTAGCCTTTCCTGGGTGGTACAATGTTC
Organism: Firmiana major; assembly: GCA_033439115.1. Lineage (NCBI taxonomy): Eukaryota > Viridiplantae > Streptophyta > Magnoliopsida > Malvales > Malvaceae > Firmiana > Firmiana major. The sequence goes on from CM065907.1 coordinate 14,419,264, forward strand.
ACAATCATAATCCTTAGATACTCTAACCCTCTTGGTTATCTCATATTCTACTCTTTCTGTGAAAACAAATACTCGAGCTTTTACGATCAGTGCATACCCGAAATTTCTTACAGTATAAATGGTAGCGCCATACTTCCAGTGTAATCACTACGACTGCCAACTCTAAATCATGGGTCGGATAGTTTCTGTCATGATCCTTGAACTAACTGGATCCATAAACGACTATCTCCCCATTTTACATCAATACACAGCCCAATCCTTAATTTGAGGTATCCATAAATACTGAAACCTCTTGAGCTGTTGATTATGGTGAGAATACTTACGGTGGTCAGTTTATTACTTCTATATACCAAAACTCACCGAAGCTACTTTCATACTTATCATAACACTCGTATTCAATCCTTTTCCGAATGGGATGTGTCAACTGAGCAGCCCATTTCGAGAAACTCACAACACCTCGTCTGTAAGGCAGTTTTCAATTGCTACTCATGCTCTTCCCTGGACTTCGAATACATCAAAATATCATCACTAAAGATGACAACCAATCAGTCCAGGTAAAGTTTTAAATACCTCTTCATAGTTGAGTTATCACTCAATATTTCAATCATTCATATTCTTGACCTATGTACTCATAAACGTACAATGTCATTTCGAAATCGCTTCTGTTCAAGATACTAACTCGCATCATTTCGTTTTTTCTTATATTAACGGCTTTTATAAAATTTTAATTTTTAAACCTTCATGATTAATCAAATTCTATAATTTTTTTTATCGTACCAGTAAAGGTACCCAAATTTTAAATGCATATATTGCGACTACGACTGTCGATTTCAGTTTATAGGTTATGTGTGTGCTTCCTGACGCTGTCAAATCTTCAGGCAGGGAAGTATTTTGAAATACCTTTATTAACCCTCAGATCTGACCATATCGACTGGGTGTAGATATATCTACCCCTTATCTTGGTCGCAATCCATATACACTACATATTAAAGATATCCTTACCTTGCATATGCCTCTTATTCCAATATATTTCGTATGCAGGATCTATCACATCTCCAATTTCATCTCCTTTCATATATCACTTATAACCAACTCTTTTATTATTTGTCAAACTTACAATCCCTATACCTTTATTCAGTTAGTGAAATTCAGTTAACCATCATCCTCATGCCTAAGGGTACAGGCTTCACATTTTTCACTAACTTATAAGCAACTGAAGGCGGTATGAATAAATACGTGGCACCAGGATTAATTTAAAATAATTACTTCATTATTCTTAACCAGTGTGGTATCTTTCACCACATCATATGAATCATCAATGGTGTCCTGGTCCAAGGCATACACTCGTCCTCGTCCAACATCTTATTTCCGTGGTAACTACCACACATCTACACTGTTTACACTGCTACACTGCTACGTAGCAGGTCGGGGTCCTTAAATCACAATACCCCTCAAAAGTATTGAAATTGGATACACTGGGGTTTATCAATCAATTTACCCCGTGATTTATCAGCTTTAAGCTTTTACCAATCTACCTTTTCTCATTCTGACATCTCTGTCATTCTTTATTCTCTTTTGTCTCAATTTCGGCCCTTACTACCTTTCCCAATCTCAGAGGCGTGTAACTCATGATCTTATTTACACAACTATAGTCTGCGCACTGCCTCGGCGTAGGTAGTGATATCTAACGTGGCCAATCAGACTCTAATTAACAATCTGAGTCCTTCCATGAACTTTCAGACATCTCAACTCTCACTGTTCATCGTGTCCGAGTCACATCTGCCCAGGAATATAAACTGAGTATCATACTCATTAATCAACCATTTCCTCTGGGTCAGAGTAAATAATTTCAACTGTAAATTTCCTTTAAACAATGTCCGAGATATTCTGTCATTGGAATACATATAGAATTATATTCTCATGTCCAATCTAGATTTCTAACTCTTAAGATGGGTCGAGCGAACTTCCATCAATGTTTCGACTTACCCTCAAATCTCATGCATACTCTGAGCAATTAGCTTTATAATATTCTCCACACTCCGCTCCAACCTCGCGAAGCGTGTCTCAATACTGTCTGATCTCTTTGTCAGACTCTGTCCGATCTCTCTGTCGTACTCTGTGGGGCATGCTCAACATCAGCCTCCACGTCAATCTCATCTCAAGTCTCATGTGGCGACTCAGTACAACTCCTGGGCCTACCTCTTCGGCCTCGAGCTCGTGTACTCACCTCTCAACCATAGCGGCTATCAGTTAATGAGTCTATTCTTGCATTAAAAACCAAATTCTTAGCTGCACTTCCATCTCGATATACACAATTGTATCTAAACAATGCACAGTACATGGGGATATAATTTCTTAACCACTAACACCGACTCATATCAGGCCAACTCAGCTCTGATACCATTAAACCTGTCACAACCCAAATTTCCTAAAAATCAGAGTAAATTTTTTACTTTTTCATTTATTATTTAATTCTTACCTTTCTCTCATCGTGACCATCCTACAACATAGTTGGGCTATGATTCGGTGTTAGTCACCTCACACCATTTACCATTCCATTTCCATAAGCATATATTAGAGTTTGCTATCCTTTTGACTTTAAATAAATACATACTAAATGGTATTTACATGACTCTATATCCTCGACATAATATACGTTTACAGTACTGTGCATTACATATTTAGATACAAAACTATACAAATGTGTATACCTGTCTCTCGATGGGAAGCAGCGGATACCAATGAATGCAAGTCCTCAGCTGCTTACTAATTTCTGTGAGTGCTCTGAAAAGATGAGAAAATAAGGGGGGGTGAGCAAACCACACGCTCAGTAAGGCAATTATGCAAGTAAGTAGATAGCTCCACTATCTACATGCTCATAATGCCATGCCCTTAAATCCATTTCTTTTCATTAAAATCATCAAGCACAAAGTCATGCAACCATTAATGACTTAGTTTATCAAAACTGTTCGTGCATATATTAATCATACTACTTATGCATCAAAGCATTTTATGTGACATCATTAAATCATAATAAGCATGAATTTAATCAAGATCATGCAGTCTTTCATGTCATGTAAGACAAATCATGGATTTCAAATGAAAGCATGGAAAACATCATCATGCTGCTGCATTTAAATCATTTCGTTAAATTGCAGTATAAACTAACCCTCCCGGGTCAATCATCTCATAAAATAATTCAATAAAATGCTTTATAAAACTTTAGTTATAAAACCACCCTTTTTTCAAGGTCACAAAATCATAAAATCATATAATCATAAATCGTAAAATCGGGGGCCTGACCCCTCCTTTGGGTCTACCCTGGTCTAACAGACCACAAGTTATATCATGTGAGACAATCAGGTAATTATCAGTAACATCGAGGACTATGGCCATATCCTAGTGATCCTTGGCAACACGGTACCTAGTGTGTGGGGTATCACACCTGAAACAGGAGGTGGGTCGTCCTACCCGCCAGAATAGCATAACACCAGGATTACGAGGGCAAGGCTTGCTGCCTCGTGGCTCATGCCACTCCACTCCAACAATCCCCAAGGTATAGCGTACTCCGCATGATATACACGGTACAACGTACTCCGTGAACCCAAGCTCAATCAGGGGTGCCTGTAATAGGTCTTATCCACCCATATCATCTCTGTCTCAGAATGCACGTGTGAGCATATCATCTCACTGTGACACACAGTCTACAAGAGGCTCCAACACGGCTGTATGCATGTAATACAATTCCCTGTGCGAGTGAAGCTCAAGCACGACTCCATACATATTCATGATATTAGAAAACCTCGTGCGAGCGAAGCTCTAGCACAGTGTCATAGAATTCAATGAAATCTGCATACGAGCAGCGCTCTAGTACGACTTAAACTGATTTTAAATTCAAGTGAAATCCACGTACGAGCAATGCTCTAGTACGGATATGTATAAAAACTCAATGAAAACCTCGTACGAGAAAAACTCCAGTATAACATTTAAATGAATTATGAAAACCATATAAAACTTTGTGCGAGCAACGCTCCAGCACAAATGAATGCTCAAGTAAATCAAATCTCGTGCGAGTTACACTCCAGCACGGCTTCATGCATAATTAAATCAAAACAGGATGCGAGCTAAGCTCCAGCATCTCTCATGCATGTCAATCATAAAAACTAGTGCGAGCAATCGCTCTAGCACCATTTTATGCATACCACGTCAAAACAAGTCAAAACATGTCAAAATAGAGTGCGAACTAGGCTCCAGCAGATCTCATTTCACAATAATAAAAATCAGTGCGAGCACCATGTTCTAGCATATCTCATGCATATGATGTCACACAAGTTAGTGCGAGCAACCGCTCAAGCACATTTATGCACATTCACAAACGCAGATATAGTGCGAACTACGTGTCGGCACTATCTATTTCCATATAAACTTGATAGTTGGCCTATTTTCCAAAGAAATTCCATTTAAATATTAATAACACCTATGTAGTGTTATCTTGTAAAATTATATAATTTCTGGCCAATCTATCGATTTGCTTTGATAAAAACAAATAAAATTCCTTAATTCAGAAAATTCCTTAAATCATGCATTTCATGCTTGTCATGCTTTCACCATCCTTAGGTGAACTTCCCTCAATAGGGGTAAAATAGACTTTTCACCTATTTCGATCCTTAAAATCATTTAAACCACTTTTAGGATCATTATACATAATCAAGGTATACATACATATTCAGTGTACAGAAAAACTATTAAAATATGCGTAGCTACCTCTAGCTACTCACACAATTCCCTTACCTCATTTTCTGTACAGTCTGACCTTTCCTACTGATGTCTTGTCAAACAGTCCGATTTGCTCTCAATCCAAATCAAATCTCCGAAACTGCGGATACATATTCATCAGGTCAATTACAATACAATTAATTATATTTCATATTTTCTGGGCTTAATTTAAATCATTGGGCCCGTTTACCCATATTAGGCCCGATTGTACCATAATGGGCCTTAATCGGCCTTAAGCCCGTTTACCACACTTTATCGAGGCCTATTGGGTTCATTAGGCCCATCAGTATTTATTTAGCCTCGTTCTAAATTCTCAAACAGCTTATGAATTATTTACGACAATTTATCCCAATTTTCTAAAATTTAATTCATTTATGTGGAAATTAAATTCGAAATTCATCAACACGCATAACGATGTAAATTGTCGTAAATAAGGGTTACTTACCCATGATTCCATGATAGTACTCAAATCGAGGCTGTCTCGAGCTCTCGGTGGATGCCAATTGTTGAGCTACACAATTAAATATATTTCCGGGTAAACTTTCAGTCGATTATTTATCAAATTAAATATTCCAAAAATTAAATCAGTCAATTTGACCGCTTACCGACTTACCCGAAACTCGATTGCATCACTGGAATTTTCTCCAATTTTTTCTCTTTTTCTTTTTCCCTTTTTCTTCCTTTTTTCCCTCTCTTTTTGGCTGAACCGATTCGGTTCGGTTCGGTTCAACCCGGTTCAGACCGTCGGTTCACTCTGGTTCGGTCGGTTCGGTGGCTTGCCGGCTGGTTCTCCACCGATTTTCGCTGCTAGTGGCTCCGCTGGGTCGTCCGCATCTCAGATCTGCCCTCGGTTTTGCCCGAGGTCGCCGAAAAGTAGCCGGTTCGGCTCTTCTCTCCTCCGCCGACGGTACCATTTCTTTTCCTCGCCATTTCCGACGCTAGTCGTCGCCCCACAGGCCTATTCAGCCGCTGATCAGCCGGCCTTGGCGTGGGCTACCTTTGGGTGGTGGTGGCCGGTCCCGAATCGACGCGGTCACCGGTTTTTCCCCCTTTCCTTCTCGGTTTCCTTCCTCTCCTTCCGTCGGCCGCCGTTCGTCGCTTCTTCGAGCCGCTGGTGGCTCGGCTGGGCTGCCGGTGATGGCCGCCTCTGGTCTGCGCCTCCACCGATCATCGGTGATCGGTGAGGCAAAAGGGAAGCATCGGCTTCTGTTGTTCGTTTTCCAGAAAATCGCGTTTCGCGATTTTTTTTTTTTTCAATTCAGTTTTTTTTATTATTTATTTTTAATATTATTTTAATCATTAAAATAATATTAAAATTCCAAAATATCTAAAAAATTTATATTTTATTCATTTAATCACTAAATGAATTTATCAGTCCGATTTTACCTTTTCGGTATATTTTTCGATTATTTTCGAGATTATTTTTCAAAGTGAAAATCCCTGTTTATTCCAATAAATTCATATCTTGATCAATTTAACCCGAAATTTAATTATTTCTTCGTTATTGATCAAGATTCTCAAATCCCATATTTTTAATTAAATTTTCTTGTCTAATTTATATCGACTTTCGATCTTCTGACCGTTTTGCCCTTACGATAAAATCGGGTCTTACATCCTTCTACCATATTATGTTTACCATATTGTTGCCTTTCTATCTTGACTATAGAAAAAGTAGTTTCATTCTTCGACTCTTCTAAAAACCCGATCAAAGAACTGTTTAAAATTTGAAGTTTTCATAAATGAATTCATAATTGAAGAAAACACCATTCTATCTGCTTGCACTTCTTCAAATTAAGTAGTTAAGGAAAAAGAATCATTATGATGAATAATAGTATTTACATGTCCTTTAGATTCTAATGAAATGGCAGTGGATTATTCTAAGGTCCATTAGTATCAACCAACACTTCTCTTCCTTGTACTCTCCGATGAAATAACCTTCACGTATTCCTACATTTAGAAAGTGGATAGCCAACTGTTCGGTGATAGCCACAATACCTTGGGTTAGACTTTTCTTCTGTTGTTGGTGATCATCGAACATAAGGTAGGTTGATATTTCCATCTCTGATCACTTCCTGAAGAAGTACATTAACTCAATCTGATGGAACTGAAAATGCTAGAGCATTATCTTATTATCTTGTCATTTTGGATATACTCTTCTTGGGCGCATACTAGGACAAATAAGCCTTCTTCTTTCTTTTCTTCTTTCTTGAACTGCATTCACTGTAAGAGTGTTTCTTCTAGTTGAACGATTAACTCTTTTTTACCTATGAACAATGTTGTTGGTTCTTCTAGTAGCTTCAAGTAAGGTGGCAAAAGTTATGAGAGGTAAGTTTTCCAAATGCACCTTAAACTCATAAAACATCCCCTGAATGCAAACTTTGACCAGTTTTTTCTCATCATGAGAGTCTTACATATCTAACACACTTTCCTTGAAATGTTAAATATACTCTATGAGATCTTCACGCAACTTTAAATGTTCTTTTCCCAGATTAATAAGAGTAACCTTCTCCTAAATAAAGAAAAAAATTCTCTCCAAACATCATGCATATTTGACTCCAATTTCTATTGAACCAGGAGTAAGATTAACATACCAAGTGTATGCCTTTTCGGTGAGAGACTTTGTGAGATCTGAGAATTTTAGATATATTTTAATGATGTAATATGAACTTGAAGTGTAATTTATTGAGCTAAGTGAATTGTGGGAATTATATTTGGAGAATTATATGTTAAGTGTTTAAAATAAGTGTGAAGCTATGAGGTCAGATCGATCTGAGAGAAGGAGAGATCGATCTGGTAAGTTAAAAAATGACACGGAATGAGGAATTTAAGGAGCAGATCGATCTCCAATGGAGGAGGATCGATCTCCTTATGATTCTATTTGAGAGAAGATCGATCTCATAAGGGAGGGATCGATCTCCAAACGTTTCTGTTTAGGAGAAGATCGATCTCCTCAAGGAACAGATCGATCTCATAAAGCCATAAAGAGATCGATCTCACCCCTCAACAGATCGATCTCTTAGGCATAAAATTACCCCGAATCGTCCCCAAATTTAAATGCAAATCGATCTCATCAAGAGCCAGATCGATCTCCTACCCCCAGTCTATTTAAGGAACCCCTACTTTCTCCTGCAATTTCATTTTTCTCTCACTTCCAACCCCATTTTCACCGAGCCCTAGCTTTCTCACTCATCCAAAGCACCCATTTTCGTCTGAATCAGAGGTTGTGGCAAGAAGAGAAGTTGTTCCTCATCAAAGGGAGAACAACATACTTGGAAATCGAAAGACGAATTGAATCGAGGCAAGAGATAAGCTCTCCACAAGTTTTAGGTAATTTTTAAACCTCGATCTTGGTATTTGAGATGATTTTGGTAATGATAGTTGTTGGCATTGTGTTGAAGTAGCTGGAAAATGATTGGGGATTGATGAAATTACAATGTAGTTGGAGTGATGTTGATATTTAGCAATTTTGGTAATTTTGGAAATTTTGAACTATAAATGGAAATTTAGACAATGTGGTGAATTAGCATAGATAATTTAACATGAGAAATGTAGAACGTTGAGATATTGTGAATGAGATCGTAGTTTGGGGTAGAGTTACGAGAATAAAGAGATTTGAGGTGTTATGAGCAATTATGCTCGATTTTGAGAATTAAGGTTACTGTGATGATGAATATTGATGTTTTAACATCGTTTGGACAGCTTGGGAGTTCCAGAGTGGAGTGCGAGACTAGTTCGTGACAAGGGGGAAACGATTGCACTATACGAGGTGCAAAGAGGTAAGGAAAACTAAACCAATTGTGTATGTGATTTTGAACTATTATAGCATGATTTGTGATTTATAAAACAAGCATGTTTGATGTGTTGTGTTTTGATGAGAATGCACACGATTTTTATAGCCGGTTGGAGCCCAATGTTTTTATGAGTTTATAATTGGGCTCTACGTTAAGGCGATCTTGAGATTTGAGAAATGTATGTGTGTTTTGTTGGTTGGGACTCGATTTTAATATGTTTTGTGTTGAGTACAAAACGGTTTTAAATGAGTTTTATGAGAGAAAAACCACTATGAGTTCTACATGAAGGCAAACCAGTCTTATGTGGTAAAGACTTAGGTGTGTAATTTTGAGTACACACCGGGCATTGCTCTGGTAGCATGTAAGCCCGATTCTTCTCTGTTTTGGTAAAGTGAGAAACCCCATTCTGTGGCTATGCCACGTGTATTTGGTGACCGTTGCCACGTGAGAACCCTATTTGGTAGCCGTTGTCAAGTGAGAACCCTAATTGGTGGCCGTTGCCACGTGAGAACCCTAATTGGTGGCCGTTGCCACGTGAAACCCTATTCTGTGGCTGTGCCACGTGTGAATTTAAATCAGTGGCTATGCCACGTGTGTTTAGTGGCTGCACCACGTGTATTATTATTACAGTGATTTTATCACGTTTATTGAGATAGCGATTATCGCATTGTTTTCACACGCTTGTTATTGCTCTATACTGAGCATTTTACTTCATGTTTTCACATGATTTTGAGATATAGAATGTTGTTTTGAGAACTTTCATGCTATGGTTTTCAAATGAGTTTACTGAGTTTCACGTGCAAATAAATATTTTATGATGTGCATTGTGGTTTATATCACGAGTCCCTTACCCTCTTACTGAGCGATTTAGAAGCTCACCCTGTTTTCTTTCCCCTCAGATTTCTTCAAGTGAAAAAGGGTTTCCCTATGATGTACGGAGTAGTGGCTAGTGGAGGACTTGAGCTCCAGGCTATATATTGTATTTTGAGGTATCTTTTATCTTTTCATGTACCCAGATAATTATTGTAATTACAGACACTCGATGTATAACATTGTATGGGATGTATTAGGATTAATTAACTTAATATTGAGTAATGTATATGATATGATATATACTACCTAATGATGAGATCCTGAGGTATGATATGCATGATGATGTATGACACTGCATAGGAATGCACCCTTAATTGTGAATTGATGAGTAAAAAGTTTTAAATTTGCCCTATTTTTCGCGTTTCTGGGGCGTGACAGAGCTTTCTTGGTATCAGAGCTTAGGGTGTCTAGTACTATCAGTGTCGGTTAAGCGAATAGAATACATCCCAAGTGTCTGTAATAGTCTGGTCATGAATGGAATTTGAGGATTTAGATTTCAATCGATTTTGATATGTTCGCGCAGGAGGCGAGTTGAGATAGAGAATGAGTGGACGACGAGGTCGTTCGAGGAGGCAGGCAGAGTCCCCTCCACCACCTGCCCCATAACCAGAGAGTCCTAACTCTCGATTTAATCAGATTGAGACCAATGTAAGGCAAGGTTTTGAGCCGATGGTAGCACTATTCGCGCAACACTTTAGAGTTAATGCCTCGGGTACTACTCCTACACCACCACAAGGACCTCCCATACCCCCAGTACAGATGGACCCAGTGCCTCCCGTCACTCAGCCTGAGAACAGAAGTATGGTCCGACTGAAGGATTTTTTGAAGATGAATCCACCCGCATTTAGGGGAAAGAAGGATCCTACAGAGGCTGAGGAGTGGCTGACGGAGTTGAGAATTATATTTAATTATCTGGGGTGCACCGATGCTGAGAGGGTCAGTATGAGTATCTATATGTTGAAGGGGAGAGCTTGGGATTGGTGGGGTACTACCCAGGGTATTCTGATGTCCCACTAGGATGTGATTGGTTGGGAAGAGTTTCAGACAGCCTTTAGGACCCAATATGTACCACGAGCCACCCAGAGAAAGAAACAGGTCGAGTTTTTAAGCTTGGTACAGGGTGATATGTCTGTGGATGACTATGAGAGCCAATTCACCGCGCTATTGAGATATGACCCAGAGACCTTCAAGAATGAAGAGCTCCGCACAGAGAAGTTTGTGTATGGATTGAAGCCCGTCATCAGAGATAGATTGACAGGGCTATGTATTACTGAGTTTGGAGATGCTCTGAGACGAGCACAAGAGATTGAAAGAGGAATTGAAATGGTACAATCCCAGAATGAGCTCAGAGCAGTAAATAGAGATAAGGGCAAGAGGCCAGCGATTTTCCAAACAGAGGCTCGGAGAGGTTCCTTCAGAAGAGGAAGGATTGAGGTGCAGAAGGGCAGATTAGAGAGACCCAGAGGTTACCCTAACATTAGAGAGACCCCTCGAGATGTCAGGCCTGAGACAAGGTTTTACAGAAATTGTGGCCGAATGTATGAGGGAAGTTGTACTGGGTCGATCCATGGATGTTTTAGATGTGGAGACATGGGTCACATGGTGAAGGATTGCCCTCAACCTCAGAAACCACATGTCTTGGAGCCCACTAGACAACAGCCTCAAAGAGTGAACCCCAGAGACGGGCCACTGCTGCAGAGAAAGGAAAGAGACCTGTTACACAGGGACGTGTGTTTGCCCTAGATAAGGAGACCGCTGACACTTCTGCAGAAACTATAAGAGGTACACTCTCTGTCTGTAATCATAAGGCTCATGTGTTGATAGATCCAGGATCTATGCATTCGTTCATTTCTGAACATTTTGCATGTAGATTAAATTTGAAGTTTGAACCTCTAGAGTATGTACTACATGTAAATACCCCTATGCGTGAATCCCAGAGGACTGAGTTAATCTGTAAAGGATGTGAGATAAAGGTGGGAGATAGAGTGATGTTAGCAGATCTAATCATGTTGAATATCCATGGGTTTGATGTAATTTTGGGAATGGATTGGCTAGTAACCAATCGAGCGAATTTAGACTGCTACACTAAGATTGTAACTTTCTCCCTACCTAAACCTTACAGTGTACGGTTGAGATATTGAGGAAATGAATATGTGGAATTCTAGTAAGTAATTTGAGAATTTTAATATTATTTTGGAGAATATTAAATATGATTGTTCATGTGAAGGTTATGAGACACTCATCTCAGACGATGAGAGAGAACATCCGAGGATTGAGGATATACCTGTGGTTTGTGAATTTCTGGATGTTTTCCCAGATGAGTTACCAGGTTTAGCATAAGAGAAAGAGCTGGAGTTTACAATTGATTTGGTACCAGATACTCAGTCGATCTCTAAACCTCCCTACAGGATGGCATTAGTGGAACTTGAGGAATTGAAGAAATAACTACATGAGTTATTGGATCAAGGGTTTATTAGATCCAGTGTTTCACCGTGGGGAGCACCAGTATTATTTGTTAAGAAGAAGGATGGTAGTCTCAGATTATGCGTAGACTACCGGCTGTTGAATAAAGCCACGGTGAAGAATAAATACCCACTGCCTAGGATTGATGATCTACTTGATCAGCTGAGAGGGGCATCAGTCTTTTCTAAGATTGATTTGAGATCGGGCTATCACCAATTGAGGATCAAGGAAGAAGATATTCCAAAGACGGCTTTTAGGACGAGGTATGGCCATTATGAATTTCTGGTGATGTATTTTGGATTGACGAACGCCCCTGCAGCATTTATGAGATTGATGAACGAGGTGTTCAGAGACTATCTGGATAAGTTTGTGATAGTCTTTATTAATGATATCCTGGTGTATTCTCAGTCGTATGAGGAGCATGCACAGCCTTTGTGGTTAGTACTTCAGATACTCCGAGATAAACAATTATATGGAAAGCTTAGTAAGTGTGAATTTTGGCTGGATCAGATAGTTTTCCTTGGTCATATAGTCTCAGAGGAAGGAGTATCAGTGGATCTAAGTAAAGTGGAGGTTGTGCTTAACTGGGAAAGCTCGAGGACAATTACAGAGGTACGAAGCTTCCTTGGTTTGACAGGGCATTACAGAAGATTTGTGGAAGGATTTTCAAGGATTGCTGCTCCTTTGACTAAGCTCACGCGCAAGGAAACTTCGTTTATATGGACTGATCAATGTGAGCTCAGTTTTCTGGAATTAAAGAGGAGATTAACAGTGGCACCTACGTTAACTATTCCTGAGGGATCAGGAGGATTTTCGGTGTATAGCGATGCTTCTCATCAAGGACTGGGGTGTGTGCTTATGCAGCAAGGAAGAGTGGTCGCATATGGATCACGACAGTTGAAAGACCATGAGCGGAATTACCCCACACATGATTTGGAGTTAGCCGCTATGGTATTTGCTTTGAAGATCTGGCGACACTACTTATATGGGGAAAGATTCCAGATCTTCACTGATCACAAGAGTTTGAGATATCTCTTTGATCAGAAAGAGTTAAACATGAGATAAAGGAGATGGATGGCACTCCTTAAGGATTATGACTGCGAGATTCTATATCATCCGGGTAAGGCGAATATAGTTGCTGATGCCCTGAGCAGGAAGAGTATGATATCTGCTATGATGATCAGGGAATGGGATTTACTGGAGCAGTTTGCCGAACTCTGGATCAGAGTTAAAGAGATAGAGACTGGATTTTTGGCTAGCTTGTGAATAGAGCCCAGGATCATGGATCAGATGAGAAATGGGCAGCGCAGTGATCAGAGATTGATAGATATGGTTAGCCAAGCTGAACAGAGTTCACAGTCGGATCTCACAGTCAGTGAGGATGGATTGTTGAGATTCAGAGGACGGATTTGTGTACCGAACGATGATACCCTGAAGAGACAGATACTGAGAGAATCCCATTGCTCGCGATACACCATGCACCCCGGGAGTACTAAGATGTACCGAGATTTGAGAAAGGTGTACTGGTGGAGTGGTATGAATCGAGACGTGGCAGAATATGTAGCCAGATGTTTAGTATGCCAGCAAGTGAAATCTGAGCATCGGAAGCCTGGAGGACTACTATAGCCCTTACCTGTACCTACATGGAAATGGGAGCATGTCACCATGGACTTTATTATGGGTTTACCGAGGACCCGAAGAGGTCGTGACGCTATATGGGTTATAGTTGATAGATTGACCAAGAGTGCCCACTTCCTTGCCATCAAGAGCACAGATACTGTGGATGCCTTAGCTGAGCTATATGTCAGCGAGATGGCTAGATTACATGGGGCTCCAGTGAGTATTACTTCTGATAGAGATTCTCGATTTACTTCTAGATTTTGGACCCAGTTTCAGGAGTCCATGGGATCTCGATTGAGTTTCAGTACCGCCTATCATCCTCAGACAGATGGTCAGTCAGAGAGGACTATTCAGACCCAGGAGGATATGTTGAGGGCGTGTACGATGGATTTTAAGGGATCATGGGATGATCACCTGCCCCTAGCAGAGTTTGCGTACAATAATAGCCATCATGCGAGTATTGCAATGGCACCTTTTGAGGCTCTATATGGTAGGAGGTGTAGATCCCCTGTAGCTTGGGAAGAAGTCGGTGACAGAAAGATAAGTGCTCCCGAGCTTGTTGAGCAAGCTGTACAGAATGTAAAACTCATATGTGAGAGGTTACGGGCTGCACAGAGTAGACAGAAAAGCTATGTGGATGTGCGTAGACAGCCACTCGAGTTTGATGTTGGTGATGCAGTATTTCTGAAAATATCACCGAGTAAGGGTATCATGCGATTTGGGAAGAAAGGGAAATTGAGTCCTCGATACATAGGACCATTTGAGATCCTTGAGAGAGTGGGAGAGGTAGCTTATAGATTAGCATTACCCCCACAGATGTAAAAAATACAAAATGTTTTTCATGTGTCTATGTTGAGGAAGTACCACCCGGACCCTTCTCATGTCATAGAGTATGACGAGATGGACATACAAGAGGACATGAGCTACACTGAGGAAACCGTTCAGATTCTTGATAGGAAGGAGAAGGTGCTTAGAACCAAGAGCATCCCATTAGTGAAAGTTCTGTGGAAACATCTCTCAATGGAAGAGTCAACGTGGGAACTGGAGGATCTCATGAAGGAGAAATACCCCCAGCTATTTGGCTAGTTGAGCTGAATTTAGAGGACCAAATTCTTTTAAGGTGGGGAGGATGTGAGATCTGAGAATTTTAGATATATTTTAATGATGTAATATGAACTTGAAGTGTAATTTATTGAGCTAAGTGAATTGTGGGAATTATATTTGGAGAATTATATGTTAAGTGTTTAAAATAAGTGTGAAGCTATGAGGTCAGCTCGATCTAGGAGAAGGAGAGATCGATCTGGTGAGTTAAAAAATGACACGGAAGGAGGAATTTAAGGAGCAGATCGATCTCTAATGGAAGAGGATCGATCTCCTTATGATTCTGTTTGAGAGAAGATCGATCTCATGAGGGAGGGATCGATCTCCAAACGTTTCTGTTTGGGAGAAGATCGATCTCCTCAAGGAACAAATCGATCTCATAAAGCCATAAAGAGATCGATCTCACCCCTCGACAGATTGATCTCCTAGGCATAAAATTACCCCAAATTGTCCCCAAATTCAAATGCAGATCGATCTTATCAAGAGCCAGATCAATCTCCTACCCCCATTCTATATAAGGAACCCCTACTTTCTCTTACAATTTCATTTTTCTCTCTCTTCCAACCCTATTTTCACCGAGCCCTAGCTTTCTCACTCATCCAAAGCACCCATTTTCGTCCGAATCAGAGGTTGTGGCAAGAAGGGAAGTTGTTCCTCATCAAAGGGAGAACAACATACTTGGAAATTGAAAGACGGATTGAATCGAGGCAAGAGATAAGCTCTCCACAAGTTTTGGGTAATTTCTAAACCTCGATCTTGGTATTTGAGATGATTTTGGTAATGATAGTTGTTGGCATTGTGTTGAAGTAGCTGGAAAATGATTAGGGATTGATGAAATTACAATGTAGTTGGAGTGATGTTGATATTTAGCAATTTTGGTAATTTTGAGAATTTTGAACTATAAATGGAAATTTAGACAATGTGGTGAATTAGCATAGATAATTTGACATGAGAAATGTAGAACGTTGAGATATTGTGAATGAGATCGTAGTTTGGGGTAGAGTTACGAGAATCAAGAGATTTGAGGTGTTATGAGCAATTATGCTCGATTTTGAGAATTGAGGTTACTGTGATGATGAATATTGATGTTTTAACATCGTTTGGACAGCTCGGGAGTTTCAGAGTGGAGTGCGAGACTAGTCCGTGACAAGGGGGAAACGATTGCACTATACAAGGTGCAAAGAGGTGAGGGAAACTAAACCAATTGTGTATGTGATTTTGAACTATTATAGCATGATTTGTGATTTATAAAACAAGCATGTTTGATGTGTTGTGTTTTGATGAGAATGTACATGATTTTTATAGCCGGTTGGAGCCCAATGTTTTTATGAGTTTATAATTGGGCTCTACGTTAAGGCGATCTTGAGATTTGAGAAATGTGTACGTGTTTTGCCGGTTGGGACTCAGTTTCAATATGTTTTGTGTTAAGTACAAAACGGTTTTAAATGAGTTTTATGAGAGAAAAACCACTATGAGTTCTACGTGAAGGTAAACCAGTCTTATGTGATAAAGACTTAGGTGTGTAATTTTGAGTACACACCGGGCATTGCTCTGGTAGCATGTAAGCCCGATTCTTCTCCATTCTGGTAACATGAGAAACCCCATTATGTGGCTATGCCACGTATAATTGGTGGCCGTTGCCATGTGAGAACCCTATTTGGTGGCCGTTGCCACGTGAGAACCCTAATTGGTGGCCGTTGCCACGTGAGAACCCTAATTGGTGGCCGTTGCCACGTGAGAACCCTAATTGGTGGCCGTTGCCACGTGAAACCCTATTCTGTGGCTATGCCACGTTTGAATTTAAATCAGTGGCTATGCCACGTGTGTTTAGTGGCTGCGCCACGTGCATTATTATTACAGTGATTTTATCACGTTTATTGAGATAGCAATTATCGCATTGTTTTCACACGCTTGTTATTGCTCTATACTGAGCATTTTACTTCATGTTTTCACATGATTTTGAGATATGAGAATGTTGTTTTGAGAACTTTCATGCTATGGTTTTCAAATGAGTATACTGAGTTTCACGTGCAAATAAATATTTTATGATGTGCATTATGGTTTATATCACGAGTCCCTTACCCCCTTACTGAGCAATTTAGAAGCTCACCCTG
Source organism: Firmiana major (assembly GCA_033439115.1). NCBI lineage: Eukaryota > Viridiplantae > Streptophyta > Magnoliopsida > Malvales > Malvaceae > Firmiana > Firmiana major. Next base: position 14,436,002 of record CM065907.1, read on the forward strand.
TTTTCTTTCCCCCTAGATTTCTTCAACTGAAAAAGGGTTTCCCTGAGACGTACGGAGTAGTGGCTAGTGGAGGACTTGAGCTCCAGGCTATATATTGTATTTTGAGGTATCTTTTATCTTTTCATGTACCCAGACAATTATTGTAATTACAGACACTCGATGTATAACATTGTATGGGATGTATTAGGATTAATTAACTTAATATTGAGTAATGTATATGATATGATATATACTACCTAATGATGAGATCCTGAGGTATGATATGCATGATGATGTATGACACTGCACAGGAATGCACCGTTAATTGTGAATTGATGAGTAAAAAGTTTTTAAATTTGCCCTATTTTTCGCGTTTCCGGGGCGTGATAGACTTAGAGATCTTTTTTAGCTGCAAATCATTATCGTGAGCATCATAAGTTTTGCCATTGAATTACTTAAACTTATGACTAGTGTAATCCTTGAAATATGGCTTAGCAGGCATACTTACAGGATAAAGCAATTTGAGATCAACTCTGAAAAAAACTCAAACTTTCGTTCTTCTCTTCCAGTAATTTCTTAAGCTCTTCTTTTGTCACAACTCCTTGAGCTATAGCTAAAGGAAGAGTCACAATAGAAGTTCTAACAACATTGGTGTTATTCACACTAAGATTTTCAACAACCCACAGGTTGAACCTGAGATTTTGTTGTATTGAAATATGTGAGTTCGAAGATAGTCTCTTCCCACTTTGCATTCTCCCGTGTGAAGCTTGAATCATCTTTATCAACTCTTAAATGTAGGCAGGACGTGAAACCCAAATTTTCCCATATTACTATTCATTATAAGTTAAATTGAGAAGTTTAAGACTCATGTAAATGTTCATGTAGGGCCCAGAATGCTCATGAAGCTCGGGATAGAGGCACGAAGCCCGAGGCATAAACTTCAAAGTAAAAACCCAAGTTTAAGTATTTTTCAAAAAATGTCATTTAAAGCATGTTTTGATGATTAGAAAGTGAAACTAAGGTGTTAGAAGTGAAAAAGTTAGTGAAACTCGGGTTTACACTAAATTGAGCAAATAGGCCTAGTAAGAGGAATAAATTCAGAATAAATTTTAGAAATTCACGAAAATTATTTTGAACCATAGGAAATTCACATAAGACATAATTGACATGGGGAATGAACATGGAGTGGAAATAATGAGGTTTCGGTGTTAGAATTAATTTTTAAAGTAAAAAACCGAAAACTTTAAGCGATTTTGATCGGTATTGATCAAATCGCGCAAAATGGGCTCAATTGGGAAACCTTTCTTAAACAAGTGGGCCCTAAATTTTTATAGGAGATACTAGGGACATAATAGAACACTTAGGAAGTGGAAAATTAAAGAAATGAACTGGAAAATATTTTTGGTGGATTTCCTAAAACAGAGTAGTGGGCTGTCCTGCTTTAGGAATCTATATACCCATCAGACTTGACTCAATTCAAAGCCCATCTGAAAGTCCAAAAAATCTGAGCCCCTATAGAATTAAACTAAACTCATTAAGCTTTCTATAACCTATTTAAACACTTGGAACTGACTTACCAATTGAGAGAACCAGAACCATCAATCTGCCGCAGGCGTCCTTGAGGAAGTAAGAGTACGTGAATTTTTTGGCCATCTTTTGGCCATTTTTAGGCATCATTAAAAAGGATCAAATCTTCCTCTTTAACCCCTTTATAACATATAAAAAAATTAGCCAAAAAGGAGGTCATTTGCTAGGTGAAAATCTAGTGAGCAGAACAGAGGCAGAAACTGCCATGTTCCGAGGTGAGAGAAAGATCTGATTTTGGAAGTTTTTGATTGTTTTTTCTAGTTGTTTTGGATGATTTTAAGATGTTTACATGTTGATTGATAGCTTAGAATTCTTACTGGTGCAAAAATGGCTGGTCAAAGTTGCCAAGAAATTGTTAGAAGATGATGAACTCATGATATGTGATTGTTTGGTGTTGTAGGATGATTTTTAGTTTAGCAAGAATTGTTGAAATGATTTCTAGAGAGGGGTGTAGTTTCGACCAACATATGTAGAGCAAGGAAGTGATGAATTTTTACTGTGTTGAATGTTGCAGACAGTTAAATTTATACCGAAAAATTCAGTTAATAGCTCAGTTAAGTGAAAAATTGTAAAAGTGTGAAAATTTGACAATTGAGGTGTTTTGAATGATTAAATGGAGTTTGAAATAGATGTTTCAGCTATTAGGTTGATAAGTTATAAATTTGATGGAAATAAACTAATGAAATAACTTAAACCGAGACTTTATTGGTAAAATCGAGAAAATAAGGAAAATGACTGAAAAATGGTCTAATTGACCCCGTTTGAGTTTCAAATGAATATAAATATGAAGTAAAGATGAAATTGAGCATCAATTGATGGTTTTGAAATTGTTTTGGACTGCTCGAGAAACATAAAACAAGGTGAACCCGGCACCCAGTGAGTCAAGGCTGCCTCGACATCATTTAGGTAAGGGATGCAACCGGTTTTAAAGATGAGTATTCTTTATCTACAAATGAGCAATAGTATCATGAAAATGTTTTATGAAAGAAGCATAAACCCCGAGAAAAACCTATAGCTCTAGTGTTCTTACCCGAGTACATGTTTTGCTGTATTTAAGCTCGATTGCGTGATTTTAAAGTTTTACGGACAATATATATATATATATATATGTGTGTGTGTATGATATTTATGAAGAAAAACTATTATGAGCACTATGATGAATACAAAACTATTTTCAATATAATAATGGTACATTTTGAGACTGTAGGCTCAATAGCATGCGAGTCAGGGAAACTTGGGGGTCGATTAAGTGAGACCCAAGGGAACTCTAGCTGACGGCCTGGGATCGGGCTAGAACTTGACCATGTTATGCATATTCTATGTGTCTGTCATGATGCTTTCCCTTATTTATATGAGATACTGCCTGGGCGACGTTGAGATGATGTTGTATGACCCTGATTTAGTCTACAGCCTTACCATGGCCATAGGTACTTGATTCCTTCTTCGGAGATGCCCTCTTTCAATGATGACTTGATTCCCTCTTCGGAGGATTCCCTTTTTCGAGGATGGAGTGGTGATTCCCTCTTCGAAGGATGCCCTTTTATGAGGATGGAGTGGTGATTTCCTTCATGACAATAATAGTAAATGTTTAGTCTCCATATTATTATGAGATATGATTTAATATGATAATGAGTTGATGTTTTGAGTATATATACTCAGATGAGTTTTTTCACGTAGTCTGAGATGTGAATTGTACCATTATTGTAAGGATGATTTGACTTGATTTATTGCTTCTTGTTTTAAATGCACTCCTTACTGGGCTAGTTGAAGCTCACCCCCTTTTTCCTTTCATCTCAAATTACTTACAGTAATTGCCAGTGCCTGCTGCGTACGTGACATAGGCTGGTGGACGAGACTCTCCATAAGCTATTTCTTGTACACGTGTAAGGTATAATTCATTTTGCATCCAGACAACTTATGTAGTACAGATGCTTGTATATAAGTAAATGTTTGGGATGTAATCATGGTTGTATATATATGTAACTTGGGAAAAGTGAGTCGTTTCGATACTATGTGATGTAATAAATTTGGATGTTGATGTTTGGGAGTCTCTTGAATGTCTCGGAAATAAAATAGAAGTAAAATCAACTAGTTGTGGATATTTGTGTTTTCTTTGAAGAATTTGCAAGAGGATAGGGATATATATAAGAGGTTATACTACCGGATTTTCGTTGAAAGTGATATAAATATAATCGAATATAAAGAGTTTAATAATGAAGGGATAATATGTGAACTGACACTGAGAAGGAATACACCTTAAGTAAGAAGTAAATTATAAGATAAAATTTTAAATTAGCCCTAAATTTCACGTTTTCAAGGCGTTACAGTTTTAGTGGTATCAGAGCAAATGGTGTCTAGTATTGTCAGTGTCGATCAGTTGGAAATAAATTACATCCCAAGTGTCTGTACTTGTCTGGTTATGAATTGAATATATCGGTTAAAATTATGACCAAGTTTGATATGTACACGTAGGTACATTAAACTTAAGTTATGAGGGGGAGATAAGGTCGTCCCTAGAGGCGAGAACAACCACCTCCACCACCTGCCTTACATCCAGAGAGTCTTAACTCTCAGCTAAACTGGTTGAAGCAGGATGTGAGACAAGAGTTTGAGCAGATGGCAGTATTGTTCACTCAGCACTTCGGGGCTAATGCCTTAGGCACCACACCTACCCTGACCCTTACACCTACACCACCACAAGATCTGCCTCCACCTCTTCCACAGACTGACCCTGTGCCACTCACTACTTAGCCTCCGGCACAAACCAAGCCCAATGACAGAGATATGGGCCGATTACGAGATTTTCTTAAGATGAATCCTCCGTCATTTAAGGTGATGAAGGACCCCATAGAGTCAGAGGAGTGGTTAGCAGAGATGGGGATAATTTTTGAATTTATGGGGTGCAATGATACAGAGAGGGTCAGCATGAGTGCTTATATGCTTAAGGGGTTAGCTCGATACTGGTGGAGTGCCACTCCGAGGCTACTAACTGCCAGCCACCTGGTAATCAGTTGGTATACTTTTTAGTTTGCTTTTCGGACCCAGTATATCCCTCGTGTTACCCATAGGAAGATGCAAGTAGATTTTCTAAATTTAGTCTAGGGCAGTATGACAATCGACGAGTATGAGAACCGATTCATCACTTAACCGAGATATGATCCAGAGACTGTCAGGGACGAAGAGCACCGTACATAGCGATTCATATACGGACTGAGACCAAACATCAGAGACAGATTGTTGGGGCTTTGTATTACTGAATTTAAGGATACTCTGTATCGTGCGCAGAAGATAGAGAGGGGACTAGATTTGACACAGTCTCATAGTATGGGTTCTGAAACTTGTCACAGAAGGACGTGTATTCGCTATTGATAAGGAGACTGCAGACACTTCGTCTGAGGCTATTCGAGATACACTTCTTGTCTGTAATTATGAGGCGTATGTATAATTTGACCCAAGATCTAAACATTATGAGTGGGAGACAGAGCAATGTTAGCAGCTCTGGTTTTGCTAAAAATGAGTGACTTTGATGTGATACTAGGCATGGATTGGCTAGCTACTAATTGCGTGAATCTAGACTACTATACTAAGATTGTAACTTTCTCCCTACCTAAAAAATTCAGTGTACGTTTGATTGTTAAGGAATGAAATGTATGAAGTTCAGTGTAAGAAATTTTATGATATAATTATGATTTCTTGAATTTACTGATTAAATTATTGATGTGAAGGTTATATCGCACTTATCTCTGATATCAGTCGGGAACATCCGAGATAGAGGATAAACCAGTGGTATGTGAGTTTTTGGATATGTTCCCAAATGAGTTACCAGGCTTACAACCGAAGAGAGTGCTGGAGTTCACTATTGATTTAGTGCCAGATACCCAGCTGATCTCTAAACCTCCCTATAGGATAGCATTGGTTGAACTAGAAGAGCTAAAGAAATAGTTGCAAGAGTTGCTGGACTAGGGTTTCATCAAACCCAGTGTGTCACCATGGGGAGCTCCAATTTTATTTGTTAAGAAGAAAGATTGTAGTCTCGGATTGTGTATAGATTACAAACTACTGAACAAGGCTACCGTGAAGAAAAATACCCCATACTAAGAATAAATGATTTGTTTGATAAGATGAGAGGGCTTCTGTCTTTTATAAGATTGAGTTGAGAATGGGCTATCACCAGTTAAGAAGCAGGAGTGAGGATGTTCCTAAAACAGCCTTCAAAACTCGATATGGCCACTATGAATTCTTAGTGTTACCCTTTGGTTTAGCGAATGCTCTTGGTGCTTTCATGAATCTGATGAATGAGGTATTTCGAGACTATCTAGATCAGTTTGTGATAATCTTCATCGATGACATTCTTATCTCTTCTCAGTCCCGAGAGAAGCACGCGTAGCAATTGAGGATTATGCTCCAGATACCCCGACATAAGCAGTTGTATGGAAAGTTCAATAAATGTGAGTTTTGACTGGATCAAATAGGTTTCCTCGGTCACATTGAATCTAAGGACGAGGTGTCAGTTGATCCGTCCAAGGTAGAGACTGTACTTCAGTGGGAGAGACCGAGGACAGTTACAGAGATTCGAAGTTTTTTGGGACTAATAGGGTATTACAGGAGGTTTGTTGAGGGATTCTCCAGAATTGCAGATCCTTTGACTAAGCTTACACGTAAGGATGTCCCATTTGTATGGTTTGAGTAGTGTGAGTAGAGTTTCCAGATGCTTAAATAGAGATTGACTACAACACCCATTTTAACTATCCCAAATGGGTCTGGAGGCTTCGTAGTGTATAGTGATGCTTCGCATCAGGGTCTAAGGTGCGTACTCATGCAGCACAGGAGAGTAGTCGCTGGTTCACGCCAGCTTAAGGACCATGAGCAAAAATACCCCACGCATGATTTGGAATTAGCAGTTGTGGTATTTGCTTTAAAGATATTGCGACATTATCTGTATAGGGAAACATTTTAGATCTTCACTGGCCATAAGTGTTTGAAGTACATTTTTGACCAAAAGGAGTTTAATATGAGACAAAGACAATGGATGAAGATCCTTAAGGTCTATGACTGTGAGATTCTGTTTCATCCGGGGCAGACGAACGTAGTTGCTGATTCCTTGAGTAGGGAGAGCATGGTTTCTTGCTATGATGGTCAGGGAATGAGATTTATTGGAACTGTTCGTCGAACTTAGGATCAGGGTTAAAGAAGCGAAGGTCAAATTTATGGCTAGCCTATTGATGGAGCCCAGTGTTTTGGATCAGGTCAGAGCAGGAGAGAGAAATGATCAGAAGTTACTGGACATGGTTAGCCAAGCTGAGCAGACCTCACAGTCAGATTTTGTTGTCAGTGATGATGGATTATTGAGGTTTAAGGGCTATATTTGTATTTCGAGCGATGATACCTTGAAGCAGTAGATTTTGAGGGAGTCCCACTATTCCTCAAGTAGTACTAAGATGTACCAGGACCTACGTAAGGTGTATTGGTAGAGTGGTATGAAACGGGATGTTGTAGAATTTATGGCCAATTGTTTGCTGTGTCAGTGGGTGAAAGCTGAGCATTAGAAACCCGAAGGATTACTTAAGTCCTTGTTCGTGCCTACATGAAAATGGAAGCATATCACCATGGAATTTATCATGGTATTACCGAGGACCCGTAGAGGTCGCGATGCAATCAGGGTGATAGTGGACAAATTGACGAAGAGTGCCCACTTCTTTGCCATCAAGAACACGGATTCCTTGAGTGCCTTGGTAGAGTTATATGTCAAAGAGGTAGCTTGTTTGCAAAGGGCCCTCGTGAGTATCATGTCTGACAGAGATTCCAGGTTCACCTCCAGATTTGGATCCATTTTCAGGAAGCCATGAGATCTCAGTTGAATTTGAGTACCGCCTATCATTCTTAGACTGACGGTAAGTCCGAATAGACTATTCAGACATTGAAGGATATGTTAAGGGCATGTACATTGGACTTTAAGAGTTCATGGGATGATCACCTTCCCCCTGCCAAGTTTGCCTATAACAATAGTTATCATGCCAGTATCGGTATGGCACCTTATGAGGCTCTGTATAGCAGAAGGTGTAAATCCTCGATAGCTTGGGAAGAAGTGGATGACAAGAAAGTATTTGCTCCCAATCTTATTGAGTAGGCAGTTAAGGGCATAGAAATTATTTGTGATCGATTACGAGCTGCTCAGAGTCAACAGAAGAGTTACACTAATATGGGATTCTATATTTCTTAAGGTGTCTTCAAGTAAGGGTATCACACGCTTCGGGAAAAGGGGAAGTTGAGTCCTTGTTTTATTGGTCTGTTTGAGGTATTAGAGAGAGTGGAAAATGTTACCTATCGGTTAGCTTTGCCCCCATAGCTTTCTGGGATTCATAATGTCTACCACGTCTCCATGTTGAGGAAGTATAATCTGAATCCCTACCACGTCATTGAGTACAAAGCTGTAGACATTAAGGGAGACATGAACTATGTAGAAGAACCTATACGGATCCTCGATAAGAAAGAAAAGGTACTTCGAACGAAGAGAATTCTGTTGGTAAAGGTTCTCTGGAAGCACCAGTTGACAAAATAAGCAATTTAGGAAGTAGAGGGCCTGATGAAAGAGAAGTACCCACGTTTATTCGACGTACTTGATTAAATTTAGAGGACCAAATTCTTAAAAGGTGAGGTGGAATGTGAAACCTAAATATTTCATATTACTATTCACTCTAAGTTAAACAGAGAAGTCTAAGACTCATGTAAATGTTCTTGTAGGGCTCAGAATGCTCGAGAAGCCTAGGATAGAGGCACGAAACCCGAGGTACACACTTTGAGGTAAAAACCTAAGTTTAAGTATTTTTCAAAAAGTGTGATTTAAAGCATGTTTTGATGATTAGAAAGTGAAACTAAGGTGTTAGAAGTGAAAAAAGTTAGTGAAACTCGAGTTTACACTAAACCGAGCAAATGAGCCTAGTAAGAGGAATAAATTCAGAATAAATTCAGAATAAATTCAGAATAAATTCTAGAAATTCATAAAAATTATTCAGAGACCATAGAAAATTCACATACGACACAATCAACACGGGGAATGAAGATGGAGTGGAAATAATGAGGTTTCAGTGTTAGAATTAATTTTTAAAGTAAACTGAAAACCTTAAGCGATTTTGATCGGTATTGACCAAATCACGCAAAATGGGCTCAATTGGGAAAATTTTCTTAAACAAGTGGGCCCCAAATTTTTATGTAAAATACTGGGGACATAGTAGAACACTTGAAAAGTGGAAAATTAGAAGCAATAGACTGAAAAATATTTTTGATGGATTTTCTAAAACAGGGCAATGGGCTGTCCTGCTTTAGGAATCTATATACCCATCAAACTTGACCTAAGTTGAAGCCCATCTGAAAGTTCAAAAAATCTAAGCCTCTTTAGAATTAAACTACACTCATTAAGCTTTCCATAGCTTATTTAAACACTTGGAACCGACTTACCAATTGAGAGAACCAGAGCCATTAATCAGTCGCAAGCATCCTTAAGGAAGCAAGAGTGTGTGAATTTTTTAGCCATTTTTAGGCGTCAGTTAAGAAGGATATAATCTTCCTCCTTAACCCCTCTATAACATATAAACAATTCAGCCTAAAAGGAGGTCATTTTCTTGGTGAAAAATCTAGTGTGAAGAACAGGGGCAGAAACTACCCTGTTCCAAGGTGAGAGAAAAGCTTTGATTACTCATAGTTGGGTAAGACTGCCCTACAGAAGGGTAAAGAGACAGAGAAAATCTTGTTGATATCTCTGCACCGAAAAAGGGAGGCCACAGCTGAAGAGAAAGGGAAAGTAGGTTGTTAGACGAGGGCGAGTATATGCCTTAAACCAGGACATTACAGATGTTTCATATGATGTGGTGAAAGATACCACACTGGTTGTGAATAGAGAAATAATTATTTTAATTAATCCTGGTGCCACATATTTAGTCATACCGCCTTCATTTGTATATAAGTTAGTAAAAGATATGAATGCCTACACCTTTAGGCACAATGCTGGTAGTTAGTACCCCAATGAAGGAGGGTTAACTAACGGAATAATTATGAAGAAATTATAAGTTGAAAACGGGGGAAGAAGTATAAGTCAGCCGATTTTATTTAATGGACTATGAATAATTCGAAGTAATATTGAGAATAAATCTCAATTGGTCGACTGCAAATTATGATGTTTAGAGTTCTATTCTAAGATAGTGATATAGTTACACCTGAAAAATATACTGTAAGCTTTGACAAGTAATAAAAGGGGTGTAGCGATTGGAATTAAAGGAGTAAATGATTGTACTCACGGAATGAGTAATGACAGAGTTTTTGTTATAAGTGATATACGAAAAGAGATAGACTGGAATAAGAGACGTATGTAAGGTAAGAATATCTATGATACGTGAAATAATTTGGATTAAAGCAATTAGTAACGAATATGAATTGTGACCACATAGACTGATATGTAAAGTAATTGTGGTCAAGTCTGAGGGTTAATAAAGGTATTTCAAAATACCTCCCCGCCTGAAGACTTGACAGCGTCTAAAAGTATATACAACCTATAAATTGAAAGCGATAGTCATAATATATAAATTTAAAATTAGGGTACCTTTACGGGTATGATAAGAAATATAGAATTCGATTAATCAAGAAGGTTTAAAAGTTAAAAATTTTATAAAAGACGTTGATATAAGAAAAAGGGAAATGACGCAGGTTAGTAGCTTGAACGGAAGCGATTTTGAAAGGACATTATACGTTATGCGCACATAGGTCAAAGATATGTGTGATTGAAATATTCAGTGGAAGTCAACTACGACAAGTTATTTAAATTTACCTGGACCGATTTGTTATAATCCATATTGATGATATTTTGGAGTATTTATAGTCCAAGAAAAATTATAAGCAACAATTGAAAATTGTTTTTACAGATGATTTGTTGAGAGTTCTCGAAATGGACTACTTTATTGACACGTTTAACTTAGAAAAAGCTGTATTTGAATGGGATGATAGACGTGACAGGAGTTTTGGTGTACTAAAGTAATAAACTGACCACCGCATTTATTCTCACTATACCCAACAGCTTAAGAGGTTTCTCATGAGTTTATGGATACCTCAAAATAATGAATGGGCTGTGTGTTGAAGCAAAAAGGGAAAGATAGTTGATTATGGATCCAGACAACTCAAGGATCATGAAAGAGACTATCCGACCCATGATTTAAAGTTGACAGCGATAGTGGTATTGAGTATATGACAATACTATGTATACGGCTAGAAATTTCAAGTATGCATTGATCCTAAAAGCCCCGAGTATCTGTTTTCACAGAAAGAGTTGGATATGAGAACAAAAAGAAGATTAGAGCTTCTGAGGAATTATGATTATGGAAACTGTACCACCCAGGAAAAGCTAATGTGATGGCTGATGCCTTGAGCAGAAAGAGCCTCAAGATGGTATTACATATGATGGTCAGGGAGCGTGAGCTGCTAGAGCAGTTGTGAGCCTCAGTCGTGATGTGATCCCTTCTGATGATGACAGTGATTGTGTGACAGCTAGCCTGAGACTAGAACCGGATGAGAGTACCCAGATTTGATAGGCTTAGAGTGATGATCGGCATGGTGTCGATAGTATGGGTCAGATTCAGATAGGTACAGTGATAAAGTTCACAAAGAGAGTGATGATGACTTACTGAGGTTCAGAGATAATATAAGTGCTCCCAAGGACCATAGTTGATGAGATAAAGTTATTATCAGAAGCTCACTCTTCAGGATATATAGTGCATCCGAGAAGTAATAAATATATCAAAATCTTAGAAAGGTTATTGGTGGTCAGATGTGAAAAGAGATATAGTGGAGATTGTGAAAAAAAAGTGTGTCGTATGTCAGCAGAGTAAGGTAGAGCAAAAGAAGTTGCAGGGCTATTGCAGTTTTTGCCTATATTGACATGAAAATGGAAACAAGTTACCATGAATTTTGTGATAGGTTACAGAGGACCCGAATGAATCACAAGGCTATCTAGGTGATAGTCGATAGATTGGCTAAGTCTACCCACCTTCTGGTTATGAAATCCCCAGATACTCTGAGTGTATAGACGGATTTATGTGTAAGAGAGATTGTTGAACAGTATGTAGCATTCCAGTGAGCATTGTATCATATAGGGATTCTCGCTTCACTTCCCACTTCTGGGAACGTTTTTCAGGAAGCAATGGGAACCCGATTCAGTGTTAGCACGGCTTTCTGTCCTCAGACAGATGGTCAGTCAGAGAGGACTGTACAGGTTCTGGAGGATATGATAAGAGCGTGTGCCATTTATCTGATAAGCTCCTGGGATGATTAGTTACTAATTGAATTCGTCAATAATGATAGTGGTCACTTGAGTATCGGGATGACTTCATATGAGGCATAGTATGGCCGTAAGGGTTGTTTCCCCGATTTGGATAAAAAGAAGTGGGTGATAGATAGAAAATTGTTCCAGAATTGGTAAGACAAACCTCTGAGGATGTTCAGTTAATTGTGAAGGATTAAGAACACCTCAGAGCAGACAGAAAAGCTATGCTGACAAGAGACAGAAACCATTGGAATTCACCGAGGGTGAATTAGTATTGTTGGAAGTTACATGCCCTTAAGACATAACATAAGGACATAACGAGATGCGGAAAGAGATTGGACAAAGTGGGAGACAAAGCCTGTAGGTTGGCGTTACCACTTGAATTGGCAGGCATCCACAATATGTCCTATCTCATGATGTTTCGAAAATATTATCCGGATATAGCATATGTGATTGGATATGAGCTCCAACAGCTTAGCTCAAAGAAAGTATAACGTATGATTGGAAAATCGATTCGGGTATTAGATGGAAGGAGAAAGTGTTGAGGTTTAAGATTATCTCCCTACTTAAAGTCCTCTGGTTGTAGTACACTCCGAAAAAGTCACATAAGAGTTAAAGAGTATGATATGTGTGAAATATCCGGAGTGATTTACAGACTAACTTGGTTCTAATTTGGAGGACCAAATTTTTTAAGTAGGGGAGATTATGTAAGACCCAAATTCAGTTAAAACACGAAATTAAAAATGCAAAAGGGCTGAAATGGAATTCTCGAACACGTGAAGGGCAAAACGGTCAAAAGATTGAAAGCCGAAATAAATTCGATAAGAAAATTTAATTAAAAATAATGGATTTGAGAATCTTGATCAATAACGAAGAAATAATTAAATTTCGAGTCCAATTGATCAAGATCCGGAATTTTTAGAAATATCGAAAAGTCACTCGGGACAATATCCGGAAAATACGAAGAAATTATACCCGAAAAAGGGTTAAAAATATAATAAATAAATTAAATAAAATTAAATAAATCTATTTGGAATAAAGAAATTAATTTTTGTAGATATTTTGAATATTTTGACTAAAATAATGAATATAATAATAATAATAAATTAGTTTATAAATAATAATAAATAAAAATAAAATAAATCAAAAGAAAAAAGAAAAGAAAGAAATCGGAAATGATTGTCGGGGAGAGAGAAGATCGAAATGAAACCGAGGAAGATGCCGCACGTGGCCCGACCGACCCACGGCCACCGGCAACCGACGGCTCCGACGAAGGGTATAGGAGAAGAGTAGAGGCCGACGAAGCTTTGGGCACCGGTGACGCGTTGTCAGGAGGTCGAAAATCGCCGAACGGAGGAAGAGAAAGCCGCGAGGAAAACGCGGTTGATTCCGGCGATCCACGGCAGCTGGGCTCGAACGGAGGCCACCAGTGTGATCGGGAGGATGAGCCGGTTCTTTTGAGATCGGTATCGGCCGACGAAACCACCGAAATCCGGTGGATCGAGGGAGAGAAGCCGTGGAGGGAGAAGATGAATCCAACGGCCACCGGCGTGATTCGGCCTACCCCAACCCTAGCCGAACACTCCCCCATTGCAGGCGCACCGTTTGGCGCCAGAAATGAGCTGAGAACCGGCCGAAAATGCCATGAACGGCGATAGGAACATTTGAACCAGTACGGACCGGTTCAGGAAAGAGGTGAACCGGACTGAACCGGCTGAACCGGACCGGTCTGAACCGGGTTGAACCGGACTGAACCGGTTCAGCCAAGAAAGAAGGGAAAAAGGGAGAAAAAGAGAAAAAGGAAAAAGGGGAAGAATTTTCGGGGATACACCGGACTTCGGGTAAGTCGGTAAGAGGTCAAAAGTGACCGATTTGAATTCTGGGAAATTTATTTAAATTATATTTAATCGAAAAGTAACCCGGGATTAAATATATAATTGTGCAGTTGTACGACAAAGCCCGAACGAGAGCCGATTGAGCTCCGATTTTCGTATCCCGCATCATATTGGGTAAGTACATTTTAATTCCGACAATTAGAGTCCTTCAATACAGAGTTTCGATTATTTTACGAAATTTACAGATTAATTCTGTATAAAAAGGAATATTAATCGGAATTGCAACGTAATTACCGTAAATAATATACGGGCTATCCAATGAGTTTGGAACGAAGCCCGATGATTATTGGTAAGCTGAATGAGCCCAGTAAATCCGAAAAAGGGATTTAAATAGTATAAACGGGCTGAAAATGGGCTCGAGGCCCATTAAAGTGTAATCGGGCCCAATAAAGTAAAACGGGCCAAGTGTTTTAGATTCAATCAGTATAAGTGAATTAACCTAAAATATGTGGTTATATGCAGTTTCGTAGACTTGGTTAATGTGCAATTGGACTGAGAGATCGGATATTATCGAGACGAGATAAGTTTGCACGTAAATCGAGGTAAAGGAATTTTGTAGGTGCATAGAGATGCCTATACGTATTTATTGAGGGGATTTAAAGGGCTTAGAATTTCTTTAAGTATCTAGAAAATGAAATAATAATTTTCATGAAAATCGGGGCTTAGATGAATAAAGAAAAAGACGATATTGTCCCTGGAAGTAAAATTTACAAAAAGGGTAGTAAGGCAGATAAATTGCATGATTTCATGTTTTTAATGTGTTATATGAATGTATTGCTTTGATTTAAGCAAATATGCACATAGGTTGGCTATAAATTCCTTGAATTATACGAAAGGATACCGGTTTGTACCGGTTACTATTTTAAAAGATGTTTTATCAAGATTGAGCCACCTATTGTATTTACATGAATAAAAAGAGTGCTAGAGTCTTTCTCGCACTCAAGTTTACTAATTTATTACTCATGAAAAGCCGTACTAGAGTATTGCTCGTACGAGGAATTTGTGTGTGCACAAAACCGTGCTGGAGCTTCGCTCGCACGAGATTTTAGATATCATGATATGCATAGCGTGGTGGTGAAGCTTCGCTCGCACTAGACGTGAGTTGACATGCATATAGTCGTGCGGAAGCCTCCTGTAGACTGTGTGTCACAGAGAGTTGAGATGCTCGCACGTATACTTTGAGTCATGGGTTGGTTATCGACATAGTATTGGGCTGGATAAGTGTGAGATCTAAGAATTTCGGACATATTTTAAATATGTAATAAGAATTTGAAGTGTAATTTATTGAGCTAAGTGAATTGGGGAATGATAATTGGAGATTTATATGTTAAGTGTTTAAAATAAGTATGAAGTATGAGGACAGATCGATCTGGGAGAAGGAGAGATCAATCTGGTGAGTTAAAAATGACAAGGAAGGAAGAATTTGAGGAGCAGATCGATCTCCAATGGAAGAGGATCGATCTCCTTATGATTTTGTTTGAGAGAAGATCGATCTCATGGGGAAGAGATCAATCTCCAAATGATTCTGTTTGGGAGAAGATCGATCTCCTCAAGGAGCAGATCGATCTCATAAAGCCATAAAGAGATCGATCTCACCCCTCGACAGATCGATCTCCTAGGCATAAATTGTGTCACGACCCAAACTACCCAAAAATCAGAGTTAATTTTTCGCGTTTTGTTTATTTACTTGAATTCTTACCTGTCCTCGAATCGTGACCAACACTCCACTAATAATTGGGCTGTGCGTCAATGTCAGTCCCACCATTCAATTACTATCTAACTTATTTTTTTCTCCAGTCATTTATAAAATGTCTACAATATTTATACATCCCCTAGAGACACTTACAAACATGTTACTGTGCTATGCTTATGTAGATACAATATGTACAAGTGTATATACCTTATGTTGATGGGCAGCAGCGGATATCCGGAATGCAGTACTGAGTCGTCGCGACTTCAACTGGAGATTATCTGTGGGAGAAAATGAAAGGGGTGAGCACATCAAGCTCAGTAAGGCAATCCTACGAACAAGTAGGTAACCATACTACCTACATGAACGTGGTGCCATGCATAAACCACCCTTTCTCCACACATTTTAAAACAATGATATGCGTTATGATGTTATGTAAAACACATTTGCACGGAAAATCAACATGCAATTATTACAAATCATTTCTTTCTCAATTAAAATTTTCACAATAAAGTCAGGACTCGACCCCTCCTTCGGGTGATCCTGACTCACACAAAACCATGGAAATGGAGTTTCTCAAAAGCATCGATATCGAAAAAATACGTATATATATACAAGATACGAGACTAGGCAATACTGTATATCGGTAATAACCAGGACTGGCCAATATGTCCTCGTGAGTCCCTCTAGCTTCACGGATCCCAGTGTACGAGGTCTCACCCTGATCGGGAACTGCCCGGGAGGTGGGTCAATCCAACTCATCAGTCTTATCCGATCTCACGCATCCGAAGATGCCGTATCCGAAGATACCCCGTATCACAAAGATACCGTATCACAAAGATACCCCGTATCACAAAGATACCGTATCCGAAGATACCCTGTATTACAAAGATATCGTATCCGAAGATACCCCACGGTACATCGTACTCCATGCTACTTGCACGGTACATCGTACTCCATGGACCTATATCACTCTAGGTACTCCAGCCCAAATGGCCTGCTTCCCACAGAGTTTCTCATAACTCAATACTCGTTGCCATGTCTCAAAACGCACGTGCGAGCCTATTAAATCGGTGACACACAGTCTACCCGATGCTCCAAGCACGGCTCATCGTATGTTCTCATAAAAATCAGTGTGAGCGATGTTCAGCACTCTCATCAAATCACGTAAACTTGGCAGAGCCCGCTTTATATCTCCACAAGGCCGCCAACCTCATCCCTCACTCTCACCCTACTTAAGAGGTCTTTTGAGCCTGTTGGACCTTTTGGCTGACTCCAAGGGCAGACAGCGCTACTCCACAAATCCAGTAAAACTAGTGCGAGCTAGGCTCAGCACTCTGTATATAAATCGTATGAAAATCTTATAAAATCTGGTGCGAGTTAAACTCCCGCACCCTGTCTCAAAAATCACATAAAAATATGGTGCGAGTTAGACTCTAGCACCGTGTCACGCAAAAGCATGTGAAATCTGGTGCGAGTTATACTCTAGCACCTATGCATGTAAAACTCTAGTGCGAGCTCTCGCTCCAGCACTAATGCATGCATCACACAAATCAAACATCGTGCGAGCTGAGCTCTAGCACGTCACATGTAAATAAAAACATGTAGGCGGCTCGGTTATTTCCAAATAGTTTTCACAAAAATCACATCAATTAAGATATGCAATGCTATGCATTTTTCTTTAAAAGTGAGCCAGCCTACTCATGCATGTGTTGAAATACCTCCAGAACGAGCAGGAACCTCTTGTCCTTGCTCCTCCCAATTTTTCCTAAATTTTTAGATTTTACCCTTAACAAGGGTATTTTAGTAATTTTGCCCAGACGGGGCACTAAAATTGTTCTTCGACCTCTAGACCCTTCAGATAATTTCAAAGGACTGCATATGAATTTAAAATTGCGTAAAGTTACCTCTAGCAGTCCGCAGAATTCCCTTACCTCGATTCTCGTCGAGTCTGACCTTTTCTTTTCCAATGTTGTCTCGTCGCGCAGTCCGATATGCTTCCAATCCAATGCCCGGAACTGCGTATTAATATTCCTCAGGTCAGATAACATACAATTTAATTGTATTTAATACTTTATGGGCTTAATTTAAATCATTGGGCCCGTTTACCCTTATTGGGCCCGATTGCACCTTAATGGGCCTTAATCGGCCTTAAGCCCGTTTTCCACTTAATTTTCACTTTATCGAGGCCTATTGGGCTCATCGGGCCCACCAATAATTTATCGGGGCTCGTTCTAATTCTTGAATAGCTAAATCGATTATTTACGACAATTTATCTAAATTTCCATAATTCAATTCAATTTATGCGGAAATTAAATCAATATCACGCATAACGAGGTAATTGTCGTAAATATGGGTCACTTACCCGAGATTCCATGCTAGTTCACAAATCGAGGCTGTCTCGAGCCCTCGGTGGATGCCAATCGTCGAGCTACACAATTAATTACATTTTCGGGTAAACTTTTCGGTCGAAATTTAATTAAATAAAATATTCCAAATTTAAATCGGGTCAATTTGACCGCTTATCGACTTACCCGAAGCTCGATTGCATCACCGAAATTTTCCCCAATTTTTTTCTCTTCCTTTTTCCCTTTTTTCTTCCTTTTTTCCTCCTCTTTTTGGCTGAATCGGTTCAGTCCGGTTCGGACCGGTTCAGACCGTCGGTTCACTCCGGTTCGGTCGGTTCACCACCGGTTCACCCCTTTTCCGGTCGGTTCTCCGTCGGCTTCCACCGCCAGTGGCTCCGTGAGGTTGTCCGCGTCTCAAATCTGCCCTCGGTTTGGGTCAAGCTTGCCGAAACGCGGCCGGTCCGGCTCTTCTCCCTCTCGGTCGTCGGACCCGTTTCCTCCTCTTGGCAGTCGTCGGCGATTCCCGCCGTTTCGTCGCATGAGACCGGTGCAGAAATGATCACCGTCGCCTGGGCTTTCGGAATCTGGCCTCGGTTTCGCCTGGATCGCCGCCGTTCGCCGCCGGTGGCCATCTCTTTTCCCGCGGCTGCCACCTCTCGATCCGGCGGATTTTGGCGGTTTCGTCAGCCAATACCGGTCTCAAAAGGATCGGCTCCTCCTCCTGATCACGCCGGTACCCGCCGTTCGCCCCCAGCTGCCGTGGATCGCCGGTACCGACTCCGTTTTTCCCGCGATCTTCTCCTCCTCCGTTCGGCGATCTCCGGCCTCCTGACGGCGCGTCACCGGTGCCATTGGCTTCGTCGGCCTCTCCTCTTGCTGCTCGGCCCTTCGTCGGAGGCCGTCGGTGCCCGGTGGTGGCTTGTCGGTCGAGCCACGCGCGGCAGCATCCCTCGGTTTCTCTGGTTCTTCTCTCTCCCCGATAACTTCTGATTTCCTCTCTTTTTTTTTTTTATCATTATTATTTAACAATTTATTTTATTCATTAAAATACACTAAAAATACCCAAATATCCCTTAAAATTATTATTTTATTCTAAATTAATTAATTTAATTTTATTTAATTTATTTATTATATTTTAACCTCTTTTTCGGGTATAATTTCCCCGTATTTTCGGGATATTGTCCCGGGTGACCTTTCGGTATATTTTTCGATTATTTTCGGGATTATTTTTCCGAACTAAAAATTCTGATAAATCCCGATTAATTCCAATAAATTAATATCTTGATCAATTTAACCCAAAATAAATTTATTTCACTTTATTGACCAAGATTTCTTAAATCCATATTTTTAAGTAAATTTCCTTATTGAAATTATACCGGCCTTTAGTCTTTTGACCGTTTTGCCCTTACACGTGTTCGGGATTAAGTTAACCCGACTTCCTTCATACTTTCCCCATCTTTTCTTATTTAATTTTCGTATTTTAATTAAATTCGGGTCTTACAACTCTCCCCCACTTAAGGAATTTGGTCCTCCAAATTAGAACCAATTCATATGAGTCCATATACAACTCCGGGTACATCGATCGTATCATACTCTTAAATTCTTATGTGACCTTCTCTGGAGTGTATTACTACCAAAGGACTTTAATTAGGGAGATCATCTTAAACCTCAATACTTTCTCTTTCCTGTTTAATGCCCGAATCAACTTATCAATATATTTATATTTTCATTAAACTGAACTTTTGGAGTTCATATTCTATCACCTATGCTGGATTCTGAATAGTATTCCGGAAGCATCAAAAGGCTGAGACACATTGTGGGTGCCTGTTTATTCAGGTGATAACACCAACCTACAGGTCTTATCTCCCACTTGTCCAATCTCTCCAAATATTCCATCCAGCGCAACTCAATTTACCTTCTTCCAAAAGTTCGCTATGTCCTTATTCTCTTAGGACAGTAAACATTTCAATCATACTAATTCACCAAGGATGAATTCCAATACTTGTCTATCTACTCTGAGGTGTTCTTAATCTCTCATCTTAATTAAACATCCTCAGAGACTTATTATCCAAGGTCGAAAATAATTATATCTGTCACCCACTTTTTCTTATCCAATTTGGGGAACAACCCCTACAGCCATACACTCATATCTTGTTATCCCGATACTCAACTGCCAACTGTCGTTATTGGCAACTTCAATTAGAAATCAACTGATCATTCCAGGAGCTTATAAAAATCAAGGGCACACGCTTTCATCGGATCCTCTAGAACTTGTACAGTCCTCTCTGACTGACCATCTGTCTGAGGATGGAAAGCTGTGCAGATATTCAGTCGGGTTCCCATAGCTTCCTTAAATATCCTCAGAGGTAGGAAGTGAAGCGGGAATCCCTATATGATACTATGCTCACTGGAACGCTACTTAATGTTCCACAAACTGCCTTACACATAAATCCTCATACACACTCTGAGTATCTGGGGAGTTCATAACCAGAAGGTAGGTGAACTTAGTCACTCTATCTACTATCATCCAAATAGTCTCGTAATATCACCTGGGTCCTCTGTAACCCATCACGACATTCACGGAGACTTATTCTCATTTTTCGTGCCGTGTCGATATAGGTAGGTGCTGCAATAACTCTGCAGACTTTTAACACTCTACCTTACTCTGCTGACACACTAGGCACTTTTCCACGATCTCCACCAATATCTCTTTCCACATCTGACCACCCATACCCTTTTCAGATATTTCATATATATATTCATTACTTTCCGTATGCACTGTATATCCCGAAGAGTGAGCTTCTGACAATATTACTATCTCATCCATTGTGGTCCGGGGAGCACTCATACTGTCTCTGAATCCTCAGTAACTCATCATCACCCACTGTGAACTCTATCACTGTACCCTTCTGAATTAGACCCAAACTATCGACATTCGGTCGATCATCACGCTAAGCCTGGCAAATCCGGGCACTCTCATCCTGTTCTAATCATCAGGCTAGCTGTCACATAATCACTGTCATCATCAGAAGGGATCACATCTATACTGAGGCTCACAACTGCATCTAGCAGCTCACGCTCCCTGACCATCATATGTAATACCATCTCAAGGCTCTTTATGCTCAAGGCATCAGTCATCACATTAGCCTTTCTTGGGTGGTACAATTTCCACAATCAAAATCTCTCAGAAGCTCTAACCCAATATGTATATTCTCATGTTCGCCTCTTTCTGTAAAAACAGATACTCGGGCTTTATGATCAGTGCATATCTACAATTTCTCACCATGTACATAATAGTACTATATCCTCGGTACAAATACTGTTGCCAACTTTAAATCATGGGTCAGATAGTTTATTTCGTGATCAAGGAGTTGTCTGACTCCAAAATTGACTATCTTCCCATTATACATCAATATACAGCTCCTTCATAATTTTGAGGTATCCATACTCACTGAGAACCTCTTGAGCTGTTGGGTATGGTGAAATTATTCACGGTGGTCAGTTCATACTTTACTACACCGAAATTTATATCACATCCATCATCTTATTTATCATCTCATTCCAAGATCACGTTTTCTTAATTAAACGTGTCAACCAAGTTATCCTTTTTGAGAATTCGTAACAACCAATTTGTAAATGCCATTTCCAATTGTTGCTTATAATTTGCCCTAGACTTTAACTACACCCAACATATCATCGATAATGATGATTACAAATCGATCCAATCCTTGACTTATCCACGCATAAGCGTATAAGATCCTTCAAAGTCGCTTACGTTTTTCAGGTACTAACCTGCATCATTTCCTTTTCTTATCTTAACGGCTCTTATTAAATTTTACTATGTTAACCTTATGATTTGTCGAATTTTAATATTCTTATCGTCTTAGTAAGGGTATCCTAATACTAAAGATATTTATTACGACGATCGACTTCTCGTTATAGGTTATATATATATATATATCTAGACGCTGTCAAGTCTTCAGGCGGGGAGGTATTTTAAAATACCTTTTTTAGCCCTCAGACTTAACCACAACTACTGGTTATGGTTATACCCATCTTTATCCTTGGTTATAATTTATATTCCTTACTAATTGCTTAATCCCAATTACTTCATATCGTAAGGATGTTCTTACCTAGCATACGCCTCTTACTCCAATACGTCTTGTATTTAGAATCTACCTTATCTTAAAGATTTTCTCCTTTGCGTATCAATTATAATAAAACTCTTATCTTTATTCATTCTGTGAGTACAATCCCTTCCTCCTGTAAATTCAACTGTTGCACCCCTGTTTTTAACTTAAAGTCTCAATATCCCTATTCCGTTTATTAATCCTCCTCTATTGGGATACTCATTTATCTGTATTGCGCCCAATGATGTAGGCATTCATGCCTTTTACTCACTTATATGCGAATGAAGGCGGTATGAATAAATATGTGGCACCAGGATCAATAAACATATGTACTTTATTATTCATAACAAGTGTGGTATCTCACACCACATCCATGAAACATCAATAGTGTCCTGGTCCAAGACATCCTCTCGCCTTCGTCCAACAACCTACTTTCCTTTTTCTTTTTTTGCTAGGGCCTCTCTTTTCGTTGCGGCTATACCAACGAAGTTGTTCTGTCTCTTTACTTTTCTGTGGGACGATCTCGCCCAATTCTGTGTAATCAAAATCAATGGTCCGTCTTACCACACTTAACGGCCATTTTCATCAATACAGTATAGGTATAAACCTTCCTTCCGTGGTATCCACCACACATCCCACACGGCTCACAGTACTTACACTGCTACACTGCTTCGTAGCAGGTCGGGCTCCTCCAATCACAATGCCCCTCAAGAGTGCCAAAATTGGATGCACTGGGGCCTTACCAATTATCTTACTCCATGACTCATCAAATTAAATCTTTTTACCAATTACCATTTTTCCCATTTTAACATCTTTGTCATTTCTCGATTCTCTTTCTGTCTCTATTTCAGCCCTCATTACCTTTCCCAATCTCAGAGGCGTGCAATTCATGTTCTTATTTACCCAACTGTAAATCTGTGCACTGCCTCGGTATAAGTAATATCTCACAGGCCAATCGAACTCTAACTGAAAATCTGAGCCCTTCCATAAACTTTTAGACATCTCGACTGTCACTTGTTCATAGTGTCGAGGTAATATCTGCCCAGAATATAATCGAGTCTCCATGCTCGTCAATAAATCAAATCCTCTGGGTCAAAGCAAGGGCTTTAATCCGAAATTTCCTTTAAATAATGTCCGGGATGTTCTGTCACCGGAATACATCCATAATCATTTCTCATCTTAGCTCTGAATGTTTAACACTTAAGATGGGTCGAGCGGGTTTCCACCAATGTTCCGCTGCGCCCTCTGATCTCATACATAATCTGAGCAATTTGCTCCTCAAAATAATACCCATGCTCCGCTTCAATCTCGCGAAGCATCACTCAATACTGTCCGATCACTCTGTCGGACTCTGTGGGGCATACTCAACATTAGCCTCCATTTCAATTTCATCATGATTCTCATAGTCAAACTCAGCACGACTTAGCAGATTCAGGTCTACCTCTACGACCTCTGCCTCGTGCACTATCTCATCTAACGCGACTCATATTAAGCATTCCTGCATTCTCAACCATTTATTAGTCAAGCCCATCTCGATATACACTATTGTATCTAACTAAGCACAGTAACACGGGGATGTAATTTCCTAATTACTGACACTGACACACATCAGACCAATTGTGCTCTGATACCATAAAATCTGTCACGACCCAAACTACCCAAAAATCAGAGTTAATTTTTCGCGTTTTGTTTATTTACTTGAATTCTTACCTGTCCTCGAATCGTGACCAACACTCCACTAATAATTGGGCTGTGCGTCAATGCCAGTCCCACCATTCAATTACTATCTAACTTATTTTTTTCTCTAGTCATTTATAAAATGTCTACAATATTTATACATCCCCTAGAGACACTTACAAACATGTTACTGTGCTATGCTTATGTAGATACAATATGTACAAGTGTATATACCTTATGTTGATGGGCAGCAGCGGATATCCGGAATGCAGTACTGAGTCGTCGCGACTTCAACTGGAGATTATCTGTGGGAGAAAATGAAAGGGGTGAGCACATCAAGCTCAGTAAGGCAATCCTACGAACAAGTAGGTAACCATACTACCTACATGAACGTGGTGCCATGCATAAACCACCCTTTCTCCACACATTTTAAAACAATGATATGCGTTATGATGTTATGTAAAACACATTTGCACGGAAAATCAACATGCAATTATTACAAATCATTTCTTTCTCAATTAAAATTTTCACAATAAAGTCAGGACTCGACCCCTCCTTCGGGTGATCCTGACTCACACAAAACCATGGAAATGGAGTTTCTCAAAAGCATCGATATCGAAAACATACGTATATATATACAAGATAAGAGACTAGGCAATACTGTATATCGGTAATAACCAGGACTGGCCAATATGTCCTCGTGAGTCCCTCTAGCTTCACGGATCCCAGTGTGCGAGGTCTCACCCTGATCGGGAACTGCCCGGGAGGTGGGTCAATCCAACCCGTCAGTCTTATCCGATCTCACGCATCCGAAGATGCCGTATCCGAAGATACCCCGTATCACAAAGATACCGTATCACAAAGATACCCCGTATCACAAAGATACCGTATCCGAAGATACCCTGTATCACAAAGATACCGTATCCGAAGATACCCCAAGGTACATCGTACTTCATGCTACTTGCACGGTACATCGTACTCCATGGACCCATATCACTCTAGGTACTCCAGCCCAAATGGCCTGCTTCCCACAGAGTTTCTCATAACTCAATACTCGTTGCCATGTCTCAAAACGCACGTGCGAGCCTATTAAGTCGGTGACACACAGTCTACCCGATGCTCCAAGCACGGCTCATCGTATGTTCTCATAAAAATCAGTGCAAGCGATGCTCAGCACTCTCATCAAATCACGTAAACTTGGCAGAGCCCGCTTTACATCTCCACAAGGCCGCCAACCTCATCCCTCACTCTCACCCTACTTAAGAGGTCGTTTTTGAGCCTGTTGGGCCTTTTGGCTGACTCCAAGGGCAGACAGCGCTACTCCACAAATCCAGTAAAACTAGTGCGAGCTAGGCTCAGCACTCTGTATATAAATCGTATGAAAATCTTATAAAATCTGGTGCGAGTTAAACTCCCGCACCCTATCTCAAAAATCACATAAAAATATGGTGCGAGTTAGACTCTAGCACCGTGTCACGCAAAAGCATGTGAAATCTGGTGCGAGTTATACTCTAGCACCTATGCATGTAAAACTCTAGTGCGAGCTCTCGCTCCAGCACTAATGCATGCATCACACAAATCAAACATCGTGCGAGCTGAGCTCTAGCACGTCACATGTAAATAAAAACATGTAGGCGGCTCAGTTATTTCCAAATAGTTTTCACAGAAATCACATCAATTAAGATATGCAATGCTATGCATTTTTCTTTAAAAGTGAGCTAGCCTACTCATGCATGTGTTGAAATACTTTCAGAACGAGCAGGAACCTCTTGTCCTTGTTCCTCCCAATTTTTCCTAAATTTTTAGATTTTACCCTTAACAAGGGTATTTTAGTAATTTTGCCCAGACGGGGCACTAAAATTGTTCTTCGACCTCTAGACCCTTCAGATAATTTCAAAGGACTGCATATGAATTTAAAATTGCGTAAAGTTACCTCTAGCAGTCCGCAGAATTCCCTTACCTCGATTCTCGTCGAGTCTGACCTTTTCTTTTCCAATGTTGTCTCGTCGCGCAGTCCGATATGCTTCCAATCCAATGCCCGGAACTGCGTATTAATATTCCTCAGGTCAGATAACATACAATTTAATTGTATTTAATACTTTCTGGGCTTAATTTAAATCATTGGGCCCGTTTACCCCTATTGGGCCCGATTGCACCTTAATGGGCCTTAATCGGCCTTAAGCCCGTTTTCCACTTAATTTTCACTTTATCGAGGCCTATTGGGCTCATCGAGCCCACCAATAATTTATCGGGGCTCGTTCTAATTCTTGAATAGCTAAATCGATTATTTACGACAATTTATCTAAATTTCCATAATTCAATTCAATTTATGCGGAAATTAAATCAATATCACGCATAACGAGGTAATTGTCATAAATAGGGGTCACTTACCCGAGATTCCATGCTAGTTCGCAAATCGAGGCTGTCTCGAGCCCTCGGTGGATGCCAATCGTCGAGCTACACAATTAATTACATTTTCGGGTAAACTTTTCGGTCGAAATTTAATTAAATAAAATATTCCAAATTTAAATCGGGTCAATTTGACCGCTTATCGACTTACCCCAAGCTCGATTGCATCACTGAAATTTTCCCCAATTTTTTTCTCTTCCTTTTTCCCTTTTTTCTTCCTTTTTTCCTCCTCTTTTTGGCTGAACCGGTTCAGTCCGGTTCGGACCGGTTCAGACCGCCGGTTCACTCCGGTTCGGCCGGTTCACCGTCGGTTCACCCCTTTTTCGGCCGGTTCTCCGTCGGCTTCCACCGCCAGTGGCTCCGTGAGGTTGTCCGCGTCTCAGATCTGCCCTCGGTTTGGGTTAAGCTCGCCGGAACGCGGCCGGTCCGGCTCTTCTCCCTCTCGGTCGTCGAACCCGTTTTCTCCTCTTGGCCATCGCCGGCGATTCCTGCCGTTTCGTCGCATGAGACCGGTGCAGAAATGATCACCGTCGCCTGGGCTTTCGGAATCTGGCCTCGGTTTCGCCTGGATCGCCGCCTTTCGCCGCCGGTGGCCATCTCTTTTCCCGCGGCTGCCACCTCTCGATCCGGCGGATTTCGGCAGTTTCGTCGGCCAATACCGGTCTCAAAAGGACCGACTCCTCCTCCTGATCACGCCGGTACCCGCCGTTCGCCCCCAGCTGCCGTGGATCGCCGGTACCGACTCCGTTTTTCCCGCGATCTTCTCCTCCTCCGTTCGGCGATCTCCGGCCTCCTGACGGCGCGTCACCGGTGCCATTGGCTTCGCCGGCCTCTCCTCTTGCTGCTCGGCCCTTCGTCGGAGGCCGTCGGTGCCCGGTGGTGGCTTGTCGGTCGAGCCACGCGCGGCAGCATCCCTCGGTTTCTCTGGTTCTTCTCTCTCCCCGATAACTTCTGATTTCCTCTCTTTTTTTTATCATTATTATTTAACAATTTATTTTATTCATTAAAATACACTAAAAATACCCAAATATTCCTTAAAATTATTATTTTATTCTAAATTAATTAATTTAATTTTATTTAATTTATTTATTATATTTTAACCTCTTTTTCGGGTATAATTTCCCCGTATTTTCGGGATATTGTCCCGGGTGACCTTTCGATATATTTTTCGATTATTTTCGAGATTATTTTTCCGAACTAAAAATTCTGATTAATCCCGATTAATTTCAATAAATTAATATCTTGATCAATTTAACCCAAAATAAATTTATTTCACTTTATTGACCAAGATTTCTTAAATCCATATTTTTAATTAAATTTCCTTATTGAAATTATACCGGCCTTTAGTCTTTTGACCGTTTTGCCCTTACACATGTTCGGGATTAAGTTAACCCGACTTCCTTCATACTTTCCCCATCTTTTCTTATTTAATTTCCGTATTTTAATTAAATTCGGGTCTTACAAATTGCCCCAAATTGTCCCAAAAATTCAAATGCAGATGATCTCATCAAGAGGCAGATTGATCTCCTACCCTCAGCCTATATAAGGAACCCCTGTTTTTCTCCTGCAATCTCACTTTCTCTCTCTTCCAACCCCCATTTTCACCGAAACCTAGCTTTCTCACTCATCCAAAGCACCCATTTCTGGCCAAATCAGAAGTTGTGGCAAGAAGGAAAGTTGTTCCTCATCAAAGGGAGAACAACATACTTGGAAATCGAAGGACGAATCGAATCGAGGCGTAGGTTGTGCGTCTCACAAGCTTTGGGTAATTTCTAAACCTCGATCTTGATATCTGAGATGATTTTGATGATAATGGTTGTTGTCATTGTGTTGAAATAGCTGAAAAATGATTAGGGATTGATGAAATTGCAATGTGGTTGGAGTGATCACGATATTTAGCAATTTAGGAATTTTGAGCTATAAATGGAGATTTAGACAATGTGGTGAATTAGCATAGATAATTGGCATGAGAAATGTAGAACATTGAGATGTTGTGAATGAGAGTGTAGTTTGGGGTAGAGTTACGAGGATCAAGAGATTTGAGGTGTTATGAGCAATTATGCTCGATTTTGAGAATTGAGGTTGATGAGATAATTGACTATTGATGTTTTAACATCGTTTGGACAGCTCGGAAGTTCCAGAGTGGAATGCGGGACCAGTCCGTGTCAAGGGGGAAACGATTGCACTATACGAGGTGTAAAGAGGTAAGGGAAATCTAAACCATTTGTGTATGTGATTTGTAAACTATTATAGCATGATTTGTGGTTTATAAAACAAGCATGTTGAGTGTTGTGTTGAGTTATAATTGCACACGGTTTTTATAGCCGGTTGGAGCCCATTGTTTTATGCGTTTATAAGCTGAGTGTGAAATTGCTTTATAAACCGTCGAATTTGTGTGAGTAATGAATTGGGCCCTATGTTAAGGCAATATCGAGATTTGAGAAATGTGTGCGTGTTTTACCGGTTGGAACTCGGTTTTATTATGTTTTGTGTTGAGTACAAAACGGTTTTCAAATGAGTTTTATGAGAGAAAAACCACTATGAGTTCTACGTGAAGGCAAACCAGTCTTGTGTGATAAGACTTAGGTGTGTAATTTTGAGTACACACCGGGCATTGCTCTGGTAGCATGTAAGCCCGATTTCTTCTCCGTTCTGGTAACGTGAGAATAACCCATTCTGTGGCTATGCCACGTATACTTGGTGGCCGTTGCCACGTGAGAAACCCCATTGGTGGCCATTGCCACGTGATACCCCATTTGGTGGCCGTTGCCACGTGAGAAACCCTATTGGTGGCCGTTACCATGTGAGAACCCCCTTTGGTGGCCTTTGCCACGTGAGAAACCCCATTGGTGGCCGTTGCCACGTGATACCCCATTTAGTGGCCGTTGCCATGTGAGAAACCCTATTAGTGGCCGTTGCCACGTGAGAACCCTAATTAGTGGTCGTTGCCACGTGAAACCCTATCCAGTGGCTATGCCACGTGTGAATTTAACTCAGTGGCTATGCCACGTGTGAATTTAACTCAGTGGCTATGCCACGTGTGAATTTAACTCAGTGGCTATGCCACGTGTGTTTAGCGGCTATGCCACGTGTGAATTTAAATCAGTGGCTATGCCACGTGTGTTTAGTGGCTATGCCACGTGTGAATTTAAATCAGTGGCTATGCCACGTGTGTTTAGTGGCTGCGCCACGTGCATTACTATTTCAATGATTTTATCACGTTCATTTAGAAAACGTTTATCACATTATTTTCACATGCTTGTTATTGCTCTAGACTGAGCCTTTTTACTTCATGTTTTCACATGATTTGAGACATGAGAATGTCGTTTTGAGTACTTTCATGCTATGGTTTTCAAATGAGATTAATGAATTTCACATACAAATAAATATTTTGTGATGTGCATTTTGGTTTATGAAATGAGTCCCTTACCCCCTTTACTGAGCGATTTAGAAGCTCACCCTGTTTTCTTTCCCCGTAGATTTCTTCAAGTGAAAAGGGTTTTCCTACGACGTACGGAGTAGTGGCTAGTGGAGGACTTGAGCTCCGGGCCATATCTTGTATTTTGAGGTATCTTTTATCTTTTCATGTACCCAGACAATTTACTGTAATTGCAGACACTTGATGTATAACATTGTATGGGATGTATTAGGATTAATTAACTTGGAATTGAGTAATGTATATGATACAATATACACTATATTATAATGAGATCCTGAGGCATGATAACTATGATGATGTATGACACTGCACAGGAATGCACCCTTAAATGTGAATTAATGAGTAAAAAGTTTTAAATTAGCCCTATTTTCCGCACTTCCGGGGCGTGATAGAGTTTTCTTAGTATCAGAGCTTAGGGTGTCTAGTACTGTCAGTTTCGGTTAAGTGAAATAGAATACATCCCAAGTGTCTGTAATAGTCTGGTCATGAACTAAAATTGAGGATTGAGATTTCAATCGATTTTGATATGTACGGGTAGGAGACGAGTTAAGATAGAGAATGAGTGGACGACGAGGTCGTTCGAGGAGGCAGGCAGAGTCCCCTCCGCCACCTGCCCCACAACCAGAGAGTCCTAACTCTCGATTTAATCGGATTGAGACCGATGTGAGGCAAGGTTTTGAGCAGATGGCAACGTTATTCGCGCAACACTTTAGAGTTAATGCCTCGGGTACTACTCCTACACCACCACAAGGACCTCCCATACCCCCAATACCTCCCATCACTCAGCCTGATGATAGAAGTATGGTGCGACTGAAGGATTTTTTGAAGATGAATCCACTCGTGTTTAGGGGAAAGAAGGATCCTACAGAGGCTGAGGAGTGGCGGACGGAGCTGAGAATTATATTTGATTATCTGGGGTGCACCGATGCTTAGAGGGTCAGTATGAGTATCTATATGTTGAAAGGGAGAGCTCGAGATTGGTGGGGTACTACCCAGGGTATTCTGATGTCCCGCCAGGATGTGATTGGTTGGGAAGAGTTTCAGACAGTCTTTAGGACCCAATATGTACCATGAGCCGCCCAAAGAAAGAAACAGGCCGAGTTTTTGAGTTTGGTACAGGGTGACATGTCTGTGGATGACTATGAGAGCCAATTCACAGCGCTATTGAGATATGACCCAGAGACCTTCAAGAGTGAAGAGCTCCGCATAGATAAGTTTGTGTATGGGTTGAAGCCCGTCATCAGAGATAGATTGATAGGGCTATGTATTACTGAGTTTAGAGATGCTCTAAGACGAGCACAAGAGATTGAAAGAGGAATTGAAATGGTACAATCCCAGAATGAGCTCAGAGCGGTGAATAGAGATAAGGGCAAAAGGCCAGCGATTTTCCAAATAGAGGCTCGGAGAGGTTCCTTCAGAAGAGGAAGGATTGAGGTACAGAAGGGCAGATTAGAGAGACCCAGAGGGTACCCTAACATTAGAGAGACCCCTCGAGATGTCAGGCCAGAGACAAGGTTTTACAGAAATTATGGCCGAATGCATGAGGGAAGTTGTACTGGGTCGATCCATGGATGTTTTAGATGTGGAGACATGGGTCACATGGTGAAGGATTGCCCTCAACCTCAGAAACCACATGTATTGGAGCCCACTAGACAACAGCCTCAGAGAGTGAATCCCCCAAGACGGGCCACTGCTGCAGAGAAAGGAAAGAGACTTGTTACCCAGGGACGTGTGTTTGCCCTAGATAAGGAGACTGCTGACACTTCTGCAGAAACTATAAGAGGTACACTCTCTGTCTGTAATCATAAGGCTCATGTGTTGATTGATTCAGGATCCATGCATTCGTTTATTTCTGAGCACTTTGCATGTAGATTAAACTTGAAGTTTGAACCTCTAGAATATATACTACATGTAAATACCCCTATGCGTGAATCCCAGAGAACTGAGTTAATCTGTAAAGGATGTGAAATAGAGGTGGGAGATAGAGGGATGTTAGCAGATCTAATCATGTTGAATATACATGGGTTCGATGTAATTTTGGGAATGGATTGGTTGGCAGCCAATCGAGTGAGCTTAGATTGCTACACTAAGGTTGTAACTTTCTCCCTACCTGAACCTTACACTGTACGATTGAGATATTGAGGAAATGAATATGTGGAATTCTAGTAAATAATTTGAGAATTTTAATATTATTTTGGAGAATATTAAATATGATTGTTCATGTGAAGGTTATGAGACACTCATCTCTGACGATGAGCGAGAACATCCGAGGATTGAGGATATACCTGTGGTTTACAAATTTTTGGATGTTTTCCCAGATGAACTGCCAGGTTTACCACCAGAGAGAGAGCTGGAGTTTACCATTGATTTGGTACCAGACACTCAGCCGATCTCTAAACCTCCCTACAGGATGGCATTAGTGGAACTTGAGGAATTCAAGAAATAACTACAGGAGTTATTGGATCAAGGGTTCATTAGGCCCAGCGTTTCACCGTGGGGAGCACCGGTTTTATTTATCCAAAGAAGGATGGTAGTCTCAGATTATGCGTAGACTATCGGCTGTTGAATAAAGCCACGGTGAAGAATAAATACCCATTGCCCAGGATTGATGATCTACTTGATCAGTTGAGAGGGGCATCAGTCTTTTCTAAGATTGATTTGAGATTGGGCTATCACCAATTGAGGATCAAGGAAGAAGATATTCCAAAGACGGCCTTCAGGATGAGGTATGGCCATTACGAATTTCTGGTGATGTCCTTTGGATTGACGAACGCCCCTACAGCATTTATTAGATTGATGAACGAGGTGTTCAGAGACTATCTGGATAAATTTGTGATAGACTTTATTGATGATATCCTGGTGTACTCTCAGTCGTATGAGGAGCATGCATAGCATTTGGGGTTAGTACTTCAGATACTCCGAGATAAGCAATTATATGGAAAGCTTAGTAAGTGTGAGTTTTGGCTGAACCGGATAGCTTTCCTTGGTCATATAGTCTCAGAGGAAGGAGTATCAATGGACCCAAGCAAGGTGGAGGCTGTGCTTAATTGGGAGAGACCGAGGACAGTTACTGAGGTACGAAGCTTCCTTGGTTTGGCAGGGTATTACAGAAGATTTGTGGAAGGATTTTCAAGGATTGCCACTCCTTTGACTAAGCTCACGCTCAAAGAGACTCCATTTATATGGACTGATCAATGTGAGCTCAGTTTTCAAGAATTAAAGAGGAGGTTGACAGCGGCACCTGTGTTAACTATTCCTGGGGGATCAGGAGGATTTTCGATGTATAGTGATGCATCTCATCAAGGATTGGGGTGTGTGCTGATGCAGCATGGAAGAGTGGTCACATATGGATCGCGACAGTTGAAAGACCATGAGTGGAATTACCCCCCGCATGATTTGGAGTTAGCCGCTGTGGTATTTGCTTTGAAGATCTGGCGACACTACTTATATGGGGAAAGATTCCAGATCTTCACTGATCACAAGAGTTTGAGATATCTCTTTGATCAGAAAGAGTTAAACATGAGACAAAGGAGATGGATGAAACTCCTTAAGGATTATGACTGCGAGATTCTATATCATCCGGGCAAGGCAAATGTGGTTGCTGATGCCCTGAGCAGGAAGAGTATGATATCTGCTATGATGATCAGGGAATGGGATTTACTGGAGCAGTTTGCCGAACTTCGGATCAGAGTTAAAGAGATAGAGATTGGATTTGTGGCTAGCTTGCGAATAGAGCCCAGGATCATGGATCAGATTAGAACTGGGCAGCGCAGTGATCAGAGATTGATAGACATGATTAGCCAAGCCGAGCAGAGTTCACAGTCGGATCTCACCATCAGTGAGGATGGATTATTGAGATTCAGAGGACGGATTTGTGTATCGGACGATGATACCATGAAGAGACAGATACTGAGAGAATCCCACTGCTCGCGATACACCATGCACCCAGGGAGTACTAAGATGTACCGAGACTTGAGAAAGGTGTATTGGTGGAGTGGTATGAAGCGAGATGTGGCAGAGTATGTGGCCAGGTGTTTAGTTTGCCAGCAAGTGAAAGCTGAGCATCGGAAGCCCGGAGGACTACTACAGCCCTTACCCGTACCTACATGGAAATGGGAGCATGTCACTATGGACTTTATTATGGGTTTACCAAGGACCCGAAGAGGTCATGACTCTATATGGGTTATAGTGGATAGATTGACCAAGAGTGCCCACTTCTTTGCCATCAAGAGCACAGATACTGTGGATGCCTTAGCTGAGCTGTATGTCAGCGAGATAGCTAGATTACATGGGGCTCCAGCGAGTATTACTTCTGATAGAGATTCCCGATTTACTTCTAGATTTTGGACCCAGTTTCAGGAGTCCATGGGATCTCGATTGAGTTTCAGTACCGCCTATCATCCTCAGACAGATGGTCAGTCAGAGAGCACTATTCAGACCCTGGAGGATATGTTGAGGGCGTGTACGATGGATTGTAAGGGATCATGGGATGATCACCTGCCCCTAGCAGAGTTTGCATACAATAACAGCTATCATGCGAGTATTGGAATGGCACCTTTTGAGGCTCTATATGGTAGGAGGTGTAGATCCCCTGTAGCTTGGGAAGAAGTCGGTGACAGAAAGATAAATGCTCCCGAGCTTGTTGAGCAAGTCGTACAGAGTGTGAAACTCATATGTGATAGGTTACGGGCTGCACAAAGTAGACAGAAAAGCTACGCGGATGTGCGTAGACGGCCACTCGAGTTTGAGGTTGGTGATGCAGTATTTCTGAAAATATCACCGAGTAAGGGTATTATGCGATTTGGGAAGAAAGAGAAATTAAGTCCTCGATATATAGGACCATTTGAGATTCTTGAGAGAGTGGGAGAGGTAGCTTACAAATTAGCATTACCCCCACAGATGTCCGAAATACACAATGTTTTTCATGTGTCTATGTTGAGGAAGTACCACCCGGACCCTTCTCATGTCATAGAGTATGACAAAATGGACATTCAAGAGGATATGAGCTACGCTGAGGAACCCGTCCAGATTCTCGATAGAAGAGAGAATGTACTGAGAACTAAGAGCATCCCATTAGTGAAAGTTTTGTGGAAACATCACTCAATGGAAGAGGCAACGTGGGAACTAGAGAGTCTCATGAAGGAGAAATACCCCCATCTATTTAACTAGTTGAGTTGAATTTGGAGGACCAAATTCTTTTTAAGGTGGGGAGGATGTGAGATCTAAGAATTTCGGACATATTTTAAATATGTAATAAGAATTTGAAGTGTAATTTATTGAGCTAAGTGAATTGGGGAATGATAATTGGAGATTTATATGTTAAGTGTTTAAAATAAGTATGAAGTATGAGGACAGATCGATCTGGGAGAAGGAGAGATCAATCTGGTGAGTTAAAAATGACAAGGAAGGAAGAATTTGAGGAGCAGATCGATCTCCAATGGAAGAGGATCGATCTCCTTATGATTCTGTTTGAGAGAAGATCGATCTCATGGGGAAGAGATCAATCTCCAAATGATTCTGTTTGGGAGAAGATCGATCTCCTCAAGGAGCAGATCGATCTCATAAATTCATAAAGAGATCGATCTCACCCCTCGACAGATCGATCTCCTAGGCATAAATTGCCCCAAATCGTCCCAAAAATTCAAATGCAGATCGATCTCATCAAGAGGCAGATCGATCTCCTACCCTCAGCCTATATAAGGAACCCCTATTTTTCTCCTGCAATCTCACTTTCTCTCTCTTTCAACCCCCATTTTCACCGAAACCTAGCTTTCTCACTCATCCAAAGCACCCATTTTCGGCCAAATCAGAAGTTGTGGCAAGAAGGAAAGTTGTTCCTCATCAAAGGGAGAACAACATACTTGGAAATCGAAGGATGAATCGAATCGAGGCGTGGGTTGTGCGTCTCACAAGCTTTGGGAAATTTCTAAACCTCGATCTTGATATCTGAGATGATTTTGATGATAATGGTTGTTGTCATTGTGTTGAAATAGCTGAAAAATGATTAGGGATTGATGAAATTGCAATGTGGTTGGAGTGATAACGATATTTAGCAATTTAGGAATTTTGAGCTATAAATGGAGATTTAGACAATGTGGTGAATTAGCATAGATAATTGACATGAGAAATGTAGAAGTTGAGATGTTGTGAATGAGAGTGTAGTTTGGGGTAGAGTTACTAGGATCAAGAGATTTGAGGTGTTATGAGCAATTATGCTCGATTTTGAGAATTGAGGTTGATGAGATAATTGAGTATTGATGTTTTAACATTGTTTGGACAGCTCGGGAGTTCCAGAGTGGAATGCGGGACTAGTCCGTGTCAAGGGGGAAACGATTGCACTATGCGAGGTGCAAAGAGGTAAGGGAAATCTAAACCATTTGTGTATGTGATTTGTAAACTATTATAGCATGATTTGTGGTTTATAAAACAAGCATGTTGAGTGTTGTGTTGAGTTATAATTGCACACAGTTTTTATAGCCGGTTGGAGCCCATTGTTTTATGCGTTTATAAGCTGAGTGTGAAATTGCTTTATAAACCGTCGAATTTATGTGAGTAATGAATTGGGCCCTACGTTAAGGCAATATCGAGATTTGAGAAATGTGTGCATGCTTTGCCGGTTGGAACTCGATTTTATTATATTTTGTGTTTAGTACAAAACGGTTTTCAAATGAGTTTTATGAGAGAAAAACCACTATGAGTTCTACGTGAAGGCAAACTAGTCTTGTGTGTTAAGACTTAGGTGTGTAATTTTGAGTACACACCGGGCATTGCTCTGGTAGCATGTAAGCCCGATTTCTTCTCCGTTCTGGTAACGTGAGAATAACCCATTCTGTGGCTATGCCACGTATACTTGGTGGCCGTTGCCACGTGAGAAACCCCATTGGTGCCCATTGCCACGTGATACCCCATTTGGTGGCCGTTGCCACGTGAGAAACCCTATTGGTGGCCGTTGCCATGTGAGAACCCCCTTTGGTGGCCGTTGCCACGTGAGAAACCCCATTGGTGGCCGTTGCCACGTGAGAAACCCTATTAGTGGTCGTTGCCACGTGAGAACCCCTAATTAGTGGCCGTTGCCCCGTGAAACCCTATCCAGTGGCTATGCCACGTGTGAATTTAATTCAGTGGCTATGCCACGTGTGTTTAGTGGCTATGCCACGTGTGTTTAGTGGCTATGCCACATGTGAATTTAAATCAGTGGCTATGCCATGTGTGTTTAGTGGCTGCGCCACATGCATTACTATTTTAGTGATTTTATCACGTTCATTAAGAAAGTGTTTATCGCATTATTTTCACATGCTTTGTTATTGCTCTAGACTGAGCCTTTTTACTTCATGTTTTCACATGATTTGAGACATGAGAATGTCGTTTTGAGTACTTTCATGCTATGGTTTTCAAATGAGATTAATGAGTTTCACATACAAATAAATATTTTGTGATGTGCATTTTGGTTTATGAAATGAGTCCCTTACCCCCTTTACTGAGCGATTTAGAAGCTCACCCTGTTTTCTTTCCCCCCAGATTTGTTTAAGTGAAAAAGGGTTTTCCTATGACGTACGGAGTAGTGGCTAGTGGAGGACTTGAGCTCCAGGACATATATTGTATTTTGAGGTATCTCTTGTCTTTTCATGTACCCAGACAATTTACTGTAATTGCAGACAGTTGATGTATAACATTGTATGGGATGTATTAGGATTAATTAACTTGGAATTGAGTAATGTATATGATACAATATACACTATATTATAATGAGATCCTGAGGCATGATAACTATGATGATGTATGACACTGCACAGGAATGCACCCTTAAATGTGAATTAATGAGTAAAAAGTTTTAAATTAGCCCTATTTTCCGCACTTCCGGGGCGTGACAATAAGACCTACGGCAGGCACCCCCAGACTATGATATGGGTCCATGGAGTACGATGTACCGTGTATGTCACACGGAGTACGCTGTACCATGCAGTCATGATGACTCGATGATGTTACTTGATATTCTGGCGGGTAGGACTTGACCCCACCTCCCGTTGTGTGAGATCTGAGAATTTCAGACATATTTTATTGATGTAATAATAATTTGAAGTGTAATTTATTGAGCTAAGTGAATTGTGGGAATGATAATTGGAGATTTATATGTTAAGTGTTAAAATAAATGTGAAACTATGAGGACAGATCGATCTGGGAGAAGGAGAGATCGATCTGATGAGTTATAAATGACAAAGAAAGAGGAATTTAAGGAGCAGATCGATCTGGGAGAAGGAGAGATCGATCTGGTGAGTTATAAATGACAAGGAGGGAGGAATTTAAGGAGCAGATCGATCTCCAATGGAAGAGGATCGATCTCCTTATGATTCTGTTTGAGAGAAGACCGATCTCATGAGGAAGAGATCGATCTCCAAATGATTCTGTTTGGGAGAAGATCGATCTCTTCAAGGAGCAGATCAATCTCATAAAGCCATAAAGAGATCGATCTCACCCCTCGACAGATCGATCTCCTAGGCATAAATTACCCCAAATCGTCCCAAAATTCAAATGCAGATCGATCTCATCAAGAGGCAGATCGATCTCCTACCTCCAGTCTATATAAGGAACCCGTGTTTTTCTCCTGCAATTTCACTTTCTCTCTCTTCTAACCCCATTTCCACCGAAAACCTAACTTTCTCACTCATCCAAAACACCCATTTTCGGCCAAATCAAGAGTTGTGGCAAGAAGGAAAGTTGTTCCTCATCAACGGGAGAACAACATACTTGGAAATCGAAGGACGAATCGGATCGAGGCGTGGGTTGTGCATCTCACAAGCTTTGGGTAATTTCTAAACCTCGATCTTGATATTTGAGCTGATTTTGATGATATTGGTGGTTGTCATTGCGTTGAAATAGCTGAGAAATGATTAGGGATTGATGAAATTGCAATGTGGTTGGAGTGATAATGATATTTAGCAATTTTGGCAATTTTTTGAATTTGTGCTATAAATGGAAATTTAGACAATATGGTGAATTAGCATAGATAATTGGCATGAGAAATGTAGAACGTTGAGATGTTGTGAATGAGAGTGTAGTTTGGGGTAGAGTTACGAGAATCAAGAGATTTGAGGCGTTATGAGCAATTATGCTCGATTTTGAGAATTGAGGTTTATGAGATAACTGAGTATTGATGTTTTAACATCGTTTAGACAACTCGGGAGTTCCAGAGTGGAATGCGAGGCTAGTCCGTGATACGGGGGAAACGATTGCACTATACAAGGTGCAAAGAGGTAAGGGAAATCTAAACCATTTGTGTATGTGATTTGTAAACTATTATAGCATGATTTGTGGTTTATAAAACAAGCATGTTGAGTGTTGTGTTGAGTTATAATTGCACACGATTTTTATAGCCGGTTGGAGCCCATTGTTTTATGCGTTTATAAGCTGAGTGTGAAATTGCTTTATAAATCGTCGAATTTGTGTGAGTAATGAATTGGGCTCTACGTTAAGGCAATATCGAGATTTGAGAAATGTGTGCGTGCTTTGCCGGTTGGAACTCGATTTTATTATGTTTTGTGTTGAGTACAAAACGATTTTCAAATGAGTTTTATGAGAGAAAAACCATTATGAGTTCTACGTGAAGGCAAACCAGTCTTGTGTGATATGACTTAGGTGTGTAATTTTGAGTACACACCGGGCATTGCTCTGGTAGCATGTAAGCCCGATTTCTTCTCCGTTCTGGTAACGTGAGAATAACCCATTCTGTGGCTGTGCCACGTATACCTAGTGGCCGTTGCCACGTGTGATACCCCATTTGGTGGCCGTTGCCATGTGTGAAACCCTATTTGGTGGCCGTTGCCACGTGAGAAACCCCATTGGTGGTCGTTGCCACGTGAGAAACCCCATTGGTGGCCGTTGCCACGTGAGAAACCCCATTGGTGGCCGTTGCCACGTGATACCCCATTTGGTGGCCGTTGCCACCTGAGAAACCCTATTGGTGGCCGTTGCCACGTGAGAACCCCTAACTAGTGGCCGTTGCCATGTGAAACCCTATCCAGTGGCTATGCCACGTGTGAAATTAAATCAGTGGCCATGCCACGTGTGTTTAGTGGCTATGCCATGTGTGAAATTAAATCAGTGGCCATGCCACGTGTGTTTAGTGGCTATGCCACGTGTGAAATT
This sequence comes from Firmiana major, assembly GCA_033439115.1. NCBI lineage: Eukaryota > Viridiplantae > Streptophyta > Magnoliopsida > Malvales > Malvaceae > Firmiana > Firmiana major. Next base: position 14,475,605 of record CM065907.1, read on the forward strand.
AAATCAGTGGCCATGCCACGTGTGTTTAGTGGCTATGCCACGTGTGAATTTAAATCAGTGGCCATGCCACGTGTGTTTAGTGGCTGTGCCACGTGCATTACTATTTCAGTGATTTTATCACGTTCATTGAGAAAGTGTTTATCGCATTGTTTTAACATGCTTTGTTATTGCTCTAGACTGAGCCTTTTTACTTCATGTTTTCACATGATTTGAGACACGAGAATGTCGTTTTGAGTACTTTCATGCTATGGTTTTCAAATGAGTTTCACATACAAATAAATATTTTGTGATGTGCATTTTGGTTTATGAAATGAGTCCCTTACCCCCCTTACTGAGTGATTTAGAAGCTCACCCTGTTTTCTTTCCCCCTAGAGTTCTTCAAGTGAAAAAGGATTTCCCTGCGACGTACGGAGTAGGGGCTAGTGGAGGACTCGACCTCCAGGCCATATATATTGTATCTTGAGGTATATTTTATCTTTTCATGTACCCAGACTATTATTGTAATTGCAGACACTTGATGTATATCATTGTATGGGATGTATTAGGATTAATTAACTTGGAATTGAGTAATGTATATGATACAATATACACTATATTATGATAAGATCCTGAGGCATGATAATTATGATGATGTATGACACTGCACAGGAATGCACCCTTAATTGTGAATTAATGAGTAAAAAGTTTTAAATTTGCCCTATTTTTCGCATTTTCGGGGCGTGACAGAGTTTTCTTGGTATCAGAGCTTAGGGTGTCTAGTACTGTCAGTGTCGGTTAAGTGGAATAGAATACATCCCAAGTGTCTGTAATAGTCTGGTCATGAACTGAAATTGAGGATTGGGATTTCAATTGATTGTGATATGTACGCGCAGGAGTCGAGTTGAGATAGAAAATGAGTAAAGGGCGAGGTCGTTCGAGGAGGCAGGCAGAGTCCCCTCCGCCACCTGTCCCACAACCAGAGAGTCCTAACTCTCAATTTAATCAGATTGAGACCGATGTGAGGCAAGGTTTTGAGCAGATGGCAGCTTTATTCGCGCAACACTTTGGAGTTAATGCCTCGGATACTATCCCTACACCACCACAAGGACCTCCCATACCCCCAGTGCCTCCCGTCACTCAGCCTGAGGATAGAAGTATGGTCCGACTAAGGGATTTTTTGAAGATGAATCCATCCTTGTTTAGGGGAAAGAAGGATCCTACAGAGGCTGAGGAATGGTTGACGGAATTGAGAATTATATTTGATTTCTTGGGGTGCACCGATGCTGAGAGGGTCAGTATGAGTGCCTATATGCTGAATGGGAGAGCTCGAGATTGGTGGGGTACTACCCAGGGTATTCTGATGTCCCACCATGATGTGATTGGTTGGGAAGAGTTTCAGACAGCCTTTAGGACCCAATATGTACCACGTGCCGCCCAGAGAAAGAAACAGGTCGAGTTTTTGAGTTTGGTACAGGGTGACATGTCTGTGGATGACTACGAGAGTCAATTCACCGCACTATTGAGATATGACCCAGAGACCTTCAAGAGTGAAGAGCTCCGCACAGAGAAGTTTGTGTATGGGTTGAAGCCCGTCATCAGAGATAGATTGATAGGGCTATGTAACACTGAGTTTGGAGATGCTCTGAGATGAGCACAGGAGATTGAAAGAGGAATTGAGATGGTACAATCCCAGAATGAGCTCAGAGCGGTGAATAGAGATAAGGGCAAGAGGCCAGTGATTTTCCAAACAGAGGCTCGGAGAGGTTCCTTCAGAAGAGGAAGGATTGAGGTACAGAAGGGCAGATTAGAGAGACCCAGAGGTTACCCTAACATTAGAGAGACCCCTCGAGATGTCAGGCCTGAGACAAGGTTTTGCAGAGATTGTGGCCGAATGCATGAGGGAAGTTGTACCGGGTCGATCCATGGATGTTTTAGATGTGGAGACATGGGTCACATGGTGAAGGATTGCCCTCAACCTCAGAAACCACATGTCTTGGAGCCCCCTAGACAACAGCCTCAGAGAGTGGATCCCCGGAGACGGGCCACTGCGGCAGAGAAAGGGAAGAAACCTGTGGCACAGGGATGTGTGTTTGCCCTGGATAAGGAGACCGCAGACACTTCGGTAGAAACTATAAGAGGTACACTCTCTGTCTGTAATCATAAGGCTCATGTGTTGATTGATTCAGGATCCACGCATTCGTTTATTTCTGAGCATTTTGCATGTAGATTAAACTTGAAGTTTGAACCTCTAGAATATATACTACATGTAAATACCCGTATGCGTGAATCTCAGAGAACTGAGTTAATCTGTAGAGGATGTGAGATAAAGGTGGGAGATAGAGTGTTGTTAGCAGATCTAATCATGTTGAATATACATGGGTTTGATGTAATTCTGGGAATGGATTGGTTGGCGACCAATCGAGTGAGTTTAGACTACTACACTAAGATTGTAACTTTCTCCCTACCTGAACCTTACAGTATACGATTGAGATATTGAGGAAATGATTATGTGGATTTCTAGTAAGTAATTTGAGAATTTTGATATTATTTTGGAGAATATTAAATATGATTGTTCATGTGAAGGTTATGAGACAGTCATCTCAGACGATGAGCGGGAATATCCGAGGATTGAGGATATACCTGTGGTATGTGAATTTCTGGATGTTTTCCCAGATGAATTGCCAGGTTTACCACCAAAGAGAGAGCTGGAGTTTACCATTGATTTGGTACCAGATACTCAGCCGATCTCTAAACCTCCCTACAGGATGGCATTAGTGGAACTTGAGGAATTGAAGAGACAACTACAGGAGTTATTGGATCAAGGGTTCATTAGGCCCAGTGTTTCACCGTCGGGAGCACCGGTTTTATTTGTCAAGAAGAAGGATGGTAGTCTCAGATTATGCGTAGACTATCGGTTGTTGAATAAAACCACGGTGAAGAATAAATACCCATTGCCCAGGATTGATGATCTACTTGATCAGCTGAGAGGGGCATCAGTCTTTTCTAAGATTGATTTGAGATCGGGCTATCACCAATTGAGGATCAAGGAAGAAGATATTCCAAAGACGACCTTCAGGACAAGGTATGGCCATTACGAATTTTTGGTGATGTCCTTTGGATTGACGAACGCCCCTGCAGCATTTATGAGGTTGATGAACAAAGTGTTTAGAGACTATCTGGATAAATTTGTGATAGTCTTTATTGATGATATCCTGGTGTACTCTCGGTCGTATAAGGAGCATGCACATCATTTGTGGTTAGTACTTCAGATACTCCGAGATATGCAATTACACGGAAAGCTTAGTAAGTGTGAGTTTTGGCTGAACCGGATAGCTTTCCTTGGTCATATAGTCTCAGAGGAAGGAGTATCAGTGGATCCAAGTAAAGTAGCAGCTGTGCTTAGTTGGGAGACACCGAAGACAGTTACTGAGGTGCGAAGCTTCCTTGGTTTGGCGGGATATTACAGAAGATTTGTTGAAGGATTTTCCAGGATTGTCGCCCCTTTGACTAAGCTCACGCGCAAAGAGACTCCATTTATATGGACTGATCAATGTGAGCTCAGTTTTCAGGAATTAAAAAGGAGATTGACAGCGGCACCTGTGTTAACTATCCCTGAGGGATCAGGAGGATTCTCGGTGTATAATGATGCATCTCACCAAGGATTGGGGTGTGTGCTTAAGAAGCACGGAAGAGTGGTCGCATATGGATCGCGACAACTGAAAGACCATGAGCGGAATTACCCCCCGCATGATTTGGAGTTAGCCGCTGTGGTATTTGCTTTGAAGATCTGGCGACACTACTTATATGGGGAAAGATTCCAGATTTTCACTGATCACAAGAGTTTGAGATATCTCTTTGATCAGAAAGAGTTAAACATGAGACAAAGGAGATGAATGGAACTCCTTAAGGATTATGACTGTGAGATTCTTTATCATCCGGGTAAGGCGAATGTGGTTGCTGATGCCCTGAGCAGGAAGAGTATGATATCTGCTATAATGATCAAGGAATGGGATTTGTTAGAGCAGTTTGCCGAACTTCGGATCAGAGTTAAAGAGGTAGAGACTGGATTTTTGGCTAGCTTGCGAATAGAGCCCAGGATCATGGATCAGATTAGAACTGGGCAGCGCAGTGATCAGAGATTGATAGATATGGTTAGCCAAGCTGAGCAGAGTTCGCAGTCGGATCTCACCATCAGTGAGGATGGATTGTTGAGATTCAGGGGACGGATTTGTGTACCGGACGATGATACCCTGAAGACACAGATACTGAGAGAATCCCACTGCTCGCGATACACCATGCACCCAGGGAGTACTAAGATGTACCGAGACTTGAGAAAGGTGTATTGGTGGAGTGGTCTGAAGTGAGACGTGGCAGAGTACGTGGCCAGGTGTTTAGTATGCCAGCAAGTGAAAGCTGAGCATAGGAAGCCCGGAGGACTACTACAGCCTTTACCTGTACCTACATGGAAATGGGAGCATGTCACTATGGACTTTATTATGGGTTTACCGAGGACCCGAAGAGGTCATGACGCTATATGGGTTATAGTGGATAGATTGACCAAGAGTGCCCACTTCCTTGCCATCAAGAGCACAGATACTATGGATGCCTTAGCTGAGCTATATGTCAGTGAGATAGCTAGATTACATGGGGCTCCAGTGAGTGTTACTTCTGATAGAGATTCCCGATTTACTTCTAGATTATGGACCCAGTTTCAGGAGTCCATGGGATCTCGATTGAGTTTTAGTATCGCCTATCATCCTCAGACAGATGGTCAGTCAGAGAGGACTATTCAGACCCTAGAGGATATGTTGAGGGCGTGTACGATGGATTTTAAGGGATCATGGGATGATCACCTGCCCCTAGCAGAGTTTGCATGCAATAATAGCTATCATGCGAGTATTGGAATGGCACCTTTTGAGGCTCTATATGGTAGGAGGTGTAGGTCCCCTGTAGCTTGGGAAGAAGTCGGTGACAGAAAGATAAATGCTCCCGAGCTTGTTGAGCAAGCCGTACAGAGTGTGAAACTCATATGTGAGAGGTTACGGGCTGCACAAAGTAGACAGAAAAGCTACGCGGATGTGCGTAGATGGCCACTCGAGTTTGATGTTGGTGATGCAGTATTTCTGAGAGTATCATCGAGCAAGGGTATCGTGCGATTTGGGAAGAAAGGAAAATTGAGTCCTCGATACATAGGACCATTCGAGATTCTTGAGAGAGTGGGAGAGGTAGCCTACAGACTGGCATTACCCCCACAGATGTCCGGAATACACAATGTTTTTCATGTGTCTACGTTGAGAAAGTACCACCCGGACCCTTCTCATGTCATAGAGTATGACGAGATGGACATTCAAGAGGATATGAGCTACACTGAGGAACCCGTCCGAATTCTCGATAGAAAGGAGAAGGTACTGAGAACCAAGAGCATCCCATTAGTGAAAGTTTTGTGGAAACATCACTCAAGGGAAGAGGCAACGTGGGAACTAGAGTCTCATGAAGGAGAAATACCCCCATCTCTTTGACTAGCTGAGTTGAATTTGGAGGACCAAATTCTTTTAAGGTGGGGAGGATGTGAGATCTGAGAATTTCAGACATATTTTATTGATGTAATAATAATTTGGAGTGTAATTTATTGAGCTAAGTGAATTGTGGGAATGATAATTGGAGATTTATATGTTAAGTGTTAAAATAAATGTGAAACTATGAGGACAGATCGATTTGGGAGAAGGAGAGATTGATCTGATGAGTTATAAATGACAAAGAAGGAGGAATTTAAGGAGCAGATCGATCTGGGAGAAGGAGAGATCGATCTGGTGAGTTATAAATGACAAGGAGGGAGGAATTTAAGGAGCAGATCGATCTCCAATGGAAGAGGATCGATCTCCTTATGATTCTGTTTGAGAGAAGATCGATCTCATGAGGAAGAGATCGATCTCCAAATGATTCTGTTTGGGAGAAGATCGATCTCCTCAAGGAGCAGATCGATCTCATAAAGCCATAAAGAGATCGATCTCACCCCTCGACAGATCGATCTCCTAGGCATAAATTACCCCAAATCGTCTCAAAATTCAAATGCAGATCGATCTCATCAAGAGGCAGATCGATCTCCTACCTCCAGTCTATATAAGGAACCCGTGTTTTTCTCCTGCAATTTCACTTTCTCTCTCTTCCAACCCCATTTCCACCGAAAACCTAACTTTCTCACTCATCCAAAACACCCATTTTCGGCCAAATCAAGAGTTGTGGCAAGAAGGAAAGTTGTTCCTCATCAAAGGGAGAACAACATACTTGGAAATCGAAGGACGAATCGGATCGAGGTGTGGGTTGTGCGTCTCACAAGCTTTGGGTAATTTCTAAACCTCGATCTTGATATTTGAGCTGATTTTGATGATATTGGTGGCTGTCATTGCGTTGAAATAGCTGAGAAATGATTAGGGATTGATGAAATTGCAATGTGGTTGGAGTGATAATGATATTTAGCAATTTTGGCAATTTTGAGAATTTGTGCTATAAATGGAAATTTAGACAATGTGGTGAATTAGCATAGATAATTGGCATGAGAAATGTAGAACGTTGAGATGTTGTGAATGAGAGTGTAGTTTGGGGTAGAGTTACGAGAATCAAGAGATTTGAGGCGTTATGAGCAATTATGCTCGATTTTGAGAATTGAGGTTTATGAGATAACTGAGTATTGATGTTTTAACACCGTTTGGACAGCTCGGGAGTTCCAGAGTGGAATGCGAGGCTAGTCCGTGATACGGGGGAAACGATTGCACTATACGATGTGCAAAGAGGTAAGGGAAATCTAAACCATTTGTGTATGTGATTTGTAAACTATTATAGCATGATTTGTGGTTTATAAAACAAGCATGTTGAGTGTTGTGTTGAGTTATAATTGCACACGGTTTTTATAGCCGGTTGGAGCCCATTGTTTTATGCGTTTATAAGCTGAGTGTGAAATTGCTTTATAAACCGTCGAATTTGTGTGAGTAATGAATTGGGCTCTACGTTAAGGCAATATCGAGATTTGAGAAATGTGTGCGTGCTTTGCCGGTTGGAACTCGGTTTTATTATGTTTTGTGTTGAGTACAGAACGATTTTCAAATGAGTTTTATGAGAGAAAAACCATTATGAGTTCTACGTGAAGGCAAACCAGTCTTGTGTGATAAGACTTAGGTGTGTAATTTTGAGTACACACCGGGCATTGCTCTGGTAGCATGTAAGCCCGATTTCTTCTCCGTTCTGGTAACGTGAGAATAACCCATTCTGTGGCTGTGCCACGTATACCTAGTGGCCGTTGCCACGTGTGATACCCCATTTGGTGGCTGTTGCCACGTGTGAAGCCCTATTTGGTGGCCGTTGCCAAGTGAGAAACCCCATTGGTGGCCGTTACCACGTGAGAAACCCCATTGGTGGCCGTTGCCACGTGAGAAACCCCATTGGTGGCCGTTGCCACGTGATACCCCATTTGGTGGCCGTTGCCACGTGAGAACCCCTAACTAGTGGCCGTTGCCACGTGAAACCCTATCCAGTGGCTATGCCACGTGTGAAATTAAATCAGTGGCCATGCCACGTGTGTTTAGTGGCTATGCCACGTGTGAAATTAAATCAGTGGCCATGCCACGTGTGTTTAGTGGCTATGCCACGTGTGAATCTAAATCAGTGGCCCTGCCACGTGTGTTTAGTGGCTGTGCCACGTGCATTACTATTTCAGTGATTTTATCACGTTCATTGAGAAAGCGTTTATCGCATTGTTTTCACATGCTTTGTTATTGCTCTAGACTGAGCCTTTTTACTTCATGTTTTCACATGATTTGAGACACGAGAATGTCGTTTTGAGTACTTTCATGCTATGGTTTTCAAATGAGTTTCACATACAAATAAATATTTTGTGATGTGCATTTTGGTTTATGAAATGAGTCCCTTACCCCCCTTACTGAGCGATTTAGAAGCTCACCCTGTTTTCTTTCCCCCCAGAGTTCTTCAAGTGAGAAATGATTTCCCTGCGACGTACGGAGTAGGGGCTAGTGGAGGACTCGAGCTCCAGGCCATATATATTGTATCTTGAGGTATATTTTATCTTTTCATGTACCCAGACTATTATTGTAATTGCAGACACTTGATGTATATCATTGTATGGGATGTATTAGGATTAATTAACTTGGAATTGAGTAATGTATATGATACAATATACACTATATTATGATAAGATCCTGAGGCATGATAATTATGATGATGTATGACACTGCACAGGAATGCACCCTTAATTGTGAATTAATGAGTAAAAAGTTTTAAATTTGCCCTATTTTTCGCATTTTCGGGGCGTGACACGTTGCAGTTGTGATACCCCGCACACTGGGATCCGTGTAGCCTGGGATCATAGGGACAAAGTATGGCCATAGTCCTCGATTTCATACAGTAACCTACATGCCTCACATGATATCATACGGTCTGAATAGACCAGGACGAACCCGAGGGAGGGGTAATGTCCCGATTTATGTTTTTAAAAGAGATGTGATTTAATGAATCAAGGTATTCCCGAGAGATAGGTTTGACCTTAATGAAGTTGTTTTATGATGAAACAAATGAGTTTTAACATGCTGAGTTTATGATTAAATAAATAAGTTTTAAAGTGAGGAGTTTATGATGAACACAAATAAGTTTTAAATGTGACGAGCATGAGATGTCATACATGATGATTTTTCCATGTTTGTTTTATATATGGATTTCATGATTTCTCTTATATGATATATACATACATGTGGCATCGTTTTAGTCATACCTCATGCTCCAAATGTAAACGATTTTATATCATGACATTATCAGCACGTAAATAGTATAGTTATCTACCTGCTTACATTATTGCCTTACTGAGCTGTTTATGCTCACCCTTTCATTTTCCACCCCACAGGGTACATTCAGTAGAAGAGAACGACAGTAGTCATATCCGCTGCTTCTTATCAAGATCAGGTATACACATTTGTATAATTTTTGTATCTGAACATATAGATGCATAGTACTGTACATGGATGTAATATTGGGGATGTATTTATTTAAAATAAATTGATATGTAAATGAAATATGAAAATGGAATAGTAAATAGGTGAGAGGTGACTAACATCGAATCATAGCCCAACTGTTTAGTAGTGTAACTGTTCACGACGGGTAAGGAAATTAAAAAGCAAAAAATTTACTCTGATTTTTAGGTAATTTGGGTCGTGACACCTGCCTTCAAATGTCATGAAAAAGATGGATTTTAAGAGGACCAGATCGATCTCCACCTAAGGCAGATCCATCTCATCAAGCTAAATCTATAACTAGGAGCAGTTGGATCTGCTGATTTCGAGAAACACTCTCACTCCACCATTGTCAATCTAAAAACCTAGTTTTCTCTCTCTAAATCCACCCATTTTCAAGAAGATTTGAGGGAAAGCTATTAGACACAAAGTTGTTCACATCAAGGAGAAGAACAATATAGCTTGGAGGCATTACCCCGTTATTAGGATTAAATCCACCCATTTCCATTTGTACCTCCATTTTGATGTGTATAACAAGAAAAAGATGAGACAATTTTAAGGAGAGTTTTATTAGTTAGTTTTTTGTTGGCTGCTAGGGTTTTAGGTAGGTGATATATTTCTTTTAGTTTTTTTTTACAAGGTTCTCACGTAGGGTAGGAGCCACAGGTTGGCAAGTTTCATTTCTTGTATTTGGACATTTAAGTTCTTTAATGCATAGTTTTATTTTCTTTTCTTTAGTTTCGGCATCTGCTTTTCTAGCCCTTACAATAGCTTTTTATCATCATTTCTGAATCTTTTAGTAGTTCTTAAGCTTGAGTTATATCTATTTTGGTAAAAGGATGGCATTGAATACGTGAGCATGGAAGCGTGATTGGTGACAGCAGCCGCATGCTTCAATCTTTTGTTGCATCTTTTAGTATTTGTTAGTTTAGAGTTTTGTTTATTTATTATTTTCCTTTCCATAATCTATTTCTTATTAAGTTGTTATTATGATTTTGTTTGGTTATTTCCTACTTTAATTTCTTAGTTTAAGTATTAAATTTCATTATCTGGTACTTTTATTTTGCACTTCTTTACTGTTTTCTTTTATTGGGTCAATGCTAATTTCGCATTCTATTTAATTCGTGCTGCTGCTCTGTTATGCTTCCCCTGCCCTCCAGTGTTCGACATTATTTTCTTTTGATCTTGGGTTTTAATTACTGCTTCACATTCTTCGTGTTTCAGACCTGGAGCAGAACTCCATTACTGCTGGGTTGTGCTACTATGCTGAGTTGTGTCAAAACTGTTGCTAGTGGCGTGGAGTTTACGTGTTGGTCTGCTGGTACTGGAATGGGTGCATAGAATCAAGGTGTGGCATGGGTAGTGCTTGGGGCGCAGCTGTAAGCAAAGGCGCATAGCATGGAACCATGATTTTGCCATTTTCTGCCTCTGTTCTGCTATGTTTCTTGTCTCCTGTACTGTTCTGTAAGTTTTTTTTTTTTTTTTGCTGGAGTCGAGGTTGCTGCATGAAAGTGGATGGTGAGAGATTGGCTGGTGGCAGTAGCCTTATTTTCTTTGTTTGTCGTGTCTTCTATTGTTGCTTTTAGTCTCGGTTTACTTAGATTGTTTTAGGATTTTATTGTTAGTTTTAAATCAGATCTGAGTAAAAAAAATCAGTTTTCTTTAGAAGATAACTTGAATAAAATACAACTTTTCCTATGTTTAGTCTTTGTTTTAGGGTACTATTTTATTGCCTTTTGATATTTGTTGCTTATGTTGCTTTAAATCTTGGTTTAACATCTCATATTTTTGTTTTTAATTAATATTCTGCATTGGTTTTTCCTTTTTCTACTTCAGTTCATTTTCTGTTCTGCATCGATTGCCATATTCTATTTTCTTCATTTTGCAACTGTGTTGCCTGTCTATTCTGTACTTCATTTCTCCTTTGTTTTGGTTTCTGCTTGCTGTGCTACGGTTAACTGCAGACTAGAGATGTGTGTCGTGGCTGAAGTAGGCTGGACGTCGCCCCGCTAAGTTGCAGTTCAGGTTGCCTGTTGGTGTGCCCTTTGCAGCATGCTGCTGCGTCGAGGTAGGAAGGGCAGCATGGAGTTCGGTGCTGAAGTGGTGCAGAGCAGCTGAGGCATTCTTGATGGGTGTCGGCGGAAGTGAAGCTGGTGCATGGTAGGGGAGCAGACGCAAGGCTGGAGTACATTGCTGAAGCAGGAAGGAGTATAGTGCCAGAATATTGGTACTGAAGGCAAAGACGTGTTGGCTGGGATAGACACGTGAGGCTGGGCGAGAGATGAAGAAGGCAGATATGGATTTTTAGTTTTAGTGTACTGTTCACAGCTTTTGTCTACTGTTCATGCATTTAAATACAATTAGTCGAAAGTTTTTAGTAATTTAAGAATAGTTTATTTTTAGTTATTATATGTTATATTAGTTTAAGTTTAAATTAGTTATGAGTTATTTCTTTAGTTTGTTGTTCTATTAGAGTTTATTATTACTTTGTCAATTTAGAGAATTAGGTTAAAGTTATATAAATTTTAAAATAAACCCAAAAATATTTTATTTCTCATGCATCATTTAGAGTAGATTTTATTATTTATTTAGGCATTTTATTAATTTAATATTATTTAGAGTTATATATAATTTAGGGTCACCAATTTAGACATTTAGGTTTAAAGTTATACTTAGGAATTTTTTGAATTTTTATTAGAATTTTATTCCATTAGGCCTTAGGTTAGACTATTTTGCATTTTTATCAATTAGATTAAACACTTGCAAATTTTATTTTCATATTAGGATTTTCTAGTTTTAATCTATTTATTTTAGTCTATATTTTCTTATATTTGCATCTTTAGTAAATTTTCACTAATTAATTCTAATTTTAGTATTTTCTTTCTTTTGTAGATTCTCACTTTTATTTCATCTAAAGCTCTGTAAGTAATTTTTGCTTTATTTTATTGTTTTTATTATTTTCCTTGCTTTCCAGTATTTTTAAATTAAATCTTGTAGATCACCCTTTTAATATTCATAATTTTCTAGGATATACTTAGGGTAAAATTAACTGGTACTTAGTTAGGCTGACTATGTTCTCTGTGGGATGATAATCTGGGACTCAGTTCCCTTTATTACTTGTGCGACCCGTGTACTTCCGGCATACACGTCTAGGAAGGACGTAACCAAGTTTTTGGCGCCGTTGCCAATGAGTCACGCTTAGCCATTGACTAATATTGGTGAAATTATGCTTAGGTATACTTCTAGTTTTGTACATACTTAGGTTGTAAATATTTAGAGCCTTAATTTAGATTAGTTAATTTTCTCTCTCTAAAAAAATAAATAAAAATTATTCCTTAGGACTTCTGAATGTCTGTATACGTAGAGTCAAGAGCTTTGATTGCTTTTATTTAGATCCTGAAATAGAAAAAAACACTTAGGAAAATCAGGAAGGACTCTAGGAAAATAGTAGCTTAGCTACAAGACAAGATGGTTGAAAACAGAGAGATCAGGACTGTGGAAGACTATGTTGTCCCAACCATAGGAGGTTACTACACTGGCATTAGGCCACCAACAGTCCCAGCAAACAACTTTAAGATTAAGCCTTCGATCCTCAAAATGATCCAAAATTCGCTTCAGTTCAGTGGGCTTCCTCATGATGACCCACATGCTCACTTAGGACAATATCTAGATCTGTACAACACTTTCAAGCATAATGGACTCTCAGACGATGCACTTAGGCTTAGGCTATTTCCTTTCTCTTTTAGGGACAGAGCTAGACAGTGGTTGACCTCTTTACCTCTTGGACCATCTCCACATGGGATGAGTTAGCCCATCAATTCTTAGCCAAGTTCTTCCCTCCTTCCAAAATGGCTAAACTACGCAGTGATATATCTTCATTTTCTCAATTCGACTCTGAGTCCCTTTATGAGGCATGGAACGATACAAAGACCTTCTTAGGAAGTTTCCCCATCATGGCCTACCCTTATGGCTTTAAGTCCAAACCTTTTATAATGGATTCATTAGCCAGAATAGGACCATAGTCGATGCTGCTACAGGAGGAGCTGTGATGTGTAAGATGGAGGAGGAAGCTTATAGTCTGTTGGATAAGATGGCAGCTAACAATTATCAGTGGTTATCAAAGAGGCAATTACCTAGGAAAGCTGCGGGTACTTATGAGTTGGACACACTTTCTACCTTAAGTTCTCAAATTGCCAATCTCATAAGGAAGGTAGAGTCTCTTAGTACCCAGAATAGTTCTACCAAGAGTCCTAGTCCTATTTTAGCTGTCCAAAGTCCCTTCATCTCAGGCATTTTGTGTGGTGGTACACACTCAATTGATAGGTGCCCATTAAACTTAGAGTCTATTCAGTACGTTGCCTTACCTTAAAGGTAACAGAACAATCCATTTTTGAGCACCTACAATCCAGGGTGGAGGAACCACCCTAATCTTTCTTGGAGCCAAAATCAGGGGCAGTCTTCTAATCCCAAACCTATGAGACCTCCCAGTTTTCAGGTTTCACCTGTTCATGTACCACCACCTTAATATCTTCCACATCATCAGCCTAATCATTCCCATCACCCACACCAGTTTCAACATCATCCACCACCACCGCCACCTGTGCAGCCCCAACACTTATCTGCACCAGCAACTGCAACTGAGAAGAAACCTTCACTTGAGGAGATGTTCAGGACTATCCTGTAGAATCAAGCTGCCTCTATTAAGAATTTAGAAGTCTGGGTTGAACAGATAGCTAGTGCTCTCAGCCAGTGTCCACAAGGAACCCTCAGTAGTAATACTGAAGCTAACCATATCAGATAGAGGGAAGGTAAGGAGTATGTTAAAGCCATGACCCTTAGGAGCTGTAGAGAGTTAGATGATCCACATGATAGGTCCAATCCTGTTAAGCCCACAGTGGCAGAGCCCCTAGGTTCTAGAGAGGCTATTCAAAAAAGGCAGGAACATGATTATTAGGCTGCAAAAGAACCTAAGTCAGGCACTTCGTCATCTTCATCTTCTTCTTCATAGCTTTCTCTTCATCTGATACTACACCTGCTACCACTACACTTCCTCCAGTTAGACCCCCATTACATTTTCCTCAGAGGTTCCAAAGCCAAAAGCTTGATCAGCAATTTGTTAAATTTCTTGAGGTGTTTAAGAAGCTTCACATTAACATTCCTTTCGCGAATGCTTTAGAGAAAATGCTCAGTTATGTGAAGTTCATGAAGGATATCCTCTCGAGGAAGAGAAGACTAGAGGATTATGAGACAATGGCATTTACTGAGGAGTGTAGTGCCATTATTCAGAGGAGATTACCCCCTAAGCTCAAAGATCTAGGTAGTTTTACCATACCTTGCACCATAAGAGATCAGTTCTTTGGTAGAGCCCTATGCGATCTAGGAGCCAGTATTAATCTCATGCCTTGGTCCATATACCAGAAGTTAGGAGTAGAAGATGCAAAGCCTACCACAGTGACCCTTCAGTTAGCTGACAGATCCATTAAGTATCCAAAAGGAATCATTGAGGATGTTCTAGTTAAGGTGGACAAGTTCATTTTCCCTGCATACTTTATTGTGTTGGATATGGAGAAAGATAGGGAAGTCCTAATCATTCTAGGTAGACCCTTCTTAGCTACTGGTAAGACATTGATTAATGTGCAGAAGGGGGAACTGACCATGAGAGTTCAAGATCAGGAGGTGACATTTAATGTTTTCAAATCTTTGAAGTTCCCTGATGACTCTCAAGATTGTTTACGGATGGACAATGTAGATAGAGACATCACCGAAGAGTTCTCTAAGATACACCCATTTAACCCTTTAGAAGCTTCCTTGGTGAGATTAATTAATCTTAAGGAATACGTTGAGGATGATGATGATGTTTATGAGGCTTTACAATTGTTAGAGGTTACTCCACTCATGGAGATTGTCCAGTTTGAAACTTTAGACACTTCATCTACTCCAGCTTTAGATGTCTCTCCATCCACCAGTGATCCTTCAGCTTTAGAGCTTAAGCCTCTACCCTCACACCTTAGATATGCTTATCTAGGTGAGTCCTCCACTAGGCCAGTGATAGTGTCTGCTGCTCTCTCTATTGATCAAGAAGAGAAATTACTACAGGTTTTGAGAGAGCACCAGAATGCTATAGGCTGGTCTATTTTTGATCTCAAGGGTATTAGTCCCTCAATATGTATGCACAAGATATTGTTGGAGGATGGGTATAAGTCATCAGTAGAGCACCAGCATAGGTTAAATCTTGTAATAAAAGAAGTGGTAAAAAAGGAGATAATTAAGTGGTTGGATGCTGAGATTATATATCTCATTTCTGACAGTGCCTGGGTGAGCACAGGTCAATGTGTTCCTAAGAAAGGAGGGATGACGGTGATTGAGAATGAGAACAATGAGCTCATACCCACTAGGACTGTCACTGGTTGGTGAGTATGTGTGGACTATAGGAAACTTAACAAGGTCAGCAGGAAGGACCACTTCCCTCTACCCTTTATTGACCAGATGCTAGATAGATTGGCCGGCCATAAGTTCTACTGCTTGCTGGATGGGTACTCTGGGTATAATCAGATAGCTATATCCCTAGAGGACCAAGAAAAGACCACTTTCACCTATCCCTACATGATGTTTGCTTTTAGAAGGATGGCTTTTGGCTTATGCAATATACCTGTTACCTTCCAGAGTTGCATGATAGCCATATTTCATGATATGTGGAAGATTTTCTAGAGGTCTTCATGGATGATTTTTTGTATTTGGGGATAGCTTTGATCTTTGTCTGTACAACTTGACATTTGTTCTGGAAAGATGTGAAGAAACAATTTGGTGCTTAATTGGGAGAAGTTCCACTTTAGGGTTAAGGAAGGTATATTGCTTGGGCACAAGATATCAGCTAGAGGGATAAAAGTGGATAGAGCCAAGGTGAAAATCATTGAGAAGTTACCTCCCGTTAGCTTTGTTAAGGGAATTAGGAGTTTTCTGGGCCATGCAGGATTTTATAGAAGGTTTATAAAGGACTTTTCCTAGATCTCAAAGCCTTTTGCGTAATCTTCTGGAAAAAGATATAGCATTCTGTTTTGATGAACATTGCTTAAAAGCATTTAAGACTTTGAAGGAGAAGTTAGTTACAACCTTTGTAATCATAGTTCCAGATTAGAGTTTACCTTTTGAGTTGATGTGTGATGCAAGTGATTATGCAGTTAGGGCTGTACTTAGACAAAGAAAAGGAAACGTCTTTTGTGTTATCTATTATGCAAGTAAGACTCTGAATGAAGCCCAGTTGAACTATGCTACTACCAAGAAGAAGTTGTTGGCTATAGTGTTTGCTTTTGATAAGTTTTGCTTCTATCTTATTGGCACTAAGGTGGTAGTATATACTGATCATGCTTCCATTAAGTACCTAGTTTCCAAGAAGGAAGCAAAGCCTAGATTGATTAAATGGATCCTCCTACTGCAGAAGTTTGACTTAGAGAGTAGGGATAGAAAGGGACAGAGAATCAGGTTGCTAACCATTTATCTAGGTTGGAGAGTAGACTTGAAAAAGATGGTACAGTAATTAATGAGTCCTTTCCTGATGAGCAGTTATTTGCTTTTTGACACTCCAGTTTACCCTGGTATGCTGATTTTGTGAATTATTTGGTGAGCAATGTGATGCCACCAGATTTAACCGCCTAACAAAAGAAGAAGTTTTTGAGTGATGTTAAGTATTATGTGTGGGATGAACCCTTTATGTATAAGCAATGTAAAGATCAGGTTTTAAGGAGGTGTGTTCCCATGGAAGAAGTAAAAGATATATTTAGACATTGCCATTCTTTTAATTATGGAAGACATTTTGGAGGAGAAAGGACAGCTACTAGGGTTTTGCAATCTGGATATTATTGGCCTACCTTGTTTAAGGGTATCTACTACTTTATGATGAAATGTGATAGATGTCAGAGGGTAGGTAATATTTCCAAAAGAAATGAGATGCCTCTGACTAACATTTTGGAAGTAGAGCTTTTTGATGTTTGGGGTATAGATTTCATGAGAACTTTTGTTCCTTCATATGGCAATCTCTACATTTTGGTGGCTGTAGATTATGTGTCAAATGGGTTGAAGCAATCGCTTTACCAACTAATGATGCCAAGGTGGTGATAAGGTTTTTGAAAAAGAATATTTTTATGAGATTTAACACACCCAGAGCCATCATTAGTAATGGGGGATCTTATTTTTGCAATAAGAGTTTTGTTGGGCTTTTAAAGAAATATGGGGTCAAGCATAAGGTAGCCACTGCTTATCACCCACAGACTAGTGGTCAGGTAGAGTTATCCAATAGGGAGATTAAAGGGATATTAGAGAAAATAGTGAATCCAAGTAGGAAGGATTTGTCCATTAGATAGGGATGTCCCCTTATCAGCTTGTTTAGGCTAAGGCCTATTATTTGCCAGTGGAGCTTGAGCATAAGGCCTACTAGGCCCTTAAGAACCTGAATTTCAATTTAGATGCAGCGGGAGAGAAGAGGCTGCTACAACTTAATCAGTTAGATGAGTTTAGGTTACAGGCATATGAGAATGCCAAGCTCTACAAGGAAAAGACTAAGCGATGGCATGATAAGAAAATAAAGGAGAGACACTTCGAGCCAGGCCAGCAAGTACTGCTTTTCAATTCTCGGTTGAAGTTGTTTCCAGGAAAGCTTTAAGTCTAGATGGACAGGACCCTTCACCATTACACAAGTATTCCCTCATGGATCCATTGAGATCGTGGATGAGACCCTAAGGCAACCCTTTAAAGTTAATGGGTGTAGACTTAAGCACTATTTTGGGGAAGGATTTGACCGACAGCATTCCGTTACCACTTTGACTGATCCTCTTGCTTCTGATCCTGCTACTTAGCTTCACTTCATTTGATGTTGCTTTATTTTTCTTTTCACTTTTTGTACAGTTCTTTTTCTTTTTTCTGTTGCGTCTTTCTTTGTTTCTTTGTTAGATTGCCTTTACAGCAACACGTTCTCATCAAGCTTCACATGTACTTCATCATCAGATAGGGGAGTATTCTATTCTTGATCTTCAATTCTTATATTATCTGTATACTGAGGACACTGTGCACTTTATGTTTGGGGGTGGGGATTCACTTGAGTATTTGTGAAAATTTTTGGGCAGAATTACAAAATTTTACTAAAATATGAGCTTACATTGTTTGATTTAGTACTTTGCATGCGGTTTTTCCCATATTCTGATGATATAACTCCAGGATTTAGTCTGGCTTTGATTGAATAAGAAGCATGTTTGTAGGAAAAGCAATGATGTTGAATTCTTGAATTTGTCTTGATTCTGATTGTGATTTTCTCATTTTATGCACATGTCATGTCATGAATTTGTATACTTATTTAGAGAAAGCTTATGTAGACATAGGATTGCATTTGTTCAGGTGATTTTGTGCATCATATTTTAGAATTTGTTTGATCTTATCTCGAGGTAAAATATTAGATCACACTTAATTAGGGAAATAATTTAGGCCATCTTTGGATTGTTTGAGCCTTTCCAACCGTCTTTGTACCTATTTTACCCTTAGTCACCCATCTAGGCCAAATAAGCTTTTCTCTGTATATACACCTACATACGTTTCCTTAGCTTAAACACTCTTTTCCTATCCCTTACCCCGAAAGCGTGTAATTTCACTAGGATATATTTTGAGCTATGTACGTATGGGTTATAGGTGATAGTGAAATCTCCCAAAAAAAAAGAAGAAGAAAAATACAAAAAAAAAGAATAGAAATGTTTAGCAAAATAAATAAGTTTGGGGGAGTAATTATGAGCTCTTACATCAAAGATCCTAGAAGTAACGCATGTTGATGGGTAATTAAACCTAAATTGACTTTATCATACCTTAGCCTGGCCTTACATTACAAGCTGAATGAAGTCCTATTGATCTTTGGTTAAGTTTGACTACATTAGTGGAGAGAGAAGTGAAAAGCAAACTTATGGGAATGATCACTTGTCATTGACTTTGTATTTACTGTGTTTGCATAATCTGATCTGGATAATGTACTGTGAAGTGGCTTTGACATTTTAACACACACACGAGGAGTCCAATTTGGGTTAAGACTTATGATTGAATGATTCTATGTGTTGGACTTATAATTGTGAATCTTTGATATAATAGTTTGTACTTTTTCTTTGAGGATAATATTGGGAAAATCAATATATTTGGTACTTTTAAGTTCCTACATATGTCTTGTTTTGCTTGAGGACAAGCAAAACCTCAAGTTTGGAGGTGTGATAATTCTATGAAAATAGAGTTATTTATACTTCATTTCTTAATTAACTATTTTAATCCCCATATTATTTTTATAATTATCCCTCATTTTAATTGAAATTCTCATGTTTGTAGATAAATTAAATCCAGATGAATTTGAGTCATTTCAGTAAAAAAGGGACTAAAAAATGGGTTAAAAAGGAGATTGGACCACTACCATTTCGTAGTATGAGTCACCATTCTTCTGGACACATGTGACGCTAATGTCCATATTTTATTCACCTTTAAAGGATAAGATCAAAGGACACCTTGGCCACCTCATGGAAGACACGAGCCATGCCACCTTGCACATCCAAGTGGACAAGAAGACAAATGACATGAAAATATTTTCTCTAGAAGTTAATGGTGTGAAGACAAGTGGCCAAATAATGTCAACTCATCTAGGATTAAAATTTCTCTTTGTACACCTATTTTGATGTGTCTAAGAAGAAAAGGATGAGATAATTTTAAGGAGAGTTTTTTTTAGGTTAGAGTTTTTTTTAGTTAGTTTTATGTTGGCTGCTAGGGTCGTAGGTAGGTGATATATTTCTTCTAGTTTTTTTTTTACAAGGTTCTTACGTAGGGTAGGAGCCACGGGTTTGCAAGTTTCATTTCCTGTATTTGGATATTTAAGTTCTTTAATGCATAGTTTTATTTTCTTTTCTTTAGTTTCGATATATGCTTTTCCAGCCCTTATAATAGTTTTTTATCATTATTTCTGAATCTTTTAGTAGTTCTTAAGCTTAAGTTATATCTATTTTGGTAAAAGGATGGCATTAAATACGGGAGCAGGGAAGCGTGGTTGGTGACAACAGCCGCATGCTTCAATCTTTTGCTACATCTTTTAGTGTTTCTTAGTTTAGAGTTTTGTTTATTTATTATTTTCCCTTGCATAATCTATTTCTTATTAAGTTGTTATTATGATTTCGTTTGGTTATGTCCTACTTTAATTTCTTATTTTGAGTGCTAAATTTCATCTTCTGGTACTTTTATTTTGCACTTTTTTGCTATTTTCTTTTACTACTGTTAATTTTGCATTCTATTTAATTTGTGTTGCTGCTTTGTTATGCTTCCCCTGCCCTCCAGTGTTCGACATTATTTTCTTTTGATCTTTGGGTTGCGGTTACTACTTCACATTCTTAGTGTTTCAGACCTGGAGTAGAACGCCATTACTGCTAGATTGTGCTACTGTGCTGATCTGCGTGAAAACTGTTGCTAGTGGCGTGGAGTTTTCGTGTTGGTTTGCTGGTGCTGCAATGGGTGCATGGAATCAGGATGTGGCATGGGTAGTGTTTGGGGAGTGGCTATAGGCAAAGGCGCATAGCATGGAACCATGGCTTTGCCATTTTCTGCTTCTGTTCTGCTCTGTTTCTTGTCTCCTATACTGTTATGTAAGTTTTTTTTTGGTTGGAGTCGAGGTTGCTGCATGAAAGTGGATGGAGAGAGATTGGCTGGTGACAATAGGCTTATCTTGTCTGTTTGTCATGTCTTGTATTGTTGTTTTAGTCTCCGTTTACTTAGATTGTTTTAGGATTTTATTGTTAGTTTTAAATCAGATCTCAGTAAAAAAATCAGTTTTCTTTAGAAGTTAACTTGAATAAAATACAGCTTTTCTTATGTTTATTTCCATGTTTAGTCTTTTATTTTAGGGTACTGTTTTATTGCCTTTTGATATTTGTTGTTTATGTTGCTTTAAATCTTGGATTAACATCTCATATTTTTTTAATTATTATTCTGCATTCATTTTTCCTTTTTCTGCTTCAGTTCATTTTCTGTTTTGCATCAATTGCCATATTTTGTTTTCTCCATTTTACTACTGTGTTGCCTGTCTGTTCTTCACTTCATTTCTCCTTTGTTTTGGTTTCTGCCTGCTGTGTTGTGGTTAACTGTGGACTAGAGATGTGTGTCGTGGCTAAAGCAGGCTGGACGTGGCCCCGCTGAGTTGCAGTTGAGGTTGCCTGCTGGTACACCCTTTACTGCATGTTGCTGTGTGGAGGTAGGAAGGACAACATGGAGTTCGGTGCTGAAGTGGTGCAGAGAAGCTGTGGCGTGCTTGATGGGTGTCGGCGGAAGTGAAGCAGGTGCATGGCAGGGGAGCAGACGCAAGGCTGGAGTACATTGCTGAAATAGGAAGGAGTACAGTACCATAATATTGGTATTGAAGGCAAAGACGTGTTGGCTGGGATAGACACGTGAGGCTGGGCGAGAGATGAAGAAGGCAGAAATGGATTTTTAGTTTTAGTGCACTGTTCACAGCTTTTGTCTACTATTCATGCATTTAAATACAATTAGTTGAAAGTTTTTAGTAATTTAAGAATAGTTTATTTTTAGTTATTATATGTTACATTAGTTTAAGTTTAAATTAGTTATGAGTTATTTCTTTAGTTTATTATTCTATTAGAGTTTATTATTACTTTGTCAATTTAGAGAATTAGGTAAAATTTATATAAATTTTAAAATAAACTTAAAAATATTTTATTTCTCATGCATCATTTAGAATAGATTTTATTATTTATTTAGGCATTTTATTAATTTAGTATTATTTAGAATTATATATAATTTAGGGTCACCAATTTAGGCATTTAGGTTTAAAGTTATACTTAGGAATTTTTAAAACTTTTATTAGAATTTTATTCCATTAGGCCTTAGGTTAGACTATTTTGCATTTTAATCAATTAGATTAAACACATGCAAAATTTATTTTCATATTAGGATTTTCTAGTTTTAATCTATTTATTTTAGTTTTTATTTTCTTATATTTGCATCTTTAGTCTATTTTCACTAATTAATTCTAATTTTAGTATTTTCTTTCTTTTGTAGATTCTCACATTTATTTTGTCTAAAGCTTTGTAAGTAATTTTTGCTTTATTTTATTGTTTCTATTATTTTCCTTGCTTTCCAGTATTTTTAAATTAAACCTTGTAGATCACCTTTTTAATACTCATAATTTGATAAGATATACTTAGGGTAAAATTAACTAGTACTTAGTTAGGCTGACTGTGTTCTCTGTGGGACGATAATCTGAGACTCAGTTCCCTTTATTACTTGTGCGACCCGTGCACTTACGGTATACACGTCTAGGACGCATCAGTATCGAAAGAATTACCATAAACTGTAAAATCATCCATGTATACCTTTATGATGTTCTTTACATAATCTGAAAATATACTAACCGTACAACTCTTGAATGTAGCGGGAGCATTGCAAAGTCCAAATGGCATGCATCGATATGAAAAAGTACCAAACGGCCTTGTGAAGGTTGTTTTCTCTTGGTCTTTAGGTGCAACTGGAATTTGATGAAAACTTGAATAACCATAAAGACAACATTAATGAGTTCGACCCATTAATCGTTCGAGTATTCGATCAATAAAAGGAAGTGGAAAATGATCTTTCCTAGTTGATGCATTTAACTTCCTATAATCTATACAAACTCAGCACCCGTTTTGAAGAAGAGTGGCTACCAACTCACCATCAGGATTTTTTATCACTGTTATACCAATTTTCTTTGGAACAACTTGAACAGGACTTACCCAATTACTATCTGAAATTGGATAGATCTGTCACGACCCCATTTCATCTTTTTCATCCAAAAATCACTATAAATTTTTTGCATTTCCATTTCTTTTCCCGATCGTGAACTTTCTTACCACTACACAGTTTAGGCTATGAGTCAGTATTAATCATCATTTACCATTCATCTTTCAATTAATCAAGATCAAACACATACATTTGAGAGTTTAAGTTCTATACTTATACAGGTTTGCTAATACTTACATCCCCCCATATTACAATTTAAAATGATTACTGTGCCATTACATGTTTAGATAAAAAAAAGATTTCCTTTGTGTATACCTCTTTGCGATGGAGAGCAGCGGATATCCAGATATAACTCCTCTGTCTCTCACTAGACTATTGTGTGCGCTCTGTAGAGGGGGAAAATGAAGGGATGAGCAACCACATGATCAGCAAGGCAATGATGCAAGCATGCTAGATAACTACACTATCTACATGCTTATAATGTCATGATATATAAAATGAAATAAATCCAGAGCATGAGGAAATATTAAAGCTTGCCACAAGCATATACATATATCATGTACTGAAAACATGGAAATTGGCATGTAAACATGGAAAAACATCATGTAAAAACCTCTCATGCTCATCATAATAAAACTCATCACAAAATCATCCCTCAGGATTTAACACTTTCTCAAAACAAAGTAAAACTCATCACAAATAACATATCATCTCTTTAAAATCATCCCACAAGGCTCGACCCCTCCCTCGGGTCTACCCAGGACAACACAAATCATGATCGGTATATAAAACAATGTGATATCATGTGAGACAGTGGTCACTATATAAACGAGGACTCTGTTGGCCAACTATGTTATTATCATCACAGACCACACGGATCCCGATGTGTGGGGCCGTCACGACCCAAATTACCTAAAAATTAGAGTAAATTTTTCGCTTTTGCATTTCCTTACCCGTCGTGAACAGTTACACTACTAAACAGTTGGGCTATGATTCGGTGTTAGTCACCTCTCACCTATTTACCATTCCATTTTCATATTTCATTTACATATCAATTTATTTTAAATAAATACATCCCCAATATTACATCCATGTACAGTACTGTGCCTCTATATGTTCAGATACAAAAATTATACAAATGTGTATACCTGATCTTGATAAGAAGCAGCGGATATGACTACTGTCGTTCTCTTCTACTGAATATACCCTGTGGGGTGGAAAATGAAAGGGTGAGCATAAACAGCTCAGTAAGGCAATAATGTAAGCAGGTAGATAACTATACTATTTACGTGCTGATAATGTCATGATATAAAATTGTTTACTTTTGGAGCATGAGGTAAGACTAAAACGATGTCACATGTATGTATATATCATATAAGAGAAATCATGAAATCGACATGTAAATCAAACATGGAAAAATCATCATGTATGACATCTCATGCTCGTCACATTAAAACTTATTAGTTTCATCATAAATTCATCACGTTAAAACTCATTTGTTTCTTCATAAAACAACCTCATCAAGGTCAAACCCATCTCTCGGGAATACCTTGATTCATTAAATCGCATCTCGTTTAAAAACATAAATCTGGACGTTACCCATCCTTCGGGTTTGTCCTGGTCTATTCAGACCGTATGATATCATGTGAGGCATGTAGGTTACTGTATGAAAATGAGGACTATGGCCATACTTTGTCCCTGTGATCCCAGGCTACACGGATCCCGGTGTGCGGGGTATCACAACTGCAACGGGAGGTGGGGTCAAGTCCTACCCGCCAGAATATCAAGTAACATCATCGAGTCATCATGACTGCACGGTACAGCGTACTCCGTGTGACATACACGGTACATCGTACTCCGTGGACCCATATCATAGTCTGGGGGTGCCTGCCGTAGGTCTTATCCACCCCAATACTATGTCGATAACCAACCCATGTCTCAAAGTATATGTGCGAGCATCTCAACTCTCTGTGACACACAGTCTACAAGAGGCTTCCGCACGACTATATGCATGTCAACTCACGTCTAGTGCGAGCGAAGCTCCAGCACCACGCTATGCATATCATGATATCTAAAATCTCGTGCGAGCGAAGCTCCAGCACGGTTTTGTGCACACACAAATTTCTCATACGAGCAATGCTCCAGTACGGCTTTTCATGAGAAATAAATCAGTAAACTTGAGTGCGAGAAAGACTCTAGCACTCTTTTTATTCATGTAAATACGATAGGTGGCTCAATCTTGATAAAACATCTTTTAAAATCATAACTGGTACAAACCGGTACCCTTTCGTAAAATTCACGAATTCAACAGCCAACCTATGTGTATATTTGCTTAAATCAAAGCAATACATTCATATAACACATTAAAAACATGAAATCATGCAATTTACCTGCCTTACTGCCCTTTTTGTAAATTTTACTCCTAGGGGCAAAATCATCTTTTTCTTTATTCACCTAAGCCCCGGGTTTTCGTAAAATTATTATTTCTTTTCTAGATAATTTAAGAAATTCTAGACCCTATAAATCCCCTCAAAAATACGTATAGGTATCTCTAAGTACCTACAAAATTCCCTTACCTCGATTCTCGTCGAACACGTATCTAAATTCCACTATCGGAGGCTCGTCCGATCCGATTTGCTGCTAATCCAGTCTCTGGGCTGCAGATAATTATTTATCATGTCAATTTAACCCAATAAATATAATTCTCCTGTTTACTACAGTCGATTTAACTAATTGGGCCAATTTACTCTTATTGGGCCCAATCGCACCTTAATGGGCCTCGACCCATTTTCAGCCCGTTTTTACTTATTAAATCCCTTCCTCGGGTTTGCTCATGCAGCTTACCGATAATTATTGGGCTTCGTTCCAAACTCATTAGATAGCCCGTATACTATTTATGGCAATTACATTACAATTCTGAAAAATAGTCCTTTCTATACGAAATTAATCCATAATTTCGTAAAATAATCGAAACTCTGTATTAAAGGACTCTAATTGTCAGAATTAAAATGTACTTACCCAATATGATGCGAGGTACGAAAATCGGAGCTCAATCGGCTCTCGTTCGAGCTTTGTCGTATAACTGCACAATTATTATATTTAATCCCGGGTTAATTTTCGATCAAATATAATTTAAATAAATTTTTTGGAATTCAAATCGGTAACTTTTGACCTCTTACCGACTTACCCGAAGTCTGGTGTATCCCTTAAAATTCTTTCCCTTTTCTTTTTTCTCTTTTTCTCCCTTTTTCCCTTCTTTATTGGCTGAACCGGTTCAGTCTGGTTCAACCCGGTTCAGACTGGTCCGGTTAAGTTGGTTCACTCAGGTTCGGCCGGTTCGGTGCCTCGTCGATCGGTTCTCTACCGGCTTCCGTCACCAGCAGCTCTGCGAGGTCGTCCGCAGCTCAGATCTGGTGTCGGTTTCGCAAGAGGTTGTCGGAAAGTGGTCGGTCCGGCCTCTTCTCCTTTCCGACGTCGGTGGCTTCCTCGTTTCTCACCATTTCCCCGGTTGTTTTTGCCCTCATTCGGCTCGGCATCACGCAGGGGTTCTTCGGTGGCCGGTGGTTGGGGCCGAATCGGCGTCGTTCGCCGAAAATTTCTCTTCTCTCCCCGTCGGTTTCTCTCCCTCGATCCGTCGGATTCCGGCGTCGGTGGGCTTTGTCTCCGATACCAGGGAGATCGCCGGCCTCTCCTCTTCCTTTTCCGGTGGTCGTGGTCCTTCATTCGGCGCCGGTGGTGGCTCGCCGGTGATGGTTTTTGGCTTCCGTTTCTGTTTCTCTCCTCTTTCTCTCTCCCCGACTAAAGCTTCAGATTTCTCTTTTTTTTTACAATTATTATTTTATTTAACAATTTGTTTTATTATTAAAATATTCATTAAAATATTCAAATATATTCTAAAATATCTACAAAATCTATAAATTTCTTCCAAATAAATTAATTTAATTTAATTTAATTTAATTTAATTTATTGTATTTTTAATCATTTTTTCGATATAATTTCTTCGTATTTTCGAGATATTGTCCCGGATGACTTTTCGGTATTTCTAAAAATTTCGGATCTTGATCAATTTAACCCGAAATTTAATTATTTCTTCGTTATTGATCAAGATTCTCAAATCTATTATTTTTAATTAAATTTTCTTATCAAATTTATTTTGACTTTCGATCTTTTGACCGTTTTGCCCTTGCACGTGTTCGGGATTAATTTAACCCGACTTCCCTTCACGAATACTCATTCATTTCGCATTTTAAATCCTTATCTCCTGTCTGAATCCCGTTTCATTTAATTTGGGACCATTTTCAATTCTTTATAAGAAATTATGATATAATTTTCGGGTCTTACATAATCTCCCCCACTTAAGAAATTTGGTCCTCCAAATTAGAACCAAGTTAGTCTGTAAATAACTCCGGATATTTCGCACATATCATACTCTTTAACTCTTATGTGATTTTTTTCGGGGTGTAATACTACCAACAGACTTTAATTAGGGAGATCATCTTAAACCTCAACACTTTCTCCTTCTTGTTTAATGCCCGAATCGATTTTCCAATCATACGTTATACTTTCATTGAGCTAAACTGTTGGAGCTCAAATCTGATCACATACACGGGGTCCAGATAATATTTTCGAAGCATCATAAGATAAGACACATTGTGGATGCCTACTAATTCAGGTGGTAACATCAACCTACAGGCCTTATCTCCCACTTTGTCCATATCTCTTTCTGAATCTCGTTACGTCCTTATGCTATGTCCAAGGGCATGTAACTTCCAACAATACTAATCACCCTCGGTGAGTTTCAATGGTTTCTGTCTCTTGTCAGCATAGCTTGTCTATCTGCTCTGAGGTGTTCTTAATCTTTCACAATTTATTGAACATCCTCAGAGGTTTGTCTTACCAATTCGAGAAACAATTTGAGAAACAACCCTTACGGCCATACAATGTCTCATCTGAAGTCATCCCGATACTCAAGTGACAACTGTCATTATTGGCGAATTCGATTGATAACAACTGATCATCCTAGGAGCTTATCATATCAAGCACACACTCTCATCATATCCTCCACAACCTGTACAGTCCTCTCTGACTGACCATCTGTTTGAGGATGGAAAGCTGTGCTAACACTCAATCGGGTTCCCATAGCTTCCTGAAAAAAAAAACGTTCCTAGAAGTGGAAAATGAAGCGGGAATCCCTATATGTACCATGCTCACTGGAAAAATACTCGGTGTTCCACAATCTTCCTTACACATAAATCCGCCTACACACTCAGAGTATCTAGGGATTTCCTAACCAGAAGGTGGGTAGATTTAGTTAATCTATCAACTATCACTCAGATAGCCTTATGATTCATTCGGGTCCTCTATAACCCATCACGAAATTCATGGTAACTTGTTCCCATTTTCGTGTCAATATAGGTAGAAACTGCAATAGCCCTACAAACTTCTATTGTTCTACCTTACTCTGCTGACATACGAGACACTTTTTCCACAATCTCCACCATGTCTCTTTTCATATCTGACCACCAATAACCTTTTCTAAGATTTCGATATATTTATTACTTCTCGGATGCACTGAATATCCCGAAGAGTGAGCTTCTGACAATATCACTATCTCATCATTGTGGTCCTGGGGAGCACTTATATTGTCTCTGAACCTCAGTACCATCATCACTCTCTGTGAACTCTGTCACTGTACCCATCTGAATTTGACCCACACTATCGACACCCTATCGATCATCACGCTAAGCCTGTCAAATCCGAGCACTCTCATCCGGTTCTAGTCTCAGGCTAGCTGTCACACAATCACTGTCATCATCAGAAGGAATCACATCACTACTGAGGCTTACAACTGCTCTAGTAGCTCACACTCCCTGACCATCATATGTAATACCATCCCGAGGCTCTTTCTGCTCAATGCATTAGCCATTATATTAGCCTTTCCTGGGTGGTACAATTTTCCATAATCATAATCCCTCAGAAGCTCTAATCCTCTTTGTTCTCATATTCGACTCTTTCTGTGAAACAGATACTCGGGGCTTTTATAATCAGTGCATACCTGAAATTTCTCACCATATACATTGTAGTGTCATATACTCAATACAGCCACTATCGCTGTCAACTTTGAATCATGGGCCGGATAGTCCTTTTATGATCCTTAAGCTGTCTGGATCCATAATCGACTATCTTCTCTTTTTTGCATCGATACACAGCTCATTCATTATTTTGAGGTATCCATAGATTCATGAGAAACCTCTTAATCTATTGGGTATGGTGAGAATAAATGTGGTGTTCAGTTTATTACTTCAGTACACCAAAACTCCTATCACGTCAATCATCCCATTCAAATACAACTTTTTCAAAGTTAAACATTCAACAAAGTAATCTATTTTGAGAACTCTCAACAAATCATCTGTAAAAACAATCTCCAATTGTTGCTTATAATGTTCCCTAGACTTTAAATACACCCAAAATATCATCAATATGGATGATGACAAATCGGTCCAGGTAAAATTTAAATAACTTGTCGTAGTTGACTTCCACTGAATATTTCAATCACTCATATCTTCGACCTATGTGCACATAATGTATAATATTCCTTTCGAAATCGCTTCTGTTGAAGCTATTAACCCACGTCATTTCCTTTTTAATGGCTTTTATAAAATTTTAAATTTTTAAATCTTCCTGATTAATCGAATTCTATATTTCTTATCGTACCTGTAAAGGTACCCTAATTTTAAATGTATATTTTACGACTGTCGATTTCTATTTATAAGTTACGTGTATACTTTTAGACGCTGTCAAGTCTTCAGGCGGGGAGGTATTTTGAAATACCTTTATTAACCCTTAGACTTAACCACAAGGACTAGTTATGGTTATATCCACCCTTATCCTTGGTTATAATTCATATTTACTACTTATCACTTTAATCTCAATGACTTCACGTATCATAGATATTCGTCCCTTGTATATGCCTCTTATTCCAATCTATCTCTTATTCAGGATTTATCACAAAACTTATCTCTTTTCGTATATCACGTATAACAACTATGTCATTACTCATTCCATGAGTACAATCATTTGCTCCTTTAATTTCAATTGCTACTTCCCTTTTATTACTTGTTAAAATTTACAGTATACTTTTCGGTGATGTTTTCACCCCTATTTTCAACTTATAATTTCTTCATAATTATTTCGTTAGTTAACCCTCATTCGTTGGGGTACTAACTATCAGCATTGTGCCCACGGATGTAGGCATTCACATCTTTTACTAACTTATATACAAATGAAGGCGGTATGACTAAATACGTGGCACCAGGATTAATTAAAATAATTACTTTACTATTCATAACTAGTGTGGTATCTTTCACCACATCATATGAAACATCAATAGTGTCCTGGTCGAAGGCATACACTCGCCCTCGTCCAATAGCCTACTTTCCCTTTCTCTTCGGCTGTGGCCTCCCTTTTCGGTGCAGAGATATCAACAAGGTTTTCTCTGTCTCTTTGCCCTTCTATAGGGTAGTCTCACCCAACTTTGAGCAATCATTAATTAAGTCGTCTGTCTTACCACACTTAACGCCTATTTTAGTCAATAAAGTGTAGGTGTAGGCCTTACTTCCGTGGTATCTACCACACATCCTACACTGTTTACACTGCTACGCTGCTTACACTGCTCTGCAGCAGGTCGGGGTTCTCCAATCATAATACCCCTCATAAGTGTTAAATTGGATATACTGGGGCCTTACCAATCATCTAACCCCATAACTCATCAACTCTAATTTCTTATCAACTCGTCTCTTTCCCGCTCTGACATCTCTGCCATTCTCTATTCTCTTCTGTCTCTATTTCGGCCTTTACTACCTTTCCCATCTCAGAGGCGTTCAACACATGATCTTATTCATGCAACTGTAATCTACGTACTGCCTCGACATAGGTAATGAGCCAATCATACTCTAATCGATAATTTGAGCCATTCCATGAACTTTTAGGCTTTTCGACTCTCACTGCCCATGGTATCAGGTTCACACCTGCCCAGAGATATAAATTGAGTTTCATATTCATCAATCAACTAGTGTCTCTAGGTCTGTGTAAGAAATTTTAATTGTAATTTCCCTTAAGTAGTGTCCGAAATATTCTGTCATCAGAATACATCCAGAAATATTTCTCATGTCGACTCGGACATCTAACTCTTCAGATGGGTCGAGCGGACTTCCACCAATGCTCCGCCTCGACTCCAACATAAACGTATTTAAAAGTCACCTTCTCGGTCGACATATACCAAAAAATCCATAGCACTTCGCTAAGTCATACATCCAGTCCTTAGCAACTATTAGTTTCTTTACTTCGCTATTTATCGGAGGGGCGTGAAAATCTCTATAGTCTGAGGTATCTGTTTAGGCTTTACCCTGCCTATCCTCAACTACTTGTATAGACTGAGTAAACAACTCTGAAATATTTTCTACACTTACTCCATCCTCTCGGAGCGTGTCTCAAAACTGTTTGGTCTCTTTATAGGACCCTGTGGAGTATGCTCAACATCAGCCTCCACCTCACTCTCATTTCGAGTCTCATGTGACAACTCATTCGACTCTCAGACCGATCTCTACGGCCTCGAACATGTGTACTCGCCCCTCTACCATAGCGGCTATCATTTATAAAAACTATATTCTTGCAATCGAAACTAAATTCTTAGCTGTTGTTCCACCTTGATATACATAATTGTATCTAAACAATGCACAGTACATGGGGATGTAAATTTACTTAACCACTAACACCGACTCATATCTGGCCAACTCAGCTCTGATACCATCTTTTCTGTCACGACCCAAATTACCTAAAAATCAGAGTAAATTTTTCGTTTTTGCATTTCCTTACCCGTCGTGAACAGTTACACTACTAAACAGTTAGGCTATGATTCGGTGTTAGTCACCTCTCACCTATTTACCATTCCATTTTCATATTTCATTTACATATCAATTTATTTTAAATAAATACATCTCTAATATTACATCCATGTACAGTACTGTGCCTCTATATGTTCAGATACAAAAATTATACAAATGTGTATACCTGATCTTGATAAGAAGCAGCGGATATGACTACTGTCGTTCTCTTCTACTGAATATACCCTGTGGGGTGGAAAATGAATGGGTGAGCATAAATAGCTCAGTAAGGCAATAATGTAAGTAGGTAGATAACTATACTATCTACGTGCTGATAATGTCATGATATAAAATTGTTTACTTTTGGAGCATGAGGTAAGACTAAAACGATGTCACATATATGTATATATCATATAAGAGAAATCATGAAATCGACATGTAAATCAAACATGGAAAAATCATCATGTATGACATCTCATGCTCGTCACATTAAAACTTATTAGTTTCATCATAAATTCATCACGTTAAAACTCATTTGTTTCATCATAAAACAACCTCATCAAGGTCAAACCCATCTCTCAGGAATACCTTGATTCATTAAATCGCATCTCGTTTAAAAATATAAATCGGGACGTTACCCATCCTTCGGGTTTGTCCTGGTCTAATCAGACCATATGATATCATGTGAGGCATGTAGGTTACTGTATGAAAATCGAGGACTATGGCCATACTTTGTCCTTGTGATCCTAGGCTACACAGATCCCGGTGTACGGGGTATCACAACTGCAACGGGAGGTGGGGTCAAGTCCTACCCGCCAGAATATCAAGTAACATCATCGAGTCATCATGACTGTACGGTACAGCGTACTCCGTGTGACATACATGGTACATCGTACTCCGTGGACCCATATCATAGTCTGGGGGTGCCTGCCGTAGGTTTTATCCACCCCAATACTATGTCGATAACCAACCCATGTCTCAAAGTATATGTGCGAGCATCTCAACTCTCTGTGACACACAGTCTACAGGAGGCTTCCGCACGACTATATGCATGTCAACTCACGTCTACTGCGAGCGAAGCTCCAGCACCACGCTATGCATATCATGATATCTAAAATCTCGTGCGAGCGAAGCTCCAGCACGGTTTTATGCACACATAAATTTCTCGTACGAGCAATGCTCCAGTACGACTTTTCATGAGAAATAAATCAGTAAACTTGAGTGCGAGAAAGACTCTAGCACTCTTTTTATTCATGTAAATATGATAGGTGGCTCAATCTTGATAAAACATCTTTTAAAATCATAACCGGTACAAACCGGTACCCTTTCGTAAAATTCACGAATTCAACAGCCAACCTATGTGCATATTTGATTAAATCAAAGCAATACATTCATATAACACGTTAAAAACATGAAATCATGCAATTTACCTGCCT
Organism: Firmiana major; assembly: GCA_033439115.1. NCBI lineage: Eukaryota > Viridiplantae > Streptophyta > Magnoliopsida > Malvales > Malvaceae > Firmiana > Firmiana major. The sequence continues at coordinate 14,508,704 of CM065907.1, forward strand.
TACTACCCTTTTTGTAAATTTTACTCCTAGGGGCAAAATCATCTTTTTCTTTATTCACCTAAGCCTCGGGTTTTCGTAAAATTATTATTTCTTTTCTAGATAATTTAAGAAATTCTAGACCCTGTAAATCCCTTCAAAAATACGTATAGGTATCTCTAAGTACCTACAAAATTCCCTTACCTCGATTCTCGTCGAACGCGTATCTAAATTCCACTGTCGGAGGCTCGTCCGATCCGATTTGCTGCTAATCCAGTCTTTGGGCTGCAGATAATTATTTATCATGTCAATTTAACCCAATAAATATAATTCTCCTGTTTACTACAGTCGATTTAACTAATTGGGCTAATTTACTCTTATTGGGCCCAATCGCACCTTAATGGGCCTCGACCCATTTTCAGCCCGTTTTTACTTATTAAATCCCTTCCTCGTGTTTACTGGGCTCATGCAGCTTACCGATAATTATCGGGCTTCGTTCCAAACTCATTGGATAGCCCGTATACCATTTATGGCAATTACATTATAATTCCGAAAAATATACCTTTCTATACGAAATTAATCCATAATTTCGTAAAATAATCGAAACTCTGTATTAAAGGACTGTAATTGTCGGAATTAAAATGTACTAACCCAATATGATGCGAGGTATGAAAATCGGAGCTCAATCGGCTCTCGTTCGGGCTTTGTCGTACAACTGCACAATTATTATATTTAATCCCGGGTTAATTTTCGATCAAATATAATTTAAATAAATTTTTCAGAATTCAAATCAGTCACTTTTGACCTCTTACCGACTTACCCGAAGTCCGATGTATCCCCGAAAATTCTTTCCCTTTTTCTATTTTCTCTTTTTCTCCCTTTTTCCCTTCTTTCTTGGCTGAACCGGTTCAGTCCGGTTCAACCTGGTTCAGACCGGTCCGGTTCAGCCGGTTCACTCCGGTTCGGTCAGTTCGGTGCCTCGTCGGTCGGTTCTCCATCGGCTTCCATTGCCAGCAGCTCCGCGAGGTCGTCCGCAGCTCAGATCTGGTGTCGGTTTCGCACGAGGTTGCCGGAAAGTGGCCGGTCCGGCCTCGTCTCCTTTTCGGCGTCGGTGGCTTCCTCGTTTCTCGCCGTTGCCGGCGCTGGCCGCCGTTTCCCCGGCTGTTTTCGTCCTCATTCGGCTCGGCATCACGCAGGGGTTCTTCGGTGGCCGGTGGTTGGGGCCGAATCGGCGTCGTTCGCCGAAAATTTCTCTTCTCTCCCCGTCGATTTCTCTCCCTCGATCCGCCGGATTCCGGCGTCGGTGGGCTTCGTCTCCGATACCAGGGAGATCGTCGGCCTCTCCTCTTCCTTTTCCGGTGGTCGTGGTCCTTCATCCGGCGCCGGTGGTGGCTCGCCGGTGATGGTTTTTGGCTTCCGTTTCTGTTTCTCTCCTCTTTCTCTCTCCCCAACTAAAGCTTCTGATTTCTCTTTTTTTTTTTACAATTATTATTTTATTTAACAATTTGTTTTATTATTAAAATATTCATTAAAATATTCAAATATATTCTAAAATATCTACAAAATCTATAAATTTATTCCAAATAAATAAATTTAATTTAATTTATTTATTGTATTTTTAATCATTTTTTTGGTATAATTTCTTCGTATTTTCGAGATATTGTCCCGGATGACTTTTCGGTATTTCTAAAAAATCCGAATCTTGATCAATTTAACCCGAAATTTAATTATTTCTTCGTTATTGATCAAGATTCTCAAATCCAATATTTTTAATTAAATTTTCTTATCGAATTTATTTCGACTTTCGGTCTTTTGACCGTTTTGCCCTTGCACGTGTCTGGGATTAATTTAACCCGACTCCCTTCACGAATACTCATTCATTTTGCATTTTAAATCCTTATCTCCTGTCCGAATCTCGTTTCATTTAATTTGGGACCATTTTCAATTCTTTATAAGAAATTATGATATAATTTTCGGGTCTTACAAGGGCATCATGCTGGAACAGAGGTGGGTTAATCCTGCACCAGAATTTTTAAATCAACATCATAACCACGCGGTACAGCGTACTCCATGTGATCTACATGGTACAACGAACTCTGCGAACCTATATCATGATTTAGGGTGCCTGTCGTAGGTCTTATCTACCCCATGCCATGTATAACCTATTCAGTCTCAAGTGCAGTTGCGAGCATCTCATCTGTGTGACAAGTAGTCTACACGAGGCATCTAGCATGGCTCGTGTGAGCATCTCATCCATGTGACACAAAGTCTACATGAGGTATCCAACACGACTCATTACATATCACAATGTGAAAAGCCCAGTGCGAGCAAAGCTCCAGCACGATTTCATGCATAATCAGTAAATACCCTCGTACGAGCAACGCTCTAGTATGGCTTTATGCATAATAAATAATGAGAAAATCACGTACGAGCATAGCTCTAGTACGATTATATGCATAAGAAAATCAATGGAGACCCACGTACGAGCAAAAGCTCTAGTACAACTTGTAAAACATCACAACTCAAAACATGGTGCGAGCTAGGCTCCAACACATTTCATACATAGTAAAACATCAAAATCTAGTATGAGAGAAGCTCCAACACGATTTAACTGATATAAATATGATAGGTGGCTCTATTTCAAAAAAACACATCAAAAATCAAAGTTAGCACATGACTCGTGCTATTTCATGAAATTATGGAGTCATTAGCCAGCCTATCCATGATTTTACTTAAACCAAAGCAATGATTTCATAAAGATATCAAAACATGACATTCATGCAATTTATTAGCCTTACTACTATTTAGTAAGATTCACTTCCAAAAACCAAAATCATCTATGTCCGAAATCATTCGTCCAAATCATTATTTATTTTCTAGATAACCAGGCAATTACAAAGCCCTATAAACACCCTCAAAATACGTGCATACTCTCAAAATTCTCTTACCTGGAATTGCGTCGACTAATTTCACTTCTTTAAAGCTGCTCGATCGTGCAGTTCGATTCACTTCCAATGAAATCTCTAGTGCTGCACAAATTATTCATCTCATCAATTTAACCCAATACAACACAATTGTCTTGTTTATTATATTTGATTTAACTTATTTGGTTTTTTAACACTTATAAGGCCTCACTTCCTCTTAAGTTCATTTTGATTGCTCTTTTCATTTTTTGAGAATCTATTGAACTCTTTCGGTCTATCGATTCACACTAAATCGACATTAAACTCATAATGCCTTAAGTTCCTCATTTTCCTTTTTATGGCATTTCATCAAACACTTCCCATGCCCATTTTAAATCCTCATCTAACCTAACATATGGAATTCATAAGGTTATCTTAAAATCATCTATACATTCTTACTAACATCTCTACATGTTTAAACCATCATCAACTCCATGCCTTTTCAATTTTCTCTTACTAAACTCATTTTAGGTCATGGTTGTTTAAGCATGTATATGAATATTTCAGCGTACACTATATACACCAATCAACTCATCAAAATGTCTACATTAACATACTAGAAGATGGTGTATTGAAATCTTACATAGCTTAACTTTTTCCTCTTTTTGCTAAATTGAGGAAAAACCTCTTTTCTCCTTCAATCCAAAGTTTGAGCTTCCAATCTTTGACTATGTGGTTCTCTACCTCACTAAAAACAACTTTGCTCAAAGGAACTTCTCTCAAAACTGATTGGAAAGTGATAATTTTAGAGTGAGAAAGCTAGGTCACTTTTTAAAAATGAAGGAAAAGGGTTTGTTCTCTTGAAATAAAGATTCAGCTGTCCAGTTTTTATAGGGAACGCATTATGAGATTGATCTCCAAGGGGGGGATCGATCTGCCCTTGCCTAAACTCCTTCAGAATTTGACAATATAGGCTAGGGGATCGATCTGCCACTTTGAATGGGATCGATTTGCTCAAGGGAGAGTATCGATCTTTGCTAGGCAGTGAACTTCAGAGATCGATCTAGCCTTGATGAAGGGATCGATCTTTGCTAACCAGAGGCACTAGAGATCAATATACCTTACAAAAGGAGATCGATCTGGCCTAACCAGAAGTAACTTGAGATTGGTCTGCTTTGAGTAAGGGGATCGATCTCCCTTTTTCCAGAATGCTTGGCATTGTATTTCAAGGGAATGAGATTGATCTCTACTTGCAATGAGATCGATCTGCTCTGCATTCTACAGCATTCCAGTTGCAATTATCCCAGATTTTCAAGGTTAAACTCCCATTCAATTGCTTCTATACTCATTTTTGCATTTCATCCACACTTAGAACTTAAAAACATCCATTTCTTATGATTCATATATAATTTAACTTATCTGTGCATCCCAGAATCATAAACATTACATAGAAATTTATGGGTCATACATTCATCCCCCTTCAAGAAATTTGGTCCTCCAAATTAGAACCAAGTTAATCTGAGAACAACTCTAGGCATTTCTCTTGCATCGCACTCTCCAACTCCCATGTAGCTTCCTCCAGAGTGTGATATTGCCAAAGAACTTTCGCTAAGAGAATTATCTTCGACCTCAACACCTTTTCTTTCCTATCCAATACCCGAACTGACTTCTCAACCTACGGCATATTCTCATTAAGCTCCAATGGTTCATATTTTATCAAATGTGTCAGGTGCGGGTGGTACTTCCGAACTATAGGGACGTGGAAGACATCATGAACACCTACTAACTCCGACGGCAATGCCAACTTATAAGCCTTATCTTCCACTCTCTCTAGAATCTCAAAGGGCCTGATATATCGAGGGCTCAACTTACCCTTCTTACCGAACCTCATAATCCCTTTCGAGAGAGAAACTCGTAAAAATACTAACTCACCCATAGTAAACTCAAGTGGTCTTCGTTTCTTGTTAGCGTAACTCTTTTGTCGGTTCTGATCTGTCTGTAACCTCTCACATATTACCCGAACATCCTCAGAGGCTTGCTGTACTAAATAAGGAGCAAAAATCTGTCTGTCACCAACCTCTTCCCATCCAATAGGGGATCGAAATCTAATGTAAGGCCCGTGAAATTCTATGTTATCATATGATTTCTAAGATGTACAGACAAGTTACACAATATATAAATCATTAGAATTGGATATTTTTTAATGTTAAGTGTGAATGAAATGCAAAATGAGTATAGAAGAAATTGAATGGGAGTTTAACTTTGAAAATCTGGGAGAATTGCAGCTGAAATGTTGCAGGATGAAGGCCAGATCGATCTTATTGCAAGGGGAGATCAATCTCAATGCCTTGAAACATAATGTCAAGCATCGGGGAAGAGGGGATCGATCCCTCACTCAAAAAGATCGATCTCAAGTTACTTCTGTTTGGACCAGATTGATCTCCTCCCATAAGCCAGATCGATCTCTAGTGGTCTCTGGATAGGCCAGATTGATCTCTTCTTAAGGCAATATCGACCTTTGAAGCCTTTTGCCTAGCCAAGATCGATCCCATCCCATGAACTAAGATTGATCCTATTCCTTTAAGCAGATCTATCTCATACAATATGGCAGATCGATCTCATGCAGTAAACAAATCGATCCCCTAGCCTGAAATGTCAAATTCTAAAGGAATTTAAGCAAGGGGAGATCGATCTCCACCCTTGGAGATCAATCTCATAAACGTAATTACTATAAAAAAGGATCTGACTGTCAAGCCTTCTTCTCAAAAAATCCCAAAACCCTTCTTTTTTACCCAAAACAACCTAGTTTTCTCACTCTACAATGCACCCCCTTCCAAAAATAATTGGTAAAAAGCTATTAGAGCAAAGTTGTTCATTGTGTGAAGAAGAACAACATAGCTTGGAGCCAACATCCCATTTGTTGGATTGAAGGAGTAAAAGAGTCTTCTTCTAGGTGAGTTTCTAATACACCAACTCTAAGTATGCTTATTTAGATGTTGTTGTGAGTAGATTGGTGTATGAATTGTTGGTAGAAACTACCTAGAATATAATGAATCAAGCATGACGTAGAATGGATTTAGTGTAAGAAAATGCGATATGGTTGAGTTGATGATGAATGAATTATACTAAAGTGTTAGTGAGGTAATATGCATGATTTTGAGATGATTAGATGAAGCCACATTGTGTGATTAGTCAAATGATAAAAATGTGCATATATGGTGTTTGTAGAAATGCATGAATGAATGGGAAATTATGTAAAAACATATGTACCAAGTGTTGATAAGTTACTAAGTGAATTTCTACCTAGGTTAACTAGAAATGGCACAGTGATGGCCAAATGTGATAATGGGTCAAATTTGATGAAATAGGCTCGATAAGATATACCGACTAATTGAAGTTAGAATATGAGTTATCGATATTGACTCATAAGATTAATGAATGTTTGCAGCTCCCGAGGATACATCCGGAGCACATTAAACCCGACCACAAAAGCGGGAAAAGAATAAGGAGTTGTTTCTCCGAGAATTTAGGTAAGGAAATTTTGTGAGTATATAGAGATGGCTGCACATATTTTGAGGGTATTTATAGGGCTTTGTAATTGTTTGGTTATCTAGAAAAGAAATAATGGTTTGTGCGAATGATGTCGAATATAAATGGTTTTGGTTTTAGGGAAGTAAATCTTGCAAAAAGGGGTAGTAAGGCTAATAATTGCATAAATCTCACGTTTTGATATTTTTGACAAAATACATTGCTTTGATTTAAGCAAAATGATGGATAGGCTAGCTATTTGATTTCATAACTTCATGAAATAGCACGAGTCAGGTGCTAACGTCAGTTTTGAGCATGTTCTATTGAAATAGAGCCGCATATGACACTTATATGAGTTTAAATCATGCTGGAGCTTCGCTCGCACTGGATTTTGATGTTTTAATATGTATAAAATGTGCTAGAGCCTAGCTCGCACTCTATTTTGAGTCAATGATGATTTACAAGCAGTACTGGAGCTAATTGCTCCTACGTGGTTTTTCATTAATTTACTTATGCATATAACCGTACTGGAGCTATGCTCATACGTGATTTCTTCATGATTTGTTATGCATAAAGCCGTACTAGAGCATTGTACGTATAAGGGTATTTACTGATGATGCATGAAATCGTGATAGAGCTTTGCTCGTACTGGACTTTTAACACTGTGATATGTAATGAGTCGTGCTGGATGCCTCGTGTAGACTTTGTGTCGCACGGATGGGATGCTGGCACAAGCCGTGCTGGATGCCACATGTAGACTGTTAGTCACACGGATGAGATGCTCACACGTGCACTTGAGACTGAGTAGGTTATACATGACATGGGGTAGATAAGACCTACGACAGACACCTCCAACCATGATATGGGTCTACGAAGTACATTGTATCATGTAGATCACATGGTGTACGTTGTACCGTATGGTTATGATGTTGATTTAAAAGTCTGGCGTAGGACTAACCCACCTCCGTTCCAGCATGATACCCCGCACACCAGGATTCGTGTGGTCTGGGATGATAATAACATAGTTAGCCAATAGAGTCCTCGTTTATATAATGACCACCTCTCTAACATAATATCACATGGTTTTATATATCGATCATGATTTGTGTTGTCCAGGGTAGACCCAAGGGAGGGGTCGAGCCTTGTGGGATGTTTTTAAAGAGATGATATGTATTTGTGATGAGTTGTACTATGTTTTGAGAAAGTGTTAAATCCTGAGGGATGGTTTTTTGATATGTTTTATTATGATGAGCATGAGAGATTTCTATATGATGATTTTCCATGTTTACATGCCTATTTCCATGTTTTTAGTACATGATATATGTATATACATGTGGCATAGTTTTAATATTTCCTCATGCTCAGGATACAAATCATTTTTTTATATCATGACATCATAAGCATGTAGATAGTGTAGTTATCTACCATGCTTGTATTATTGCCTTACTGAGCTTGTGGTTGCTCATCCCTTCATTTTCCCCCTCTACAGAGTGCACACAGTAGTCTAGTGAGAGACTAAGGAGTGGTATCCGGATATACGTTGCTCTCCATTGCAAAGAGGTATACACATAGGAAATTTTTTTATATCTAAACATGTAGTGGCACAGTAATTCTTTTGTTATGTAATATGGGGGATGTAAGTGTTAGCGAACCTGTATAAGTATAGAACTTAAACTCTCAAATGTATGTGTTTGCTTTGATTAATTGAAAGGTGAATGATGAATGATGATTAATACTGACTCATAGCCCAACTGTGTGGTGGTAAGAATGTTTGCGACTGGGAAAAGAAATGGAAATGCGAAAAATTTATTGTGATCTTTGGATGAAAGGGGGTCGTGACATCTACGGCCATATGTGCCTCATATGGTGTCATCTCGATACTCGCATGATAACTATTATTATAGGCGAACTTGGCTAGCGGCAAGTGATCATCCTAGGAGCTTCTAAAATCCAGCACACACACTCTGAACATATCCTCTAGGGTCTATATAGTCCTCTCCGACTGACCATCTGTCTGAGGATAAAAAACGGTACTAAAACTCAATTGGGTTCCCATCGCTTCCTCAAAATGTTCCCAGAAATGGGAAGTGAAGCAGGCATCTTGATCAGAAATAATGCTCACTAGAACACCATGTAATCGAACTATCTCTCGAACATACAAGTTTACCAATTGACTCAGAGTATCGGTAGCTCTCAAAGCTAAGAAATGGGCTGACTTCGTCAACCGATCCACAATCACCCAAATAGCATCATGACCTCTGGGGGTCTTCGGTAAACCCATCACAAAATCCATGGTGACGTGCTCCCACTTCCATGTTAGTATTGGTAGAGGCTGCATTAACCATGTAGGCTTCTAATGCTCTACTTTCACCTGCTGACAGACGAGACATCTAGTGACATACTCAGTAATGTCTCTCTTCATTCCAGCCACCAATAAATCTTTCAAAGATTCCTATACATCTTGGTACTCCCTGGATGTATCGTATACTTCAATGAGTGAGCCTCTAATAAAATCAATCTTTTGATCTCTGGATCCTTGGGAACACATACTCTGCCCCTGAACCTCAGTAATCCATCTGTACTTAGCTCAAATTCAGTACCCACACTTGTATGTACCTACTCAACCAATCGGTACACCGTCGATCACTCTGTTGAGCCTATCGAATACGACAAATCAACTATGGCTCGAGTCTCAAACTAGCCACAACATCAAATCTTTCTGTATCAGGTGGGGCTATATCCAAGCTGAGGTTCATGAATTGCTCCAATAATTCGTGTTCCCTAACCATCATATAAGACACCAACTTGAGATTCTTCCTGCTTAAGGCATCAGCAACTACATTTGACTTACCTGGGTGGTACAGGATTTCACAATCGTAATCATTCAAGAGTTCGAGACATCTTCTCTGTCTCATATTCAACTCCTTCTACGATAACAAGTATTTAAGGCTCTTGCGATCCATAAATACCTGAAATTTCTCACCATAGAGATAGTGGAGCCATACCTTCAATTCAAACACTACGACCGCCAACTCTAAATCATAAGTCAGGTAGTTCCTCTCGTGATCTTTCAACTATCTGGATCAATAGGCAACTACCTTCCCATCCTGTATAAGTACACAGCCCAGTCCCTGGTGTGATGCATCCATATACATAGAGAAACCTCCTGAGCGGGTAGGAATGGTGAGAATCGGAGTAGTGGTCAACCGACGCTTAAGCTCGTGAAAACTCCTCTTACATGTCTCGTCCCACACAAACTTAACATCCTTCCACGTGAGACGTGTAAACGGAGCAGCTAGTCTGGAGAAACCATCTACAAATCTCCGATAATAACCTGCCAATCCCAAAAAAATTATGATCTCAGTGACTGTCCTGGGTTGTTCCCACTGTACAACTGCCTTAATCTTAGACAGATCCACTGATACCCCATCCCTCGATACAACATGGCCAAGAAATGAGATCTGCTCCAACCAAAAGCTACACTTATTGAGTTTGGTATATAATTCCTTCTCTTAGAGGGTCTGTAGAACTAACCTCAAGTGCTGCTCATGATCTTCCTTAGACTTGAAATAAACCAATATATCATCTATAAACATAATTAAAAACTTGACTAGGTATGGCTTAAATACATCATTCATCAAAGCCATAAATGGTGTGGGGGCATTTGTCAATCTGAATGGCATAACCAAAAACTCGTAGTGGCTATAATGGGTACGAAATGCTGTCTTGGGCACATCTCCACTTCGTATCCTCAACTGATGGTACCCAGATTACAGATCTATCTTATAAAAGACATGTGCTCCCCGAAGCTGATCCAACAGATCGTCAATGTGTGGAAGGGGGTACTTGTTCTTAATGGTAGCCTTATTCAACAACCGATAATCTATGCACAGTCTCCCATCCTTTTTCCTCACAAATAGAACCGAAACTCCCCAAGGTGAGACGTTCGGTCTAATAAACCCTTTCTCTTGCAACTGCTTCTTTAACTCTTCCAATTCAATCAGAGCCATTCTATACCGTGGCTTAGATATTAGCTTTGTACCAGGTACCAACTCTATGCAAAACTCCATCTCTCTGTCGGGTGGTAACCCTGGTAAATCATCCAGAAAGACATCAAGAAACTCTGTAACCACTGGAATGTCTCTCAATTCTTAATGCGCCTTATCTGTGTCAACCACGTATGCAATGAACCCTTCACATTATCCTTTTCCACCGTTAGTAACATAGGTCATCACATTAACATTCATGATTAATAAGCAAATTCATCTCTTTAATATGATGGATTAAAATTATACTCTTTCCATATATAATAATCATATTCCTTTATTTCTTTTCAGCAAAATTTACAATAAAGTTATCTATCCCTAAAAACTTTATTCTTTTAGCATAACAATCCAAAATAACACGATTTGCAGCTAACCAATCCATTCCTAAAATTACATCAAAGTCACTCATATTCAATAGAATAAGATTGGCTGTCATATCTTTTCCCCTATCTTCAACTTACAGTCCCTATATACATACTCAGTCAATTGACTATCATTCATAGGTGTAGAAATCAACAACATTTTGCCTAACAATATAGGCTTTACATGTTTCAACAACTTATGTGCAAATGAAGGCGATATAAAGGAATACGTGACACCAGGATTAAATAACACAAATGCTTCTAAATCATAAATTAGGATGGTACCTTTAATCACATCCGTTGAGGCGTCCGTTGTGTCCTAGTCCAGTGCATGCACTCGCCCTCTGCCAACTGCCCGTTTCCCTTTTTCCTCAGCTATAGCTTTCTTCCTTTGAGCAGAAGTCTCAACAGGAGCTCTCTCCGACTCCTTGCCCTTCTATGGGGCAATCTCCATCATCTCGGGATAATACCTCATGATATGCCCTGGCTTCCCACATCTGTAACACACTACTGGGGTCGTCGGACAAGGCTTGGTACTATGAAATCTGCCACATCTCCTACATTGTTCGGTAGTAGGTCGTGGTCCTCCAGTGACCATACCCCTCGATGGAGCTAAAGCTGGGTACACAGGAGGTTTAACAGCTCTCTCCTGCACCTCCTCAATCTTTAGCCTCTTGTCAAACAGTCTCTGGCCTCCTCTCCTAACCACTCTATCAACCTCGGATCTCTTTCGATCTCTATCTTTCCTGCCACTAACCTTCCCAAACTCGGAGGCATTCCTCTCAAAGTCCTGCTCGCATAACTGTGCCCTGTGCACTGCCTCCTCATAAGTGGGGATGTCAAATGGAGCTAATTTAGTTCGGATGGCTAATCTCAACCCATCCATGAACTTTTAGACCTTTCGAGTCTCACTGCTCAACGTATCCGGGTCATACCTCCCCAAGGATATGAACTTCAACTTATACTCGTCAACGGAATGGTTTCCCTGGACCAAGTTCATAAACTCCATCCTTAATTTCCTCTGTGCGGTGGCCGAAATATATTTCCTCCTAAAGGCCTCCAAAAATATCTCCCATGAAATCTCTGAGTGTCGGGCTCTCAAGATAGACACTGTGGATCTCCACCAATGCTCTGCCTCGCCCTTCAGCATAAATACGATAAAGGTAACCTTCTTAGTAGATGTACATCTGAAGAACCAATATAATTTCTCCATTTCATATACCCAATCCTCAGCAACAAGCAGGTCCTTCACTCCTATAAAGATTGGAGGTTTCAGCTCCTGGAACTGCCATAGTCTATCCAACTCACAATCATAACCCAGGTCACTTTCGCTCGTCTTTGGAGCGATAGGAGAAGCTGTATCTTGAACTGGGGGTGGTGTAACAGTCCCTGTAGTCTGACGTCTCTCTGCCTTTGCAGCTATCTGTCTAGTAGTGGTAGGCTATCGGTTGGACCTCATCTATCACCGACACCCGATGCCTGCATGACTATATCCACAAGGCTCTCGATACTTCGCTTTATCCTAGCTAAGTGTTCCTCAGTATCCCTTGGTCTCTCAACAGGGTCCCGTGGAGCCTGATCAATCTGTGGCTCCGCACGGCTTTCAGGCCTGCCCCTACGGCCTCCAGCATGTAAACTCGACCCTTTACCTCGGTGGGTGACAGGCATAATACCTAGTTTCTTGTATCCATACCATTTATTAGTCTCATTCCATAACCTTGGACGAGAAAGAAGAAGAAAAATGAAACTTGTGTCGTGGGGGAGGGACTAAGAAAGGGGGGAGGGACGAATCAGAGTGACAAAGGGCTGAATCTCAGTGGATCGTGGCAGCAAGGCCACTCTGCCACTTACAATACCCCGTCGCGTATTTAAGTCATCTACAAAGGATTCTACCTGCCGCTCGATGGGAATTACGCTTCAAGGAGGACCTCACGACTTGTCCGCCGCGAGGGCTGCTCCTACGACACGTGCCCTTGGGGGCCATATCTCGGTATATAGAGTTATATCTAAACATAAGCACAGTAATATGGGGATGTAACTTTCATACTTATGAATAACAACTCATATCATGCCAACCTTGCTCTGATACCAGCATCTGTCATGACCCCATTTCATATTTTTTCATCCAAAAATCACTATAAATTTTTTGCATTTCCGTTTATTTTCCCGGTCGTGAACATTCTTACCACTGTACAGTTGGGCTATGAGTCAGTAATAATCATCATTTATCATTCATCTTTCAATTAATCAAGAGCAAACACATACGTTTGAGAGTTTAAGTTCTATACTTATACAGGTTTGCTAATACTTACATCCCCCCATGTTACAATTCAAAAGGATTATTGTGCCATTACATGTTTAGATACAAAAAGATTTACTGTGTGTATACCTCTTAGTGATAGAGAGCAGTGGATATCCGGATACAACTCCTCAATCTCTCACTAGACTACTGTGTGCGCTCTGTAGAGGGGGAAAAATGAAGGGATGAGCAACCATACACTCAGTAAGGCAATAATGCAAGCATGGTAGATAACTACACTATTTACATGCTTATAATGCATGATATATAAAATGATATAAATCCAGAGCATGAGGAAACGTTAAAGCTATGCCACATGCATATACATATATCATATTCAAAAAACATGGAAATAGACATGTAAACATGGAAAAACATCATGTAAAAACCTCTCATGCTCATCATAATAAAACTCATCACAAAATCATCCTTCAGGATTTAGCACTTTCTCAAAACAAAGTAAAAATCATCGCAAACAACATATCATCTCTTTAAAATCATCCTACAAGGCTTGACCCCTCCCTCGGGTCTACCTTGGACAACACAAATCATGATCGAAATATAAAACCATGTGATATCATGTGAGACAGGTGGTCACTATATAAACGAGGACTCTGTTTGCCAACTATGTCATTATCATCCCAAACCACACAGATCTCGGTGTGCGAGGCATCATGCTAGAATAGAGGTGGGTTAATCCTATGCCAGGCTTTTTGAATCAACATCATAACCATGCGATACAATGTACTCCATGTGATCTACACAGTACAACGTACTCCATGGACCCATATCATGGTTTGGGGTGCCTGTCGTAGGTCTTATCTACCCCATGCCATGTATAACCTACTCAGTCTCAAGTGCGCTTGCGAGCATCTCATCCGTGTGACTAGCAGTCTACATGAGGCATCCAGCACAGCTCGTACGAGCATCTCATCCGTGTGACTCAAAGTTTACACGAGGCATCCAGCTCAACTCATTACATATCACAGTGTGAAAAGCCTAGTGCGAGCAAAGCTCCAGTAAGGTTTCATGCATAATCAGTAAATACCCTCGTATGAGCAACACTCTAGTACGACTTTTTGCATAATAAATAATGAGAAAATCACGTACGAGCATAGCTTCAGTACAGTTCTCTGCATAAGAAAATCAATGGAGACCCACGTACAAGCAAAAGCTCCAGTACGACTTGTAAAACATCACAACTCAAAACATGGTGCGAGCTAGGCTCCAGCACATTTCATACATATTAAAACATCAAAATCCATTGTGAGCGAATCTCTAGCACGATTTAACTCATATAAATATAATGGATGACTCTATTTCAACAAAACACACCAAAAATCAAAGTTAGCACTTGACTCGTGCTATTTCATGAAATTATGGAGTCATTAGCCAGCCTATCCATGATTTTGCTTAAACCAAAGCAATGTATTTCATAAAAATATTAAAACATGACATTCATGCAATTTATTAGCCTTACTACCCTTTTGTAAGATTCATTTCCAAAAATCAAAATCATCTATGCTCGAAATCATTCGTCCAAATCATTATTTCTTTTCTAGAGAACCAGATAATTACAAAACCCTATAAACACCCTCAAAATACGTGCAGCCATCTCTATACGCTTACAAAATTCCCTTACTTGAAATTTCATCGAGTAATTTCACTTCTTTAGAGCTACTCGATCGTGCAGTTCGATTCGCTTCCAATGAAATCTTTGGTGCTGTACAAATTATTCATCACATCAATTTAACCCGATACAACACAATTCTCACGTTTATTATATTTTATTTGACTTATTGGGTTTATTAACACTTATAAGGCCTCACTTCCCCTTAAGTTCATTTTGATTGCTCTATGCATTTTTCGAGAATCTATTGAACTCTTTCAGTCTATCGATTCACACTAAATCAACATTAAACTCATAATGCCTTAAGTTCCTCATTTTCCTTCTTTATGGCATTTCATCAAACACTTCCCATGCCCATTTGCAATCCTCATCTAATCCAACATATGGATTTCATAAGGTTATCTTAAAATCATCTATACATTCTTACTAACATCTCTACATGTTTAAACCATCATCAACTCCATGCCATTTTAATTTTCTCTCACTAAACCCATTCTAGGTCATGGTTGTTTAAGCATGTATATGAATATTTCAGCCAACACTATATACACCAATCAACTCATCAAAATGTCTACATTAACATACTAGAAGATGGTGTATTGAAATCTTACCTAGCTTGACTTTTTCCTCTTTTTGCTAAATTGGGGAAAAACCTCTTTTCTCCTTCAATCCAAAGTTTAAGCTTCCAATCTTTGACTATGTGGTTCTTTTCCTCACTAAGAACAACTTTGCTCGAAGGAATTTCTCTCAAAACTTATTGGAAAGTGATGAATTTAAAGTGAGAAAGCTAGGTCACTTGTTAATAATGGAGGAAAAGGGTTTGTTCTCAGGAAATACAGATTCAGCTGTCCAGTTTTTATAGGGAACGCATTATGAGAACAATCTCCAATGGGGGATTGATCTGCCTCTGCTTAAACTCCTTCAAAATTTGATAATGTAGGCTAGGGGATCAATCTGCCTCTTTGGATGGGATCGATCTGCTCAAGGGAGAGGATCGATCTTTGCTAGGCAGTGAACTTTAGAGATCGATCTGGTCTTGATGAAGGGATCGATCTTTGCTAACCAAAGGCACTAGAGATCGATTTGCCTTTTGGGAGGAGATTAATTTAGCCCAACTAGTAGCAACTTGAGATCGGTCTGCTTTGAGTGAGAGGATCGATCTCCCTCTTCCAGAATGCTTGGCATTGTATTTCAAGGCAATGAGATCGATCTGCCCTGCATTCTGCAGCTGCACTTCTCCCAGATTTTCAAACTTAAACTCCCATTCAATTTCTTCTATAATCATTTTTGCATTTTATCCACACTTAGAACTTAAAAACATCTATTTCTTATAAGTCATATATAATTTAACTTATATGTACATCCCAAAATCATAAACATTACATAGCAATTTACGGGTCTTACAAGATCATACCTGCATCAAGGAGTTTCAAGATTTCTTTCTTTACCACTTCTATCATAGGTGGGTTTAGTCTACGTTGTGCTTATCTCGAAGGCTTGCATCCTTCCTCCAATAATATCCTATGCATGCATGTAGAAAGACTCAATCCCTTGATGTCTACAATAGTCCAACCAATTGCTTCCTTATGCTCTCTAAGAACTCAACTTAGCTTTTCTTCTTTTAAAGCAGAGAGTTTATTTGAGATTATGATTGGAAGAGTCTCTCATTTTCCTAAGAAAGCATACTTCAAGTGGTCTGGAAAGGGTTTCAGCTCTAAAATTGGTGTCTGCACAATGGAAGAAAGTTTTGTGTGAACAAGAGGCAATTCAACATAAGAAACATTATACCTTGCAGGTTGTAGTGACTATAGATCATGAATTGTATCCTACAAGTTAAAATCTAACTTAAACTTTTTCATTATTTCCTACGATCTTTCAATAGTGAAATTCTTGGTAAGTACAATCTTTAACTTGTCATCATCACTCAAAGCATGAATCTTCAGTGTTAGAGGTTCAATAACATCTATGACAAAAATAGAAGACACATCATGAGGATATCTCATAGCATCATAAATATTAAACTTAATAACCTCACCATCAAATTCCATTGTAAGTGTACCATCATGCACATCAATTTTGGTTTTAGATGTTTTTAAGAAAGGCCTTCTCAACAAAATTAAAGATCTAGATGAATCATCCTCTTCCATATTAAGCACATAAAAATCAGTAGGAAAAATCAACCCATTAACTTGTACCAAAACATTCTCTAGAACACCTTCAGGATAAACGTTAAATCTATCAGAAAGTTGAATAATCACTCCAGTTTCTTTTAATGGTCCAACATTTAAAGATTTATAAATATACAAAGGCATGACATTTATTGAAGCTCCTAGATCTAACATCCCTCATTCAATTTTAACATTACCTACCTTAAAAGGGATAGTAAACATAGCATTTAGTAGGTAATTTTTTTGGAGGACAACTGAAATGATCTCACCCATGCTTACAAATTTATTACCTTTCAATTTTCTTTTGTTGGTGCACAACTCCTTAAGAAACTTGGCATATCGAGATACTTGTTTAATTGCATCAAGTAAAGGGATATTTACCTCAACCTTACGAAAGATGTCAAAAATCTCCTTTACCTCATCTTATTTTTTTTGATTTAGATGTTCTATAAGGAAAATGAGGGATTGGTGCCAAAATGTTTTGCTGTACTCCCTTAGGTTCCTTAGGATGGTCTAGTTGTGGCTGGTGTGTAGCAACTTCCTTTTTAGTTTCTTCATTTAGAATGTATTTTTGGGTTTTCTTGTCACGTTTCTTCAATTTGGTTCCACCCTTCAATGTCATTGCTCTGACATTCTGCTTGGGGTTGATAACTATCTATGAGGGCAATTTTCCTTGAGATTCTAATATACTCACAAAAGTGGCTAGCTGACTCATTTGATCCTCCAGCTTCTTGATGTTTGTCCTGGTTTCCTGTTGAAATTGTTGTGTGTTAGTCGTAAGTGATTTAACAATTTCTTCAAGAGACATACCTGAACTAGAAGATGGTTATTGTTGCTGTGGAGGGGGTTGTCTATATTAAAAGTTCTGAAATTGAGGTCTAGCTCCATAGCTTAAGTTGGGATGGTCCCTCCACCCTAGGTTATAAGTATTTGAATATGGATCATAATTTCTTTGGGGTGGACATGGAAATTTTCCAATTACATTAAATTGCTCTTAAGGTTCATCTTGAAGTGTGGGGCACATGTCAGTTGAGTGATCAGCAGTAGCATAAATTCCACAGGCTTTAGCTTGTTGCACATTTCCTATTCCTATAGCCAATTGTTGAACAACATATGTTAGATTAGCTATTTGATTTTCAAGAGAATGTGTACTTACTTCATTTACTCTTTTATGAGGTATATCTTGTCTGAATCCAAACTGCTGTGAGTTAGCAGCCATGGTGGAAATCAAATCTCTAGCCTCTCTAGGAGTCTTGTTCACTATAGCACCTCTACTAGCTGCATCCATCATCCTTCTTTCCATGGGTAACAATCCTTCATAAAAGTAATGAATTAAGAGTTGTTCAGAAATCCCATGTTGAGGACAACTTGCACAGAGTTGCTTAAACCTTTACCAGTATTCATGAAGAGTCTCAGTGTCTTTCTGCTTGATGCCACATATGTAAGACCCTCAAATTCATAAGTACATACATGTACATGCTATGTGAAGCATGAATGATGTAAAGTCCATAGATTAAATGTACACACTTGTAATATGAGTTGGTGATGTACGTACAAGTTACATTATGAATGAATAATAAGAAATGGACTTTACTATGTGATGAATGGGAATATATGAAAAATTGAGTAGTGTGGTAAAATGGATTTAAGTATGCATAAGTTGCATGAGTTTTATACTCCATTTGGTGATACATTGTATACCTTTGGTTATACAATGAATACAAACAAGTTTCAATGTATATGAGGTATGAATGGAAGTCATTTTCAAGCCTTAAGTGTGGATGAATGAGAAAATGACCATGGTAGCAAAATATATAAAGTTTGGTGTGTGTTTACTGCAGAAAATTACTGTTAAAATCTGGAAATATGAATGAGAGATTAATCTCATGGGATGAGAGATCGATCTCATGGGATGAGAGATCGATCTCAGAGAGCCAAAAATTCTCAAATTCGAGCAATAGAACAGGGACAGATCGATCTCATTAGAGAGCAGATCGATCTGTTGGGCATTCTGTGTTAAAGGAATCGATCTCTGAAGGACCAGATCGATTTCCTTAAGCTACTGACTTGGAGAAGATCGATCTCATGCAAGAGAAGATTGATCTCTTTAAGGTTCTGAGTTGAAACAGATCAATCTCATGTAGTCTGAAAGATCAGTTTCAAGAGGAAAAATGTAGAGCAGATCGATCTCCTAGGGTACCAGATCGATCTCCTCAGACAGTTCGATAAATATTGGGCTTCTGTACTTCATTTTCTCGAGAGTTACTATTCTATTCAAGAACTAAACCTAAACCTAGCCAAGAAACACTAGAAAACTTCAGTTTGTGATTAGTTTTGAGTGAGATATAGTTGAGCAAAGTTGTTCTTAGCAAAGAGTAGAACAACATATTTGAAAACAAGAGATTGAAATCAAGAGTTGAAAGAGCAAGGAGGATTTTACCATCTTGGTGAAAAAAGAAGGAAAGTTCAACTAGGTAAGATTGAATACACCACTTTGATATATGTTAAACTAGATGTATTGATGAGTTGATCGATATAAATATGAAATGTTGGAAATGAAAGGATCTTGAAAAATGAGTATGACCTTGTTTTGGCATGAAAGTGAGAAAGTAAAGAGGAAATGATGTTAACATTGATTTAATGATAGAATATGCATGTATGAAAGATTATGAGTTGATCTTATGAAATGCATATATTGGAAATAAGGAGTGATGAATATAGCTATATGAAAATATGGTATAATCCCATATTATTAGAAAATGGTGTAATGATGTGTTAAGTTGAGATGAATGAGATGAGTATATTACGGTATACTAATGTGAATAAATAATAACAGCTTCGAAAATCATTGTGGAAGCTGCTCGGACTGCGAAAGTGAGTTGCACCGAGGAAGAGAGGTCACTTGACGTGATCCTAGATAAGGGAATTTCGTGAGTAGCTAGAGATGGATACACGTATTTTACATAAAGTTTTGATATTATACTCTATATGAATTCCCATGAATAGGCATAGTTTGTGATAGAGACAAATGAGATAAAATGTGTTTTATCCAAAGATAGGATAAAAAGCTTGAGAAGCATGTTGTGACCCAATATGCATGAGTTACATGATAGAATGGTAAATGTTTTCACGTATATGTGAAAACAGCACCTTTAAGTGCTAATTTGATTTGAAATGAAAGAGTTGTGATTTGAATAAGCCATCTATCTGGTTTTGTGTGAAAACCATAAGTGCTAGAGAATACTCACACTATATTTTAAGATATGCATCACATAGTACTGGAGGATAAACTCGTACTATATTTTAATGCTATTTTATGCATGTTAGAGTACTGGGAGCATTGCTCGTACTCAATTTGTGATTAATGCATACAGAGTATTGGGAGCTATGCTCATACTCAATTTTACATGATAGAGTACTGGGAGCTTTGCTCGTACTCGCCTTTCCATGATTTATACATGATATCGTACTAGAGCGATAGCTCGTACTTAATTTGAAAAGAGAATTATGCATTAACCTAGTTCTAGAGGTTACTCGCACTAGTGTTTGATATTTTAAGATGCATACACAGTGTTTAAGAGGCGGAGTGTTGATTGAGAGTCACAATCAAGAGGAGCACTATTGTTTTACGTGGTATATAATACATGTTAAAGTGAAATGCCATGACGATTTCCACCGTGTAGACTGAGTGTCACACAGTTGAGATGTTCAGACCTAGATTTAGAGACGTGGCATTATTTCCATAGTATGAGGGCTAAGACTTATAGCAAGCACCTCGACTATGATGTATTTCGGTGGTATGAGGATTAAGACCTATGACAGCCATCCCGACCATGAAGAGAGGGTCCATGGGTGTACGTTGCATCGTGCGAGTGGCATGGAGTACACTGTACCATGTGGATGAGTTGTGGAGTTGAGGAGAATATAGCTGGCGGTTGTGATGGACTGACCCCCTCCCGTTACAGCAGTGATACACGCACATCGAGATCTGTGTTGCATGTGATTTCACATTATAGGATATGGCCATAGTCCAAGAGAGTATTGCATTTAGCCATTGAGTCTCGCATGTTATATCACTTGTTTTCATGATACGGTTAGACCTGAGAGAGAAAGGTCAGAAACCGGTTTGTGTTATGAACTGCCATATTTACTTGATTTAAATGTAAATGACATGATTGAGATAAAGGCATTCCTAATTTTATGAATATGCACTGTTTTGCATGAATGCCTACATTTGATAAATACGCATGATTTCAAGTACATGGAATTTAATATGTACTATATTATATCATTTTAATACATGCTTTGAGATGAGAGAAGGAAAGGCAAAGCCTTATTTTTAGTAGATAGAGCGGTTGTCTACTTGCTTGCCTGATTTCCTTACTGAGCGCGTTGTATGCTCACCCCCTTATTTTCTATCCTCTACAGATCATCCGCAGAAGAGTGAGTCCGGCTGAGGTATAACATTCATTGTATCCGCTGCCTATCCATCTTACGAGAGGTATACACATTCGAACATTTTGTACTGAACAATGTATAAAAGCATTTATGTAACCAATTGTACAGTCGGGATGTATATGTACAAATACTGTATAACAGTTTATGTTATCGAAAAGAATACTAAATTTTATGTATATTGTGAATGAATGTGAGTGGGTGACTAATATCGAATCACAGCCCAACAGTTGAGGAGAGAAAGGTAAGTAAAGTAAAAAGCGAAAAATTTGTAGTGGTTTTGGTAAGTCACGGATTGAGGTCGTGATAGAATGTTATCAAAGTAATGTTGGTCTGATGTGAGTCGATATTAGTAATTAAGAAAAGTGTACATACCCATAGTACTGTGCTTTGTTCAGTTACAATTGTGTATACAAGATGGGAATCAGACTAATTAATGAATATAAATGTAAGAATTTAGTCTATATGGCTAATACCAACCGAGGTGGAGGGGCGAGAGGTAGGGCTCGAGGTCGTAGAGGTAGGCCAGAGACCCGAGATGAGAATATGGGTACTAATGAGGTACCAGAGACTGTATAGGCATGTTTCACGAGGATTAAGTGTAGCCTAGAGATGATAGTAGAGATATTGGCACAGACTAGGCCAAGTAGACAGGGATAGGATGCAGAGACTACGACAGGAGAGGCAGTTGCACCTGACACACCTGTATAGCCTGCACTTGAGATGCCACACGCTACAAATACTCCTACACCCCCACCAGTTCAAGAGAGTAGTAGATTGGGATATGGGTGTGATTTGGATAGATTGCGACAATTTCAAAAGCTTGGACCACCATCTTTTCGAGGGGTCAAGGACCCAGTTGTTGCTGAGGAGTGGATTGGAGAGATGGAGAAGTTGTACGGATTCGTTGAGTGTACGACTTCTGAGAGGGTCACATTTGTTGTGTTCTTACTGAAAGGAACAACAAAGCATTGGTGGAAGTCCACCAGGCCCATATTGAGAGCCCGACATGCTGAGATTAGTTGGATGGTATTTCTGGATGCCTTTAGGAGGTAATTTATTCTAGATACGGCACATCGGAGGCTGCAGGCCGAGTTCTTGGGGTTGAGCCAGGGGAATCTATCAGTGGATAAGTACGAGACTAGATTTTTAGCCCTGGGAAGGTATGACCCAGATACCATGTACAGCGAGGCTAGGAAGGTCTGCAGGTTTATCGATGGATTGAGGCCAGTGTAGCGATCTAAACTGGTTCCATTCGACATTTCTACCTAAGATGATGTCGTGCGCAGGGCCCAACTCTGTGAATAAGATTATGAGAGAAATGCCTCAAAGTTCAGAGCAGTGGGAAAAGGTAGAGACAGAGATAGAAAGAGGTAGGTGAGTTATAATGCTCGAGGTTTCAATTATTGAGGAGGGAGAAGACTCTTCGGTAAGAAACCAAGGATCGAGGAAGTACAGGAAAAGATTGTAAAATTTCCTACATACCCAACTATAGCTTTGGCAAAGGGCATTATGATTGGATGACCGAGGCCTACTACTAATCAGTACAGTAGATGTGGTAGATACCATGGTGGTAGACCTTGTCCGATGGGTCCTATTATGTGTTTTTGATGTGGGAAACTAGGACATATTGCTAGAGTTTACCCAGAGATGGTTGAGATAGCCCCACAGAAAGGAAGAGAGCCTAATAGAGCTCCAGCTGATGCGTCTGATCAGAGAAGGAGAGCGACGACTGAAGAAAAAATGAAGCAAGTGATGAGACGAGGGCGAGTACATGCCTTGGACCAGGGCACAGTTGATGCTTCATCGGATGTGATTAGAGGTAACATCCTGATTTATAATTTGGAAACACATATTTTGATTGATCCTGGTGCCATGCATTCATTTGTATCGCCTTCATTTGTATGTAAATTAGCAAAGCATGTAGAGCGTACTCCTTTGAGTAGGATGATATTAATTAGTATGCATAGGGATAATAGTCAGCTAGTGGAGTATATGTTGAATGATTGTAAACTAAGAGTAGGGGAAAAGGACATGACAACCAATCTATTATTGTTAAGTATGAGCGCTTTTGATGTAATCTTAGGGATGGATTGGTTATCGTCAAACCATGCTGTTTTAGATTGTTACACTAAGATAGTTATGTTTCCTAACCCTGAAAAATATGTTGTAAAGCTTGATGAAAAGAAATGAAAATAGTAGTACTAATTTAAGATTGATATGAGGTATAGGTATCATCAGTTAAGAGTTCGGAATGGAGATGTACCCAAGACAGCATTTAGGACTCGATATGGTCACTATTAGTTTTTGGTTATGCCATTTGGATTGACGAATGCTCCCATAGCTTTCATGGCTTTGATGAACGATGTGTTCAAGCCATATTTAGATCAAATTGTTATCGTCTTCATAGCTGACATTTTGGTATACTCTAAATCTGAGGAAGAGCATGAGAGACACCTCAGGATTGTATTGCAGACTTTATGAGAGCATAAGCTATATGCTAAACTCAACAAGTGTGACTTTTGGTTGTCACAGATCTCATTTTGGGGACATGTTATTTCTAAGGATGGGGTATCAGTAGATCCATCTAAGATTGAGGCTGTAGTTTAGTGGGAACAGCCGAGGATAGTCACCGAGATCAGGAGTTTCTTGGGTTTAGTAGGATATTATCGAAGATTCGTTGAGGGATTTTCAAAGTTGGCTGCTCCATTGACACGTCTAACTTGGAAGAGTGTAGCATTTGTATGGGATGAAGATTGTGAGAAGAGTTTTTAGGAGTTGAAGAGCCGATTGACCACCGCTCCAATTCTCACTATCCCTACCAGCTCAGGAGGATTTTCAGTGTATACTGATGCTTCGCATCAGGGATTGGGCTGTGTATTGATGCAGGATGGGAAAGTAGTTGCTTATGGATCCAGTCAGATGAAGGATCATGAGAAGAACTATTTGACCCATGATTTGGAATTAGCAGCAGTAGTGTTTGCGTTGAAGATATGGCGCCACTACTTGTATGGACAGAAATTTCAGATATTTACTGACCATAAGAGCCTTAAGTATCTGTTCTCATAGAAATAGTTGAACATGAGACAGAGAAGATAGCTAGAGCTTCTAAAGGATTATGATTGTGAGATACTTTATCATCTAGGTAAGGCTAATATTGTAGCTGATGCTTTGAACAAAAAGAGCCTTGGGATGGTATCGTATATGATGGTCAGGGAACATGAGTTGCTAAAGTAGTTTCCTAGCCTCAGTTTGGGAGTCGTGCCTTCTGACATGGATACAAACTATGTGATTGCTAGTCTACGCTTGGAGCTAAACCTAGTAGAGTGAATCAAAGTGGCTCAGCAGACTGATCCGTATTGCATTGACATGAGAGGTCAGATACAGAGGAGTACAGTGATTGACTTTAAGATAAGTTCAGATGGACTTCAGAGGTTCAGAGGTAGATTGTGTGTTCTCGAGGACCCATAGCTCAAGAGATTGATATTGACAAAAGCTCACTCATCGAAGCACATGCTACATTCGGGGAGTAATAAGATGTATCAGAATCTCTGAAAGGTGTACTGGTGGTCAAGTCTGAAGAAAGATGTTGTGGATTTTGTGGCAAAATGTCTTGTATGTCAGTAAGTGAAGGTAAAGCATTAGAAACCTGCAGGGTTATTGTAGTATCTACCTATACCAATATGGAAATGAGAGCATATCAACATGGACTTCGTGATGGGTTTACCGAGGACCCGGAGGAATCACGATGCTATATAGGTGATAGTTGATAGACTGACGAAGTCAGCCCACTTTTTAGCTATGAGAGCTACCGATACTCTGAGTATATTGGCAGAACTATATGTACGCGAGGTAGTGAGGTTACACGGTATTCCAGTGAGTATTGTCTCTGATAGGGATTCCCGCTTCACTTCCCACTTTTGGGAACATTTTCAGGAAGCCATGGGGACCCAATTGAGTTTGTGCACCACTTATCATCCTTAGATAGATGGGCAGTCAGAGAAGACTATACAAACCCTAGAGGATATGTTGAGAGTGTGTGTGTTGGGTTTTAGAGGCTCCTGGGATGATCATTTGCCACTAGTCAAGTTCGCCTACAACAACAGTTATCATGCGAGTATCGGGATGGCACCGATGAGGCTTTGTATGACCGTAGATGTCGTTCCCCTATTAGTTAGGAAGAAGTGGGTGATCGAAAGATTTTTGCTCATGAGTTGGTTACACAAGCCTTTGAGGATGTCCGGTTGATTGTTGAGAGATTGAGGACAGCTCAGAGTAGACAAAAGAGTTATGCTAGCAGGAGACGAAGACCACTTGAGTTTGCAGTTGGTGAGTTAGTATTTCTGAAAGTTTCTCCTTCTAAGGGTATAGGGAGATTTGGGAAGAGAAGTAAGTTGAGTCCTCTCTACATTAGACCCTTTGAGATACTGGACAGAGTGGGAGATAAGGCATACAGATTGGCTTTGCCATCGGATTTATCGAGAGTGCATAATGTCTTCCACATTTCGATGTTGAGGAAGTACCATCCAGATCCAAATCATGTGATTCGGTATGAGCTAATAGAGCTCAAAGATGATTTGACATATGTAGAGAAATCGATCCAGATCTTGGATAGAAAGGAGAAAGTCTTGAGGAATAAGACCATTGGGTTAGTAAAGATTCTCTGGCAGCATCACACTTCAAAGGAAGCTACTTAGGAGCTAGAGAGTCTAATGTAGGAGAGATATCCCCAATTGTTTAGAGATTAACTTGGTTCTAATTTGGAGGACCAAATTCTTTTAAGGAGGGGAGGATTGTAAAACCTTCAAATTCATAAGTACATACATATACATGCTATGTGAAGCATGAATGATGTAAAGTCCATAGATTAAATGTTCACACTTGTAATATGAGTTGGTGATGTGCGTACAAGTTACATTATGTATGAATAATAAGAAATGGACTTTAGTATGTGATGAATGGGAATATATGAAAAATTGAGTAGTGTGGTAAAATGGATTTAAGTATGCATAAGTTGTATGAGTTTTATACTCCATTTGGTGATACATTGTATACCTTTGGTTATACAATGAATACACACAAGTTTCAATGTATATGAGGTATGAATGGAAGTCATTTTCAAGCCTTAAGTGTGGATGAATGAGAAAATGACCATGGTAGCAAAATATATGAAGTTTAGTGTGTGTTTACTATAGAAAACTGCAGTAAAATCTGGAAATATGAATGAGAGATCGATCTCATGGGATGAGAGATCGATCTCAAAGAGCAAAAAATGCTCAAATTCGAGCAATAGAACAGGGATAGATCGATCTCACTAGAGAGCAGATCGATCTATTGGGTATTATGTGTTGAAGGAATCGATCTCTAAAGGACCAGATCGATTTCCTTAAGCTACTAACTTGAAGAAGATCAATCTCATGCAAGAGAAGATCGATCTCCTTAAGGTTCTGAGTTGAAATAGATCGATCTCATGCTTGGGATCAGATCGATCTCATGTAGTCTGGAAGGTCGATTTCAAGAGGAAAAATGCAGAGCAGATCGATCTCCTAGGGTACCAAATCGATCTCCTCAAGACAGTTCTATAAATACTGAGCTTCTGCACTTCATTTTCCTGAGAGTTACTATTCGATTCAAGAACTAAACCTAAACCTAGCCAAGAAACACTAGAAAACTTCAGTTTGTGATTAGTTTTGAGTGAGATACAGTTGAGCAAAGTTGTTCTTAGCAAAGAGTAGAACAACATACTTAGAAACAAGAGATTGAAATCAAGAGTTGAAAGAGCAAGTAGGATTTTACCATCTTGGTGAAAAAAGAAGGAAAGTTCAACTAGGTAAGATTTAATACACCACTTTGATATATGTTAAACTAGGTGTATTGATGAGTTGATTGATATAAATATGAAACGTTGGAAATGAAAGGATCATGAAAAATGATCATGACCTAGTTTTGGTATAAAAGTGAGAAAGTAAAAAGGAAATGATGTTAACATTGATTTAATGATAGAATATGCATGTATGAAAGATTATGAGTTGATCTTATGAAATGCATATATTGGAAATAAGAAGTGATGAATATAGTTATATGAAAATAAGGTATAATCCCATATTATGAGAAAATGATGTAATGATGTGCTAAGTTAAGATTGATGAATGAGATGAGTGTATTACGGTATACTAATGTGAATAAATAATAACAGCTTCAGAAATCATTGTGGAAGCTGCTCGGACTGCGAAAGTGAGTTGCACCGAGGAAGAGAGGTCACTTGATGTGATCCGAGGTAAGGGAATTTCATGAGTAGCTAGAGATGGCTACACATATTTTACATAGAGTTTTGATATTGTACTCTATACGAATTCTCATGAATAGGCCTAATGTCTGATAGAGACAAATGAGATAAAATGTGTTTTATCCAAAGATAGGATAAAAAAGCTTGAGAAGCATGTTGTAACCCAAAATGCATGAGTTGCATGATAGAATGGAAAATGTTTTCACGTATATGTGAAAACAACACCTTTAAGTTCTAATTTGATTTGAAATGAAAGAGTTGTGTTTGAATAAGCCATCTATCTGGTTTTGTGTGAAAACCATAAGTGCTAGAGAATACTCGCACTATATTTTGAGATATGCATCACACAGTACTGGAGCATATACTCGTATTATATTTTAATGTTATTTTATGCATGTTAGAGTACTGGGAGCATTGCTCGTACTCAGTTTGTGATTGATGCATATAGAGTATTGGGAGCTATGCTCATACTTAGTTTTACATGATATCGTACTAGGAGCTTTGCTCGTATTCGACTTTTCATGATTTATACATGATATCGTACTTGAGTGATAGCTCTAATAATTCTATTTTTAATAGAATTGTTTGTGCTTAATTTCCTAATTAATTATTTAAATCCCCAAATTATTTTATTAATTATCCCCTTTATTTAATTAAAATTCTTTAATGTGCAGATAAAATAAATCCGGATGAAACTCAATCGTTTCAGTCAAAATTGGGCTGAAAATGAGCTAAAGGAGACTAGACCACTTCCAATTTGCAGACCGAGTCACCAGTCATCGGGACAAGCGTGATGCCAGGTGTCTGTCTTTTATTCGCTCTGAAACGATAAGATCAACGGACACCATGTCAACCTTCTGAAAGACACACGTCGGGCCATATCGCACAGCCAACTGGAGAAATCGACAAGTGACGTGGAAATATCTACTTTGCAGCAAATAAAATGAAGACAAGTGGCCAAACAATGTCAACTCATCTAGGATGGAAAAATTACCATTGTACCCCAAGTGTGTGTATAAATAGAACATGATGGAAATTGAAAAAATCAAGTAGGTAAGTAGGGTAAAGTAGTGTAGATTTTAGGAGTAGTGTAGTTTTTAGAAGTAATCTAGGGTAGAATAGCTTTTAGGGTAACTTTAAGCTTTCTTTGTTTTTCAATTTCCAAATAGTTCTTTTAGCAAGCAATTTTTTTTTACTGTTCATGGCAACTTTCTTTATTTATGAAAAGTTTCATTCCTTTACTAGTTCATTTTGTAGTTCACATTAGCGAAGTCTATTTCCTTTGAATTTGATTCAATGAAGTTTAATGAAAAGTATTTATTTCTCTAGCTCTCGGTTTTGCTAAATTGCTTAGGATTTTGTTTATTGAAAAACCTTTATTTTTCCTAGCTCTCGGTTTGCTCATCTTTTGTGCATTCGGGTGACAAGATTTCCTCATTCATTCTTCTACCTTTCGGTTCTGGTGCCTTGATGTGGCTTGATGTTGAGAATTGTTCCACATCAAGAGCAATGTGGAACCATGGTTGGAGAAGGGAATGAAGCAACCCGAGGATGATGGGTTCCCTACTCACGTTGATGAAGCTCACGGGTGTTGATTGGGTTAACTTCAGTTGTGGTTTTTACATATTTTCTTTCAGTTTTAAGCTCATATTCTGCTATGCATTATTGTTCTTTTCTTTCCTTATTTCTTTTTTATTTTTTAGCACTTTATGAATCGTTTTTTTTTTTGTTTACTGATTGCATGATCTTTATTCTGTAGGTCATATCATTTGCTGCATTTCATTACAGAAATTTTCCATTGATCCCACATGACTCACTAGCTAGTTTATGTTTGATAGAAATTGGTGTCCATGGTGCAGTAGGGAGTATCCTTCATTTTCCTCTGTTTGTCTCTGTTTTAATATTAATCTATTGTTCATTGTCTTCATGTGCTGTTTTAATCCCATTTTTACCTTTAGTTTCAAGTTATTAAATGCTAAAATCCATCACCATTAATGAGCTATTCTGTAGATATTGATATTTGCAGTTGACGGGTGCAAAGTGTGTGTAACCAGGATCGGGTCCAGCCCCTATCTTCTTATTCCATCTCATCTCCAGTTGCCGAGAGCTTCGGGTGTGTGCTGCGGTGTGCTGTTGCATATTCTGGACTACATGGGAGCTGCTGATTGTTGTAAAAAAATGATAAGATGCATGAAACAGAGAGGGACCAAGCCGAATGCTGTGACACACAATGCAGAGCAACAAGACGTGGTGACTGAACATGCTTGAGACAGTGCTGCTGGTACTGTAGTGGAAGGCTGAACCGGGAGTTGAGCTGGGCATGCCGAGGAACGAGCAGCAACAGCAGTGAAGGACGGTACTAAGAGGCAGTAGCAGCACCTGGACAGAGCAGCTGGAGCAACGCCTGGAGACAGCACAAACCAGCAGTGGACAGACCTAGAAATGAAAATGAAGCTTGAAGCATATGGCGTGTTGGCGCAGGGATCGGGCAACTGAAGCAGGAGCTGCTGCTGTATGCTTGCTAGATTCTTCTCTGCATTGAGAATAGCTGATGCGTGTGGGGCTGGAGTTGTGTAGGGAATGGAGCTGAGTAGGAACCGAGAGCAAGATTCGGTGGAAGTTGTAGGAGACTGCAACCAAACCTGGAAATGCAAACTGTACACGAGACCTGGAAATGCAAACTGCACAGTTGGGGCAGTTGGCTATATTGCAAACCGAGCAAGGCCATGTTTGGCATTTAACTTTTGTACAATTCCATTTTTCATGCATACCTACTATTATATTTTAGTATTTCTTTTAAGGTTATTTGTTAGCTTAGATCATATGCTTAGTTTAATTTACATATTATTGTTCCTTGCTTATTAGTATAAACTTAGTTCAATTTAGGAATTTAGAATTAAATTTAGTATTTAGGAAGTACATAATTAAAATTAGTAGTAGAATTATTTTAGGTAATTTTAAGTAAGTTTTCATTTTAAATTAAAAAAAATCCAAAAATATTAGTTTTCATGCATTATTTAGATTTTATTTTATTGTTAGTAATTAGATAGAGTTAGATTTAAATTAGGATTAATTTTTAGGTAGTTAATTTCTTAGTTAGATTTAAGAATTTTTTTAGGTTAATTGAAGTTTTATTTTATCAGATTTTAGGTTAGTTTAATTTGCAAGTTTTATTAGTTAGTTTAATTACATGCATATTTTATTTTTAGGATGGTTTAATTTTAGTGTAATTAATTTTGTCTTTTATTTTCATATTTTCATTCTAGTTTAATTACATTTTAGTTAATTAATTTTAACTATTTTAATTTTCTTTTGTAGGTTGTTGTTTTTAATTCCTTGGAGCTCTGCAGTAATTTCACGCTCCGTTTTATATTCTCTAATTTATAGTTTCTATTATTTGCAGTATTTCTAGCCTTGTAGATCACCCATCGAAAATTCATAATTTGCTAGAATATACTCAGGCTAAGATTAATCGGTACTTAATTAGGCAATTCAACTTCTCTGTGGGATTATAACTCGGGACTCAAATCCCAATATTACTTGTACGATCCGTGCACTTGCGGATAGAATGCCTAGGTCACTTATAGTGGGCGTAGCTCGTATCAAGCTCGTACTTGATTTGAAAAGAGAATTATGCATTAACCTAGTGCTAGAGGTTACTCGCACTAGTGTTTGATATTTGAAGATGCATACATAGTGTTTAAGAGGCGGAGTGCTGATTGAGAGTCACACTCAAGACACGCACTGTTGTTTTATGTGGTATATAATACATGTTAAAGAGAAAAATCGTGACAATTTTCTCCGTGTAGACTGAGTGTCACACAGTTGAGATGTTCTCACCTGGATTTAGAGACGTGGCATTATTTCCATAGTATGAGGGCTAAGACTTATGGTAAGCACCCCGACTATGATGTATTTCCGTGGTATGAGGACTAAGACCTATAGCAGGCATCCCGACCATGAGGAGAGGGTCCATGGGTATACGTTGTACCATGCGAGTGGCATAGAGTACACTGTACCGTGTGGTGGAGTTGTGGAGTTGAGGAGAATATAGCTGGCGGTTGTGATGGACTGACCCCCCTCCCGTTACAGCAGTGATACCCGCACACCGAGATCTGTGTTGTTTGTGATTTCACATTATAGGATATGGCCATAGTCCAAAAGAGTATTGCATTTAGCCACTAAGTCTCGTATGTTATATCACTTGTTTTCATGATACTGTTAGACCTGAGAGAGAAAGGTCAGAAACCGATTTGTGTTGTGAACTGCCATATTTACTTGATTTAAATGTAAATGTCATGATTGAGATAAAGGCATTCCTAATTTTATAAATATGCATCGTTTTGCATGAATGCCTACATTTGATAAATAAGCATGATTTCAAGTACATGGAATTTAATTTGTACTATATTATGTCAGTTTAATACATGCTTTGAGATGAGAGAAGGAAAGGCAAAGCCTTATTTTCAGTAGATAGTGCGGTTGTCTACTTGCTTGCCTGATTTTCTTATTGAGCGCGTTGTATGATCACCCCCTTATTTTCAATCCTCTACAGATCATCTGCAGTAGAGTGAGTCCGGCTGAGGTATAACATTCATTGTATCCACTGCATATCCATCTTACGAGAGGTATACACATTCAAACATTTTGTACTGAACAATGTTTAAGCACAGTTATGTAACCAATTGTACGGTTGGAATGTATATGTACAAATATTGTATAACAGTTTATGTTATCGAAAAGATTACTAAATTCTATGTATATTATGAATGAATGTGAGTGGGTGACTAATATCGAATCATAGCCCAACAGTTGAGGAGAGAAAGGTAAGTAAAGTAAAAAGCGAAAACTTTGTAGTGGTTTTGGTAAGTCACGAATTGAGGTCGTGACAACATATCTCTCTTTTAATGTTGGTTGCTCTTAAAGCGGGGAAAATTTTATCCAAGAATAATCTCACCATCGCAGTCCATATGGTTATAAAACCAGGAGGTAAATAGAATAGCCAATCTTTTGCTCTATTAGCTAGTGAGAATGGAAAAACTCGCATTTTGATTTTCTCTTCGGTAACTCCTTGTGGCTTCAGGCTTTCACATACCACATGAAATTCTTTCAAGTGCTTGTGAGGATCTTCATTCTCAAGATCATAAAACTTGGGAAGCAAATGGATCAAACCCGATCTTAATTCAAAATCTGCTTGCAAAGTCGGGTATTAAATATAGAGGGATTGTTGATTGACAGGAAGTGCATCCAATTACCTTAATACTTGTTTTTCTTTAGCCATTATTTCTTCAGTTTCAAAATCACTAGATGAATTGGCCAAATCAAGTGCTAAATTCAGTCCAGGGGATGAAGATGTAGCTTCTTGTGCTTTTTGAAATATAGTTTCCTTCCTAATCGTGTTTGTTGTCTTTCCAATATCAAGATCGTACGAGATTAATTCACCTACACGAGAAGAACGAGACATTAAAATAAATCTAATTAAAAACCAATCCCCGACAACGGTGCCAAATATTGGTGGCTGTCGAAACCAACAATATAAATTCCTACTCAAAAATAAATTATATCTGTAGTATAAATGAGCAAGGTCGTTTCCTACAGAGATTGGTTAGATTTATTTAAAGGAAAATGTGTTTGGGGATTTGTTATAATGAAAATGAGAAGAAGAATTAATATAGAAAAGAGAAATCACTATGTAAAATGTTGGAAGAAAATCAATACGATGAAGCATCCAGCCGTAGGAATAATTTTAGAATGGGTTCATGGAATTAATCATTGTTGCAAAGATGGGTTCTTTTAATCTTTACCAAATTGGTTATGGTTATCGGTACGAACTAACAACCTATCCCTCCTTACTTCTTTGATAATCAGGATACGATCTCTAATTATTTCTCTCACCAGTTAAACAACCTTAGATACGATTTTAAGATTTAATTTACCAACAATATTAAAAACTAGAAAGACTACCAATTCTAACCAACAAACATACACGTAGGTTCATTTAAGCTAGATTATATATCCCCACAACATAGAACTGAAAACTTCTCTGTAATCAATTATGTTATTTACCACTTACATTAGAATTCCTAAACAATTACGGATTCAGGTTTCTAATTGGTGATATATTATCTTGACAATTGAACAATGGGCCCTATTACACAATCAATCAAAATAATAATTTCATCAAGCACAGAAGATATATAAATAGCAAAGATATAAAAGAACAAAGTAAAAACTAATTAGATCTCACAAATCTTAAAGAATCCAAATCTTTAATTATCCTTTGGTTGGACTAAATAATTTAGCAAGCCATGGAGTTGAGAGACAAAACACTAAAGAAAAAGAAGTCTTCAATTTCTTAAAGAAAAATAGAATAGCATAATGTGTTTATTGTGTGTTGGATGATCCATCCATCCCCCTCTCTTAATCTATATATACTAAATATCCTAGCCCTAGAATCTTGTTCAAAAGGAAACTTCTGATTGAGTTTGATTACAAATTAACTTCTTTCCTTTCTTGACCATTAATTGTTTTATGTCCAAAGAAAGCCATGCCATATCTCCCTTAACAATTAAAATCTTCCACTTGCCATCTTTAGACTCGTAAAGTCAAATTCAGCTATAGGTGATGGAGCTTGACTTAAATTTACATATTTGAGTCGTAATTCTTGTCACTTCCTTAGACGTGCCCACGCCTTACACCAAAACATCTTTTGGTTTTGTGACTTGATCAAAATTTTACAACTTTAGTCCATTTTGCTCCTATTCCTTCATCCACAATACGAAATACAAAATATAAGTCAAATCCAAAAATTAAGCATATAGAAGAATCTAAATCATAGGAAAATATGAAAATTAATATGTTTAATGTACAACCTGTCAGAACTGACATTGAGTAGGAATACACCTTAAGTAAGAAGTGAATTATAAGATAAAATTTTAAATTAGCCATAAATTCCACATTTTCGGGGCGTTACATAAGGGCTTAAACATCCTGATTTTCAGTAGAGCTCTCCATGTTTTCGAAAAAAGTAAAAGTTGAAAATACTTTACTTAATGCAATCACTCTTCCCCAATAAAGTCTTCAAAATGTAAATGAGTTCTTTTTTATATAGAGAAAACGTTGCAAACTAGTAGAACGAGATGTTCCAAGAGGCAACAGAGAAGAAGACTAAAGCATACCCTAAAGAATGAGTGTGGTGGCAAGTTATGGTAGAATGTTGAGTAAGTCTGAGAACAAGGCTAGGTAGAGAAGAGCAAGGTTGAAAAAAAGGCTGAGTAGAGAGTAATAAAGAGAGGATTTGAAAGAGCTTCTAAGTTAGATCACTTGCCAAAAGTCTCTTTCAATGATATATGAGAACTTTTACATATAGGTGTAAAGAATAAAAGTTACATTTCTCTGGTATCAATAATATAATAATAAGAATTGACAATCATAAAAGCATTAATACTTGTTTAATAAGAGTTTAGCTTTGATGGAAAGTGCTCTGTGTTTTAAAAGAGACAAGGAAAAACAATCATATTTTAGAGAAAGGTTAAGAGAAGAACTCTTAACTATCTCCATCTCTGATCCGCCAAACCAAGCTTTCTAGGATATCTCAATAGTGAAGTTAACCTAAGAATCCTGCCCTAATTAGGGGTTATTTTCATTTCTTGTCGGTGAAAATGTTATTCAGTGAAGATGTTGATGTTGTTCCATGAAAATGTTATTTTGTACATGGGTTATTCTGAGAACAAGTTGTTTTGTGAAGAGCTATTTTGAGAAGAGTTGTTCTATGATGGTGCTATTTTGTGAAAAAAAAAAAGGTTATTCTGTAAAGGAGTTATTTTAAGAAGAAGCTATTTTTGTAAAGGAGCTCATTTGAGAAAAAGTTGTTCTTGTAAAGGAGCTCTTCTACGAAGAAGTTGTTTTTAGAAAGGAGTTATTCTAAGAATAGGTTGTTCTTGTAAATGAGCTCTTCTGAAAAGCGGTTGTTATGTAAAAGAGTTATTCTAATAAGAGATTGTTTTGTGAAACAACCTTGCTACTTGTTCTGAGTTTCTTTCATTATAATATGAAATTTTAAAAAATAAAGTATTAGTTTCCAAAATCGAGTATCTAAAGCTTGCTTTATCAAATCTTCTATGCTTAAAATATCTTCAAGTAGAAATTGTTGTTCATACTACCAAAAATTTTATAGTTTTTTTTTTTTTTCTAGAGAAAACAAGTTTTAAATTCACATAGTATGCATGTATGTTAAAAATATAAAGTTCTGTCAATATGAAATTGAGTTTAGAATGAAGAAATAAGTTATTTTTTAAATTTGGTTTTGAGAAGTTGATTACCCAAAATGAAAAGTTGGCTATCCTACAGAGAAGATGGCTTTTCTATTAAAAAAATGGCCCAGAGAAGTTGGCTTCCTTATTAGGGAAGTAGGGAAGTCGAATTTTCAAGACTCATTTGCCTCTATTTGCAAAATAAGCTATGGCAGTCAACTCTCATGCTCGGGTATTCGACTGTCTATTCTAAAAACTTAAAGAATAGATTTGTTAAACATGTTTATTCATTCAAATGATGTTTAATCAAGGAATGGTATTTTTAACACTGATTGAGTATTATAGATATTTCCATTAATGTTTATTTTCACACAATCTAACAATAAATTTCTTTTAAACTCTAAAATCATGAAAACGCTTCTTTTTATTTCTTTTTTTTTAATTTTGGTTCAAATAAGTTCATAAGAAGAATTCAAAGTACAATTAGATTTTATTTTAGGAGTAGACAATGCATATTGGGAATAATGTAAGACTCGTAAATTTCTATGTAATGTATATGATTAATTGATGTACAAACAAGTTACATTACATATGAATTACAAGAAATAAATGTTTTTGAGTTCTAAGTGTGAATGGATTGATAAATGAGTGTTGAAGTGATTGAGTATGAGTTTGAATGAGAAATTTGCAGTAAAAAGGGTGCAGGATGAAAGCTAGATCGATCCCATGCAAGGAGAGATCGATCTCATGGCTTGGAAAACACAATGCCAAGCATTCTGCAAGAGGGAGATCGATCCCTCACTCAAGCAAATCGATCTCCATTAGTCTTAGGCTGGACCAGATCGATCTTCTCCTATAGGCAGATCGATCTCCTAAACTTTCTGTCTGAGACAAATCAATCTTGTTTCATTGAGCAGATCGATCCCATGTAATATGACAGATCGATCTCATGCATTCAATAGATCGATCTCATGCCTGGAAAATGTTGAGAAACTGAAGGATTCAAGAGGGCCAGATCGATCTCCACCCTATGCAGATCGATCTCATCAAGCCATTCCTATAAAAAGGGAGCAGTTGGATCTGCATTTCACGGGAACAAACTTCATTCTTCCATTCTCAATGTAAAACCTAGCTTTCTCACTCTAAAATCATCCCATTTCTATAAAGATTTAAAAAAAAAGCCATTAGAGCAAAGTTGTTCATTATAAAAAGAAGAACAACATAGTTTGGAATCAATACTCCATTGGTTGGAATGAAGGAGCAAAGAAGTGTTCTTATTTGGAGTAAGAAGAAAAATCAAGCTAGGTGAGTTTCTAACACTGCAACTCAAAGTGTATTATCTAGTTATTGATTTTGAATAGATGGGTGTATGAATTGATGATTAAAACTACCTAGAATGTAATAGAACAAGTAAAACCTAAAATGAGTCTAGTGTGAGAAAATGTGATATAGGTGAGTTGATGATAATGGATTATGCTAAGGTGTTAGTGAAGTAATATGCAAGATGTTGAGATGATTGAATGAGGCTACATTGTAAAATTTGTCAAGTTATGAGAATAAGTATATAAGGTGTTTGACAAAATGCCATAGTGAAGTCAATGATGAACTAAAGGTACCGTGAGCTTAATATCGATTTAGTATGAATCAATGGATCTAAAAGAGTCCAATAGGCTCTCGAGATAAGGGTAGATTGATCAAATGAAGCCTTTGTCACGACCCTCAACTTACCAAAATACGTACAAATTTTTCGCATTTTTATACATCATTTATTAATCATCCTTCCTCGATCATGAACAACCACACTCTCAACAGTTGGGTTGTATGTCAATGTCTATCTCATTCCACCATACCAATTTAAATTTACATATTATTTATAAGTAAACACTTGAATAAATAAATCAGAGTTGTTGTTTACATCTGATTACATTACTTTACATCCCCAATAGTTACATACAAAATACTACTGTGCTATGGAAAGTTTAGATACAAAAATCTCATCAGTGTGTATACCTTATGCGATGGGATGCAGCGGATACCAAAAGGGAACACCTTCAGTCACTCTCAATATACTCAAATCTCTGTAAAGAAGGGGAAAATAAGGGGAGTGAGCAAACCACATGCTCAGTAAGGCAATCATGTGAATAGGTAGATATTGAACTATCTACGTGATCGTGATGCCATGCTCAAAGCATACATTTCATCATTTTCTCAAAATATGAGTTCATGCTTGTGTTAATGGTATGTAAAGCATTCATGCTATTAAAATTCAGTGTACAATTCAATTCAAAGCATGGAATATCCATCATGCATATTTCACCAACAAGGCATGGAAAACACATCATGCGTACGTGCACTTTAAAACCATTAACAAACTATCATCTCAAAACAATCCAACACTTGTCAGGGCTCAACCCCTCCCTTGGACTGTCCTGACCCACAAATCATTTCAAACATGGATTTATTTACAAACAATAGACATGTGAGATAGGCAATATAATAAAGGAAATATCCTCTAGGACTATGGCCATATCCTGTGATACCGGCTACATGGATCAGGTGTGCGGGGTATTACCACTATTTGCTTTCGCACGGGAGGTGGGTCATGTCCAACCTGTCTGTCCATAGCAGATCTCATCCGAAGATGACATATCACAGTCTCAACACGATACAATGTACCCATGCTACCTACACGGTACAGCGTACTCCGTGGAGCCAATCAACACATCATATCATGCCACTTATCAAAACGTACATGTGAGCCTATTTAATCGGTACGACTTC
Source organism: Firmiana major (assembly GCA_033439115.1). Classification (NCBI taxonomy): domain Eukaryota; kingdom Viridiplantae; phylum Streptophyta; class Magnoliopsida; order Malvales; family Malvaceae; genus Firmiana; species Firmiana major. The sequence continues at coordinate 14,547,390 of CM065907.1, forward strand.
TTGTCTACCTGAAGCTCCTAACACAGCTATCACATGTCAAAATATAAAAAATGCACGCGCGAGCCTATTTAATCGATGCGACACCCAGTCTACCCGAAGCTCCTAGCACGGCAACAATAAGGTGGGCATCAAATGCGAGCTATGCTCCAACATTATGCCAAAACCAGTATAAAATCCATGTGAAAACTAGTACGAGCTAAGCTCCAGCACTCATGCATATAAAACACATCAAATCTCGTGCAAGTCATACTCTAGCACGTTTTCATTCTCACGAAAACCATGTAGGTGGCTCAATTCTTTGCAAAGTTTGGTTAATGAACCAAAATAGCTCATTTCTTTTGTAATTCATTTCAAATGTTAGCCAAGCTACCAATCACTTGCTAAAAATCAATAAAACATGATTTTCCAAAGCATTATGCCTTTGTTTTCATGCACATTTCTTAAAACCCAACTCTTTACCCTTTAATCACCCAATATCATTTCCTAGTATCGCATGCATTCTAGCAAAACATTTAAGCGCCCAAATTGTGCACAGATATCTCTAAGAGTCCACAGAATTCCCTTACCTCAATTTACTTGAGTGCCAATCTCTCTTTCTCTTAGCTTCTTGCGTTATTAGCTTACCTTGCTCCGGTGTATCCTCGGGAGCTGCGATTCATTCATCCAAATCACTTGAGTTAATGTTGTTAACTCACATTTTGACTTCACTAGTCAATATAATTCATTTATGCATTTTACCAATACCTTAATCCACATTTTACCCCTTTTAGGTAAATCTCACAATTTATTCACTAACCACATCTTAAAATCATACTTATAACACTATTATCACCTCAAAATATCCCATTCATCATTAACCTCAATACATTTCACTTTCTCACACTAGTCCATTTCTAGGTCATGGTGGATTCATTATACTCTAGGTAGTTTCTACCATTTCTATACATACCAATCATTTCTCTCATCAATATTCAAACAATGTACTTGAGTATTTGCATTAAAAACTCACCTAGCTTGATTTCCTCTTTGCTCCGATGGAAATGCACATTGTTCCTTAAATCCAACTAATGAGGAAAATGCCTCCAAGCTAAGTTGTTCTTCTCTTCGATGTGAACAACTTTATGTTTGATAGCCTTCCCTCAAATCTTCTTAAAAATGGTCAGATTTAGAGAGTAAAATCTAGGTTTTAGGTTAAAAATGGTAAAGTGAGAGTGTTCCCTGAAATCTGCAGATCCAACTGCTCCTATTTATAGATTTAGCTTGATGAGATCGATCTGCCTTAGATGGAGATCGATCTCATCCTCTTAAAATCCCTCTTTTTCACAACATCTGAAGGCAGGAGATCAATCTGTAGAAGATTAGAAATCGATCTGTCTCAGGAAATAGCGTTAAAGAGATCGTCCTGGTCTTAGAGGAGATCGATCTGCTTCAACCTGAGAGCTTAAGGAAATCGATCTGTTTCATTAAGGATCGATTTGCATTTTACAAAATGTTTAGGAGATCGATCTGGCTTCATTGGAGATTGATCCGTCCTATTCCATAGCTCAAAATAAGAGCATTTTAGCTCTTCCAGATTGATCTCTCATCTTATGAGATCGATCTAGCTTTTATATTTCCAGATTTTACTGCAATTTTTTGCAAGTACTTACACCAAAACAACTTTAATTTGCTGCTATAGTCATTTCCTCATCTGATCATCTTTGAGACCTGAAAATGGCATCCATTCATACTTTATACCTGAAAATCTTTGTATAACCTAAGGTAGTTGATATAGATCAAATGGAAGAGCATAACTTTTACAGTCCTCCGTCCATTTTACCACACTACTCATTATCCATTCTCCTCACATTCTTCACATGTTTAAGTCCCTTTCCTTATATTCATACATAATGCAACTTGTACGAACAATGACAACTCTTATTACATGTGTGTACATTAAAGTTATGGACTTACATTATGTATACTTCAAATTACAAGTATATCACCATACTTATGAATTCATTTACATATATATACAAGGTTAAACCTATACGGGGTCTCACAGCCTTATAGGCGTTAATGGAAACTATAGGTCGAGTCGACTATAGTAAACACAAACACAAGGATTGTGTTATATTGGACCCAATTTATGTGGTATATGATTTTGTGCGGTCTCGGAGATTTCGTTGGAGGTGAATCAAACTGCGCAATCAGACAACTTTAAGGAAGTGGAATCACTCTGCACGATTCCAGGTAAGGGAATTCTGTGAGTGTATAAAGATAGTTGCTCGCATTTTGTGGGTGAATATAGGGCCTTGCAAATGTATGATTATTTAGAAAAGTGATCAATGGTATGTGTGAATGACTATGAGTATATATATATATATATATATATGATTTTGTTTTCGAAGAGAATCTTACAAAAAAGGGATAGTAAGGCTAATAATTGCATAAATCATATGTTTCGATGTTTTTATGAAACACCTTACTTTGGGTTAAGCAAATTGATGGATAGGCTGGCTATTTGATTTTTTTTCGTAATTTCATGAAAAAGCACGAGGCATGTGCTAACTTTGATTTGAAATCTACTGTGTTGAAAAAGAGCCGCCTATCATATTTTACGTGAGTTAAATCATCTCGCACTGAATTTTGACGTTTTGACATGTATGAAATGTGATGAAGCTTAGCTTGCACCTTGATTTGAATTATGATGATGTTTTATAAATCATACTGGAGCTATGCTCGTACGTGATTTTTTCATTATTTGTTATGCATAAAGCCATATGGAGCGTTGCTCGTACGAGGATATTTGCTAATGATGCATGAAATCGTGCTAGAGCTTCGTTCGCATAGGATTTTCACACTATGGTATTTATGAACCTTGGAGGTGCTAAGATCCTTAAGCCCAACATCCTTAAGCCCGTTAAGGTGAGGGGGCTCTGTTTGGTGGGGAGGCTCTCTTACATTAAAACAAAATCAGTAGGATCCTTAAGCCCAACATCCTTAAGCCCGTTGGGGCGGGGAAGGTCTGTTCGGCGGGGAGGCTCTCTTACATGAAAATGAAATGCTCTTACATACGCTTGAGACTGTGTAGGTTACACATGACATGGGGTAGATAAGACCGTGGTAGGCACCCCCAACCATGATATGGGTCCGTGGAGTACGTTGTACCGTGTAGATCACATGGAGTACGCTATACCGTGTGGTTAAGATGTTGATTTAAAAAGTTTGGTGAAGAATTAACCTACCTTCGTTCCAGCATGATGCCCCGCACACCGGGATCCGTGTGGTCTGGGATGATTATGACATAGTTGGCCAACATAGTCATTGATATATATAGTGACTACCTGTCTCACATAATATCACATGGTTTTGTATACTGGACATGATTTGTGTTGTCTACGGTAGACCCGAGGGAGTGGTCGAACCCTACAGAATGGTATAAGAAATGATCTAATGATGAACATGAATTCTATGATTTGAGAAGGATTTAATAAAGGTTACTGAATTTTGATTTGGTGTTAAATTCCAAGGAATGGTTTTATGATGAGTTTTATTTTTATGAGCATGAGAAGCTTTACATGATGATCTTTTCCATGTTTTTACATGCCCACTTCCATGTTTTTCAGTACATGATATATGTATATACATGTGGCATAGTTTTAATATTTCCTCATGCTCTGACTATAAACAATTTATGCCATGACATTATCCGCATGTAGATAGTGTAGTTATCTACCATGCTTGCATTATTGCCTGACTGAGCGTGTGGTTACTCATCCCTTCATTTTTCCCCCTCTACAGAGCGCACATAGTAGCCCATTTAGCACTGAGGCATTGTATTAGGACATCCGCTGCTCTCCATCACCAAGAGGTATACACAAGGATTCTTTTTGTATCTAAACATGTAAAGGCACAGTAATCATTTTGAAATGTAATATGGGGGATGTAAATGGTAGAAAACATGTCATGTATAAGCTTATGTCTTAACTTCCAATGTATGACATTGCTTTTGATTTATTGGAAATGGATGGAAAATGGTGATTATTACTGACTTACAGCCCAACTGTATTTGTGAGGAATGTTCATGATCGAGTAAGTTAACGAATAAAGAAAAAAATATTATGGTGATTCCTAGATGAAATGGATAAAAAGGGTCGTAACAGAGATTTGTATCAGAGCCGAGTTGGCCTGATGTGAGTCGATATTAATAAGTAGGAAAGTTACATCCCTATATTACTGTGCTTTTGTTTAGATATAACTGTGTCTATCGAGATGGAACAAGATAAATAAATGATTATGAATACAGGAAGTTAGGCATTATGCTTGTTGCACGTCGAGGTAGAGGCGTAGGTGCACGTGCTAGAGCCCGTAGGGGTAGGCCTGAAGACCATGCGGAGCCACAGACTGACCAGGCTCCATAGGACCCTACTGAGATATCAGAAGATATCGAGGGACACTTCGCTAGGATAGAGCGAAATATTGAGAGCCTCCTGGAGATAGTCACATAGGTATTGGGTGTCGGTGATAGACGAGGTCTCGCAGTATGGCTAACTATGACTGGACAAGCAGCTGCAGAGGTAGAGAGACTCAGACTGCAGAGACTGCCATTGTTACACCCCTCGTTTAGGATACTGCTTCACTTATCGCTCCACAGCCGAGCGACAGGGACCTCGGTTATGATTGTGAACTGAGTAGGCTACGCTAATTTCAGGAGTTGAAACCTTCAGTATTCAGAGGAGTGAAGGACCCGGTTATTACTGAGGACTGGGTGTATGAGATGGAGAAATTGTATAGGTTTTTCAGATGTACATCGGCTAAGAAAATGGCCTTTGTTGTATTTATACTGAAAGGCGAGGCAGAGCACTGCTGGAGATCCACCAAAGCTATTTTGAGAGCCCGACACTCTGAGATCACATGGGAGATATTCTTGGAGGCCTTTAGGAGGCAATATATTTCGGCCACCGTACAAAGGAAATTACGGATGGAGTTTATGAACTTGGTTTAGGGGAATCGTTCTGTGGACGAATATTAGTCGAGGTTCATGTCTTTGGGAAGATACGACCCATATACATTGAGTAGTGAGACTCGAAAGGTCCAGAAGTTTGTGGATGTATTGAGATTAGCTATCCAGACTAAATCAGCTCCATTTGACATTCACACTTATGAGGAGGCAGTGCACAGGGCACAATTGTGTGAGCAGGACTTCGAGCGGAATGCCTCTGAGCTTGGAAAGGTTAGTAGCCAAAAGGATAGAGATTGGAAGACATCTGGAGTTGATAAAGTGGTCAGAAGAGGATGCCAAAGATTGTTTGAGAAGAGGCCAAAGATCGAAGAGGTGCAAAAGAGAGCTGCTAAACCACTTGTGTACCCAGCTTTAGCTCCACCGATGGGTATGATCATTAGAGAACCACAGCCTACTACTGAGTAGTGTAGGAGATGTGGCAGATTTTATGGAATTAGACATTGTCAGACGCCCCCTATTATGTGTTATAGATGTGGGAAGCCAGGGCATATCGCGACGTATTGTCCTGAGATGATTGAGACTGCCCCATAGAAGGGCAATGAGCCAGAGAGAGCTCCAGTTGAGACAACTACTCAAGGAGGAGGGCTACAGCTGGGGAAACAGGCAGTTGGCATGAGCAGGGGACGAATGCATGCACTGGATTTTGATGTAATCCTATGAATGAATTGGTTGGCTGCAAATCATGTTGTTATGGGTTACCGTGCTAAGACATTGATGTTTCCAGAGATAAATAATCTTGTTGTAAGCTTTGTTGAAAAGAGATGAAAAGTATGATGATTGTAAATGAAAAGTGTATAATTTTAATCCATCATATTTGAGAGATGAATTTATTTATTATTTATGAATGTTAAAGTGGTGACTTGTGTTGCTAATGATGGAAAGGATAATGTGAAGGGTTCATTGCCAACGTGGTTGACACTGATAAGGCACACCCGGAATTGAGAGACATTCCAGTAATTGTAGAATTTCCTCATGTCTTTTAGGACGATTTACCAGGGCTACCACCTGATAGGGAGATGGAGTTTTGTATATAGTTGGTACCTGGTACAAAGCTGATATCTAAACATCGTATAGAATTGCTCCGATTGAGTTAGAAGAGTTAAAGAAACAATTACAAAAGTTGCTAGAGAAGGGGTTTATTAAACAGAGAGTCTCACCTTGGGGAGCTACGGTTCTATTTGTAAGGAAGAAGGATGGAAGCCTCCGACTATGTATAGATTATCAGTTGTTGAATAAGGCCACCATTAAGAACAAGTACCCCCCTACATGCATTGATGATTTATTGGATTAGCTTCGAGGAGTACATGTCTTTTCTAAGATAGATTTACGATTTAGGTACCATCAGTTGAAGATACTAAGTGGAGATGTACCCAAGATAGCATTTCGTACCCATTATGGCCACTACGAGTTTTTGGTTATGCCATTCGAATTGATGAATGCCCCTGCAACATTTATGGTATTGATGAATGACGTATTTAAGCCATACCTGGACCAGTTTGTGATAGTGTTCATCGACGATATATTAGTTTATTCCAAGTCCAGGGAAGACTATGAGCAGCACTTGAGGATAGTTCTGCAGACCATCTGAGAGAAGGAACTATATGCCAAATTCAGCAAGTGTAACTTTTGGCTAGAGCAGATCTCATTTCTAGGTCATGTTGTGTTGAATGATGGGGTGGGGTATCAGTGGATTCATCCTAGATTGAGGCAATTGTACAGTGAAAACAGCCCAAGATAGTTACTGAGATCAAAAGTTTTCTGGGATTGGCAGGTTATTATCGAAGATTTGTTGAGGGTTTCTCCAGACTAGCTGCTCCGTTGACATGCCTTACGCGGAAAGATGTTAAGTTTGTGTAGAATGAGGCATGTGAGAGGAATTTTCAGGAGCTTAAGCGTCGGTTGACCACTGCTCTGGTTCTCACCATTCCTATCAGCTCAGGAGGTTTCTCTATGTATACGGATGCATCACACCAGGGATTGGGCTGTGTACTTATGCAGGATAGGAAGGTAGTTGCCTATGGATCCAGACAGTTGAAGGATCACGAGATGAACTATCTGACTCGTGATTTAGAGTTGGCGGTCGTATTATTTGCATTGAAGATATGTCGCCACTATCTCTATAGTGAGAAATTTCAGGTATATACGGATCATAAAAGCCTTAAGTATCTATTTTCGTAAAAAGAGTTAAATGAGACAAAGAAGATGGCTCAAACTCCTGAAAGATTATGATTGTGAGATCATGTACCACCCGGGTAATGCGAATGTAGTTGTCGATGCTTTGAGTAGGAAGAACCTCAAGTTGGTATCTTATATGATGGTTCGGGAACCCGAGTTGTTAGAGCAATTTGTGAACCTCAATTTAGATGTAACCTCACCTGGTTCAGAGAAATTGGATATTATGGCTAGTTTGAGATTGGAGCCAGAGTTGATTTGTCATATTCGACAAGCTCAGCAGAGCGATTGACAGTGTATCGATTGGTTGAGTCAGCTTCAGACAGGTTTGGGTACTGATTTTGAGCTGATTACAGATGGATTATTAAGGTTCAGAGGTAGAATATGTGTTCCCGAGGATTCAGAGATCAGGATGTTAATTTTATTAGAGGCTCACTCATCGAAGTACACGATACATCCGGGGAGTACAAAGATGTATCAAAATCTTTGGAAAGTTTATTGGTGGTCTGGAATGAAAAGAGACATTGCTGAATTTGTCGCTAGATGTCTCGTCTGTCAGCAAGTAAAGGTAGAGCATCAGAAGCCTGTAGGGTTATTGCAGCCTCTACTGATACCGACATGGAAATGGGAGCACATCACCATGGATTTTGTGATGGGCTTTATCGAGGACCCGTAGAGGCCATGATGCCATTTGGGTTATCGTGGGTCAGTTGACGAAGTCAGCCTATTTCTTGGCTATGAGAGGTACCGATACTCTGAGTCAGTTGACAAACTTGTATGTTCGAGAAATAGTTTGGTTACATGGTGTACTAGTGAGCGATGTTTCTGATCGGGTTGCCGCTTCACTTCCCATTTCTGGGAATATTTTCAGGAAGCGATGGGAACCCAACTGAGTTTTAGCACCGCTTTTCATCCTCAGACAAATGATCAGTCAGAGAGGACTATACAGACCCTAGAGGATATGTTTAGAGCGTGTGTGCTGGATTTTGGAGGCTCCTGGGATGATCACCTATCGTTAGCCGAGTTCGCCTATAATAACAGCTATCATGTGAGTATCGGGATGACACCTTATGAGGTATTGTATGGACGCAGGTGTCGATCCCCTATTGGATGGGAAGAGGTTGGTGACAGGCAGATTTTTTGTAAGACCCGTGTTTTTATGTAGCCTGTTCCTTATGATTTATATATGTACATACATTGTATTAAGTAAATTAAATCATAAGAAGAGTATTTACTTGATTTAAGTGTTAGTGAAATGCTTTAACACTTAAAAGTTACATAAAAGTCGAAAAAGGGCTATAAGAGCCACATGGCTAAACCGAGTGGATTTGAATCATTCTGACTAAAAAGAAGAACTTAAAATGAGAAAATCTAGAGAGCTCATGAAGGAAAGTCGATTTGATTTAGTCCCGAACATAGAGAACAAAAGTAAAAGCCAAAAAAGGGGCAAAACAGACCATTTTATCGATTTAAGGTATCTAAGGTATATTTACCTACTGGAAATGGCCAAAACATAAAGACGAGAGTGTAAACCATAAGATATGACACTTTCAGATTTTTGAGAAAAAGTCAACGTGATCAATGATTAAGGAAAAAGTCAATTCTAGTTAAGAAAAGTGGACTTTTACCATAGTTGACTAAACATGGTTAAAAATTAACCTAAGTATAGAGAAAAAATTGGGGAAAATATTTTTGCTCAGAATACAAGATAATCATTGATAATTCTATATTTTTAGAATTATTTGTGCTTAATTTCTTAATTAATTATTTAAATCCCCAATTTATTTTGTTAATTATCCCCTTTATTTAATTAAAATTCTCATGTTTGCAAATAAATTAAATCCGGATGAATTTTGAATATTTCGGTAGAAAATGGATCGGAATTGGGCTAAAATCGAGATTGAGCCACACGGACAACATGAGTCATGCCACCTAGCACATCCAATTGGACAAAAAGACCGATGACATGGAAATATCTTTTCAAGGAGCCAATGGTGTGAAGACAAGTGGCCAAAAAAATGTTAACTCATTAAGGATGTGGAAATTACCATTTTACCCCTAGTGTGTTTATAAATAGGAAAGGATGGCAATTGAAAGAGTAGGTAATTTTTAAGAGTAGAAGTAAAATGTAATTTAGGAGTAGGAGTAGTGTAGGTAGAGTAATTTTTAGAATTATTTTCCTTCCTAGTATTTTTTATTTTCACGTTTGTTTTACTATGCATTTCATGTTCTTCATTAATCTTTGTTAACTTTCATTTTCAATGGATAATCACTTTCATTTTCATGATTTCGGTTTGGTAAGCTTAGTTCTTTGATTTTTTTTAGCACTTGAGTTCTCAAATTTCTTTTAATCCTTGGGTTAGCCTTCATGTTGGATTTCATATTTCATTTTCCCACTTTCCATTCGGGTTTACAATGTGCTGAAGCTTGCTCACTGCCTAGCATTGCGTAACAACAGTAGAGGAAGGAGAAGCCGGTGACAGTGGCCATCTTCCTTAGCTATTTAACTATTGTGGTGCAGATTTGGAGAGGCAGCGGCTAGCATCCGAGAGCTCTCCTCTGTTCATCTCTGTTTTTTGTATTCTGTTATTGTCCTCATAGTTACTCTCGCTGGCGCAAGCAACACAAGGAAGAACATAGTGCAGCAGAGAACAGCTTGCAGCTGTGGTTGTTGGTAGCGGAAACAGAGCAATACTGAACCGAGAACAACACTTGGAAACTGAGCTGCAATTGGCCACTGCTAGGCATTTCCTGGAGGACTCGGGATGCTGGTATGGTTGATGTAGATGCCGGGCAGCAGTGCATTGTAGAAGCAGGACAACAGCTGGTTTGCATCTGCAGCACCTGGAATGGCAGCTGAATACCTGGAGCAGAGGATACAACCCGTGACCACAGCCTGGAACCGAGACACACCAGGACAGAAACAGCAGAGGACACAACCCGAGGACACTGCAGAACCGAGAAGCAGAATGAGAGTAGCTGGCAACCAAAAATCGAGGCAGAGAATAGCAGCCTGGATGCAGTGTGTAACCCGTGACCTGGAGCCAAGACACACCAGAAACAACAGAAGCAGAGTGCCGAGAGATAGTTGCCAAAACCGTGAAAGTTTAGAAAGAAACATAATTTTAGAAGACACGTGAACAGTAAATGGAGGGATAATTATATGGTTTAAATTGGTTAAGGCTTTGTTTGGCTAGTTCATTTTAGTTAGTTAATCCATTTTCATGCATTTGTTAGTTGTTAGTCAGTTAGTCTAGTCAATTATAATGGTAGGTTAGTTTTATTATTTTTGCATGTTAATTTGTAGTGTTAATTTTTTGTTAGTAGATAATTTTATATTAAATGTTTTAGGATTTTAATTTAGTTTAGAAGCATTTAGAGTTAATTTAGATTAAATGTTTTTCATGCATTTTTTAATTTAGTCTTTCTTTTCATTAAGTTTTAGTTTAGTTTAAATTGCATTTTGACTAAGTAGTCTTATTTCATTTTAGGTTAGTTTAATTTTACTTTAATTAATCTTGCTTTGTTATTTTTATATTTGCATTTAATTGCGTTAATCAATTTTAACTGTTTTAATTATTTTCGTAGGTATTTACTTTTAATTGCGTGGAGCTCAGTAAGTAATTTTCAGCTCGGTTTTATTTTCTTTATTTTATAGTTTTATTATTTTCAGTATTTTTGATTTCAAACTTAGTAGATCACCGATAATCAAAAAATTCATAATTTGCTAGGATATACTTATGGTAAGATTAACCGGTAGTTAATTAGGTTAGTCAACTTCTTTGTGGGACGATAACTCGGGACTCAAATCCCATTATTACTTGTACGACCCATGCACTTGCGGTAATACCCTTTGGGCGTGTCAATCATCCCCGGAAGTAACGAAAATTAATTCGGATGGATTCCGAATTAAATTTAACGGGTAAAAACGTAATGGGCTAAAGTGAAGATTTTAAAGCTCATTAAGGTATAATAAGTGTAGATCGAATTTCTTAGGTCCATTAGACCGAATTGTTGGACCAATTGGTAGACCAAATATTTAGACAATTGAAGGCCCGATGTATAATAAAAATTTCAGCCTGAAAGCCCATTAGGAAGGCCCAAACTGAGAAGCCCAAATGGATTAAAATCAAGCCCATTAGTAAAAGGTAACCATAGCCAAATTGGTAACCATTACCTAAATCAATTCCATTCAAACTTGTTGGCTGAAAAGTAAGGCTTAATGATTAAGTAATTGGCTTATAAAATCAGCCACCACATGGCCTTCTTCATCCCATCATTCTCCGCTACACAAAGAAACCATTAAAACTCATATATTCAAGCTTTCTCTCACTAGAAATCACTAGGAAAAAGGCATATTTGAAACTTTTAATCGTCATGAAAGTTGTTCCAAATTGAGTGAGGATTAACATATGTTGGAATTGGCTATCAAGGAGCCATAGTGTGCAAACCGAGAGGCTTTAAAGTTTCAGCCAAGTGTGAACGCATATACTAGGTATAATTTCAAGCTCTTAAATTCATATATGTTAATGTATGAATGATTTTAAATAGATTGGTATATGTTTTAAGCATTGAAACATGTAGAATCACTATGAACATGAATTGGCCGAGAGTGAGTAATGATAAATTGATGAATGCCCATATGATTTTAAGGCACGAATGAGTTAATATACATGTGTTCATGATTATGGTATAGTTAGAATTAATTAATTTGATCAATTGATACATGAATTAAGTTGGCAATCAAGGTGTTTGATAAAATGCCTAAATTAACTAAGTGAAGCTTAAGAACATTGCCAACCAAGTGTTTATAAAAAATGCCTAAGTGAAATTGGCTAGCAAATGGCCATGGACGGCATGGTGTGGTGTGACCGATGGCATGGGAGCTCTTGGCCAAGGCATGTGGCCGAGAGGTCCAATGGGCCAAGCCCAATTAGTTTCAGCCCAATGTGATGTAATGGGTCTTGGATAAGACCAATAAGAGTTGGTGGGCCCCACAAGCCCAATTGGCCCAACGAAAATAAGTAGTAAAATGAAAATAGGCTTAAGGCAGAGTTAGGCCTATTAAGGTTTATTAAAGCCCATTAAGTGAAATAGATTGTATATAATGTGAAATATAGTAGGAAAAGTATAATTAACCTGATGGATGGTTATATGCATCTCCAAAGATTTTTGGAGGAGCGAATCGAATTGCTGGATCGAGCAGCATTGAGAAAGTAAACTTTGTCGAGTGATTGCAGGTAAGGGACTTTTGTGAGTAGTTTGAAATACCTACACATATTTTTGTTTGCTTTTACATTCACTTAAAAACTTTGAGGGTCAAAGAAAGTGAATAATAATTATAGTGACCTAATAGTGGTAAATTACGATTTTGCCTTTGGTTAGGAAAAAAGTCAACTATTGGAAAAAGTTGTAAAAAGCATAGAAACCACATTTATGAGTGTTTTTACTGCTGTTTAGCAGAAAAGTAAGTAGATGAGCTAATGTTTTCATGGTTGATGAGAAATAGCACAATTTATAGTGCTGATTTTGATGTTTTGAAAATCATCCCTTTTTAAAGAGCCATCTAGTGAGAATAAATTATGCTAGAGCACAGCTCGCACTTGATTTCATATATTTTCCACATATATTAGTGTTGATGTATGATTCACACTAGATTTCCATGACATGCATGATAGAGTGCTGGAGTTCTTACACGTACTCAGTTTTATATGATTTATGCATGATAGAGTGTTGGAGCGATTAGCTCGTACTTAAAATTTACATGAGATGCATGACAGAGTGCTAGAGTTATTGCTCGTGCTCGATTGTTCATAATTTATACATGACATATTACTTGAGCGATTGCTCGTACTTGATTTGATAAGTTTTTTGCATAGCATGGTATTGGAGCGATTGCTCGTACTTGATTTGAAACATGAACTATGCATGACCTAGTACTAGAGGTTTACTCGTACTATAGTTTAAGTTTATGATGTGTGAAACAGTGTTTGAGAGGAGTGATGACTGAGAGTCGAGCTCAATGGCGCGCATTGTATTTTATGTGATATATAAGACATGTTGAAAAACCATGTTGATTTCCTCGTGTATACTGAGTGTCACACTATGAGATGTTCGCATGTAGATTTAGAGACGTGGTATTGATTATCTATTGAGATAGGGTCCACGAGTGTACGTTATACCGTGCAAGTGGCATGGAGTACACTGTACCGTGTGTTGTTGTGGAGATGAGGAGTTGATAACTGGTGGTTGTGATGGATTGACCCCCCTCCCGTTGCAGCTGTGATGCCCCACACACCGAGATCTGTGTAGCTTGGGATTACCATTATAGGATATGGCCATAGTCCAAGATATTCTTGCATTTCACCACAGAGTCTCACATGATATATCACTTGATTGATTTTATGATACGGATAGACCTGAGGGATGGGTCGAAATCTGATTTGTTGTGCTGAGAATGATTTAAATGCCATATTTACTGTGATTTGAATATAAAAGGCATGATTTATCTAAAGGCATTGTGAATTTATATAGATGCATTGTTTTGCACGAAATACCTACATTTAAGAACTAAGCATGATTTCTGTACATGGGATTTAATCTGTACAAGTATATATATATATATATTAAACACATGCTTTTTAAGTGAGATAAGGAAATAATATTTTTCGAGGCATAGCATTATTTTGAGTAGATAGTGTAGATGTCTACTTGCTTGCCTGATTTTCTTACTGAGCTGTGAGTTCACCCCTTTTTTTTACACCTCTCTACAGAGCATCCACAGTAGAGCGATTACGAGAGAGAGATAGTGTTCATGTTGTCCGCTGCCATTTCCTATCGATCGACAGGTATACATATTTTGTACGGTTCTGTATCTAAACATATAAACAGCACAGTGATGTATTTGATGTAAATTATGGGGAATGTATTTGTATTAGATTTTATACGAGCTCACTTATATTATAAAAGAAATTACAGTTAGTAGATAGTATATTGACATGTATGTATGATAATGAATGATATGGTCAGCGAGGATGCTGACATTGAATCACAGCTCAACTATTGATGAGGAAAAATGTAAGTAAAAAGCAAAACATTTGTAGTAGTTTTGGTTAAGTCACGGAGGTTTATGACAAAGTGGTATCAGAGCAGAGTTGGTCTGATGTGAGTCGGTGTTAGTAAATAGGAAAGTATACATCCTCATATATTGTGTTGTGTTTAGATACAATTGTGTATATCAGATGGGAAACAGACTAATTAATGACTATAAATGCAGGAGGTGAATACTCGTTGTGGTAGAGGGACTAGAGGTAGGGCTTGAGGCCGTAGTGGTGGGCCTAAGAGCCGAGATGCCACTGAGTCATTACCTAACCATGAGACTCTAGGTACTACTGAGGTACCAAAGAGTTCAGAGGCGCGCTTCATGAGGTTAGAGCGTAGCCTAAAGACGATAGTTAAGATGTTACCGCAGACGACGCCCGGTAGATAGGGATAGGATGTAGGGACTCGGACTGGATAGGCAGTGTTATCCTCAAATGGAACACTACTGCAAGTGCACAGGTCAGTTTTCGAGTATAGAGTAAATATTAGTATCATCCCATAGGGAACTGTGTCTACCGCTAATCACTGTAATCAACAACTTTGAGCTTTATTTAGAAAATTAATGAATGTTGGTTAAAATTCTATTTACTATTCTAATTATTAACTACGGACCAATTTAATTAAAACAAATCACAATAATTACGAATGAAAATATCAATAGCAAAATATTCCTAGAAATCGTTTTCACCTAACTAGGGTTCATACAATTCCTTTGACCAATTGTTCTTTTGATTTCAAATTGTTTATAGCCAAAACTATTTCCTGTTTATCTCTCCCGAGTTTTAAAAAGTCATACCCAATTTACCTAATCCTAACCTCTCGATTCAGAATTAAATAATAGAGTTCATTAAGCAATAATAATTCGTTCCTCTATGGCTCATAAGAATTATCAACCTCTCGATTCAACAATGTCCTATGTTAATCTACCCTTGTGCATATAAATAATCCCCTCTTCCGAGTGTCAGATTATTATACTAATTCATCTAATTGGTGGCAAATCAACTAGAGCATTAAGACCAAGTAGATTAAATAAACATAATTGAAATCATCCAAACAACGTCACAAAGTAATTGTAATATGCCCAAAGTTGGTTACATCGATTCTAGAAAAAAGGAGTTTAGTTCCTAGACATCATAATAAACATCCAAGAAATCCAATTTAACATCCCAAGAAAAAATTGGTGAAAAGATGAAAAAGATGAAGTTTCTATGGAGCTAAATTAATTTTGAAGTCTTCTGCCGCAACCTCCCTCTAAATTCGGATAAAAAGACTCTTTATAAGGTTTCCAAACACTGGCCATGTGGTAAAACAGTGTTGCCCTAATCAGACTGCTATGCTGCGACAATGGTATTAATTCCTCAAATCTGCTCTGCATTGTCCAGTTTCTTCTATTGCTGCAGCATAAGTCACGATCAGCACCCTGTAACTTCAATTTTTCATGGAATCATCACAACCAGCTCCAAAAGCTTTAACTTCTCCAAATTGTTCTGTTTCCTGCACAAGTTCACAAAACACATAAAACATACCTAATATTGCAAAGAACAAATCAAATGACTAAGTAAAAAGGGTCCTAAACATATATAAAATTCAGTGCTAACAAATACCCTCAAACTTAGAAATTTGCTTGTCCTCAAGCAAAGACATACTAGACACAGAACAAATAAAGACTCTCAACCATACTCAGCTCACATGCTTGTTATACTAAATTGGGATTTTCCTCAAGAATTCATAAGGTTCTCAACTTAAGACAAATTTTAGATTTATATTGTTCAAGCCTATCAAAACAAACCAATCCCCCTTCACTCTTCACTTTCCACTTGTGTGTGTGTACAATCATCTGCTCAAATTCATGCACTCAAATGTTAATGCAAAACCTAAATAAGAATTAAACACAAGACTTCATATGCTTGAATTAACTACTACTCTCCGCTAATAAAGACTCATGCATAACCAAGAATTAAAAGGACTTTTCAAGGGTTGCAACGTAAGGCTCGAGTTTAGGTGGGATAAAGGATATAATATGAAGTTCAATCCACCTAAAGCACTATAATCACCTTTGGATTTAATTTGTTTTAAGCTCATGAATCACTACCCAACTTTATTCATTCTCGAGTTTGATTTCTTTTTTTTTTTTGTAACGAATAGTGTCATACCCCTGAACTTAAGATTTTTCACTACTTGTAACTGCATATGACACTCAATTTACATCAAGACCCGAGAACAAACCCATGTTTGTAATAATCAAGTTCACAAACCAACAATTTACAAACCACACCTGTTTTATTTTGAGCTCATCCCCTAATCCAAAAATTTTGATTAATAGCACTTCAAGTAAGGGACCAAAAGAAAAAGATAGTCAAACAATTAGGCCATGGTTTGTAATATGGTTAGATAACAATAAAATGGAAAAATTAGGCTCAAAGGGTTTTTCAAAGGTTTAATATAATTAGGTAGGCTTGAAAGGCTCAATCTCAAAACAAAAATGGCCTATATCATTTTCCTAATTCTGCATGGCCTATCAATTTCGCCTCAAGTAGTAATTCATCAAGTTCTAGAGTCTTTTTGGTTTCACAAATCAACACAATAAGTACACAGACTAAATATGATTGGTGATTTGTTTAAGGGAAAAGATTCAAGTGAAGCTTTCTATCCACATACCAATATTCAAACAATAAAATCATCCATTTAAGCAAAAGTTGATACTTCCTTGCAATATCCATCTTCGGCCACAATCTAGAAAACTGATCTTTAAAACTGAGTATAATTGTCACACAAACATATGAATTCGAAATAAATAACAATTGCTAAAAATATTGAAATAGGCACATAAAGCATAAGGCACTCAGAGCACAACTAGCACAGCCATAACTCCCCCAAACTTAGAACTTTCATTGTCCTCAATGAAAAGATAGGAAAAAGTGTTAAAGTGGACCTCCCTGGGGTAGTTTAGCTGTCCTCATCCTCCTCGGAGCCAACCTCAGCATCAGTGTCCTCTGGTGCATCTTCTTCCATGTCATCATCATCAGCTGCATTTCCCTGTTGTGGCATGCACCATTGTGGTGGTAAGGAAAATTCCACCTCTCCTTCTCGACCCCTCAAATTGAGATATTGCACCAATGACCGATTGTAATTGGCAACATACGTAATGAAAGTTTGATAGTCTCGGTCATTATTGCACACCTCCATCCTCAACTCTTTAATCTCATTAAGCACAGTCCCAATGGAGCTTGAAGTAGTGGAAGGTGCAGCTGATGGGCCAGCAGAAGTGCCAACAGAAGGTGGTAGCGGTGCAGCAGGAGTAGCAGCTTCTCGCTGAATCAGAGGTACTCTAGGATTTTTGAAGGTGATTGCAGATTTCCTTACCAATCTTGGTTCAAGCTCAGTCCAGTATACTCCATATTTCTTATGAGTCCACAAACAAAGGAAGGGTGAGGTAAACCCCTTCTATTCTCTCTACGTATGAACTCTTGCATGGATCGAAAAATAGTGGCTCCAAAATCAACAATCTTTCTAGTCAAAATACAGTAAAGGAGAGCAGCTCTGTCCACATCTACACTACTTTTATGGGTGGTAGGCATGATTCTAGAACAAATAAAATCATACCATTCATGAAGACCATATTGAAGTTGGTTGGATGGGAATGCCATAGATTCAGCTTTTGGCCTCTTCTGCCAATGGGTGTATGTTGCGACATAGCTGGTGTACTCATCTTGCACCCCTTGCGGAAGATCTAGATATAGATTAATGGCATTTGCATTGTAGGGAACAAGAACACCCTTAACTTCTGAAGTAGAATGAGTGCTCTCCAGGGCATTAGCATAAAATTCACGAACCACATCAAGGATGGCATCTTCAGGTTGCCCTGCTAATTTTAATAACCCGAAATCCCTTAGATATTCAGAATACATATCCTAGCCACCAATGTCAAGCTGAAAGCTCCTATCAATAATCATGTTTTTACCCATGATTTTCTTAAAATTTTCTGCTGCCTGGCTGTTCACAAATCGAGAGGGATCATAATCGGTTATGACTGGCTCTTCCCTCTGTGGAGATGGGGCTGAACTATCAATGGCTTGACTAGAACTTTCCAAGTATTGTCTGGCTCGGGTTTTAGCTGCCATTATCCACTAAGTGATCCACAAATGAACAAGAACAATTTTCAGCAAGACCCAATCGGACAAACACACAAAACAGACCCCGAAATTGAAACCACGTAGAATTGATTTGGACCATTTTACGTCTTTATCACCAAAATAATCCGATAAGAAAACACTTTCTTCTTTCCCCCAAAGGTTTTGAGACCACCAACAGATCTAACCCACAAAAATTTGTTGGTGAAACTACCAAATCAGCAGAAAACAACAAGATCGGAAGGGAGAAAAATAATGATTGTGGGGTTTGTCGGGGTACTTTCAAGAGAACAAAGAAAGATGAAATAACCAGAAAAAGAGAGAGTCTTAGTGTGTGAAAGGTTCGGCCGCCTCTTTCTAATTGGATGGGTAGGGTTATTTCCTTAGCCGAATAGTAAGTGGGGTTGAAAAGATAAGGGAATCCATCTTCCAATAAAGCATTGACATGTGTATTCCATTCACCCCATCTTTGAATATTGTAAACATTTGTTTCCTTCTTTGACAGAATTTCTTCTCATACTTTTTCTTACTCCTGACTTTCTTTCTCTTACCATTACAGACATTATTCGAGCCTCACTTCTTCAATTGAAAAAAAAAGTTTAGTCTTCCAGCTTAGTTACTATTCACGTATCTCTTCACTTCCTTTCTTGAAAAATAATTTTCTTTTCTTTTATTTTCTAATCGTCCATTCTGAAGCTACTAAAGCCCTTGTAAAATATTTCTTTTCCTTTCACCATTCACGGACCCATGCATGCTTTCTTGAAAAATCATGACAATTAAACTTCCAAACAGTGCTCTTCTTATGCATATGCCTGCAAAATAGAACACAACCTATTCAAATAAATTAAAAATAAAAATAAACACACTACTAAAATCAAATAAAAAGAAATTAAAAACTAAAAATCCTAAAAATATAAATTGGGTTGCCTCCTAAAAGCGCTAAATTTTAAGTCTTCAGCCAGACTTCTTCTAGTTTCCTCAATTCGGTTCACCAAGGGGAATGCTTTCTAACTTACACACCTCATCTCCATAATAGTGCTTTAAACGCTGCCCATTGACCTTGAAGAAGCTCCCATCTAATTTCTTCAACTCAATTACTCCATATGGGAAAACTTGGTGTATGACAAACGGTCCCGACTAGCTTGACTTCAATTTGCCAGGAAATAATTTAAGCCGTGAATTATACAAGAGAACTTGCTATCCAAGACTGAATTCTCGTCTCATTCTCATCTTATCGTGCCATCTCTTGGTCCTATCCTTATAAATCCTTGCATTGTTATAGGACTCATTCCTCAGCTCATCAAGCTCATTCAATTAGAGTAACCGATTTGCTTCAACCTTATTATAGTTAAAATTGAGCTTCTTAATGGCCCAGTAAGCTCGATGCTTAAGCTCTACAGGTAGATGACATGCCTTACCAAATACCAACCTATAGAGAGACATTCCAATTGGAGTGTTATAGGCTGTTCTGTATGCCCAAAGCACATCATCTAACTTGTTAGCCCAATCTTTTCTATTCAGATTTATAGTTTTCTCTAATATCAACTTCACTTCTCGGTTTGAAATTTCAGCTTGACCATTTGTCTGCGGATGATAACCGAGAGCTACTTTATTTCGAATTTCATATTTTGACATCAAACCACTGAAGACTTTATTACAGAAATAAGTGTCTTCATCACTCAAGATGGCCCTTGGAGTACCAATTCTTGTCAAAATATTATTGTGTAGAAACCGAATCACCACTTTTGCATCATTTGTTAGTATTGTTATTGCCTCCACCCACTTGAGACATAATCAACAGCAAGGAGAATGTATACCTTCCCAAAAGATGGAGAAAACGGTCCCATAAAATCGATACCCCATACATCAAAGATTTCCACTTCTTGAATATTTGTCAAAGGTAATTCATGCCTTCTTGAAATGTTTCCAATCCTTTGACATTTGTCACATGTTTTTACAAACATGTAGCTATCTTTAAACACACTAGGCCAATAAAAACCTGATTGCAGCACCTTTGCTACTGTACGTTCTGCACCAAAATGGCCTTCATATGCTGCAGCATGACAGTGGCACAAAATTTCCTGAACTTTATCTTTTGGAATGCATCTTCTTATAATCTGGTCTGGATACTTCTTAAACAGCAGAGGGTCATCCCAAAAATATGAGTTGACATCATGGATGAATTTCTTCCTCTGTTGATAAGTTAAACCACTTGGCATTAATCCTCCTGCTAAGTAATTCACTATGTCTACGAACCAAGGCAGATTTGCATCAATCTTCATTATTGTTTCATCTGGAAACTCCTTTTGAATAGGCTGTTCTTGCTAAATTTCAGATTGCTCCAACCTAGATAACTGATCAGCTACAACATTTTTAGATCCATTTTTGTCCCTGATCTCGAAATCAAATTCTTGCAAAAGCAAGATCTATCTAATAAGTCTGGGTTTGGCATCTTTCTTTGCAAATAGATACCGAATGGCTGCATGGTCTGTATAGACAATGACCTTATCCCCAATTAAGTATGGTCTGAACTTGTCAAATGCATGTACAACTGCAAACATCTCTTTTTCCATTGTTGTGTAATTTTTCTGAGCATCATCTAAAGTCCTGCTTGAGTAATAGATAGCCCGAAAAATTTTATCTCTTTTCTGCCCAAGGATTGCTCCAATTGCAAAATCACTCACGTCGTACATCAGTTCAAATGGTTCTGTCCAATCAGGTGCGGTCATAATAGGTGCATAAATAAACTCCTTCTTGATCTTTTCGAATGCCTAGAAGCAAAGATCATCAAAGATAAAATCAGTATCTTTTTCTAATAAATTACATAAAGGTTTTGAGATTTTCGAAAAGTCCCTGATAAATCTGCGATAGAATCCTGCATGTCCCAAAAAGCTCCTCACGGCTTTAACTGATTTTGGAGGAGGAAACTTTTCAATAGCAGCGACTTTAGCTCTATCCACCTTAATGCCGTGAGCTGAAATTTTATGTTCAAGGATGATTCCTTCTTGCACCATAAAATGACACTTCTCCCAATTTAAGACGAGATTTGTCTCTTCACACCTCTGCAAAACAAGTGCCAAATTAGATAAACATTGGTCGAAAGTCTTACCAAATATCGAGAAGTCATCCATGAAGACTTTCATTATCTCTTTAACCATGTCAGCAAAAATCGACATCATGCATCTTTGGAATGTTGTTGGGGCATTACACAAACCGAAAGGCATCCTCCTATATGCGAAAGTTGCATATGGACAAGTGAAGGTTGTTTTCTCTTGATTTTCTAGGGCTATTGCAATCTAGTTATAGCCCGAGTAGCCATCTAAAAAGCAATAATAACTGTGCTCGGCTAGTCTGTCTAACATTTGGTCAATGAACGAAAGTGGGAAGTGGTCTTTCCTAGTAGCTTTTTTCAGCTTCCTATAATCGATGCAGACACTCCAACCTGTTACTGTTCTGGTGGATATGATTTCACCGTTGGTGTCACGAACTACTGTTATTCCACCCTTTTTAGGCACAACCTGCACAGGACTCACCCAAGAACTATCAAATATAGCATATATAATACCAGCATTTAACAATTTTAAAATCTCAGCTCTAACAACTTTTTTCATTGCTGGATTTAGTCTTCTCTATGGTTCAATAGAGGGTTTATGATTTTCCTCTAACCGAATTTTATGCATTAAAACAGAGGGACTAATTTCTTTGATATCGACAATGGACCATCCAATTGCTGATTTGTGCTCTCTTAAAATTCTAAGAAACTTGTCTTCCTCTGCAGCATATAAAGATGATGAAATAATCAGAGGAAAAGTACTATCATCACCTAAGAAAGCATACCTTAAATGGCTTGGTAATTCTTTCAATTCAGTTTTGCCTTCTTTTTTCTCACTTACCTGCGACTTGTCAATCTTTTCCTTAGTTGTTGTAGTCGCACTTTCTAATGGGTTGGCTTCCAAAGTAACAACATAACTTTTAATTTCATCAGTTAATAATTTATCATCTAAATTAGAAACTAAATTTACCAGACACTGAGCCATAGGATCAGTTGGTGCTTCCTTTGTTTCAACTTCCCGTACACAACTCTGCACCACTTCAATCAATTTACAAGTCTCTGGCTCATCAGCAAATTTCATCGCCTTATAGATGTTGAACATAACTGATTCATCATTCATCCTCAAGGTTAATTGTCCTCTTTGAACATCGATTAGTGCTTTCCTAGTGGCAAGGAATGGTCTCCCAAGTATAAGTGGAATTTCTCTATGTCAGACTCGTGTTTTTGATTTTATATGTAGCTTGTACCTTATGATTCCTATATGTATGAACACTCTATTATTATAGTTGAATCATAAGAAGAGTATTTACTACCATGAAATAGACTATTTAAGAAATTAAAAATGCATGTAAGCTACATAATAGCGAGATAAGGATTAAAGTGATTTTCGAACAAGTACAAGGGTAAAATGATCAAATGACTGAAATTCGGTATAAATTCGATGAGAAAATTTCTTTAAAAATATGAAATTGAGGAATCTTGATCAAAATCGAGGAAAATATTGGATTTCGAGTCCAATAGATCAAGATATGAATTTATTTAATATTTTTAAAATTTTTACCTCGAAAAATGAGCTTAAAAATATTAGAAAAATATACCGAAAAGGTAAAATCGGACCGATAAATTTATTTACGGATTAAATGAATTTAATATGAATTTTTAGGATATTTTTATATATTTTTGGGATTTTTATTATTATTTTAATGAATAAAATAATAATAAAAATATATTATAAAAAAAAGAAAATCTTGAATTGAAATCGGGGAGAGAGAAAAGAGGGAAACATAAGGAAACTGCGAGAAGATCGATCCCGTCACCGGCGAGCATTCGGCGACCCAACGGCCAGGCAAGAGTCCGGAAAAGGAAGAGGAGGACCGTGCGCACCCATCGGCACCGGCAACGCGCCTCACCAACGTCGGACGCCGACGAATCGAAGAGAAATTATCGCGGAGGAAAAGGAGGAATCTGGCGGCCATCGGTGGTGCTTGGTCCTAATCGAGGCAAGCCGAATGTTCCCCAAGCCGTGGTGCACCGAATGGCGATAGCAGCACTCGGAGAATCGACCGGACGATGCTGACACGACCAAAGGAAGCCTGAACCGATCGGTGGTTTAGGGAAGAACCTTCTACACTGAACCGGACCGGACCGATTCAGCAAAGGAGAAAAGGGGAAAAAGAAGAAAAAGAAAGAAAAAGGAAAATGAAAATTTTTTGGATTTCACCGGACTTCGGTTCCACGATAAATTCTGAACAGAAGCCCGATCAAACTTTGATTTACGTACCATTGCATAATCTCGACTCCAGAGTCATATTGAGAGTGACCGGACTGCGAGATTTGGACAGCACAGAGGAAGAGAGGTCACACTATGTGATCCGAGGTAAGGGACTTTTGTGAGTAGTTAGAGATATCTACACGTATTTTCATCTGCTTTTACATTCACTTAAAAACTCTAAGGGTCAGAGAAAGTGAATAATAATTATTGTGACCCGATAGTGATAAATTACGATTTTACCCTTAGTTAGTCAAAAAGTCAACTTTTGTGAAAAGTTGTAAAAAGCATGGAAACCACTATTTTGAGCATTTTACTATTGTTTAGCAAAAGAATAAATAGATGGGCTAATAATTTTAAGGTTGATGTGAATTAAGCACACTTTATAGTGCTGATTTTGATGTTTCGAAAATCATCCCTTTTTAAAGAGCCATCTATCGAATTATGTGAGAATAAATCGTGCTAGAGCACAGCTCGCACTTGATTTCATATATTTTCCACATATATTAGTGATGGATTGTGATTCGTACTTGATTTCTATGACATGTATGATAGAGTGCTGGAGTTATTACTCGTACACAGTTTTATATGATTTATGCATGAGAGAGTGCTGGAGTGATTAGCTCGTACTCAAATTTTACATGAGATACATGACAGAGTGCTAGAGCGTTGCTCGTACTGGATTCTTCATGATTTATACATGACATAGTACTTGAGCTATTGCTCGTACTTGATTTGATGATATTGTGCATAGCATGGTACTGGAGCTATTGCTCGTACTTGATTTGAAACATGAACTATGCATTGACCTAGTTGCTGGAGGTTTTACTCGTACTAGAGTTGAGTTTGTGATGTGAACAGTGTTTGAGCGGAGTGTCGACTGTGAGTCACGCTCAAAGGCGTGCACTGTATGTGATATATAATACATGTTGAAAACCATGCTTGATTTCCTCGTGTAGATTGAGTGTCACACTATGAGAGGGTCGCATGAGGATTTAGAGACGTGGTATGATATTCCATGGTTTTGAGGGCTAAGACCTATGGCAGGCACCCCGACTGTGATGTAGGGTCCACGTAGTACGTTGTACCGTGCATGTGGCATGGAGTACACTGTACCGTGTGGTGTTGTGGAGTTGAGGAGGATATAGCTGGCGGTTGTGATGGACTGACCCCCCTCCCGTTGCAGGAGTGATGCCCCGCACACTAAGATCTATGTTACCTGGGATCACCATTGTCGGATATGATCATAGTCCAGGATACTATTTACATTTTCACCACAGAGTCTCAAATGATATGTCACCTGATTGACTGATTTACTTGCGAATAGACCTGAGGGATGGGTCGGAATCTGATTTGTGTAGTGAATGATTTAAATGCCATATTTACTGTGATTTAAACATACATGGCATGATTTATCTAAAGGCATTGTGAAATTATAAAGATGCATTGTTTTGCACTACATGTCTACATTTGAGAAAGAAAGCATGATTTCTATACATGGGATTTAATTTGTTCAAGTATATACATGTATTTAAAGCCATGCTTTGAAAATGAGTTAAGGAAATAACATTTAGAGGCATAGCATTATTTTGAGTAGATAGTGTAGATGTCTACTTGTGATAATTTTATATTTTTAGAATTATTTGTGCTTAATTTCCTAAATAATTATTTAAATCCCCAATTTATTTTGTTAATTATCCCCTTTATTTAATTAAAATTCTCATTTTTGCAGATAAATCAAATCCGGATGAGTTTTGAATATTTCGGTAGAAAATGGACCGAAATTGGGCTAAAATAGAGATTGAGCCACGCGGACAACACGAGTCATGCCACCTAACACATCCAATTGGACAAAGAAGACCGATGACATGGAAATATCTTTTCAAGGAGCCAATGGTGTGAAGACAAGTGGCCAAAAAAAATGCCAACTCATCAAGGATGTGAAAATTACCATTTTGCCCCTAGTGTGCTTATAAATAGGAAGATGACAATTGAAAGGAATGTAATTTTTAGGAGTAGAGGTTAATGTAATTTTTAGGAGTAGGAGTAGTGTAGGTTAGGGTAGAATAGTTTTTTAGAATTAAACTTTCCTTGTTCTTTTCTTTTTTTTCCGTTAGCATTTTCCTAAATTGTTTTTACTATTCATTTTTCATGTTCTTCAATTTACAAAT
Source organism: Firmiana major (assembly GCA_033439115.1). Taxonomy (NCBI): domain Eukaryota; kingdom Viridiplantae; phylum Streptophyta; class Magnoliopsida; order Malvales; family Malvaceae; genus Firmiana; species Firmiana major. Next base: position 14,573,290 of record CM065907.1, read on the forward strand.
TGTTTAATTTATTTTTCAATGAAAGCTCATTCTCATTTTCATGATCTCGTTTGTTTTCCTTAAGCATTATTATGTTTCCTTAGTTTTATTTTCATAGTTTATTGTCTAGCAAATGCATTCTCGGTTTCATACTTTGTTCATGTTAAAGCAATCCTTAATATTTTTTTTTACTCTCGGTGTAAGCTCCCTTGATGCAAACGGGAAACATGTTCTTCCCTCGTTCATGCCTGTCGGTTTTGATGCCTTGATGAGGGTAGATGCTTAGCATCTATCTACATCAATGGCAAAGTGAATCTCGGTTGGAGAAAGGAGGGAAGCACCCCAAGTTGCTGGAATCACACGCATCCACTTGTTCTCCTCTGTTCTCCTCTGTTTTGTGTTGTTCATTACTGTTCATCTTCAAATCTTTGTAGCATTGCTGATTGCTGAAAATGTATTATGGAAAGACAATGGATGTAGGGAGGCAGACCGAGAGCAACATAGAACTGCAGAGAGAGCAGTGCTGTCCAGACCGATAGCCGAGGAATTGGAGCAGCAGTGCAGGACACAGCAGACCCGAAAGCAAGCAGTGCAGCATCCCGATTTGACACAGCAAACCGAGTAGCCTGGAGAGTTGGCAGTCTGCAACCGAGACAGGACCTGGACGAGCAGGAGATGCGAAGCACACGGAACCGAGCAGAGTTGGTGAGCCTGGCAGAACCGAGAGCATAGCTGTAACCTGGGACAGCAGTGGGACAATATTGCACGACAGACCGAGATGGAGACCGAACAACAAGCCTCACCCGTGAGCTAACAGCAGCGGACCAGCGGAAACAACGGAAGCAGCGGACCAGCGGGCAACAGCTACCAACCCGAGACAGACCACCTGGAAATGGAAATGCAATTTTGATGCATGAACAGTAAAGGGAGGGAAATGTTTAAAATTGTTAAGGCCTTGTTTGGTTTTTGCATTATGGCATTAATTCATTTTTGCATGCATTTTAGTTAGATTAATTTCAATGTTTTTTTAGTTAGCTTAGTTAGATTAATTTCAATGCATTAGTTTAACTTAGATTTAATTTGGGTACTGAGTAATTTTTAATCTAGTATTAGGAGTAGTGCTTAAAATTAATTTAGATAAACTCATGCATTTTAATTAAGTAGTTTAATTGCATTTTTAGGTTAGTTTAATTGTAGTTTAACTTTATTGCTTTATTTTCATGATTGCATTTTATTTTAATTGCTTTAGTTAATTTTAACGGTTTTAATTTTCTTTTGTAGGTTTGTTGTTTTCAGTTGCTTGGAGTATTGTAAGTACTTTGAGCTCGGTTTTATTTTCTTTATTTCCTTTAGTTTTTATTATTTTATTGCTTTCAGTATTTTCAATTCTAGCCATGTAGACCACCCATCAGAAATTCATAATTTGCTAGAATATACTTAGGGTAAGATTAACCGGTACTTAATTAGGCTAGTCAACTTCTCTGTGGGATGATAACTCGGGACTCAAATCCCATTATTACTTGTATGACACGTGCACTTGCGGATATATACCCTTAGGGCTCGTCAACTTGCTTGCCTGATTTCCTTACTGAGCGCGTTGTATGCTCACCCCCTTTTTCTTTACATCTCTCTACAGAGCATCAGCAGGAGAGTGAGAGCATTTGAGGGATAGTATTCCTATTGTCCACTGCTATTTCCTATCGATCGACAGGTATACATATTTTGTACGATTATGTATCTAAACATAGAAACAGCACAGTGATGTATACGATATATTATGGGGAATGTATTGGAGCACTAGATTCCCATGACATACATGATAGAGTACTTGAGTTCTTACTCGTACTCAGTTTTATATGATATATGCATGAGAGAGTGCTGGAGCGATTAGCTCATACTCGAGTTTTACATGAGATGCATGACACAGTGCTCGAGCGTTTCTCGCACTCGATTCTTCATGATTTATACATGACATAGTATTAGAGCTATTGCTCCTACTTGATTTGATGATATTGTGCATAGCATGGTACTGGAGCTATTGCTCGCACTTGATTTAATACATGAACTATGCATTGACCTAGTTACTGGAGGTTTACTCGCACTAGAGTTGAGTTTTGTGATGTGAAACAGTGTTTGAGCGGAGTGTTGACTGTGAGTTGCACTCAAAGGCACGCACTATATGTGATATATAATACATGTTAAAACCTATGCTTGAGTCCTTGTGTGACTGAGTGTCACATTATGTGAAAGGATATCCGCATGAGGATACTAGAGATGTGGTATGATATTCCATGGTTTGAGGGCTAAAACCTATGGCAGGCACCCCGACTGTGATGTAGGGTCCATGGAGTACGTTGTACCATGCGAGTGGCATGGAGTGCACTGTACCGTGTGGTGTTGTGGAGTTGAGGAGGATATAGCTGGCTATTGTAATGGACTGATCCCCCTCCCGTTGCAGCAGTGATGCCCCGCACACCGAGATCTGTGTTGCTTGGGATCACATGTCGGATATGATCATAGTTCAGGATACTATTTACATTTCACCACTGAGTCTCACATGATATATCACTTGATTGACTGATTTAAATTGTGGACAAACCTGAAAGATGGGTCGGACTCCGATTTGGTGATGTGAATGATTTAAATGCCATATTTATTGTGATTTAAATATACATGGCATGATTTATCTAAAGGCATGATTTATATAAAATGCATTGTTTTGCACTACATGCCTACATTTGAGAAAGAAAGCATGATTTCTGTACATGAGATTTAATCTGTACAAGTATACATATATATATATATATATATATTTAAAGACATGCTTTTAAAGTGAGTAAAGGAAATAATGTTTTCAAGGCATATCATTATTTTGAATAGATAGTGTAGATATCTACTTGCTTGCCTGATTTCCTTACTGAGCGCGTTGTATGCTCACCCCCTTTCTTTACATCTCTCTACAGAGCATCAGCAGTAGAGCGAGAGCTATTGAGGGATAGTATTCCTGAGTCCACTGCTATTTCCTATCGATCACCAGGTATACATATATTTTGTACGGTTATGTATCTAAACATAAAAATAGCACAGTGATGTATATGATATATATTATGGGGAATGTATTTGTGTTAGATTTTATATAATCTCACATGTATTATAAAAGTAGTTACAGTCAGTAACAGTATATTGACATGTATGTATGATAATGGATAATGTGGTAAGCGAGGATTCTGACATCGAATCACAGCCCAACCATTGAAGAGAGAAAAAGTAAGTTAAAAATGCGAAAAATTTGTAGTGGTTTTTCGTTAAGTCATGGATTAAGAACGGGTCCTGATAGAATGCTATCAGAGCAGAGGTTGGTCTGATGCGAGTCGGTGTTAGAAAATAGGAAAGTGTACATCCCCATAGTACTGTGCTGTGTTTAGATATAACAGTGTATGCCAGATAGGAAACAGACTAATTCATGATTATGAATGCAGGAACTTTGCCTATATGGCAAATACGCGTAGTGGTAGAGGTACGAGAGGTAGGGCTCAAGGCCGAGTAGATAGGCCCGAGAGACGAGCTGCTGTCGAACCATTACCTATGCATGAGACTCTAGGTGCTACTGAGGCACCCGAGTGTGCTGAGATGTGCTTTACGAGATTAGAGCGTAGTCTTGAGACGATTACAGAGATGTCGGCACAGACGATGCCAGGTAGGAAGAGACAGGAGGCAGGAGCTACGATAGGAGAGGCAGTTGCCCCTGATACACCTACACAGACAGCTCATGCACCGAAGAAAGTAGAGACTCCTACACCCCCACCGGTTTCAGGTGGTAGTAGGGTACGGATGTCATCTACATCGGTTGCGAGAATTCTAGAAGTTTAGACCTCCATCTTTTAGTGGGGTCAAGGACCCTGTAGCTGCTGAGGAGTGGGTGGCGGAGATGGAGAAGCTTTATGGATTCTTCGAGTGTATAACCTCAGAGATGGTCGCATTTGCTGTATTCCTACTGAAGGGAGCTGCAGAGCATTGGTGGAACTCCACCCAACCTATATTGAGAGCCCGACACACAGACATTAGTTGGAAGATATTTCGGGAGGCCTTTAGGAGGCAGTTTGTTCCCGATACCGCACAGCGAAAACTACCGGCAGAGTTTTTGGGACTGAACCAGGGGAGTTTGTCAGTAGATGAGTATGAGACTCGATTCCTATCCCTAGGGAGATATGATCCAGATACCATGTATAGTGAGGCCAGGAAGGTCCACAAATTTATCGATGGGTTGAGACAAGTTCTGCAGTCCAGGTTGGTTCCATTAGACATAGCGACCTATGAGGAAGCAGTGCGCATGGTGCAACTGTGTGAGCAAGATTACGAGATGAATGCTTCCAAGTTCGGGAAGTTTAGTCATAGCCGAGATATACAGAAGAAGAGGCCGGCTAGAGATTTTGGTTATCGAGGAGGGAAGAAACTCTTCGGTAAGAGATCACGGGTGGAGGAGGCACGAGAGAGATATGCTAGACCCCATGCTTATCCGACTGTAGCCCTAGCAAAGGGCATTGTCATAGGAGGACAGAGACCTGTTGTTGATCAGTGCAGAAGATGCAGTAAACAACATGGAAGTAGAAAGTGTCCGTTGACTCCTATCGTGTGTTTTCGATGTGGGAAACAGGGGCATATAGCTAGAGCTTGCCCAGAGATGGTTGATACTGCACCACTGAGGGGCAGGGAGTCGGATAGAACTCCAGCTGGTACGTCTGCTCGACGGCAAAAGAAAAGGGGAAACAAGTGATGGGTCGAGGGCGAGTACATGCATTGGACCAGGGGACAGCTGATGCTTCAACGGATGTGATACGAGGTAACATCCTGATTTATGATATTGAAGCATGTGTTTTAATTGATCCTAGTGCCACGCATTTTTTTGTATCGCCTTCATTGGCATGTAAATTAGCAAGACATGTAGAGTGTACACCATTATGTATAATGATGTTGATTAGTACGCCTATGAATAGTAATCAAGTTGTAGAATATGTATTTAATGACTGCAAGTTGAGAGTAGGGGATAAGCAGATGACAACCAATCTAATATTACTAAGTATGAGTGACTTTGATATAATATTAGGAATGGATTGGCTATCTGCAAACCATGTTGTTTTAGATTGTTATGCTAAGACAGTTATGTTTCCTAACCCTACTAGCTATGTTGTAAAGTTTAATAAGAATAAATGAAAGAGTAGTTATGATTATTACATGATTACTGATTTAGAAAACCTTCAACATATCAAGGTTTCATTGCATACGTGGTAGATATGGATAAGGCACATCCGGAGTTGTCAGATATTACTGTGGTCAATGAGTACCCAGATGTTTTTTCGGATGAATTGCCAGGGTTACCACCAGACAGAGAGATGGAGTTCTATATAGATTTGGTACCTGGTACAGAGCCTATTTCGAGACCACCATATCGTACGACCTTAGTTGAGCTAGAGGAGCTCAAGAGACAGTTACAAGAGCTGTTGGATAGGAGTTTTGTAAGACCGAGTGTTTCACCTTGGGGTGCACCGATTTTATTTGTGAGGAAAAAGGACGGGAGCCTCCGATTGTGTATAGACTACAGATTGTTGAATAAGGCCACCATCAATAATAGATACCCCCTTCCACGCATTGACGACTTGTTAGATCAGCTTCAGAGAGCACAGGTCTTTTCCAAGATTGACCTGAGGTCTGGGTATCATCAGTTGAAGGTTCGAAGTGGAGATGTACCCAAAACAGCATTTTGGACCCGATATGGCCATTATGAGTTCTTGGTCATGCCATTCGGATTGACGAATCCTCCAGCTACTTTCATGCTTTGATGAACGATGTGTTCAAGCCATATTTGGATCAGTTTGTTATCGTCTTTATCGATGACATATTGATATATTCGAGATCCAAGGAGGAGCATGAGGAGCACTTCAAGATTGTATTGCAGACTCTACGAGAGCATGAGTTATATGCTAAGCTCAGTAAGTGTGACTTTTGGTTGTCACAGATCACATTTTTGGGACATGTTGTATCGAGAGATGGTGTATCAGTTGATCCATCTAAGATAGAGGCTGTAGTTCAGTGGGAACAACCGAGGACAGTCACAGAGGTTAGGAGTTTTTTGGATTTAGCTGGATACTATCAGAGATTCGTTGAGGGATTTTTGAAGTTTGCTGCTCCGTTGACACGTCTTACTGGAAAGAGTGTACCGTTCGTATGGAACGAGGATTGTGAAAAGAGTTTTGAGGAGTTGAAACGTCGATTGACCACCGCTCCAATTCTCACTATCCCTACCAGCTCAGGAGGATTTACAGTGTATACCGATGCTTCGCATCAGGGACTGGGCTGTGTATTGATGCAGGATGGGAGGGTAGTTACTTATGGATCCAGACAGCTGAAGGACCACGAGAAGAACTATCCGACCCATGATTTGGAGCTAGCAGCAGTAGTGTTTACGTTGAAGGTATGGTGCCACTACTTGTATGGCGAGAAGTTCCAGATATTTACCGACCACAAGAGCCTCAAGTATCTGTTCTCACAAAAGGAGCTGAACATGAGACAGAGAAGATAGCTAGAACTTCTGAAGGACTACGATTGTGAGATACTTTATCATCCGGGTAATGCTAGCGTTGTAGCTGATGCCTTGACTACGAAGAGCCTAGGGATGGTATCGTATATGATGGTTAGGGAACATGATTTGCTAGTGCAATTTGCTAGCCTAAGTTTGGGAGTCGTGCCTTCTGACATGGATACAGGCTATGTGATAGCTAGTCTACACTTGGAGCCGGATCTGTTGGATAGGATCAGAGTGGCTCAGCAGACGGATCCATTTTGTATGGATGTGAGTAGTCGATACAGAAGGGCATAGTAACTGACTTTGAGTTGAGTTCTGATGGACTACTGAGGTTCAGAGGCAGATTGTGTGTCCCCGAGGATCCAAGACTCAAGAGATTGATATTGGCGGAGGCTCATTCGTCGAGGTATACGTTACATCCGGGGAGTAACAAAATGTATCAGAACCTCCGGAAGGTATACTGGTGGTCGGGTATGAATAGAGATGTAGCAGACTTTGTGGCAAGTGTCTCGTGTGTCAGCAGGTGAAGGTAGAGTATCAGAAACCTGCAGGGCTATTGCAACCTCTACCTATACCGACATGGAAATGGGAGCATATCACCATGGATTTCGTGATGGGTTTACTGAGAACCCGCAAGAATCACGATGCTATATGGGTGATCGTCGACAGACTGACGAAGTCAGCCCACTTCCTAGCTATGAGAGCGACCGATACTCTGAGTTCATTAGCAGAACTGTATGTACGCAAGGTAGTGAGGTTACACGGTGTACCAGTGAGCATAGTCTCAGATAGGGATTCCCGCTTCACTTCCCACTTTTGGAGACATTTTCAGGAAGCCATGGGAAACCAGTTGAGTTTGAGCACCGCTTTCCATCCTCAGACAGATTGTCAGTCAGAGAGGACTATACAGACTCTGAAGGATATGTTGAGAGCACGTGTGCTAGATTTTAGAGGCTCCTGGGATGACCACCTACCACTAGCCGAGTTCGCCGACAACAACAGTTATCATTCGAGTATCGAGATGGCACCGTATGAGGCTTTGTTTGGCCGTAGATGTCGTTCCCCTATTGGATGGGAAGAAGTGGGTGACCGTAAGATTTTCGCTCCTGACATGGTTACACAAGCATCTGAGGACATCCACTTGATAGTAGAGAGACTGAGGATAGCTTAGAGCAGACAGAAGAGTTACGCTGACAGGAGACGTAGGGCACTAGAGTTTGCAGTCGGTGAATCTGTGTTTTTGAGAGTTTCTCCTTCCAAGGGCATAGCGAGATTTAGGAAGAGAGGGAAACTAAATCCTCGCTATATTGGACCCTTTGAGATACTTGATCGAGTGGGAGATAAGGCATATAGGTTTGCATTGCCACCGGACTTATCAGGTGTCCATAACGTCTTCCACATATCGATGCTTCAGAAGTATCACCCGGATCCGGTACATGTGATTAGTTATGAGCCTTTGGAGCTCCGAGAGGACATGTCATATGTTGAGCGATCGATTCGGATATTGGATAGGAAGGAGAAGGTATTGAGATCGAAGACCATTGGATTAGTGAAGATTCTCTGGTAGCATCATACTTCAGAGGAAGCTACTTGGGAGCTAGAGAGTCTGATGCGAGAGAAGTACCCTCACCTATTTGATGACTGACTTGGTTCTAATTTGGATGACCAAATTTTCTGAGTGGGGGAGGATTGTCAAACCCACATTTTTGTAGCTTGTACCTTATGATTCCTATGTGTATGAACACTCTATTGTTATAGTTGAATCATAAGAAGAGTATTTACTAGACTTAAAGTGTTAGTGAAATGATTTAACACGCAAAAGCTACATAAAAAGCCTAATGTGAGCTATAAGAGTCACAGGCTAAACCAAGTAGATCTAAATCATTCTGACTGAAAATAAGAACTTAAAAATGAGAAAAGAGAGAGAACTCATGAAGGAAAGTCAGCTTGATTTAGTCCTGAACATAGAAAACAAGAGTAAAAGCTACAAAGGGTAAAATGGACATTTTTGGCAAGTTAAGGTATTTAAGGTGTTTCGGGTGTAATTACCACCGGGAACGGTTGAAACATAAAGACGAGAGTGTAAGACATAAGATATGACACTTTCGGAATTTTGAGAAAAAGTCAACTTGGTCAATGGTTAAGGAAAAAGTCAACTATAGTTAAGAAAGTGGACTTTTATCATAGTTGACTAATCGTGGTTAAAAATTTACCTAAGTATGGAGAAAAAAATTGGAAAAAAATATAATCATCCTCAGAAGTAAGGAAAATTTATTCGGAAGGATTCCGGATTAAATTTAATGGTTAAAAACGTAATGGGCCTAAGGTGAAAATTTTAAAGCCCATTAAGGTATACTAAAAATATAATGAAATTCTTAGGTCCCTTAGACCGAATTATTGGACCAATTAATTGGCCAAATATTGAGACAATTAAAGGCCCGAGGTATAGTAAAAATTTCAGCCCGAAAGCCCATTAAGAAAGCCCAAACCGAGAAGCCCAAATGGAAAGCCCATGAGATAAATATCTAACCATAGTTAAAGCTAACCATGACTCATAAGGTGACTCATTAGGTGACTCATGGCTAAGGCTTAGAAAGTCAAGCTTAATGGCTAGAAAGTAAAGCTTAATGGGTAAGTAAGTGGCTTATAAAATCAGCCACACCATTGTCATCTTCATCACGCCAAATTCGGCTAGAAGAAGAAACCATTGAAACAAATTATCCAAGCTTTCTCTCACTAGAAATCACTAGGAATTAGGCATATTTGGAACTTGCATTCTTCATGGAAGTTGTTCCAAATTGAAAGGAGAGTGACATATGTTGGAATTGGCTATCAAGAAGCCATAAAGTGCAAACTGTGAGCCTCCAAAGTATTCGGCCAAGTGTGAACACAACAATTGGTATATTTTCAAGTTTTCAATTTCATACATATTAATGTATGAATGATTTTAAGTATATTGATATATGTTTTAAGCATTGAAACATATTAAATCACTATGATGTTGGTTAGGCCGAGAGTGAGTAGTGAGATATTGATTTATGTCCATATGATTTTAAGGCATAAATGGATTAATGTACATGTGTTAATGATTACGGTGTAATTAGAATTAATCAATTTGATTAATTAATACATGTAATTAGTTGGTAATCAAGGTGTTTGATAAAATGCCTAAATGAACTATATGATGTTTAAGAAAGTTGCCAACCAAGTGTTTGTGAAAATGCCTAAGTGAATTGGCTAGACAAATAGGCATGGATGGCATGCCATGGTGTAACCGATGGCATGGATAGCTCTCAGCCGTGGCATGTGGCCGAGAGGCCCAATGGGCTAAGCCCAAATATTTTAGGCCCAATGTGATGTAATGGGTCTAGAACAAGCCCAATAAGAGTTGGTGGACCCCACAAGCCCAATAGGCCCAACGAAAATGAATAGTAAAATGAAAATGGGCTTAAGGCATAGTTAGGCCCATTAAGGGAAATAGACTGTATTTAATGTGAAATACAGTAGGAAAAGTGTAATTAACCTGATAAATGGTTATATTCAGCTCCAGAGATTATTGGAGGAGCAAATCGGACTGCTGAAACGAGCAGCGCAGAGAAAGTGAAATTTCTCGAGTGATTGCAGGTAAGGGACTTTTGTGAGTAGTTAGAGATACCTGCACGTATTTTCATCTACTTTTACATTCACTTAAAAAACTCTAAGGGTCAGAGAAAGTGAATAATAATTATTGTGACCCGATAGTGGTAAATTATGATTTTGCCCCTAGTTAGTCAAAAAGTCAACTTTTGTGAAAAGTTGTAAAAAGCATGGAAATCACTATTTTGAGTGTTTAACTGCTGTTTAGCAGAAAAATAAATAGATGGGCTAATGATTTTAAGGTTGATGTGAATTAAGCACACTTTATAGTGCTGATTTTGATATTTTGTAAATCATCCCTTTTTAAAGAGCCATCTATCATATTATGTGAGAATGAATCGTGTTGGAGCACAGCTCGCACTGGATTTCATATATTTTCCACATACATTAGTGCTAGATTTTGATTCGCACTAGATTTCCATGACATACATGATAAAGTACTGGAGTTCTTACTCGTACTCAGTTTTATATGATATATGCATGAGAGAGTGCTGGAGCGATTAGCTCGTACTCGAGTTTTACATGAGATGTATGACAGAGTGCTGGAGCGTTGCTCGTACTCGATTCTTCATAACTTATACATGACATAGTACTGGAGCTATTGCTCGTACTTGATTTGATGATATTGTGCATAGCATGGTACTGGAGCTATTGCTCGTACTTGATTTAATGCATGAACTATGCATTGACCTAGTTGCTGGAGGTTTACTCGCACTAGAGTTGAGTTTTGTGATGTGAAACAGTGTTTGAGCGGAGTGTCGACTATGAGTCGCACTCAAAGGCACTCACTGTATGTGATATATAATATATGTTAAAACCCATGCTTGAGTCCTTGTGTGACTGAGTGTCACATTATTTGAGAGGATATCCGCATGAGGATACTAGAGACGTGGTATGATATTCCATGGTTTGAGGGCTAAGACCTATGGCAGGCACCCCGACTGTGATGTAGGGTCTACGGAGTACGTTGTACCATGCGAGTGGCATGGAGTACACTGTACCGTGTGCTGTTGTGGAGTTGAGGAGGATATAGCTGGCGGTTGTGATGGACTGACCGCCCTCCCGTTGTAGCAGTGATGCCCTGCACACCGAAATCTGTGTTGCTTGGGATAACATGTCGGATATGATCATAGTCCAAGATACTATTTACATTTCACCACTGAGTCTCACATGATATATCACTTGATTGACTGATTTAAACTGCGGACAGACCTAAGGGATGGGTCGGACTTCGATTTTGTGATGTGAATGATTTAAATGCCATATTTATTGTGATTTAAATATACATGGCATCATTTATCTAAAGGCATGATTTATATAAAGATTCATTGTTTTGCACTACATGCCTACATTTGAGAAAGAAAGCATGATTTCTGTACATGGGATTTAATCTGTACAAGTATACATATATATATATATTTAAAGACATGCTTTTAAAGTGAGTAAAGGAAATAATGTTTTCAAGGCATAGCATTATTTTGAGTAGATAGTGTAGATATCTACTTGCTTGCCTGATTTCTTTACTGAGCGCGTTGTATGCTCACCCCCTTTCTTTACATCTCTCTACAGAGCATCAGCAGTAGAGCGAGAGCTATTGAGGGATAGTATTCCTAAGTCCGCTGCTATTTCCTATCGATCGCCAGGTATACATATATTTTGTACGGTTATTTATCTAAACATAAAAATAGCACAGTGATGTATACGATATATATTATGGGGAATGTATTTGTGTTAGATTTTATATAATCTCACATGTATTATAAAAGCAGTTACATTCAGTAACAGTAAATTGACATGTATGTATGATAATGGATAATGTGGTAAGCGAGGATTCTGACATCGAATCACAGCCTAACCATTGAAGAGAGAAAAGGTAAGTTAAAAATGCAAAAAATTTGTAGTGGTTTTTGGTTAAGTCATGGATTGAGAACGGGTCCTAACAGCATGTGGCCGAGAGGTCCAATGGGCCAAGCACAATTGGTTTTGGCCTAATGTGATGTAATGGGTCTCGGACAAGCCTACTAAGAGTTGGTTGGCCCCACAAGCCAATTGGCCCAACAAAAATGAATTGTAAAATGGAAATGGGCTTAAGGTAGAGTTAGGCACATTAAGGCCCATTGAGGTTTATCAAAACTCATTGAGTGAAATAGACTGTATTAAATGTGAAATACTGTAGGAAATGTATAATTAACCTGATGAATGGTTATATGCAGCTCCAGAGATTGTTGGAGGAGCTAACCGGACTGCTGGATCAAGCAGCGTTGACAAAGTAAAATTTCTCGAGTGATTTCAAGTAAGGGACTGTTGTGAGTAGTTAGAGATACCTGCACGTATTTTCGTCTACTTTTGCATTAACTTAAAAACTATGAAGGTCAGATAAAGTGAATAATAATTATAGCGACCCGATGTGGCAAATTAGATTTTTCCCTTAGTAAGAAAAAATGTCAACTTTTGAGAAAAGTTGTAAAAAGCATGAAAACCACAATTATGAATGTTTTTACTGTTGTCTAGCAGAAGAGTAGGTAGATGGGCTAATTGTTTTCATGGTTGATGAGAAATGGCACAATTTATAGTGCTGATTTTAATATTTTAAAAATCATCCCTTTTTAAAGAGCCATTTATCGAATTATGTGAGAATAAAACGTACTAGAGCACAGCTCACACTTGATTTCATATATTTTCCACATATATTAGTGTTGATGTATGATTCGCACTAGATTTTCATGACATACATGATAGAGTGCTGGAATTATTGCTCGTACTCAAATTTTACATGAGATGCATGACAGAGTGCTAGAGTGTTGCTCGTACTCGATTCTTCATGATTTATACATGACATAATACTTGAGCGATTGCTCATACTTGATTTGATGAGTTTTGTGCATAGCATGGTACTGGAGCGATTTCTCATACATGATTTGAAACATGAAGTATGCATGACCTAGTGCTAGAGGTTTACTTGCACTAGAGTTTGAGTTTGTGATGTGTGAGACAGTGTTTGAGCGGTGTGTCGACTGAGAGTTGCGCTCAAACGCGCGTACTGTATTTTATGTGATATATAAGACATGTTGAAAACCATGTTGATTTCCTCGTGTAGACTGAGTGTCACACTGTGAGATGTTTGCATGTGGATTTAGAGACGTGGTATTGATTATCCATTGAGATAAGGTCTACGGGTGTGCGTTGTACCGTGCAAGTGGCATGGAGTACATTGTACCATGTGTTGTTGTGTTGTTGTGGAGTTGAGGAGTTGATAGCTGGCGGTTGTGATGGACTGACCCCCTCCCGTTGCAGCCATGATGCCCCGTACACCAAGGCCTGTGTAACCTGGGATCACCATTATAGGATATGGCCATAGTCCAGGATATTATTACATTTAACCACAAAGTCTCACATGATATATCACTTGATTGATTTTATGATACAGATAGACCTGAGGGATGGGTCGAAATTCGATTGTTGTGTTGTGAATGATTTAAAATGCCATATTTACTATGATTTGAATATAAATGGCATGATTTATCTAAAGGTATTGTGAAATTATAAAGATGCATTGTTTTGCACGAAATGCCTACATTTGAGAACTAAGAATGATTTCTGTACATGGGATTTAATCTGTACAAGTCTATGTATATATTTTTAAATACATGCTTTTAAATTAAGTTAAGGAAATAATATTTTTGAGACATAGTATTATTTTGAGTAGATAGTGTAGATGTCTACTTGCTTGCCTGATTTCTTTACTGAGCTATAAGCTCACCCCTTTTTTTACACCTCTCTACAGAGCATCAGTAGTAGAGCGAGTACGTTTGAGGGATAGTATTCTTGTTTTCTGCTGCCATTTCCTATAGATCGACAGGTATAAACATTTTGTATGGCTCTATATCTAAACATATAAACAGCACAGTGATGTATTTGATGTAAATTTGACAAGTCATTATTTATGCACTTAATTTACCTTGTTTTCCTATGGTTTTGTATGAATTTTATACTTAATCTATGGATAATTGATCATTCTTGAATAATTGTAGGAATTCATGGAATTGATGAATAAAAGGATGATTTAGAAGGATTTTGGAACAAGGGAAATCATGTAGAAGAAATGAGAAATGATGAATGGGAGCCAAGTCAGTGCTAGGTGCAGCTTTAGGTGAGACTCTCACCTAAAGGTCTTATTGATTGTGCAGTTTTTAAGCCAAGTCAGTGCTGGGTGCAGCCTTAGACGAGACTCTCGCCTAAGGTTCCCTTCACTGAGCAGTTTTCTTCCAATGGCAGAACCGGATGCAGCCTTAGGCGAGAGTCTCGCCTAAGGGTCTTCTTAACATGCGACTTCAATATGTTGGACAGAGACGGGTCAAGGCTTAGGCGAGACTCTAGCCTAAGCATCCAATACGATGATTTTCTCTCTCCTCCAAAGATTTGATTTTTTTTATTACTTGGAAGACTTTTTATAGGATTATTATTTTAATTAAATGTAAGGACTTTAAGTCCAACTAGGAGTAGGACTCTTATCCCTATTTTTAGTTATAAATAGGCTCTTGAAGATCTAGTTTAGGAGACTTTTTTATTAAGATTTTCTTATACAAATATTTTCACTGCTTTAACCCAATATTCATGGGTTGCTAAACTCTCTTTCCAATCTAAGGATAATTGAAGATTTGGTTTATAAGTTGTGAGATCTAATTGTTCTTATTTATTTTCTTTAATCTTTTCTATTCTTATAATTTCTGCACTTCATTATTATTATTGTTTTGTGGTTTCTTCATGTCACGCCCCGAAAGTGCGGAAAATAGGGCTAATTTAAAACTTTTCACTCGTTAATTCACAAATAAAGGTGCATTCCTGTGCAGTGTCATACATCATCATAATTATCATGCCTCAGGATCTCATCATAATATAGTGTATATTGAATCATATACATTACTCAATTCCAAGTTAATTAATCCTAATACATCCCATATAATGTTATACATCAAGTGTCTGTAATTACAATAATAGTCTGGGTACATGAAAAGATAAGATATACCTCAAGTACAATATATATATATGGCCTGGAGCTCAAGTCCTCCACTAGCCACTACTCCGTACGTCGCAGGGAGATCCTTCTTCACTTGAAGAACTCTGGGGGGGGGAAGAAAAACAGGGTGAGCTTCTAAATCGCTCAGTAAGGGGGGTAAAGTACTCATTTCATAAACCAAAATGCACATCACAAAGTATTTAATTGTATGTGAAACTCATTTGAAAACCATAGCATGAAAATACTCAAAACGACACTCTCATGTGTCAAGTCATGTGAAAACATGAAGTAAAAGGCTCACTCTAGAGCGAAAACAAAGCATGTGAAAATAACGCGTTAAAACGCTTTCTCAAATAACGTGATAAAATCACAGTAAATATAATGCACGTGGCACAGCCACAAAACACACGTGGCATAGCCACTGAATTAATTTCTCACGTGGCATAGCCACAAAACACACGTGGCAAAGCCACTGATTTAATTTCTCGCGTGGCATAGCCATAGAATAGGGTTTCTCAACGTGGCACTGCCACCAATGGGGTATAACGTGGCACAGCCACCAATGGGGTTTCTCAACGTGGCACAGCCACCAAGGGGGTATAACGTGGCACAGCCACCAAGGGGGTATAACGTGGCACAGCCACCAATGGGGTTTTCTCAATGTGGCACAGCCACCAATGGGGTTTCTCAACGTGGCACAGCCACCAATGGGGTTTCTCAACGTGGCACAGCCACAGAATAGGTTATTCTCACGTTACCAGAACGGAGAAGAATTCGGGCTTACATGCTACCAGAGCAATGCCCGGTGTGTACTCACAACTACACACCTAAGTCTTATCACATAAGACTGGTTTGCCTTCACGTAGAACTCATAATGGTTTTCTCTCATAAAACTCATTTGAAATCGTTTTGAACTCAACACAAAACGTAATAAAATCGAGTTCCAACCGGCAAAGCACACGCACACATTTCTCAAATCTCAATATTGCCTTAATGTAAAGCCCAGTTATAAACTCATAAAACATTGGGCTCCAACCGGCTATAAAATCGTGTGCAATTTAATCTCAACACAAAACACTCAACATGCTTGTTTTATAAACCACAAATCATGCTAAAACAGTTTGCAATTCACATACACAAATGGTTTAGATTTCCCTTACCTCTTTGCACCTCGTATAGTGCAATCGTTCCCCCGTATCACGGACTAGCCTCGCATTCCACTCTGGAACTCCCGAGCTGTCCAAACGATGTTAAAACATCAATACTCAACATCACATAAACCTCAATTCTCAAAATCGAGCATAATTGCTCATAACTCCTCAAATCTCTCGATTCTCGTAACTCAACCCTAAACTACAACCTCATTTTCAATATCTCAATGTCCTACATTCCTCATGCCAATTATCTAGGCTAATTCTCCACATTGTCTATATTTCCATTTATAGCTCAATTTCTCAAAATTACCGAATATCTACATTACTCCAACCACATTGCAATTCATCAATCCCTAATCATTTCTCAACCATTTCAACACAATTACAACCACCAATAACATCAAAATCAGCTCAAATATCAAGATCGAGGTTTAGAAATTACCCAAAGCTTGTGAGACGCACAACTCACGCCTCGATCCGATTCGTCCTTTGATTTCCAAGTATGTTGTTCTCCCTTTGATGAGGAACAACTTTCCTTCTTACCACAGCAGCTGATTCGGCCGAAAATGGGTGATTTGGAGGAGTGAGAAACTAGGTTTTTGGTGGAAATGGGTTTTGGAAGAGAGAGAAAGTGAAATTGCAGAGAAAACACGGGTTCCTTATATAGACTGGAGGTAGGAGATCGATCTTCCTCTTGATGAGATCGATCTGTGTTTGAATTTTGGGGACGATCTGGGCAATTTTATGCCTAGGAGATCGATCTGTCGAGGGGTGAGATCGATCTTTTTATGGCTTTATGAGATCGATCTGCTCCTAAGGAGATCGATCTTCTCCCCAAACAGAATCATTTAGAGATCGATCTCTTCCTCATGAGATCGATCTTCTCTCAAACAGATTCATAAGGAGATCGATCTCTTCCATTGGAGATCGATCTGCTCCTCAAATTTCTCATTCCTTGTCATTTTTAACTCACCAGATCGATCTCTCATCCTCCCAGATCGATCTGCTCCTTAAATTCCTCTTTCCTTGTCATTTTTAACTCACCAGATCGATCTCTCATCCTCCCAGATCGATCTGTCCTCATAGTTCATGCTTATTTTACACACTTAACATATAACTCTCCAATTATAATTCCCACAATTCACTTAGCTCAATAAATTACACTTCAATTTCTTATTACATCATTAAAATATGTCTAAAATTCTCAGATCTCACATCCTCCCCACCTTAAAAAGAATTTGGTCCTCCAAATTCAACTCAACTAGTCAAAATAGATAGGGGTATTTCTCCTTCATGAGGCTCTCTAGTTCCCACGTTGCCTCTTCCCTTGAGTGATGTTTCCACAAAACTTTCACTAATGGGATGCTCTTGGTCCTCAGTACCTTCTCCTTTCTATCGAGAATCCGGACGGGTTCCTCAGTGTAGCTCATGTCCTCTTGAATGTCCATCTCGTCATACTCTATGACATGAGAAGGGTTCAGGTGGTACTTCCTCAACATAGATACATGAAAAATGTTGTGTATTCTGGACATCTGTGGGGGTAATGCTAATCTGTAAGCTACCTCTCCCACTCTCTCAAGAATCTCGAATGGTCCTACGTATCGAGGACTCAATTTCCCTTTCTTCCCAAATCGCATGATACCCTTGCTCGGTGATACTCTCAGAAATACTCATCACCAACCTCAAATTCAAGTGGCCGTCTACGCACATCCGCATAGCTTTTCTGTCTACTCTGTGCAGCCCGTAACCTCTCACATATGAGTTTCACACTCTGTACGGCTTGCTCAACAAGCTCGGGAGCATTTATCTTTCTATCACCGACTTCTTCCCAAGCTACAGGGGATCTACACCTCCTACCATATAGAGCCTCAAAAGGTGCCATCCCAATACTCGCATGATAGCTGTTATTATATGCAAACTCTGCTAGGGGCAGGTGATCATCCCATGATCCTTTAAAATCCATCGTACACGCCCTCAACATATCCTCCAGGGTCTGAATAGTCCTCTCTGACTGACCATCTGTCTGAGGATGATAGGCGATACTAAAACTCAATCGAGATCCCATGGACTCTTGAAACTGGGTCCAAAATCTGGAAGTAAATCGGGAATCTCTATCAGAAGTAATACTCACTGGAGCCCCATGTAATCTAGCTATCTCGCTGACATATAGTTCAGCTAAGGCATCCACAGTATCTGTGCTCTTGATGGCAAGGAAGTGGGCACTCTTGGTCAATCTATCCACAATGACCCATATCGCATCATGACCTCTTCGGGTCCTCGGTAAACCCATAATAAAGTCCATAGTGACATGCTCCCATTTCCATGTAGGTATAGGTAAGGGCTGTAGTAGTCCTCCGGGCTTCCGATGCTCAGCTTTCACTTGCTGGCATACTAAACACCTGGCCACATACTCTGCCACATCTCGCTTCATACCACTCCACCAATACACCTTTCTCAAGTCTCGGTACATCTTAGTACTCCCTGGGTGCATGGTGTATCGCGAGCAGTGGGATTCTCTCAGTATCTGTCTCTTCAGGGTATCATCGTCCGGTACACAAATTCGTCCTCTGAACCTCAACAATCCATCCTCACTGATGGTGAGATCCGACTGCGAACTCTGCTCAGCTTGGCTAACCATGTCTATCAATCTCTGATCACTGCGCTGCCCAGTTCTAATCTGATCCATGATCCTGGGCTCTATCCGCAGGCTAGCCAAAAATCCAGTCTCTACCTCTTTAACTCTGATCCGAAGTTCGGCGAACTGCTCTAACAAATCCCATTCCCTGATCATCATAGCAGATATCATACTCTTCCTGCTCAGGGCATCAGCAACCACATTCGCCTTACCCGGATGATAAAGAATCTCGCAGTCATAATCCTTAAGGAGTTCCATCCATCTCCTTTGTCTCATGTTTAACTCTTTCTGATCAAAGAGATATCTCAAACTCTTATGATCAGTGAAGATCTGGAATCTTTCACCATATAAGTAATGTCGCCAGATCTTCAAAGCAAATACCACAGCGGCTAACTCCAAATCATGCGTGGGGTAATTCTGCTCATGGTCTTTCAGTTGTCGCGATCCATATGCGACCACTCTCCCGTGCTGCATAAGCACACACCCCAATCCTTGATGAGACGCATCACTATACATCGAGAATCCTCCTGATCCCTCAGGGATAGTTAACACAGGTGCCGCTGTTAATCTCCTCTTTAACTCTTGAAAATTGAGCTCACACTGATCAGTCCATATGAACGGAGTCTCCTTATGCGTGAGCTTAGTCAAAGGAGCGGTAATCCTGGAAAATCCTTCCACAAATCTCCTGTAATACCCTGCCAAACCAAGGAAGCTTCGTACCTCAGTCACTGTCCTCGGTCTCTCCCAATTAAGCACAGCTGCTATTTTACCGGATCCACTGATACTCCTTCCTCTGAGACTATATGCCCAAGGAAAGCTATCTGGTTCAGCCAAAACTCACACTTACTAAGCTTTCCGTACAATTGCTTATCTCGGGGTATCTGAAGTACTAACCACAAATGCTGTGCATGCTCCTCATACGACCGAGAGTACACCAGGATATCATCAAGAAAGACTATCACAAACTTATCCAGATAGTCTCTGAACACCTCGTTCATCAATCTCATGAATGCTGCAGGGGCGTTCGTCAATCTAAAAGACATCACCAGAAATTCGTAATGGCCATACCTCGTTCTAAAGGCCGTCTTTGGAATATCTTCTTCCTTGATCCTCAATTGGTGATAGCCCGATCTCAAATCAATCTTAGAAAAGACTGATGCCCCTCTCAGCTGATCAAGTAGATCATCAATCCTGGGCAGTGGGTATTTATTCTTCACCGTGGCTTTATTCAACAGCCGGTAGTCTACACATAATCTGAGACTACCACCCTTCTTCTTAACAAATAGTACTGGTGATCCCCACGGCGAAACACTGGGTCTAATAAACCCTTGATCCAATAACTCCTGTAATTGTCTCTTCAATTCCTCAAGTTCCACTAATGCCATCCTATAAGGAGGTTTAGAGATCGGCTGAGTATCTGGTACCAAATCAATGGTAAACTCCAGCTCTCTCTCTGGTGGTAAACCTGGCAATTCATCTGGGAAAACATCCAGAAATTCACAAACCACAGGTATATCCTCAACCCTCGGATGTTCCCGCTCATCGTCTGAGATGAGTGTCTCGTAACCTTCACATGAATAATCATATTTAATATTCTCCAAAATAATATTAAAATTCTCTAATTACTCACTAGAAATCCACATAATTATTCCCTCAATATCTCAATCGTACACTGTAAGGTTTAGGTAGGGAGAAAGTTACAATCTTAGTGTAGCAGTCTAAACTCACTCGATTGGTCGCCAACCAATCCATTCCCAGAATTACATCAAACCCATGTATATTCAACATGATTAGATCTGCTAACATCACTCTATCTCCCACCTTTATCTCACATCCTCTACAGATTAACTCAGTTCTCTGGGATTCACGCATAGGGGTATTTACATGTAGTATATATTCTAGAGGTTCAAACTTCAAGTTTAATCTACATGCAAAGTGCTCAGAAATAAACGAATGCGTGGATCCTGAATCAATCAACACATGAGCCTCATAATTACAGACAGAGAGTGTACCTCTTATAGTTTCTGCCGAAGCGTCTGCGGTCTCCTTATCCAGGGCAAACACACGTCCCTGTGCCACAGGTTTCTTCCCTTTCTCTGCCGCAGTGGCCCGTCTCCGGGGATCCACTCTCTGAGGCTGTTGTCTAGTGGGCTCCGGAGCATGTGGTATCTGAGGTTGGGGACAGTCCTTCACTCTGTGACCCATGTCACCACATCTAAAACATCCATGGATCGACCCAGTACAACTTCCCTCATGCGATCGGCCACAGTCTCTACAAAACCTTGTCTCAGGCCTGACATATCGAGGGGTCTCCTTGATAATAGGATAGGCTCTGGGTCTCTCCAATCTGTCCTTCTGTACCTCAATCCTTCCTCTCCTGAAGGAACCTCTCCGAGCCTCTGTCTGGAAAAGTGCTGGCCTCTTGCCCTTATCTCTATTCACCGCTCTGAGCTCATTCTGGGATTGTACCATCTCAATCCCTCTCTCAATCTCTTGTGCTCGTCTCAGAGCATCTCCAAACTCAGTAATACATAGCCCTATCAATCTATCTCTGATGACGGGCTTCAACCCATACACAAACTTCTCTGTGCGGAGCTCTTCACTCTTGAAGGTCTCTGGGTCATATCTCAGTAGTGCTGTGAATTGGCTCTCATAGTCATCCACAGACATGTCACCCTGTACCAAACTCAAAAACTCGGCCTGTTTCTTTCTCTGAGCGGCCCGTGGTACATATTGGGTCCTAAAAGCTGTCTGAAACTCTTCCCAACCAATCACACCATGGTGAGACATCAAAATACCCTGGGTAGTACCCCACCAATCTCGAGCTCTCCCCTTCAGCATATAGGCACTCATACTGACCCTCTCAGCATCGGTGCACCCTAGGATATCAAATATAATTCTTAATTCCGTCAACCACTCTTCAGCCTCTGTAGGATCCTTCTTTCCCTTAAATGCGGGTGGATTCATCTTCAGAAAATCCCTTAGTCAGACCATACTTCTATCCTCAGGCTGAGTGACGGGAGGCACTGGGGGTATGGGAGGTCCTTGTGGTGGTGTAGGGGTAGTATCCGAGGAATTAACTCCAAAGTGTTGCGCGAATAACGCTGCCATCTGCTCAAAACCTTGCCTCACATCGGTCTCAATCCGATTAAATCGAGAGTTAGGACTCTCTGGTTGTGGGACAGGTGGCGGAGGGGACTCTGCCTGCCTCCTCGAACGACCTCATCGTTTACTCATTCTCAATCTCAACTCGTCTCCTGCACGTACATATCACAATCGATTGAAATCTCAATCCTCAATTTCAGTTCATGACCAGACTATTACAGACACTTGGGATGTATTCTATTTCACTTAACCGACACTGACAGTACTAGACACCCTAAGCTCTGATACCAAGAAAACTCTGTCACGCCCCGAAAGTGCGAAAAATAGGTCTAATTTAAAACTTTTCACTCGTTAATTCACAAATAAAGGTGCATTCCTGTGCAGTGTCATACATCATCATAATTATCATGCCTCAGGATCTCATCATAATATAGTGTATATTGAATCATATACATTACTCAATTCCAAGTTAATTAATCCTAATACATCCCATATAATGTTATACATCAAGTATCTGTAATTACAATAATAGTCTGGGTACATGAAAAGATAAGATATACCTCAAGTACAATATATATATATGGCCTGGAGCTCAAGTCCTCCACTAGCCACTACTCCGTACGTCGCAGGGAGATCCTTCTTCACTTGAAGAACTCTGGGGGGGGGGGGGAAGAAAAATAGGGTGAGCTTCTAAATCGCTCAGTAAGAGGGGTAAAGTACTCATTTCATAAACCAAAATGCACATCACAAAGTATTTAATTGTATGTGAAACTCATTTGAAAACCATAGCATGAAAATACTCAAAACGACACTCTCATGTGTCAAGTCATGTGAAAACATGAAGTAAAAGGCTCACTCTAGAGCGAAAACAAAGCATGTGAAAATAACGCGTTAAAACGCTTTCTCAAATAACGTGATAAAATCACAGTAAATATAATGCACGTGGCACAGCCACAAAACACACGTGGCATAGCCACTGAATTAATTTCTCACGTGGCATAGCCACAAAACACACGTGGCAAAGCCACTGATTTAATTTCTCGCGTGGCATAGCCATAGAATAGGGTTTCTCAACGTGGCACTGCCACCAATGGGGTATAACGTGGCACAGCCACCAATAGGGTTTCTCAACGTGGCACAGCCACCAAGGGGGTATAACGTGGCACAGCCACCAAGGGTGTATAACATGGCACAGCCACCAATGGGGTTTTCTCAACGTGGCACAGCCACCAATGGGGTTTCTCAACGTGGCACAGCCACCAATGGGGTTTCTCAACGTGGCACAGCCACAGAATAGGTTATTCTTACGTTACCAGAATGGAGAAGAATTCGGGCTTACATGCTACCAGAGCAATGCCCGGTGTGTACTCACAACTACACACCTAAGTCTTATCACATAAGACTGGTTTGCCTTCACGTAGAACTCATAATGGTTTTCTCTCATAAAACTCATTTGAAATCGTTTTGTACTCAACACAAAACGTAATAAAATCGAGTTCCAACCGGCAAAGCACACGCACACATTTCTCAAATCTCAATATTGCCTTAACGTAGAGCCCAGTTATAAACTCATAAAACATTGGGCTCCAACCGGCTATAAAATCGTGTGCAATTTAATCTCAACACAAAACACTCAACATGCTTATTTTATAAACCACAAATCATGCTAAAACAGTTTGCAATTCACATACACAAATGGTTTAGATTTCCCTTACCTCTTTGCACCTCGTATAGTGCAATCGTTCCCCCGTATCACGGACTAGCCTCGCATTCCACTCTGGAACTCTCGAGCTGTCCAAACGATGTTAAAACATCAATACTCAACATCACATAAACCTCAATTCTCAAAATCGAGCATAATTGCTCATAATTCCTCAAATCTCTCGATTCTCGTAACTCAACCCTAAACTACAACCTCATTTTCAATATCTCAATGTCCTACATTCCTCATGCCAATTATCTAGGCTAATTCTCCACATTGTCTATATTTCCATTTATAGCTCAATTTCTCAAAATTACCGAATATCTACATTACTCCAACCACATTGCAATTCATCAATCCCTAATCATTTCTCAACTATTTCAACACAATTACAACCACCAATAACATCAAAATCAGCTCAAATATCAAGATCGAGGTTTAGAAATTACCCAAAGCTTGTGAGACGCACAACTCACGCCTCGATCCGATTCGTCCTTTGATTTCCAAGTATGTTGTTCTCCCTTTGATGAGGAACAACTTTCCTTCTTACCACAGCAGCTGATTCGGCCGAAAATGGGTGATTTGGAGGAGTGAGAAACTAGGTTTTCGGTGGAAATGGGTTTTGGAAGAGAGAGAAAGTGAAATTGCAGAGAAAACACGGGTTCCTTATATAGACTGGAGGTAGGAGATCGATCTTCCTCTTGATGAGATCGATTTGTGTTTGAATTTTGGGGACGATCTGGGCAATTTTATGCCTAGGAGATCGATCTGTCGAGGGGTGAGATCGATCTCTTTATGGCTTTATGAGATCGATCTGCTCCTAAGGAGATCGATCTTCTCCCCAAACAGAATCATTTGGAGATCGATCTCTTCCTCATGAGATCAATCTTCTCTCAAACAGATTCATAAGGAGATCGATCTCTTCCATTGGAGATCGATCTGCTCCTCAAATTTCTCATTCCTTGTCATTTTTAACTCACCAGATCGATCTCTCATCCTCCCAGATCGATCTGCTCCTTAAATTCCTCTTTCCTTGTCATTTTTAACTCACCAGATCGATCTCTCATCCTCCCAGATCGATCTGTCCTCATAGTTCATGCTTATTTTACACACTTAACATATAACTCTCCAATTATAATTCCCACAATTCACTTAGCTCAATAAATTACACTTCAATTTCTTATTACATCATTAAAATATGTCTGAAATTCTCAGATCTCACACTTCAAAAAGGCCTATTGATTCATTCACAAGGTAATATACATCCAATTGAAATATCTGAATCCGTAATTGTTTGGTTGTTTCAATAAAAAGTGGTAATTAACAAGATTAATTGCAATTCTGGTTTTTAGTCTTTGTTATGTGATTATAAGATCTGATTTAAATAAACCTACATGTGTGTTTGTTAATTAGAATTGGTAGTCTCTTTAGTATTCAAAGCTATTGGTAAATTAAATCCTAAGATCGTATCTAGGGTTGTTTATTGGTAAGAGCAGCAATTAGAGAACTTTCCTGATTGTCAAAGCAGTAAGAAGAGATAGGTTGTTAGGTCGTACCAACAACCATAACCAGTTTAGTTGGGATTAAGAAAAATTATCTTGCATCAATGATCAACTTACCGAACCAAATCTGTAAATTACTCCTTGGGTTGGATTTCTCAAATTATTGAATTCTTCTACTCAATTTCGTTTTCTTTCTATTAAGTTTTGTTATTTTAGATAATCAGTCTTTCAAACCCCTTTTGTTTTATTTTTTCTTTTACTTGTAGAAAAGTAAATCGGAATTAATCAATCTCTCTTGGGACACGACCTTGCTCCCTATACTACAAATTAATTGTTTGAGCAAGTTATTTAATATTGTTGGTTTCAGCAACTATCAAAATTATAGAGGATGTATTTGTATTAGATTTTATACGAGCTCACTTATATTATAAAAGAAATTACAGTCAGTAGATAGTATATTGACATGTATGTATAATAATGAATGAATGGTATGGTAAGCGAGGATACTAGCATTGAATCACAGCCCAACTGTTGATAAGGAGAAAGGTAAGTAAAAAGCGAAAAAATTGTAGTGGTTTTTTTTAAGTCACAGAGGGTCGTGACAGCAATAAAGAGGGTTATGCGGTATAGACAGAGAACTAAAGATTATATGCTCACATATCAGAGGTCAAATCATTTAAAGATCATTGGGTATTCCGACTCCGACTTTATTGGTTGCCTTAATAGCAGAAAGTCTACTTCTTGCTATATTTTCATGTTAGTTGGAGGAGTTGTCTCATGGAAGAGTGTAAAGCAGTCACTCATAGCTTCTTCCACCATGGAGGTAGAATTTATAGCTTGTTATAAGGCATCAAACCAAGCAATATAGTTGCGAAATTTTATCATCGAGCTGTGCATTGTCGATGGTATTGAGAAACCATTGAAGATTAATTTTGATAATAAAGTCGTTGAATTATATTCTAAGAACAACAGAAGCTTGTCGAAGTCAAAGCATATTGACATTAAGTTTCTTGTTTTTAAGAAGAGAGTTCAGAGTCTTCAATTTACTGTTAAACATATAAATACAAGCTCCATGATTGCGTATCCACTTATGAAGGGAGTACCACCTAAGGTGTTTCATGAGCATGTAGCTCATGTGGGTGTGGTCCAACCTGATGATATGCTTGTATAGTGAGAGTTTGTTTCTTGATGTTCATTTGTTATTGAGATATTTTTCTTATCAGACTTAAGTATTTTTGTTATTACTGAAAACTCAGAAATACAGTGACATTCTTTTGAGTTGCAGTATGCATAAATTTTGAAAATATGTTATTCTTTGAATTATAAAGTAGGACCAGTTGGAAATAGGCATGTTAAGGGATCACATTACATGTAATTTCTATGCTACACATCCATACTTGATCTACGTTGTTGATTATATTAATATACATGACCATTGATGGGTCTAATTACAAAATATATGTAAAGAAGATCTCTTTGATCCTATGTTGATATAATTAATAGACCAGATTGTTTAGAGATGTTACCTTGTAAAGATAGTAAATATTGAGCTCTTAAAGTTATTTTTAAAATGTACAATTGTCAAGTTACATATGTGACCAAAGTGGGAGATTCTTAGGAAATTATTTATGTGGGCCTCCATATATCAATTGATTGTACATTACACGCTATCTAATTTGTTTAGTCCGTTTAAAAGGAATAAAATAAAGTTATTCGACTTTAGAGCATCTCAATTAGTATGGGTTTTGCAATGTGTAGAAACCCAATATTTTATTCTATTTTAATGATAGGCCAAAATAAGATAAAGTATACTACAGTTATAAATAGGTTATGGTCCCCAGTTTAAACTTTAATTTTTTTCATTCTCATATCCCATCAGTGAGTGAGTTAGGGTTTTCTCTCATAAAGTAAGGTTTAGATGTGGAAGACTGCTAACACCAATAAATTAATTCCAATGGATCCAGGTATGTTTCTATATTCTAATTTTCTTGATGATTGAACCTGAGATCTGGGTATAGATATTATGTAATTAAATTTTCCAACAAATGTTGGTTTGCAGAATTTGAGTGGCAGTGATGCGAAGGTGGTAGAGAAGGATCGTTTTGGTAGGGATGGGTTGTTGGTGTTGGGAGGTACGACCAAGTAGCTAGTCAACTGGCTACTTTGAATCATCATTTTAATTTGACCTTGATTTTTAGATTGATCGATTTTTTAAATAATTAAATAGCTTTAGTTCTAATTTATTTTTAATTCATTAATTAAAAATTTTAATCTTAATTAAATTTTATTTTATTACTTTGTATTATTTAAGTTAATTTTTAGTAACTATTTAAGTTTTTTTTTTAATAATTACTTTGTATTATTCAGACTAAAAGCAAGACATAGGCTTCCAAGAAATGGGCCTCTTACAAAAATTCATTGAGTCTATCTTCTCAAGTCCAAACGATCTTATACACCATTTTTGGAACATTACAATTTCGAACTTAAACCTTGACCTTGTCTAATAGATGTTGGCATTAGTGTAAGACCCGAAACTCGATGTCAACTTTTAAGAAATTATTATAAACATGGATTCATGAAATCTTGATCAATAAAGAAGAAATAATTGAATTTCAGGTCCAATCGATTAAGATACGAATTTATTGTGAAGACTGAAATTTTTTCACATCGAGAATTTATCTCGGAAAAATGGAAAAAAAAATAATTTCGGGAAAAAAATAAAAATAAAAATAAATAAATAATGGGATATTTTGGGAAAAAAAAATATTTGTCAATTTTATTATATTATATTAAAATATATTATAATATAAAAGAAATTGGAAAATTGGAAAAGAAAATGAAAAAAAAAAAGAAATGGGATCGCGCGACTGTGCTGCGCGACCCAAGCAGCAACAGGGATCGGACGAGCCGATCCCTTGGTTCTCAACGAATGGCGGCAACACAGAGGGAAAGAAGACCAACGAAGCAAGACCGACGTCGAGAGACTTCACCAGAGTCGTCACGCATGCCCCGATTAGCAAAAAACATAGATCAGAGGAAGAGAAACTGAAAGGGGAAGAAGAGGATTCGTCGGTGTTGGCGTCGATTTGACCCCAGACTAGGCTGATCGAATGTTTCCTAGGTTCAGGCACGTCAATTGGCGGAGGAATCAACTAGACAAACAGCCGGCAACGGCGAGGAGGAGAGAGGGCAGTGATGCCAAAAAAGAAGTAGCCCAAACAGGCCTCATCGTCGCCAATCCGAGCGTGGTCACCACCAGATTCGTGCTTCGCGTGACCAGACAGACCAGTTGGAAGTGGAAGCCGATGAAGAACCTACTGGCAGAGCTCCGAACAACTAAGGTGGAATTAAACCGGACTGAACCGGTTCAGCCAGGAAAGAAAAAAAGGGAAAAAGGGAGAAAAATTCAGTGATGCCCCAAGATTAAGGATAAGTAGGTAAGTGATCGAAATTAACCGATTTAATTTTTAAAAAATTTATTTGAAATTATATTTGACTAAAATTAACCGGTTTAAATATATAACTGTGTAGCACGACAAAAGGCGATGGATGAGAGTTTAATCGAGCCTTGATTTGCGTACTATCACGAAATCTCGTGTAAGTGAATCTCAATTACAACAATTTGTATAATAATGTGCGTTAGAAATTCATCGCGTAAGTTACAGATTAATTTTGTATAAAATGATTTATATTATGGAATTTAAAATTGATTGTCGTAAATGATAGTATGAGCTATCCAAAAAGACTAGAAAATTCCTAAGATAACGCGATGGTGATGTTAGGCCATATATTCAGCCAAACGTTCGTAATGGGCCAAGCTTGTGTCGCAATCGACCCAATTTAGATTATGGGCCTACGGGTAGCCCAATAAGTGTTAATGAGCCCAATAAGTCAAATCGTCTGTAGTAAACGTAAGAATTATATTTATTGGGTTAAATTGATGTGATAAAGGATTACGTGCAGCTCTGGAGATGGTATTGGGAGCTAAACAGACTGCGTGATCGAGCAACGTTGGAAAAGTAAGCACGTTCGACGTGATTCGAGGTAAGGGAATTTTGTGAGTACCTAGACGTATCTACACGTATTTTTTAGGGTATTTACAGGGAATGAAATTTTCTAAGGTATCTAGAAATAAAATAATAATTTTTACGAAAATCGGGGTATCGGTGCAAAAAGACGTTTTAGCCCCGGGAATAAATTTTATAAAAAGGGTAGTAAGGCTAGTAAACTGCATGAATATCATGATTTTGATGTTTTATTGTGATGTGATGCCTTGATTTGGGCAAAACAAGGATAGGTCGGCTAATTTTTTCACGATTTGCATGAAATAGCACGTGTCAGTGCTGGTTTTGAATTTTGAAAGGGGTTTTACTGAAATAGAGCCACCTATCATATTTATATGAGTATAAATCATGCTAGAGCCTTGCTCGCACTGGATTTTGATATTTTAACATGCATGAAATGTATTGGAGCCTAGCTCGCACCATATTTTGAGTTAAGATGCATGCAAGTCATACTAGAGCTTTTGCTCGTACGTGGGTTTCATTTATTTCTTATGAATATAACCGTACTGGAGCTTTGCTCGTACATGATTTTACCATTATTTATTTTGCTTAAAGTCATACTGGAGCGTTGCTCGTTCGAGGATTTTTACTGATTATACATGAAATTGTGCTAAAGCCTAGCTCGCACTGGACTTTTCACACTGTAATATATAATGAGTCATGCTGGATGCCTTGTGTAGATTGTGTGTCACACGAATGAGATGCTCGCACGAGCAGTGCTGGATGCCTCGTGTAGACTATTAGTGACAAGGATGAGAAGCTCGCACGTGCACTTGAGGCTTAGTTGGTTATATATGGTATGAGGTCGATAAAACTTACGGCAGACACCCCCGATCGTGATATGGGTCGATGGAGTACGTTGTACCTTGTATATCACATGGAGTACACTGTAACGTGTGGTGATGATGTTGATTTATATTCTGGTGGGTAGGATTTGACTCACCACCCGTTACAACGTGATGCCCTGCACACCGAGATCCGTATGGTTTGGGATGATAGGGACATAGTTGGCCAGCAGAGTCCTTGATTGTATACAGTGGCCACCTATCTCACATGATATCACATCATTTTATATGCACTAAACATGATTCGAGTTATCTAGGGTAGACCCGAGGGAGAGGTCGAACATTGTGGGATGTTTTTAAAGGATGATGTATTGCTTTATGATAAGTTGACATGTTGAGCATGAGACGTTTTACATGATGACTTTCCATGCTTTTATGTCTGCTTTCATGTTTTACAGTACATGATATATTTATACACATGAGGCATAGTTTTATCTATTTTCTCATGCTCTAGATGTAAGTGATTTTATATCATGACATTATAAACATGTAGATAGTGTAGTTATCTATGTGCTTGCATTATTGCCTTACTGAGCTAGTGAGCTCATCCCTTTCATTTTCCCTCTCTACAGAGCGCACACAGTAGTTAGTGAGTGGCTGAGGACTTGCATCCTGGTATCTGCTGCTTCCCATCACCGAGAGGTATACACACTGGTATCATTTTGTATCTAAACATATATAGCACAGTAATCATTTTGGAATGTAACATGGGCGGATGTAAATATTAGTAAACACGTACAAGTGTAGAACTTCAATTCTAAAGTATACATGTTTGCTTTTGAATAAATTAAAAGATGGATGGCATGGTAGATGGTAAAGGGTGACTAATACTGACTCATAGCCCAACTGTTTGGTGGTGAGAATGTTCACGACCGGGAAAGGAAAGGAAAAAGAAAAAAATTTGTAGCGATTTTAGGTAAAAAGGGCTCATGACAATTTGAAACTCGAATTTTACATGGTTCGAATTGTTTTTAAATTCTAAACATTAAACATACTTCTTAAACCCATTAAACATCCTGGTATCCGCTGCTTCCCATCACCGAGAGGTATACACACTGGTATCATTTTGTATCTAAACATATATAGCACAGTAATCATTTTGGAATGTAACATGGGCGGATGTAAATATTAGTAAACACGTACAGGTGTAGAACTTCAATTCTAAAGTATACGTGTTTGCTTTTGAATAAATTAAAAGATAGATGGCATGGTAGATGGTAAAGGGTGACTAATACTGACTCATAGCCCAACTGTTTGGTGGTGAGAATGTTCACGACCGGGAAAGGAAAGGAAAAAGAAAAAAAATTTGTAGCGATTTTAGGTAAAAAGGGCTCATGACAATTTGAAACTCGAATTTTACATGGTTCGAATTTTTTTTAAATTCTAAACATTAAACATACTTCTTAAACCCATTAAGGGTTTATTTGAAAGAATCAAACCTAGTTATTAACTTCAAGCTTAGCTAACGACTTTGATTAAATCAATTTTATTAGCGATTGAATTTCGAGTCTAGACTTTCAAAATTAAAATGAAAATCAATTCAAGCTCATTCTAAAATGCATTTATTAGCTTAGACAAAATTGAATGTATATAGTCAATATTTAGTAATTTAATTGTATTAATACAAAATCTTTGATTAAGAATTAAAATAACTAATTTGATAAATTATCAATATATATATGCCTTTCAGTATCTATATTTTAAAATTGATAGTTTTAAATACAAGATTGATGTCATAGTTATTTCATGTGGATCAAGAAATCTTTTATTACATTTTAATTTTTATTTATAAATGTTATCTTATAAAATAAAATTACTAGAGTAAAGTGTCATGTCGTGATTTCATTAGACTTTACTCAGATTTTAGTAGGACTATTAACAATATGTTCTTATGGTCAACGGTGAGGTGAGCTACACGGAGTTAGAGCTAGTTGAATTGGGCCTCAAATAATTCACTTGTTCATCAGATGATAGTCTACTCTTTGTTGAAGCGAGTAAAGCCAGAAAGTGATGCATGTGTTAAACAAAATACGGAGAATGCTATGACTAAAAGATTAATTTTGAAAAATTGACATTATTCTTCACTAGCAATTTGGCAGAGACAAATAGGAATGAAATCTAAAGCTTCTTTGGAATCAATGCTTCCACAAGTATCGAAAAATATCTTAGGTTGCCACTGATGGTGGGAAGGAATTGGACAAATGATTTAATAAAAATTGAAGCAAAAATCAGCAGCAAGATGGAGGGATGTAGCCCGAGAATTCTGTCTATGGGAATTAAAGAAGTATTTATAATGTCAATCTTGCAAGCTATGCCAACTTACATCATGAGTTACTTTCTTTTACTCCATATTTCATGTGATCATATGAATGGTTTGTTAAGCAACTACTAGAGGAGAAACAATTAAAGGCAAAGAGGGATACATCGGGTAAGTTGGAAGAAGCTTTGTACATAGAAGGAATATGGAAGGCTAGGGTTTCGAGAAATGGACAATTTTAACAAAGATATCTAGGGTTCGAGGCTTCATGTCAAAACAAATTCATTGATAGACAGGATAGTAAAAATTAGACATTTTCTTAACAGATCTTTCTTAGATTCTCAGTTAAGGGCACAACCATCATTAACATGGAGTATTTAGGTTGTCAAAGAAGTGTTGCAACAAGACTTACATTGGAGAAACGATGATGGGAAATCGATAAAGATGTGGAAGATATATGGTTACCATTCACAAACTTTCTCAAGCCACTTTAACCTAGTAGGAACTAAGGTGAAAACAATTTGGTAGTTGAGCTGATAGATGAAAGAATGGGATCTTGGAGCTAAGATGCCTTGCAAAACAAATTTGTGAGCGAAGAAGCAGAGGAAATATGTGCCCTATTGGTGAATAAGATGGGTAAACCAGATAGGTTGATTGGCACTTGATAATAAAGGAGAGTATACAGTTAAAAGTGCTTACAAGGCGTTGAACAGGAATTAGGATAAATTAGAAGAAAATCAAGCCTCTCTGAAAAAATAAAATAAAAAATAAAATAAAAAACTATTGAGAAAGTTTTATGGAAAAAATTATGGTCAATTGATGTCCCAAAAAAGTTTAAGCTTCTTAGTGGCAGGTAAACCATAACAATCTTCTTGTTTGGGTCAACTTGGAAAAGAGCAAAGTTCTTAAGGGTAAAATATGCAAAAGATCTAGAGAAAGAGAGGAATAGTGAGTCATGCAAATATAATGTGTTGCTAGGCAGTAATGGTTTGGTAACAAGTTAGTTTTCAATAGGAAAGAGGGAACAAAGATCATAACAAGCTCCAAAGATGGTTAGAGTAGCTACTATAGAATAACAGTAGAGAGAAGTTGTAACTTTTAGTCTTGACAGCATGGACAATTCGAAATGACAGAAATAATGAAGTACAAGAGGATGAAAGGAGAGATATAGCTCTCTCTGTTCATTTTGCCAAGACATAACAAGTAGTTTTAACAATGCTAACTTAAAACAAAGTCAAGTTTTAGCATAACCTGAAGTATACTAGAAACCACCATCTCCATACTTACATAAGGTTAATTTTTATGGTCCAACAAAGATACAAAGAAAGCAGGCAGGGGTAGGCACGATTATAAGGAACACAGAGGGAAGGATTGTGGGTGCTTTTCAGCTAATCTACCCTGTGTCAAAACTTCTTTTACAGCTGAAGTTATGAGGCTTTAAAGGCACTAGAGTTTACAATAGATTTGGATTTTAAAGAGATTATACTTGAAGAAGACTCCCTAACAATGGTAAAGAAGGTTATTTATTCCCCAACAAACTTATCTTCTATTGAGACTCTGATTAAGGAAATTCAAGATAGAGTGGCTTTACTGATAGTCTACAAAATAGAACACATGAGACATGCAGGGAACGAAGTAGCTCATATTTTAGCTAAAAGAGGACTTTAAATCCAAGGAGAAAATTACGAGGTAGAGGACTTTCCTAAGTATCACATTTAGTTTAATGAATCAGATAAAAAAATGTTAAGCTTGATATAAATATATGTAAGGCTCGAAATTCGGTATCATTTCTTTAACAAATTGACATTTGAAACATGGATTTGTGTAATCTTGATCAATAAAGAAGAAATAATTAAATTCCAAGTCCAATTGATCAAGATATGAATTTATTTGGATAACTCAGAAATTTTCCACATCGGGAATTTATCTCGAAAATATGGAAAAAATTCCAAGAAAATAAAATAAAATAAATAAATAATGGGAAATTTTTTTAAAAAAAATAAGATATTTTGTGAAATAATATATTATATTATATTTTAATATAATATAATATAATAAAAAAAGGAATTAGAAATCTGAAAAAAAAAAGGAAAGAAAGCCGAAAACGCAAAACAGGAACCCGAGAAAATCGACAGCCACCGTTTTCCTTCCTCCGACGAGCGACGACTGACGAGAGCGTACGAGAGGAGGTCAACGAGAGATGACCGACAGCCAGGAAGCAACTGAGTAGCTCAACACGTCGTGGAGACGTCGAAATCAGCAGATCAGAGAGGGAGGAGACTAAAACGGGAGAAAAGAAATCGGACGGCACCAGCGACGATTTGACTCTAGACCAGGTTGATCAAAGGTTCCCAAGGTTCAGGCGCGTCGATTGGTGGAGGAATCGGTCGGAGAAACAGTCGGCAACGACTAGGAGGAGAGAGGGCAGTCATGCTAAAAAAGGAGAAGGCCGAACTGGCCTCATCACCACCGATCCAAGCGTGGCCACCCCCAGATCCATGCTTCGCGTAGCCAGACGGACTAGCTGAAAGTGGAAGCTGGTGAAGAATCGGCTGGCAGAGCTCCTAACGGCTAAGGTGGAACTGAACTGGACTGAACAGGTCCGAACCGGTTCAGCCAGGAAAAAAAAAAGAAAAAAGAAGAAAAAAAGAGAGGAAAAGTGGGGAGAAAAATTTGATGACGCATCAGGTCTAAGGATAAACCGGTAAGAGGTCGAAATTGATCGTTTTAATTTTTGAAAATTTTATTTGAATATATATCTGGCTGAAATTGACTTGATTTAATTATACAAATTTATAGCATGATAATTCGTAACAAACGAGAGTTTGAGTCAGTCTCGATTTGTGTGCCATCATGGAATCTTGGATAAGTAAATCTCATTTATGACAACTAGTATAATTATAAGAGTTAAGAATTCATCGCATAAGTTGCGAATTAATTCCGTATAAAATGCCTCATGATTAGAATTGAAAATCGATTATCGTAAATGACTAAATGAGCTATCCAAACAGCCTAGGAAAAGGCTCAATAAGTGTTAATAGGCTTGATGAGCCCAATATGCCCTGATAAAGTGAATAGTAAGTGAAAATGAGCTTAAAACTGAGTAAGGCCCATTAAGGGTTAATTGAGCCCAATAAGAGTAAATGTGCCCAATAGTTTAAATTAAGCCTAATGAAAGTGAAATACAAATGGAAGTATTGTATTTAATCTAATAAATGATTATATCCAGCTCTAGAGATTTAATTGGGAGCGGATCGCGTGGAATCTCAACGTTGGAAAAGGCAGAGTGATCAGAGTGATCAGAATGATTTGAGGTAAGGGGATTTTGTAAGTGCTTAGAGGTAGCTATATGTATTTTCAAGGGATTTACAAGGCATGGAATTCTCTAAGCCATCTAGAAATAAAATAATAATTCTTTGAGAAAAAATTTTGAAATAAGGAAAATGACGATTTTACCCCTGGTAGCAAAATTTATGAAAAGGGTAGTAAGGATCCTAAAAAGCATGAATATCATGATTTTGATGTTTTTCATGTGATCTGATGCCTTGATTGGGCAAAACAAGGATAGGTCGGCTAATTGTTTCACGATTTGCATGAAATAGCACTTGTCAGTGCTGGTTTTAAATTTTGAAAGAGGTTTTACCGAAATAGAGCCACCTATCATATTTATATGAGTATAAATCGTGCTAGAGCCTTACTTGCACTAGATTTTGATATTATAACATGCAAGAAATGTGCTGGAGCCTAGCTTGCACCATATTTCAAGTTGAGATGCATGCAAGTCGTACTAGAGCTTTTTCTCGTACGTGGGTTTCATTTATTTCTTATGCATATAACCGTACTGGAACTTTGCTCATACATGATTTTACCATTATTTATTTTACATAAAGTTGTATTGGAGCATTGCTCGTACGAGGATTTTTACTTATTATGCATGAAATCGTGCTAAAGCCTTGCTCGCACTGGACTTTTCACACTGTGATATGTAATAAGTCCTACTGGATGCCTCGTGTAGATTGTGTCACATGGATGAGATGCTCGCACGAGCCGTACTGGATGCCTTATGTAGACTATTAGTCACACGGATGAGATGCTCGCATGTGCACTTGAGATTGAGTCGGTTATACAGGGTATGGGGTAGATAAAAACTACGAGAGGTATCTTCGACCGTGATATGGGTCCAAGGAGTACGTTGTACCGTGTATATCACATGGAGTACACTATACCATGTGGTGATGATGTTGATTTATATTCTGACGGGTAGGATTTGGCCCACTTCCTGTTACAGCGTGATGCCCCGTACATTGGGATCTGTGTAGACTGGGATGAACAGGGACATAGTTCGCTAGTAGAGTCCTCGATTGTATACAGTGACCACTTATCTCACATGATATCACATGATTTTATATGCGCTAAACATGATTTGTGTTATCCAGGGTAGACCTGAGGGAGGGGTCGAACCTTGTGGAATGTTTGTAAAGGATGATGTATTGTTTTATGATAAGTTGACATACTGAGCATGAAATGTTTTACATGATGACATTCCATGGCTTTATGCTTGGTTTCATGTTTTATAGTACATGGTATATTTATACACAAGCGGCATAGTTTTATCTATTTCCTCATGTTCTAAATGTAAGCGATTTTATATCATGACATTATAAGCACGTAGATAATGTAGTTATCTACCTGCTTGCATTATTACCTTACTGAGCTAGTGAGCTCATCCCTTTCATTTTTCCCCTCTACAGAGAGCACACAGTAGTTAGTGAGTGACTAAGGACTTGCATTTGGTATCCGCTGCTTCCCATCACCGAGAGGTATACACATTGGTATCATTTTGTATCTAAACATGTAATAGCACAGTATTCATTTTGGAATGTAATATGGTGGATATAAATATTAGTAAACACGTACAGGTATAGAACCTCAATTATTAGTAAACCTAGGGGTCTAGGACCCAAGGGGATACCAGCCGACAGCCTTAGAACGGGCTGGGCCTTAACAATAAAACGTACCGCTCTAGAGCCTTGCGATGACTATGTGTCACGCTGATTTGCTCACCTGGTATATGAGACATGGTTCAGGATGATGAGTACATTGGAGTTGGTAGATAGACTGGGTCCATAGTTATACGTTGAACTGTGTAGTTGTCCGTTGGTATACTATGTACCGTGCTAGGTGCACGTGAGTACGAGTATCGTGTAGATGACACATGGCGTACCTTGCACCGTGAGTATATGTGATATGAGTAGATGAGGTTGATTGAGATGAGCCGGAGGGGAGGACTGACCCATCCCCTTTCACGCAAAGTGATGCCCTGTGTACACCTGATCAGTGAGGCCTGGGATCACTGACAATGGCCATATGTCATGGATATTAGATTTTTGAGAATTCCCTATCTGTCTCTGAGATAAGAGAAATTGAGAAACTCCGAAAAAAAAAAGATTTGATGAAAAGAAATGATTTGAGAAAAAGAAAGAAATATTATGATTTGATACATCTCTTGATTTCAATATTTGTGCTATGATGGCACTGTTTATGACATGTTTTAATGGGAAGTATTGCATATGATTTTACATGAAAATGCCTATGAGAATGTTTAACTGCATTTTCTAGTAATATTTCAATTTACATTGAAACATGTTTTGGTTTAATCATGCATGGGCTATGTAGATAGTACAATATCTACCTATTAGCATTCATTTCCTTACTAGTTGTGGTTTGCTCATCCCACTATTTTTCCCCCTCCAGATACTGAGAAGTAGGACAGTGCGGTGGTCTCGAGATTCCTTTTTATGTTGAACAGCTCCCACCAATTGCAAAGGTATAAGATTTGTATGCACACGAGCATTTTATATCTATTATAAGGTATCGTATAGTTATGAACTGAAATTGTAGATAGTTGTATGGGGATGTTATGTAAAGACATTATATCAAACAATTGATTTTGTATATCTACACACACCGGGGAGTGTGAATTAAAGTTTTAAATCTTTCTGCTATAAATTTATGAAAATTTAGTAATTGCATTGACTCACAGCCCAACTGATAGTAGTATATGTATGGATAAAGGACACCCGAAATTGGGGTGTGACAAATTTGGTAGCAAAGCCTGGTTGGTCTGATGTGAGTTGATGTCTAGGACTAAGAAACATACATCCCCAGTTACTGTGTGATATTTAGATACAAATGTGTATTCGGAGCTGGTGGTAAATTAAAAAGTTTGTTATAAATGCAAGAAGATTATCTGGCTAGTGAGTTATGCTTGAGAGACACCGCAAGAGGGGAGAGAGCTCGAGAGCTCAAGGGCGGAATGACAGAATTGAGAGGCACAGTAGATTGTCCTCTAGTTATGAGCCCCAAGAACATATAGAGGCTTTCAATCCTCGGGTAGCCCGATTAGAGGAAGATATGCATATGGTGATGCCCATGATGGGTCAAATAATGGCTAGGTTTGAGGGTACACCTGATACAGCGGGACAAGCTGTATCGAATCCCCCAGCAGCTACATAAGAACCTAAGAATGTTGCACATGCACAACCTGAACCGGTTAGGCCACGAGATCCCCATAATAGACCAGTACCTCCTCTAGTAGCCCTACAGCAGTATGATGAGGATGATTTGGGGTATGGATACGACTGTGATATGGAGAGGTTAAGGCATTTCATGGATTTCAAGCCTCCTTCTTTCAGTGGAGTGAAGGATCCGGTAGTGGCTGAGGACTGGATCAGTCAGATGGAGAAGTTATTTGACTTCTGTAGATGTTCGGCTACGGAGAGAGTAGCGCTTGCTGCCTTTGTACTAAGAGGCGAAGTAGAGCATTGGTGGAAGTCCACCAGGCCTATGTTGAGAGCTCAAGGTCTGGCTATCACGTGGGATATGTTTCTAGGTGTTTTTAGAGAACAATACATCCTAGATACCGCTCGACATAGGTTACAGATAGAATTTCTGAATCTGACTCAATGGAATCAAACCGTTGATGAGTACGAGTCACGATTCACCTCATTGGGCCGATATGATCTGAACTCTATCAAGAGTGAAGCTATCAGGGTCCGTAGATTTGTGGATAGACTGAGGCCATCGATTCGAGCTAAGTTGGCCCTGTTTGATGTCGCTACATACAGAGAGGCTGTGCGACGGGCCCAGTTGTGTGAGTATGACTATGACCTGCATATTTTTTAGTTTAGTTGGGGTATGGACAAGGGTCCAAGGAAATTGGGAGATGGCAAAAGTGCCAGATTTGGATGAAAAATTATGAGTAAGCGTCGGAGAGAGGTAGATGAGTCACAGAAGAAGACTGCTAGACCTTTTATGCCTCCAACTTAGGCACCAGCCAGAGGTATAGTGATTGATGGACCCTAGTCGACTACTGACCAATACAGAGTATGTGGTCGATATCATGGTGGTAGGCCCTATCATTTTCAGGGTGCCCGATGCTTCAGACGTCGTATGACATTGATGTAATATTAAGAATGGATTGGTTAGCTACCAATCATGTTGTCTTAAAATGCCACACTAAGTCCATTACATTTTCTCTACCCGAAGAATGTGTTGTAAGATTTTAAGAGAAGTAATGACATCTTGAATTTTATAACAAGTAAAGTGCATTGGTATATACATGACATGAATGTTATTTTGAAGGTTTTATTGCTTATGTGGTGGATTTGAACAAAACACATCCAGATATGGATGACATTCCAATGGTTAGAGCATTCCCTGATGTCTTTCCAGACGACTTACCGGGATTGCCACCAGATAGAGAAATGGAATTTGGTATAGATCTGACACCTGGAACCGAGCCAATATCCAAGTCACCATATAAGATGGCTCCAGTTGAACTAGAGGAATTAAGGAAGTAGTTGTAAGATATGCTAGATAAGGGGTTTATAAGACTGAGTGTCTCACCATGGGGAGCTCCGGTATTGTTTGTGAAGAAAAGAGATGGGAGCCTTAGGTTATGTATTGATTATCGGATGTTGAACAAGGCTACCATCAAGAATAAATACCCCTTGTCGCGCATCAATGATCTATTGGATCAACTTCAAGGAGTGCAGATCTTTTCCAAGATAGATCTGAGGTCTGGGTACTATCAATTGAAGATTCGAAAGGAGGATGTGCCCCAGACAGCTTTTCGCACCAGCTGTGGTCATTACGAATTCCTGGTGATGCCTTTCGGGTTGACGAATGCGTCAGCAGCTTTTATG
Organism: Firmiana major; assembly: GCA_033439115.1. NCBI lineage: Eukaryota > Viridiplantae > Streptophyta > Magnoliopsida > Malvales > Malvaceae > Firmiana > Firmiana major. The sequence continues at coordinate 14,613,973 of CM065907.1, forward strand.
GCTCTAATGAATGAGATATTCAAGCCATACCTGGACCAGTTCGTGATCGTTTTCATTGATGACATATTGGTGTATTCAAGGTCCAGGGAAGATCATGAGCAGCACTTAAGGATTGTTTTGCAAACCCTCCGACAGAGAAAGTTGTATGCCAAACTTGGTAAATGTGACTTTTGGCTAGAGCAGATTTCTTTTCAAGGCCATGTAGTATCGAAGGATGGGGTCACAGTAGATCCATCCAAGATTGAGGCTATTGTTCAGTGGGAACAGCCCAGGACAGTCACAAAGATCAAAAGCTTTTTGGGTTTGGCTGGTTACTACAGGAGACTTGTAAAGGGTTTTTCTAGACTGGCTACTCTGTTGACACGGCTTACGAGGAAGAATGTAGAGTTTATGTGGGATGAAGCATGTGAGAGGAGTTTCCAGGAACTTAAGCGCAGATTAACCATCGCGCTAGTTCTTATCATCCTTAACAGCTCAGGGAACTACTCTGTGTATATAAATGCTTCACATCAAGGGCTAGGTTGTGTCTTGATGCAGAATGGAAGGGTAGTTACGTATGAATCAAGACAGTTGAAAGATCATGAGAAGAACTACCCCACTCACGATTTGGAGTTAGCAGGCATAGTATTTGCATTGAAAATATGGCGCTACTACTTGTATTATAAGAGATTTCAGATCTTTACAGATCATAAGAGTCTGAAGTATCTATTCTCATAGAATGAGTTAAATATGAGACAGAGGAGGTGGTTAGAACTCCTCAAAGACTATGATTGTGAGATTTTGTACCACCCAAGGAAGGCAAATGTGGTTGCAGATGCATTGAGCAGAAAGAGTCTCGGGTTGGTATCACATATGATGGTTAGGGAGTACGAGTTATTGGAATAATTCACGAACCTTAGTTTGGATATGATCCTACCTGAGATTGGCAATTATGGGATTGTTGCTTGCTTGATATTAGAATCGGAGTTGATTGAGAAAATTCGGCAAGCTCAGCAAATCAACCAATGGTGTATTGATATAATTAGCTAAATTCATAAAGGGGAGGGCACAGATTTTGTATTGAGTTCAGATGGAGTACTAAGGTTCAGAGATAGAATATGTGTTCCTAAGGATGCAGAGCTGAGGAAGTTGATCGTATCAAAGGCTCACTCATCAAGATATACAGTACACCCGGGGAGTAGTAAAATGTATCAAAATCTCTGAAAGGTATATTGGTGGTCTGGAATAAAGAGAAACATAGCTGAGTATGTCGCTAGATGTCTCATCTGTCAGCAGGTAAAGGCTGAGCATCGGAAACTGGAGTGTTGGCTCTACCGAGAGGGGGGGTGAATCGGTTTACTAACAATAATGGCAAATTTTAATTTAATCTTATATCAATCAGAAAATAATAGCTTGCAATAATGAAATTAAACAATTTAATGCAAAGTAGGGAAGAGAGAAACAAACACAATCGTTTATAGAGGTTCGGCCAAACTCTTGCCTACGTCCTCTCTCCTTGACCTTCTTGTCAAGTGCTTTCTTTCTCTCTTTCAATAGAGCTTACAATGTTCCTTTTACAGGTTAAGGAATAACCTCTCTACCCTTAGCAATACAGAAGTGTATTCACCCTTTTACAATTCTCTCTCACTGAGGAACAATCCTCTTCTCTTTTAAGGTAAGGTTGAATACAAATTGAAGCTTTAAAGTGGGTAGGAAAAATAAAGCTTTTGCACTTAAGCTTATACAATGAATCTCAATAAATGAGCAATGGGGACACAAAGAATGAAAGTATTAAAGCTTGAGAATACTAGGAATGTTCAGCAATAGTGTCTCCATTCTCTTTGTCTTCAATGCTTGGTCAAATACTGAAGGATTGGTAGTTGGAGCATTAAATGCTATTTTTCCCGTTGAGATTTTGCAGAAACTAGCCGTTGGGTACCTCCAGTAGAGTGCCAGATCGATCTGCCTTCTTGGCCAGATCGATCTCTTAGTTATAAATCCTGCAAGATTGAAGCAGAAATACATAAGGAGATCGATCTCATAGGTTAGCAGATCGATCTGTTAGTTTGAAAATAATGGGGGAGATCGATCTGTCGAATAGGCAGATCGATCTCCTAATCTCTCTGTTTGAGGCAAGATCGATCTACAGATCGATTTGCCATGCAGTCTCGTAGTGGGGAGATCGATCTCTCAACAACACAGATCGATCTCCTTAGCTCTCTGACTTTGAGGAGATCGATCTCTTCCTTACCAGATCGATCTCTTAAGTTCTCTGTTTGAGTGTGGATCGATCTTCCAGATCGATCTACAGTCTTATGCTCTTAAGGGAGATCGATCTCTTCCTAGACCAGATCGATCTCTCAACTCTAGCTTTAGCCAGATCGATCTCTTAACCCTTGCAGATCGATCTCACTCTACCTAAATCCCTTTGTAAGGGTTTAAGGCTTGGCAGATCGATCTCATACCTTCATGAGATCGATCTCTCATCAAGTAAAAACCCAGGAGATCGATCTCTCATAAGCCAGATCGATCTCTCATCAGCAGAACTCTAAGTTCTGGTACTGATAACCTCTAAACATGTTTTTATATCATCTTAATACTATTGAATTAACTTGTTTTGTCATTTCAAAATACATTAACTCAACAATCTCCCCCTTTTTGATATGACAAAACTTATTCAAACAAACATGTTTAGTGAAGTTGCAAAAACTCCCCCTTTTTGTGAGCTCCCCCTTTTTTAGAGCTTTTGACTTTGTTACTGACTTAACTCCCCCTCAATTTAATCATTCTCTTAAACGTTTACCACAAACACACACACATGTTGTCTTCTCCCCCTTTTTGTCATATCAATAACACGAAAAGAGAATACTTATGGCATTTCAAAATGAGCATTTTCATTAACATAACCAATAACGAGTCAAACGACATTTCATTCAAGCAAATTCATCACAAATAACATCAAGTAGCTTAAATGATATAACTACACTAAATCAAAGCACCTAAGGCCTATGGTGAGGGAGGAACACGATCCGAAAGATTCTCAACGTGCGTGCATGTGACTTGCAGCTCATCAAACATCGCCTCTTGAGTCTCGTGAATCTTATCCACTCTTTGGTTTAATTCCTCGAACTTTCGCTGCTGAGATGCAAAGCCTTCATCGATTTTCTGATGGAGTTCACTGATCATCTTCATAATGATCTCCATGTCAGCAGGTGAGGATGGCTGAGCAGAAGGTGGAGCAGTCGAAGACGATGGTTCCGGAGCTGGTGCAGCAGGTGGGGCCACAGGCGCATTGGAGGGATCTTCCTCCATGGCTTCAGCAGGCTGCTGTTCCCTCTTTTTCTTCCAATCTCCCCGGAAGTCTTTGTAATATCCCATATGATGGAAGGACCCGATGTTGAGAACGCTCTTGGGAGAGGGCAGTTCTCCGGTTTCGCAGCTGCAGTCAACGCCAACTCGTTGGAGAAGATAGGCTAATGGTTGCGGAAAGACGATTGTGGTAGCTTGCCCACGCACGATCTTCAGCCAATCTTCATATATGAAATGAGTAAGATTTGGTTTTTGGTTTGTGGAGTGAAGGTATGGAGCCAGAAACGATCTAATCGCCTAACGGTTGAATGACGGGTACCGAAAGGACAGAGATTCCAAGAAATTATGAGGTGGAGTAACCGAAGGTGCATCGGTAGGTCACTCGCCTTGTCTCCAGGGAGATCAAACTCTAAGGAGACTTCCTCATCCTCATTAGTCAAACCTTCATTTTTCATGTGAAAGGCTTGAGCTAAGATATCGGTGTCTATTAGAATGGTCTTACCTATGACATAGGTTTTGAACCCGTGAATTTTGCAAGTGTCATCAGGGTCAAAGATGAGTTCGGCATTGGAAAAGAATGCACGAACGAGATTTGGAGGGACGGGAGTGTTGATTTTCAAAAATGACATCCAACCAAATTCCTCAAATTTTGACACGTATGGAAAATCAATGCGATTGAGGAAGGAGAAATCTATAGTACGCCAATGCTTAATTGGCATGGTTGAGAAGTACTCTTCGTATCGCTTCCTTTTTGTAGGTGTTTTAAAACACCTATTGAAAGAAGCGATAGAAGGTGGAGGAATGGGTTGGGATGAGGAACCGGCCTCTACATTGGTTCTAGAAGGTTTATGTCCTACTGTCTTATGCCTAGGCATGATTCTAGACTCGAGAGATGTGCTAACTAGATTCACAATTGAAAAAAAATCAATGAAACAGTAACTAGTTTTGCCCTAGAAAGACAATGAACACAAATCTAAGAAAATTTTTGAGAAAAAAATAAGAGATGTTGGTTACAATACCGAAAAATGACACGGAGATGCAAGGAGGACCGTACGGAGATCGATCTGAGGAGGAATCGAAGGAGGAAATGTGAGGGAATTTCGGAATTTAAAGATTGGGGTTTTTGAAATTTGGGGATTTTTCGCGTGAATTTATAGTCCAGGACACAGGAGATCAATCTGTCGAGGCGACAAATCGATCTGTCATTTCCAGAAGCCAAGGGAGATCGATCTGTCGCATGAACAGATCGATCTGTTCACAAACAGAGGCTTAAGGAGATCGATCTGTTACATGCACAGATCGATCTGCAGTTTAACCGAGGCTTAGAGAGATCGATCTGCCAAATGCATGGATCGATCTTCAGAATGCAGAAGCTTTGAAGAGATCGATCTGTCGTGTGGACAGATCGATCTTCCTTTTAACAGAGACATAAGGAGATCGATCTTATGGTTGGAAGATCGATCTGCTTAGCTTAACCTTGATGATTTAGGCTTGTTGGAAGTATGGAGATCGATATATATTGCAAGGAGATCGATCTCTCATCCTCATTGCCAGAAAATCTTTGCAAAAACTCTTTTAAAATCAACTTTAAACCAAGATTTTTGACACACAAAAGTCTTAAGGGATATTCATGAGTCCTAATTCACCTCTAAGGATACAAAACCTATCTCTATCAAGTGTTTTGGTGAATATATCAGCTATTTGATGTAGAGTGTCAATGTACTCTAAAATTATATCCCCTTTTTGTACATGGTCTCTAAGGAAGTGATGTCTAATTTCTATGTGCTTGGTTCTGGAGTGTTGGATAGGATTTTTAGATAGATTAATGGCACTGGTATTATCACATTTAATAGAGACTTGCTTCATGTCAATACCATAATCTCTCATTTGTTGTTTAATCCACAACACTTGAGCACTACAACTACCAGCTGCTATATATTCAGCTTCAGTTGTGGACTGAGCCACACTGTTTTGTTTCTTAGAGAACCAAGAAATTAACCTATTTCCTAAGAATTGGCAAGTACCTGAAGTACTTTTCCTATCTATTTTGCATCCTCCAAAATCAGCATCTGAAAATGCATGAAGGGCAAAAGTGGAGTCCTTGGGGTACCAAAGTCCTAGTGAGGGAGTGTCTTTGAGGTATCTAAAGATCCTCTTAGTTGCCAATAAATGTGATTCCCTAGGAGAGGATTGAAATCTAGCACAAAGGCATACACTAAACAAAATATCTGGTCTACTTGCAGTTAAATAAAGTAATGAGCTAATCATAGACCTATAGAGTTTAGTGTCTACACACTTACCACTTTCATCTTTATCAAGCTTAATGTTGGTGCCCATTGGAGTTGCTTGAGGTTTACAATTGTCCATTCCAAATCGCTTGAGCAATTCCTTAGTATACTTTGCTTGATTGATGAAGGTTCCATCTTTTGTTTGCTTCACTTGAAGTCCCAAGAAGAATGTGAGTTCTCCCATCATGCTCATCTCAAATTCTCCTTGCATGATCTTAGCAAACTCTTGGCATAAAGACTCATTAGTTGAACCAAAAATAATATCATCTACATACACTTGTACAACTAGTAAATCCTTATTTTTATTCTTAATGAACAAGGTGGTATCCACTTTTCCTCTTGAAAATCCCTTTTCTATTAAGAATTTTGACAACCTTTCATACCAAACTCTAGGAGCTTGTTTTAACCCATAAAGTGCCTTAGATAATTTAAAAACATGTTCAGGAAATTCATGATTTTCAAATCCGGGAGGTTGCTCAACATATACTTCTTCATTAATGAAACCATTTAAGAATGCACTCTTTACATCCATTTGATATAACTTGAAGTTTTTATAACATGCAAAGGCAAGTAACATTCTTATTGCCTCTAATCTAGCTACCGGTGCATAGGTTTCATCATAATCTATACCTTCTTCTTGTCTATAGCCTTGTGCAACCAACCTAGCCTTATTCCTTATGATCACACTATTTTCATCCATTTTGTTCTTGAATATCCATTTAGTTCCAATTATAGAGTGATCACTAGGCCTAGGAACTAGTTTCCATACTTTGCTTCTCTCAAATTGATTTAATTCTTCTTGCATTGCTAGGAACCAATTATTGTCATCTAAGGCTTCATTGACATTCCTAGGCTCTATTTGAGATACAAAGGCTATATATTGGCACATATTCCTTAGGGATGATCTAGTTCTAACTCCAAGAGTTGGATCTCCTACTATTTCACAATCTTTTACATACCCTAACTCTCTTGGTGCTCTAGGTTCTCTTTCTAAAACCTCTATTTCTTCTTCATCTTCTTTATTCAAGTCAAGCTTTTCTAGAAAGTCATCTTCTAAGCCTTCATAAAATATTCCAACATTTTCATCATTGGTTGAATCTTTAGATATATTATTTGACTCATCAAATATAACATGAATAGACTCTTCAACCACTAATGTTCTTTTGTTATATATTCTAAAAGCCTTTAAATTCAATGAATATCCTAGAAATATTCCCTCATCACTCTTGGCATCAAATTTTCCTAAATTATCTTTTTCATTATTTAGAACAAAGCATTTGCAGCCAAAAGGATGGAAGTAACTAATGTTAGGCTTCTTACCTTTGTAGAGCTCATAAGGAGTTTTCTTTAGCATGGGTCTAATCATAGCTCTATTAATTATATAACATGATGTGTTTATAGCTTCAGCCCAAAAATACTTTGGTAAGTTATTCTCACATAGCATGGTTCTAGCCATTTCTTCCAAAGTTCTATTTCTTCTCTCAACTACACCATTTTGTTGTGGTGTCCTAGGGGCTGAAAAATTATGGCTGATTCCTTGATCATTGCAATACTCATCAAATCCTATATTTTTAAATTCTTTGCCATGATCACTTCTAATGCTTGTTATTGTGTATCCTTTTTCATTTTGAGTCACCTTTGAGTAGGCTATGAATTTCTCTAAGGCTTCATTTTTTACTCTCAAAAAGAACACCCAAGTGAACCTAGTGTAATCATCAACTATTACAAATCCATAGTGTTTCCCACCTAGGCTAGTGGTTCTAGTTGGTCCAAATAAGTCTAAATGCAGTAATTGAAGAGGCCTAGTGGTGGATACACTATTCTTAGGCTTAAATGTTGTCCTCTTGTGTTTTCCTTTAACACAAGCTTCACATATTTCTTCATGATCAAAGGATAGTTTGGGTAAGCCTATGACTAGATCCTTTCTAGCTAACTTAGATAACACATGCATGCTAGCATGACCTAGTCTTCTATGCCATAACCAAGATTCCTTTTTATTGTCTACCATTAAGCATATATTTTCATTTTTGAGTTCATTAAGATAGACAATATATATATTTCCTTGCCTATGACCTAGAAAAAGAACTTTATTTGACTTAGGATCTATAACATTACATTTCATGGAATCAAAAATTACTTTGTAACCTTTGTCACAAAGTTGACTTATGCTTAGTAAGTTATGCTTTAGACCCCTAACAAGTAATACTTTTTCTAAAGAAAAATGTTCATTACCTATTGAGCCACTTCCTTCAACTTGGCCTTTGAAGTTGTCCCCAAAGTGACTTCTCCACCAATTTTTGATTTGAAAGAATTGAAATGGCTTCTATCACCCGTCATGTGCCTTGAGCATCCACTATCTAAGTACCATGCTTCTTTTGCTTTAGTTTTGTGGCTATGCTCAATCACCTACAAGAAATCAAACTCAAGTCTTAGGTACCCAAATTTTCTTGGGTCCTTGGAGGTTAGTGAATGCAATTCTTGATCCCCTTGGGATCCATTTTGCTAATGCATTGACATCCTTTGAGTAAATTACTTCTTTTGGAATCCATATCCTTTTTACAATTTTTCCTATAAGATTCCTCATTTTTATATTACAGTTATGTGATGCATGTCCCTTTCTATTACAATATGAACAAGTAATTGCAGGTTTATTCATGCTCTTCCTAGCAATAAAACTTTTAAGATGGGTCTCCCTACTTTGTGCATTATATCCTAAGCCATTTTTGTCAAAAAATGCCCTTTGGGTCTCTAGCATGCTATCTAACTTTTGTTGACCCATGTGGAACCTATTAAATGAATTATGTAGGTTGCTATTTTTCTCTTTAAGGTTACAAATTTCTAGCTTTGAAATCTCTAGTTTCTTTTCACATTCTAATTTATCCAATTGTATTATCTCATTTTCTTTTCTCAATTTGGATATTATCTTTTTATATTTTATACTCATAAATTCATACTCTAATGCAAGATCATCAAATGCATCTTGCAATTCATCAAAAGAATATTCATTGAGGCTTGAAGTTACCTTTTCATCCTCAATAGCCATGAAGCACAAGTTGGCAATGTCCTCATTTGATTCATCATCGGAGCAGTCACTGTCGCTCCATGTTGCCACCATTGCCTTCTTTTTATGGAACCTATCATTGGACCTTTTAAGAAGAGGGCAGTTAAATTTTATGTGTCCCGGTTTTTTACATTCATAACACACAATAAAATCTTTTCTACCTACTTCTTCTTGGTCTCTCTTAATGTTTCTCCTATTGCTACTACTAGCTCTCATTCTCATGAACTTGTTAAATCTTTTGGCAAACATTGCCATCTCAATATCCTCCTCACTGCCACTCTCATTTTTAATCTCCTCTTGAGCAGTGGATTTTAGAGCAACTCTCACTTTCTTGAGTGGCTCTTCATTTCTTTTAAGTTTCATCTCATAAGTTAGCAAAGATCCTATCAATTCATCTAAGGACAATGTATGAGGATCCTTAGATTCCTCAATTGCAGTCACTTTAGCTTCCCATGATTTAGGTAAGCTATTTAAAATTTTCTTTACCATTTCAATATTAGAATATATTTTTCCTAAAGATTTTAATCCATTAATTACATCTGTGAATCTAGTGAACATATCACTAATTGATTCTCCTTCCTTCATCCTAAAAAGCTCATAATCATGTGTGAGCATACCTACTTTTGTCTCCTTCACTTGGGTTGTACCCTCATGAGTTATTGCAAATTTGTCCCAAATTTGTTTGGCATTATCGCACCCGGAGACTCTATTGTATTCATTAGGACCTAAGGCACAAAACAATGTGTGCATAGCTTTGGCATTTAGCTGAGCACACTTAATATCAATTGAGTCCCATTCATCTTCTTCTTTAGGGATATCTCTTCCCTCTATTCTCTTTGTAGGGATTTGTGGTCCTTTAACTATAATTCTCCATACTTCATAATCATTTGCTTGAATGAATACATCATCCTAGTCTTCCAATATGCATAATGCTCTCCATTAAACATTGGAGGTCTAACCGTAGAGTGCCCCTCTCCTACCAAACTAGTAGCTACATTGTTATGAGTCATTTGATCGTTTCTAATTCTTAGGAAGTTGTTCCTATGTGATTAAAGAGTCCTAGCTCTGATACCAATTGTTGGTTCTACCGAGAGGGGGGGTGAATCGGTTTACTAACAATAATGGCAAATTTTAATTTAATCTTATATCAATCAGAAAATAATAGCTTGCAATAATGAAATTAAACAATTTAATGCAAAGTAGGGAAGAGAGAAACAAATACAATCGTTTATAGAGGTTCGGCCAAACTCTTACCTATGTCCTCTCTCCTTGACCTTCTTGTCAAGTGCTTTCTTTCTCTCTTTCAATAGAGCTTACAATGTTCCTTTTACAGGTTAAGGAATAACCTCTCTACCCTTAGCAATACAGAAGTGTCTTCACCCTTTTACAATTCTCTCTCACTGAGGAACAATCCTCTTCTCTTTTAAGGTAAGGTTGAATACAAATTGAAGCTTTAAAGTGGGTAGGAAAAATAAAGCTTTTTGCACTTAAGCTTATACAATGAATCTCAATAAATGAGCAATGGGGACACAAAGAATGAAAGTATTAAAGCTTGAGAATACTAGGAATGTTCAGCAATAGTGTCTCCATTCTCTTTGTCTTCAATGCTTGGTTAAATACTGAAGGATTGGTAGTTGGAGCATTAAATGCTATTTTTCCCGTTGAGATTTTGCAGAAACTAGCCGTTGGGTACCTCCAGTAGAGTGCCAGATCGATCTGCCTTCTTGGCCAGATCGATCTCTTAGTTATAAATCCTGCAAGATTGAAGCACAAATACACAAGGAGATCGATCTCATAGGTTAGCAGATCGATCTGTTAGTTTGAAAATAATGGGGGAGATCGATCTGTCGAATAGGCAGATCGATCTCCTAATCTCTCTGTTTGAGGCAAGATCGATCTACAGATCGATCTGCCATGCAGTCTCGTAGTGGGGAGATCGATCTCTCAACAACACAGATCGATCTCCTTAGCTCTCTGACTTTGAGGAGATCGATCTCTTCCTTACCAGATCGATCTCTTAAGTTCTCTGTTTGAGTGTGGATCGATCTTCCAGATCGATCTACAGTCTTATACTCTTAAGGGAGATCGATCTCTTCCTAGACCATATCGATCTCTCAACTCTAGCTTTAGCCAGATCGATCTCTTAACCCTTGCAGATCGATCTCACTCTACCTAAATCCCTTTGTAAGGGTTTAAGGCTTGGCAGATCGATCTCATACCTTTATGAGATCGATCTCTCATCAAGTAAAAACCCAGGAGATCGATCTCTCATAAGCCAGATCGATCTCTCATCAGCAGAACTCTAAGTTCTGGTACTGATAACCTCTAAACATGTTTTTATATCATCTTAATACTATTAAATTAACTTGTTTTGTCATTTCAAAATACATTAACTCAACATGGAGGATTGTTGCAACCTCTACCAATACCAATATGGAAGTGGGAACACGTCACCATGGATTTTATGATGGGGTTACCAAGAACCCGTAAGAACCATGATGCTATATGGGTTATAGTAGATCGGTTAACGAAATCGGCACACTTTTTAACCATGAGATCTACAGATACTTTGAGTGCACTGGCAGACTTCTATATACGAGAGATAGTGAGATTGCATGGAGTCCTAGTGAGTGTTGTTTCTGATAGGGATGCCCGCTTCACTTCCCACTTTTGGGGACATTTTCAGGAAGCCATAGGGACCCAATTGAGCTTTAGCATCGCTTTTCATCCTCAAACAGATGGTCAGTCAGAGAGGACTATACAGACCCTGGAGGATATGCTAAGAGCGTGTGTGCTGGATTTTAGAAGCTCATAGGACTATCACTTGCCATTGATTGAGTTCGCCTATAATAACAGTTATCACTCAAGTATTGGTATGGCCCCTTATGAGGCATTATATGGTCGTAGATGCTGATCACTCATTAGTTGGGAAGAAGTTGGTGACAGACAGTTGCTTGCTCCCGATTTGGTTGGACAAGCCTCCAAGGATGTTCAGATAATATGTGAGAGGCTGCGAACGGCTCAAAGTTGACAAAAGAGCTATGCTGATAGGAGACGAAACCACTTGAGTTTGATGTGGGTGAATCCGTATTTTTGAAAGTAACTCCTTCCAAGGGAATAACGAGGTTCGGGAAGAAAGGAAAATTAAGTCCTCGTTACATTGGTCCCTTCGAGATTTTGGATAGAGTGGAAGATAGAGCATATAGGCTAGCCATACCACCTGAGCTAGCAGAAGTTCACAATGTCTTCCATGTTTCTATGCTTTGGAAGTACTATCCGGATCCAACACATGTAATTAGCTATGAGCCGTTGGAACTCAAGGAGGATATGTCGTATGTGGAGAAATTGATCCGAGTATTGGACAGAAAAGAGAAGGTGTTGCAAAACAAGACGATTTCGTTGGTTAAAGTCCTGTGGCAGCACCATACATCGAAGGAAGCCACATGGGAGTTAGAGGATCTAATTAAGGAGAAATATCCCTAACTTTTTTAGGAATAGACTTGGTTTAATTTGGAGGACCAAATTTTCTAAGGAGGGGAGAAATCTAATACCCATAAATTCTCATGTATTTGTTTTATTAAGATGTAATGTACATGTACTTTTGTTGCAAGTGTATAAGTGATAAAAGAATGTAAGGATTTTGGAAATTCAAAGAAGCATCCTTTATTTTAAGTTATGTGCACAAGTTTCATTAACTATGAACTATGTGGAATGCATGCCATTATGTGTTAAAGGTGCATGGAATGCAAATTGAGATATGAAGCAAATAAGGATGAATGTACATTAAGAAATCTACAAAAAAAACTGTAGAAAATAAGGGTGCAGGGGATGAGAGATCGATCTCATGTGAAGGAGAGATTGATCCCCTCTCATGAAATGCCATGAATTAGTGCAATACAATAGGGCAGATCGATCTCATAGGGAAGGAAGATTGATCTCCTTAACTCTTGGCTTGGAAGAGATCGATCTCCTTAAGGTTCTGTAACGATCTCCTACAAGAGCCAGATCGATCTCCAAGAAAAAATTTGCTTGTAAACAGATCGATCTTATCATGGAAGAAGATCGATCTGGTAGTAGTTGCGTTTGGAAAAAAGGACTACCAAACCTTACAGAGATCGATCTCCACAAGGACCAGATCGATCTCCAAAAAGACCAGATCGATCTCATGTCTCTATATCTATAAAAGGGCACGAGATTTGGACTGAAAACTAAGATTTCTCCCACCAAACCCGCACTTACCATTTTATCTCAAGAAACCAAGCTTTCTTACTCTAAAAATCACTACATTCCAGCAAGAATATGAAAAAGCTCAAGAAGGGAAAGTTGTTCCTTGAAGCAATGAGAACAACATACCTGAAAATCATACATTGGTTTGACCAAGAGAAGGAGTTTTGGCTAACACAAGTTTGGCTATGTAAAGGGGTAAGCTCTTCAACCTTCAAGCTTCAAATATGGATTTCTAGACATTTGTGAGTTGAATAATATGTGAAATATAGATAGAAATGATGAATGTAGTGATGGGTGAGTAATATTAAGAGAGGTTTGTAAAGAGGAAATCCATGAAAAAGTGATGGAAAGCTTAAGAGATGATAAAATGATATTAGTGGAAGAGCGAAATATGACTTTAAGGATTGGGAAGTATGAATAGATAAATAGAAGACAATGTATATGTTTAGTAAAGGGAAAGGAAAATAACTTGATGATTTACACGTGTAGATTGAAATACGCGGAACACGGTTAACTCGGATTACGAACGGAGCAAACGAGACGAAGGAAATACGAGCGCGATTCGAGGAAAAGGACTGTATGTTAGCGATAGAGGTATTTGTACATATTTTTACAGTCATTTCAGTATATGTGACGTTAGAATTAGTTCGTTAAGCTATCGAACAATGAAATGATATGAAATCATGAAATGTACTATGATATATATGCATTGTGAAAATGGGATGTGTTAAGGAAATAGCATGATATGCATGTTTTCTTTGTTTTCTCAATTACGTATTGATTTTGAGATTGAGAAATGATGATAGATAGGTTGGTGGGTTTTACATGTTTAGCATGGGACGGCATGCTACGTAAATAATCATGTTTTGAGTTTTTAAAAGAGAAAATAACCACTTATCGATTTTGAGAAGTGAATTGGTGTTGGAGCTCTAGCTCGCACCTGTTTTAATGATTTTGACTATGTTGGAGTCTCACTCGCATACGTCTACATGTTTTGATAAACCGTGCTAGAGCGAGACTCGTATGAGGTCTTATAATGACAAAGTGCTGGAGTTTAATCTCGCACGATGATTTTTTAGAGAAGTGCTGGAGCATTGCTCATAACAATTTTTACTGAGTTGAGGTAAACCTGAGGGTCTAAGACCCAAGGGGATGTCAGCCGATGGCCTTGGAATAGGTTGGGCCTTAACAATAAAACGTACCGTGCTGGAGCCTTGCGATGACTATGTGTCACGTTGATTTGCTCGCTTGGTATATGAGACATGGTTCAGGATGATGAGTCCATTGGAGTTGGTAGATGGACTGGGTCCATGGTTGTACGTTGAACTGTGTAGTTGTCCGTTGGTATACTATGTACCGTGCTGGGTGCACGTGAGTACGAGTATCATGTAGATGACACATGGCGTACCTTGCACCGTGAGTATATGTGATATGAGGAGATGAGGTTGATTGAGATGAGTCGGAGGGTAGGACTGACCCATCCCCTTTCAGGCAAAGTGATGCCCTGTGCACACCTGATCAATGAGGCCTGGGATCACTGACTATGGCTATATGTCGTGGATATTAGATTGTCGACAATTCCATGCATGTCTCAGAGATAAGAGAAATTGAGAAACTCAGAAAAAAAAAAAGAGATTTGATGAAAAGAAATGATTTGATAAAAAGAAAGAAATATTATGATTTGATACATCTCTTGATTTGAATATTTGTGCTATGATGGCACTGTTTATGACATGTTTTAATAGGAAGTATTTCATATGATTTTACATGAAAATACCTATGAGAAATAAATGTTTAACTGCATTTTCTAGTAATATTTCCATTTACCTTGAAACATGTTTTGGTTTAATCATGCATGGGCTTTGTAGATAGTACAATATCTACCTGTTATCATTCATTTCCTTACTGAGCTGTGGTTTGCTCATCCCACTATTTTTTCCCCTCTAGATACTGAGAAGTAGGACAGTACAGTGGTCTCAAGATTCCTTTTTGTGTTGAACAGCTCCCACCAGTTTCAAAGGTATAAGATTTATATACACATGAGCATTTTGTATCTATTATAATGTAATGCACAGTTATGAATTGAAATTGTAAACAGTTGTATGGAGATATTATGTAAAGACATTATATCAAACAATTGAGTTTGTATATCTACACACACCTGGGAGTGTGAATTAAAGTTTTAAATTCTTCCGCTATAAATTTATGAAAATTTAACAATTGCATTGACTCACAGCCCAACCGATAGTAGTATATGTATGGATGAAGGACACCCAAAATTGGGGTGTGACACAAGGAGCTGGAGAGAGCTCCTGCTGATACTCCCACTCCGAGACAAAGGGCGACAACTGAAGAGAAGGGAAAGCAGGTGGTTGGCAGAAGGTGAGTACACACCTTAGACCAAGATATTGCAGATCAGTCGTCAGATGTGGTGAAAGGTACCATCTTAATCTTTGATCTTGAAACTTATGTATTGATAGATCTTGGTGCCACACATTCATTTGTATCACCTGTATTTGCATGTAAATTGTTTAAGTATGTGGAGCTTACCCCGTTAAGTAGGAGGATGCTTATAAGCACTCCCATGAATAATAGTCAGCTAATAGATTATGTATTTAGAAATTGTAAGTTGAATGTAGGAGAGAAGGAAATGTCAACTGACCTCATTTTAATGTATATGAGAGACTTTGATGTAATCCTAGGAATGGATTGCTTGGCTCCAAACCGTGTTGTAGTAGATTGTTTTTTTAAGACAGTAACATTTTCAGGGGTAGATAACATTACAGTAAGCTTCCCCAAGAAATGTAATGTAAAATCCCCTTGAAAAGTAATGAAAGCAGTTATGGTTGTGAGCGAAATTTATGAATTTCTGTACTGATTTAATGATTGATATTTGGAAAGGTTATATTGCATTTGTGGTTGAGGCGGATAAAGCATGCCCAGAATTGCGAGACATCCCAGTGGTCAGGGAATTTCCATATGTCTTTTCGGATGATTTACTAGGGTTACTGCCAGATAGAGAGATGGAGTTTTGTATAGATTTAGCACCTGGTACAGAGCCGATTTCTAAGCCACCGTACAGAATGGCTCCGATTGAATTGGAGGAACTGAAGAAGCAATTACCAGAGTTGTTGGATAAAGGGTTCATCAGACCAAGGGTATCACCTTGGGGAGTACCAGTTCTATTTGTAAAGAAGAAAGATGGGAGCCTCCGATTGTGTATTGACTACCGGTTGTTGAATAAGGTGACCATTAAGAATAAGTACGCCCTTCCACGCATCGATGACTTGTTGATCAGCTTCGGGGAGCGCAGGTCTTTTCTAAGATAGATCTGAGATCTAAGTACCATCAGTTGAGAATTCGGGATGGAGATGTACCCAATACAGCTTTTCGCACACGATATGGTCATTTTGTGTTTAGGGTTATGCCATCGGGTTGACGAATGCTCCCACAGCTTTTATGTTATTAATGAATGAGGTGTTTCACCAGTATTTGGATCGGTTCCTTATCGTATTCATCGATGATATTCTGGTGTATTCAAAATCTAGAGAGGAGCATGAGAAGCACCTAAGGATAGTGCTACAGACCCTCCGAGAGAAGAAGTTATACTCAAAACTCAGTAAGTGTGATTTTTGGCTAAAGCATATCTCGTTTCTGGGTTATGTTGTATCGAAGGATGGTGTGTCTGTGGACCTATCCAAGATTGAAGCAATGGTTCAATGGTAGAGACCCCAGACAGTCACAGAGATCAGAAGTTTCTTGGGTTTGGCAGGATATTATCGACGGTTTGTGGAGGGATTATCGAGGTTAGCTGCTCTGATGACATGAGTCACGAGGAAAATGTTGAGTTCGTGTGGGATGATAAATGTGAGGAAACTTTTCAAGAGTTGAAGCGAAGATTGACTATAGCTCCGATTCTCACCATTCCTACCAGTTCAAGAGGTTTTTCTGTATATATAGATACTTCATACCAAGCACTGGGTTGTGTACTGATGCAAGATTGGAAGGTAGCAGCCTATGGATCGAGACAGTTAAAGGATCATGAGAGGAACTACCCGACCTACGATTTAAAGCTGGCAGTCGTGGTATTTGCTTTGAAAATATGGCACCATTATCTTTATGGTGAGAAATTTCAAGTATTTAATAACCACAAGAGCCTTAAGTATCTATTATCACAGAAAGAGTTAAACAAGAGACAGAAGAGGTGGCTTGAACTTCTAAAGGACTATAAAGGACTACGATTGTGAGATCTTGTACCACTCGGGTAAAGAAAATGTAGTAGCCGATGCATTGAGTAGAAAGCACCTTGGGTTGGTATTGTATATGATGATCAGGGAACACAAGCTGTTGGAACAGATCATGAGCCTTAGTTTGGATGTGACCTCGCCTGATGCTAATAATTGCTTTATGGTAGCTAGCTTAGGATTGGAATAGGATCTGGTAGATCGTATTCGGCAGGCTCAAATGGTTTGCTGAGGTTCAGGGGTAGGATATGTGTTCTCGATGATCTAGAGATCAGGAGGTTGATCTTGACAGAAACTCACTCGACAAAGTATACACTACATTCGGGAAGTAACAAGATGTATCAGAATTTTTGAAGAGTGCATTGGTGGTTAGGGATGAAAAGAGATGTAGCTAAATTTGTGGCAAAGTGTCTCGTCTGTCAGCAGGTGAAGGTAGAGCATCAGAAGCCTACAGGGCTATTGCAACCTCTACTTATACCGACTTGGAAATGGGAGCATGTCACTATAGACTTCGTGATGGGTTTACCCAGGACCCGTAGGAATCACGATGCGATTTGGGTGAGACTGGATAGATTGACGAAGTCGGCATACTTCTGAGCTATGAGAGCCACCGATACTCTAAGTACATTGGCGAAACTATATGTGCACGAGATAGTGAGATTACATGGTATTCCAGTGAGCGTTGTTTCTGATCGGGATGCCCGCTTCACTTCTCACTTTTGGTAACACTTCCAGGAAGCGATAGGGACCCAACTGAGTTTTAGCACAACATTCCATCCTCAGACATATGGTCAGTTAGAGAGGACTATACAGACCCTGGAGGACATGTTGAGAGCTTGTGCATTGGATTTTGGAGGCTCTTAGGATGACCATTTACCACTCGCAGAGTTCGCCTACAACAACAGTTATCATTCGAGTATCGGGATGGCACCGTATAAGGTTTTGTATAGTCGTAGATGTCGTTCCCTATTAGCTGGGAAGAGGTTGGTGACCGACTGATATTTGCTCCCGATTTAGTGAGACAAGCCTATGAGGACGTCCAATTGATTTGTGAGAGGTTACGGACAGCTCAAAGCAGACAAAAGAGTTATGCTGACAAGAGACGAAGACCATTGGAATTCACAGTAGGTG
Organism: Firmiana major; assembly: GCA_033439115.1. Classification (NCBI taxonomy): domain Eukaryota; kingdom Viridiplantae; phylum Streptophyta; class Magnoliopsida; order Malvales; family Malvaceae; genus Firmiana; species Firmiana major. Next base: position 14,632,212 of record CM065907.1, read on the forward strand.
AATCAGTATTTTTATGAGTTTCTCCTTCCAAGGGTATAATGAGGTTTGGAAAGAAAGGAAAGTTAAGTCCTCGTTACATTGGACCCTTTGCGATATTGGATAAAGTGGGAGATAAGGCCTATAGGCTAGCATTGCCACCTAAGCTAGCAGGCGTCTATAACGTCTTCCACATCTCTATGTTACAGAAGTACCACCCAGATTTAGCACATGTGATAAGATATAAGCTATTTGAGCTCAACGAGTGCATGTCGTATGTTGAGAAGACGATTCGGATATTGGATAGGAAGAAGAAGGTGTTGAGATTGAAGACGATCCCCTTAGTGAAAGTCCTTTGGCAGCACCACACTGCAGAAGAAGCTACATGGGAGTTTGAGAGTTTAATGCGGGAGAATATCCCGAGTTTTTCACGGACTGAATTGGTTCCAATTTGGAGGATCAAATTTCCTTAAGTGGGGGAGATTGTGAGACCCCATGTATGTATAACTTTGTTTTATGTTAATGGAATTATAAGACATGATTTTTGGATCATGTAAATGTGAATGTATTGCAATGGGATAAATGAGTGTCAAGATACAAGTAAAGGATAAATAAGGGCCAAAATGGCCATAAAACTAAACGAAGAATTCAGATCGAAGATAAGGAATGAGGACACAAAATGAATGCATGGACAGTGAATTATGTGTATCCTTTATGAATTCAAGCAATACACACAAGTCACATTTTATATGAATGATAGGAAATGAACCTTTCCATGCTCTAAGTGTGAATGGATAGCAAAATGACTAGTGAAGCAATCGAATACGAGTTTGCCCTTGGAAAATCTAGGAAAAATGCAGCAAGAATGCCCCAAATGAAGGCCAGATCGATCTCCTTTATGACAGGATCGATCTGGTAACCCCAGAATGAAAACACAAGGTTTGGAGGGCAAGCAGACCGATCCCAAAGTGATTCTGTAAGGAACAGATCGATCCCTTCCCCAAGCAGATCTATCTCAAGGGGATTCTGTATAGGAAGGATCGATCTCCTCCCAAGGGAAAGATCGATCTCGAATGTCTTTTGCCTAGTCAAATCGATCCCTCAACACAAGCAGATCGCCCCTCTCCTTAAAGTAGATCGATCTCCTCAAGCTTCTACCAAGCCAAGATCGATCTCTCACATTTCAAACATGAGAATTCGATGGCTAAAACCAAAGGAAGATCGATCTCTTCACCTTAGCAGATCGATCTCATCACTCTCAATCTATAAAAAAATACCCTCGATAAAACCTCATTCTTTAACAAACCATCACACCTCTTCTATTTTTACCCAAAATACCAAGCTTTCTCTCCCTAGAATACACCCTCTTCCATAAAGATTTGAGAAAAAACTATTAGAGCAAAGTTGTTCATTGTAAGGAGAAGAACAACATAGCTTGGAGCCAACATTTCATTTGTTAGATTGAAGGAGCAAAGGAGTCTTCAAATTTGGAAAAGAGGAAAGTCAAAGCTAGGTAGGTTTCAAATACACCAACTCAAAGTATATTTATCTAGTTGTTGTTGTGAGTAGATTGGTGTATGTATTGATGATTTAAACTACCTAGATTGTAATGGAACAAGCATAACCTAGAATGGGTTTAGTGTGAGGAAATAGAATGTGGGTGATTTGATGATAAAAGGGATTATATCAAGTTGTTAGTGAGGTAATATGCATGATCTTGAGATGATTAAATGAAGATACATTGTGAGATTAGTCAAGTGATAAAATGTGCATAAATGATGTTGTAGAGAATGTATAAATGATGGAAGATTATGGATAAACATTTAGGCAAGTGTTTGATAAGTAACCAAGTATGTTGCTAGTTAAATTGACTAGAAATGGCATAACGATGGCCAAATGTGATAATGTGTGACGCCCTTGAAGCGCGAAAAACATGGCAAATTTAAAATTTATTTACATCATTTCACAGTTCTAGGTGCATTCCTGTGCAGTGTCATGCATCATCATATAAATATATGTTATAAAACTTTAACCTCAGGATCTCATCATCCAATTTACATGTCATACCATATGCATTCCTCAGTTCCGAATTAATAAATCCTAATACATCTCATACATCATTGCTCATCAAGTGTCTGTAAATACAACTTTAGTCTGGGTACATGAAATATTAAAATATACCTCAAGCACAATATGTGACCTAGAGCTCAAGTCCTCCACTAGCCACTACTTCGTACGTCGAAGGAAAACTCTCTTCACTTGAAGAAATCTGGGGGGAGATAAAACAGGGTGAGCTTCTAAATCGCTCAGTAAGGAGGAAAGGGATTCATTAACAAAATAATGATTTGCATAGCACAATCATTTTATCTCGTAGTTGAAACTCAATAAGAGTGTAACATGAAAACAGTAAAACATCATTATCATCTCATTTCTCTAAAATCATGTAAAAACATGAGAGTACATGACTCATGTACAAATCACAGTCATAAGCATGTGGAAATCAGGATGCGATAATGGCTTTCCTCGTAAAAAAAATGTGATAAAAATCTCCTCAGTAGTAATGTACGCCACCAAACACAATCCCATGTGTAAAACGAGACTAGGCAATTAAAACTCAGATAAAATATTCTTCATGGCACATCATTATAATTCTCCTCTGGGTGCGCATCCCAAGCATCCTCAAAAGAGGGAACGTCGACAATATGGTCGTGTACATGGTATATTGGACTTACGCCTTACCAGAACAAGACCCGACCTTACATGCTACCAGAGCAAAGCCTCTCCTCATGCACACTATCGGTCTTACATGCTACCAAAGCAAGGGCCGGACTTACATGCTACCAAAGCAAGGCCTCGTAGTGCTACCAGAGCAGGGGAAAATATCGGATTTACATGCTAACAGAGCAATGCCCAGACTTACATGCTACCAGAGCAAGGCTGCCCAGCGCTACCAGAGCGGGGGTCATCTCACGTTACCAGAACAGAGGCATCTATCGTTACCAAAACAGAGGAATATCGGACTTACATGCTACAAGAGCAATGCCCGAACTTACATGCTACCAGAGAAAGGCCCGATATGTATTCAACATGACACACCTAAGTTTCAGTAATAACCATTATCATATAAAACTGTTTTTGCCTTCAAGTAGCGCTCATAATGGTTTTTCTCATAAAACTCATCCCAAAACCGTTTTGTACTCAACACAAAACATGTCAAAACCGAGCTCAAACCGGCAAAACCATGCACACATTTCTCAAAACTCAATACGCCTTAACGTAGAGCCCAAATCACTTTTCACTTTTTTAAACTCCAAACAGTTGTAAAACAATTTCACATTTAGTTTACAACTCATAAAAAATTGGGCCCCAACTAGGTATAAAACTGTGTGCAATAACTCATTCACAACTCATAAAAACATGCTTGTTTTCCTCAAATCACATTTCATGCTACAATATCATCACAAAATCGCATACACAAATGCGTTTAAGTTTCCCTTACCTCGTTGCACCTCGTATAGTACAATCATTCCCCCAAACGACGGACTAGCCTCGCATTCCTCTTTCGAACTCCCGGGCTGCCCAAACAATGCTAAGACATTAATAATTCATCTCAATCTCATTATCGAGCACATATTTGCTCATATTCTCGTTAAATACTACAAACCTCATTTTTCTCATATTCCTATCATAATCCACAGTCTCATCCACTACATTTCAAATCCTACATTTTTCATGCATAATATCCATGCCAAAATCACCTCATTGCCTCAATTCCAATTTATAGCCAAAATCTCAAAATTACCATAAAACTGTATAATATCATCATCACTCCAACAAAATCACAATTTCATCAACTCTAATAATTTCCTAGCTATTTTATCACAACACCCAGAGTCACAATCACTAAAATCACCTCAATATCAAAGATTAAAGCTTAGAAATTTACCTAAAACTTATGGAGAGCTCTATTCATACCTCGATTCAATTCATCCTTCGATTTTCATGTATGTTGTTCTCCTTTGGATGAGGAACAACTTTCCTTCTTGCCTCTGCTTGAGATTTGGACAAAAATGGGGGTTTTAGAGGAAAGAGAAAGCTAGGGTTACGAAAATGGTGATATGGGGAGGGAGAGATCGATTTCCATAAAAACAAAGGGGTCCTTATATAGGTCGAAGATAGGAGATCGATTTGGTCGTTGATGTGATCGATCTTTCTTTGAATTTGGGAATGTTTTGGGGTAATTTTATGCTTAGGAGATCGATCTGTCGTGGGGTGAGATCGATCTCATAATTGCTTCATGAGATCGATTTTCTCCTTGAGGAGATCAATCTTCTGTTTACAGAATACTTCATAAGATTGATATGCTCCTTGAGGAGATCGATCTTCTCTTTATAGAAACATTTGGAGATCGGTCTGCTTGCATATGAGATCGATCTGCCTATCAGTTCTTGCACATTTTCTGCATTCTAGAGCCATGAGATCGATCTCTCATCCTTGGAGATCGATCTCTCATCCTTGGAGATCGATCTGGCCTTCACAGATTGTACTGTTGCTGCATCAATTTGCAGAAAACTCAATGTAAAACTTCCCAAAATCTACCCCATAGTCCATATTTCAATCCATACACATTCAAGACTTAAAAACCTCATCTTCTTATACTTCATCATATTTAAAACTTGTGTGTACATTAATATATCATAGTTACATACACTAAATTACAATTCTCATAACTGGGGTATACAGAATTCTCTGTTCTCACATCCTCCCCTCCTTTAAAGAATTTGGTCCTCCAAATTCAAATCGACTCATCAAACAGATTGGGGTACTTCTCCTTCATGAGGCTTTCTGATTCCCAAGTTGCCTCTTCCATTGAGTGATGTTTCCACAAAATTTTCACTAATGGGATGTTTTTGGTTCTAAATACCTTCTCTTTTCTATCGAGAATCCGGACGGGTTCCTCAGTGTAGCTCATGTCCTCTTATATGTCTATCTCTTCATACTCTATGACATGAGAAGGGTCCGGGTGGTTCTTCCTCAACATAGATACATGAAAGACGTTGTGTATTCCGGACATCTGTGGGGGTAATGGCAACTTGTAGGCTACCTCTCCCACTCTCTCAAGAATCTCTAATGGTCAGATGTATCAAGGACTCAACTTCCACTTCTTTTCAAATCTCATGATACCCTTACTCGGTGATATCTTCAGAAATACTGCATCACCAACATCAAACTCGAGTGGTCATCTACGCACATCCGCGTAGCTTTTCTATCTACTTTGTGTAGCCTGTAATCTCTCACATATGAGTTTCACACTCTGTATAGCCTGTTTAAAAAGCTCAGGAGCATTTATCTGTCTGTCACCCACTTCTTCCCATGCTACAGGGGATCTACACCTCCTACCATATAGAGCCGCAAAAGGTGCCATTCCAATACTCACATGATAGCTATTATTGTACGCAAACTCTGTTAGGGGCACGTGATCATCCCATGATCCCTTAAAATCCATCGTACACGTCCTCAACATATCCTCCAAGGTTTGAATAGTCCTCTTTGACTGACCATCTGTCTGAGGATGATAGGCAGTACTAAAACTCAATCGAGATCCCATGGACTCCTGAAACTAGGTCCAAAATCTAGAGGTAATTTGGGAATCTCTGTCAGAAGTAATACTCACTAGAGCCCCATGTAATCTATCTATCTCGCTGACATACAACTCAGCTAAGGCATCCACAGTATCTATGCTCTTGATGGCAAAGAAGTGGGCACTTTTAATCAGTCTATCCACTATGACGCATATCACATCACGACCCCTTCGGGTCCTCAGTAAACCCATAATAAAATCCATGGTGACATGCTCTCATTTCCATGTAGGCACAAGTAAAGGCTACAATAATCCTCCGAGCTTTTGATGCTCAGCTTTCACTTGCTGGCACACTAAACATTTGGCCACAAAATCTGCCACATCTCGCTTTATACCACTCCACCAATATAACTTTCTCAAATCTCGGTACATTTTAGTAATCCCTGGATACATGGTGTATCGCGAGTAGTGGGATTCTCTCAATATCTGTCTCTTTATGGTATCATCATCCGGTACACAAATTCTTCCTCTAAATCTCAACAATCCATCCTCACTGACTATGAGATCCGACTGCAAAATCTTCTCAGCTTGGCTAACCATATCAATCAACCTCTAATCATTACGCTGCCCAGTTCTAATTCGATCCATGATCCTAGGCTCTATTCGTAGGCTAGCAAGAAATCAAATCTCTACCTCTTTAACTCTAATCCAGAGTTCAAAAAACTGCTCCAATAAATCCCATTCCCTAATCATCATAGCAGATATCATACTCTTCCTGCTCAAGGCATCAGCAACTACGTTCGTCCTTCTCGGATGGTACAGAATCTCGCAATCATAATCCTTAAGGAGTTTCATCCATCTCCTTTGTCTCATGTTTAACTCTTTCTGATCAAACAGATACCTCAAACTCTTGTGGTTAGTGAAGATCTGAAATCTTTCTCCATATAAGTAGTGCTGCCAGATCTTCAAGGCAAACACCATAGCAACTAACTCTAAATCATGCGTGGGGTAATTCCGCTCATGATCTTTCAATTGTCGCGACTCATAGGTGACCACTCTTCCGTGCTGCATGAGCACACATCCCAATCCTTGATGAGAAGCATCACTATACACTGAAAATCGTCCAGATCCCTTAAGGATAGTCAATACAGGTGCCGCTGTTAATCTCCTCTTTAATTCTTGAAAATTGAGCTCACATTGATCAATCCATATGAACGGAGTCTCCTTGCGCGTGAGCTTGGTTAAAGGAGCAACAATCCTGGAAAATCCCTCCACAAATCTTCTGTAATAACCTGCCAAACCAAGGAAACTTCGTACCTCTGTAACTGTCTTCGGTCTTTCCCAATTAAGCACAGCCTCCACTTTAATTGGATTAACTGATACTCCCTCTACTAAAACTATATGACCAAGGAAAGCTATCTGATCCAACCAAAACTCACACTTATCAAGCTTTCCATATAATTGCTTATCTCGAAGTATCTGAAGTACTAACCACAAGTGCTGTGCGTGCTCCTCATAAGACCGAGAGTACACCAAGATATCATCAATAAGGACTATCACAAACTTATCTAGATAGTCTCTGAACATCTCGTTCATTAACTTCATAAAGGCTACAGGGGCGCTCGTCAATCCAAAGGGCATCACTAGAAATTCATAATGGTCATACCTTGTCCTGAAGGCTGTCTTCGGAATATCTTCCTCCTTAATCCTCAGTTGGTAATAGCCCGATCTCAAATCAATCTTAGAGAAGACTGAAGCTCCTCTCACTTGATCAAGTAGGTCATCAATCCTGGGTAATGGGTATTTATTTTTCACCATGGCTTTATTCAACAGTCGGTACTCTATGCATAATTTGATACTACCATCCTTCTTCCTCATGAATAGCACTGGTGCTCCCCACGGTAAGACATTATGACTAATAAATCCTTGATCCAATAACTCCTGTAGTTGTTTCTTCAATTCCTCAAGTTCCACTAATGCCATTCTATATGGAGGTCTACAGATAGGCTAAGTATCTGGTACCAAATCAATGGTAAACTCCAGCTCTCTCTCTCTGCTGGTAAGCTAGGCAATTCATCAGGGAAAACGTCCAAAAATTCGCACACCATGGGTATATCCTCAATCCTCGGATGTTCCCGGTTGTCATATGAGATAAGTGTTTAATAACCTTCACATGAATATTCAAGTTTAGTACTCTCAAAAGCAACATCAAAATTCTAATTTACTTACAAAAATTCCACAGATATATTTCCTCATTATTTCAAACGTACACTGTAAGGTTCAGGTAGGGAGAAAGTTACAATCTTAGTGTAGCAATCTAAACTCACTCGATTGGTTATCAGCCAATCCATTCCCAAAATTACATCAAATCTATATATATTTAGCATCATTAGATCTGCTAACATCACTCTATCTCCCACCTTTATTTCACACCCTCTACAGATTAAATTAGCTCTCTGGGACTCACGCATAGAGGTATTTACATGTAGTATATACTCTAGAGGTTCAAACTTCAAATTTAATCTACATGCAGAATGCTCAGAAATAAACGAATACGTGGACCCTGGATCAATCAACACATGAGCCTTATGATTACAGACGGAGAGTGTACCTCTTATAGTTTCTGCTGAAGTGTCTGTTGTTTCCTTATCCAGAGCAAACATAGGTCCCAATATAACGGGCTTCTTTCCTTTCTCTGCAGCAGTGGCCTATCTCGGGGGATTCACACTCTGAGGCTGTTGTCTAGTAGAGTCCTGAGCATGTGGTTTCTGAGGTTGAGGGCAGTCTTTTACTCTGTGACCCATGTCTCCACATCTAAAACATCCATATCAACCTCGTACAACTTCCCTCATGCGATCGACCACAATTTCTGTAAACTCTTATCTCAGGCCTGACATTTCGAAAGGTCTCCCTGATGATAGGATAAGCTCTGGGTCTCTCCAATATGCCCTTCTGTACCTCAATCCTTCCTCTTCTGAAGGAAACTCTCTTAACATCTGCTTGGGAAATCGCTGGCCTCTTGCCCTTATCCCGAGTCACTGCACTGAACTCATTTTGGATTGTACAATTTTGATTCCTCTCTCAATCTCTTATACCCATCTCAGAGCATCTCCTAACTCAACAATACACAGCCTTATCAATCGATCTCTGATGATGGGCTTCAATCCATACACATATCTCTCTGTGCAGAGCTCTTCATTTTTTAAGGTCTTTGGATCATATCTTAATAGAGCGGTAAATTGGCTCTCGTAATCATCCACAAACATATCACCCTGTACCAGATTCAAAAACTCGGCCTACTTCCTTCTCTGAGCAGCTCGTGGTACATATTGGGCTCTAAATGTCATCTGAAAATCTTCGCAACCAATCACATCCTGGCTGGACATCAAAATACCCTGAGTAGTACCCCACCAATCTCGAGCTCTCCCTTTCAACAAATAAGCGCCCATACTAACCCTCTCAGCATTTATGCATCCCAAATAGTCAAATATAACTCTCAACTCAATCAGCCACTCCTCAGCCTCTGTGGGATCCTTTTTCCCTTTAAATGCGGGCGGATTCATTTTCAAAAAGTCCTTCAGTCGGATCATACTTCTGTCATCAGGCTGAGTGACGGGAGGCACCGGTTCCATCTGCACTGGGGCACGGGAGGTCCTTGTGGTGGTGTAGAAGAAGTACCCGAGGCATCCTCCAAAATATTACGCGAATAGCGCTTCTATTTGCTCAATAACTTGTCGCACATCATGCTCAATCCGGTTAAATCGAGAGTTAGAACTCTTCGGTTGTGGGGCAAGTGGTAGAGGTGGCTCTGCCTGCCTCCTCGAATGACCTCGTCGTCCACTCATTCTCAATCTCAATATGTTTCTTGTGCGTACACATTAAACTTGATTGAAATCTCAATCCTCAATTTCAATTCATGACCAGACTTATACAGACACTTGGGATGTATTCTATTTCACTTGACCGACACTAACAGTACTAAACACCCTAAGCTCTGATAGCAAGAAAACTCTTTGATGCCCCGGAAGCGCGAAAAACAAGGTAAATTTAAAATTTATTTACATCATTTCACAATTCTAGGTGCATTCCTGTGCAGTGTCATGCATCATCATATAATTATATGTTACAAAGCTTTAACCTCAGGATCTCATCATCCAATTTACATGTCACACTATATATATTCTTTAGTTTCGAATTAATAAATCCTAATACATCTCATACATCATTGTTCATCAAGTGTCTGTAAATACAACTTTAGTTTGGGTACATGAAATATTAAAATATACCTCAAGCACAATATGTGGCCTAGAGCTCAAGTACTCCACTAGCCACTACTCTGTACATCGTAGGAAAACTCTCTTCACTTGAAGAAATCTGGGGGGAGATAAAACAGGGTGAGCTTTTAAATCGCTCAGTAAGGGGGAAAGGGATTCATTAACAAAATAATGATTTGCACAGCACAATCATTTTATCTCATAGTTGAAACTCAATAAAAGTGTAACATGAAAACAGTAAAACATCATTATTATCTCATTTCTCTAAAATCATGTAATAACATGAGAGTACATGACTCATGTACAAATCACAGTCACAAGCATGTGGAAATCAAGATGCGATAATGGCTTTTCTCGTAAAAAAAACGTGATAAAAATCTCCTTAATAGTAATGCACGTGGCGCAGCCACCAAACACAATCCCATGTGTAAAACGAGACTAGGCAATTAAAACTCAGATAAAATATTCGTCATGGCAGATCAATATAATTCTCCTCTGGGTGCGCATCCCAGGCATCCTCAAGAGAGGGAACGTCGACAATATGGTCGTTTACATGGTATAGTAGACTTACGCGTTACCAGAACAAGGCCCAGCCTTACATGCTACTAGAGCAAAGCCTCTCCTCATGCACACTATCGATCTTACATGCTACCAAAGCAAGGCTCGGACTTACATGCTACCAAAGCAAGGCCTTCCAGCGCTACCAGAGCAGGGAAAAATATCGGACTTACATGCTACCAGAGCAATGCCCAGACTTACATGCTACCAGAGCAAGGCCACCCAGCGCTACCAAAGCGGGGGTCATCTCACGTTACCAGAACGGAGGCATCTCTTGTTACCAAAACGGAGGAATATCGAACTTACATGCTACCAGAGCAATGCTCGAACTTACATTGTGACGCCCCGAAACTGCGAAAAATAGGGCTAATTTAAAACTTTTTCCTCATCAAATTACAATTAAGGGTGCATTCCTGTGCAATGTCATACATCATCATACTTGTCATGCCTCAGGATCTCATCATAAATTAGTATATACCATATCGTATACATTAATCAATTTCGAGTTAATTAATCCTAATACATCTCATACATCATTTTACAACAAGTGTCTAATATAACTCTAGTCTGGATACATGAATGTCAAATATATACCTCAATACAGAAAATACGGCCTGGAGCTCAAGTCCTCCACTAGCCTCTAATCTGTACGTCGCAGGGAACTCACTTCACTTGAAGAAATCTGGGGGGGGGGGAAGAGAAAATAAGGTGAGCTTCTAAATCGCTCAATAAGGGGGTAAGGGAACTCAGTTATATAAACCATAACACACATCACACATATGTATTTGTATATGAAACTCAGTATACTCATTTGAAATTGTAGCATGAAAGTTCTCAAAATATCATAATCTCATAGCTCATAAATCATGTGAAAACATGAAGGTAAAAAGGCTCAATATAGCGCATTCACAAGCATGTGTAAACGTATGCGATAATGGCTTTTCTCAAAATATGTGATAAAAATCACCTTAGTAAACAGCACGTGACAAGGTCACAAAACACAATTCATGTGTAAAATGAGACTAGGCAATAAAACTCATATAAAACTTGTCATGGCACATCAAGTATATAATCTCCTCTGGGTGCGCATCCCAGGGATCCTCGTAAGAGGGAACGTCGACAATATAGTCGTATGCATGGTATATTGGACTTATATGTTACCAGAATAAGGCTCGGCCTTACATGCTACTAAAGCAATGCCTCGCCTCATGCACACTATCACGTGGTCCCTGGGTCGATTCCCAGGCAGCCCACTCCATCATGTGGTCCCTGGGTCGGTTCCCAGGCAACCCACTCTATCAGTCTTACATGCTACCAAAGCAAGGCCTCCCAACGCTACCAAAGCGGAGGAATGATCGGACTTACATGCTACCAAAGCAAGGCCCAATGTGTATTCAACATGACATGCCTAAGTCTCACTCATTAGCCATTATCATAAAAGAAATCATTTTGCCTTCACGTAGAACTCATAATGGTTTTTCTCTCATAAAACTCGTTTAAAACATCCGTGAACTCAACACAAAACGTATTAAAACCGAGTTCCAACCGGTAAAACACGCACACAGTTTCTCAAATCTCAATATTGCCATAACGTAGAGCCCAAGTTACTTTTCACGCAAACTCAACAATGTATAAAGCAATTTTACACATAGCTTATAAACTCATACAACATTGGGCTCCAACCGGCTATAAAAATCATGTGTAATCTCATCACAACACAACAGCAAACATGATTGTATTCTCAAATCAGGGTTCATGCTGCAAACAGTTCATCAAAACACATACACAAATGGTTTAGTTTTCCCTTACCTCTTTGCACCTCGTATAGTGCAATCGTTCCCCCGTATCACGGACTAGCCTCGCATTCCACTCTAGAACTCCCGAACTGCCCAAACGATGTTAAAAACATCAATAACCCAACTCAATCGCATTATTGAGCACACATTTGCTCATATTCTCATTAATATCTCACTCAACTCAATTCTCACAATTCTATCAGCACTTACATTCTCTCCCACTACATCCTAAAATTTTACATTTCTCATGCCATATTCCATGCTAAATTCACCACGTTGTGTCAATTCCAATTTATAGCCATAATTCCCAAAATTATCACAATTGCATAATAACATCTCTACTCCTACAAAATCATAGTTTCATCAATCCCTAATCATTTCCCAACTATTTCGTCATAATGCCCATGCTCACAATCACCAAAAACTACTTCAAAATTAAGGATTAAAGTTTAGAGATTACCCAAACTTGTGGAGTGCCCAACTCATACCTCGATTCGATCCGTCTTTCGATTTCCAAGTATGTTGTTCTCCTTTGGGTGAGCAACAACTTTCCTTCTTGCCACAACTCTGGATTTGGACAAAAAATGGGCGATTTGGAAGAGAGAGAAAGCTAGGGCTCAGCTAAAATGGAGGTTTGGAAGAGAGAGAAAAGATGAAATACAGGAAAACATAAGGGTCCTTTTATAGACGGAGGGTAGAAGATCGATTTGGCTCTTGATGAGATCGATCTGCATTTGAATTTGGGGACGATTTTGGGCAATTTTATGCCTAGGAGATCGATGTGTCGTGGGGTATGATCGATCTTTTAATGGCTTTATGAGATCGATCTGCTCCAATTATGAGATCAATCTCTAGTTTACAGAATGCTTCATGAGATCGATCTGCTCCTTGAGGAGATCGATCTTCTCCTTAATAGAAACATTTTGAGATCAATTCCTTCCTCATGAGATCGATCTCTTCATTACAGAATCATAAGGAGATCGATCCTCTTCCATTAGAGATCGATCTGCTCGCTTAAATTCCTCCTTCATTGTCATTTTTAGCCTACCAGATCAATCTTTTCTTCTCCAAGATCGATCTGACCTCATAGTTTCACACTTTAACATATAAATCTCCAAATATAATTTCCACAATTCACTACTTTGATTATTTCTCATTCATTACTTATACATTTCACTCAGCTTAATAAATTACACTTCAAGTTCATATTACATAATTAAAATATGTCTAAAATACTCCGATCTCACATACATGCTACCAGAGCAAGGCCCAATGTGTATTCAACATGACACGCCTAAGTCTCAGTAATAGCCATTATCATATAAAAACGTTTTTACCTTCACGTAGAGCTCATAATGGTTTTTCTCATAAAACTCATCTCAAAACCGTTTTGTACTCAACACAAAACATGTCAAAACTGAGCTCAACACATTTCTCAAATCTCAGTACACCTTAACGTAGAGGCCAAACCACTTTTCACTTTTTTAAACTCAAAACGGTTGTAAAATAATTTCACATTTAGTTTACAACTCACAAAAAATTGGGCCCCAACCGGCTATAAAATCGTGTGCAATAACTCATTCACAACTCATAAAAACATGCTTGTTTTCCTTAAATCACATTTCATGCTATAATATCATCACAAAATCGGATACACAAATGCGTTTAAGTTTCCCTTACCTCGTTGCCCCTCATATAGTGCAATTGTTCCCCCAAACGACGGACTAGCCTCGCATTCCTCTCTGGAACTCCCGAGCTACCCAAACGATGCTAAGACATCAATAATTCATCTCAATCTCATTATCGAGAACATATTTGTTCATATTCTCGTTAAATACTACAAACCTCATTTTTCTCATATTCCTATCATAATCCATATTCTCATCCACTACATTTCAAATCCTACATTTTTCATGCATAATATCCATGCCAAAATCATCTCATTGCCTCGATTTCAATTTATAGCCAAAATCCTAAAATTACCACAAAATGTATAATATCATCATCACTCCAACAAAATCACAATTTCATCAACTCTAATCATTTCCTAGCTATTTTATCACAACACCTATAGTCACAATCACCAAAAATTTACCCAAAACTTATGGAGAGCTCTATTAATACCTCGATTTCCAAGTATGTTGTTCTCCTTTGGATGAGAACAACTTTCTTTCTTGCCTCTGCTTGAGATTTGGACGTAAATGGGGGTTTTGGAGGAGAGAGAAGCAGGGTTGTGAAAATGGTGATTTGGGAGAGAGAGATCAATTTCCAAAAAAATAAAGGGGTCCATATATAGGTCGAAGGTAGGAGATCGATCTGGTCCTTGATGAGATCGATCTCTCTTTGAATTTGAGAATCGATCTATCGTGGGGTGAGATCGATCTCATAATTGCTTCATGAGATCGATCTGCTCCTTGAGGAGATCGATCTTCTGTTTACAGAATACTTCATGAGATCAATCTGCTCCTTAAGGAGATCCATCTTCTCTTTACAAAAACATTTGGAGATCAATCTGCTTGCATATGAGATCTATCTGCCTATCAGTTCTTGCACATTTTCTACATTCTAGAGCCATAAGATCGATCTCTCATCTTTGGACACCGATCTGGCCTTCACAGATTGTACTGCTGCTGCATCAATTTATAAAAAGCTCAATGTAAAACTTCCCAAAATCTACCCCATAGTCCATATTTCAATCCATACACATTCAAGACTTAAAAATCTCATCTTATTATACTTCATCATATTTAAAATTGTGTGTACATTAACATATCATAATTACATACACTAAATTACAATTCTCATAACCGGGGTATATAGAATTCTCAATTCTCACATAATGGGTCAAACTTAATGAAATAGGCTCAATGAGATATATCGATTAGTTGAAGTTAGGATATGAGTTATTGGTATTGACTCATATGATTGATGTATGTTTGCAGCTCCTGAGGATACAACCGGAGCAAGTAGAGCCAAATCACAAAAAGTAGGAAAGGAAGAAGGAATTGCTTCCAAGAGAATTGAGTTAAGGGAATTGTGTTAGCCCTAGGGATATTTGTACGCCTTTCAGGTGCATGGGCGATTTTTAACATAGATGAGGGTCTTAGGATGAAATGTTTATTAGACGGGCAAAGAATTGGATTTTTGAGAAATGTACATTAAAAGAAAGAGCAAGATGCTTTTGAATCTTTTTATTGCTTTTTAGCATGAGATTGGTAGGTTGGCTAGCATTTGAAATGATTTGCACTAGAATAGCTTGATTTGGTTTCAAAACCATGCTTTACAAAGAATGAGCCACCTACATGAGTTTTGTGGAAATGAAACGTGCTAGAGCACTGCGCGCACGAGATTTGACGTGTTTTATACATCCATTAGTGCTAGAGCGATGCTCGCACTAGAGTTTTACATGGATTTTATGACATTATGTTGGAGCCTAGCTCACACTAGTTTTCATACAAGTTTTGACATGGTGCTGGAGCATAGCTCGCACTAGATGTCCACTGTACTTGTTATCATGCTAGAAATTTCTCGTACGTGGTTTTATGACATGTTAGGAGTCGTGCTGGGAGCTTCGGGTAGGCTGTTTGCCACGTCGATTAAATAGGCTCGCACGTGCGTATTGAGATGTGGCAGGATATATTGTGATGATATGGGTCCACAGAGTACATTGTACCGTGTAAGTAGCATGGAGTACAATGTACTGTGTGTGATATTATATATATGCCGTCTTCGGATGATGGATACTCTGCTATGGATCGACGAGTTGGACGTGACCCACCTCCCGTGCGGAAGTAGATAGAGGTGATACCCCGCACACTAGGATTCGTGTAGCCTGGGATCACAGAGGATATGGCCATAGTCCTAGTTATTACCCTTATTGATATTATATGCCTATCTCACATGTCTATTGTTGAATGAGAAATCCATGTTTTGAAATGTGTTTGTGGGTCAAGATAGTCCATGGGAGGGGCTGAGTCCTGATGAGCGGTGATTTTGTATTGGTTTGTGTTGAGATTTGAAATGCTTTATAAGTGCACATTACATGATGATTTACCATGCCTTGATTTCATTTTACACATGATGATTTTTCATTCTATGTTTTTAGAATTGTGTACTGATTTAAATAGCATGAATTACTTTACATGGCATGAACACAAGCATGAACTTACGTTTTGGAGTATGACAAGTAAATGTATGATTTAAGCATGGCATCACGACCATGTAAATAGTACAGTTATCTACCTGCTCGCATGATTGATTTACTAAGCGCGTGGTTTGCTCACCCCCCTTTTATTTTCCCCCTCTATAGAGCATTTACAGTAGATAGAGAGAGCGACTTCGAATTAGATTTTTGGTGTCCGCTACATCCCATCACACGAGGTATACACATTTGTATAGTTTTTGTATCTAGACATGTTAAAGCACAGTAATATCTTTGAATGTAATATTTGGGAATGTAAGAGATTGTAAACACCTATAAACAACAACTCTGATTTAGAAATATAAGTGTTTACATTTAAATGAATTACAATTTGAAATGATATGAATTGATGAGGTTGACACCGATACACAGCCCAACTGTTGGTGGTGTAGCTATTCACGATCAAGTAAGGTAAAGGTAAAGAACTAACAATAAGAATTGAAATAAATAATAAATGAAAATTTTGTAGTAGATTTTTGGTGGATTGAGGGTTGTGACAAGCACCCCAATGAAGGATAGTCAGCTAACTGAATATGTATGTAGAGATTGAAGTTGAAAGTGTGAGAAAAGGATACGTCAGCTGATCTTATTCAATTGAATACGACTAAATTTGATGTAATATAAAGAATGGATTGGTCAGCTGCAAACTATGTTATTTAGATTGCTATTCTAAGATAGTGATGTTTCCACCCCTGAAAAATGTATAGTATGTTTTGACAAGTGATGAAAGATTGTAATGGTTGTAACTAAAGGAGTGAATGATTGTACTAACGAAATGAGTAATGATGTGAAGGTTTCATCGCTTATATGGTTGGTGTGGATATGGCATATCCGAAGTTGACAGATATCCCAATAATCAGGAAGTTTCCTGATATCTTCCTGGATGACTTACTAGGGTTACCACTAGATAAAGAGATGAAATTTTGTATTGATTTGGTACCTGGTACTGAACCGATAACCAAACCACTGTATAAAATGGCATTAGTGGAACTAGAAGGACTAAAGAAGCAATTACAGGAGTTATTGGATAAGGGATTCATCAAACCGAGTGTTTCACCATGGGGAGCACCAGTCCTATTTGTGAAAAAGAAAGATGAAGTCTCCGACTATGTATTGATTATTGGTTGTCGAATGAGGCTACCATCAAGAATAAGTGTTTCCTTCCATTATTGATAATCTATTGGATTAGTTTCGAAGAGCAAAGATCTTTTTTGAGATCGATTTGAAGTCATATCATCCATTGAGGATTCGAAATGTGGATGTGTTCAAGACAACTTTCTGTAACCGTTAGGGCATTGTTGAACAAGGTATTTAAACCTTACTTGGATCGATTTGTTATCATCTTTATCGATGATATGTTAGGACCAATTTGTTATCATCTTTATCGATGATATGTTAGTACATTCGAAGTCCAGGGAAGATCATGAGCAGCAATTGAAAACTGTTTTACAGATGATTTGTTGAGGATTTCTCGAAATGGGCTGCTCCATTGACACGTCTCACTCGAAAGAAGGTTGTATTTAAGTGGGATGATAAGTGTGAAAGTAGCTTCTGTGAGTTTTGGTGAATTGAAGCATAAACTGATCTCGCACCTTTTCTCACCATATCCAACAGCTCAAGAGGTTTCTTAGTGTATATGGATGCCTCAAAACAAGGATCAGGCTATGTATTGATGTAAAACGAGAAGATAGTCGCTTATGGATTCAGACAGTTTAAGGACCATGAGAGAAACTATTTTACCCATGGTTTAAAGTTGGTAGTCGTAGTGTTTGCACTAAAAGTATAGCGTCACTACTTATACGGTGAGAAATTTCAGGTATGCACTGATCATAAAAGCCCCAGTATCTGTTTTCATAGAAAAAGTTGAATATGAGATAACAAAGAGGGTTAGAACTTCTGAAAGACTATGATTGTGAGATATTGTACCACCCAAGTAAGGTTAATGTAGTGACTGATACCTTGAGTAGAAAAAGCCTCGGGATGGTATCACTTATGATGGTCAGGGAGCGTGAGTTGTTAGAGAAGTTTGTGAGCCTCAGTAGAGATGTGATCCCTTCTGATGCTGACAGTGATTATGTGACAGCTAGCCTGAGATTAGAACTGGATTCGATAGTATTAGCGTGATGATCGGTAGGGTGTCGATAGGGTGAGTCAGATTCAGAGGGGTACAGTGACAGAGTTCATAGTGAGTGATGATGGCTTAATGAGGTTCAAAGGCAGAATAAGTGTTCCCAAGGACCCACAGTTGATGAGATTGTTATTGTCAGAAGTTCACTCTTTAAGATATACATTACATCCGGAGACCAATAAAATGTATCAGAATCTCTAAAAGGGTATTGGTGGTCAGGCATGAAAAGAGACATTATAGAGTTGTAGCGAAGTGTCTTGTATGTCAGCAAATAAAGGTAGAGCATCAGAAGCCTACAGGGTTATTGCAGCCTCTACCTATATCGACATGGAAATGGGAGCACGTTACCATAGATTTCGTTATGGGTTTGCCCAGGGACTTGACGAAACCATAATGCTATTTGGGTGCTTGTGGACAAATTGACTAAGTCAACCTACTTTTGGGCTATGAAATCCATAGATACTCTGAGTGCGTGGGCGAATTGATATGTAAGGGAAATTGGGAAACACCATGTAAAGTTTCAGTGAGCATTGTATCAGATAGAGATTCTCGTTTCACTTCCCATTGCTGGAAACATTATTAGGAAACCATAGGAATCCAGTTGAGTTTTAGTACAGCTTTCCATCCTCAAACCGATGGTCAATTAGAGAGAACCATCCAGACATTGAAGGATATATTAAGAGCGTGCGAAATGGATTTGAAAGGCTCTTGGGATGATCATTTGTGATCAGTCAAATTTTCCTACAACAATAGTTATTACTCGAGTATCGAAAAGGCATTATATGGTCGTAGTTGTTATTCCCCGATTGGATAGGGAAAAGTGGGTGACAGACAGATATTTGCTCTCGATTTGGTAAGACAAGCCTTTGAGGATGTTCAGTCGATAGGTGAGAGATTAAGAACAGCTCAGAGCAGACAGAAAAGCTGTGAGATCTGAGAATTTCAGACATATTTTAATGATGCAATAAGAACTTGAAGTGTAAATTATTGAGCTAGATGAATTGTGGGAATTATAATTGGAGATTTTTATGTTAAGTGTGTAAAATTAAGCATGAAGTATGAGGACAGATCGATCTGGGAGAAGGAGAGATCGATCTGGTGAGTTAAAAATGACGAGGAAGGAGGAATTTGAGGAGCAGATCGATCTCCAATGGAAGAGATCGATCTCCAAATGATTCTGTTTGAGAAAGGATCGATCTCATAAGGAAGAGATCGATCTTCAAATGATTCTGTTTGGGAGAAGATCGATCTCCTTAGGAGCATATCGATCTCATAGAGCCATAAAGAGATCGATCTTACCCCTCGACAGATCGATCTCCTAGGCATAAAATTGCCCAGATCGTCCCCAAATTTCAAATGCAGATCGATCTCACCCCTCGACAGATCGATCTCCTACCTCCAGTCTATATAAGGAACCCGTGTTTTTCTCCTGCAAACTCACTTTATCTCTCTTCCAAACCCATTTCCACCGAAAACCTAACTTTTTCACTCATCCAAAACACCTATTTCCGACCAAATCAGAGGTTGTGGCAAGAAGGGAAGTTGTTCCTCATCAAAGGGAGAACAACATACTTGGAAATCAAAAGACGGATCGAATCGAGGCAAGAGATAAGCTCTCCACAAGCTTTGGGTAATTTCTAAACCTCGAGCTTGATATTTGAGATGATTTTGATGATATTGGTGGTTGTCATTGTGTTGAAATAGTTGAGAAAGGATTAGGGATTGATGAAATTGCAATGTAGTTGGAGTAATGTAGATATTTGGTAATTTTGGCAATTTTGAGAATTTGTGCTATAAATGGAAATTTAGACAATGCGATGAATTAGCATAGATCATTGGCATGAGAAATGTAGGACGTTGAGATATTGTGAATGAGGTTGTAGTTTAGGGTAGAGTTACGAGAATCAAGGGATTTGAGGTGTTATGAGCAATTATGCTCGATTTTGAGAATTGAGGTTGATGTGATAATTGAGTATTGATGTTTTAACATCGTTTGGACAGCTCGGGAGTTCCAGAGTGGAATACGAGGCTAGTCCGTGATACGGGGGAAACAATTGCACTATACAAGGTGCAAAGAGGTAAGGGAAATCTAAACCATTTGTGTATGTGAATTGTAAACTATTTTAGCATGAATTGTGGTTTATAGAACAAGCATGTTAGGTTTTGTGTTGAGATTTAATTGCACACGATTTTTATAGCCGGTTGGAGCCCAATGTTTTTATGAGTTTATAACTGGGCTCTACGTTAAGGCAATATTGAGATTTGAGAAATGTGTGCGTGTGCTTTGCCGGTTGGAACTCGATTTTATTATGTTTTGTGTTGAGTACAAAACGATTTTCAAATGAGATTTATGAGAGAAAAACCATTATGAGTTCTACGTGAAGGCAAACCAGTCTTATGTGATAAGACTTAGGTGTGTAGTTGTGAGTACACACCGGGCATTGCTCTGGTAGCATGTAAGCCCGATTTCTTCTCCGTTCTGGTAACGTGAGAATAACCTATTCTGTGGCTATGCCACATATACTTGGTGGCCGTTGCCACGTGAGAAACCCCATTGGTGGCCGTTGCCACGTTATACCCCATTGGTGGCCGTTGCCACGTTGAGAAACCCCATTGGTGGCCGTTGCCACGTTATACCCCATTGGTGGCCGTTGCCACGTTGAGAAACCCCATTGGTGGCCGTTGCCACGTTATACCCCATTGGTGGCCGTTGCCACGTTGAGAAACCCTATTCTGTGGCTATGCCACGTGTGTTTAGTGGCTGTGCCACGCGAGAAATTAAATCAGTGGCTATGCCACGTGTGTTTAGTGGCTGTGCCACGCGAGAAATTAAATCAGTGGCTATGCCATGTGTGTTTAGTGGCTGTGCCACGTGAGAATTTAAATCAGTGGCTATGCCACGTGTGTTTAGTGGCTGTGCCACGTGCATTACTATTCCAGTGATTTTATCACGTATTTGAGAAAGCGTTTATCGCATTGTTTTCACATGCTTTGTTATTGCTCTAGAGTGAGCCTTTTACTTCATGTTTTCACATGACTTGACACATGAGAATGTCGTTTTGAGTACTTTCATGCTATGGTTTTCAAATGAGTTTCACATACAAATAAACCTTTTGTGATGTGCATTTTGGTTTATGAAATGAGTTCCTTACCCCCTTTTACTGAGCGATTTAGAAGCTCACCCTGTTTTCCTTTCCCCCCTAGATTTCTTCAAGTGAAAAGGATTTCCCTGCGACGTACGGAGTAGTGGCTAGTGGAGGACTTGAGCTCCAAGCCATATATTGTGTTTTAAGGTATCTTTTATCTTTTCATGTACCCAGATAATTACTGTAATTGCAGACACCTGATGTATAACATTATATGGGATGTATTAGGATTAATTAACTTGAGATGGATTAATGTATTTGATATGATATATAAATTCTAGTGATGAGATCCTGAGGAATGATAATTATGATGATGTATGACACTGCACAGGAATGCACCTTTAATTGTGAATTAACGAGTAGAAAGTTTTAAATTTGTCCTATTTTCCGCATTTTCGGGGCGTGACAAAAGCTATGTTGACATGAGACAAAGGCCATTAGAATTCACCGTGGGTGAATCAGTATTTCTGAAAGGTTTTCTCTCTAAAGGTATAACGAGATTCGATAAGAGAGATAAACAGAATCTTTGTTATATTTTACCCTTTTTAAATATTTGATAGAGTGGGAGATAAGGCCTGTAGGTTGGCGTTACCACCTGAATTAGTAGGCGTCCACAATGTCTTCCATATTTCGATGCTTCAGAGATACCATCCGGACCCGACACATGGGATTAGATATGAGCCATCAGATCTCAATGATAACATGTAATATGTAAAGAAACCGGTTTGGATAGTGGATAGGAATGAGAAAACACTACAACTTAAGACGATCCCTTTAGTTAAAATCCTTTGGCAGTACCACATTATAGAAAAAGCCACATGGAAATCGGAGAGCATGATATGTAAGATGTACCCGAAGTTGTTCACAGACTGATCTAGTTCAATTTGGATGATCAAATTTTTTAAGGAGGGGAGGAATGTAAGACTCGAAATTCGCTGTCATTTCTTTAAGAAATTGACATTTGAAACATGGATTCGTGTAATCTTGATCAATAAAGAAGAAATAATTAAATTCCAAGTCTAATTGATCAAGATATGAATTTATTTTGATAACCTGAAAATTTTCCACCTCGAAAATTTATCTCGAAAATATGAAAAAAAATATTTCCAGGAAAATAAAATAAAATAAATAAATAATGGGATATTTTGGAAAAAATAAGATATTTTGTTAAATAATATATTATATCATATTTTAATATAATATAATAAAGGAATTAGAAATCTGAAAAGAAAAAGGAAAGAAAGCTGAAAACGCGAAATAGGAACCCCAGAAAACTGAAAGCCACAATTTTCCTTCCTCTAGCGAGCGACAACCGACGAGAGTGTGTGAGAGGAGGTCAACGAGGGACGACCGGCAACCGGGAAGCAACTAAGTAGCGCGACACACCGTGGAGACGCCGAAATCAGCAGATCGGAGAGGGAGGAGACTAAAAGGGGAGAAGAGGAATCGGACAGGACCGACGCCTATTTGACCCCAGACCAGGCTGATCAAAGGTTCCCAAGGTTCAGGCGTGTCGATTGATGGAGGAATCGGTTGGAGAAACAGCCGACAACGGCGAGGAGGAGAGAGGGCAGTGATACCGAAAAAGGAGAAGGTCGAACCGGCCTCATTGCCACTGATCCGAGCGTGGCCACCACCAGATCCATTCTTCGTGTGGCCAGACGGACCAGTTGGAAGTGGAAGCCGATGAAGAACCGCTGGCAGAGCTCCGAACGACGAAGGTGAAACTGAATCGGTCCGAATCGGTTCAGCCAAGAAAGAAAAAAAGAAAGAAAAAAAAGAAAAAAAGAGAGGAAAAATGGGGAGAAAAATTCGATAACGTGTGGGTTTAAGGATAAACCGGTAAACAACCGAAATTGATCATTTTAATTTTTGGAAAAATTATTTGAATATATATCTAACTGAAATTGACCCGATTTAATTACAAATGTATAGCGCGATAATTGGTAACAAACAAGAGTTCGAGTTAGTCTCGATTTGCATGCCATCATGGAATCTTGGGTAAATAAATCTCATTTACGACAACTTGTATAATTATAAGAGTTAGAAATTCATCGCATAAGTTACGGATTTATTTCGTATAAAATTCCTCATGATTAGAATTGAAAATCGATTATCGTAAATGACTAAATGAGCTCTCCAATGAGCCTAGGATAAGGCCTAATAAGTGTTAATGGGCTTGATGAGCCCAATAGGCCCAGATAAAGTGAATAGTAAATGAGCTTAAGACTGAGTAAGGTGCATTAAGGGGTAATTGGGCCCAATAAGAGTAAATGAGACCCATAGTTTAAATTAAGCCTAATGAAAGTGAAACACAGATGGAAGTATTGTATTTAATCTAATAAATGATTATATGCAGCTCTGGAGATTTAATTGGGAGCAAAACAGATCGCGTGGAATCTCAGCGTTGGAAAAGGTAGAGTGATCAGAGTGATTTGAGGTAAGGGGATTTTGTAAGTGCTTAGCGGTAGCTATATGTATTTTCGAGGGGATTTACAGGGCATGAAATTCTCTAAGCCATCTAGAAATAAAATAATAAATCTTTGAGAAAAAATTTTGAAATAAGGAAAAATGACAATTTTTCCCTTGATAGGGAAATTTATGAAAAGGGTAGTAAGGATCCTAAAAAGCATGAATATCATGATTTTGATGATTTTCATGTGATGTGATGCCTTGATTGGGCAAAACAAGGATAGGTTGGCTAATCGTTTCACGATTTGCAAGAAATAGTACGTGTCAGTGCTGGTTTTGAATTTTAAAAGGGGTTTTACCAAAATAGAGCCACCTATCATATTTATGTGATTATAAATCGTGCTAGAGTCTTGCTCGCACTGGATTTTGATTTTTTACATACATGAAATGTGTTGGAGCCTAGCTCATACCATATTTCGAGTTGAAATGCATGCAAGTCGTACTGGAGCTTTTGCTCGTACGTGAGCTTCATTTATTTCTTATGCATATAACCGTACTAGAGCTTTGCTCGTACATTATTTTACCATTATTTATTTTGCATAAAACCGTACTGGAGCATTGCTCATACGAGGATTTTTACTGATTATGCATGAAATTATGCTAGAGCCTTGCTCGCACTAGACTTTTCACACTGTGATATGTAATGAGTCGAGTTGGATGCCTCGTGTAGACTGTGTCACACAGATGAGATGCTCATACGAGCCATGCTAGATGCCTCGTGTAGACTATTAGTCACACGGATGAGATGCTCGCACGTGCACTTGAGACTGAGTCAGTTATACATGGTATTGGGTAGATAAGACCTACGACAGGCACCCCCGACCGTGATATGGGTCCATGGAGTACGTTGTACCGTGTATATCACATGGAGTACGTTGTACCATGTGGTGATGATGTTGATTTATATTCTGGCGGGTAGGATTTGACCCACCTCCCATTACAGCGTGATGCCCCGCACACCGGGATCCGTGTGGATTGGGATGAACAGGGACATAGTTAGCTAGCAGAGTCCTCGATTGTATGCACTGACCACCTATCTCACATGATATCACATGATTTTATATGCACTAAACATGATTTGTGTTATCCAGGGTAGACCCGAGGGAGGGGTCGAACCTTGTGGGATATTTTTAAAGGATGATGTATTATTTTATGATAAGTTGACATACTGAGCATGAGACATTTTACATGATGACTTTCCATAGTTTAATGCATGCTTTCGTGTTTTACAGTACATGATATATTTATACACGTGGCATAGTTTTATCTATTTCCTCATGCTCTAAATGTAAGCGGTTTTATATCATGATATTATAAGCACGTAGATAGTGTAGTTATCTACATGCTTGCATTATTGCCTTATTGAGCTAGTGAGCTCATCCCTTTCATTTTTCCCCTCTACAGAGAGCACACAATAGTTAGTGAGTGGCTGAGTACTTGCATCCGAGTATCCGCTGCTTCCCATCACCGAGAGGTATACACACTGATATTATTTTATATCTAAACATGTAATAGCACAGTAATCATTTTGGAATGTAATATGGGGGATGTAAATATTAGTAAACACGTACAAGTATAAAACCTCAATTATAAAGTATACGTGTTTGCTTTTGAATAAATTAAAAGAGAGATGGCATGGTAGATGGTAAAGGGTGACTAATACTGACTCATAGCCCAACTGTTTGGTGGTGTGAATGTTCACGACCAGGAAAGGAAAGGAAAAAGCGAAAAATTTATACCGATTTTAGGTAAAAAGGGGTCGTGACAATATATATTGGTTATTAGAAAATTATTGAAGATTAAATTTAATGTGAGACCCCGTATAAGTTTAACCTTGTATATATATGTAAATGAATTCATGAGTATGGAAATATACTTGTAATGTGAAGTATATGTGATGAAAGTCCATAAGTTTAATGTACACACTTGTAATAAGAGTTGTGATTGTACATACAAGTTACATTATGTATGAATATGAAGAAAATGGACTTAATCATAAGAAGAATGTAAGTAGAATGGAAAATGAGTAGTGTGGTAAAATGGAAGGAAGATTGCATAAGTTATGCACTTCCATTTAGTTTATATCGTATACCTTTGGTTATACAAGGATTCCACACAAGTGTTAATAGGTACAAAGTAGGAATGGATGCCATTTTCAAGTTACAAAGATGATCGGATGAGAAAATTACTAAGGCATCAAATTAAAGTTGTGTTGGTGTTAGTACCTGCAAAAAACTGCAGTAAAAATCTAGAAATATGAAGGTCAGATCGATCTCATAGGATGAGAGATCGATCTAGAATAGCCAAAATGCTCTTATTTTAAGCTATGGAACAGGACAGATCGATCTCCCCTAAGACCAGATCGATCTTCTAAACCTTCTGTAAAATGCAGATCGATCTTCCCTAAGACTAGATCGATCTCCTTAACCTTCTGTTTGAAGCAAATCGATCTCAAGCCTCGACAGATCGATCTCCTGCCTTCAAATGTCGTGAAAAAGATGGATTTTAAGAGGACCAGATCGATCTCTACCCAATGCAAATCGATCTCATCAAGCAAATTCTATAAATATGGAGCAATTGGATCTGCAATTTTTCGAGACAAAACCAATCTTTTCCATTTCCAATCTAAAACCTAGCTTCTCACTCCTAAATCCACATGTTTTCAGTAAGATTTGAGGGAAAGCTATTAGATGCAAAGTTGTTCACATAAAAGATAAGAACAACATAGTTTGGAAGCATTTTTCCACTTTTTGGATTGAAAGATCAAGGTGCATTTTCATTTGGAGAAAAGAGGAAAACAAGCTAGGTGAGTTTCTAATGTAAATACTCAAGTACATTGTTTGAATGTTGATGTGGGGGATGATTTGGTATGCATAGAAATTGTAGAAACTACCTAGAGTAGAATGAATCCACCATGACCTAGAAATGGTCTAGTGTAAGAAAGTGAAATGTATTAAGATTAATGATGAATGGGTATCTTAAAGTGATAATAGTGTTATGAGTATGATTTTAAGATGTTGTTAGTGAATAAATAGTAAGATTTACCAAAAAGGGGTAAAATGTGGATTAAGGCATTGGTAAATGCATATATGAATTATATTGACTAGTGAAGTCAAAATGTGAGTTAACAACATTAACTCAAGTGACTTGGATGAATGAATCACAGCTCCAGAAGATACACCTCAAGAGCGCAAGAGGCTAAGAGGAAGAGAGAGTCGCACTCAAGTAAACTGAGGTAAGGGAATCCTGTGGACTCTTAGAGATATTTGTGCGCAATTTGGGCGCTTAAATGTTTTGCTAGAATGCATGAGATATTAGGAAATGATATTGGGTGATTAGAGGGTAAAAAGTTGGGTGTTTGAGAAACGTGCATGAAAATAAAAGCATAATGCTTTGGAAAATCATGTTTTATTTCTTTTTAGCAAGTGATCGGTAGGTTGGCTAACATTTGAAATGAATTGCAAAAGAAATGAGTTGTTTTGGTTTGTTAACCATACTTTGCAAAGAATTGAGCCACCTACATGGTTTTTGTGAGAATGAAAGCGTGCTAGAGTATGACTCGCACGAGATTTGATGTGTTTTATACGCATGAGTGCTGGAGCTTAGCTCGCACTAGTTTTCATATGGATTTCATACTGGTTTTGGCATGGTGCTTGGAGCTTAGCTCGCATTAGATGCCCACCTTATTTGTTGTCGTGCTTGGAGCTTCATGTAGACTTGGTGTCACACCGATTAAATAGGCTTGCACATGTATTTTGATAATTTGACATGATTGATTAGCCGGGTTAGGAGCTTCATGTAGACAAGAGGTCGTACCGATTAAATAGGCTCACACGTACGTTTATGAGATGTGGCGTGATATGATGTGTTAATGTGGGTCCACGAAGTAAGCTGTATCGTGCAGGTAGCATGGAGTACGTTGTACCGTGTTGAGATTGTGATATGTTATCTTCAAACGAGATCTACTATGGACCGACAGGTTGGATTTGACCCACCTCTCGTGCGGAAGTAGATAGTGGTGATACCCCACACACCTGATCCGTGTAGTCGGTATCATAGGATATGGCTATAGTCCTAGAGGTTATTTCCCTTATTGAATTGCCTATCTCACATGTCTATTACTTTATGAATAAATCCATGTTTGAAATGATTTGTTAGGTCAGGACAGTCCGAGGGAGGGGTTGAGTCCTTACAAGTGTTGGATTTTTTGAGATGACAGTTGTTAATGGTTTTAAAGTGCACTGATGCATGATGTTTAATGCCATGCTTTACTTATGAAATACGCATGATGATTAATGCCATGCCTTACTTATAAAATATGCATGATGGTTGATGTCATGCTTTGAGTTGAATTGTGCACTGGATTTTAATAGCATGAATGCTTTACATACCATTAACACCAGCATGAACTTATATTTTGAGAGAATGATGAAATGTATGCTTTGAGCATGGCATCATAATCACGTAGATAGTGGAGTATCTACCTGTTCGCATGATTGCCTTACTGAGTGTGTGGTTTGCTCACCCCCTTATTTTCCCCCTCTCTACAGAGCTTTGAGTATAAATTGAGAGCGACTGGAGGCGTTCCCTTTTGGTATCCGCTGCATCCCATTGCGTAAGGTATACATACTTAAATTGTTTTGTATCTAAACTAGACATAACACAGTAGCATTTTGTATGTAACTATTAGGGATGTAAAGCAATTGTAAACACATGTAAACAGCATTCTGATTTAATTATACAAGTGTTTACCTTATTTTAAAAAGGAAATTAAATTGGTATGGTAGAATGAGATAGACATTGACACACAGCCCAACTGTTAAGAGTGTGGTTGTTCACAATCGAGGAAGGATGATTAATAAATGATGCATGAAAATGGGAAAATTTTTTACATATTTGGTAAGTTGAGGGTCGTGACATTTAATCAATAAAATTAAGAGATCAATAAAAATAAGAATACATGAACTAAAATAAATAATAAGAATAAAAATTTGTTCAGTTGTTCTTGCTTCCTTGAAGATGAACAAATAGGTATAATTCTCTCTCTATGGAGATTCTTGAGACAAAACATGTTAAAACTTAAGACATGTCCATTGATCTTATGGCTAACTATGAAATTTTAAAGCGTACAAAAAAAATTCAAGAGAATAGATGTGCCAATGAGAAGTTTGAGGAGAATCTGTGGATTCAGAGTTAGAGACTTCTAAAGAAACTGAAACTATTAGGGAAAAAGGTAAGTCTTCATATAAAGATAAGTGGACAGGGACTGCTAGCTTAAACGTTCGAGGGTGGGACGAGTGGAAAGACAACATTTAGGATATGTTTCTGATTATCAAGTATAAAATGATGAGGATGAGCAAGTTCTCAACCACCAAGAATTACCTTCAAGAAGGAAGAGAAGGTTCAAATGCGTAAGCCACGGAGTGAGGCGATAATCTTTAAACTATTGGGAAAGGCTATTAGTTTCCAACCCTTAACATCGAGAATAAAAAACATTTAGCAACTTAGTGGATGACATAAGATGATTGACTTATGTTTTGATTACTTTTTATTCAAGTTTGAAGTGAAGGATTACCAACTCTATGTCCTAAAAAGGGGCCCTTAGATCATAAGAGGTATTATTTAACCATCAAGCAATGGTCTCAAAATTTTAAGCCAACAGAAAATAAGATAACTAAAGTTATTGCATGGATTTAATTACTAGGGTTGCCGATGGAATACTACAATTCTTTTGAACTGACAATAATGGGGACATGTATTGGACGTGTCATTAAGATCGATAAAAATACTGAAAAGCTCATGCGATGGAAGTTTGAGAGGTTTTTTGTGGAAATTAATATCACAAAGCCTTCAGTTTCTAAGTTTCTTGTTAGAAAACATGTTCAAATTATAGAGTGTGAAGGAATTCATTTAATATGCTTCCAATGTGGAAAGCATGGTCACAAAGTAGAAACATGTCCATCACTTGTTAAGGAATCTTCCAAAAACCCTAAAGATCAGACCAAAAATATCTTCTATGAAGACAAGATAGTGCCTGAGCAAAACTATGGACCACGGTTGTTAGTTCAACAGTAGAGTAGAAGCCCTCAATGGAGATGAGATCTAGAGAAAGGTAAGTCAACAATTCAGAGTGATTATAGAAGCTCTTTAGGGAATAGATTTAGAAGTTTAGGTAAGGATAGGACTAGGAGCCCTCTTGGGCTAAGATTTTGGAGGTTAATAGAGGTTACGAAGTCAATAAAGAAAAAATAGATTTTGGGTTTTAATGAGAGATTTTAGCTAGATTGTTTCATTATCAAAGAAGCAAGGGGGTTCACAGTAGAGCAGTAGTCGTTTGGAGAAATTTAGGGGTGTGATTTCAAGTAGAAAACTCATAGATTTAGACGAGATATAGTGTAAATTTACTTGGTTAAACAAGAGGATTATGAGAGGCCTTAATAAGAAGAAACTAGATAGAGTTCTATGCAACACCAATTTGAGGTTGAAATTCTTAAAAGCTACAGTTAAATATTTACCAAGGGTGCATGATGACCACTACCTAGTTCTTTTGAAGCTTCAAGGATACCTCAAGTTTAATAGGGTGTTGAGACTATTTTTATTTGAATTGGCATGGCAGTGTCATGACAACTTCAAGAATTTTCTCTCAGAGAACTGGATGAATGATGAAAGAGATTAGAAAATGTAAAAGACTTTCACTTGCTAGACTTGATAGGGTACACAAGGTGCTTGAAGCAAAACCAAATCCTTTCATTTTTCAAGTTGGAGGAGGATTTATCCAAGGAATATAATAAAGTACTCCAACAAAAAGAAAGTTTGTGATTCCAATAGTCAAATCCAAATGGGTGCAACTGGGAGATCATAATACTAATTTTTTAATACCTCTACTATGATTCGAAGACATAGAAACAGGATTCGGGCGCTAATTGGAAGGAAATAACTTGGTGTGATAACCAAGTTGATTTACAAAAGATGGTAAGGGAGTTTTTTGAGAATATGTATGCGAAAATCCTTGATCATGTTGATTTTGATGCTTTGTGCCCAAAATCTTAGTTTAGTATTGAAAGTTTTAATAATAATGAATTTGGTGGAATTCCTTGTGAGGATGAGATTATGGTTCCCTTTCAGTCCATGTCTTTCATGAAAGCCTTTGGCCTAGATGGTTTTCCTGGAACTTTTTATCTTTCGAAATAGGATAAGGTCAAAGGTAGGGAAAGTCTTAGTTTTCTTATTCCAAAATTCGTGCATCTAGTAAATGTTTTCCAATTTCAACCAATTAGTTTATGTAATGTTGTGATGATATTGATTTTGAAAATTGTTTTCAATCGGCTAAGACTGTTCTTAAATAACCTAATGGCTCCTTCACAATGTAACTTCATCCTTGGTAAGAATAGCTCTGATAATATATTGTAGTTATTCAAGAGGTAGTTTATTCATTCAAGAAAAAAAAGGAAAGATCAGTGATATGATGATGACAATTGACTTGGATACAGTATGGGATCAAATTAGTTGGGATTTTTTTTAGATGGGTTTTAGAGGATCTAAGGTTGCTAGCATCGTTGATTAAGCTGATAATGTTTTGTGTCACCTCTATAGAAATGAATAACCTGTAGATGGTAAACTTACTTCTTATTTCAAACCAAAAAGGGGTCTTAGACAAAAGGGATCCACTCTCTTTATATTTGTTTGTATCATGCTTACAAAAGTTTTCAAGTATGATTGATTTAATAGTGAATAATGGAACTTGGTAACCAATCACTTTATCTCGAGGATGCGCATTTTTGTCTCATCTCTTCTTTGCTGATGATTTGATTTTATTCCAAAAAGTAATTGATTAGCAATGTAAGGTGTTAATGGAGTGTTTAAACACTTTTTGTAATATTTCGGGGCAAATAGTAAACATTAAGAAGTCTAGTTTTTGCATTTCTCATAATGTTACTCATGTAGTGGTTGAGAGTATTAGAAGGTGCATGAGGATGAAACATCATAAGGAATTCGATAACTACTTAGGGGTGCCTATTCATTCCAGCAGAGTGCAAACTAAAACTTTCAAACTTCTGCTTGATAAAGTGAATAGTCGGTTAGCAACTTGGAAAGATAACCAACTTACATTAGCAGGGAGGGTAATTCTTATGTAATCAGTGATGAGCTTAATAACATCATATGCTATGCAAATTGTGAAGTTACCAACATTGCGACAAATGGTATTGATAAATTAAATTAAAACCCTTTTAGGGTTCAACAAAAAAAAAGAATGCTTTTGGTAAGTTAAAAGGTAATGCGTGAACTGAAGGTAAATGGTGGTTTAAGACTTAGAAAGTCTACAAAAATGAACAAAGCCTTGCTTGCTAAACTTGGCTAGATGTCAAAGAGTGGTGAGAATAGTCATTGGGCCAAAGTTATAGAAGTAAAGTATTTGAAAGACAAATCCTTTTTACAGTCCAAGATGAAAAGTGGTGCTTCATATACATGGAGAAGCACTAATGTGAGTAAAGGATAGTGAAGAATAGGTGTGCATGGATCATCGGGAATGGAATGAGGACTTCCTTCTAGTATGACAAATGGGTGGGTAATCAGGAACTAGGCATAGTGTGTGGTAATCAACTTCCCTTTAGTACGCAGAAGGACAGTGTGTGATTATTGGATTACTGGTGTTGGTTGGGATTAAAATAGGTTGTTTAGTTTGTCAAGATCCATTTCGAACCAAAAGGCCTTTATGTCTTTGTCAGAGACAGATGATGACAGAATTTATTATAAAATGTCAACTTCTGGGGAATTCACTGTTAAATTTGCCTATCAGAGTATGCAAAGATGTATGAATCCAGGGTTTATGTGGAAGAAATTGTGGACTCTTAAGGTGCCCATTAGATTCGATTTTTCCTTTAGTTAGTTGCTCATGAACATTTGCTTATGAGATCTGAATGCATAAGGAGAAAGTTGTTTTTGTATCTAATTGCCCTCGTTTTTATGAACCATCATGGGATTTGCTGCATTCATTAATAGACTACAATGATTCAGAAATGATTTGGGAATGGTGATTAAAGAGAACGAAATAGATAGTTTTTAATTCTCTAACTATCTTAGATTAGATTAGCACTAATATTAATAAGAGGGGTGAGCTGGTTGATGGGACTTGATGTGATCGGTGATTTTTCCTTGTGCATGCTGGTTTATATGAATATGGAGAAGCCAGGTAGCCTTTGAAGATGGGTTCATCTGGCCAGCAAAATAGGGCTCGCCTTATTGTTGGGTATTCAAAGGGAATTCATCCAATATAACAAAGGGAGGGAGGGAGAGCAGATAAAAAGGATTTGTTATACATCATGAAAAATACCTCTTCATGGAATGATAAAAATTAATGTTAACGTTGTTGCCACCTCAAATCCAGGATGGACAATAGTAGGAAGTATTTTTAGAGATTATAAAGGAGAATGGCTCATGGGCTTCATAAAGAAACTAGGGTAAGGGTCAATTATAAGGGTTGAGTTATTTGTTATTTACACTAGTTTATCAATGGCGTGGGAGATGGGGTTTAAAAGTGTTTTGGTGGAATCGAACTCACTTATGGCTATACAAAAAGTGCTAAAACCTCTTAGGTTCAGAGATCATTTAGAGTTATGAAAACTGTTAGAGGTTAATGTTTCAAAATTGGTTTGTTTTAATCAAACTCGTATAGAGGGAAGCAAATACCTATGCAAATTACTTGGCTAATTTGGCGCATGCAGGTAGGATTGATGTTTGGAGACTTCAGTCACCACTGAAAGGATTGAAGGAATTGATACGTGAAGATCTGCATGGTGTTACTAGGGCTAGAGTTTGTTTAATTCAAAGCAGGATTCCTGCTCATCCATACCAAAGTAATAAGAATTCGGTCTTTTTCTTTATCAAATACCACACTTATTATTGATAAAGCTTGATATTTTTCACCAGAAACTAACTAATCCAATGTCTACATCATGATCTTAACGCACGTCTCACACTTAGGAAAAAGAATTAGTCCTCGCTTGGGTTGAGTTAGGTTAGCCGGCACAACACTATATAATAGGAGCCAACTGACTTTGCATTCGCTAAGAAGTAAGAATGGTGAAGGCTGATTTTTTCATTCATCCCAAACTTAATTAGAATTTTAATATTTTCTTTCTATCATTTTCTAACTCTCATTTTCGCCTTATGAAAAAATTTATCTTCATAATAATATTTTTTTTACTTTATTATAATTTTTATGAAACCATTACCATTTAATAAAAATTACTTGTATCTTAAAATATTTTTATTCCTTCGAATTAATATTTAATAACAAAATACTACAAATAAATAGTAAAACATTTTCTTATAAAAATCTAAAATATTTTTGGATTAATGTCTAATACGTTGTTAGAAGAGTTTTTTAACTACACAAATGGAATTAGAATACTGACTCATGTTATTTAAAAATATTAAGAAAACAAAAAAAAATAATTATCTAATACACTGTTAATGAAGTTTTTTTACTTCACAATGAGAGTTAAGATAATGACACATATACTATATTATTTATTTTTTATTTTCTTATTTTTTTAAGAATATGTCATCATCATATTTATGAATTAAAAAATTCTATTGGCGATATATAAATTAATTATCCATAAAATAAAATATTTATTATGATCGTAATTTCGCTTATAGAGTAAAAAACCTCAAACATCCGTGTATTGTATAATTATCCAATTTTTTTTTCAAAATTTAGGATTATGAAAGTGGAAAATTGGCAAAGTTTCACATGTTTTCATTTGTATTTTAAATATAATTGAAATTCATTCAAGTTTACAGTGTTTTTAAGAATTTTTTTTTCGGTTTCTATTTTTTAGAATATATACTTTTTGCCTTTTTTTTTTTTTTTTTTTGAATCCATCAGAATCATATCAAGTTACATCTTCAGGTTCCAATTCCAAGTTCCAATCTATCTCTAACATGCTATAATTTTGTGTTAAGTTTGGTCCACTATTGGAAGCTGACTCTGGTAACACCGTCAACTTCCAAGCTTTCTCTGTTGTCTCTTCTTTTCGTTGTAGGAAAAATGTCAATTTGTCTCGTCGGAGCAAACGCCTTCCTTTCCTCTCCTCGCCCACCCAAACCCACCTCCCAAAAACATCCTCTTCAACCCATCTTATCTCTCTCCCCGCTACACTCCGCCAAACCCAAAAGTTCCACCAACCCAACATTCCTTGAAGCCCCTTTTCCCAACTCGGATTCTTGTAGAATCCGATTTCTTGCCCGAGCTTCTCTTGGGGAAACTGATGCCTCTTCGGACGAGCCTCTGCCTTTGGTGGGTGAGGACTCTGCAGCCTTCGATTTGGGGACCCAAAACATTGTTTCTTGGGTTTATTTTACTGTAATTTTGGGTGTTGTTCTTTATGTTCTCGATGTTGTCTGGATTGATAACACTACTGGTTTTGGAAAAGTTTTTATTGATGCTGTTTCTAGCCTTTCTGACAGCCATGAGGTTGGTGTTTCTTAGCCTATTTTAGCCTAGTTTTGGATATTTGTCCTGGTGAAATGTAGTTTTGGGTTGAATTGTTGTTTGCCAAATTTATACTCCTGCCTTGTTCCATCAAAATGGATAAAATAAATTATAACTTTGCTTATATTAGTATTGAGTTCAACGTTTATTTCTAATTATATTATTATTTGGATTACTATCTTATACACCAAGCCTACAAGCAAATATAGATACTTGGCACAACTTCATAGATACCTTATTTATAGTAATTCATAGATACCTGACAAATGTGTGAACTTGTTGCTGTGGAGGTTTCCGGATAATAATCCTATTTCTAATGAAGAATGCATGTTCAACCAAGCATTGCTTGGGTTTGTTTCTTTTGTTTTGGAGATTGAAAGTTCTAAAACGATTGATGCTGGGTTGAAGGTCTATATGCGTGAGGAACTATCAGTCTATCACATTTAATTGTTTAAGGCAATATACAAAGTTAAGATTGATTGAGATTTTGAAGTAATAGACATGAAATTTTATATGCTGGAACAGTTTCTGAAGAATGTACCAATCCAAACAGTCTCAACTTTCAAACAGTCCACTAGTAGGTTAGATTTTCTTAAATTACGTATTTTTTGGCTGCATAATGATATCATTATTTATTGACAATCTGCAGCTAGGCTAAAGCAAAATATACATCAGATAGAATGTAATTTATTCTGCTTTCTTTTTAGTTACTGTATGTCTTGGTATATTAGATGTCCAAGCACTTTTGGGTTTCTAGAAAACTGGTGCATATAGGGGCTATAGTGATGAATGTACCTCTTTCTCGGATAGAGAGGTGAACCCAACACAAGGATCTGTTTACTTTAAATTTCTCTCCAAATTTTATTGTGAGGAATGAACAATTTTTATGGACTGGCACGTTCAAGTTTTTTTTTTTTTTTTTTTTTTGGTTTGGTTGGAAGTGACTGACAAATTTCAAACGAGTTTACTGAAGCACCGAATGGCCTGTCATTTAATAAGTGGAATCTAGTTGAATTTATATTGTTAACAGATCGAAGTAAAGTGACTGTGGCAGGTAAGAGAAAACAAGAATGCACATTTGTTTCTTTTTATTCTGAACTCCTCTTAGAGGTAGATTGCAAAAAGATCCATTGATGACAAGAACAGATTTTCATTATGTGACGAGGTGGCACTGAGAGATGCTTTAGATCTCATCTTCATCTGAGTTAAGTTATTGGTATATAGGGGAATGTTCAATCATTTAAAGTTGGATCTTATTCCTAAATCAGATTATCTTCGGAATTATAGCTCAACTATGATAGGTTTGTATTCTTCTGTTTCCCTATGTATTTTAATATGTGGTATAGTTTGTTGTACCAAGATTTGTGTTATTGAGGACTTATTTGTAATACCACTGCTTCTCTCTTTTATCTAATCTGCCCCCTAGGTCATTGGTACTTTTGATAAGGTAAAATTGGTGCTTAGGATCAAGGTTGAGCCATACTTAAGGAATCATGTGCAAACAGGCTCCAGCGGATGGGTTGTCAACTGGAGCATATTGTTTGCAAGGTGTTACTCATAATAGCATCTTTCTGTGGTTCTTTTCTACAAAAATGGATGGAAACAGATTAAGTTGGTATTGCATGAGGAAATGATCCCAATGGCAGTTTCTTTTTTGGTATTTTGGAGAAGTTATTTGAGGAATCAATGGGGTTCAAAGCAATGCGTTGAACTGACACTATACTTTGTAAGAGAGAATAGTAGAAGGATGTAAAATGGAGTTTGGGAAATGGTTATGGAAGAGCAGACACATTTTTCTCATGATTGGCAGGAGAGAAAGGAGAGAGGAAAGCTCGCAGGCTTGATGATTGTTTTCTATCTAGCTAATGAAATCAAGCTTTAGTAAATTTGGAGGATTAGGAGAGAATAAGGGATCAAGTTTTGTAATCTAGTAATTAAATTGGTTTTTTTAAAGTCAGTCCTTTTTTCCCTTAAATCTCTCCACTTACAACAGTTTATGGTAAAATAATTTGGTTTCTTTCTCTCTTATCAACTTTCAAGCCCACCAATCAAAGAACACCCATTTTCTTTCCATATAGTTGTCCATCTTTTCAATCTAGCATTCTAGTTGAACAAAAGAGGTTTATTTCACTTTTCATCTTTTAACTTGCTAACCGATAAAAGCAGGATGCCCAGGATCATATGATTTATAGATAAGTTTAATGACTATAACATAAGATCTAGAAGCAGCAACTAAGATCTTTTATGGTATATGATAAAAATCACCACTCTACCCTAATCAATTGAACATCATTGTGTTAATAGAATAATGGACTAAGGACATTAACAGTGGACATGAACATATCTGTAACTTTTGCTACTGATTCAAATGACCTTGACTGCTTTAACCATGACCCTTCATTTATAGGACACGTTCATCAAACTAACTTCTTCCTATGAGTGAATGTACTTTTGAATTATTAAAGCTCTTTACCATTACAAAAACAGGTGAATGATACCTTGCTGTCTATTTGGAATTAGCTCTTATGTTCATTTTTACTGTATAGAAGAGATTGATTAATTTCTTACTGTGTTTTCAGAATTCTCTTTCGCCTCACTGTGTATTTGGAATTAGCTCATAATTGACAAAGTTGTATATGTCATAAGCTATCCGTCACTTCTTGCTCTGTTGCACTCCTGTCGTTTTCTTTAATAGGGCTTTGATAATGTGTTTTGACCCTCAAAAAGTTCTTTCGCAGATTGCAATGTTGGTCCTCATTTTCATATTTGCCATTGTCCATAGTGGCTTGGCTAGTTTCCGGGACATGGGAGAAAAACTCTTGGGGGAACGTGCATACCGTGTTCTATTTGCTGGTGTATCTCTTCCATTGGCTGTTAGCACAGTTGTGAGTTTCAAATTTCTTATCCTGAATGACGGCATTCTCATCTAAAGTTGATTTTCATTCTCTTGCAGCTTTAGTATGAAATATTTGGCCTTTCAAGGTATGGTGGAGTTTGTTCCAACTGTTGACTTTCTGTGCTTGCATTGCAGGTGTACTTCATAAACCACAGGTATGACGGCCTGCAATTATGGCACCTTCAAAATGCTCCAGGAGTACATCAACTTGTTTGGCTTTCAAATTTTATTTCCTTCTTTTTCCTATACCCTTCAACCTTTAATCTATTAGAGGTAGCAGCTGTCGACAAGCCTAAAATGCATCTATGGGAAACTGGCATCATGAGAATCACCCGGCATCCACAGGTTCACCACTATCATCTTGATGTTAATGTTCATTTTCATATGTTGGGACTTCGTAGTCATTTGTTGTAGTAAATCTTAGGCTGGCCTTAAAGTTTATTTGATGTATCCTCAACGTATAACCAGAGAGGGCACCCACGACCCACCCTTGTATGATATGCTCTTGAAAATGAATGTATATTTATCACTGCTAATGATAAGGATAAGTTTAATTTTGTGGACCGTTGCAGTAGCATTCTCAGTCAACTAAGTCAATTCCCCCACACACCTACCCGCCCGCCCCACAAAAAGAGCATGTGGTTGTCCAGATTTAATGGAATTATATTGTTTGTTTATCAAAAGGGCATCTACTTGTGGAACTCTTTCTGTTGCTTCTTCTATGTTTCATATTGTCAACTTTGTAATTTTCTTCGTCTTTTCAGATGGTAGGGCAGGTGATCTGGTGCTTGGCCCACACAGTTTGGATTGGAAACT
This sequence comes from Firmiana major, assembly GCA_033439115.1. NCBI lineage: Eukaryota > Viridiplantae > Streptophyta > Magnoliopsida > Malvales > Malvaceae > Firmiana > Firmiana major. The sequence continues at coordinate 14,671,553 of CM065907.1, forward strand.
CTGTAGCCATTGCAGCCTCTATTGGTTTGATTGGACATCACCTATTTGGCGTTTGGAATGGTGACAGGAGGCTAGCTATGAAACATGGGGAGGCTTTCGAAGTTGTAAAGAAGCGAACAAGCATCATTCCTTTTGCAGCTATCCTTGATGGCCGTCAAAAATTGCCCGAAGATTACTACAAGGAATTTATTCGATTGCCCTATTTGACAATCACTGCTTTGACACTAGGTGCATATTTTCTGCATCCAGTAATGCAGGCAGCCAGTTTCCGGCTCCATTGGTAGTGTTGAGTGTTGACAGGTTTATTCTAGTCCACAAATTGTATATAAAATGATCCAAGGACACGGATTGGGATTGAGATGGTTACACAGGCCACGTACTCTTTGTTGTATTTTACAAATCTATAAATGATATACTAAAAATTTTCATGCCAAAATCTGGAAATTTTTCTGACCCAGTAAAACAAAGTGATATCAGAACGTAAAAGCAATTTTTCTTACCTAGTAAAACAAAGTGATATAAAGGCAAGGCAGTAATGGGTATTGAATTCATCTGCAAGCTAGTTGGAAGAGTTCTTGACTGGCATTCAAGGATGAAATTTGTATGGCTTAGATAAAATCTTAAGACACCGATTGTCAACTTCAGCATTTTGATGCCAACTGCCCTGAATGAGGCCAACTGGTTCTTTAGTCTAACCAAGCCTCCTCACTAATATATTCTGAAGGAAATGTATTTAATGTCCTATATATGATGTCAACAAATTAAATGATTATGTTAAAGATCTTTCTATATAATTTTATTGCATAAATTCTGTGAATGAAATCATATTGAAGTTCTAAATAAGGTTTTCTGTGCATCTTTGTTGCATTGTGAGATACAAACTTATTCTTTGGATAAAATACTAATTGCTGAATGTGAAAAGGAACAAACAAATCCTAATGGCATGTTTGCTTGACCCTTAATTAAAGTAATACCAACAATTTTCATGCAAAGAGCTAGGGAGGATGTACTTGTGAAGAGATCGACTCATTCCATTTTTTAAGTGGAAATAGCATCAGCTTGCTATAGTCTCTAGGTGTGTAATACCCAATAGATTAGGTAAACTTTATCTGTTTCTTCATCTGGTATTTGAAAAGGTTCCATTTCTCACTTCAACAGTGCAATTGTGCATTGTTTTGATCTCCGATCATTTCTAAACAGAGTAAAATTTCATTGAAATAGCTCAACTGAGAAGTCTAACAACGGATGCAAATGGAAATTTAACTAAATTTTGTGCCGGCTGAAATGAAATGTTTATTTTACATGTGCTCGTAATTCGAAGGATCAAAATTAACCCGCATCAATTAAAGCTTGAATTTTTATTTGATGTGTCTTTAAATGAGCTTACATATATTAATTAATTGTACATTATATGTTATTTAATTTATTAAGTCCATTTAAAAGTGTTTACATAAAGTTTAAGTTATTGGAGTTTAGAGTATCTCAATCATATAAAGACCCAATATTTTATTCTATTTTATTGATGGATCAAAATAGAATAAAATAGGCTACAGATATAAATAGGTTATGGTCTTTAGACTAAATAATGTAATTATCATTCTCATATTTCATCAATGAGTGAGTTAGAGTTTTCTCTCATAAAGAAAGTTTAGACGTGAAATATTACTAACCTCAATCAATCAATTTCAATGAATCCAAACATATTTCTATTTTAATTTTCTTGATGATTAAACATGAAATCTTGGGTGTGTCATCTAATAAAATTTCTATCAAGAGTCAATTTATATTTAATCGTTCAGAATTAAATTTTTTGATTGAGAGGTTAGGGCTTTTATTCGTTATAAAATAAAGATTGAAATCATGTAAACAAAAGTTTTGAAATTAGTTTCATATTTCATGTAATCAAGATTTTTTAATTCTTTAAAGCCCGAAATGAAAATTCAATCAAAACATCTATATTTTATGTGTTTTGATTAAAAATGATGTATGATAATTATCTCTTGTGACTTCTATGGTTGAAACATAATTACAAATTTGATAAATTTTTTGTTCTAGTTAAAAGAAAATTAAGAACATAAAGATTGAGTTTTAATGGTGAAATTGTTGAATCTTGTTGATTCGATTTGTCACAATTTTTTTATGTTTGATTCGTTTTTTGCGTGGGAATTATAGAATAAACATTTAATTACATATTTATTAACTCAATTTGGTTAAAAAAATCGAGTCAAAAATCAAGCAAAATTAAGAATAGACCCGTTTTGGTCTGTTCAGGTATCCAGCCGGGTCAGGATGACCTAGCTGGGTGAGGAAGAAGGGAAGATCCCAATTAGGATCTTCCCCCACGTGTCACCCTCCCTCAGAGTGTGGTGCCCACGCACCCCCATATGGTGGTCTGACGACCACCGTTTTCTCAAATCCTGCATAAAAATCCATTTTTGATTTATTGTTGATTTTTTAGAATTTTTAAAAATTGTTAAATATTTATTATTTAATATTTTTCATTATTTGAATTAAATTTATATGTTATGCATATGATTATTGTTGTTTTGCTTTATAGTGATATGTTTTATAATGTTCTAAGTTGATTGAAAGTACCAACCCTCCTTAGAATTGTCATAAATTTTTTTAGAATTGTCATAAATTTTTGTACTCTCATTTTTTTACACATGTGCATATTTTGTGAAAAATAAAGATTCAAAATAAATTAAATTGATATAAAATACCACCAAAGTGACATTTTTATGCCAATTTATTTATTTTAAAAATAAGGTTATCATTAAAGAATTTCAAAGACAGTGCTTTTAATCCATGTGAAAAATAATCGGCCCAAAAGAAAATTATTTTTTTGTTTGACTATTAACACATAAAATAGTAAATATGTGATAAAATTATTTTTTACCATGCATGCAATATATCTGTCCAAAGAAAGGCATACTGTTTGCAGGATTTAGTTTACAAATCAAGTTTAAGAATATTATTTACAAATTGATATTTCTGTCCAAAAACTAAATATCAATGTTGTGCTTGTTATCTTATATGACCCAAAATTATTATTTAATTGTGAGCTAATTATTATTTTTCTGTTTATAGTGAATGTTTCTTCTATATCTTTTAATTTGAATAACATTACAGTGCCTAACGGCACTAACTTCAAGAAATGGAATGAGCATGTTACCATTGTGCTTGGATATATTACTCTAGACTATGTGATTAGGTCAGAACAACCTCCTGCCCCTACTAATAATAGTTCAGTTATAAAAAAGACACTTTATGAAAAAAGGGAGCGTTCAAACCCCATGAGTCTGATGATCATGAAGCACTCTATTTCAGATGCCATCAAAGGCGCAATGGCTGAGAAAAAAATGCTAAGAGTTTTCCTAAAGTAGATTGCAAACAAATTCGTTGCAAATAAAAATATCAAAACAAGTACTATTCAGACTAAGCTTGTTTCAATGTGGTATAATAGCAAAGGACACATAAAAGAGTACATTATGAAAATGTCTAATCTTGTTACAAGATAAAGGCACTAAAGTTAGAGTTGTCTAAAGACATAATCGTGCACATGATCTTAATATCTCTTCTCGCACAACTCAATCATTTTAAGATAAGTGATAATACTCAAAAGGAGAAATGAAATCTTAATGACCTTACTACCTAGTATGTGCAAGAGGAAGAGAGATTGAAATAAGAGAAGATAAAAAGTGTTCACTTACTATCTTCTTCTAGTGGCAATACTGCCAACAGAAAAGGAAAAAAGGAACAATACAGGAAAAGACACTACAAACACTGAAACTTTACAGCCTGAGATGCAATCGAAACAGGATAAGGTGATCACCTGTTTCTTTTGCTGTAAATATGGGCATGTGAAGAAGAACTATTCCAAGATACAAATGCAACTACTTAAATAAATGTGACAATGCAGGGCTGTCTAAGGAGCCGAAAGCCAACTGATGCTGAAAGATTTATCTACGTGGGAAATGGCGAGAAAGCTCATATATTGGCTATTGGTCTATTTAGGTTAAAATTACAATCTAGTAGTTATTTAGATTTGGACGAGACTTTTTATATACCGTCATCTAGACAGAATTTGATTTCGATTTTTAATTTGGACAAATTGGGTTATTCTTGTTCATTTACAAATGAAAATTTTAATCTTTCCTATTATTCAAATCTTATTGGTACTAGTTCTTTGGTTGATAATCTATATAAATTGAACCTTCATGCCTCGTACATTAATGAATCCTTACATATAAGTAATTATAGTGCAAAGCGCAAATTAATTAATGAGAATTCTTTCATGTTATGGCACAAGCGTTTAGGGCATATTTTTGAATAAAGAATATGAAGAAATTGTGTCAGAAGGAACTCTTGATTCCCTTGATTTTTCAGATTTCAAAGTCTGTATTGAATGTATTAAAGGAAAACAAACAAATGTCAAGAAAGTAAGTGTCAATAGGAGTTCAAACGTCTCAAAATTAAGTCATGCTGATTATATGGTCCATTCCCTACGACTTTTTGGAATGGTCAATAGTGTTTTATTACTTTCATAGATGATTCTCGTTATGGGTACCTGTACTTAATTCATGAGAAGTCCCAATCATTAGACGTTTTCAAAACATATAAAACTAAAGTTGAAAATCAACTTGATGAGAAAATTAAAACCGTTAAATCTGACCGTGGTAGTGAGTACTATGGTAGATATGATGGATCAGGTGAACAACATCTAAGACCCTTTGCAAGGTATTTGTAGAATATGGCATCGTTCCTTAATGCACCATGTCGGAGACTTCAAGTCAAAATGGTGTAGTTGAGAGATGAAATCGAACCCAAAAAGATATGGTGAGAAGTATGATAAATCATTCTTCTTTACCAGAATCACTTTGGGGAGAAACTTTAAAGACTTTAGTGTATATCTTTAATCGATTTCCAAGCAAAGCAGTAGCTAAAACCCCAAATAAGTTATGGAGAGGAAAGAAGCCTGGCATTAGGCATTTGCATGCTTAGGGTTGTCTAGCTGAGGCTAAGCCATAAAAACCTAATGAAAGGAAATTAGACTCAAGAACAGTAAGCGGCTACTTCGTTGGATACTTAGAAAGATCGAGGGGTTTCAAGTTTTATGATCCCTCAAGTAAATCATTTTTCGAGACTGGAAATGTTAAGTTCATTGAGAATGTTGAATATGATGGGAGTGCCAAACCCAAGATTTTGTCTTTGAAGAAGAATAAGTTACTATTCCTACAATTGCAATTGAATATGATCAGGCAATTATGTCTGATATTGTTCAAGATGTAAATTTGGATTATCAAGACACTCTTGGGTTATTTCCTGCTCACATTGAAGAGCTTATTTCTATTCAATTGGAGGAGCAATAACAACCTCAATTGGAAGTGCCATTAAGGAGATCTTCTAGGGAAGGGAGATCAGCGATTTCAAATGATTATATCGTCTATATCTAAGAAAATAAGTTTGATATAAGAGTGGAAGATGATTTAACATCTTTTAGTTAAGCCAAACAAAGTGTTCATTCCCAAAAATGGATAAAGGCCATGAAATAAGACATAAAATCAATTGAGAACAATGACGTTTGAGATCTTATCGAATTGCTTAAAGGAGCGAAAATGATATGTTGTAAATTGTGAGACCCCGTACATGTATAGCTATGTATATAGGAACATGGGAATGTAAATAAAATCATAAGTAAGATGATGTATTGTAATGTGAAGTGTATGCAATGTAAGTTCATAAGATTATGTACGCACTTGTAGTAAGAATTGTGATTATACGTACAAGTTGCATTATGAGTGAGTAGGAGGAAATGAACTTAAAACGGGAAGAATGTGATCGAAATGGAATATGAGAAGTATAGTAAAATGGAAGGAAAGATTTACATAAGTGTATATTTCCATTCGAGTAATATCGTATATATTTGGACATTACAAAGATTCTACACAAGTTTTAATGTGTATGTAGTGAGGATGAATCCCATTTTCAAGTCTCAAAGATGAATGAATGAGGAAATGATCATGGTAGCAAATTAAGGGTGTTTGGTAAGGGTTATTGCAGAAAAACTGCAGGAAATCTGGACTTTGTGAAGGCCAGATCGATCTCATAGGATGAGAGATCGATCTGGGAGAGCCAGAATTCTCCTATGTGAGAAATGGAAGGGAACAGATCGATCTCCAAAGGAAGAAGATCGATCTCCTTAGCTCTCGGGTTGGAAGCAGATCGATCTCCCCTAAGACCAGATCGATCTCCTTAAGCTTCTGTTTGACAGCAGATCGATCTCCAGTCTCGACAGATCGATCTCCTACCTTTAAAACGTCTCAGAAAAGAGGGATTTTTGAGGAACAGATCGATCTCCACCCAAGGAAGATCGATCTCATCAAGTCAAAACTATAAATGGGAGCAGTTGGATCATCAGAATTTCGGGAAAACATCTCCATTTCACGTCAACTCAAAGAAATCTAGTTTCTCACTCCTAAATCCAGCCATTTTCAGTGAGATTTAAGGAGAGGCTATTAGAGACAAAGTTGTTCACATCAAAGAGAAGAACAACATAGTCTAGAGGCATTTTCCCATTTGAAGGATTGAAGAAATAGAGGGCAATCCTAATTTGAGCAAGAGGAAATCCAATGAGGTAAGTTCTAATGCACAAATCCAAGTACATTGGTTTAGTTAATGATTATAAAGATATTTGGGTGTGCATATTGTGGATGGAACTACCTAGGATGGTATGAAATGCATATAGGTTAGAAATAGTCAAGTGTGAGAAAGTGGAATGTGGGAGTATTTTTGATGAATGAGATATCTTGAGTGGATGAGTATGTTGTGGAAATGGTTTAGAAATGTTGATATTGGGATAAATTGTGAGATTTGCCATAAAGGGTAAAAATGTGTAATTAGGGCATTGGATAAATGCTTAGTTGAATAAGAGTTAGAAACATTAACTCAAATGTTGATAGATGAATTTCAGTTTCGGATGATACGCCGGAACAAAGTCGAGATGAGAACGCAAGAAGCATAAAGGCGGATAGTTGCACACAAGTAAAACGAGGTAAGGGACTGTGTGTTAGCTATAGAGATGTTCGTACGTATTTTACGACAATTTCGTAGATATATTGCTAGACTAGTACGATATGATAATTCTATGAAATGATATGGAAGTATGCAAAGTACTATGACGTATATATGTATTGAGAAATGGGATAGGGTAAGGAAATAGCATGATATGCATGTTTTCAATGATTTTCTCAATTTTACATTGTTATTATTGATTGAGAAATGTTGATGATAGGTTGGCTAATTTTACATGTTTTAGCATGAAGAGGCATGCTGTATGAATAAACGTGTTTTGAGTTTTAAAAGAGAAAATAGCCATCTATCAGTTTTGAGATGAGATTTGGTGTTGAAGCGCTAGCTCACACTCGGTTTAAAGCCTTGATGTACCGTGCGGGAGTTTTAACTCGCACGGGGGTTTTGAGAAAGTGCGGGAACTTTGCTCGCACCTGTTTTGTTGAGTTAAGGTAAACCTGGGGGTCTGGGACCTAAGGGGATACCAGCCGACGGCCAATTGAACGGGCTGGGCCTTAACGATAGATCGTACCGCGCTGGAGCTTTGCGTTGACTGTGTGTCACGCTGCTTGCTCGCCTGGTATATGAGACATGGTTTAAGGATAAAAAGTCCATCGGAGTTGGAGTATGGACTTGGGTCCACGGTTGTACGTAGAATAGTGTAGTCACCCGTTGGTATACTATGTACCGTGCTGGGTGCACGTGAGTACGAGTATCGCGTAGATGACACACGACGTATCTTCACCGTGAGTATACGAGGAGATGAGGTGGATTGAGATGAGCCGGAGGGTAGGACTGACCCATCCCCCTTCAGGCGAAGTGATACCCTATGCACACCCGATCAGTGAGGCCTGGGATCACTGACTGTGGCCATAAGTCGTGGATATTTGATTGCCGAAAATTTCATGCCTGTCTCAGAGAATCGAGAAACAGAGACAATCTCAGAAAAGAAAGAGATTTACGAGAAAGAATGATTTGAGAAGTGAAAGAGATTTCGTGTTTTAATAAATCTCTGATTTCACATTCGTGCTATGAGGGCACTATTTATGAGCATGTTTTAAATGGAAGCATAACATTTGATTTACACGAAAATGCTATTGAGAAACATGTGTTTAAATGCATTGTTCGTATGATATTTCCATTTATAACGAAAACATGGTTTTGGTTTATGCATGCATGGGCTATGTAGGTAGTACGATATCTACCTGCTAGCATACATTTCCTTACTGAGCTATGGTTTGCTCATCCCACTATTTTCCCCCTCCAGGTACTGAGAAGTAAGAGAGCGGTGATCTCTAGATCTTTTGTGCTAAACAGCTCCCACAATCTGTAAAGGTATAAGAATTGTATACACGAGTATTTTGTATCTAATATATTGTATCGCACAGTTATATCTTGGAATTGTAATCAGTATTATGGGGATGATATGTAAGCACATGGTATTTATACAATTAATTTTGTGTATTTACACACACACCTGGGAGTGTGAATTAAAGTTTTAAATATTCTGCTGTAAATAAATAAATTTTTAGTAATTGCATCTTCTCACAGCCCAACCGTAGTAGAGAATGTATGGATAGAAGGGTTTCCGAAAGCGGGGCATGACATAAATGGACTTTCAAAACCAAACAAGATTCGAAAGGGAATGTTGAATGATATAAAGCATGTCTAGTAGCCAAAGGTTTCACTCAAAATGAAGGCGTTGATTATAAAGAGACTTTCTTTCCAATTTCATCGAAAGACTCTTTTAAAATCATTATGGCACTTGTAGCTCATTATGATTTGGAGTTACATAAAATGGATGTAAAGACAATGTTTTCAATGGTAACATTAAAGAAACAATTTACATGGTGCAACTAGAAAATTTCATATCAGATAATTAGAAACATCTGGTATGCAAATTAAAGAAATCCATTTATGGTTTAAAGTAAAGCATCCCGTTAATGGTATCAAAAATTTGATCAAAAGATTACCTCATTCGATTTTAAGGAGAATATTGTTGTTCAATGTATTTATCACAAGATCAGTGGGAGAAAGTTTATGCTTCTAGTGTTGTATGTTGATGATATTCTGCTAGCAAATAGCGATATAGGCTTATTACATGAAACCAAGAGATTTTTGTCAGGTAATTTTAAAATGAAAGATTTTGGGATGCATCTTTTGTGTTGAGCATACAGATCCATCGAGATCGTTCACGTGGTATACTTGGCTTATCACAAGAGGTATATATCGATAAGGTGCTTAGTAGATTTGACATGAAGAATTGTGCATCAGGAGATACACCAATTGCTAAAGGTGATAAATTCAATCTACTTCAATACCCAAGAAATGAGATTGACAAGAAAGAAATGCAAAAGATTCCCTATGCCTCAGTAATAGGGAATCTTATGTATGCTTAAGTTTGTACACGTCTGGATATTACGTACGTAGTTGGAATGCTTGGCAGATATTTAAGTAACCTTGGTATGGATTATTAGAAAGCAGTGAAGAGGGTTATGTGGTATTTACAGAGAATTAAAGATTATATGTTTACATATCGAAAGTTAGATCATTTAGAGATCACTGGATATTTTGACTCCCACTTTGCTGGTTGCTTTGATAGCAGAAACTCCACTTCTAGCTATGTTTTTATGTTAGCTGGAGAAGTTGTCTCATGGAATAGTGTAAAGCAGTCACTCATAGCTTCTCCCACTATAGAGAGAGAGAATTTATAACTTGTTCTAAGGCATCGAACGAAGTAATATGGTTATGAAATTTTATCATTGGGATGTGCATTGTCGATGGCATTGAGAGACCATCAAAGAGAGTTTGGAGTCTTCAGATATCTATTGAACATATAAATACAAGCTTTATGATTACGGATCCGCTTACTAAAGGTGTAGCAATATCACGACCCAAAAATCAGAGTAAATTTTTCGTTTTTCTTTCATACCTACCTGTCCTCTGATCATGACCACACTCCACTAACTGTTGAGTTATGCGTCAATGCCAGTCCCACTATTCATTCTCCATACAACTCAATTCCTTATTAAAGGTGATAATTCTATATTTTTAGAATTATTTGTGCTTAATTTCCTAATTAATTATTTAAATCCTCAATTTATTTTGTTAATTATCCCCTTTATTTAATTAAAATTCTCATGTTTGTAGATAAATTAAATCCAGATGAATTTTGAATATTTCGGTAGAAAATGGACCGGAATTTGGCTAAAATCGAAATTGGACCACGCGGACAACACGTGCCTAACACATCCAATTGGACAAAAAGACAGATGACATGAAAATATTATTTTTCAAGGAGCCAATGGTGTAAAGACAAGTGGCCAAACAATGTCAACTCATCTAGGATGGAAATATTACAATTATACCATTAAGTGTGTGTATAAATAGAAAATGATGGCAATTGTAAAGGGGGTAGCTTTTATTTTTTTTAGGTTAAACATTTATTTTAGGTTTTTATTTTTCTTTAAGCTTTTTATGTTTTTTTTGCTGGTGACAGCAGCCACCATTGTCCATTTTCTTATTGGTTTTGCTCAAAGTTTAGTTCCTTTATTGTTTTAACTTGAAGTTTTAATGAAAAGTTTTTCATTCCCGGTTTTGTAAGGTTTCATTCTTTTAGTTTTATTCTCAGTTTACTATTTTTTTTATTATCGTTTGTCTTGTTTTTTTTTTGTTTTGTTTTATCATCATTTAAATGTTTCCATGCTTATTTTCATTTTTCTGTTTTGATTCACGTTGCTTATTAGTTGAATTCTTTTTGGTTTTTTTGGATTTCACCTTCCTGTCTTGGCTCCTGCATATAATGTGTGATTAAGCTGCTCGATTTTGATCAATGCAGTAGTGGACTGCTGCAGAGGACAAGGAGCAAGGCATGGTTGTTGGAGTTTCCATTTTTCTGTTTCACAACTTCTTTTGTTCCAGTTTAGCCTGCAGTTGTTTACTTTATCCTTGCTCTCGGTTCATTTTAATTTGCCAATTTTATTTCAATGCTTTAACTTTTTATTAGCTGCATTATTATTTGTATCTATAATGTTGTTGAACTTATTAGTTAAGCATCTCTGTTATGCCCTGTTTTAATTTTCATCTACTGTCCATGTGATACTTTCTTCTTTCCATGCATCATTTTATCCATAACTGCCTCGGGTTACTAGTAATTTCAGTTCCTTGCTGTTGGTTGGTGTTTATGGCTCTCTGATTAGAGAGGAGCAGGAACGGTGCGATAGCAACATTGATAGTTCCTGTTTTCGGGATAGGTCAGTAGCAGATTTTCTTTGGAAGTTGACTGTTATCGGTAGTAGCTACTGGTAATCTGCCTAGCAGTTGTCGTTGTAGTTGCCCACTGGTTAACTCTGTGTTGCTAAGCATGGTGACAAGTTGGTAGAAATCAACAGGGGTCGGGTACAGTCCAGGAGAAAACAGAAAGCTGGTACAGAACCAGCAAGGATAGCAGCAAGCGAACAGAACCGTGAACTGAGAGCAACCTGGAGCAGATCAAGAGCAACGCCTACAGCATATGGCAGGACTGAGAACCTTACCTGGATTAGACCTGGACAGCGTATGGAGGAGAAGGACAACTGGGAGCAAACAGCAAGGACTACAGCAGAGGGAAACCGAGAGCAGTTGCAGTAGAGCATGGAGCATGTACATCAGTACACTACCACTAGCTGAACACGACAGGGCCAGCAACAGCAGCTCGCGGACAGGAGCAGTTAGCTGGGCAATCCGTGAACACCTGGAGGAAGAACAAAGATTGGAGAAGGAAGACACGCCTGGAACCGAGAGCATTGAGCAAGCCGAGAATGCTGGAAATGTTTGGTGAAGAATATGAACAGTATTTGGAGGGAATGGTTTAAATTTACTTAAGGCCATGTTTGGTATATTTGCATTATAGCTTTAACTCATTTTCATGCATTGTTAGTTTAGTTTAATTCCTATTTAATTTGTTAGCTTAGTTTAGAGTCTTTGATTAAATTGCATGATTAGTATTTTTTTTTAATGGTTTAGAACTTAGTTTTAATTAGGTTGATAGTTAATTAAGTGTTCATTTAAAGTTAAATTAGGGTTAAATTTATTTCATTAAATCTTAAGTTAGTTTAAATTGCATTTTGATTAAGTAGTATTATTGCATTTTAGGATTGTTAATTTTAGTTTAATTATTCTTGCTTTGTTATTCTCATATTTGCATTTTATTTGCGTTAATTAGTTTTAACTGTTTTAATTTCTTTTGTAGGCTTTTGATTTTAAGTGCGTGGAGCACTGTAAGTAATTTTGTTCGGTTTTATTTAGTTTATTTTATAGTTTTATTATTTTCACTACTTTTAATTAGCCTTAGTAGATCACCATCTTAATCTCATAATTTGCTAGGATATATCATAGGGTAAGATTAACCGGTAATTAATTAGGCTAATCAACTTCTCTGAGGGACGATAACTCAGGACTCAAATCACATTATTACTTGTACGACCCGTGCACTTGCGGACAATATGTCACGACCCAAATTACCTAAAAATCAGAGTAATTTTTTTTGCTTTTTCATTTCTTATTTAATTCTTACCTTTCTCTCATCGTGACCATCCTACAAACAGTTAAGCTATGATTCGATGTTAGTCACCTCACACCATTTACCATTCCATTTCCATATTCACATTCATATATCAGAGTTTACTATTCTTTGACTTTAACTGAATACATACACAATGGTATTTATAACTCTACATCCCCGTCATCATATCCGTTTACAGTACTATGCATTACATATTTAGATACAAAACCATACAAATGTGTATACCTGTCTCTCGATGGGAAGCAGCGGATACCAATCATGTAAGTCCTCAGCCGCTTAATAACTATTGCAAGTGCTCTGAAAAGATGGGAAAATAAGGGGGGTGAGCAAACCACACGCTCAGTAAGGTAATTATGCAAGTAAGTAGATAGCTCTACTATCTACATGCTCATAATGCCATGCCCTTAAATCCATTTCTTTTCATTAAAATCATCAAGCACAAAGTCATGCAACCATTAATGACTTAGTTTATAAAACCATTCGTGCATATATAAATCATATATCAACAACATTTTATGTGACATCATTAAATCATAATAAGCATGAAGTAAATCAAGACCATGCACTCTTTCATGCCATGTATGACAAATCATGAATTTGTAATGAAAGCATGGAAAACATCATCATGCTACTGCATTTAAATCAATTCATTAAAACTGCAGTAAAAACTAACCCTTTCGGGTCAATCATCTCATAAAACAATTCAGTAAAGTTCATTATAGAACTCCGGTTATAAAATCACCCTTCTTTCAGGGTCACATATCATAATATCATCTGAAATCTTATATCACAGTATAAAATCATAAAATCGGGGGCCTGACCCCTCCCTCGGGTCTACCCTGGTCTATCGACCAATAGTTATATCATGTGAGACAATCAGCTGATTATATCAGTAACATTGAGGACTATGGTCATATCCTAGTGATCCCTGGCAACACGATACCTAGTGTGCGGGGTATCACACCTGAAACAGGAGGTGGGTCGTCCTACCCGCCAGAACAGCATAACACCAGGATTGCGAGGGCAAGGCTTGCTGCCTCGTGGCTAATGCCACTCCACTCCAACAATCCCCATGGTACAGCGTACTCCACGTGATATACATGGTACAATGTACTCCGTGAACCCATGCTCAGTCAGGGGTGCCTGTAATAGGTCTTATCCACCCATATCATCTCTGTCTCAGTAAGCACGTGTGAGCATATCATCTCACTGTGACACACAGTCTACAGGAGGCTCCAACACGACTATATACATGTAATATAAATCCCTGTGCGAGTGAAGCTCAAGCACGGCTCCATGCGTATTCATGATATCAGAAAATCTCGTGCGAGCGAAGCTCTAACACGGTTTCATAAAAATCAGTAAAATCTACATACGAGCAGCGCTCCAATACGACTTAAACTGATTATAATTTCAAGTAAAATCCACGTACGGGCAATACTCTAGTACGGATATACATAAAAACTCAGTTAAAACCTCGTACGAGAAAACTCCAGTACGACATTCAAATGAATTATAAAAACCATATAAAACTTTGTACGAGCAAGCTCCAGCACAAATGAATGCTCAAGTAAATCAAATCTTGTGCGAGTTACACTCCAGCACGGCTTTATGCATAATTAAATAAAAACTCGTGCGAGTTACACTCCAGCACGGCTTTATGCAATATCATATCAAAATAGGATGCGAGCTAAACTCCAGCATCTCTCATGCATATCAAATCATAAAAACTAGTGCGAGCAATCGCTCCAGCACCATTTTATGCATATCAATCAAAACAAGTCAAAACATGTCAAAAAAGAGTGCGAGCTAGGCTCCAGCAGCTCTCATTTCACAATAATAAAAATCAGTGCGAGCATCATGCTCTAGCACATTTCATGCATATGATGTCACACAAGTCGGTGCGAGCAACCGCTCAAGCACATTTATGCACATTCACAAACGCAGATATAGTGCAAATTACGTGTCGGCACTATCTATTTCCATATAAACTTGATAGTTGGCCTATTTTTCAAGGAAATTTCATTTAAATACCAATAACACTTACGTAGTGTTATTTTGAGATACTTATGCAATTATTGGCCAAACTACCGTTTTGCTTTGCTTAAAACCAATAAAATTCTTTAAACCAGAAATTTCCTTAAATCATGCATTTCATGCATGTCATGCTTTCACCATCCTTAGGTGAACTTCTCTCAATAGGGGTAAAATAGTCTTTTCACCTATTTCGATCCTTAAAATCATTCAAACCATTTTTAGGATCATTATACAATATCAATGTATACATACATATTTAGTGTACAGAAAAGCTATTAAAATACGCGTAGCTACCTCTAGCTACTCACACAATTCCCTTACCTCATTTTCTGTACAGTCTGACCTTTCCTCTGATGACTCGTCACGCAATCCGATGTGCTCCGAATCCAATCTCTGAAACTGTGGATAAATATTCATCAGGTCAAATACAATACAATTTAATGTATTTCATATTTTTTGGGCTTAATTTAAATCATTGGGCTCGTTTACCCATATTGGGCCCGATTGCACCATAATGGGCCTTAATCGGCCTTAAGCCTGTTTACCATACTTTATCGAGGCCTATTGGGCTCATTGGGCCCATCAGTATTTATTTAGTCTCGTTCTAAACTCTCAGACAGCTTAGGAATTATTTACGACAATTTATCCCAATTTTCCAGAATTTAATTCATAAATGCGAAATTTAAATCCGTAATTTATCAACACGCATAACGATGTAAAATTGTCGTAAATAAGGGGTACTTACCCGAGATTCCATGATAGTACACAAATCGAGGCTGTCTCGAGCTCTCGGTTGATGCCAATCGTCGAGCTACATAATTAGATATATTTTCGGGTAAACTTTCAGTGATTATTTATCAAATTAAATATTTCAAAAATTAAATCGATCAATTCGACCGCTTACCGACTTACCCGAAGCTCGATTGCATCACTGGAATTTTTTTCAATTTTTCCTCTTTTTCTTTTTTCCTTTTTCTTCCTTTTTTTTCTGAACCGGTCCGGTTCGGTTCAGCATAACGTCACTGCGCTGAACCGGCCGTACCGGTTCAGGCATCCTTTCTTCGTTTTGGCGCCGTCCGGCCGATTCCGGGCACGATTCAGGTGTCGTTCGGCTCGGCTGCGACTGGGCGTCCTTCGTCGGCCCTCGGGGTGGCTCGAAACGGCGCCGATGGCCGCCGATGGCCTTTCCCCTTTTCGGCCTCCCCTCCGTCGATCTCCTCCGTCAGGCATCACCGGCGCGCTTGGTGCCTCTCAGGCACTCCCACCGTGCCGGTCTCACCGTCGCCTGCCGCCTCGTGCTGGTCCGATGGCCAAGGCTCGCCGGTGCAGAGGATCGGTCCTCGGGTTCGGCTTCCATTTCTTTCGCCATTTCCCTTTCTGTTTTCCGCGATTTCAATTCAGTTTTCTTTTTTTTTTCTTTTTTTTTACATTATTTATTTATTTATAATTTATTTTTAATAATATTTTAATCAATTAAATATTATTATTTATCAAATATCCCAAAAAAAATTCATATTATATTCATTTAATCACTAAATGAATTTATCAGTCCGATTTTACCTTTTCAGTATATTTTTCGATTACTTTCGGGATTATTTTTGGATATGAAAATTTCGATTTATCCCTATAAATTCATATCTTGATCAATTTAACGTGAAATTTAATTATTTTTTCGTTATTGATCAAGATTTCTCAATCCCATATTTTTAATTAAATTTTCTTGTCCCGATTAATACCGAATTTTGGTCTTTTGACCATTTGGCCCTTGCACATTTTTGGGAATACCATTTCAGTCCTTTTGCATTTTTAAATGCACTCGAAAATTTCTATTCATTCCTTTTGCTCTTACGAAAAAATCGGGTCTTACACAATACCCTTAGGGCGTGTCAAGTTTTTGGTGCAGTTGCTGGGGAAGTTTTAATTAGCCAGTAATTAATATCGGTGAAATTATGCTTAGGTGTAATTCGAGCTTGTAAATATTTAGGTTGTAAATATTTAGAGCCCTACTTAGATTATTTGAATTTTCTCTTAATTAATTAATTAAAAAAATTAAAAATTTAAAAACCTAAAAAATTTTCTAAGGACTTGCTGATGTTTGCATGCATAGAGCCAGGAGTTTCGATTGCTTTCCTCTAGATCCTAAAATCGAACGCACTCTTAGAAAAATTCGAAAGGACTTTAGAAAATTATTAGCTCCGCTGCAAAACACCATGGCAGAAAATAGAGAAATTAGGACAGTCGGAGATTATGCAGTGCCGACGATTTGAGGATATTATTCCGGCATTAGGCCACCAGCTGTCCATGCAAACAATTTTGAAATTAAGCCTTCCATCCTCCAGATGATCTAGACTTTATTGCAGTTCAGTGGGCTTCCACACGATGACCCACGTGCTCACCTTGGGCAATTCCTGGACTTGTGCAACACATTCAAACATAATGGATTATCTGATGATGCACTTAGGCTTAGATTATTCCCCTTCTCACTTAGGGATAGGGCGAGACACTGGTTAACCTCCCTGCCTCTAGGATCCATTTCTACATGGGATGAGTTAGCCCATCAATTTCTATCTAAGTTTTTCCCTCCCTCTAAAATGGCCCAACTCCATAGTAATATATCTTCCTTTGCCCAGTACGACTCTGAATCTCTTTACGAAGCATGGGAACGATATAAGGAGCTTCTTAGGAAGTGCCCTCACCATGGTCTACCTTTGTGGTTGCAAGTCCAGACCTTCTACAACGGACTTACAAGCCCAAATAGGATCATTGTTGACGTTGCTGCGGGTGGAGCGCTAATGTGTAAAACAGAGGAGGAAGCTTACGAGCTTTTAGACAAGATGGCGGCTAACAACTATTTATGGTCCTCGGAGAGGCAAATGCCAAAGAAGCCGACGGGTATTTATGAGCTCGACACACTGTCTACCTTGACCTCTCAAATCGCTAATCTTACGAAGAAGGTAGAGTCGCTCAGTACCCAACATAATCCTCCCACTAGTCCTAATCCGATTTATTCTGTCCAAAGTCCTTTTCTCTCCTGCGAGCTGTGTAGTGGTACCCACTCTGTAGATAGGTGTCCGCTCAACTTAGAATCAGTTCAGTATGTTGCCCCTTCTCAAATGCAACAGAACAACCATTTTTCAAACACCTATAATCCAGGGTGGAGGAACCATCCTAACTTCTCCTGAAGCCAAAACCAAGGGCAAACTTCTAGCTCTAGACCTGTAGGACTCCCTGGTTTTCAAGCTCCACCGGTTCAGGTACCACCACAGCCGCAATTTCCATTTCATCCACCTTCTCATCACCCATACCCACATCATCCATCACCACTACCACCACCTATCCAGCCACAGTATATACTTGCACCAACACCAACCGCTGTGAAGAAGCCCTCGCTTGAGGAAATGTTCACGACTATCCTGCAAAATCAAGTTGCTTCAATTAAGAACTTAGAGGTTCATGTACGACAAATAGCAAACGCTCTTAGTCAACATCCTCAAGGGACCCTCCCCAGTAACACTGAAGTTAATCCTATTAGGCAAAGGGAGGGTAAGGAACATGTTAAATCCATCACCCTTAGGAGCGACAAAGAGCTAGAGGAGCCACAAGTTAAGTCCAATCCTGTTGAGCTCATAGTTGAAGAACTCATAAGTCCTAAAGAAGCAGCTCATAAAGAGCAGGAACATCAGGATCAAGCTGCAAAGGAATCTAAGTTAGGTGCTTCTTTATCTTTACGTTCTTCTTCTTCACAACATTCCTCTTCATCTGATGTTACACTCGTTACCACTACACTTCCTCTAGTTAGACCCCCATTACCATTTCCTCAAAGGTTCAAAACCCAGAAGCTTGATCAGCAGTTTGTTAAATTTCTTAAGGTTTTTAAGAAGCTTCACAATAACATTCCTTTCGCGGATGCTTTAGAGCAAATGCCTAGTTATGTGAAGTTTATGAAGGATATCCTCTTGAGGAAGAGAAGATTAGAGGATTATGAGACAGTGGCCTTGACTGAGGAGTGTAGTGCCATTATTCAGAGGAAATTACCCCCCAAGCTCAAAGATCCAGGTAGTTTTACCATACCTTGCACCATAGGAGATTAGTTCTTTGGTATAGCCCTTTGTGATCTAGGAGCTAGTATAAACCTTATGCCTTGGTCCATATACCAGAAGCTAGGAATAGGAGATGCAAAACCCACCACAGTGACCTTTCAATTAGCTGATAGATCCATTAAATATCCGAAGGGGATCATTGAGGAAGTGCTAGTTAAGGTGGACAAGTTTATTTTCCCTACAGATTTTATCGTGTTAGATATGGAGGAAGACAGGGAAGTCCCCATTATTCTAGGCAGACCTTTCCTAGATACTGGTAGGACATTAATTGACGTACAAAAAGGGGAATTAACTATGAGAGTCTTAGATCAGGAGGTGACATTTAATGTTTTCAAACCTTTGAAGCTCCCTGATGACTCTCAAGAGTGTTTTAAGATAGAGATTAATGAGGATATAAGGCTTGAGCACAAGAATTCTCAAAGAATGAGGGAAGTAGCTAGAGCTTAAGAGGAGTTAACTGTCGACATTCGGTCACCACTATGGCTAATCCTCCTACTCTTCGCACTGCTGCTGAGTGTTGTGTTCTTCAGTTGCATTTGAAGTAGTTGTATTTTTTCTTTTCACTTTTTGTATATAGTTCTTTTTCTTTTTCTTTTCTGTTGTTTCCTTTTTTTTTTGCAAGTTTATTTTCTAGTTTTACGCTTTCAATAAAAGTTTCAGTTGTTCATCATCATCAGAAAGGGGAGTACTTTGTTCCTGAACTTCAATTCTTATATTATCTACACACTGAGGATACTGTGCACTTTAAGTTTGGGGGAGGGGATATCACTTGAGTATTTTTCAAAAATTTGAGCAAAATTGAAAAAAATTTCAAAATTTTTTGGAAAATCTGAGCTTAAACTGTTTGATTTTGGAATGATTTAGTGCTTAGCATGTAGTTTTCCCATATTCCAATGATATGGCCCCATGATTAAGTCTGATTTTGATTGAATAAGAAGCATGGTTATAGGAAAAGCATGAAGTTGAGTTCTTGAATTTGTCTTGATTCTGATTGTGATTTCCTCATCTTATGCACATGTCATATCATGAATCTGTATATTTATTTAGAGAAAGCTTATGTGGACTTAGGATTGCATTTGTTTAGTTTATTTTGTGTATTATATTCTAGAATTTGTTTGATCTAATCTCGAGGCGAAATATTAGATCACACTTAATTAGGAAAATGATTTAGGCCATCTTTGGATTGTTTAAGCCTTTCGAGCCATCCCTGTACATACTTTATCCCTAGTCACCCATCTGGGCCAAATAAGACTTTCTCTGTAAATACACCTACTTATAATTTTCCTTAGCTTAAATATTCTTTTCCTATCCCTTACCCCGAAAGCATGGAAAGTCATTGGATATATTGTGAGCTTTGTGCATATGGGTATCTGGTGATAGTGAAAATAAAAAAAAAAAAAAGAAGAAGAAGAAAGATGAAAAAAAAAAAGTTTAGTGAAATAAATAAGTTTGGGGGAATTTGAGCTCTTACATTAAATATCCTAGAAGTAATGCATGTTAAGGGGTAATTAAACCTAAATCGACTTTATCATACCTTAGCCCCAACCTTACATTACAAGCTTAATGAAGTCCTATTGATCTTTAGTTAAGTGTGACTACATTAGTGGAGAGAGAAGTGAAAAACAAACTTATGGGAATGATCACATGTCATTGACTTTGCATTTACTGTGTTTACATAATCTAATCCGGATAATGTACTGTGAAGTGACTTTGACATTTTTCACACACTCATGAGGAGTCCAATTTGGGTTAGGACTTATGATTGAATGATTCTGAGTGTTGGACTTATAATTGTGACTCTTTGATTTTATAGTCTGTACTTTTTCTTTGAGGATAATATTGGGAAAATTATTGTGTTTAGTACTTGTCATTCTTACAATTATTTTGTTTTGCTTGAGGACAAGCAAAAGTTTAAGTTTGGGGGTGTGATAATTCTATATTTTTAGAATTATTTGTGCTTAATTTCCTAATTAATTATTTAAATCCCCAATTTATTTTGTTAATTATCCCCTTTATTTAATTAAAATTCTCATGTTTGCAGATAAATTAAATCCGGATGAATTTTGAATATTTCGATAGAAAATGAACCGAAATTAGGCTAAAATCGAAATTGGACCACGCGGACAACACGTGCTTAACACATCCAATTGGACAAAAAGAAAGATGACATGGATATATTATTTTTCAAGGAGCCAATGGTGTGAAGACAAGTGGCCAAACAATGTCAACTCATCTAGGATGAAAATATTACAATTATACCATTAAGTGTGTGTATAAATAGAAAATGATGGCAATTGTAAAGGGGGTAGCTTTTAGTTTTTTTTAGGTTAAATATTTATTTTAGGTTTTTATTTTTCTTTAGGCTTTTTATGTTTTTTTGCTGGTGACAGCAGCCACCATTGTCCATTTTCTTATTGGTTTTGCTCAAAGTTTAGTTCCTTTATTGTTTTAACTTGAAGTTTTAATGAAAAGTTTTTCATTCCCGCTTTTGTAAGGTTTCATTCTTTTAGTTTTATTCTCGGTTTACTGTTTTTTTTTATGATCGTTTGTCTTGTTTTTTTTTTTTTTTTTATCATCATTTAAATGTTTCCATGCTTATTTTCATTTTTTTGTTTTGATTCACGTTGTTTATTAGTTGAATTCTTTTTGGTTTTTCTGGATTTCACCTTCCTGTCTCGGCTCCTGCATATAATGTGTGATTAAGCTGCTCAATTTTGATCAACGCAGTAGTGGACTGCTGCAGAGGACAAGGAGCAAGGCATGGTTGTTGGAGTTTCCATTTTTCTGTTTCACAACTTCTTTTGTTCCGATTTAGCCTGCAGTTGTTAACTTTATCCTTGCTCTCGCTTTCATTTTAATTTGCCAATTTTATTTCAATGCTTTAACTTTTTATTAGCTGCATTATTATTTGTATCTATAATGTTGTTGAACTTATTAGTTAAGCATCTCTGTTATGCCCTGTTTTTATTTTCATCTACTGTCCATGTGATACTTTCTTCTTTCCATGCATCATTTTATCCATAACTGCCTCGGGTTACTAGTAATTTCAGTTCCTTGCTGTTGGTTGGTGTTTATGGCTCTCTGATTAGAGAGGAGCAGGAACGGTGCGATAGTAACATTGATAGTTCCTGTTTTCGGGATAGGTCAGTAGTAGATTTTCTTTGAAAGCTGACTGTTATCGGTAGTAGCTACTGGTAATCTGCCTAGCAGTTGTTGTTGTAGTTGCCCACTGGTTAACTCTGTGTTGCTAAGCATGGTGACAAGCTGGAAGAAATCAGCAAGGGTCGGGTACAGTCCAAGAGAAAACAGAAAGTTGGTACAGAACCAGCAAGGATAGCAGCAAGCGGACAGAACCGTGAACTGAGAGCAACCTGGAGCAAATCAAGAGCAACACCTGCAGCAGATGGCAGGACTGAGAACCTTACCTGGATCAGACATGGACAGCGTATGGAGGAGAAGGACAACTGGGAGCAAACAGCAAGGACTACAGCAAAGGGAAACCGAGAGCAATTGCAGCAGAGCATGGAGCATGTACATTAGTACACTACCACTAGCTGAACACGACAGGGCCAGCAACAGCAGCACGCGGACAGGAGCAGTTAGCTGGGCAATCCGTGAACATTTGGAGGAAGAATAAAGATTGGAGAAGGAAGACACGCTTGGAATCGAGAGCATCGAGCAAGCCGAGAATGCTGGAAATGTTTGGTGAAGAACATGAACAGTGTTTGGAGGGAATGATTTAAATTTACTTAAGGCCATGTTTGGCACATTTGCATTATAGCTTTAACTCATTTTCATGCATTGTTAGTTTAGTTTAATTCCTATTTAATTTGTTAGCTTAGTTTAGAGTCTTTGATTAAATTGCATGATTAGTATTTTTGTTTAATGGTTTAGAACTTAGTTTTAATTAGGTTGATAGTTAATTAAGTGTTCATTTAAAGTTAAATTAGGGGTAAATTTATTTCATTAAATCTTAAGTTAGTTTAAATTGCATTTTGATTAAGTAGTATTATTGCATTTTAGGATTGTTAATTTTAGTTTAATTAATCTTGCTTTGTTATTCTCATATTTACATTTTATTTGCGTTAATTAGTTTTAACTGTTTTAATTTCTTTTGTAGGCTTTTGATTTTAAGTGTGTGGAGCACTGTAAGTAATTTTGTTCGATTTTATTTAGTTTATTTTATAGTTTTATTATTTTCAGTACTTTTAATTAGCCTTAGTATATCACCATCTTAATCTCATAATTTGCTAGGATATACCATAGGGTAAGATTAACCGGTAATTAATTAGGCTAATCAACTTCTCTGAGGGACGATAACTCGGGACTCAAATCCCATTATTATTTGTACGACCCGTGCACTTGCGGGCAATACCCTTAGGGCGTGTCAAAAGGAAAGGTAAACACATGTTCTTTCCCATTCATTTACAAGTGTTTACAATGTCTATACATCCCCGAAAGTTACTTACAAACATATTATTGTGCTATTCTTATTCAGATACCATATGTACAAGTGTATTTACCTCAAATTGATGGCAGCAATGGATATCAGGAATGCAGTACTCAGTCGCCTCAAAGTCTACTAGAGGAAATCTGTGTAGAAAAATGAAAAGGATGAGCACATTAAGCTCAGTAAGGTAATCCTACGAATACGTAGGTAACCATACAACCTACATGAACGTGGTGCCATGGATAAAACCACCCTTTCTCCACACAATTTGAAAATATACGTTCACGCATACCCATATGCCACACGATGAATGTCATGTAAAACCAGTTTACATCACGCATAGGTTTAAATAGCATGGAAATAACGTCATGCAAATTTCAGTTTAAATCCCAGTTTCATTCTCATTAAAATCACATCTCAGTCAGGATCCAACCCCTCCCTCGGATGATCCAGACTCACACAAAAGTCCACAAAACATGCTTCTCAAAACATCAATTTATAACATGCGAGACTAGGCAATATATATATATCTCAGGCAAATAATCAGGACTATGGTCATATCCTCGTGATCCCAGGCTACACGGATCCTGTGTACGGGGTATCACCACTATCGAAAATCGCCACGAGAGGTGGGTCAAATCCAACCCGTCGGTACGACCCGATCACTCAACAATGACATCCGTAGACGGCATATCATCAATCACAGCACGGTACAGCGTACTCCATGCGACAAGCACGGTACATCGTACTCTGTGGACCGACATCTCATATCAATAATCATGCCTGTCTCAAAACGCACGTGCGAGTATATTTAATCGACGTGACACACAGTCTACCCAACGCTCTAAGCACGGCTCATCGCATGTCTCAAATCAAAATGCACGTGCGAGCCCATTTAATCAGTGTAACACTCAGTATACCTGAAGCGCCAAGCACAACTGTAGTTCCATCATGAAAACCAGTGCGAGGAATGCTCTAGCACTCTATCAAAATCAAGAAAGTCTAGTGCGAGCTAAGCTCCAGCACTCTGGCACGAAATCATGTGAAAATCTGGTGCAAGCTAGGCTCTAGCACCAATGCATGTAAAACGCTAGTGCGAGCCCCAGCTCCAGCACTAATGCATGTATCACACAAATCAAGACTCGTGCGAGCTGAGCTCTAGCACGTCACATATCCATAAAATTACGTAGGCGGCCCTGTTATCTCAAAACAATTTCCAAAAGAAATCACATTGTTGAAATCATGAGATGCTGTGAATTTTATTTAAAAGTTAGCCAGCCTACCCATGCATGTGTCAAACCACCTCAAAAATAGGCAAGAACCCCTTGTTCTTGCTTCTCGTAACTTTTCCTAAATTTGGAAATCTTACCCTTCACAGGGGTATTTTGGTTATTTACCTATCCGGGTACCAAAATTTTTTATCTAAAATCTAGACCCGTCAGACTATTTAAGAGACTTTAAATGCAGTCGAAATTGTGTAAAGCTACCTCTAAGAGTCCATAAAATTCCCTTACCTGGAATCTCTCCGCAAGCTTATCTTCTTTTTTTCCACCAATACCGTATCGCTTGATCCGATACTCTCACAGTCAACTCTACGAAGCTGAAAGTATGCGATGGTGAGCAAATCAAAGTTCGATCGGGCTCACATACGCAATTTATCTTTGAACTGCACAATTTTATATTTAATTTCAGGTTAATTTTTGATCAAATATAATTTTAAATAAATTTCTCAAAATCAATTCAGTCAATTTTGGACCACTTACCAACTTACCCGTAATCTGAGGTATCCCCGGGAAATTTCCTCTCCTTTTTCCCTTTTTTCTTTTCTTTTTCTTTTCTTTTTGTTTTTCTTTTTTCTTTTCTTTTTCCTTTCATTCCTTTTTCGGCTACGGTGCCGTTTTAGATCTCCTCACCGTCGTCGGCGTTCCCAGCCGCCACCGGTACCAAAAGAAGCGCCTCAGCTAGGGGGCCACTCGACTGGGGTCGATCGGAGCTAAAACGACGTGGATCGTCGACAATCAGCTCGGTTTCCTCTCGGTCTTCTCTCCCACGATTTGCCGAAATTTGGTGCTGTGAGAACTGTGAATTTCGTATACCCCATTTATGAGAATTGTAATTTTGTGTATGTAATTATGATATGTATATGTACACACAATTTTTAAATATGATGAAGTATAAGAATATGAGGTTTCTAAGTCGTGAATGTGTATGGATTGAATTATGGACTATGGGGTAGATTTTAGGAAGTTTTACATTGAGTTTTCTGCAAATTGATGTAGCAGTAGTACAATCTGTGAAGGCCAGATCGATCTCCAGGGATGAGAGATCAATCTCATGGCTCTAGAATGCAGAAAATATGCAAGAACAGATAGGCAGATCGATCCCATATGCACGAAGATCGATCTCATGAAGCATTTTGTAAATAGATTGTGTCTGGTGGCTGCGCCACGTGTATTACTACATGCGGTGATTTTTATCACGTTTTTTTTTAGAAAAGCATTATCGCATCCGGATTTCCAGATGCTTGTAACCACTTGTAATCATGGTTTGAGCCATTTATTATCATGTTTCTACATGAGCTTTGAGAAATGAGTTGAGATGATATTTTAATTATTCATGCTACACTTTTCTACTGAGTTTATTGGGTTTCCACCCACATAACAAAATGATTGTGCTATGCAAATCATTATTTTATAAATTAGTTCTTTAACCCCTTACTGAGCGATTTAGAAGCTCACCCTGTTTTATCTTTGTGAGATCTAAGAATTTTGGACATATTTTAAATATGTAATAAGAATTTGAAGTGTAATTTATTGAGCTAAGTGAATTGGGGAATGATAATTGGAGATTTATATGTTAAGTGCTTAAAATAAGTGTGAAGTTATGAGGACAGATCGATCTGGGAGAAGGAGAGATCGATCTGGTGAGTTAAAAATGACAAGGAAGGAGGAATTTGAGGAGCAGATCGATCTCCAATGGAAGAGGATCGATCTCCTTATGATTCTGTTCGAGAGAAGATCGATCTCATGAGGAAGAGATCGATCTCCAAATGATTCTGTTTAGGAGAAGATCGATCTCCTCAAGGAGCAGATCGATCTCATAAAGCCATAAAGAGATCGATCTCACCCCTCGACAGATCGATCTCCTAGGCATAAAATTGCCCAAATCGTCCCCAAAATTCAAATGCAAATCGATCTCATCAAGAGCCAGATCGATCTCCTATCCTCAGCCTATATAAGGAACCCCTGTTTTTCTCCTGCAATCTCACTTTCTCTCTCTTTCAACCCCCATTTTCACCGAAACCTAGCTTTCTCACTCATCCAAAGCACCCATTTCCGGCCAAATCAGAAGTTGTGGCAAGAAGGAAAGTTGTTCCTCATCAAAGGGAGAACAACATACTTGGAAATCGAAGGACGAATCGAATCGAGGTGTGGGTTGTGCGTCTCACAAGCTTTGGGTAATTTCTAAACCTCGATCTTGATATTTGAGATGATTTTGATGATAATGGTGGTTGTCATTGTGTTGAAATAGCTGAGAAATGATTAGGGATTGATGAAATTGCAATGTGGTTGGAGTGATAATGATATTTAGCAATTTTGGGAATTTGTGCTATAAATAGAAATTTAGACAATGTGGTGAATTAGCATAGATAATTGGCATGAGAAATGTAAAACGTCGAGATGTTGTGAATGAGAGTGTAGTTTGGGGTAGAGTTACGAGAATCAAGAGATTTGAGGTGTTATGAGCAATTATGCTTCATCTTGAGAATTGAGGTTGATGAGATAATCGAGTATTGATGTTTTAACATCGTTTGGACAGCTCGGGAGTTCCAGAGTGGAATGCGAGGCTAGTCCGTGATACGGGGGAAACGATTGCACTATACGAGCTGCAAAGAGGTAAGGGAAATCTAAACCATTTGTGTATGTGATTTGTAAACTATTATAGCATGATTTGTGGTTATAAAACAAGCATGTTGAGTGTTGTGTTGAGATATAATTGCACACGGTTTTTATAGCCGGTTGGAGCCTATTATTTTATGAG
This sequence comes from Firmiana major, assembly GCA_033439115.1. Taxonomy (NCBI): domain Eukaryota; kingdom Viridiplantae; phylum Streptophyta; class Magnoliopsida; order Malvales; family Malvaceae; genus Firmiana; species Firmiana major. Next base: position 14,698,815 of record CM065907.1, read on the forward strand.
TTTTTACGCTGAGTGTGAAATTGCTTCATAAACCGTTGAATTTTTGTGTGAGTAATGAATTGGGTTCTACGTTAAGGCAATATCGAGATTTGAGAAATGTGTGCGTGTTTTGTCGGTTGGGACTCGGTTTCAATATGTTTTGTGTTGAGTACAAAACGGTTTTAAATGAGTTTTACGAGAGAAAAACCACTATGAGTTCTACGTGAAGGCAAACTAGTCTTATGTGATTAAGACTTAGGTGTGTAGTTTTGAGTACACACCGGGCATTACTCTGGTAGCATGTAAGCCCGATTCTTCTCCGTTCTGGTAACGTGAGAATAACCCATTCTGTGGCTATGCCACTTATATTTGGTGGCCGTTGCCACGTGAGAAACCCTATTTGGTGGCCGTTGCCACGTGAGAAACCCTATTTGGTGGCCGTTGCCACGTGAGAAGCCCTATTTGGTGGCCGTTGCCACGTGAGAACCCCATTTGGTGGCCGTTGCCACGTGAGAACCCTATTTGGTGGCCATTGCCACGTGTAAATTTAACTCAGTGGCAATGCCACGTGTGTTTAGTGGCTATGCCACGTGTGAATTTAAATCAGTGGCTATGCCACGTGTGTTTAGTGGCTATGCCACGTGTGAATTTAAATCAGTGGCTATGCCACGTGTGTTTAGTGGTTGTGCCATGTGCATTATTATTACAGTGATTTTATCACGTTAATTGAGAAAGCGTTTATCGCATTATTTTCACATGCTTTGTTATTGCTCTATACTGAGCATTTTACTTCATGTTTTCACATGATTTGAGACATGAGAATGTCGTTTTGAGTACTTTCATGCTATGGTTTTCAAATGAGATTAATGAGTTTCACATACAAATAAATATTTTGTGATGTGCATTTTGGTTTATGAAATGAGTCCCTTACCCCCTTTACTGAGCGATTTAGAAGCTCACCCTGTTTTCTTTCCCCCCAGATTTTTTCAAGTGAAAAGGGTTGTCCTGCGACGTACGGAGTAGTGGCTAGTGGAGGACTTGAACTCCAGGCCATATATATTGTATTTTGAGGTATCTTTTATCTTTTCATGTACCCAGACAATTATCATAATTGCAGACACTTGATGTATAACATTGTATGGGATGTATTAGGATTAATTAACTTGAGATCAAGTAAAGTATATGATATAATATATACTATTCAATGATGAGATCCTGAGGTATAATATAGGTGATGATGTATGACACTGCACAGGAATGCACTCTTAATTGTGAATGAATGAATAAAAAGTTTTAAATTAGCCCTAATTTTCGCACTTCCGGGGCATGATAGAGTTTTCTTGGTATCAGAGCTTAGGGTGTCTAGTACTGTCAGTGTCGGTTAAGTGAAATAAAATACGTCCCAAGTGTCTGTAATAGTCTGGTCATGAACTGAAATTGAAGATTGAGATTTCAATCGATTCTGATATGTACGCGCAGGAGACGAGTTGAGATAGAGAATGAGTGGACGACGAGGTCGTTCGAGGAGGCAGGCAGAGTCCCCTCCGCCACCTGTCCCACAACCAGAGAGTCCTAACTCTCGATTTAATCGGATTGAGACCGATGTGAGGCAAGGTTTTGAGCAGATGGAAACGTTATTCGCGCAACACTTTGGAGTTAATGCCTCGGGTACTACTCCTACACCACCACAAGGACCTCCCATACCCCCAATACCTCCCGTCACTCAGCCTGATGATAGAAGTATGGTCCGACTGAAGGATTTTCTGAAGATGAATCCACCCGTGTTTAGGGGAAAGAAGGATCCTACAGAGGCTGAGGAGTGGCTGACGGAGTTGAGAATTATATTTGATTATCTGGGGTGCACCGATGCTGAGAGGGTCAGTATGAGTATCTATATGTTGAAAGGGAGAGCTCGAGATTGGTGGGGTACTACCTAGGGTATTCTGATGTCCCGCCAGGATGTGATTGGTGGGGAAGAGTTTCAGACAGCCTTTAGGACCCAATATGTACCACGAGCCGCCCAAAGAAAGAAACAAGCTGAGTTTTTGAGTTTGGTACAGGGTGACATGTCTGTGGATGACTATGAGAGCCAATTTACAGCGCTATTGAGATATGACCCAGAGACCTTCAAGAATGAAGAGCTCCGCACAGAGAAATTTGTGTATGGATTGAAGCCCATCATCAGAGATAGATTGATAGGGCTATGTATTACTGAGTTTGGAGATGCTCTGAGACGAGCACAAGAGATTGAAAGAGGAATTGAAATGGTACAATCCCAGAATGAGCTTAGAGTGGTGAATAGAGATAAGGGCAAGAGGCCAGCGATTTTCCAAACAGAGGCTCGGAGAGGTTCCTTCAGAAGAGGAAGGATTGAGGTACAGAAGGGCAGATTAGAGAGACCCAGAGGGTACCCTAACATTAGAGAGACCCCTCGAGATGTCAGGCCAGAGACAAGGTTTTGCAAAAATTGTGGCCGAATGCATGAGGGAAGTTGTACTGGGTCAATCCATGGATGTTTTAGATGTGGAGACATGGGTCACATGGTGAAGGATTGCCCTCAACCTCAGAAACCACATGTATTGGAGCCCACTAGACAACAGCCTCAGAGAGTGAATCCCCGGAGACGGGCCACTGCTGCAGAGAAAGGAAAGAGACCTGTTACACAGGGACGTGTGTTTGCCCTAGATAAGGAGACCGCTGACACTTCTGCAGAAACTATAAGAGGTACACTCTCTGTCTGTAATCATAAGGCTCATGTGTTGATTGATTCAGGATCCACACATTCGTTTATTTCTGAGCATTTTGCATGTAGATTAAACTTGAAGTTTGAACCTCTAGAATATATACTACATGTAAATACCCCTATGCGTGAATCCCAGAGAACTGAGTTAGTCTGTAGAGGATGTGAGATAAAGGTGGGAGATAGAGGGATGTTAGCAGATCTAATCATGTTGAATATACATGGATTTGATGTAATTTTGGGAATGGATTGGTTGGTAGCCAATCGAGTGAGCTTAGATTGCCACACTAAGATTGTAATTTTCTCCCTACCTGAACCTTACAGTGTACGATTGAGATATTGAGGAAATGAATATGTGGAATTCTAGTAAGTAATTTGAGAATTTCAATATTATTTTGTAGAATATTAAATATGATTGTTCATGTTAAGGTTATGAGACACTCATCTCAGACGATGAGCGGGAACATCCGAGGATTGAGGATATACCTGTGGTGTGTGAATTTCTGGATGTTTTCCCAGATGAATTGTCAGGTTTACCACCAGAGAGAGAGCTAGAGTTTACCATTGATTTGGTACCAGATACTCAGCCGATCTCTAAACCTCCCTACAGGATGGCATTAGTGGAACTTGAGGAATTGAAGAAACAACTACAGGAGTTATTGGATCAATGGTTCATTAGGCCCAGTGTTTCACCGTGGGGAGCACCGGTTTTATTTGTCAAGAAGAAGGATGGTAGTCTCAGATTATGCGTAGACTATCGGTTGTTGAATAAAGTCACGGTGAAGAATAAATACCCATTGCCCAGGATTGATGATCTACTTGATCAGCTGAGAGGGGCATCAGTCTTTTCTAAGATTGATTTGAGATCGGGCTATCACCAATTGAGGATCAAGGAAGAAGATATTCCAAAGACGGCCTTCAGGACAAGGAATGGCCATTACGAATTTCTGGTGATGTCCTTTGGATTGACGAACGCCCCTGCAGCATTTATGAGATTAATGAACGAGGTGTTCAGATACTATCTGGATAAATTTATGATAGTCTTTATTGATGATATCCTGGTATACTCTCAGTCGTATGAGGAGCATGCATAGCATTTGTGGTTAGTACTTCAGATACTCCAAGATAAGCAATTATATAGAAAGCTTAGTAAGTGTGAGCTTTGGCTAAACCGGATAGCTTTCCTTGGTCATATAGTCTCAGAGGAAGGAGTATCAGTGGACCCAAGCAAGGTGGAGGCTGTGCTTAATTGGGAGAGACCGAGGACAGTTACTGAGGTACGAAGCTTCCTTGGTTTGGCAGGGTATTACAGAAGATTTGTGGAAGGATTTTCTCGGATTGCCGCCCCTTTGACTAAGCTCACGCTCAAAGAGACTCCATGTATATGGACTGATCAATGTGAGCTCAGTTTTCAGGAATTAAAGAGGAGGTTGACAGCGGCACCTGTGTTAACTATTCCTGAGGGACCAGGAGGATTTTCGATGTATAGTGATGCATCTCATCAAGGATTGGGGTGTATGCTTATGCAGTACGGAAGAGTGGTCGCATATGGATCGCGACAGTTGAAAGACCATGAGCGAAATTACCCCACACATGATTTGGAGTTAGCCGCTGTGGTATTTGCTTTGAAGATCTGGTGACACTACTTATATGGGGAAAGATTCCAGATCTTCACTGATCATAAGAGTTTGAGATATCTCTTTGATCAGAAAGAGTTAAACATGAGACAAAGGAGATGGATGGAACTCCTTAAGGATTATGACTGCGAGATTCTATATCATCCGGGCAAGGCGAATGTGGTTGCTGATGCCCTGAGCAGGAAGAGTATGATATCTGCTATGATGATCAGGGAATGGGATTTACTGGAGCAGTTTGCCGAACTTCGGATCAGAGTTAAAGAGATAGAGACTGGATTTGTGGCTAGCTTACGAATAGAGCCCAGGATCATGGATCAGATTAGAACTGGGCAGCGCAGTGATCAGAGATTGATAGATATGATTAGCCAAGTAAACAGAGTTCGTAGTCAGATCTCACAGTCAGTGAGGATGGATTGTTGAGATTCAGAGGACGGATTTGTGTACTGGACGATGATACCCTGAAGAGACAGATACTGAGAGAATCCCATTGCTCGCAATACACCATGCACCCAGGGAGTACTAAGATGTACCGAGACTTGAGAAAGGTGTATTGGTGGAGTGGTATGAAGCAAGACGTGGCATGGTATGTGGCCAGGTGTTTAGTATGCCAGCAAGTGAAAGCTAAGCATCGGAAGCCTGGAGGATTACTACAGCCCTTACCTGTACCTACATGGAAATGGGAGCATGTCACTATGGACTTTATTATGGGTTTACCGAGGACCCGAAGAGGTCGTGACGCTATATGGGTCATTGTGGATAGATTGACCAAGAGTGCCCACTTCCTTGCCATCAAGAGCACAGATGCTGTGGATGCCTTAGCTGAGCTGTATGTCAGCGAGATAGCTAGATTACATGGGGCTCCAGTGAGTATTACTTCTGATAGAGATTCCCGATTTACTTCTAGATTTTGGACCCAGTTTCAGGAGTCCATGGGATCTCGATTGAGTTTTAGTACCGCCTATCATCCTCAGACAGATGGTCAGTCAGAGAGGACTATTCAGACCCTGGAGGATATGTTGAGGGCGTGTACGATGGATTTTAAGGGATCATGGGATGATCACCTGCCCCTAGCAGAGTTTGCATACAATAACAGCTATCATACGAGTATTGGAATGGCACTTTTTGAGGCTCTATATGGTAGGAGGTGTAGATCCCCTGTAGCTTGGGAATAAGTCGGTGACAGAAAGATAAATGCTCCCGAGCTTGTTGAGCAAGCCGTACATAGTGTGAAACTCATATGTGAGAGGTTATGGGCTGCACAAAGTAGATAGAAAAGCTACGCGGATGTGCGTAGATGGCCACTCGAGTTTGAGGTTGATGATGCAATATTTCTAAAAATATCACCGAGTAAGGGTATCATGCGATTTGGGAAGAAAGGGAAATTGAGTCCTCGATACGTAGGACCATTCGAGATTCTTGAGAGAGTGGGATAGGTAGCTTACAGATTGGCATTACCCCCACAGATGTCCAGAATACACAATGTTTTTCATGTGTCTATGTTGAGGAAGTACCACCCGGACCCTTCTCACGTCATAGAGTATGACGAGATGGACATTCAAGAGGATATGAGCTACACTGAGGAACCCGTCCAGATTCTCGATAGAAGAGAGAAGGTACTGAGAGCTAAGAGCATCCCATTAGTGAAAGTTTTGTGGAAACATCACTCAATGGAAGAGGCAACGTGGGAACTAGAGAATCTCATGAAGGAGAAATACCTCAATCTATTTGACTAGTTGAGTTGAATTTGGAGGACTAAATTCTTTTTAAGGTGGGGAGGATGTGAGATCTAAGAATTTCAGACATATTTTAAATATGTAATAAGAATTTGAAGTGTAATTTATTGAGCTAAGTGAATTGGGGAATGATAATTGGAGATTTATATGTTAAGTGTTTAAAATAAGTGTGAAGTTATGAGGACAGATCGATCTGGGAGAAGGAGAGATCGATCTGGTGAGTTAAAAATGACAAGGAAGGAGGAATTTGAGGAGCAGATCGATCTCCAATGGAAGAGGATCGATCTCCTTATGATTCTGTTTAAGAGAAGATCGATCTCATGAGGAAGAGATCGATCTCCAAATGATTCTGTTTGGGAGAAGATCGATCTCCTCAAGGAGCAGATCGATCTCATAAAGCCATAAAGAGATCGATCTCACCCCTCGACAGATCGATCTCCTAGGCATAAAATTACCCAAATCGTCTCCAAAATTCAAATGCAGATCGATCTCATCAAGAGCCAGATCGATCTCCCACCCTCAGCCTATATAAGGAACCCCTATTTTTCTCCTGCAATCTCACTTTCTCTCTCTTCCAACCCCTATTTTCACCGAAACCTAGCTTTCTCACTCATCCAAAGCACCCATTTTCGGCCAAATCAGAAGTTGTGGCAAGAAGGAAAGTTGTTCCTCATCAAAGGGAGAACAACATACTTGGAAATCGAAGGACGAATCGAATCGAGGCGTGGGTTGTGCGTCTCACAAGCTTTGGGTAATTTCTAAACCTCGATCTTGATATTTGAGATGATTTTGATGATAATGGTGGTTGTCATTGTGTTGAAATAGCTGAGAAATGATTAGGGATTGATGAAATTGCAATGTGGTTGGAGTGATAATGATATTTAGCAATTTTGGGAATTTGTGCTATAAATAGAAATTTAGACAATGTGGTGAATTAGCATAGATAATTGGCATGAGAAATGTAGAACGTTGAGATATTGTGAATGAGAGTGTAGTTTGGGGTAGAGTTAAGAGAATCAAGAGATTTGAGGTGTTATGAGCAATTATGCTCGATCTTGAGAATTGAGGTTGATGAGATAATCGAGTATTGATGTTTTAACATCGTTTGGACAGCTCGGGAGTTCCAGAGTGGAATGCGAGGCTAGTCCGTGATACGGGGGAAACGATTGCACTATACGAGCTACAAAGAGGTAAGGGAAATCTAAACCATTTGTGTATGTGATTTGTAAACTATTATAGCATGATTTGTGGTTATAAAACAAGCATGTTGAGTGTTGTGTTGAGATATAATTGCACACGGTTTTTATAGCCGGTTGGAGCCCATTATTTTATGAGTTTATAAGCTGAGTGTGAAATTGCTTTATAAACCGTTGAATTTTTGTGTGAGTAATGAATTGGGCTCTACGTTAAGGCAATATCGAGATTTGAGAAATGTGTGCGTGTTTTATCGGTTGGGACTCGGTTTCAATATGTTTTGTGTTGAGTACAAAACGGTTTTAAATGAGTTTTACGAGAGAAAAAACACTATGAGTTCTACGCGAAGGCAAACTAGTCTTATGTGATTAAGACTTAGGTGTGTAGTTTTGAGTACACACCGGGCATTGCTCTGGTAGCATGTAAGCCCGATTCTTCTCCGTTCTGGTAACGTGAGAATAACCCATTCTGTGGCTATGCCACGTATATTTGGTGGTCGTTGCCACGTGAGAAACCCTATTTGGTGGCCGTTGCCAAGTGAGAAACCCTATTTGGTGGCCTTTGCCATGTGAGAAGCCCTATTTGGTGGCCGTTGCCACGTGAGAACCCCATTTGGTGGCCGTTGCCACGTGAGAAACCCCATTTGGTGGCCGTTGCCACGTGAGAACCCCATTTGGTGGTCGTTGCCACGTGAGAACCCTATTTGGTGGCTGTTGCCACGTGAGAACCCTAATTGGTGGCCGTTGCCACATGTAAATTTAACTCAGTGGCTATGCCATGTGTGCTTAATGGCTATGCCATGTGTGTTTAATGGCTATGCCACGTGTGAATTTAAATCAGTGGCTATGCCACGTGTGTTTAGTGGCTATACCACGTGTGAATTTAAATCAGTGGCTATGCGACGTGTGTTTAGTGGCTGTGCCACGTGCATTATTATTACAGTGATTTTATCACGTTAATTGAGAAAACGTTTATCGCATTATTTTCACATGCTTTGTTATTGCTCTATACTGAGCATTTTACTTCATGTTTTCACATGATTTGAGACATGAGAATGTCGTTTTGAGTACTTTCATGCTTTGGTTTTCGAATGAGATTAATGAGTTTCACATACAAATAAATATTTTGTGATGTGCATTTTGGTTTATGAAATGAGTCCCTTACCCCCTTTACTGAGCGATTTAGAAGCTCACCCTGTTTTCTTTCCCCCCAGATTTTTTCAAGTGAAAAGGGTTGTCCTGCGACGTACGGAGTAGTGGCTAGTGGAGGACTTGAGCTCCAGGCCATATATATTGTATTTTGAGGTATCTTTTATCTTTTCATGTACCCAGACAATTATCATAATTGCAGACACTTGATGTATAACATTGTATGGGATGTATTAGGATTAATTAAATTGAGATCAAGTAAAGTATATGATATAATATATACTATTCAATGACGAGATCCTGAGGTATAAAATAGGTGATGGTGTATGACACTGCACAGGAATGCACTCTTAATTGTGAATGAATGAATAAAAAGTTTTAAATTAGCCCTAATTTTCGCACTTCCGGGGCGTGACAATCTCCCCCCAGATTTCTTCAAGTGAAGAGAGTTTCTCTGCGACGTACGGAGTAGTGGCTAGTGGAGGACTTCAGCTCCAGGCCATATATTGTACTTTAATGTATAATTTATCATTTCATGTACCCAGACTAATATTGTATTTACAGACACTTGATGAACGGTGATGTATCAGATGTATTAGGATTAATTAATTCGAAATTGAAGGATGTATATGATGTAATATATAGATGTTGAATGATGAGATCCTGAGGTGTAAGCTTGTACATTATATATGATGATGCATGACACTGCACAGGAATGCACCTAGAATTGTGAAATGATGTAAATAAAATTTAAATTTGCTTTGTTTTCCGCGCTTTCGGGTTATCACAGAGTTTTCTTGGTATCAGAGCTTAGGGTGTTTAGTACTGTCAGTGTCGGTCAAGTGAAATAGAATACATCCCAAATGTCTGTATAAGTCTGGTCATGAACTGAAATTGAGGATTGAGATTTCAATCGAATTTAATGTGTACGCGCAGTAAACGTATTAAGATTGAGAATGAGTGGACGACGAGGTCATTCGAGGAGGTAGGCATAGCCACCTTTGCCACCTGCCCTATAACCAGAGAGTCCTAACTCTTGATTTAATCAGATTGAGCATGATGTGCGACAAGGTTTTAAGCAAATGGCAGCGCTATTCGCGCAACATTTTGGAGTTAATGCTTCGGGACTATTGCTACACCACCATAAAGACCTCCCGTGCCCTCAGTACAGTTAGACCTAGTGCCTCCCGTCACTCAACCTGATGACAGAAGTTTGGTTTGACTGAAGGACTTTTTGAAAATGAATTTGCCCACATTCAAAGGGAAAAAGGATCCCGCAAAGGCGGAGGAGTGGCTGACTGAGTTGAGAGTCATATTTGACTATTTGGGATGCACAGATGGTGAAAGGGTCAGTATGGGCGCGTATATGTTGAAAGGGAGAGCTCGAGATTGGTAGGGTACTACCCAGGGTATTCTAATGTCCAGGCAGGATGTGATTAGCTGTGAAGAGTTTTAGACAGCATTTAGAGTCCAATATATACCACGAGCTGCTCAGAAAAGGAAGCAGGCAGAGTTTTTAAATCTGGTACAAAGTGATATGTCTGTGGATGATTACGAGAGTCGATTTACCGCTCTATTGAGATATGATCCAAAGACCTTAAAAAATAAAGAGCTCTGCACATAGAGATTTGTGTATGGATTAAAGCCCATCATCAGAGATCGATTGATAGGGCTGTGTATTACTGAGTTTGGAGATGCTCTGAGATGAGCACAAGAGATTGAGAGGGGAATCAAAATTGTACAATCCCAGAATGAGTTCAGTGTAGTGACTCGAGATAAGGGCAAGAGGCCAACGATTTCTCAGGCAAATGTTTGGAGTGATTCCTTCAGAAGAGGAAGGATTGAGGTACAGCAGGGCAGATTGGAGAGACCCAGAGCTTATCCTATCATTAGGGAGACCCCTCGAAATGTCAGGCCTGAGATAAAAGTTTGTAGAAATTGTGGCCGATCGCATGAGGGAAGTTGTACTGGGTTGATCCATGATGTTTTAGATGTGGAAACATTGGTCACAGAGTAAAAAACTGTCCTCAACCTCAGAGAAGACATGCTCCGAAGCTTACTAGACAGTAGCCTCAAAGAGTGAATCCCTTGAGACGGGCCACTACTGCAGAGAAAGGAAAGAAGCCCGTTACAATGGGACGTGTGTTTGCTTTGGATAAGGAAATAACGGACACTTCAGCAGAAACTATAGGAGGTATACTCTTTGTCTATAATCTTAAGGCTCATGTGTTGATTGATTCAGGGTCCATGCATTTGTTTATTTCTGAGCATTATACATGTAGATTAAATTTGAAGTTTGAACCTCTAGAGTATGTACTACATGTAAATACCCCTATGCGTGAGTCCCAGAGAACTGATTTAATCTGTAGAGGGTGTGAAATAAATGTAAGGTTGATATATTTTGAAATGACAAAACAGTAATTCAATAATGGTTATGATAAATCAAGAAATGTTTAAAACATGTTAAGAGGATAATTAGAACATTTTGAGATACAAGTCCTTGCCAGAAACTAGGTTTTAAAGGATGAGAAATCGATCTCGTGAGATGAGAGATCGATCTCCTGGGTTTTCAAGGATGAGAGATCGATCTCATGAGAATATGAGATCAATCTAATTAAGGATTAAAGACTCAAAGAACATGTATGGGATGTTAAGGAAGAAGAGATCAATCTCTAAGGGTTATGAGATCGATCTTTGTCTTACAGAATGTTTATGAGATCGATCTAGTCGAGGTAGAGATCGATCTCCTCTAAGGCAAAGGTTAAAGATATTAGATCGATCTGTAGATCGATCTATGTTCAAACAGAGAGTTTATGAGATCGATCTCATATGGATAGAGATCGATCTCCTCAAGACAGAGAGTTTCTGAGATCGATCTAGGGTAATTAGAGATCGGTCTCCACTCTACGAGAATGCTTGCAAGATCGATCTGGAAATCGATCTTACTTCAAATAGAGAATTTATGATATCGATCTAATGGTTCGACAGATTGATCTTCACTAACATTTTACAGATTATAAGATCGATCTCTACAAAAATGAGATCGATCGCCTTGCTTTGAGTTACTTTGTAATTGCAGGAATTTGAATTAGAAGATCGATCTGGTCATGATGGAAGACCGATCTGGTACTCTACTGGAGGTTCCCAACGGCTCTCTCTGCAAGATCTTCAACGAGAAAAACTGCATTAAATGCTTCACCTACCATCCTGCTGTATAAAACCAAGCATTTAAGACATTGGGGATAAAACAAATAGAGCTGAAAAAAATCTGAATATTCTTGAGTGATCATTCCTCAATATTCCTCTTGCCTTCAACATCATATTCATTGTATTGTATTTAATAGCTTGAGTTGAAGTTATTCTTCCTACCCACAAAAGAGAGTTCTTATTTGTATTCACTCTTAATCTAAAAGAAAATGAGAGAGTTCCTCTGTGAGATAATTGTGTAAGAGTTGAATAGATATCTTTGTATAAGGGGTAGAGAGGTTATTCCTTAACCTTGAAAAAGAGGTTGTATCAACTATTGTGATAGTGAAAGAAAACTCTTGACAAGAAGGTCAAGAAGAGAGGACGTAGGCAAGCGATTGGCCGAACCTCTATAAATTGCTGAGTTTACTGCTTCTCTCTCTTATCTCCTTTATTTTACTGCACTATAGTCTATTGCTTATTATTTGATTACTTGCAATTCAACTTAAAAGAGTTTAAATTTAGCATTTAGACTAGAAAATCGATTCACCCCCTCTCGGTTGAGCCATCAATAAAGGTGGGAGATAGAGTGATGTTAGTAGATCTAATGATGCTAAATATACATGGATTTGATGTAATTTTGGAAATGGATTGGCTGGCAACCAATTGAGTGAGTTTAGACAGCTACACTAAGATTGTAACTTTCTCCCTACCTGAACCTTACAATGTACGTTTGAAATATTAAGGAAATAAAACTGTGCAATTTTTTGTAAGCAAATTGAAATTTTGATGTTGCTTTTAAGAGTACTAAATATAATTGTTCATGTGAAGGTTATGAAACACTAATCTCAAATGATAAGCGGGAACATCCGAGGATTGAGGATATACCTGTGGTGTGTGAATTTTCGGATGTCTTCCTAGATGAGTTGTCAGGTTTACCACCAGAGAGAGAGCTGGAGTTTACCACTGATTTGGTACCAGATACTCAGCCCATCTCTAGACCTCCATATAGGATGGCATTAGTGGAACTTGAGGAATTGCAGAAGCAACTACAGGAGTTATTGGATCAATGATTTATTAGACCCAGTGTCTCACCATGGGGAGCACCAGTATTATTCGTGAGGAAGAAGGATGGTAGTCTCAGATTATGCATAGACTACCAACTATTGAATAAAGCCACGATGAAGAATAAATATCCATTGCCCAAGATTGATGACCTACTTGATCAGCTGAGAGGGGCTTCAGTCTTCTCTAAAATTGATTTGAGATCGGGCTATCACCAATTGAGGATTAAGGAAGAAGATATTCCGAAGATGGCCTTCAAGACAAGGTATGGCCATTATGAATTTCTAGTGATGCCCTTTGGATTAACGAACGCCCCTGCAACCTTTATGAGGTTAATGAATGAAGTGTTCAGAGACTATCTAGATAAGTTTGTGATAGTCTTTATTGATGATATCCTGGTGTACTCTCGATCTTATGAGGAGCACGCACAGCAATTGTGGTTAGTACTTCAGATACTCTGAGATAAACAATTATATGGAAAGCTTGGTAAGTGTGAGTTTTGGCTGGATCGGATAGCTTTCCTGGGTCATATAGTTTCAACGGAGGCAGTATCAGTTGATCCAATTAAAGTGGAAGTAATGCTTAATTGGGAAAGACCGAAGACAGTTACAGAGGTACAAAGTTTCCTTGGTTTGGCAGGGTATTACAGAAGATTTGTTGAGGGATTTTCCTGGATTGCCACTCCTTTGACCAATCTCACGCGCAAGTAGACTCCGTTCATATGGACTGACCAATGTGAGCTCAATTTTCAGGAGTTAAATAAGAGATTAACAGCGGCACCTGTGTTGACTATACCTGATGGATCGGGAGGATTTTCAGTGCATAGTGATGCTTCCCATCAAGGATTGGGGTGTGTACTCATGCAACATGGAAGAGTGGTCGCCTATGGGTCATAACAGTTGAAAGATCATGAGCGGAATTACCCTACGCATGATTTGGAGTTAGTCGTTGTGGTATTTGCATTGAAGATCTGGCGGCACAACTTATATGGGTAAAGATTTCAGATCTTCACTGATCATAAGAGTTTGAAGTATCTGTTTGATCAGAAAGAATTAAATATGAGACAAAGGAGATGGATGGAACTCCTTAAGGATTATGACTACGAGATTTTATACTATCCAAGAAAGGCGAACGTAGTTGCTGATACCCTGAGCAGGAAGAGTAGATATCTGTTATGATGGTCCGGGAATGGAATTTATTGGAACAGTTCGTCGAACTCCAAATCAGAGTTAGAGAGATAGAAAATGGATTTTTGGCTAGCCTGCGAATAGAGCCCAAGATCATGTATCAGATTAGAACTAGACAGCATGATGATCAGAGGTTGATCGATATGGTTAGCCAAGCTGAGCAAACTTTGCAGTCGAATCTCATAGTTAGTGAGGATGGGTTATTGAGATTCAGAGGACAAATTTGTGTACCGGATGATGATACCCTGAAGAAACAGATATTGAGAGAATCCCACTTCTCGCGATACACCATGCACCCAAGGAGTAATAAGATGTACCATGATTTGAGAAAGGTGTATTGGTGAAGTTGTATGAAGCGGGACATGTAGATTTTATGGCCAGATGTTTAGTATGCCAGCAAGTGAAAGCTGAGCATCGAAAGCACGAAAGATTATTGCAGCCTTTACCTGTGCCTACATGGAAATAAGAGTTTGTCACCATGGACTTTATTATGGCTTTACCGAGGACCCGAAAAGGTCGAGATGCGATATGGGTCATAATGGATAGACTAACAAAAAGTGTCCACTTCCTTGCCATCAAGAGCACAGATACTGTGGATGCCTTAGCTGAGTTGTATGTCAACGAGATAGCTAGATTACATAGGGCTCTAATGAGTGTTACTTCTGACAGAGATTCCCGATTTACTTCCAGATTTTGGATCCAGTTTCAAGAGTCCATGGGATCTCAATTGAGCTTTAGTATCGCCTATCATCCTCAGACAGATGGTCAGTCAGAGAGGACAATTCAGACTCTGAAGGATATGTTGAGGGCATGTACGATGGATTTTAAGGGATCATGGGATGATCACCTGCCCCTAGCAGAGTTTGCGTACAATAATAGCTATCATACGAGTATTGGAATGACACCTTTTGAGCTCTATATGGTAGGAGGTGTAGATCCCTTATAGCATGGGAAGAAGTGGTTGACAGAAAGATAAATGCTCCCGAACTTGTTGAACAGGCTGTACAGAGTGTGAAACTCATATGTGAGAGATTACGGGTTGCACAGAGTAGACAGAAAAGCTATGCGAATGTGCGTAGACGGCCACTCGAGTTTGATGTTAGTGATGCAGTATTTCTGAAGATATCACCGAGTAAGGGTATCATGAGATTTGGAAAGAAAGGAAAGTTGAGTCCTTGATACATTGGACCATTCAAGATTCTTGAGAGAGTGGGAGAGGTAGCCTACAGGTTGGCATTACCCCCACAGATGTCCAAAATACACAACGCCTTTCATGTATATATGTTGAGGAAGTACCACCCGGACCCTTCTCATGTCATAGAGTATGAAAAGATGGATATACAAGAGGACATGAGCTACACTAACGAACCCGTCCGGATCCTTGATAGGAAAGAGAAGGTACTTAGAACCAAAAGCATCCCATTAGTGAAAGTTTTGTGGAAACATCACTCAATGGAAGAGGCAACTTGGGAATTGGAAAACCTCATGAAGGAGAAATACCCCCATCTATTTGACGAGTTGAGTTGAATTTGGAGGACCAAACTCCTTAATGGTGGGGAGGATGTGAGAATTGTGAATTTTGTATACCCCATTTATAAGAATTGTAATTTTGTGTATGTAATTATGATATGTGTATTTACACACAAGTTTTAAATATGATGAAGTATAAGAAGATGAGGTTTTTAAGTCTTGAATGTGTATGGATTGAATTATGGATTATGGAGTAGATTTTGGAAAGTTTTACATTAAGTTTTCTGCAAATTGATGCAACAGCAGTACAATCTGTGAAGGCCAGATCGATCTCCAAGGATGAGAGATCAATCTCCTGGCTCTAGAATGCAGAAAATGTGTAAGAACTGATAGGCAGATCGATCCTATAGGCAAGAAGATCGATCTCATGAAGCATTCTGTTAACAGAAGATCGATCTCCTCAAGAAGCAGATCGATCTCATGAAGCATTCGGTAAATAGAAGATCGATCTCCTCAAGGAGCAGATCGATCTCTTATCAGATCGATCTCATGAAGCAATTAAGAGATCGATCTCACCCCACGATAGATCAATCTCATATGCATAAAATTACCCCAAAACGTTCTCAAATTCAAAAAGAGATCGATCTCATCAAGGACCAGATCAATCTCCTACCCTCGGTCTATAAAAGAACCCCTGTGTTTTTCTGCATTTCGTCTTCTCTCTCTCTAAGAAATCAAAACCCTAGCTTTCTCTCTCCATCAAAACCTCCATTTCCGTCTGAATCTCAGGCAAAGGCAAGAAGGAAAGTTGTTCCTCACCCAAAGGAGAATAACATACCTAGAAATCGAAGGACAAATCGAATCGAGGTGTGAATAGAGCTCTCCATAAGTTTTGGGTAAATTTCTAAGCTTTAATATTTGATATTGAGGTGATTTTGGTGATTGTGACTATGGGTGTTGTGATAAAATAGCTAGGAAATGATTAGAGTTGATGAAATTGTGATTTTGTTGGGAGTGATGATGATATTATACAATTTGTGGTAATTTTGAGATTTTGGCTATAAATTAGAATTGAGGCAATGAGGTGATTTTGGCATGGATATTATGCATGAAAAATATAGGATTTGAAATGTAGTGGATGAGAATATGGATTAGGATAGGAATATGATAAAAATGAGGTTTGTAGTATTTAACGAGAATATGACCAAACACGTGCTCGATGATGTGATTTAGATGAATTATTGATGTTTTAACATCGTTTGGACAGCCCGAGAGTTCCAAAGAGGAATGCGAGGCTAGTCCGTCGTTTGGGGGAACGATTGCACTATACAAGGTGCAAAGAGGTAAGGGAAAACTTAAACTCATTTGTGTATGTGATTTTGTGATGATATTATAGCATGAAATGTGATTTGAGAAAACAAGCATGTTTTTATAAGTTGAGGATGAGTTATTGCACACGGTTTTATAGTCGGTTGGGGCTCAATTTTTACAAGTTGTAAACTAAATGTGAAATTGTTTTACAACCGTTTTGAGTTAAACAAGTGAAAAGTGATTTGGGCTCTACGTTAAGGTGTACTGAGATTTGAGAAATGTGTGCATGGTTTGCCGATTTGAGCTCAGTTTTTGAAATGTTTTGTGTTTAGTACAAAACGGTTTTGAGATGAGTTTTATGAGAAAAGCCATTATGAGCACTACGTGAAGGCAAAACAGTTTTATTTGATAATGGCTATTACTTAGACTTAGGCGTGTCATGTTTGTCACGACCCTCAACTTACCAAAACACGTACAAATTTTTCGCATTTTCATGCATCATTTATTATTCGTCCTTACCTTAATCGTGAACAGCAACTCTCCTCAATAGTTGGGCTGTGTGTCGACGTCTAACTCACTCCACCATACTAATTCAATTTGTATATTATTTATGAGTAAACACTTGTATAAATGTATATATCAGAGTTGTTACATGTGTTTACATTGTTTTACTTCCCCAATAGTTACATACAAAATGCTACTATGCTACCGTAAGTTTAGATACAGAAATTACAACAGTGTGCATACCTTACGTGATGGGATGCAACAGATTACCAAAAGGGATAAGCCTCCAGTCACGCTCAATCTATACTCAACACTCTGTAGAGAGGGGGAAAATAAGGGGGGTGAGCAAACCACATGCTCAGTAAGGTAATCATGTGAACAGGTAGATATTGCACTATCTACGTGAACGTGATGCCATGCTCAAAGCATATTTTTCATCTCATTTTCTCAAATATGAGTTCATGCTTGTGTTAATGGTATGTAAAGCATTCATGCTATTAAAATCCAGTGCACAATTCATTTTAAAGCATGGTATAAATCATCATGCATATTTCACAATAAAGCATGGCATTAACCATCATGCATTTTTCACAGTAAAGCATGGCATTAATCATCATGCATTTTTCACAATAAAGCATGGTATTAATCATCATGCATAGGTGCACTTTAAAACCATTAACCAATTAACATCTCAAAACCATCCAACACTTGTCAGGTCTCAACCTATCCCTCGGACTGTCCTAACCCACAAATCATTTCAAACATGAATTTATTCACAAAACAATAGACATGTGAGATAGGCAATTCAATAAAAGGTAATAACCTCTAAGACTATGGTCATAACCTGTGATACCGACTACACGGATCAGGTGTGCGAGATATCACCACAATCTGCTTCCACACGGGAGGTGGGTTAAATCTTGCCCGTCGGTCCATAGCAGATCTCGTCCGAAGACGGCACATCACAATCTCAACACGGTACAACGTACTCCATGCTACATGCACGGTACAACGTACTCTATGGACCCAATCAACACATCATATCATGCCACATCTCAAAACGCACGTGTGAACCTATTTAATCGGTACGACCTCTTGTCTACCCGAAGCTCCTAACATGACTATCAACATGTCAAAACATCACAAGTGCATGTACGAGCCTATTTAATCGGTGTGACACCCAGTCTACCCGAAGCTCCAAGCACGACAACAAATAAGGTGGACATCTAGTGCGAGCTAAGCTCCAAGCACCATGCCAAAACCAATATGAAAATCCATGTGAAAACTAGTGCGAGCTTAGCTCCAGCACTCAAGTGTATAAAACACGTCAAATCTCGTGCGAGTCATAGTCTAGCACGCTTTCATTCTCACGAAAACAATGTAGGTGGCTTAATTATTTGCAAAGTATGGTTAACAAACCAAAACAACTCATTTCTTTTGCAATTCATTTCAAATGTTAGACAACATACCAATCCTTTGTAAAAAGCAATATGCTTTTGTTTTCGTGCACATTTCTCAAACACCCAACTTTTACCCTTCAATCACCAAATATCATTTCCTAACATCTCATGCATTCTAGCAAAACATTTAAGCGCCCAAATTGCGCACAGATATCTCTAAGAGTCCACAGAATTCCCTTACCTCAATTTACTTGAGTGCGACTCTCTTTTCCTCTTAGCTTATTGCGCTCTTGGCTCACCTTGTTCCGATGTATCCTCGGAAACTGCGATTCAATCATCCAAACCACTTTAGTTAAAGTTGTTAACTCACATTTAACCTTACTAGTCAATATAACCCATTCATCATTAAACTCAACAGATTTCACTTTCTCACACTAGACCATTTCTAGGTTATGGTGGATTCATTACTTCTTAGGTAGTTTCTACCCTTTCTATGCATACCAAACAACGCCAAAATCAATATCAACACAATGTACTTGAGTTATTTCATTTAGAAACTCATCTAGCTTGATTTCCTCTTTGCTCCAATGGAAATGCACCTTTGATCCTTCAATCCAACAAGTGGGAAAATCCCTCCAAACTATGTTATTCTTCTCTTTGATGTGATCAACTTTTTCTCTAATAACTTTCCCTCAAATCTTACTAAAAATATGTTGATTTAGGAGTGAGAAAGCTAGGTCTTAGGTTGGAAATGGGAAAGATTGGTTTTTGTCTCGAAAATGCAGATCCAACTACTCCATATTTATAGATTCAGCTTGATGAGATCGATCTGCCTTAGGTGGAGATCGATCTGGTCCTCTTAAAATCCCTCTTTTCTAAGACATTTTGAAGGCTGGAGATCGATCTGTCGAGTAGGGGAGATCGATCTGCTTCAAACAGAAGGTTAAGGAGATCGATCTGGTCTTAGGGGAGATCGATATGCTTCCAACCCGAGAGCTAAGGAGATCGATCTGTTCCATTAAGGATTGATCTGCTCTATTCCATTGCTCAAATAAGAGCTTTTCGGTTCTTCTAGATCGATCTCTCATCCGATGGGATCGATTTGGCCTTCATATTTCCAGATTTTCTGCAACAACTCATACCAAACTTCATACATTTTGTTGCATAGTCATTTCCTCATCCAATCATCTTTAAGACTTGAAAATGGCATCAATTCTTACTTTATATCTATTCAAACTTGTGTGAAATCTTTACATATCCAAAGGTACTTAATATAAACTAAATGGAAGTGCACAACTTATGCAATTCTCCTTCCATTTTACCACACTACTCATAATCCATTCTACTCACATTCTCCACATGTTTAAGTCCATTTCTTCACATTCATATATAATGTAACTTGTATGTACAATCACAACTCTTATTACATGTGTGTACATTTAATTTATGGACTTTACATCATTTATACTTCACATTACAAGCACATCACTATTTACATATATATACAAAGTCGTGCTTTATACATATATGGGGTCTCACAATGTTGAATACACATCAGGCTTTACTCTTGTAGCATGTAAGATCGGGTCGTGCTCTAGCAGTACGTAAGACCGACTCCTCTGTTCTGGTAATGTGAGATGACCCCGCTTCGCGACAGCAATGGGTGGCATTGCTCTGATAGCATGTAAGATCGACGGCTGTACGACTCTGATCAAGTCTACAACGAACCATGACCATGGGTGTATTATTATGGACGAAATCCCTCGATTGGGGATGTCTGCCTAGGGGACGAGTTCAATCGTTTGATGTGCCATGACGAGTTTTTATATGAATTTTATTGCCTAGTCTCCTTTTCATACACATGAGATTGTGTCTGGTGGCTGCACCACATGCATTACTACATACGGTGATTTTTATCACGTTTTTATGAGAAAAGTCATTATCGCATCCGGATTTCCACATGCTTGTAACTACTTGTAATCATGGTTTGAGCCATTTATTATCATGTTTCTACATGAGCTTTGAGAAATGAGTTGAGATGATGTTTTAATTTTCATGCTACACTTTTCTATTGATTTTATTGGGTTTCCACCCACATAACAAAATGATTGTGCTGTGCAAATCACTATTTTATAAATGAGTCCCTTAACCCTTTACTGAGCGATTTAGAAGTTCACTCTGTTTTATCTTCCCCCAAATTTCTTCAAGTGAAGAGAGTTTCCCTGCGACGTACGGTGTAGTGGCTAGTGGAGGACTTGAGCTCCAGGCCATATATTGTACTTTAAGGTACAATTTATCATTTCATGCACCCAGACTAATATTGTATTTACAAACACTTGATGAATAGTGATGTATGGGATGCATTAGGATTAATTAATTCAGAATTGAAGGACGTATATGATGTAATATATAGATGTTGAATGATGAGATCCTGAGGTGTAAGCTTATACATTATATATGATGATGCAAGACATTGCACAGGAATGCACCTAGAATTTTGAAATGATGTAAATAAAGTTTTAATTTGCCTGTTTTCCACGCTTCCGGGGCGTCACATGTGTCGTTTGAGCGCGTCGCCAGTACCAGCAGGCTCGCCCGATGGTCCTCTCTCTTCTCCGACCCTCGTCTGGCCTAGTCGATCACCGGTGCCTCGTCGAGCTTCTCGGACGCGCCAAGCTTCGGCTTGTCTATTTTCTTTTTCAGTTTTCTTTCATTTTTCTCTCTCTTCGAAACCAGATTTCAGTTTTTTTTATTATTGGTATTTTAATCAATTAAAATACATTAAAACCCAAAATATCTCAAAAAAGTCCTATTTAATTCATTTAATCAATAAATGAATTTATCTGTCTTATTTCGTCTTTTTGATTTATTTTTTCAATATTTTCGAGATAATTTTTCGAGATGAAAATTTTGATTAATTTCAATAAATTCATATCTTGATTAAATTGGACTCGAAATTCAATATTTTCCTCGTTATTAATCAATATTTCTCAATTCCATATTTTTTTAATGAAATTTTCTTATCGAATTTATACCGAATTTCGATCTTTTGACCGTTTTACCCTTGCACGTGTTCGGGACCAAATTGAACCGACTCTCCTTCTTGAACCCACTATCTTTCCTTATCTTAAGTCCTTATCTTCGGTCAGCACGCTTCCAATCCCTTTCTTTCAGCCTGTGGCCATCTCGGCCCCTATTTTACTATTACATACATTTCCATACACATTCATCCATTTCTTTTGCAAATTTAAATCAGTAAAAACTCTTCTTATGATTCATTAATATGTGAAAAAATGTACATCACATGAATCATAAGGAATATCATCCAAAACATCATCAAAAGTAGCACAAAAGTGGGGCTTACAAGCACCTAAGGTGTTTCATGAGCATATAGCTCATATGGGTGTGGTTCATCCTGATGATATGCTTGTTTAGTGGAAATTTGTTTCTTGATGTTCATTTGTTATTTAGATGTTTTTCTGATCAGACTTAAGTATATATTATTACTGAAAATTCTGAAGTAAAATTACATTATTTTAGTTGCAGTTATGCATAAGTTTTTGAAAGTATGTTATTTAGTTCTTTGAATTTTAAAGTAAGACTAGTTCGAAATAGATATGTTAAGGGATCATGTTACTTGTAATTTCCATGCTACACATCCATACTTAATATATGTCATTGATTATATTAATATACGTGACTATTGATGGGTCTAATTATGAAATATATGTAATGAAGATTACTTTGATCATATGTTAATATAATTAATAGACATTTTAATTTAGAGATGTTACTCTATGAAGATAGTTAATATTGTGCTCATAAAGAAATTTTTTAAATGTACAATTGTCAAGTGACATATGAGGCCCAAGTGGAAGATTGTTGGAAAATTCATTAAACGGGCCTACAAATATCAATTAATTGTATATTACAAGCTATCTAATTTGTTTAGTCCATTTAAAAGTGATTATATAAAGTTTAAACAATTAGAGTTTAGAGCATCTCAATCGTATGAGTTTCGCAATATGTAGAGACCCAGTATTTTATTCTATTTCAATAGATCAAAATAGAATAAAATATACTACATGTATAAATAGGTTATGGTCCACAGTCTAAACAACGTAATTCTTATTCTCATATCCCATCAGTGAATGAGTTAGGGTTTTCTCTCATAAAGAAAGTATAGACGTGGAAGACTGCTAACCCTAATCAATCAATTCCAATAGATCCAGTTATGTTTTTATTTTAATTTTGTTAATGATTGAACATGAGATATTGTGTGTGTCATCTAATTAAATGTCACAACCCAAAAATCAGAGTAAATTTTTCGTTTTTCTTTCATATTTAATTCTTATCTTCCTCTAATCGTGACCATCCTACCAACAGTTGGGCTATGATTCTGTGTTAGTCCCCTCACACTACTTACCATTCCATTTTCATATTACATTCACAATTTCATTTACATAACCTTACATCCCCGACGTCATATACGTTTACAGTACTGTGCATTTACATATTTAAATACAAACCATACAAATGTGTATACCTTTTTCTCGATGATGGGAAGCAGCGGATATCAAGAATGCAAGTCATCAACTGCTCACTATCTACTGCGAGTGCTTTGAAAATAAGGGAAAATAAGGGGGTGAGCAACCACACGCTCAGTAAGGCAATTATACAAGTAAGTAGATAGCTCCACTATCTTCCTGCTCATAATGCCATGCCCTTAAATCCATTTCTTTTCGTTTAAAGCTCATGCATGAAATCATGAACACATCAATGCCATAGTTTATAAAAGTTGTTCATGCTTATGGAAATCATGCAACTCATGCCTCAATGGCATCTCATGTAAAATAATAAAACACATGAATTAAATCAAAATCATGCATTTGCAATTAAAGCATGGATAACCTCCTCATGCTAAAACCTTTCATTGCATGAATTATAAAAAATTATGAAAAATACATCATGCTGAGTTTCCACAAAACCTTTACTCATACCCACATGCCACACCATGAATGTCATGTAAAACCAGTTTACCTCACACATGGGTTTAAGTAGCATGGAAATAATGTCATGCAAGTTTCAGTTTAAATCACAATTTCATTTTCATCAAATCACATATCAGTTACACTCATCAGGACTCAACCCCTCCCTCGAGTGATCCTGATCCACATAAAATCATTTATTTCCAACAATTTCCGAAAACATTGAAAATTTCATTTATTCACATCAAACCAATATCATCAATCAGGATCCAACCCCTCCCTCAGGTGGTCCAGACTCACACAAAATTCACGCATTCTCAAACTTTCAAAACATCAGATAGTAACATGCGAGACTAGGCAATATATATATATATATATATATATATATATCAGGCAAATAACCAGGAGTATGGCCATATCCTCGTGATCCCTTTGCTACATGGATCCTGTGTGCAAGGTCTCACCACTATCGCGAACAGGCTCAGGAGATGGGTCAGTCCATCCCCACAATCCTGCTCAATCACTCGCATCTGAAGATGTCACTCGCATCCGAAGATGCCACATAATCAATTCCAGCACGGTACAGCGTACTCCATGCTACTTGCACAGTACAACGTACTCCGTGGACCCACATCTCATATCAATAATCATGCCTATCTCAAAACGCACGTGCAAGCATATTTAATCGGCGTGACACACAGTCTACCCAACTCTCCAAGCATAGCTCATTGCATGTCTCATAAAATCAGTGCGAGCGATGCTCCAGCACCTCATAAAATCAAGGAAAATCTCGTGCGAGCAAAACTCCAGCACGCGTTTCATAAAATCTCATAAGATCTAGTGCGAGCTAAGCTCCAGCACTCTGTCAAAATCATGTAAAACTAGTGTGAGCTAGGCTCTAGCACTCTGTCATAAAAATCAAGTGAAAATCTGGTGCGAGTTAGACTCCAGCACCCTGTCACGAAAGTCATGTGAAAATCTGGTGCGAGCTAAGCTCTAACACCCTGTCACGAAAATCATGTGAAAATCTGGTGCGAGCTAAGCTCCAGCACCCATGCATGTAAAACTCTAGTGCGAGCCCCTGCTCCAGCACTAATGCATGCGTCACATAGTTTAAAACTCGAGCGAGCTAAAATCTAGCACCTCTCATGCATGTCAAATCATTAAAACTAGTGCGAGCAATCGCTCCAGCACCTTTTTAGGCATATCATGTCACACAAATCGATGCGAGTAACCACTCCAGCACCATTATGCACAGTCACAAACTGAGATATAGTGCTAGCAAGGCTCCAGCACCATCTGTTTCCATATAAACTTGATAGTTGGCCCTTTTTTCAAAGAAATTTCATTTAAATCTAAATAACACTTACGTAGTGTTATCTTGTGAAATTTATGCAAATACTGGCCAATCTACCAATTTGCTTTACTAAAAAGTCATGAAAATTCCTCAAATCATGCATGTCATGCTTTCACCATCATTAGGTGAATTTCCCTTAGTAGGGGTAAAATAGTCTTTTACCTATCCCGAATCCTTAAAATTTGTCTAGGACCTTTATACATTTTCAATGTATACAAAAGTTATTAAAAATAAGTGTAGCTACCTCTGGCTACTCGCAAAATTCCCTTACCTCATTTTTCTATACAGTCTCACCTTTTCACTGATGTCTCGTCACACAGTCTGATTTGCTCCCAATCAAATCTCCAGAGCTGCGTATAATTATTTATCGGGTTAGAAATCATTCAATTTAACTGTATTTCATAATTTCTGAGCTTAATTCAAAGTATTGGGCCTGTTTACAATTTTGGACCCGATTGCACTTTAATGGGCCTTAATCGACATTAAGCTCATTTTTCACTTACTATTCACATTATCGAGGCCTAATGGGCTCATTGGGCCCATCATTATTTATTGGACCTCATTCTAAACTCTTGGATAGCTCAATTAATTATTTACGATAATTTATCTTAAATTCCAGAATTTAATTAATTTTATACGGAATTAATCGGTAATTTATGCAGTAAATTTCTAACATGCACAACTATGCAAATTGTTGTAAATAAGGGTTACTTACACGAGATTTCGTGATAGTACACAAATTGAGGCTGACTCGAGCTCTCGTTTGACGTCAATTTTTAAGCTACACAATTACATATTTTCCCGATTAATTTTCAGTCGAATATTAATTAACTTAAATATTCCAAAATTTAACTTGGTCAATTTCAACCGCTTACCTGTTTACCCGTAGCTCGATTGCATCACTAGAATTTTTCTCCCATTTTTCTTCTTTTTTTCCTTTTTCTTTTTCTTTCTTTTTCTTCTTTTCTGGTTGAACAGGTTTGGTCCGGTTCAACCCGGTTCAGACCGATTCGGTTCAGCCGGTTCAGTCTGGTCCAATTTTCTTCTTCCTCGTTCGGAGCTTCGTCGACCAGTTCTTCACCGGCTTCCATCTCTAGAAGATCTGCAGGGTCGTCTGGTGTATGGATCTAGGGTCGGTTTTGCCAGGGCTGGCCGGAATGTGACCGATCCGACCTCTTCTCCCTCCGGCGTCGGTACCCATTTCTTTCTCTCTCGATCGACGTCATTTCTCGTCGATTTGCGCTTGGATCGGCGCCATTGGTCGTCCCTTCTGGTCGGTGGAGAGGCATTCCCCCCTTCCTCTACCTCCATTCGCCTCTCTCTCCTCCATTTTCTCTCATTTCTCCCGATTTCTCTCTCTTTTCTTTCTCTCTCTCTCTCTCTCACCGGTCGCTAGTCACCGTTCGCCGCTTCCTTCGCCCTCCACCAGCGCCAGCGATGGCTTGGCCACCTCGTCTGGGTCTTCTCGGTGGTGACTTCCGATCGGTGAAGGTAGAAGGAAATGCCTGGTCTCATCAGCCTTCCTTCTGTTTTCCTTCCCCTTTTCTTTTACAGAATCGCAATCCGCGATTCTATTGTTTTTTTCTTTTTTAAAATTATATTATATTTTATTCATTAAAATATTATAAAAATCCCAAAATTTTATTAAAAATTTATATTTTATTCATTTAATCCATAAATGAATTTATCTGTCTTATTTCGTCTTTTCGATATATTTTTCCAATATTTTCGGGATAATTTTTTCCGATGTGAAAATTTCGATTGATTCAAATAAATTCATATCTTGATCAATTGGACTCGAAATTTAATTATTTCTCCTTTATTGATCAAGATTTCCTAAATTCATATTTTTAATAATAATTTCTTATCGAATGTATACCGAATGTTAGGCCTTTTGACCATTTTACCCTTCTATGTGTTTGGGATTAAACCAATCCAACTTCCCTTCACGAACCCTTTCTCATTTCGTGTTTTAAATTCTTATCTCCAATCCGAATGGTCCAAATCCCATTCGTTTAATATGTGGTCATTTCAATCATTTATTTGATCTTTAAATGCATTCGAAAATTTTTATTCATTCCATTGGCATTTTTCATTCACGTACAACTCTTCTTATGATTCAATTTACATCCAACCATATTTACATCATATGAACCATAAGGAATTTCGATAAAAATCGGGTCTTACATAATCTCCCTCACTTAAGAAATTTGGTCCTCCAAATTAGAACCAAGTCAAATGGGTCCATAAATAACTCCAGTTACACCTATCACATTATACTCTTTAATTCTCTTGTGACTTTTTTCGGAGTGTAATACTACCAAAGGACTTTGACTAGGGAGATCGTCTTAAACATCAATAGTCTCTCCTTCCGTCTAATACTCGAATCAACTTTTCAACATACGACCTACTCTCTTTGAGCTTCAACGGTCTCCGTCTCTTGTCAGCATAGCTTTTCTGTCTGCTCTGAGGTATTCTCATCACTCACAATCAACTGAACACCTTCATAGACTTATTATATCAATTCGGGAGCAATTCTCTATCTGTCACCCACTTCTTCCTATCCAAGTCGGGGAACAACTCCTACGGCCATACAATGCCTCATATAATGTTATCCCGATACTCAAGTGATAACTATCGCTATTGGCGAATTCAATTAGTAACAACTGATCATCCCAGGAGATTATAAAATCAATGACACATGCTCTCATCATATCCTCCAATATCTGTACAATCCTCTCTGACTGACCATTTGTTTGAGGACGAAAAGCTGCGCTAACACTCAATCGGTTCCCATAGCTTCCTGAAAAATGTTCCCAAAAGTGGGAAGTGAAGCAGGAATCCTTATTTGATACCATGCTCCCTGGGACGCTACATAATGTTTCACCATTTTCCATACACATAAATCCGCCTACACACTCAAAGTATCTGGGGATTTCATAACCAAAAGGTGGGTAGACTTAGTCAATCTATCGACTATCACCCAGATAGCCTCGTGACCCATCACGATATCCATGGTAACTTGCTCCCATTTTCGTGTCGATATAGGTAGAGGCTGCAATAGCCCTGCAAACTTCTATTGCTCTACCTTAATCTGCTGACATACGAGACACTTCTCCACAATCTCTACAATGTCTCTTTTCATATCTGACCACCAATACCCTTTTCAGAAATTTCGATATATTTAATACTTCTCAGATGCACTGTATATCCCGAAGAGTGAGCTTTTGACAATAACACTATCTCATCAACTGTGGTCATGGGGAGCACTTATACTGTCTCTGAACCTCAGTAAGCCATCATCACTCATTGTGAACTCTGTCACTGTACGCATCTGAATTTGACCCACACTATCGACACTCTGCCGATCATCACGCTAAACCTGTCAAATCCGGTTCTAATCTCAGGCTAGCTGTCACAAAATCACTGTCATCATCAGAAGGGATCACATCACTACTGAGGCTCACAACTGCTCTAGCAGCTCACGCTCCCTGACCCTCATCTGTGATACCATCCCGAGGCTCTTTCTGCTCAAGGCATCAGCCATTACATTAGTCTTTCATGGGTGATAAAATTTTCACAATCATAATCCTTCAGAAGCTCTAACCCTCTATGTTATCTCATATTCTACTCTTTCTGTGAAAACAGATAATCGAGGATTTTATGATCAGTGCATACCCGAAATTTCTCACCGTGTACATAGTAGTGCCATATACTCAGTACAAACACTACCGCTGCCAACTTTAAATCATGGGTCGGATAGTTTCTTTCATGATCCTTGACTTGTCTGAATCCATAATCGACTATCTTCCCATTTTGCATCAATACACAGCCCACTCATTATTTTGAGGTATCCATATACACTGCGAAACCTCTTGAGCTATTGGGTATAGTGAAAATAATTACGGTGGTCAGTTCATACTTCAATACACAAAAACTCACCGAAGCTACTTTCATACTTATCATCCCACTCGTATGCAATCTTTTTCCGAACGAGATGTGTCAACTAAGCAGCCCATTTTGAGAAACTCTCAACAATTCATCTGTAAAATAGTTTCAGTTGCTGCTCATGCTCTTCCCTGGACTTCAAATACATTAAAATATCATCGCTAAGGATGACCACAAATTAGTCCAGGTAAAGTTTAAATACCTTGTTCATTAATGCCCTAACGATTACGAAAATCATTTTGGGCACATTCACATTCCGAATTCTTAACGGATGTTACGCAGACTTAAAATCTATCTCAAAAAAGATCTGATGAACTTTTATCCAATCACTTTTATAATTGCTTCTTTAGTCCTTCCATGTAAGACCCCGTATATGTATAATGGTAATGTGTATGGACTTGTAATGTAAAGTATGATTGATGTAAGTCCATGGATTCAATGTATGTATGTGTAATATAAATTGTAACGTACATACAAATTTCATTGAGTATGAATATGAAGAAATGAGTTCTGGCAAGTGATGGATGTGATTGAAACTCAAGATGAGTAGTGTGGTAAAATGGAATGGAGTTATGCTTCCATTTGGTTTCATGTAGCATACCTTTGGACATTCAATGAATGCACACAAGTTTCAATGTGCATAAGGTATGAATGGATGCCATTTTCAAGTTATAAAGGTGGATGGATGAGAAAATGGCCATGGAAATAGATTAAGGATGTATTGGTATGAGTTGCAGCAAAGAAACTACAGGAAATCTGGAATACATGAGGGCCAGATCGATCTCATAGGATGAGAGATCGATCTGGAAGAGCCAGAATGCTCTTATTTGGGCGAAAGAATAGAGCAGATCGATCTCCAATGGAGCCAGATCGATCTCCCAAGCATTCTGTAGTGAAAAGATCGATCCCCAAGCACCCAGATCGATCTCCTTAGCTCTCTGTTTGGGAGCAGATCGATCTCATGCTTCGACAGATCGATCTCATACCTAGACAGATCGATCTTATGCTTCGACAGATCGATCTCAAGCTTAAAAATGCCGTGAAAAAGAGGGATTTTAAGGGACCAGATCGATCTCCTCTTGGACCAGATCGATCTCCTCAAGCTATTTCTATATAAGGAGTGCTGGAAATCAGGAAATCTCGGGAAAAACACTAACCTTTCACTTTCAACCCAAAAACCTAACTTTCCCTCTCTAAAATCAGCCATTTTCAGCAAGAATTAAAGAGAGACCATTAGAGGCAAAGTTGTTCTTATTAAAGAGAAGAACAACATAGTGTGAAGGCATTTTTCTATTGTTGGTATTGAAGGAGTTAAGGGCATTTCCAGTTGGAGCAAGAAGAAAAATCATATTTGGTAAGATCCTAACACT
This sequence comes from Firmiana major, assembly GCA_033439115.1. NCBI lineage: Eukaryota > Viridiplantae > Streptophyta > Magnoliopsida > Malvales > Malvaceae > Firmiana > Firmiana major. The sequence continues at coordinate 14,729,032 of CM065907.1, forward strand.
CCAATCCAAATACATTATCTATTTAATTGATTTTGGAGTTGTTTGGCATGACTATTGATGGATAAATTATCTAGGGATGTGGTGGAATTGGTGTAACCTAGAATGGGTATGATGTGAGAATATATGGGTTGAATGAGTTTGTGATTTATGGGCATTGCTAAAGTTATTAGTGAGGTAATGCTTATGATTTTAGATAGTTAAATGAGATTACATTGTGAGTTTGGAGGAATTGTGGAAATGAGTATGAATATGCTTGATAAATGCCATAGTGAGGGAATTCATGAAGTATGAACACTATGAGCTTAATATCGATTTATTATCAATTCGGAATAAGTAATAGGCCTAAAAAGAATCCATAAACTCGAATTATGGGTAAAGTAATGAAACGAGGCCATATAAGCGTTAATAGAGGCTATAGATTAAATGGACTATAGCAAGCACAACGGTTGCATTATATGGATCGAATATAATGTGGGATACGATTTTGTGCAGTCTCGAAGAGTTCGTTGAAGACGAATCGAACCGTACGAGTAAGCAGCTTAAGGAAGTGGAATCACGCATCGCGATTCCAGGTAAGGGAATTTTTTGAGTATATAGAGGTAGCTGCTCGTACTTTGAACTTGTGGGTGAATACTGGGTGTTGTATGAAATGCATGGTTGCTCAAATAAATGATTGATGGTATTCGTGAATGATATGAGTATATGCGTGATTTTGGTTTTGAAGTGGATTTTACGAAATGGGATAGTAAGGCTAATAATTGCATAAATCTAATGTTTTGATGCTTTTCAAAACGAAATTGCTTGGTTTTAAGCAAGCTTGTAGATGGGTCGGCTAGTATTGTATTGTTGTTGTGGAAAAACATTTGTGAGTGCTAAACCCGATTGTCGGGATTGATTAATTGTATATGAGCCGCCTATCATATTTGTATGACATAAATCGCGCTAGAGCCTCGCTCGCGCTGGATTTCTATGTTTTCATTTGTATGAAACGTGCTGGAGCTTAGCTCGCACCTTGATTTGGAAACTATGATGATGTTTATAAACCGTACTGGAGCTTCTGCTCATACGTGGATTTTGAGTGGTTGTCTTATGAGTATAACCGTACTAGAGCTATGCTCGTACGCGTCTCTGTATGAGAGGATGCCTGAGCCGTGCTAGAGCTTTGCTCGCACAAGTTTGCACATTGTGACACGTATAAGGTTGTGAAAGTTGGTAAGATCCTTAAGCCTTACATCCTTAAGCCAACATCCTTAAGCCCAAAGAGGCGGGGAGGCTCTGTTAGGCGGGGAGGCTCTGTTCGGTGGGGAGGCTCTCTTACGGTGGGATCCTTAAGCTAACATCCTTAAGCCCTGGAGGGGCGGGGAGGCTCTGTTAGGCAGGGAGGCTCTCCTACGTGGGTACGGTAAGATCCTTAAGCCCTACATCCTTAAGCCAACATCCTTAAGCCCAAAGAGGCGGGGAGGCTCTGTTAGGCGGGGAGGCTCTGTTCGGTGGGGAGGCTCTCTTACTGAAGGATCCTTAAGCCCTATATCCTTAAGCTAACATCCTTAAGCCCGAGGAGGCAGGGAGGCTCTGTTAGGCGGGGAGGCTCTGTTCGGCAGGGAGGCTCTCCTTCACGGATATGGAAAACTCTTGGTATGGGGTAGGTAAGACCTAGGAATGGCACCCCCAGTCACGATATGAGTCTGCGGAGTACGTTGTACCGTGTATATCACATGGAGTACGATGTACCGCATGATGGTTATGTGGTGAGAAAGTCTGGCGAGGGATAATCCATCTTCGTGCCAGCGTGATACCCAGCACACCTGGATGCGTGTGGTCTGGGATGATTTATGATGTAATGGTCCACATAGGCATTTTTGATATAGTGACCTAGTTTTTATACACATGCGTGAATTATGAAATGAAAATGTGGTTGTGATTGTGAGTTGATTTGGTGGTAATTATGTGTTAAGAAAGAGGTTTATGATGTTGGTTTAAAAAGGAGGTTTCTTAATGAATTGCCCTTTTTATGAATTTAAATGAGATTGAGCATGAGATGATTTATACAAGATGTTTCTACCATGTTTTATATGCCAATGCACATGATTTTGATACATGATATATATGTATATTCACATGGCATAGTTTTATTCCTCATGCTCCTACCATAAATGATTTATGCATAACACTATCAGCATGTAGATAGAGTAGTTATCTACCATGCTTGCATTATTGCCTTACTGAGCGTGTGGTTGCTCATCCCACTCTATTTTCCCCCCTACAGAGCGTGCATAGTAGCCCAGTAAGGACTGAGGCGTGGTATTTTGGACTCCGCTGCATCTCCATCGCTTAAAGGTATATACACAGTGATTTTTTTTTGTATCTAAACAATGTAAAAGCACAGTATTCGTTGAATTGTAATTACGGGGGATGTAGATGTCAGTAAAACATGTATTCGTATAAGTACACGATTAAATGAAAATGTATGACATCGTTTTAATTAATTGAGGATGAATGAGATGTGGTGTTTATTATTGACTCACAGCCCAACAGTGTGTGGTGAGTTTAGTTCACGACCGGGTAAGGTAACAGTAAAACGCGAAAAATTTTTAGTGATTTTCGGTTAAAGAGAATGGAATTGGGTCGTGACATTCCAATTCCACTAATACCATTTTATACCGTGGTTAGGATATCGGCTCCATATCAGGTACCAAATCAATACAAAACTCTATTCCGTGAGTACAATCAATTACTCCTTTAATTTCAATCGCTACACCCATTTCATTACTTGTCAAAACTTACAGTATACTTTTCAGGGGTAACCATATCATTATCTTATGATAGAAATCTGAACAGCATAGCTTGCAGCCAACCAATTTATTCTCAAATATTACTTCAAAATTATTCATATTTCATTGAATAAAATCGACTAACTTATACTTCTTCCCCCATTTTCGACTTATAATCTCTTAATAATTATTTCGTTTGCTAAACCTCCTTCATTGGGGTGCTAACTATCAGCATTGTGCCCAAGGGTGTAGGCATTCACGTTTTTCACTAACTTATATGCAAATGAGGGCGGTATGAATAAATACATGGCACCAGGATCATTTAAGATAGTTGCTTCATTATTCATAATCAAGGTGGTACCCTCCACCACATCAAATGAAACATCAAAAGTGTCCTGGTCCAAGGCTTACACTCGCCCTCATTCAACATCTTACTTCCGTGGTAACTACCACATATCCAACCCTGCTCAATAGTAAGTCGAGGTCCTCCAATCACAATACCCCTCGTAAGTGTTGAAACTGAATGCACTACGGGTTACCAATCATCTTACCCCATGACTCGACAGCTCTAAATCTCTTACCAGATGGTCTCTTTCCTGCTCTGACATCTCTATCATCCACTTTTCTCTTTCTGTCTCTATTTCAACCCTTACTACCTTTCCCAATCTTAGATGCGTGCAACGCAAAATCTTATTCACACAATTGTAATCTGCGCACTGCCTCGGCCTAGGTAGTGATATCTAACGGGGTCAATCGGACTCTAATTAACGGTCTGAGCTCTTCCATGAACTTTCAGACATCCCAACTCTCATTGTTCATAGTTTCGGGGTCATACCTGCCCAGGGATATAAACTGAGATTTATACTCGTCAGTCAACCAGTTTCTTCTAGGTCAGAGTAAAGAACTTTATCTGTAATTTCCTTTAAGCAGTATCCGGGATATGCTGTCACCGGAATACATCCAGAATCATCTCTCATGTCAGCTCTGGATGTCTAACTCTTAAGATGGGTCGAGCGGACTTCCACCAATGCTCCGACTCGTCCTCAAATCTCATGCATACTCTAAGCAAATAAGTCCCAAAATATTCTTCACACTCCGCTCCAACCTCACGAAACGTGTCTCAATATTGTCCGGTCTCTCTGTCGGACTCTGTGGGGCATACCACTTCAATCTCATCTAGAGTCTCGAGCACATGTACTCTCGCCCCTCTACGATAGCGGCTATCAGTTATAATAAATAGATTCTTGCATTCAAAACCAAATTCTTAGCTGCAATTTCATCTCGATATACATAATTGTATCTAAGCAAAGCACAGTACATGGGGATGTAAACTTCCTTAACCGCGAACACCGACTCATATCAGGCCAACTCAGCTCTGATACTACCAATTGTCACGACCTAAAAATCAGAGTAAATTTTTCGTTTTTCTTTCATATTTAATTCCTATCTTCCTCTTATTGTGACCATCCTACCAACAGTTGGGCTATGATTTGGTGTTAGTCCCTTCACACTACTTACCATTCCATTTCCATGTTACATTTAGAATTTCATTTACAAAACCTTACATCCCTGACGTCATATACGTTTACAGTACTGTGCATTTACATATTTAGATACAAAATCATGCAAGTGTATATACCTTTTCTCGATGATGGGAAGCAGTGGATATCAAGAATGCAAGTCATCAGCCGCTCACTATCTACTGCGAGTGCTCTGAAAATAAGGGAAAATAAGGGGGGTGAGCAACCACACGCTCAGTAAGGCAATTATGCAAGTGAGTAGATAGCTCCACTATCTACATGCTCATAATGTCATGCCCTTAAATCCATTTCTTTTCGTTTAAAGCTCATGCACGAAATCATGCACACATCAATGCCATAGTTTATAAAAGTTGTTCGTGCTTATGGAAATCATGCAACTCATGCCTCAATGGCATCTCATGTAAAATAATAAAACGCATGAAAATAAGGGGGGTGAGCAACTACACACTCAGTAAGGCAATTATGCAAGCAAGTAGATAGCTCCACTATCTACATGCTCATAATGTCATGCCCTTAAATCCATTTCTTTTCGTTTAAAGCTCATGCACGAAATCATGCACACATCAATGCCATAGTTTATAAAAGTTGTTTGTGCTTATGGAAATCATGCAACTCATGCCTCAATGGCATCTCATGTAAAATAATAAAACGCATGAATTAAATCAAAATCATGCATTTGCAATTAAAGCATGGATAACATCCTCATGCTAAAACCTTTCATTGCATGAATTATAAATAATTATGAAAAATACATCATGCTGAGTTTCCACAAAACCTTCACGCATACCCATATGCCACACCATGAATGTCATTTAAAACCATTTTACCTCACACATGGGTTTAAATAGCATGGAAATAACGTCATGCAAGTTTCAGTTTAAATTCCAGTTTTATTCTCATCAAATCACATCTCAATCACACTCATCAGAACTCAACCCTTCCCTCGGGTGATCCTGATCCACATAAAATCATTTCTTTCCAAGCATTTTCAAAAACATTGAAAATTTCATTTATTCACAACAAAACCAATATCATCAATCAAGATCCAACCCCTCCCTCGGGTAGTCCAGACTCACACAAAATTCACGCATTCTCAAACTTTCAAAACATCAGATAGTAACATGCGCGACTAGGCAATATATTTATATATATCTCAGGAAAATAACCAGGACTATGGCCATATCCTCGTGAACCCTCTACTAGAAAAAAACCTGTGTGCGGGGTCTCACCACTATCGGGAACCGCCCCGGGAAGTGGGTCAGTCCATCCCGTCGGTCCTGCCCGATCACTCGCATACGAATATGCCACTCATATCCGAAGATGCCACATAATCAATCCCAACACGGTACAGCGTATTCCATGCTACTTGCATGGTACAACGTACTCCATGGACCCACATCTCATATCAATAATCGTGCCTGTCTCAAAACGCACGTGCAACCATATTTAATCGACGTGACACACAGTCTACCCGACGCTCCAAGCACGACTCATCGTATGTCTCATAAAATCATTGTGAGCGATGCTCCAGCACTCTTATAAAATCAAGGAAAATCTCGTGCGAGCAAAGCTCCAGCACGCGTTTCATAAATCTCATAAGATCTAGTGCGAGCTAAGCTCCAGCACTCTGTCAAAATCATGTAAAACTAGTGCAAGCTAAGCTCCAGCACTCTGTCATAAAAATCAAGTGAAAATCTTATGCGAGTTAGACTCCAGCACCCTGTCACAAAAATCATGTGAAAATCTAGTGCGAGCTAGGCTCTAGCACCCTGTCCTGAAAATCATGTAAAAATCTGGTGCGAGCTAAGCTCCAGCACCCATGCATGTAAAACTCTAATGCGAGTCCCTGCTCCAACACTAATGCATGCGTCACACAGTTTAAAACTCGTGCGAGCTAAGCTCTAGCACCTCTCATGTATGTCAAATCATTAAAACTAGTGCGAGCAATCCCTCCGGTACCTTCTTTTGCATATCATGTCACACAAATCGGTGCGAGCAATCGCTCCAGCACCATTATGCACACTTACAAACTCAGATATAGTGCGAGCAAGGCTCCAGCACCATCTGTTTCCATATAAACTTGATAGTTGGCCCTTTTTCCAAAAAAATTTCGTTTAAATCTAAATAACACTTACGTAGTGTTATCTTGTGAAATTTATTCAAATACTGGCCAATCTACCAATTTGCTTTACTAAAAAGTCACGAAAATTCCTCAAATCATGCATGTCATGCTTTCACCATCCTTAGGTGAATTTCCCTCAGTAGGGGTAAAATAGTCTTTTACCTAACCTGAGTCCTTAAAATTTTTAATCCATTTCTAGGACCTTTATACATTTTCAGTGTATACAAAAGCTATTAAAAATACGCGTAGCTACCTCAACTACTCGCAAAATTCCTTTACCTCATTGTTCTGTACAGTCTGACCTTTTCAGTGATGTCTCGTCACACAGTCCTATTTGCTCCCAATCAAATCTTCAGAGCTGCATATAATTATTTATCAGGTCAGAAATCATTCAATTTAACTGTATTTCATAATTTCTGAGCTTAATTCAAAGTATTGGGCCCGTTTACAATTTTGGGCCCGATTGCACCTTAATGGGCCTTAATCGGCCTTAAGCCAATTTTTCACTTACTATTCACATTATCGAGGCCTATTGGGCTCATTGGGCCCATCAGTATTTATTGAGTCTCGTTCTAAACTCTTAGATAGCTCAATTAATTATTTACGATAATTTATCTTAAATTTCAGAATTTAATTCATTTTATACAGAATTAATCTGTAATTTATGCAGTAAATTTTTAACACGCACAACTATGCAAATTGTCATAAATAAGGGTTATTTACCCGAAATTCCATGATAGTACGCAAATCGAGGTTGACTCGAACTCTCGTTGACATCAATTGTCGAGATACACAATTACATATTTTCCCGGTCAATTTTCAGTCGAATATTAATTAACTTAAATATTACAAAATTTAACTCGATCAATTTTGACTGCTTACCGGTTTACCCGTAACTCGATTGTATCACTGAAATTTTTCTCCCATTTTTCTTCTTTTTTTCCTTTTTCTTTTTCTTTCTTTTTCTTCTTTTCTGGCTGAACCGATTCGGTCTAGTTCAGCCCGATTCGATTCAGCTGGTTCAGTCCGGTCCGATTTTCTTCTTCGTCGTTCGGAGCTTCGCCAACCGGTTCTTCGTCAGCTTCCGTCTCTAGCAGATCTGCGGGGTCATCCAGTGCATGGATCTGGAGCCGGTTTCGCTAGGGCTGGCCGAAAAGTGGCCGGTCCGGCCTCTTCTCCCTCAGGCGTCGCTACCCATTTCTTTCTCTCCCGATCGGCGTCGTTTCTCACCGATTTGCGCCTAGATCGGCGCCGTTGGTCGTTCCTTCTGGTCGATGGTGAGGTGTTTCCCTCTTCCTCGGCCTCTGTTCGCCTCTCTCCTCCATTTTCTCTGTCTTCTCTCTCTCTCAGTTTCTCTCTCTTCTCTCTCTCTCTCTCTCTCTCCGGTCGTCGTTCGTCGCTTCCTTCGCCCTCCACCACCAGCCTCGTCTGGGTCTCCTCGGCGGCGGTTTTCGATCAGTGAAGGCAGAAGGAAAGGCTGGTCTCCTCGGCCTTCCTTCTATTTTCCTTCCTCTTTTCTTTTACAGAATCGCGATTCTGTTGTTTTTTTTTTTAAAAAAAATATTATATTATATTTTATTCATTAAAATATTATAAAATTCCCAAAATATCATTAAAATTTTATATTTTATTCATTTAATCCATAAATGAATTTATCTGTCTTATTTCGTCTTTTCGGTATATTTTTTCAATATTTTCGGGATAATTTTTTTCGTTGTGAAAATTTCGATTAATTCCAATAAATTCATATCTTGATCAATTGGACTCGAAATTTAATTATTTCTCCTTTATTGATCAAGATTTCCCAAATTCATATTTTTAATAATAATTTCTTATCGAATGTATACCGAATGTTAGGTCTCTTGACCATTTTACCATTCTACGTGTTCGAGACCAAACCAATCCAACTTCCCTTCACGAACCCTTTCTCATTTCGTGTTTTAAATTCTTATCTCCAATCCGAATGGTCCGAATCTCATTCGTTTAATATGTGGTCATTTCAATCCTTCATTTGATCTTTAAATGCATTTAGAAATTTTTATTCATTTCATTGGCATTTTTCATTCACGTACAACTCTTCTTATGATTCAATTTACATCTAACCATGTTTACATTATATGAACCATAAGAAATTTCGATAAAAATCGGGTCTTACATTAAATTTCTATCGTGATGCAATTTCTATCGTGATGCACTAATACTAGTTATACATTGTTAATCAATTACAAAGTGTCACCTTATTAATTAGGAAAATTATAATGGAAATAACCAAAAAATTTACAAAGTACAGAGACTCTTAAAATTAAATAAAAAGCTTTATAAACATTTATTTTTGAAGATTTGTGTTTTTTTTTAAACTATATTCATTAATAAAGTGACAATTTACAATTGACTGACAATGTATCAAATATGAATTCTTAAAGTAATAATGTTTGGTCTTGCATATAAAATCATGAAATCATATTATTTGTCCAAAGAATTGCATATCTTTTCTTGTTATTTATTATGCGTGAATGAGTCATCATTTTTCACCATATATACTTTGCTTGCATAAAAAAATTCCACACCTACATAGATGCTCCCTTAATTCCCTGGAAGTTAGTATGGAAAAAGTTAAATTAGCTTCCCTTTTTTTTTTGGCTGGATTATCATGATAGTCTTGGATGGTTGAACTTTGTTGAGCAGATATCAGACTTCTTGTTCTTCTGATTTTTATTTTATTTTACTTTCGTAAATTTACTCATAAGCACGAAAACCAACCGCATTTCTTTAGATTTAAATTCAAAGTATTAGTTCGAATGGGATGTTGCTTAGCCATTTTAAAAGCTCTTCATGTCATAGACCAAGAACAGAATTTTTTCCAGTATAAGGTGTATCAGCTTGAAGATACAGTTTTTAGACATAAGGCGATATGAAATTTTATTTAACTAAAACTAATAGTACATGTCGTACTAGTTTTAAGAAGTCTGTGAGATACACTGTTTCAAATGTCAAAAGACAAAATTGGCAGAAAAATCATAGGAATTGTATTATAACTTCAGTCGTTTTTGTTTCCACTGTTCGGGCAGCCAGTGCGTTTGACGCTTGGTTGGCTTCTTTGTAAACAAAGGTCAGTTTTAAACTGTTAAATCCTACCGATAGAGTGAAGCAATCAAAAAGGGGATGTCCTGTAGAAGGTGGAGGTCCATGTTCCTATTAAATAAGAGCACAGAAGAAAGGGAGTCAGTTTCAACAATTAGTAATTTTATTTCCAGTGTGAGTGTAAGTTGGATTCCAGTACAGTTTCCATAGAATTCCACCATGTCATTGTGGTGATGCCAAGATACTGAGAGAAAGCAGTAACTAAGTGTTTTGATGAATCTCGAATAAGTCCCCTGCATTCTAGATGCCCTGGATTCCCAAGGCTAGAGCCATCAGTGTTGAGTTTTAGGATTAGATATTGAGGTGGATACCAGGAGATAGGGTGAATATAAGGTGAGGAGTTTGACTTGTTATTGTTTATCAGAGCTGAGGTTAACGATATTGAGAAATGCACTATTTATTGGATGATCATTTCCAAAGGAGTATATTTATTTTGGGAAATAATATCATTCCTCGACTTCCGGATAAGCCACAAAAGACTCGGAATAAGAACATTATATTGCATAGTTATATGTGGTGATGTATATGACAGATTTATTTCATGAAGAGTTTTTAGAAGACAATTTAGGTTTAGTTGATTAGCATTCCAATTCCAATTCCAATTCCAATTCCAATTTAAAGTTGACCAAACATTTAGAAATTGAGAGCATAAGTTGTATAGATGGTGTATTGCTTCTGGTTCTTGTTGGCATAAATTAAAGATCGGAGTATGTATACTGTGTCTTTAAGTACAAAAAATCTGAGGTTGTTAATTTATTATGTGCTAGTAACCATAGGAAAACTTTTACTCTAAGTAACGTTTTGAGTTTCCAAATATATTTTTGTTCATAGGTTGTATTAATGATGATAATGTGATTATACAATGATCGTGATGTAGAATTCCCTGATTTCGACAGTGCGCGGTAAGGTTTATCATCTGTCAGATACAAGGGCAGTGAGATACTTTTAATGTGGTCCTAGATAATCAGAGGAAGATGTTGTGATATGGATGATAGATTCCAGGTATGTGTTTGTTCATTAATAAGTTAACTGACTGTTGATCGTCTCATAGCTGAAGGTAGAGGTTGAATGAGGTAATTGGATAGGGGTCTTAGTGTTGTCCAAGCTTCCTCCCAGATATTGATATATGTTTCAGAAGCTATTTTCCGTTGTAAATTATTTCGTACAATGGGTATATATTTGGTTATGTTATTCCATATAGTTGAGGAGTTTGATTTTCGAGTTGCCTGCAAAATATTCGAGTTAGGCTAATATTTTTGTTTTAGTACCATATTACATAATGTATCCAGTTTAGTGAACAAGTTCCAGACTATCTTAGATATTAGCACTTTAATTATTGTGATCAAATCAGTAATACCTAGCCCTCCATAGGAAAATGGGAGGCATAGTGTTTTCCATGGTATTGATGATTTCTTTTTTTTTTTTTCTTTTATTTCAATAGGAATTCCAAAGAAAATTTTTGAGATAGTTTTGAGTTTTTTTGTAAATGTGGTAGGCCTGAGGAAAGTTGACATGGAGTACAATGGAACGGCATCTATAATAGATTTAAGTAATGTTAGTCGACCGGCTAATGATAAGAATTTATTATACCATATATTATTACGTGTGCATATTTTTCAGTTATTGAATTAAAATAATGTGATTTTAATTTTTCTTGTAAAAACAGGGATCCCAAGATAGCGATCTCTAGTTGTCTGGATGAAAATATTAAATTTGGAAGCAATTTCTTGTTTGGTTCTAGGATCCATGTTCGGGGAACATGTTAAAGGATATTTGTTATTATTTATTGTTTGACCTGATGCATAGCTGTATTTTGTAAATTTCGAAATAATAGTATTCATGCGTTGCGGGATAGCTTGTGAAAATATATAGCAATCATCCGCAAAACAAAGGATAGGTATGCAAGGTCCAATTCTTGAAGCTTTTACCCCACTAATTTTATTTTGTCCTATTGGTATAATAAAGATTTAATAAACATATCTGAGTAAAGTATAAACAAATAATGCGATAGTGGGTCTCTTTAAAGGTGTAAACGAACCGAACACGAACAAATAAATTAATATTTATGTTCGTTCGTTTATTTTTTAGTGTTGTTCGTGTTCGTTTGTATTCGTTAAGGTGTTTCGCTCGTGTTCGTTCGTTTATTTTTTAATACTGTTCGTTTTCGTTCGTAAACATGTTCACAAACAAGTGTTCGCGAATTTGTTCGTTTACGTGTGTGCGAACAAGTGTTCAGGAACCGTTCACGAACACGTGTTCGTGAACAAGTGTTCAGGAACCGTTCGCAAACACGTTAAATATGAATACAAATTGAAAATTAAATATTAAAAATCTTAAGTATAAAATAAATAAAATATGAATATTTATTTCTAATCTCATTAGAAATAATCTTTACTTTTTAGAGAGGATTTGATCATCCTATACTAAGAGGATTACTAATCCTCTTTGCAATCCAATCATCCTCTTAATGTGTGCATCAAACATAAGATAGGGTGATTATCATCCTATCCTATCCATCATCCTATGCACCAAACACGACCCTAGTATTTTAGTATATATTATAATTATATAACATATAACTTATATAATAATATAATATAAGTAATTTTAATACTTTAATAAATTACAAACGAACAACAAACAAATATTAAATGAACAACAAACAAATATAATCAAACAAACAACAAATGACACTTTAAACGAACGAACAATAAACGAACATAAACGAGCTTGTTCGTGAACATAAACGAACGAACCACACATTTGTTCATGTTCGTTCGTTTAATAAACGAATACAAAAAATGTTGTTCGTGTTCGTTTGTTAAGCTTAATTAATAAACATAAACGAACAGTAACCGAACGGTTCACGAACGTTCATCGAACGTTCTGTTCGTTTACACCCCTAGGTCTCATTGTCTAAGTCCTCTGGATGGTTTAATAGACAGTAATAAGGTTCCATTTTGAAGGATTCCAAGAGGAGTTGTAATGCATTCCACTACAAGGTGTATCCAATGTTGAGGAAAATTATATCTTTTTTTAAGTAGTCCTATATATAGAGCTGGCAAAAGTTGGCCCGAGCCCGCCCGAGACTGAACTCGAGATCGGACCGAATTGACCAAAAAGTTAAAGGCCCGAGCCCGAGAAAAGTTCGGCCCGAAAAAGCTCGAACCCGATAAAGACCGAGCCCGAAAAAGCCCGAACCCGAAAAAAACCGAACCCGACATCACCCGAACCCGATACGACCCGAACACGAAATCGACCCGATCCGAAACCCGAGAAAATCCGAATTTATAACCCGAAAAACCCGAATTATAATTATATAATTATTATATTAAAAAATAAATAAATAATAATACACTTCTTCTAATTAAAATTTATAAAATTTTAAAACAATCATTATTTATTTATTAGATAATTATATCAATAATTTATTATCAATAAAATAAATATTAAATATTTACATTCAATTATTAAATAAAATTATTTTAAAACACAATATAATATTCAATATCAAATAATTTTCAATATTATGCTTATTATATTTGTAATAATAAATAATAAATATATTATTAAATATAACATTTGATTTTATTATAAAAACAATTATTATACTATTTTATTATATTTATTTCATATTAAAATTTTAATTTTAATACAATAATAAATCAAATATATATAAATCTTTATATAATTGTAACATTTATTTAAATTTGATATTTCGTATAAAATATTGAATACATTATTATCAAAAGTAGAATTTAAATTCTAATTCCTATAACTCGTAAATAGAAAAATAGTAATTTGTTTTTTAAATGGTGATTATGCTAAAAATAAGAATTGAAAGTTGAAATAGGGGATCATACCCTTTTAAAGGTTGTAATAACTTTTTCACTGCAAAAAAAAATTCAGATTCAACTATGACATGTTTGCATCCAAATTCTCATGCCATTAACAGTCAATAATTGTTATGTTCTAAATTAATCCAATATAGTAAAAAACAAACCAGGAAAGAAAATATCAAACATTTAAAGCTATGACATGTAACATTACAAGAACAACAAAATAGAAAACATACAATCATTCTCATACATAGCCACCTAGCCATGGAGATATAAATAAAGATATAATATTTGATACGAGTATAATATTTTAATTTTAGTTAGAAATATAAATTTATATTTGTGATGTGCTTTTTATGAAATTAAATAGTGAAATTTTGGAATCAAGATAGACAATAAATTGTGAATCTAACTGTATGGATAGAAACAGTAAGCAATAACTCAGTTTAATTCAGTAATCCAACTGATAGGAGAGGATGATTTTGCTTCAAAATTTTCATGCTCACAAACAAATGCATCATTCATTCAATGAAAGCCACCAGCAAGATTGGTTGTGCCAAACCATCTAGGAATCCCATGAAATTTAAGATCTTCACATGTTCTACATCTTATGGGTCCTATTGCATCCATTCTCCTACAAAACTTGAAAATTACTTCTGCCCAACTCAAACTTTAATATTCCAAAAAACTGCTCATTGTTCAAACTTTAATATTCCAAAAAACTGCTCATTGTTCAAACTTTAATATTCCAAAAGATTGCTCATTGTTTTGTCCAATCCCATTGACCCATGGTTATAGCAAAAATACAGGGCAGGCTTGTTTAGAACTGTTACGTGAAACTTGGGTCATTTTCTTCTTTGCAGGCGACCTGCTATTCGATGTGTTATTGGACAATTCCAATTCATTATACTCTCTAGCTTGCAAACATTGGAAACCAGAAAAAAAGTTTCAAGAGTAATGCACAAGCTTTAGAATAAGATGGATGATTCGAAAACGTCAATGTAATCACCAAGAAAATAAAAATTGCAAGAAAACTTTTAAGTTGAATAGCCATTTAGAAAGCCAGTACAGAGATTATCAGAAAAAAAAAAAGTTTACAGAATAACCAAGTTTCTTTTTTATTTTACTACTTAGATACTGACAAGGCTACCAACATGAAGAACAAGTCTCATCCAGTATGGCAGTCCTTCAAACGTGAGATTTTTGAATGTTTCAAAGAAGACATACAATCATTGCAACACTGTCTTCAAACTCCAGGATATGATTTTCGAAGAGTGACACTGTCTTCAAATAAGATTAATGAGGCAATGATCAATCATAAATACTCTTAATAAAAAAATTTAATTTTTTAACAATATAAATAGTAAGAAATAAAATATCAACATACATTGCAATTAGAACTCTTCATCCTCCTCCATAAACCGACTAGTTTAATTTAATCCAACTTTCCTTCCAAATCTCATTGTTTCATCTTCTTCATCTAATAAAATATATAAAAATAATCATATAAGAATTTAAATAATAAAATAATAATGACACTAAAATCTTACCATTTTGATCATATCCATACAGTCAATTACGAGTGGCAATCAAAATTTCTGCATTATGTGTAGTGAGACAATTTCTCCATTTGTTGATAACTCTACCACCCATACTAAATGCTGATTCAGATGCAACTGTGGTAATTGAAATACTCAATATATCCTTAGCCATAAGTGAAAGTACAGGATATCAAAATTTATTTTTCTTCCAATAATCAAGAACATCAATTTGAATCTCATAATCTTCTCTTGGTTCATTCAAATATACATCTAACTCTGATCTTGTCACGACCCAAAACTACCTAAAATCAGAGTAAATTTTTTTGCGTTTTATTATTTTCTTTCATGCTTACCTGTCCTCTGATCGTGACCACACTCCACTAACAATTGGGCTGTGCGTCAATGCCAGTCCCACCATTCATTTACCATATAACTTAATTCTTTCTCAGTCATTTATAAGTGTTTACAATATTTATACATCCCCTAAAGTCACTTACAAACATGTTATTGTGCTATGCTTATTTAGATACAATATGTACAAGTGTATATACCTTAAATGATGGGCAGCAGCGGATATCTGGAATGCAGTACTCAGTCGCCTCAACATCTACTGGAGATTATCTGTGTGAGAAAATGAAAGGGGTGAGCACATCAAGCTCAGTAAGACAATCCTACGAACAAGTAGGTAACCATACTACCTACATGAACGTGGTGTCATATATAAACCACCCTTTCTCCACACATTTTAAAACTGATGCTATGATTCATGATGTCATGTAAAACACGTTCGCATGGAAAATTCATCATGCAAATCTTTTTAAATCATTTCTTTCTCATTTAAAAGTTTCACAATAAAGTCAGGACTCAACCCCTCCTTCGGGTGGTCCTGACTCACACAAAACCATGAAAATCAATTTACATCACACATGGGTTTAAAAGGCATGGAAATAACATCATGCAAATTTAGTTTAAAACTCAGTTTCAATCATCGTCAAGATCATCAACATGCGAGACTAGGCAACATCTGTATATCGGTAATAACCAGGACTATGGTCGTGTGTCCTCGTGAGCCCCTCTGCTACATGGATCCTAGTGTGCGGGGTCTCACCCTGATCGAGAACTGCCCGGGAGGTGGTTCAATCCAACCCGTCAGTCTTATCCGATCCCACGCATCCGAAGATGCCGTATCCGAAGATACCCCATATCCGAAGATACCGTATCCGAAGATACCCCGTATCCGAAGATACCACACGGTACATCGTACTCCATGCTACTTGCACGGTACATCATACTCCGTGGACCTATATATCATACCCTGTCTCAGAACGCACTGCGAGCCTATTTAGTCGGTGACACACAGTCTACCCAATGCTCGAAGCACGGCTCATCGCATGTTCTCATAAAAAAATCAGTGGGGGGTTGCGAGCGATGCTCCTGCACTCTCGTCAATTCAAGTAAAACTAGTGCGAGCTAAGCTCTAGCACTCTGTATGCAAACCATGTGAAAATCCGGTGCGAGCGAAGCTCCAACACCCTGTCTCAAAATATCATATAAAAATATGGTGCGAGTTAGACTCTAGCACCCTGTCACGAGAATCATGTAAAACCTGGTGCGAGATAGACTCTAGCACCGTATCACGAAAATCATGTAAAATCAGGTGCGAGTTAGACTCCAGCACCAATACATGTAAAACTCTAGTGCGAGCTCTCGCTCCAGCACTAATGCATGAATCACTCAAATCAAAATATCGTGCGAGCTGAGCTCTAGCACGTCACATGTCAATAAAAACACGTAGGCTGCTCTGTTTCCTCAAAACAATTTTCAAAATAATTTCCTCGTTGAAAATATCCAATGCTGTGCATTTTTCTTTCAAGGTTAGCCAGCCTACTCATGCATGCATCAAAACATCTCCAGAACAAGCAGGAACCTCTTGTTCTTGCTCCTCCCATTTTTTTCTAAAATAGAAAATTTTACCTGTAACAAGGGTATTTTGGTAATTTGCCCATTCGGGGCACTAAAATTATTAACTTACTTCTAGACCCTTCAGATACTTTAAAAGACTGCATATGACTTTGAAATTTCATAAAGTTTACCTCTAGCAGTCCGTAGAATTCCCTTACCTTATTTTTTTGTAGAGTCTGACCTTTCCTTTTCCACTGCTGTCTCGTCACGCAGTCCGATCTGCTCCCAATCCAATGTCCGAAACTGCGTATAATTATTCCTCAGGTCATATATTATACAATTTAATTGTATTTCCTATTTTCTGGGCTTAATTTAAATCATTGGGCCCATTTACCCCTATTGGGCCCGATTGCACCTTAATGGGCCTTAATCGGCCTTAAGCCCGTTTTCCACTTAATTTTCACATTATCGAGGCCTATTGGGCTCATTGGGCCCACCAACAATTTATTGGGCCTCGTTCTAACTCTCGAATGGCTCAATTTATTATTTACGACAATTTATCTAAATTTTCATAATTTATTTTATTTTATGCTAAAATTAAATCCGAAGCATGCATAACGATGTAAATTGTCGTAAATAAGGGTTACTCACCCGAGATTCCATGCTAGTACGTAAATCGAGGTTATCTCGAGCTCTCGTTTGACGTCGATTGTCGAGCTACACAATTTCATAAATTTTCGGGTAAATTTCCAGTCGAAAATTAATTAAATAAAATATTTCAAAATTTAAATCGGTCAATTTCTGTCACGACCCTCAACTTACCAAAATACGTACAAATTTTTCGCATTTTCATGCATCAATCCTTAATCATCCTTCCTCGATCGTGAACAACCACACACTTAACAGTTGGGCTGTGTGTCGACGTCTAACTCACTCCCCCATACCAATTCAATTTGAAACATTATTTATGAGTAAACACTTGTATAAATGTATATATATATATCAGAGTTGTTACATGTGTTTACATTGTTTTACATCCCCAGTAGTTACATACAAAATGCTACTGTGCTATGTCTAGTTTAGATACAAAATAATCCAAGTGTGTATACCTTTAGCGATGGGATGCAGCGGATTACCAAAAGGGAAACGCCTCCAGTCACGCTCAATCTATACTCAAATCTCTGTAGAGAGGGGGAAAATAAGGGGGGTGAGCAAACCTCACGCTCAGTAAGGCAATCATGCGAACAGGTAGATACTGCACTATCTACGTGATCGTGATGCCATGCTCAAAAGCATTTAATTCATTGTTTATCTCAAAACATGAGTGTATGATTGTGTTAATGGTATGTAAAGCATTCATGCTATTAAAATTAAGTGCACATTTCAACTCAAAGCATGGTATAAATCATCATGCATAATTCACAATAAAAGCATGGCATTACCCATCATGCATTTTTCTCAAATAGCATGGCATTAACCATCATGCATTTTCACAATAAAGCATGGCATTAAACATCATGCATCCGTGCACTTTAAAAACCATTAACAAATCAATTCAACGTCAGGTCCCAGCCCATCCCTCGGGCTTTCCTGACCACAATCACTTCAAACATGGATTTATTCTCAAATAGCATTAGACATGTGAGATAGGCAGTTCAACAATAGGTAAATAACCTCAAGTCCTATGTACATAACCTGTGATACCGGCTACACGGATCAGGTGTGCGGGATATCACCACCATCTGCTTCCACACGGGAGGTGGGTCAAATCCTACCCGCCGGTCCATAGCAGATCTCGTCCGAAGACGGCACATCACATCACAACACGGTACAATGTACTCCATGCTACATGCACGGTACAACGTACTTCGTGGACCCCCAGCCTTATCCCTCGTTCGGGCTCATCAGCTGTTCCTCCAACCCTTATCCCTCGTTCGGGCTCATCAGGTGGATCTCCAACCCTTATCCCTCGTTCGGGCTCATCAGGTTGTTTTAACATGCCATGTCTCAAAACAATGCACGTGTGAGCCTATTTAATCGATATGACACCAAGTCTACTCGAAGCTCCAAACACGGCAACATGCAAGGTGGGCATCCAATGCGAGACAAACTCAAAGCACAATGCCAAAACAATATGAAATCCATGTGAAAACTAGTGCCTCTTGCACTCTTTCATACTCACGAAATCATGTAGGTGGCTCAAAACTTGCAAAATATGGTTAACAAAACCAAAACATACTCATTTCTTTTGCAAATCATTTCAATGTTAGCCAACCTACCAATCATTTGCTAAAAAGCAATAAAACATGATTTCCAAAGAAATATGCTTTTGTTTTCATGCACATTTCTCAAACTCCCAACTTTTACCCTTCAATCACCGAACAACATTTCCTAATCTCATGCATTCTAGCAAAACATTTAAGCGCCCAAATTGCGCACAATATCTCTAAGAGTCCACACAATTCCCTTACCTCGATTTACTTGGTGTGACTCCTTTCCTTTTAGCTTCTCACGCTCTTGGCTCAACTCGCCTCGGCGTATCCTCGGAAGCTGCGATTCATTCATTAAATCGATTGAGTTAATGTATTTAACCCATAATTGACCTCTCTAGTCAACATTATTCACTTATGCATTTTACAAATGCCTTAACCCTCATTTTACCTCTTTTAGGTAAACCTCACAATTTATCCACTAACCACATCTTAAAATCATACCACAACACTATCAATGATTTCTACATATCTCATTCATCATTAATCTCCATACAATTCCACTTTCTCACTCTAGACCATTTCTAGGTCAAAATCATTCCAATGCATTCTAGATAGTTTCTAACCATCCATACTCATGCCAAACAACTCCAAAATCACTTAAATAAATAATGCACCATAGTTGGAGTGTTAGAATCTTACCAAATTTGATTTCTCTTCTTGCTCCAATGGCAATGCCCTTAACTCCTTCAATACCAACAATGGGAAAATGCTTTCCAACTATGTTGTTCTTCTCTTTGATAGGAACAACTTTGTCTCTAATGGTCTCTCTTCAAACCTCACTGAAAATGGCTGATTTTTTAGAGAGAATGTTAGGTTTTTGGGTTGAAAGTGGAAAGTTTGTGTTTTTCCCGAAATTTTCTGATTTCCAGCACTCCTTATATAGAAATAGCTTGATGAGATCGATCTGGTCCAAGAGGAGATCGATCTGGTCCCTTAAAATCCCTCTTTTTCACGGCATTTTTAAGCCTGAGATCGATCTGTTGAAGCATGAGATCGATCTGTCAAGGCATGAGATCGATCTGTCGAAGCATGAGATCGATCTGCTCCCAAACAGAGAGCTAAGGAGATCGATCTGGCTCCATTGGAGATCGATCTGCTCTATTCTTTTGCCCAAATAAGAGCATTCAGGCTCTTCCAGATCGATCTCTCATCCCATGAGATCGATCTGCCCTTCAAAATTTCCAGATTTTTCTGCAGTTCCTCTGCCACAACACTTACCAAACATCCTTAATTTGCTACCATGATCATTTCCTCATTCATTCATCTTTGAGACTTGAAAATGGCATCCATCCTCACTTCATACACATTAAAACTTGTGTAGAATCTTTGTATGACTAATGGTACTTAATATAAACAAAAATGGAAGTGCACATCTTATGCAATTCTACTTCCATTTTACCAAACTATTCATAATCCATTCTACACACATTCTCCACATGATTAAGTCCATTTCTACACATTCATACATAATGAAACTTGTATGTACGGTTACCACTCTCATTACAAGTGTGTACATCACTTATGGACTTACATCACATATACTTCACTCATGAATTCATAGTACAACACTATTTACACTTCTATGTACATATATACCCTTATACATATACGGGGTCTCACATTCTCCCCCACTTAGAAAATTTGGTCCTCCAAATTGGAACCAATTATTCTGTGAACAACTCGGGATACCTCTCCCGCATCAAACTCTCCAATTCCCATGTGGCTTCTTCCACAGTGTGATGTTGCCAAAGTATCTTCACCAAGGGAATTGTCTTTGTCCTCAGCACTTTCTCTTTTCTGTCCAATACCCGAACTGGCTTCTCAACATAGGTCATACCCTCATTGAGCTCCAAAGGCTCATATCTTATCACATGTGCCGGGTCCGGGTGATACTTCCTCAACATGGATACGTGGAAGACGTTATGCACACTTGCCAACTTTGGTGGCAATGCCAACCTATACGCCTTGTCTCCCACCTTATCAAGTATCTCAAATGGCCCTATATATCGAGGGCTCAACTTTCCTTTCTTCCCAAATCTCATAATTCCCTTCGAAGGGGAAACTTTCAAAAACACTGACTCACCCACCTCAAACTCTAGTGGTCTCCGTCTCTTGTCAGCATAACTCTTTTGCCTGCTCTGAGCTGTCCGTAACCTCTCAAATATCAATTGGACGTCCTCAGAGGCTTGTCTAACCAAGTCAGGAGCAAAGATCTGTCTGTCACCAACCTCTTCCCATCCAATAGGGGAACGGCATCTACGCCCATACAATGCCTCATATGGTGCCATCCCGATACTCGCATGAAAACTGTTATTATACGCGAACTCTGCGAGTGGCAAATGGTCATCCTAGGAGCCTCCAAAATCCAATGCACACGCTCTCAACATGTCCTCCAGGGTCTATATAGTCCTCTCTGACTGACCATCTGTCTGAGGATGAAACGCGGTGCTAAAATTTAACTGGGTCCCCATCGCTTCCTGAAAATGTTCCCAAAAATGGGAAGTGAAGCGGGCATCCCTATCAGAAACAACGCTCACTGGAATTCCATGTAGCCTCACTATCTCACGCACATATAGGTTCGCTAACTGGCTCAGAGTATCGGTAGCTCTCATAGCTAGAAAATGGGCTGATTTCGTCAACCGATCCACAATCACCCATATGGCATCATGACCTCTCCGGGTCCTCGACAATCCCATCACAAAATCCATGGTGACATGCTCCCACTTCCATGTCGGTATCGGTAGAGGCTGCAATAACCCTGCAGGCTTCTGATGCTCTACCTTCACCTGCTGACAAACGAGACACTTAGCAACATATTCAGCAATGTGCTTTTTCATTCCCGACCACCAATAAACCTTTCGAAGGTTTTGATACATTTGGTACCCCCTGGATGTATCGTATACTTCGATGAGTGAGCCTCTGTCAGGATCAACCTTCTGATCTCTGCGTCATCAGGAACACATATCCTACCTCTGAACCTCAACAATCCATCCGAACTCAACCTAAAGTCCGTCTCTATACCCCTCTGTATCTGCCCGACAATATCACTACACTGCTGATCAACTCGCTGAGCCTGTCGGATTCGATCTACCAGATCCGGTTCCAACTGCAGGCTAGCTATCATAAATCCACTATCAGCGTCAGGCGGGGTCATATCCAAACTGAGGTTCATGAACTGTTCCAACAGCTCGTGTTCCCTGATCATCATGAATGATATCATCCCGAGATGCTTCCTACTCAATGCATCAGCAACCACATTTGCTTTACCCGGGTGGTATAGGATTTCACAATCATAATCCTTTAACAGCTCGAGCCATCTCCTCTGTCTCATGTTCAACTCTTTCTGTGAGAACAGGTATTTAAGGCTCTTATGATCTGTATAAATCTGGAATCTCTCACCATAGAGGTAGTGGCGCCATATCTTCAACGCAAACACCACCGCTGCCAACTCCAAGTCATGGGTCGGGTAGTTCCTCTCATGATCCTTTAACTGTCTTGATCCATAGGCTACTACCTTCCCATCCTGCATCAATACACAGCCCAGTCCTAGGTGTGAAGCATCTGCATACACCGAGAAACCTCCTGAGCTGGTAGGAATAGTGAGTATTGGAGCTATAGTTAATCTCCTTTTCAACTCCTCAAAACTGTCTTCGCACTTTTTGTCCCACATAAACTCTACATTTTTCCTTGTGAGACGTGTCAATGGAGCAGCTAACCTCGAAAATCCCTCTACAAACCTTCTGTAATACCCAGCTAAACCCAGGAAACTTCTTATCTCTGTCACTGTCTGGGGTCTCTGCCACTGAACTATGGCCTCAATCTTAGATGGGTCCACTGATACTCCGTCCTTCGAGACTATGTGACCCAGAAAAGAGATCTGTTCCAACCAAAAGTCGCACTTACTGAGTTTAGCGTACAACTTCTTCTCTCGGAGGGTTTGTAGCACTATCCTTAAATGCCTTTCATGTTCCTCTCTAGACCTTGAATACACCAGTATATCATCAATAAACACAATAACAAATCGATCCAAGTACTGGTGGAATACCTCATTCATCAAAGACATAAAAGCTGCGGGAGCATTCGTCAACCCGAATGGCATAACCATAAACTCATAATGTCCATACCGGGTGCGAAAAGCTGTCTTGGGTACATCTCCCCCTCGTATCTTCAACTGATGGTACCCTGATCTCAGATCTATCTTGGAAAAGACCTGCGCTCCTTTAAGCTGATCCAACAAATCATCGATGCGTGGGAGGGGATACTTATTCTTGATGGTGGCCTTATTCAACAACCGGTAATCTATACACAGTCGGAGGCTTCCATCCTTCTTCCTTACAAACAGAACCAGTGCTCCCCAAGGTGAGACGCTCGGCCTGATGAACCCCTTCTCCAGCAACTCTTGTAATTGTTTCCTTAACTCCTCTAACTCAACTTGAGCCATTCTGTATGGTGGCTTGGACATCGGCTCTGTACCAGGTGCCAAATCTATACCAAACTCCATCTCCCTATCTGGAGGTAACCCTGGTAACTCATCCGGAAAGACATCTGGAAATTCCCTAACCACTGGTATGTCTTCCAATTCCGGACGTGCCTTATCCATCTCAATCACAAAAGCGATGGATCCTTCACATTATTCTTTCCACCATTAGCATCATAAATCATCACATCACATACATAAATGAAATCAAATTTATCTTTCATACATCATGTATCAAGATTATACTCATCACGCTTATAAAAATCATGTTCTTTAATTTCATTTCACAAAATTAACTACAAGATTGTCTATCTTTGGAAACATCAAGGTTTTAGCATGACAATCCATAACAACATGATTGGCAGCCAACCAATCCATTCCTAGGATCACATCAAAATCACTCATGTTTAATAAAATTAAATCGGCTGCCATCTCTTTACCTCCTATCTTCATTTTACAATCCCTATATATATGCTCAGTCAACTGACTATCATTCATAGGGGTAGATATCAACAACATCTTATCAAGCAGCGTGGGTTTTACATGCTTCAACAATTTACATGCAAAGGATGGCGAAATAAAGGAATGCGTGGCACCAGGATCAAACAGTACATAAGCTTCTAAATCAAAGATTTGGATGGTACCTTTTACCACATCTGATGACTGATCTGCAGTATCCTGATCCAGTGCGTGCACTCGTCCTCTGCTTACACCCACTGCTTGCTTCCCCTTTTCCTCAGCTGTAGCCCTCCTCCTCGGAGCAGCTATACCAACTGGAGCTCTCTCTGGCTCCTTGCCCTTCTGTGGGGCTCTCTCTATCATCTCTGGGCAATCTCTGATTATGTGCCCTGGCTTCCCACATCTGAAGCATACAACCTGAGGTCCATAACATGGTCGAGTACCATGGTACCTACCACACTTGCCACACTGTTCTGTAGTAGGCCGTGGTCCTCCAATCACGATTCCCTTAGCTGGAGCAATGGCCGGATACATGGGAGTATCAACTGTCCTCTCCTGGATCTCATCAATTCTCGACCTCTTTCCAGAGAATCTCTTGCTTCCTTTATAGCTGAAGCCTCTATCCATCATAGGTCTCTTCTTATCTCTGTCCCTCATCTTACCAACCTTTCCAAACTCTGAGGCGATTCTATCAACATCTTGTTCACATAGTTGCGCCCTGCGCACTGCCTCCTCATAGGTCGGTATATCTAGGGGAACCAGTCTAGACCTGACGGTCGGTCTCAATCCATCCATAAACTTCTGGATCTTCTCGACCTCATTACCCATCGTGTTGGGATCATACCTGCCCAGGGATATAAAAGCAGTCTCATACTCATCCACAGTCCTGCTCCCTTGGGTCAGTCCCAAAAATGCCATCTTTAGCTTTCGCTGGGCGGTATCCGGGACATACTGTCTCCGGAAGGCCTCTAGAAACACATCCCAGCTGATCTCAGTATGCCGGGCTCTCAAAATAGTCCTGGTGGATTTCCACCAATGTTCTGCTGATCCCTTCAGCATAAAAGCGGCAAATGCTACCATCTCGGTAGTAGTGCACTCAAAGAACCCATATAATTTCTCGATCTCATTGATCCAATCCTCAGCCGCTACTGGGTCCTTTACTCCACTGAAAGACGGCGGTCTAAACTTCTGGAACTGCCGCAGTCTATCCAAATCACATCCATATCCCCAACCTCTACTGCCTGGCATAGCAACCGGCGTAGGCACATCCTGTGGGGGTGGGGTATCTGTCGTCTGAGGTCCTTGGGCTTGCCTCGCCCGTGCCTCGGGAGCTGCTGCCTACTCGGCATCACCCTGTGTAGCGGGACTCTGTCTACCGCCAACTCCAGATAAAGATTGGGTGACCAACTCCACAATTATCTCAATGCTCCGCTCAATCCTCGCGAAGCGAGCCTCAGTACTCTCGGGCCTCTCCTCTGGACCCTGTGGAGCGTGCTCAACATCAGCCTCCACCTCAACATTCTCCTGAGCCTCGTGTGTTTCTGGCTCAACACGACCCCCAGGCCTACCTCTACGGCCTCGAGCCTGTGCTCTCATCCCTCTACCGCGACTGGTATTAGGCATACTTACTCAGTTCCCTACATTCAAAACCAATTACTTAGTCAACCCATCGACATACACTATTTGTATCTAAACAAGCACAGTAACTTGGGGATGTAATTTTTTTCACTTATTAAGTATTTTAGACATGACACACGTCAGACCAACCTGGCTCTGATACCAACTTCTGTCACGACCCTCAACTTACCAAAATACGTACAAATTTTTCGCATTTTCATGCATCAATCCTTAATCATCCTTCCTCGATCGTGAACAACCACACACTTAACAGTTGGGCTGTGTGTCGACGTCTAACTCACTCCCCCATACCAATTCAATTTGAAACATTATTTATGAGTAAACACTTGTATAAATGTATATATATATCAGAGTTGTTACATGTGTTTACATTGTTTTACATCCCCAGTAGTTACATACAAAATGCTACTGTGCTATGTCTAGTTTAGATACAAAATAATCCAAGTGTGTATACCTTTAGCGATGGGATGCAGCAGATTACCAAAAGGGAAACGCCTCCAGTCACGCTCAATCTATACTCAAATCTCTGTAGAGAGAGGGAAAATAAGGGGGGTGAGCAAACCACACGCTCAGTAAGGCAATCATGCGAACAGGTAGATACTGCACTATCTACGTGATCGTGATGCCATGCTCAAAAGCATTTAATTCATTGTTTATCTCAAAACATGAGTGTAGGATTGTGTTAATGGTATGTAAAGCATTCATGCTATTAAAATTAAGTGCACATTTCAACTCAAAGCATGGTATAAATCATCATGCATAATTCACAATAAAAGCATGGCATTACCCATCATGCATTTTTCTCAAATAGCATGGCATTAACCATCATGCATTTTCACAATAAAGCATGGCATTAAACATCATGCATCCGTGCACTTTAAAAACCATTAACAAATCAATTCAACGTCAGGTCCCAGCCCATCCCTCGGGCTTTCCTGACCACAATCACTTCAAACATGGATTTATTCTCAAATAGCATTAGACATGTGAGATAGGCAGTTCAACAATAGGTAAATAACCTCAAGGCCTATGTACATAACCTGTGATACCGGCTACACGGATCAGGTGTGCGGGATATCACCACCATCTGCTTCCACACGGGAGGTGGGTCAAATCCTACCCGCCGGTCCATAGCAGATCTCGTCCGAAGACGGCACATCACATCACAACACGGTACAATGTACTCCATGCTACATGCACGGTACAACGTACTCCGTGGACCCCCAGCCTTATCCCTCGTTCGGGCTCATCAGCTGTTCCTCCAACCCTTATCCCTCGTTCGGGCTCATCAGGTGGATCTCCAACCCTTATCCCTCGTTCGGGCTCATCAGGTTGTTTTAACATGCCATGTCTCAAAACAATGCACGTGTGAGCCTATTTAATCGATATGACACCAAGTCTACTCGAAGCTCCAAACACGGCAACATGCAAGGTGGGCATCCAGTGCGAGACAAACTCAAAGCACAATGCCAAAACAATATGAAATCCATGTGAAAACTAGTGCCTCTTGCACTCTTTCATACTCACGAAATCATGTAGGTGGCTCAAAACTTGCAAAATATGGTTAACAAAACCAAAACATACTCATTTCTTTTGCAAATCATTTCAATGTTAGCCAACCTACCAATCATTTGCTAAAAAGCAATAAAACATGATCTCCAAAGAAATATGCTTTTGTTTTCATGCACATTTCTCAAACTCCCAACTTTTACCCTTCAATCACCCAACAACATTTCCTAATCTCATGCATTCTAGCAAAACATTTAAGCGCCCAAATTGCGCACAATATCTCTAAGAGTCCACACAATTCCCTTACCTCGATTTACTTGGTGTGACTCCTTTCCTTTTAGCTTCTCACGCTCTTGGCTCAACTCGCCTCGGCGTATCCTCGGAAGCTGCGATTCATTCATTAAATCGATTGAGTTAATGTATTTAACCCATAATTGACCTCTCTAGTCAACATTATTCACTTATGCATTTTACAAATGCCTTAACCCTCATTTTACCTCTTTTAGGTAAACCTCACAATTTATCCACTAACCACATCTTAAAATCATACCACAACACTATCAATGATTTCTACATATCTCATTCATCATTAATCTCCATACAATTCCACTTTCTCACTCTAGACCATTTCTAGGTCAAAATCATTCCAATGCATTCTAGATAGTTTCTAACCATCCATACTCATGCCAAACAACTCCAAAATCACTTAAATAAATAATGCACCATAGTTGGAGTGTTAGAATCTTACCAAATTTGATTTCTCTTCTTGCTCCAATGGCAATGCCCTTAACTCCTTCAATACCAACAATGGGAAAATGCTTTCCAACTATGTTGTTCTTCTCTTTGATAGGAACAACTTTGTCTCTAATGGTCTCTCTTCAAACCTCACTGAAAATGGCTGATTTTTAGAGAGAATGTTAGGTTTTTGGGTTGAAAGTGGAAAGTTTGTGTTTTTCCCGAAATTTTCTGATTTCCAGCACTCCTTATATAGAAATAGCTTGAGGAGATCGATCTGGTCCAAGAGGAGATCGATCTGGTCCCTTAAAATCCCTCTTTTTCACGGCATTTTTAAGCCTGAGATCGATCTGTTGAAGCATGAGATCGATCTGTCAAGGCATGAGATCGATCTGTCGAAGCATGAGATCGATCTGCTCCCAAACAGAGAGCTAAGGAGATCGATCTGGCTCCATTGGAGATCGATCTGCTCTATTCTTTTGCCCAAATAAGAGCATTCAGGCTCTTCCAGATCGATCTCTCATCCCATGAGATCGATCTACCCTTCAAAATTTCCAGATTTTTCTGCAGTTCCTCTACCACAACACTTACCAAACATCCTTAATTTGCTACCATGATCATTTCCTCATTCATTCATCTTTGAGACTTGAAAATGGCATCCATCCTCACTTCATACACACATTAAAACTTGTGTAGAATCTTTGTATGACCAATGGTACTTAATATAAACAAAAATGGAAGTGCACATCTTATGCAATTCTACTTCCATTTTACCAAACTATTCATAATCCATTCTACACACATTCTCCACATGATTAAGTCCATTTCTACACATTCATACATAATGAAACTTGTATGTACGGTTACCACTCTCATTACAAGTGTGTACATCACTTATGGACTTACATCACATATACTTCACTCATGAATTCATAGTACAACACTATTTACACTTCTATGTACATATATACCCTTATACATATACGGGGTCTCACAATTTCGGCCGCTACTGACTTACTCGTAGCTCGATTACATCGCCGGGATTTTTTCTCAATTTTTTCTCTTTTTTCTTTTTCCCTTTTTCTCCTTTTTTCCTCTCTTTCTTGGCTGAACCGGTTCGGTCTGGTTCAGACCCGGTTCGGACCGTCGGTTTACCCCTGTTCTCCGTCGGCTTCCGTCGCCAGTGGCTCCGCTGGGGTTGGCTTCGGTAGCCGGAAAGTCGCCGGTCCGGCCTGTTCTCTCCGCCGTCGGTACCCATTTCCTCTTTTCGCCTTTTTCTGCGTTTGTCGGCAGTTTCGCCAATCGTGGCCACCACCAATCGGCTCGTTTGAGCCTCGGGGACGTTCGGCTGTGGTCAATCGGTGCCGAATCGTCGCCGATCGCCGGGAATCGCCTTCTCTTCTCTCGGTTTCATTTCTCGCCGTTCCTCTCGCCGATGGCCGCCGTTCGTGGCTCCTTTAGGCCGGTGGTGGTCTGGGCCTCATCGGGCTTCCTTCCTCGGCCTCCGTCGGCCATCGATCGCCGGCAAGGGGCTCGGCCTCTGCTTCGTTTTCCGTTTTCGCGCGACTTTCGCGTTTTCGATCTTTTTTTTTTCAATTCTTCTCTTCTTTTTTTTAAATTTATTTATTATTATTTTAATTAATAAAATACATTAAAAATACCCAAATATCTCTTAAAATATCCTAAAATTTATTATTTAATTTCTTTATTCAATAAATGAATTTATCAGTCTATTTTCGTCTTTCCGGTATTTTTTCGATTATTTTCGGAATGATTTTTTTTCGAATTAAAAATTCTGATTAATCTCGATTAATTCCAATAAATTGATATCTTGATCAATTTAACCCAGAATAAATTTATTTCACCTTTATTGACCAAGATTTCTCAATCCATTATTTTTAATAAAATTTTCTTGTCGAATTTATATCGAATTTCGATCTTTTGACCATTTTGCCCTTCAACGTGTTCCGGAATTCCATTTCAGTCCTTTTGCATTTTTAATTTCGTGTTTTAACTAAAATCGGGTCTTACAGATCTATATAAAAGAGATCCAGAATTGAAGCTTCTAAATCCCTACAATAACAAAATAAGTTCATATATGAAATTATAATAACAAATGTAAATTAAAACTCAAAAAAGAATTACTTAATATAAAAAAATAATAATTTAATAAGTTACTAAAGCAATTTATATTAAACTTTTGAACAAAAAATTAAAAAAAAACTTACAGTCAAATCATCAGAAATATTTCTTATATTGCTTTGATCTTTATCCCTGGTCATCATGAATGATTGAGAAAGAATATTATTTTGATTCTCATACTCCTTGAAAAGTAGTTTCATTTCTTCCAAAATATCCATCCACTTATTTTCATATTCAACACCCAATTTTGCAAAAAGAAATTGAAAAAGTTGCAACGTGAACCTAGGATAAAGTATAGCTCCAAAAGATAACACCCTAGTGTAATCATCCCAATACTTACAAAATTTTCCATTCATCTCTATTGCCATTAATTCCATAATTTCGTCTTCAGACACAAGCATATTCTGAATATTCTTTTGAATTTGCCATACATTTTCAAAATACAAGTTACTAGTGGGGTAATCTCTTCCTGAAAACAAAGTGGTAATCTCATAAAAAGGCTTCAAAAACTTGGAAACATTCTCAATCCAAAGGAACTCTTGAGGACTTAAAAGTGCATCGTAATTTCCATCCAAAATTTTTAGCTTCTTAAAAGCTTCACGAAAATAAAGAAATTTCTCTAACATCAAATATGTAGAGTTCCATCGAGTTGCCACATCCAACCACAAACCCCTTGAATAGTTCAAATTCGATTAAAGCACACATTCATGAAATTTTATCTTCCTTGCTTCAGAACCCTCAACATATTTCACACTCTCTCTTACTTTTTTCAAAGCATCGTCAATCACTGATAAACCCTTTTGAACAACAAGATTCAATATATGAGCAGCACAACGTATATGAAAGTATTTTCCATGACATAATAGTGCACCTTGTTGATCAAGAAGACTACATAAATGTCGTTGCATGCTGTCCATATTACTAGCATTATCTAAAGTAATGCTAAAAATCTTTCGATCGATTCCCCATTCTTTTAATAGATCAAAAATCTTATTGTACAAAGAAAACGCAGTATGGGGTGGTGGCACATGTTGAAAATTCAAAATCAAACTACGGAACTTCCAATTATCATCAACAAAATGCGCAGTTAAACAAAGATATCCATCAGTTGTGCATGATGTCCACATATCAGCAGTCAAACAAATTCTACTCGAAAGTTTTTCCAAATCAGATTTAATCTTCTCTTTCATTTTTGTAAACCCCACAAAATTTTTCGGTACTTGGTTTTAGTGATACTGATTGGGATTAAATTATGCCTGTGGTAAAAAAAAAACAACAAACAAACAAGATTATATCTTAATGTTAATACGAGAGACTCAGACTTAGACAAGGTTGATTTACAAATTTTCTTTTACATGTATATACATATATACATGATGGAATATTAAATAATTACCTAGAATTGGTTAGTAAATAAATGAGAATTTATTTGAAATACATGGATGAGAATACACATGTATATATACATATATATACATTTGTACGTGCTGTTGTAGATATATATATACATACACACGCATACAAGATTTATGTGTACAAATGCAGTGTGAATAGAGTCTGAAGATAGGTAGCTTATGTGAACGATACGTGTATATATATATATATATATATATATATATATATATATATATATATATATATATATATGGAGAATTTAATCAAATATGTAGCCATACATGTAATTGCGTATATATGTATGCAACATTTCAATTATTTCTCAAAATTAATATATAGAGAAATATATGTGTGTAAGGGAATCCAAATGTCCACGGATAAAATATACAAAATATAAAAATAAATGCATCCATGTAAAATATACGTAAATATACATATATATATATACATAAGTACAAATATGTACAATATATGTATACACATGGATCATGGGTTTTATATTAAAGTATATATATATATATATACATATACATATACATACATAACTGATGGAGATGGCAGTGCAACCAAGCATTGTAAAATGAATATAAATATAATAGGTATGTATGAATATATGTATATATAAGTTGATTAAAAAAAAGGTAAAAACAATATACATGAATGATGGAGTGTTGCAGCCACTGGAAGGTGATGAAAGGTAACATGAAAGGAAAGGAAAGCGTGAAGCATGAACCAAAGATGAGTGGGAGCAGGGATAATGCCTAAAGAAACTAAGAAGAAGAAATAAAAGGAATGAGCACATTGAAGCTCACGAACCAGGGGATAAAACATGAAACCGAGGACTGGGAAACGTGGGCAGCAACTGAGAAGAAATAAAATGGAAAATAAAAGGTTTAGTCTAATCAGCCAAGAAATGGAAACCTGAAACGTGAAAAAGAAGGAAATAATTTAAAATAAATATAGGACAAGGAAACTGAACATGACAGACAAGAATTAATTGGGGAAAAAAAATGGGGTAGATAGGTTGGGAAATGAAGCAGAAAACGTGTGCAGGAGGTGGTGATGAGATAGTTTTTGGTGGGTTACGAAAATGGATGAGATAGATGAATAAGTAATGTGTAGCTACAGCAGAAGGACCGATTGAAAAGAGTTAGAATTGGAGCTCACGTGTTGGTCTGTATAAAAAAAACCGAAGCAAAATGAGGGATACAAGGCAGGAAATTGAAGCGGAGAAGGGAGGACAGAACCAAGAAGGAAGAAAGGAAACTGGGGATAGACCACTTCACTGCACAGGAAAGAAATATATATATGTGAGTATATATATCAGAGCTAGAGCAGCAAACTAGGGGAAGACAGTGTGGAGTCACCAACAGAGGATGAGTCCAGGTAGTAAGACGAGACTGAGGTGACGTTAGAATGACGATAGTAGGAGGCGAAACACGGTAGTGGCTAAACTTGGTTAAAAATGGTGAGACCGAGAAGAGAGCGGGGGCAGAAGACATTCCCCGGAGGCCAAGCTGTGCTACAAGGGGCTGAAGTGGAGGCGATAGCCGGACGCCTGGAAATAGAAACAATAGCTGGGCACTCGAAGTTGAAGGCTACCACGAAAGGTAGAACAGAAGTGTGAACAGAGGGGGGGGCACAGGTTGGAAGGAGGTAGTAGGAAACTGTGAACAAAAAGTGAAGAAAATAATGTTGATGACAGGGGAGGAGATCGATGGCAGAAGCTGGTTGTGGAGCTAAAGAACTGTGCGAAGGGTGTATGTGCAAAACTGAAAACAGAGGACACAAGTCCTTTGCAACCCGAAACAAAAGAACGATGATGATGACAGTGGTGATGGTAAAGATGGGGATAAGGGAAGGTGGAGAAGCCGGAAGACAATGGCTGAGGGTGATCGGCAGTGGTGAGCTGGAGTGAGGCGTGGCCAAAAGAGGCAGAAGCGAAGGAGAGCTGAAACAGAATGGAGGCTGGAAGCGGGTAAAAGGTGGTAGCAGGAGATGGAAATGAAAGGGGGACGATAACAGGTAGAAGAAGAAGGATGATGACGATGGTGATGATGGCCGAGAGCCTAAGGGAAATATGACAAGAAGAAACAATGCTGGAAACAGAGAAGAAAACTGGATGAACAGTGCGTCGGGATTAACAAAGAAGAAAAGAATGAAAATGAAGAAAAAAAATGGAGATGGCGGGAAAGAAGGTTTATTCAAAAAAAATGAATAGTGAAAATGAGAAATAGTAAAAAAAAAAAAGGAGTAAGTAATAAATATATATTTATATTTATATAAGTATATATTTTATAGGAAATGGAGGAAAATTGAGGAAAAGAGACGAATGTACTAAAATTTGGAAAAGTCGGGTGAAATGGCTCCGACAGAAATAACCCGAATGGACTGGATCCGTCGACTCGCTAAGTCAAAGTAATCAAGGATTACAGATAAACACCGAGGTATTAAATTTATACAAGTTTTAGAGATAATTGTTCGTATTTTATAATTTCGAGTGTATTTTTCCTAGGTAAGCAAGGCTACGAGTGTGACGCATCGTAGTTAATTCGATAAATAGGATACTAAGAAATACAAATTTCGGTGTAGGAGAATCGTAGAAGCATTTAAGGGAGATACTAGGAGGCGTCACCACTCGAATTCGGGATTTTCGTTAAATCGAGATAAGGGGTATTATTTAATTTAGTTCTGATAATGCATTTTTGTGTCACCAATAAATGATTTTATGAAAGAGCATATGATTTGAAGTGATTTATCAATGCTTTTATACTTGTGAAACTGTTTACGATGCATGTTTTAAGTTATCGAAATACTTCCCCAAGTACTTTCCATGCTGTGAAACGAATTTCCTAAAGTAAGAAGTGTATGGATGTTTTACATTTATTTATGTTTTTTTATATCCATATTGTTAAAGAAACTTCGACAATTTCAAAAGTATTTAAGAAAAGAAATTGTTTTCGAAAGGGGATTGTGGGGGCCACCTCTTGAGTCCTACGGGAACAAAGTGCCACACAGTCTTTCAGTTTTATGAAGGAGTATTCAGATTTCAAGGAAATTCGATGTTATTACTCGATATGAGTTTATGAATTATAAAACCCAAGAAAGATTTTGGAAACTCTGTTTTGAGACTTTAGGCTTCATGCATGGTTACTTCTTGTGGTGTTCCGGCTACACCACCTGAGGTGCCGGTACATTGGCCCCTTTAGCAATTGACTCAACCTTTGTGGAAGATGTCGTGCTACTGGTGTTTTACGATGATGTTTTGGTAGTATCTCGTGCCCACGCAGCACGGATGAATGTTTCCCGCACGGTGAGTGCCACAGGTGCCCGTGCCCTAGCTATGTGCTAGTATATGATAAGAAATAAGAAGATACTACCCATGTTTATAATTATTATTGCTGTACGAACCTGATCCATTCTACAGCCCTCTTACCATGGCCATAGGTATGATGACTCTCCAATGGAGAATGACACGTATCGCATGACTTAGTTATAGCCTAGTCTCCTCGATTTGATTATGAAAAATCGACTATGATGAATGAATATGTGTTTTCATGATTACGAAATATTCATGAAATATTTACGAAATGATTTATGAAATGTTCATGAAAGGTTTATGAAAAGTTGTAAAATGGTTAAGCATGTGATTTGTTTTAAAGACACGCATGCTTTATGACGATTATGCATGAAATGGAAATTTATGTATTGCATTAAGTTTTGTTCTATGAACAACTTCAAATGTTTTTATATATCAGAACTACTTTAAGAGCATTACCTTACTGGGCTTTTCCCCAAAAGCTCACCCCTCTACCTCTCAGATTTTTGCAGTGAATTACAGCTAATAAATGCTGCGTAGACGACGTAGGCTGGCAGATATGAGCTTCCCTAGACTACCTTTTTATTATATGCGTGAGGTATACATTCTTATCTCCTTACCAGACTTTTTGTATGCACAGACATCTATTAAAAATGATTTGTCGGGATGAAATCTGTAGAAGGATAAATGAAATGAAATATTTTTAAGGATTGACACTGAACAGGAATACAGCCTAAGTGAATAAGAGAATAAGTGAGTAAATTAAGTTCAAAAAAAAAATTCCCTGATTTTCAAGGGTCAAGGGTCGTTACAGTTTAAGTGGTATCAGAGCAAAGGTTGTCTAGTACTGTCAGTGTCAATAATAAGGATATGATTACATCCCAAATGTCTGTACTTGTCTGGTTGTAGAGTAAGTATACCTAATTAAGTTAAGACTTAATGTTGGGTTTACGTGATGAATAAGATCATGAGCGAGATGTCGCAGAGATAGGCCTGAGAATCATGCAGAGTCATCATATAAGACTCATAAATGATACCGAGATTGAAACTGATGTTGAGCATACTACATCAGGTCCGGTAGAAAGGACAGAAGGTACTGAGATACACTCTGCTAAGGTTGAGTGGAGTATTGAACATATTGTGAAAAATTAGGACACATGCTATGTTAGGTGATGGGGTAGACGAAAGGATAGACAGACAGATTACTCCTGATACGCCCGCACAGCCTGTAGAGATGTTTTAGAACTACAAATATGCCTGCTCCTGTAGCTCCACAGCAGAATGATGATGACTTGGGTTAGGAGTCGGAGCTACACGAGATGAGGCAGTTTCAGAAGTTCAGACTGCCATTGTTAAATGGGATAAAGGACCCAGTAGTTATAGAGAACTGAATGAATGAGATTAAGAAAACTATGAAGGAAAGTTAGGGGTCTAGCACAAGGAAATCGATTTGTCAATGAGTATGAATTATGATTTATATTCCTAGAAAGGTGTGACCCAATGTTATAGGCAGTGAAGTCCAGAAATGTTTGTAAGTTCACTAACGGATAGAGACCGAGTTGATTTCGGAGGATAGTATGCTATTACATACTGGATATAAGAATCCAAGTGTAATGGAAAACTAGAAAATTAAATTGGAAAACTTGCATAGACTCTTAGAGTATAATTGTGAGCTTAATAGACTGGGGGTTGTTTTAGGAGTTTAAGCCTCCGTTTTTCAACAAGGTTCAGAATACAATGATTCGGAGTGTTGGATGAATGAGAAAAAAAACTTGATGATTTTAGAAGTAACTCTATCGAGAAAGTTGCTTTTGTAACTTTTGTGTTAAAGAATTAGAGAAGCTACACATAATTTCTGAGTGTGCTACTATAAAGGAAGTATCCTTTGTAACATCAATATCTAAGTGGGAAGTCGAACTCGGAGGGAAGTTTCCTGATTTAATCCGAGAGTCGACATTAGAAAATTACATAAGGCCCTTAGGCGGCAGCACATTTTGGATGAAATTAAGTGGCAATTATAGAAGAAATGATTGCAATTGAACATGAAGTAACAAGACTATGGATGATTATGAAATTAAATGTATAGCTTTGGAAAAAGAATGATCTGGATAAGTAGAGGTGTGAAACGGAGAAAATCCAAGAAACTCATAGGAGGTACTAAGATCCTTAATTGAGCTAGACTATCCCCATTGGATGTTATTTTGGGGAAGCAATGCGCAAGGCGCAACTGTGATGATATGAAATGTATATTTTGAGGGTACTAAGAAAATGAAAAGGTAAAGAAAGTGATAGAAACGTGATGTACTAAAGAAGTAGTGAGAGTGATAGAGTAAACTCACTGTAATTGAAAAGATGAATTACAGAATTAAAAGTATAAGTGAAGGTCACACTGCTTACAGAATTGAATTAAAATGCTGAGAAAACAATTATAAGGATTACATGAAAAGGAGATTATCGGACCAGGTGATTCACTTGATGTGTACTAGCATTAATTGTTAAGGAGACCCGGAGTCGTTTTGGTCACGATATGTTAAGAACGGGTGTTAATTGGATTCCCAAGACAAGGATTATAAATCAGTGGGGAAAGACCCAAAACTCTTAAAGATGATTCAGAGTTTGAGATATATGGAGACTTTGGACTATGAATTACGTATCGAGTATAAAGATTGTGAATTGCTCATACTTATGTTTCGAATGCGAAACTTAATTGAAATAAGGAAAGGGTTTTAATATAATTGATGTACAAAACGAGGCAAGTTTGAAATGTGATAGATTTTGAATACAGGTGATACTATGAACAAGAGATGTATATGATGTATGAATACTTCTGGTTAATTAAATTATTCCGATCAAGTGTTATGAATAGAGAATGAGTGTGACTAAAGGATAAATTGAAATTAACAGTCGAAATATTTGTGTTTGAAGTCAAGATACCATTACTTGTACTGTGAAGAATTATGGAATTCTATTGATCATGAAGGTTAAGTATTAAATTTTAGAAAAGCTGTTAAATACAAAAAAAAATGATGAATGACTCGAGTTAGTGCTTTAAGCAGAAGTGATTACGGGACGACGTTACGTATATTGGTTAAGGATATGAGTTACTGAAATATTTAGGGAACCTCAACTGGATGTAGTTCCTTTTTGATATTGACATTTATTTCGTGGTAGTAAGTCTAAGAGTTGAAAATTGGAATTGATTGATCGAATCGAGCAAGCTCAGCATATTAATAAGTACCGTATTGATGTAGCTAATCAAACCCAGATAGATGCTACAACTAGCTTGAGTATTGGTACTGATAATTTATTGAGTTTTGAAGATAGAATTATCAAGTAGTCGCGATATCCTCCATGTATTGATGTGACGCAAGTATCACCTAGATCTGATACACGTGATTGAGTATGAACCACTGGAATTGAAAGAGGATAGGACACGTGGAGAAATTGATTCGGATCTTGAACATGAAAGAAAAGGCATTGAGGTCTAAGACGATTCCTTTGGTCAAAATTCTGTGGCAGTACCATGCTTTGAAAGAGGCCACGTGGGAATTAGAAAATTTAATGCGAGAGAAGTACCTACATTGTTTAAGGACAAAGGTACTCCTAAATTTGGGGACCAAATTTTCTAAGGTGGGGAGAATGTAAACCCCGCAAAATTTTTCGATACTTGGTTTTAAGTGATACTGATTGGGATTAAATTATGCCTGTGGTACAAATAAAAAAACAACAAACAAACAAGATTATATCTTAATGTTAATACGAGAGACTCAGACTTAGACAAGGTTGATTTACAAATTTTCTTTTACATGTATATACATATATACATGATGGAATATTAAATAATTACCTAGAATTGGTTAGAAAATAAATGAGAATTTATTTGAAATACATGGATGAGAATACACATGTATATATACATATATATACATTTGTACGTACTGTTGTAGATATATATATATATACACACACGCGCATACAAGATTTATGTGTACAAATGCAGTGTGAATAGGAGTCTGAAGATAGGTAGCTTCTGTGAACGATACGTGTATATACATATATATATATATATATATATATATATATATATATATATGGAGAATTTAATCAAATATGTAGCCATACATGTAATTGCGTATATATGTATGCAACATTTCAATTATTTCTCAAAATTAATATATAGAGAAATATATGTGTGTAAGGGAATCCAAATGTCCAAGGATAAAATATACAAAATATAAAAATAAATGCATCCATGTAAAATATACGTAAATATACATATATATATATATACATAAGTATAAATATGTACAATATATGTATACACATGGATCATGGGTTTTATATTAAAGTATATATATATATACATATACATATACATACATAACTGATGGAGATGGCAGTGCAACCAAGCATTGTAAAATGAATATAAATATAATAGGTATGTATGAATATATGTATATATAAGTTGATTAAAAAAAAAAAGTAAAAACAATATACATGAATGATGGAGTGTTGCAGCCACTGGAAGGTGATGAAAGGTAACATGAAAGGAAAGGAAAGCGTGAAGCATGAACCAAAGATAAGTGGGAGCAGGGATGATGCCTAAAGAAACTAAGAAGAATAAATAAAAGGAATGAGCATATTGAAGCTCACGAACCAGGGGATAAAACATGAAACCGAGGACTGGGAAACGTGGGCAGCAACTGAGAAGAAATAAAATGGAAAATAAAAGGTTTAGTCTAATCAGCCAAGGAATGGAAACCTGAAACGTGAAAAAGAAGGAAATAATTTAAAACAAATATAGGACAAGGAAACTGAACATGACAGACAAGAATTACTTGGGGAAAAAAATGGGGTAGATAGGTTGGGAAATGAAGCAGAAAATGTGTGCAGGAGGTGGTGATGAGATAGTTTTCGGTGGGTTAGGAAAATGGATGAGATAGATGAATAAGTAATGTGTAGCTACAGCAGAAGGACTGATTGAAAAGAGTTAGAATTGGAGCTCACGTGTTGGTCTGTATAAAAAAAAAACTAAAGCAAAATGAGGGAGACAAGGCAGGAAATTGAAGCGGAGAAGGGAGGACAGAACCAAGAAGGAAGAAAGGAAACTGGGGATAGACCACTTCACTGCACAGGAAAGAAATATATATATGTGAGTATATATATATCAGAGCTAGAGCAGCAAACTAGGGGAAGACAGTGTGGAGTCACCAACAGAGGATGAGTCCGGGTAGTAAGACGAGACTGAGGTGACGTTAGAACGACGATAGTAGGAGGCGAAACACGGTAGTGGCTAAACTTGGTTAAAAATGGTGAGACCGAGAAGAGAGCGGGGGCAAAAGACATTCCTCGGAGGCCAAGCTGTGCTGCAAGGGGCTGAAGTGGAGGCGATAGCCGGACGCCTGGAAATAGAAACAATAGCTGGGCACTCGAAGCTGAAGGCTACCACGAAAGGTAGAACAGAAGTGTGAACAGAGGGGGGGGCACAGGTTGGAAGGAGGTAGTAGGAAACTGTGAACAAAAAGTGAAGAAAATAATGTTGATGATAAGGGAGGAGATCAATGGCAGAAGTTGGTTGTGGAGCTAAAGAACTGTGCGAAGGGTGCATGTGCAAAACTGGAAACAGAGGACACAAGTCCTTTACAACCCGAAACAAAAGAACGATGATGATGACAGTGGTGATGGTAAAGATGGGGATAAGGGAAGGTGGAGAAGCCAGAAGACAATGGCTGAGGGTGAGCGGCAGTGGTGAGCTGGAGTGAGGCGTGGCCAAAAGAGGCAGAAGCGAAGGAGAGCTGAAACAGAATGGAGGCTGGAAGCGGGTAAAAGGTGGTAGCAGGAGATGGAAATGAAAGGGGGACGATAACAGGTAGAAGAAGAAGGATGATGACGATGGTGATGATGGCCGAGAGCCTAAGGGAAATATGACAAGAAGAAACAATGCTGGAAACAGAGAAGAAAACTGGATGAACAGTGCGTCGGGATTAACAAAGAAGAAAAGAATGAAAATGCAGAAAAAAATGGAGATGGCGGGAAAGAAGGATTATTCAAAAAAAAATGAATAGTGAAAATGAGAAATAGTAAAAAAAAAAAAAGGAGTAAGTAATAAATATATATTTATATTTATATAAGTATATATTTTATAGGAAATGGAGGAAAATTGAGGAAAAGAGACGAGTGTACTAAAATTTGGAAAAGTCGGGTGAAATGGCTCCTACAGAAATAACCCGAATGGACTGGATCCGTCGACTCGCTAAGTCGAAGTAATCAAGGATTACAGACAAACACCGAGGTAATAAATTTATACAAGTTTTAGAGATAATTGTTCGTATTTTATAATTTCGAGTGTATTTTTCCTAGGTAAGCAAGGTTACGAGTGTGACGCATCGTAGTTAATTCGATAAATAGGATACTAAGAAATACAAATTTCAATGTAGGAGAATCGTAGAAGCATTTAAGGGAGATACTAGGAGGCGTCACCACTTGAATTCGGGATTTTCGTTAAATCGAGGTAAGGGTATTATTTAACTTAGTTCTGATAATGCATTTTTGTGTCACCAATAAATGATTTTATGAAAGAGCATATGATTTGAAGTGATTTATCAATGCTTTTATACTTGTGAAACTGTTTACGATGCATGTTTTAAGTTATCAAAATACTTCCCTGAGTACTTTCCATGCTGTGAAACGAATTTCCTAAAGTATGAAGTGTATGAATGTTTTACATTTATTTATGTTTTTTTATATCCATATTGTTAAAGAAACTTCGACAATTTCAAAAGTATTTAAGAAAAGAAATTGTTTTCGAAAGGGGATTGTGGGGGCCACCTCTTGAGTCCTACGGGAACAAAGTGCCACACAGTCTTTCGGTTTTATGAAGGAGTATTCAGATTTCAAGGAAATTTGATGTTATTACTCGATATGAGTTTATGAATTATAAAACCCAAGAAAGATTTTGGATACTCTGTTTTGAGACTATAAGCTTCATGCATGGTTACTTCTTGTGGTGTTCCGGCTACACCACCTGAGGTACCGGTACGTTGGCCCCTTTAGCAATTGACTCAACCTTTATGGAAGATGTCGTGCTACTGGTGGTTTACGATGATGTTTTGGTAGTATCTCGTGCCCGCGCAGCACGGATGAATGTTTCCCGTACGGTGAGTGCCACAGGTGCCCGTGCCCTAGCTATGTGCTAGTATATGATAAGAAATAAGAAGATACTACCCATGTTTATAATTATTATTGTTGTACGAACCTGATCCATTCTACAGCCCCCCTTACCATGGCCATAGGTATGATGACTCTCCAATGGAGAATGACACGTATCGCATGACTTAGTTATAGCCTAGTCTCCTCGATTTGATTATGAAAAATCGACTATGATGAATGAATATGTGTTTTCATGATTACGAAATATTCATGAAATGTTTACGAAATGATTTATGAAATGTTCATGAAAGGTTTATGAAAAGTTGTAAAATGGTTAAGCATGTGATTTGTTTTAAAGACACGCATGCTTTATGACGATTATGCATGAAATGGAAATTTATGTATTGCATTAAGTTTTGTTCTATGAACAACTTCAAATGTTTTTATATATCAGAACTACTTTAAGAGCATTACCTTACTGGGCTTTTCCCCAAAAGCTCACCCCTCTACCTCTCAGATTTTTGCAGTGAATTATAGCTAATAAATGCTGCGTAGACGACGTGGGCTGACCGATATGAGCTTCCCTAGACTACCTTTTTATTATATGCGTGAGGTATACATTCTTATCTCCTTACCGGACTTTTTGTATGCATAGACATTTATTAAAAATGA
The DNA here is from genome assembly GCA_033439115.1 of Firmiana major. Lineage (NCBI taxonomy): Eukaryota > Viridiplantae > Streptophyta > Magnoliopsida > Malvales > Malvaceae > Firmiana > Firmiana major. The sequence continues at coordinate 14,771,657 of CM065907.1, forward strand.
TTTGTCAGGATGAAATCTGTAGAAGGATAAATGAAATGAAATATTTTTAAGGATTGACACTGAACAGGAATACAGCCTAAGTGAATAAGGGAATAAGTGAGTAAATTAAGTTCAAAAAAAAAATCCCCTGATTTTCAAGGGTCAAGGGTCGTTACAATTTTCTTATGTAATTTCAAGCAATCAGCCTTACAAGTATTCCTACAAATAGGCTTTAATTGATCTTTCAAATAGGAATGAAAGGCTCTAAGTTTAGCATCTTCAACAATTTTAAATGGATATCCATGAGCAATAACACTTTCAGCCAACATTTCACGTGCAATTGATGGATCTATTTTCTTAGTTCCACACACACCCTCACTCTGAGTAGATTCAGTAGAACGATCTATTTTCTTGCAAGTTTCAATATGACGACGCATAGTAGACGTACCTGAATGTGAGGAACCAATGATTACAGTCTCACAAAACTTGCATTTTGCTCTTTCTTTAGTATCATTGTATTTCGCTTGATATATGAGTTGTTCCTCAGGATCAAGCATATCAAAAACGATCCAAACATTGGATTTTTTTTGTCTTTTTGAAGAAAGCATAGGTATCGAGGAACATTCTACAGTATTAAAGCCCTCACCACCACCATGATTAGAATTGGATTCCATAACGTATCTACAAAAAAAAATGAAATTTTAAATATTTAAAACAAACTCAAGTATTTAATTGAGATAAATTATAGCAGCAAAAATCTCAATGATCACAATTATATATATATATATATATATTCATTTAACAATATTCTGTAAGAGCATAGGACACGTGGTATTATTTTAACACTATTTTACATATTTAAAATCTAATCTACTATGTGACAGATGGATATGTGTCGAATGTCGATGTTGACTTGTCATCAACAGGAGTGCCATTGGTGTCAAAAAGGAAATGTTTTGTGCTTAGTAGACTGAAGTTCTGTTGCTTTTTAATATTCCCCTCACAGTCAATAACCTTTTCAATAGATAAAATTTTTTGACATACTGTAAGATTTAAATGCGAGTCGAATAATTTTAATCTTCACTTCTATTATTCTCCTTCAAAAAAATAGAGAATTTGGGTTTAAATCTAACAGTGAAATACTACTGATAATTGTTATGGCTATGGTTGCGTATACAAACATCTCAATAACTATCCAAAACTAGGTGAAAGGCAAGTGTGCGGGCAAAGTTGCTAGGGGAATTGGGGTAGGTTGATCTTGATTAATCAGGCTGAGGCATTGGCTTCTGGAAAAGTTTGCTTTTTTAGTATTGTATTCTTGTTTTCGCTCATTGACAGTAGGTTTAAGCTGTTCTGTGTGAGTAACTTTATGTGTCATTTTAAATGCTTCTTTTATAGTTGTATTTTTATCATGAATTTGCCTAATTTCAATTCTAGCAAAGTCATGCCAATGACAAATTCAAAATTTAGTTCAATTAATTTATGCAGTTTCTTTAATAGATTACTTCTATTAGCTTTAAATTTCAAATTTCAACTTCTATAATTTTTTTTTAATTTCAAAATTACGGTTTTTTATATAAAAAAAATTATGCAAACAATAACTTTCAGAAAACAAACAATTATGAACTAATTTAAATGAACAATAAAATTGAAAATTATAAAAAAAAAATTATTAAAGATATATATTTTTTACTAAAATAATAAAAAAATAAAAACAGGGCATCATGCTGAAGATTTATTTCTGATGTAAAATGGTTGCTCTCTAAGACCTAATCTTTTTTAGATCCACTCTAACATCAGGCTGTAAATAGGTAGCAATGATCAGAATTTTATTGTTTTTTTTTTAATTTTGTTTATGCAGATGGGAAATTAAAGAAATTAAATAAATTGATCAAGTTCCTAATTTCTTCACAACACAATCAAATTTCAATTAATTCATACAATATTTATGCTTTTATAATACAATTTATACATACATTAAACTAAGAAAGCTTGGATTTTTACCTAGGGATCCTGTAAGACCCGAAATTAAATCGTAAATTTTATGAGGTAGAAAAATGCTCACAAATTTAAAGGAATGGGATTCGGACTGAAAATAAGGATTCAAATCATAAAATGAATGAGTGTTCGTGAAGGAAAGTTTGACTGAATTAATCCCGAACAAGTGTAGGGGTAAAACGATCAAAAGATCAAAATTCGGGATAAATTCGATAAGAAAAATTTAATAAAAAAATAAGGATTTAAGATATCTTGATCAATAATGAGGAATTATACAATTTCGAGTCCAATTGATCAAGATCCGAAATTTTTAGAAATACCGAAAAGTCACCCGGGACAATATCCCGAAAATACGGAGAAATTATACTGAAAAAAATGATTAAAAATATAATAAACAAATTAAATTCAACTAAATTTATTTATTTGGAATAAATAATAATATTGTAGATATTTTCAGATTTTTTTAGACTATTTTAATGAATATTTTAATAATAAAACAAATATTAAATAATAATAATAATAATTAAAAAAAAAAAGAAAAGAGAAATCTGAAAGTGTTATCGGGGAGAGAGAAGAAGAATGGGAAAACGGAGAAGGAGACCGCGCGTGGCCGTCCGACCTACGTCCACCGGCGATCGTCACCCTCCGACGAAGGGCCGAGGAGGAAGAGGAGAGGCCGGCGAAGCCTTGGGCACCGGTGACGCGTGCCGACGATGGCCGTGTCCGGCGAACAGAGGAGGAGAAGACCGCGGGAAAAACGAGGTGGATCCCGACGATCCACGGCAGCTGGACACGAACGGTGGGTACCGACGAGTTCAGGAGGAGGAGCCGGTTCTTTTGAGACCGGTATTGGCCGGCGAAACCATCGAAATTTGGCGGATCGAGAGGGAGAGTGCCGCGGAGGGAGAAGACGAATCCGACGGCCACCGGCGTGATTCGGCCAACCCCGACCCCAGCCGAACACTCCCCCAGTGCAGACGAGTCGAATGGCGCGAGAACCGAGCAGAGAACCGATCGAAAACGCTGTGAACGGCGACGGAATGGTCTGAACCGGTACGGACCGGTTCAGCAAAGGGGTGAACCGGGTTGAACCGGCTGAACCGGACCGGGCTGAACCGGGTCTGAACCGGACTGAACGGGTTAAGCCAAGAAAGAAGGGAAAAAGGGAGAAAAAGAGAAAAAAGGAAAAAGGGAAAGAATTTTTGGGGATACACCGGACTTCGGGTAAGTCGGTAAGAGGTCAAAAGTGACCAATTTGACTTTCAGGAAATTTATTTAAATTATATTTAATCTGAAAGTAACCCTTGATTAAATATATAATTGTGCAGTTGTACGACAAAACCCGAACGAGAGCCGATGGAGCTCCGATTTTCGTATCCCGCATTATATTGGGTAAGTACATTTTAATTTCGATAATTAGAATCCTTTAATACAGAGTTTCGATTATTTTACGAAATTTATGGATTAATTCTGTATAAAAGGAATATTAATCGGATTTACAACGTAATTACCGTAAATGGTATACGGGCTATCCAATGAATTTGAAACGAAGCCCGATAATTATCGGTAAGCTGAATAAGCCCAATAGGCCTCGATAGTGTAAAAAATTAAGTGAAAAATGGGCTTAAGGCCGATTAAGGCCCATTAAGGTGCAATCGGGCCCAATAGGGGTAAATGGGCCCAATGATTTAAATTAAGCCCAGAAAATAGGAAATACAATTAAATTGTATAATATCTGATCTGAGGAATATTATTACGCAGTTCCGGAGGTTTGATTGGAAGCATATCGAACTGCGCGACGAGACAACAGTGAAAAAAAAAGGAAAGGTCAGACTCGACGAGAATCGAGGTAAGGGAATTTTGTAGGCGTATAGAGATTTCTATACGTATTTTGAGGGTATTTACAGGGCTTAGAAATTTTTTACAGCATCTAGAAATGAAATAATAATTTCTGTGAAAATCGGGGCTTAGGTGAATAAAGAAAAAGATGATTTTGCCCCTGAGAGTAAAATTTACAAAAAAGGGTAGTAAGGCAGACAAATTACATGATTTTCATGTTTTGATATTTTATATGATTATATTGCTTTGATTTAAGCAAATATGCACATAGGTTGGCTATTGATTTCGTGAAATATACGAAAGGGTACCGGTTTGTACCGGTTACTATTGTAAAAGATGTTTTGTCAAGATTTAGTCACCTATCGTATTTATACAAGTAAAAAGAGTGCTAGAGTCTTACTCGCACTCAAGTTTACTGATTTATTCTCATGAAAAGCCGTACTGGAGCATTGCTCGTACGAGAAATTTGTGTGTGCATAAAACCGTGCTGGAGCTTCGCTCGCATGAGATTTTAGATATCATGATATGCATAGCGTGGTGCTGGAGCTTCGCTCGCACTAGACGTGAGTTGACATGCATATAGTCGTGCGGAAGCCTCCTGTAGACTGTGTGTCACAGAGAGTTGAGATGCTCGCACGCATACTTTGAGACATGGGTTGGTTATCGACATAGTATTGGGGTGGATAAGACCTACGGTAGGCACCCCCAGACTATGATATGGGTTCACGAAGTACGATGTACCGTGTATGTCACACGGAGTACGCTGTACCGTGCAGTCATGATGACTCTATGATGTTACTTGATATTCTGGCGGGTAGGACTTGACCCCACCTCCCGTTGCAGTTGTGATACCCCGCACACCGGGATCCGTGTAGCATGGGATCACAGGGACATAGTATGGCCATAGTCCTCGATTTTTCATACAGTAACCTACATGCCTCACATGATATCATACGGTCTGGATAGACCAGGACAAACCCGATGGAGGGGTAGTCCCGATTTGTGTTTTTAAAAGAGATGTGATTTGATGAATTAAGGTATTCCCGAGAGATGGGTTTGACCTTGATGAAGTTGTTTTATAATGAAACAAATGAGTTTTAAATGTGATGAATTTATGATGAAACAAATAAGTTTCAAAGTGATGAGTTTTGTGATTAAACAAATGAGTTTTAAAGTGAAGAGTTTATGATGAAATAAATGAGTTTTAATGTGACGAGCATGAGATGTCATACATGATGATTTTCCATGTGTGCTTGATATGTCGATTTCATGATTTCTTGTATATGATATATACATACATGTGGCATTGTTTTAATCTTACCTCATGCTCCGAAAGTAAACGATTTTTACATCATGACATTATCAGCACGTAGATAGTATAGTTATCTACCTGCTTACATTATTGCCTTACTGAGCACGTTTCGCTCACCCTTTCATTTTCCACCCCACAGGGTATATTCAGTAGAAGAGAGCGACAATAGTCTCGCATCTCGGTTATCCGCTGCTTCTTAGCAAGACCAGGTATACACATTTATATAATTTTTGTATCTGAACATATAGATGCACAGTACTGTATATGGATTTAATATTGGGGATGTATTTAGTTCAAATAAATTGATATGTAAATGAAATATGAAAATGGAATGGTAAATAGGTGAGAGGTGACTAACACCGAATCATAGCCCAACTGTTTAGTAGTGTAACTGTTCACGACGGGTAAGGAAATGAAAAAGTGAAAAATTTGTAGGGATTTTTAGGTAATTTGGGTCGTGACAATTTAATGGTATCAGAGCAGAGTTGGCCTGATATGAGTCGGTGTTAGTGGTTAAGTAAAAATTACATCCTCATGTACTGTGCATTGTTTAGATACAATTGTGTATATCAAGATGGAACAGCAGCTAAGAATTTTGTTTCGAATGCAAGAATATAGTTTTTATAACTGATAGCCGCTATGGTAGAGTGGCGAGTACACATGCTCGAGACCGTAGAGATCGGTCTGAGAATCAAATGAGTTGTCATATGAGACTCAAGATGAGCGTGAGGTGGAGGCTGATGATGAGCATACTCCACAGGGTCCTATAAAGAGACCAAACAGTATTGAGACACGCTCCAAGTGGATGGAGTGGAGTGTAGAAAATATTTCAGACTTGTTTACTCAGTCTATTGCAAGTAGTTGAGGATAGGCAGGGTGAAGCCTAAACTGATGCCTCAGACTATAGAGATTTTCACATCCCTCCGATAAATAGCGAAGTAAAGAAACTTATAGTTGTTGAGGACTGGGTGTATGAGATAGCAGAGTGCTATGGATTTTTCGGTGTATGTCGACCGAGAAAGTGACTTTTAAATACGTTTATGTTAAAGAGTCGAGGCGAAATATTAGTGAAAGTCCGCTCGACCTATCTGAATAGTTATACGTCCAGAGTCGACGTGAAGAATAATTATGGATGTATTCCGGTGACAGAATATCCCGAACACTATTTAAGAAAAATTACAAGTAAAATTTTTTACACTGACCCAGAGGTATTGGTTGATTGATGAGTATGAATCTCAGATTATATCACTGGGCAAGTATGAACTCGATATTATGGGCAGTGAGAGTCGAAAAGCCCAAAAGTTCATGGAATGCTCAAATTGTCGATTAGAGTCTGATTGGCTCACTACCTATGTCGAGGCAGTGCGCAGAATACAGTTGCAATAATATCATGTGTTGCACGCCTCTGAGATTGGGAAAGGTAGTAAGGGCCGAAATAGAGACAGAAGAGAATAAAGAATGACAGAGATGTCAGAATAGGAAAGAGACCAGTTGGTAAAAGATTTAATTTGACGAATCATGGAGTAAGATAATTGGTAAGGCCCCAATGCATCCAATTTTGGGCACTCTTGAAGGGCATTGTGATTGGAGGACCTCGACCTGCTACGACGCAGTGTAGCAGTGTAGGATGTGTGGTAGATACCACGCAATGAGGGTCTATACCTACACTGTATTGATGAAAATGGCCGTTAAGTGTGGTAAGACGGACCATTGATTTTGATTGCACAGAGTTGGGCAAGATCGCCCCACAGAAAAGTAAAGAGACAAAGAAAAACTTCGTTGGTATAGCTGCAACAAAAAGGGAGGCCATAGCCGAAAGGAAAAAGGAAAATAGGCTGTTGGACGAAGGTGAGAGGATGTCTTGGACCAGGACACTATTGATGTTTCATGGATGTGGTGTAAGATACCACACTTGTTATGAATAATGAAGTACATATGTTCATTGATCCTGGTGCCACACATTTATTCATACCGCCTTCATTTGCATATAAGTGAGTAAAAGGCATGAATGTCTACATCATTGGGCACAATACTGATAAATGAGTACCCCAATAGAGGAGGATTAATAAACGGAATATGGATATAGAGATTTTAAGTTGAAAACAGGAGTGAAAACATCACTGAAAAGTATACTGTAAGTTTGACAAGTGAAAAAAAAAAGGGTGCAACAGTTGAAATTAAAGGAGTAAAGGATTGTACTCACGGAATGAATAATGAAAGAGTTTTGTCATGAGGGATATACGGAAGGAGATAATCTTTAAGATAAGATAGATCCTGAATACAAGATGTATTGGAGTAAGAGGCGTATGCAAGGTAAGAATATATGTGATACGTGAAGTAAATTGGGATTAAAGCAATTAGTAGCGAATATGAATTGTGACCACATGGACCGATATATAAAGTAATTGTGGTTAAGTCTAAAGGTTAATAAAGGTATTTCAAAATACCTCCCCGCCTGAAGACTTGACAGCGTCTAAAAGTATATATATATAACCTATAACGTGAAATCGATCGTCGTAATAAATACCTTTAGCATTAGGATACCTTTACTAAGACGATAAGAATATTAAAATTCGACAAATCATAAAGGTTAACATAGTAAAATTTAATAAGAGCCGTTAAGATAAGAAAAGGAAATGACGCAGCTTAGTACTTGAAAACATAAGCGATTTTGTAGGATCGTATAAGCTTATGCGTAAATAAGTCAAGGATTGGACCAATTTGTAATCATCATTATCGATGATATGTTGGGTGTAGTTAAAGCTTAGGGCAAATTGTAAGCAATAATTGGAAAATTGCTTTTACAAATGGGTTGTTGCGAGTTCTCAATATGGTCTACTTGGTTGACACGTTTAACTAAGAAAACGTGGTCTTTGAATGAGATGATAAATAAGATGATAGATGTGACATGAATTTCGGTGTAATGAAGTATGAACTGACCACCGTGATTAATTTCACCATACCCAACAGCTCAAGAGGTTCTCAGTGAGTATGGATACCTCGAAATAATGAAGAAGCTGTGTATTGATGTATAATGGGAAGATAGTCAATTATGGAGTCAGACAACTCCTTGATCATGAAATAAACTATCTGACCCATGATTTAAAGTTGGTAGCGGTAGTACTTGTACCGAGGATATGGTACTATTATGTACACGGTGAGAAATTGTGGATATGCACTGATTATAAAGTCCCCAGTATTTGTTTTCACAAAAAAAGGCGAATATGAGAATACATAGTGGGTTAGAGCTTCTGAGAGGTTTTGATTTGTGAAAATTATGCCACCCAGGAAAGGCTAATGTGATGGCTGATGCCTTGAGTATAAAGAGCCTTGGGATGGTACTACGTATGATGGTCAGGGAGCATGAGCTGCTAGAGCAGTTGTGAACCTCAGTATTGATGTGATCCCTTCTGATGATGACAGTGATTGTGTGACAACTAGCCTGAGACTATAACCGGATGAGAGTGCCCGGATTTGACAGGCTTAGCGTGATGATCGACAGGATGTTGATAGTTTGGGTCAGATTCAGAAGGGTACAGTGACAGAGTTCACAGAATATGATAATGATTTACAGAGAGGTTCAAAGACAGTATAAATGCTCCCTAGGACCACAGTTGATGAGATAGTAATATTGTCAGAAGCTCACTCTTTGGGATATATAGTGCATACGAAAAGTAACGAATAAATATATCGAAATCTCGAAAAGGGTATGGGTGGTCAGATATGAAAAGAGATATTGTAGAGGTTGTAAAAAAGTGCCCAGTATGTCAATAGAATAAGGTAGAGTATTAAAAGTCTGCAGAGTTATTGCAGCACCTACCTATATCGACACGGCACGAAAAATGGGAGCAAGTCTCCATGAATGTCGTGATGGGTTACAGAGAACCCAGGTGAATTACGAGGCTATTTGGATGATAGTCGCTAAGTTGACTAAGTCTACCCACCTTCTGGTTATGAAATCCCCAAATACTCAGAGTATATATGAGGATTTATGTATAAGGAAGATTGTGGAACATTATGTAGCGTTCCAGTGAGCATTGTATTATATAGGGATTCCCGCTTCACTTTCTACTTCAGGGAATATTTTTCAGGAAGCTATGGGAACCCGACTGAGTATTAGCACAGCTTTTCGTCCTCAGACAGATGGTCAGTCAGAGAGGACTGTACAAGTTCTGGAGGATCCGATGAAAGCATGTGCCCTTGATTTTTATGCTCTTGGGATGATCAGTTATTACAAATCGAATTCGCCAATAGTGACAGTTGCCACTTGAGTATCGGGATAACAAATATGAGACAGTGTATGGTCGTAGGGGTTGTTTCCCCAAATTGGATAAAATAGGTGGGTGACAGATAGAATTATTTTCGACTTTGGATAATAAGTCTCTGAGGATGTTTAGTTAAGGATGAGAGATTAAGAACACCTCAGAGCAGATAGACAAGTATTATTGGAATTCACCCTTGGTGAATTAGTATGATTGAAATGTTTCTTGCCCTAAGAGAATAAGGACATAGCGAGTTTTTGGAAGAAGGTAAATTGAGTTGTGCTGGATGAAATATTTTGAGAGATTGGACGAGTGGGAGATAAGACCTGTAGGTTGGCGTTATCATTTGAATAAGCAGGCACCCACAATGTGTCCCATCTTTTGATGATTCAAAAATACTATCCGGATCCAGCATAGGTGATCGAATATGAACTCCAAAAGTTCAGTTTAATGAAAATATAAGTATATTGATAAGTTGATTCGGGTATTAAACTGGAAAGAGAAAGTATTGAGGTTTAAGATGATCTCCCTGATTAAAGTCCTTTGGTAGTAATACACTCCGGAGAAGGTCACATAAGAATTTAAGAGTATGATACGATCGATGTACCCGGAGTTGTATATGGACTCATATGACTTGGTTCTAATTTGGAGGACCAAATTCCTTAAGTGGGGGAGATTTGTAAGACCCGAAATTAAATCGTAAATTTTATAAGGTAGAAAAATGCTCACAAATTTAAAGGAATGGGATTCGGACTGAAAATAAGGATTCAAATCATAAAATGAATGAGTGTTCGTGAAGGGAAGTTTGACTGAATTAATCCCGAACAAGTGTAGGGGTAAAACGGTCAAAAGATCAAAATTCGGGATAAATTCGATAAGAAAAATTTAATAAAAAAATAAGGATTTAGGATATCTTGATCAATAATGAGGAATTATACAATTTCGAGTCCAATTGATCAAGATCAGGAATTTTTAGAAATACCGAAAAGTCACCCGGGACAATATCCCGAAAATACGGAGAAATTATACTGAAAAAAAATGATTAAAAATATAATAAACAAATTAAATTAAACTAAATTTATTTATTTGGAATAAATAATAATATTGTAGATATTTTCAGATTTTTTTAGACTATTTTAATGAATATTTTAATAATAAAACAAATATTAAATAATAATAATAATTCAAAAAAAAAAGAAAAAAAAAAGAAAAGAGAAATCTGAAAGTGTTATCGGGGAGAGAGAAGAAGAATGGGAAAACGGAGAAGGAGACCGCGCGTGGCCGTCCGACCCACGTCCACCGGCGATCGTCACCCTCCGACGAAGGGCCGAGGAGGAAGAGGAGAGGCCGGCGAAGCCTTGGGCACCGGTGACGCGTGCCGACGATGGCCGTGTCCGGCGAACAGAGGAGGAGAAGACCGCGGGAAAAACGAGGTGGATCCCGACGATCCACGGCAGCTGGACACGAACGGTGGGTACCGACGAGTTCAGGAGGAGGAGCCGGTTCTTTTGAGACCGATATTGGCCGGCGAAACCACCGAAATCAGGCGGATCGAGAGGGAGAGTGCCGCAGAGGGAGAAGACGAATCCGGCGGCCACCGGCGTGATTCGGCCAACCCCGACCCCAGCCAAACACTCCCCCAGTGCAGACGAGTCGAATGACGCGAGAACCGAGCCGAGAACCGGTCGGAAACGCTGTGAACGGAGGCGGAATGGTCTGAACCGGTACGGACCGGTTCAGCAAAGGGGTGAACCGGGTTGAACCGGCTGAACTGGACCGGGCTGAACCGGGTCTGAACCGGACTGAACCGGTTCAGCCAAGAAAGAAGGGAAAAAGGGAGAAAAAGAGAAAAAAGGAAAAAGGGAAAGAATTTTTTGGGATACACCGGACTTCGGGTAAGTCGGTAAGAGGTCAAAAGTGACCAATTTGACTTTCGGGAAATTTATTTAAATTATATTTAATCTGAAAGTAACCTGGGATTAAATATATAATTGTGCAGTTGTACGACAAAACCCGAACGAGAGCCGATTGAGCTCCGATTTTCGTATCCCGCATTATATTGGGTAAGTACATTTTAATTTCGACAATTAGAATCCTTTAATACAGAGTTTCGATTATTTTATGAAATTTATGGATTAATTCTGTATAAAAGGAATATTAATCGGATTTACAACGTAATTACCGTAAATGGTATACGGGCTATCCAATGAGTTTGGAACGAAGCCCGATAATTATCGGTAAGCTGAATAAGCCCAATAGGCCTCGATAGTGTAAAAAATTAAGTGAAAAACGGGCTTAAGGCCGATTAAGGCCCATTAAGGTGCAATCGGGCCCAATAGGGGTAAATGGGCCCAATGATTTAAATTAAGCCCAGAAAATAGGAAATACAATTAAATTGTATAATATCTGATCTGAGGAATATTATGACGCAGTTCCAGAGGTTTGATTGGAAGCATATCGGACTGCGCGACGAAACAACAGTGAAAAAAAAAAGGAAAGGTCAGACTCGACGAGAATCGAGGTAAGGGAATTTTGTAGGCGTATAGAGATTTCTATACGTATTTTGAGGGTATTTACAGGGCTTAGAAATTTCTTACAGCATCTAGAAATGAAATAATAATTTTTGTGAAAATCGGGGCTTAGGTGAATAAAGAAAAAGATGATTTTGCCCCTGAGAGTAAAATTTACAAAAAAGGGTAGTAAGGCAGACAAATTACATGATTTTCATGTTTTGATATTTTATATGATTTTATTGCTTTGATTTAAGCAAATATGCACATAGGTTGGCTATTGATTTCGTGAAATATACGAAAGGGTACCGGTTTGTACCGGTTACTATTTTAAAAGATGTTTTGTCAAGATTTAGTCACCTATCGTATTTATACAAGTAAAAAGAGTGCTAGAGTCTTACTTGCACTCAAGTTTACTGATTTATTCTTATGAAAAGCCGTACTGGAGCATTGCTCGTACGAGAAATTTGTGTGTGCATAAAACCGTGCTGGAGCTTCACTCGCACGAGATTTTAGATATCATGATATGCATAGCGTGGTGCTGGAGCTTCGCTCGCACTAGATGTGAGTTGACATGCATATAGTCGTGCGGAAGCCTCCTGTAGACTGTGTGTCACAGAGAGTTGAGATGCTCGCACGCATACTTTGAGACATGGGTTGGTTATCGACATAGTATTGGGGTGGATAAGACCTACGGTAGGTACCCCCAGACTATGATATGGGTCCACGGAGTACGATGTACCGTGTATGTCACACGGAGTACGCTGTACCGTGCAGTCATGATGACTCTATGATGTTACTTGATATTTTGGCGGGTAGGACTTGACCCCACCTCCCGTTGCAGTTGTGATACCCCGCACACCGGGATCCGTGTAGCATGGGATCACAGGGACATAATATGGCCATAGTCCTCGATTTTTCATACAGTAACCTACATGCCTCACATGATATCATACGGTCTGGATAGACCAGGACAAACCCGATGGAGGGGTAGTCCCGATTTGTGTTTTTAAAAGAGATGTGATTTGATGAATTAAGGTATTCCCGAGAGATGGGTTTGACCTTGATGAAGTTGTTTTATAATGAAACAAATGAGTTTTAAATGTGATGAATTTATGATGAAACAAATAAGTTTCAAAGTGATGAGTTTTGTGATTAAACAAATGAGTTTTAAAGTGAAGATTTTATGATGAAATAAATGAGTTTTAATGTGACGAGCATGAGATGTCATACATGATGATTTTTCATGTGTGCTTGATATGTCGATTTCATGATTTCTTGTATATGATATATACATACATGTGGCATTGTTTTAATCTTACCTCATGCTCCGAAAGTAAACGATTTTTACATCATGACATTATCAGCACGTAGATAGTATAGTTATCTACCTGCTTACATTATTGCCTTACTGAGCACATTTCGCTCACCCTTTCATTTTCCACCCCACAGGGTATATTCAGTAGAAGAGAGCGACAATAGTCTCGCATCTCGGTTATCCGCTGCTTCTTAGCAAGACCAGGTATACACATCTATATAATTTTTGTATCTGAACATATAGATGCACAGTACTGTATATGGATTTAATATTGGGGATGTATTTAGTTCAAATAAATTGATATGTAAATGAAATATGAAAATGGAATGGTAAATAGGTGAGAGGTGACTAACACCGAATAATAGCCCAACTGGTTAGTAGTGTAACTGTTCACGACGGGTAAGGAAATGAAAAAGTGAAAAATTTGTAGGGATTTTTAGGTAATTTGGGTCGTGACACCCAAAGCGGACAATACGTTGGACTTGTTGGCGTTGTTGGACCACCCGTTGTTGGACCACCCGTTGTTGACCACCAACGTTGTCGATGGGCCCAAGAAGGGTTGCCATGGCCGTTGGCAGGGGTTGGCCGGCACAGATCCACTGGTACAAAGATGGAGAAACAGCTTCTTCTTTTTTTGTCTAGAGGGTACTGTACTGTAGCGTTGGAGGGGAATAAGAAGGCCGGAAAGGTTCGCCGGGCTCACGGTCCCTTCGCCGGTGGCTGGTGGTGTCGCGAACAAGGGGGGAAACCCCTCGGTCCGATTCGGCAAGGGCGAGGAAGAGAAAGGGAACGAGAGGACTGTCGGCTTCGGGGGTCTGCCGGTCATCTCCGTTTCTCGTAAGGCTGGGTCACCGGCGTTGAGGTCGAACGGCAGGGGGGAAACGACAGTGGAAGGGATCTGGCCGAGCAGTGAATGGAAGGGAAGAAGAAGAAGAAAAGGGGGGGGGGGGGGGAGGAGCTGGTTTCAATATCAAGCGATCCTCCTTTTTTTTTCGTTTTCTTTTTTGTTTAATTTTATTTATTTCGTTTTCTTTCTTTTTTTTTCTTTTTCGTTTCTTTCTTCTTCTATCTTTTTTATTTATTCATTTATTTATTTAATTTTATGTATCTATATATATTTATTTTTTTATTTTACATTTTCAATTTTGGGCAAATACATGTATATATATTTATTGTAATTATTTCTATCATACATTCATTTTTCAATTTAACAAATATATATATATATATATATATATACACACACACATATTTTCTTATAACTTTTTTTTTCATTTAAATTTTATTGTTTAATTAAATACAGAAAATTTACGGTGCTTACAGTTCGGGAGAGGGAGGAAGGCGTCGGTGCTGACGTCGGTGCTGTACTGGGGTGGGCTTCAATTGCTAGCGTTGTGAACAGCAAGGGGGGGGGGGGGAGAGAAAGACGGCAGGCAAAAGGGAAAGGGAGTGAGAGGGTTTGGTTGGGCGAAGCAGAAAGAAAAAGGAGGGAAAACGTCGCCGGCGGTTGGAAAGGGAAGAGGAGAAGGCTGTCGATCCCTGTCGCGCGATCCCAATTTTGGTTTTTTTTTTTTACTTATTTATTTATTTATTTATTTTATTTATTTATATAAATATGTTATCAAATTAACAATAAATATTTATATGTTTCAAATTTTATTTCTAACTAGGGAATTTAATTCATATTTTTTTACTTATTAATTAATTAATTTATTTATATAAATATTTTATCAAATTAATAATAAATATTTATATGTTTCAAATTTTATTTCTAGCTAGGAAATTTAATTCAAATTCCCTCTTTAATTCATATTTCATCATTTTAATTATATTTTGTCTTATAATCACTATGATTAAATTATATCAACTTTTTGGTTTATCTATTTTATTTAAACTCTTATATTATATTTAATAATTTTTTCAAATTTAAACTAATTCCATCTATCAATTGAGAATTTAGCTGCAAATTCTGGATGTACAAGTTAGTGGTCTTACATTTCCAATTTTCAATATCAAAGCAAAACAATATAAATATGTAAAGTTATAAGTAGGACTTGGACAGATCGATTGAGCAAACGCGAAGAAATGTAAAATCAAAAATGGAGAAATTAAGCAGGACAAATATGGACGGGTAATCGTGGAAGGATTTGATAAGAGAGAGTAGAGTATTTGATAAGAAAAATAAATAAAATAAAATAATTGAAGAAAGAGCCGATTTCAGCTTGCTTCGCTCCATTTTTTCCCCTCTCTCTTGAGTTTTAAGTTAACCCTTCGATGTTACAGTTGTCATAGACAATTACAATTGACAAACAAGAATATGGTCAGGTGTGATTTTTCCCCTTTTATTTTTTTTGATTCGTTAATGAAAAAATTATTATATAGACTTTAACTAGACTAATTTCGTAGAATTTAAAACGAATTGATAACAATTAATTAGGTATAATTTTGTTAAGCATATATGATTATTTATTTATTTGCCTACCTTATCAGTTCATATCTATATCAATCCACTAGAATAATATCAGTAGATTTTTTTCTTGTGCATTATGTAACGTGGCGATCAAGACAAACATGCATCATTACTTGATTGTGCAAAATTATTATTTTAAGTTAATTTTTTTATTTAAATTATGTAACTAATTTATTAAAAATTAATAATTTGTTATACTTATATATGATAACTAATTAGTAAATATTTATTTTAATAATAATTTTGATAATAAATAATTAATATTTTAACCATGTTATTATATAATATGACAATTCTGTTTGAAAATTATTAAATTAATTATATATATACATTAACGTGCAATAATCATTTTATTTCATTTTATACAATAATTTAATAATTTATTACGAAATCATATCCTTTCTTTTCTTATTCTTTGAAAGCCTATCAACAATTTCAATTATTCTATAGATAGATTATATTTGTAGTCTAGTCAAATTTTTGATGCTCTTCAATTTTTCTAGGTTAAGGCCAAGGAAATAAGCAAAACATTCATTAAGAAAAGAAGTGAAGAAGATAACATCTAGAAGTTGGAAGAAATTTGTAAAACTAAAATCAAACAGAGGAAATATAAAAAATATTATGAAACTTTTATTAATCTAATTTTAGTGACTTCTGTTTAAAATTTAAAAATTTATTATTTTAATCATAATTATCTAGTTTAATTTCATAATTATTTATATTATGCTTTTTTTCAAGCTCACAAAGTATTTTGTATAAATATATTTTTTTAGTGTATTATATCAACTACAAAATATCACTTATATTGTCACGACCCAAAACTACCCAAAAATCAGAGTAAATTTTTTGCATTTTGTTATTTTCTTTCATGCTTACCTGTCCTCTGATCGTGACCACACTCCACTAAAAATTGGGATGTGCGTCAATGCCAGTCCCACAATTCATTTACCATATAACTTAATTATTTCTCAGTCATTTATAAATGTTTACAATATTTATACATCCCCTAAAGTCACTTACAAACATATTACTGTGCTATGCTTATTTAGATACAATATGTACAAGTGTATATACCTTAAATGATGGGCAGCAGCGGATATCCGGAATGCAGTACTCAGTCGCCTCAACATCTACTGGAGATTATCTGTGTGAGAAAATGAAAGGGGTGAGCACATCAAGCTCAGTAAGGCAATCCTACGAACAAGTAGGTAACCATACTACCTACATGAACGTGGTGCCATGCATAAACCACCCTTTCTCCACACATTTCAAAACTGATGCTATGATTCATGATGTCATGTAAAACAAGTTTGCATGGAAAATTCAACATGCAACTATTTCAAATCATTTCTTTCTCATTTAAAATTTCACAACAAATCCTGGACTCAACCCATCCCTCGGGTGGTCCTGACTCACACAAAACCATAAAAATCAGTTTACATCACACATGGATTTAAAAGCATGGAAATAACATCATGCAAATTAGCTTAAAACCCAGTTTCAATCATCGTCAACATCATCAACATGCGAGACTAGGCAACATATGTATATCGGTAATAACCAGGACTATGGTCGTGTGTCCTCGTGAGCCCCTCTGCTAAACGGATCCTAGTGTGCAGGGTCTCACCCTGATCGGGAACCGCCCGGGAGGTGGGTCACTCCATCCCGTCAGTCTTATCCGACCCTACGCATCCGAAGATGCCACATGTATCCGAAGATACCATGCATCCGAAGATGCCACACGTATCCGAAGATACCACGCATCCGAAGATGCCACACGTATCCGAAGATACCACGCATCCGAAGATGCCACACGTATCCGAAGATACCACGCATTCGAAGATGCCTCACGGTACAGCGTACTCCATGCTACTTGCACGGTACAACGTACTCCGTGGACCCATATATCATACCCTGTCTCAGAACGCACGTGCGAGCCTATTTAATCGGTGACACACAGTCTACCCGATGCTCCAAGCACGGCTCATCGCATGTTCTCATAAAATCAATGCGAGCGATGCTCAGTACTCTCATCAAATCAAGTAAAACTAGTGCGAGCTAAGCTCTAGCATCTCATCAAATCATGTGAAAAATCTGGTGCGAGTTAGACTCTAGCACCCTGTCACGAAAATTATGTAAAATCTGGTGCGAGTTAGACTCTAGCACCGTGTCACGAAAATCATATATATATATAAAAAGAATCTGGTGCGAGTTGGACTCCAGCACCAATGCATGTAAAACTCTAGTGCGAGCTCACGCTCCAGCACTAATGCATGCATCACACAAATCAAAACATCGTGCGAGCTGAGCTCTAGCACGTCACATGTCAATAAAAACACGTAGGCGGCTCTATTTCCTCAAAACAGTTTTCAAAACAATTTCCTCATTGAAAATGTGCAATGCTGTGCATTTTTCTTTCAAGGTTAGCCAGCCTACTCATGCATGCGTCAAAATATCTCCAGAACGAGCAGGAACCTCTTGTTCTTGCTCCTCCCAATTTTTTCTAAAATTGTAAATTTTACCCTTAACAAGGGTATTTTGGTAATTTGCCCATTCGGGGCACTAAAATTATTAACTTACTTCTAGACCCTTCAGATAATTTAAAAGACTGCATATGATTTTGAAATTTCGTAAAGTTACCTCTAGCAGTCCGTAGAATTCCCTTACCTTATTTTTCTGTAGAGTCCGACATTTCTTTTTTCCACTGCTGTCTCGTCACGCAGTCCGATCTGCTCCCAATCCAATGTCTGAAACTGCGTATAAATATTTCTCAGGTCAGATATCATACAATTTAATTGTATTTCCTATTTTTTGGGCTTAATTTAAATCATTGGGCCCATTTACCCCTATTGGGCTCGATTGCACCTTAATGGGCCTTAATCGGCCTTAAGCCCGTTTTTCACTTAATTTTCACATTATCGAGGCCTATTGGGCTCATTGGGCCCACCAACAATTTATTGGGCCTCGTTCTAACTCTCGAATGACTCAATTTATTATTTACGACAATTTATCCGACTTTCCAAAATTTAATTTAATTAATACGAAAATTAAATCTGAAACACGCATAACGATGCAAATTATCGTAAATAAAGGTTACTTACCCGAGATTCCATGCTAGTACGCAAATCGAGGCTATCTCAAGCTCTCGTTTGACGTCGATTGTCGAGCTACACAATTTCATAAATTTTCGGGTAAATTTCTAGTCGAAAATTAATTAAATAAAATATTTCAAAATTTAAATCGGTCATTTTCGACCGCTACTGACTTACCCGTAGCTCGATTACATCGTCGGGATTTTTTTTCAATTTTTTCTCTTTTTCTTTTTCCCTTTTTCTCCTTTCCTCATTGGCTGAACCGGTTCGGTCCGGTTCAGACCCGGTTCGGACCCGCCGGTTCGACCGATTCAGGGCCTGCCGGCCGGTTCTCCATCGGCTTCCACCGCCAGTGGCTCCGCTGGGTCGTCTGCATCTCAGATCTGGGGTCGGTTTCGGTCGAGGTCGCCGGAAAGTCGCCGGTCCAGCCTTTCTCCTCTTCCGTCAGAACCCATTTCTCTTTCCGCCGTTTTTCGGCGTTTGCCGGCGGTTTCACCGGTCGTTTTCGATACCAATCGCGTTGTCTGGGCCTCGGGGACGTTCGGCGGTGGTCGGGATCGGCCAGATCGGCGCCGTTCGTGGCTAATCGGAGCTCTTTCTTCCCGCGGCTTCTCCTGTCGTTTTCGGCCTCCTCCGGCGTCGGTTTGGCGCGTCGTCGGTACCAGGGAGGTCGCCGGCCTCTCCTCTCCCTTTTTCGGCCCTTTGCCTGGCCGTTGGCCGTCGGACGGTGGCCGTCCAGTCTTCCTTGGTTTCGGTTCCGTTTTTCCTTCTTCTCTCTCCCCGAAACTTTCAACTTCTGGTTTCTTTTTTTTTTCCATTTATTAATTTATTTTTATATATTTATTAATTTATTTTATTAATATTTTAAATCATTAAAATACATTAAAAATACCCAAATATCTCTTAAAATATCCTTAAAATTATTATTTAATTCTAAATTCATTTATTTAATTTTATTTAATTTATTTAATTTATTTAATTTATTTTAACCCTTTTCGGTATATTTTTCGATTATTTTCGGGATTATTTTTTGAATTAAAAATCCCAATTAATTTCCATAAATTCATATCTTGATCAATTTAACCCGAAATTTAATTATTTATTCATTATTGATCAAGATTTCTCAATCCATTATTTTTAATTAAATTTTATTGTCAAATTTATTTCGACTTTCGGTCTTTTGACCATTTTGCCCTTCAACGTGTTCGAGAATTCCATTTTCAGTCCTTTTGTATTTTTAATTTTCGTGTTTTAACTAAAATCGGGTCTTACATAATCTCCCCCATTTAAGGAATTTGGTCCTCCAAATTAGAATCAAGTCATATGAATCCGTAAACTACTCCGGTACATCAATCGTATCATACTTTTTAATTCTTCTGTGACCTTTCCAGAGTGTATTACTTCCAAAGGACTTTAATTAGGGAGATCATCTTAAACCTCAATACTTTCTCTTTCCTGTTTAATGCCCGAATCAACTTTTTCAATATACTTATATTTGCACTGAGCTAAACTGTTGGAGTTCATATCCGATCACCTATGCTGGATCTGGATAGTATTGCCGAAGTATCAAAAGATGGGACACATTGTGGATGCCTGTTTATTCAGGTGATAACGCCAACCTACAGGTCTTATCTCCCACTTGTCCAATCTTTCAAAAATTCCATTCAGCAAAACTTAATTTGCCTTCTTCCCGAGTCTCGTTATGTCTTTATTCCCTTAGGACAAATAAGTTCAACCATACTGATTCACCCTCGGTGAATTCAATGCTCTTTGTCTACTCTGAGGTGTTCTTAATCTCTCACTCAACTGAACATCCTCAGAAACTTATTATACTAATTCGAAAGAAATTTCTATCTATCACCCACTTTTTCTTATCCAAGTCGGTGAAACAACCCCTACAACCATACACTGCCTCATAATTGTTATCCCGATACTCAAGTGACAACTGTCATTATTGACAGATCCAATTTGTAATAACTGATCATCCCAGGAGCTTATAAAATCAATGGCACACGCTTTCATCGTATCCTCCAGAACCTGTACAGTCCTCTCTAACTGACCATCTGTCTGAGGATGGAAAGTTGTGCAAATACTAAATCGGGTTCCCGTAGCTTCCTGAAAAATATTCTCAGAGGTGGGAAGTAAAGCGGGAATCCCTATATGATACCATGCTCACTGGAACGCTACATAATGTTTCACAATCTTCCTTATACCTGAATCCTCATACACACTTTGAGTATCTGGGGATTTCATAACCATGAGGTGGGTAGACTTAGTCAACTTAGCGACTATCATCTAAATAGCCTCGTGATTCATCTGAGTCTTCTATAACCCATCATGAAATTCATGGAGACTTGCTCCCATTTTCGTGCCGTGTCGATATAGGTAGAGGCTGCAATAACTCTGCAGACTTTTAATATTCAAACTTATTCTGCTGACATACTAGGCACTTTTCCACAATCTCTACCATATCTCTTTTCACATCTGACCACCAATACCCTTTTCAGAGATTTCGTATATATATTCGTTACTTTTTGTATGCACTGTATATCCCGAAGAGTGAACTTCTGACAATATTACTATCTCATCAACAATGGTCCGGGGGAGCACTTATACCGTCTCTGAACCTCTCTGTAAATCATCGACACTCTCTATGAACTCTGTCACTGTACCCTTATGAATCTGACCCAAACCATCGACACCATGCCGATCATCACGCTAAGCCTATCAAATCTGGGCACTCTCATCCGGTTCTAGTCTCAGGCTAACTGTCACACAAACACTGTCATCATCAGAAGGGATCACATCACTACTGAGGCTCACAACTGCTCTAGCAGCTCACGCTCCCTGAACATCATATGTGGTACCATCCCGAGGCTCTTTCTACTCAAAGCATCAGCCATTACATCAGCCTTTCCTGGGTGGTACAATTTTCCACAATCAAAATCTCTCAGAAGCTCTAACCCACTATGTATTCTCATATTCATCTCTTTCTGTGAAAACAGATACTTGGGGCTTTATGATCAGTGCATACCCAAAATTTCTCACCATGTACATAATAGTACCATATCCTCGGTACAAATAATACCGTTGCTAACTTTAAATCATGGGTCAGATAGTTTATTTTATGATCCTTGAGTTGTCTGGATCCACAATTGACTATCTTCCCATTTTGCATCAATACACAGCTCATTCATTATTTTGAGTCATTCATACACACGGAGGACCCTCTTGAGCTGTTGGGTATGATGAAAATAATCACGATGGTCAGTTCATACTTCATTACACCGAAATTCATGTCACATCTATCATCTCACTTATCATCTCATTCAAATACCACGTTTTCATAGTTAAACGTGCCAACAAAGTATACCCTTTTTAGAATTCACAACAACCATCTGTAAAAGCAAATTTTCAATTGTTGCTTATAATTTTCCCTGGACTTTAACTACACCCAGCATATCATCAATAAGGATGATGACCAATCGGTCCAGGTAAAGTTTAAATAACTCATTGTAGTTGAGCTCCACTACATATTTCAATCGCCTATATCCTTGACCTATGTATGCATAAACGTGTAATATCACTTCAAAATTGCTCCCGTTCAAGGTACTAACCCGCGTCATTTCCTTTTTTCTTATATTAACGGCTTTTATTAAATTTTAATATTTTAACCTTCATAATTAATCGAATTTTATAGTTCTTTAGCGTACTAGTAAAAGTATCCAAATTTTAAATTTATATCTTACCACAGTCGATTTCAAGTTATAGGTTATATATATATTTCTAGACGCTGTCAAGTCTTCAGGCGATGAGGTATTTTGGAATACCTTTATTAACCCTTAGACTTAACCACAATTACTTTACAGATCAGTCCCTATGGTCACAATTCATATTCGCTACTATTTGCTTTAATCCTAATTACTTCACGTATCATAGATATTCGTACCTTACAAACGCCTCTTACTCCAGTACATCTTGTATTTAGGATCAAGCATATCTCAAAGATTATCTTCTTAGTGTATCAATTATAACGAAACTCTGCCCTTATTCATTTCGTGAGTACCATCATTTGCTCCTTTAATTTCAACCGTTGCACCCCTTTTTATTACTTGTCAAAACTTACAGTATACTTTTCAGGGGTAACCATATCACTATCTTAGAATAGAAATCCGAACATCATAATATGCAGCCGACTACTTTATTCTCAAATATTATTTTAAATTATTCATAGTCCATTAAATAAAATCAACTGACTTATACTTCTTCCCTCGTTTTCAACTTAAAATCTCTTCATAATTATTTCGTTAGTTAACCTTCCTCTATTAGGGTACTCATTTATCAGCATTGTGCCCAAGAATGTATGCATTCATGTCTTTTACTCACTTACATGCGAATGAAGACGGTATGAAGAAATACGTGGTACCAGGATAAATTAACACAATTACTTCTTTATTCATAAGCAGTGTGGTATCTTTCACCACATCTTGTGAAACATCAGTAGTGTCCTGGTCCAAGACATACACTCGCCTTCGTCCAACAGCCTACTTTCCTTTTCTCTTCGGTTGTGGCCTCCCTTTTTGATGCAGCTATCTCAATAGGATTTTCTCTATCTCTTTACTTTTCTGTAGGGCAATTTCGCCCAACTCCGAGTAATCATAATAAATGGTCTATCTTACCACACTTAACGGCCATTTTCACCAATAATATGTAAGTATAAGCCCTACTTTCGTGGTATTTACCACACATTCTACAGTGATCCGTAGCAGATCGGGGTTCTCTAATCACAATACCCCTTAAAAGTGCTACAATCAGATAACTGTGGCCTTACCAATCATCTTAGCCCATATTTCATCAAATCAAATCTTTTACCAAACCACCCCTTTTTCTCATTCTGCCATCTCTATCATTCTCGATTCTCTTTCTGTCTCTATTTCGTCCCTTACTACCTTTTCCAATCTCAGAGACGTGCAACACACAATCTTATTCACACCACTGTAGTTTATGCACTGCCTCGACATAGGTAATATCTTATGGGCCAATCGGACTCTAATCGACAATCTGTGCCCTTCCATAAACTTTTAGACATCTCGACTGTCACTGTTCATAGTGTCGAGGTAATATCTACCCAAGAATATAACTGAGTTTCATACTCATAATTCATACTCATCAATAAATCAATTCTTCTGGGTCAGAGTAAGGATTTTATCTATCATTCCCTTTAAACAGTGTCCGGGATATTCTATCACCGGAATACATCCAAAATATTTCTCATGTCAACTCTTAAGATGGGTCAAGCGGACTTCAATCAATGCTCCGACTCGCCCTCAAATCTCATGCATACTCTGAGCAATTTGCTCCCAAAATATTCTTCACACTCTGCTCCAACCTCGCGAAGCGTGTATCTATACTGTCCGATCTCTCTGTCGGACTCTGTGAGGAATGCTCAACATTAGCCTCCATTTCAATCTCATACTGATTCTCACAGGTCAACTCAGCACGATTAGCAGGCTCAGGTCTACCTTTACGACCTCTGCCTCGTGCTCTACCTTCTCTATCGCGATTAATATTAAGCATTCCTGCATTCTCAACCATTTCTTAATTAAAACCCATCTTGATATACACTATTGTATCTAACCAAGCACAGTAACACGGGGATGTAATTTCCTAATTACTGACACTGACACACATCAGACCAATTTCTGCTCTGATACCACCTTTATATGTCATGACCCAAAACTACCCAAAAATCAGAGTAAATTTTTCGTATTTTGTTATTTTCTTTCATGCTTACCTGTCCTCTGATCGTGACCACACTCCACTAAAAATTGGGCTGTGCGTCAATGCCAGTCCCACCATTCATTTACCATATAACTTAATTATTTCTCAGTCATTTATAAGTGTTTACAATATTTATACATCCCTTAAAGTCACTTACAAACATATTACTGTGCTATGCTTATTTAGATACAATATGTACAAGTGTATATACCTTAAATGATGGGCAGCAGCGGATATCCGGAATGCAGTACTCAGTCGCCTCAACATCTACTGGAGATTATCTGTGTGAGAAAATGAAAGGGGTGAGCACATCAAGCTCAGTAAGGCAATCCTACGAACAAGTAGGTAACCATACTACCTACATGAACGTGATGCCATGCATAAACCACCCTTTCTCCACACATTTCAAAACTGATGCTATGATTCATGATGTCATGTAAAACAAGTTTGCCTGGAAAATTCAACATGCAACTATTTCAAATCATTTCTTTCTCATTTAAAATTTCACAACAAATCCAGGACTCAACCCATCCCTTGGGTGGTCCTGACTCACACAAAACCATAAAAATCAGTTTACATCACACATGGATTTAAAAGCATGGAAATAACATCATGCAAATTAGTTTAAAACCCAGTTTCAATCATCGTCAACATCATCAACATGCGAGACTAGGCAACATCTGTATATCGGTAATAACCAGGACTATGGTCGTGTGTCCTCGTGAGCCCCTCTGCTACACGGATCCTAGTGTGCTGGGTCTCACCCTGATCGGGAACCGCCCGGGAGGTGGGTCACTCCATCCCGTCGGTCTTATCCGACCCTACGCATCCGTAGATGCAACACGTATCCGAAGATACCACGCATCCGAAGATGCCACACGTATCCGAAGATACCACGCATCCGAAGATGCCTCACGGTACAGCGTACTCCATGCTACTTGCACGGTACAACGTACTCCGTGGACCCATATATCATACCCTATCTCAGAACGCACTTGCGAGCCTATTTAATCGGTGACACACAGTCTACCCGATGCTGCAAGCACGGCTCATCGCATGTTCTCATAAAATCAGTGCGAGCGATGCTCAACACTCTCATCAAATCAAGTAAAACTAGTGCGAGCTAAGCTCTAGCACTCTCATCAAATCATGTCGAAAATCTGGTGCGAGTTAGACTCTAGCACCCTGTCACAAAAATCATGTAAAATCTGGTGCGAGTTAGACTCTAGCACCGTGTCACGAAAATCATATATATATATATATAAAGAATCTGGTGCGAGTTGGACTCCAGCACCAATGCATGTAAAACTCTAGTGCGAGCTCTCACTCCAGCACTAATGCATGCATCACACAATTCAAAATATCATGCGAGCTGAGTTCTAGCACGTCACATGTCAATAAAAACACGTAGGCGGCTCTATTTCCTCAAAACAATTTTCAAAACAATTTCCTCATTGAAAATGTGCAATGCTGTGCATTTTTCTTTCAAGGTTAGCCCGCCTACTCATGCATGCGTCAAAACATCTCCAGAACGAGCAGGAACCTGGTTCCTGCTCCTCCCAATTTTTTCTAAAATTGTAAATTTTACCCTTAACAAGGGTATTTTGGTAATTTACCCATTCGAGCACTAAAATTATTAACTTACTTTTAGACCCTTCAAATAATTTAAAAGACTGCATATGATTTTGAAATTTCGTAAAGTTACCTCTAGCAGTCCGTATAATTCCCTTACCTTATTTTTTTGTAGAGTCCGACCTTTCTTTTTTCCACTGCTGTCTCGTCACGTAGTCCGATCTGCTCCCAATCCAATGTTTGAAATTGCGTATAAATATTCCTCAGGTCAGATATCATACAATTTAATTGTATTTCCTATTTTCTGGGCTTAATTTAAATCATTGGGCCCATTTACCCCTATTGGGCCCGATTGCACCTTAATGGGCCTTAATCGGCCTTAAGCCCGTTTTTCACTAAATTTTCACATTATCGAGGCCTATTGGGCTCATTGGGCCCACCAACAATTTATTGGGCCTCGTTCTAACTCTCGAATGGCTCAATTTATTATTTACGACAATTTATCCGACTTTTCAAAATTTAATTTAATTAATGAGAAAATTAAATCTGAAGCACGCATAACGATGCAAATTGTCGTAAATAAAGGTTACTTACCCGAGATTCCATGCTAGTACGCAAATCGAGGCTGTCTCGAGCTCTCATTTGACGTCGATTGTCGAGCTACACAATTTCATAAATTTTTAGGTAAATTTCCAGTCGAAAATTAATTAAATAAAATATTCCAAAATTTAAATCGGTCATTTTCGACCGCTACTGACTTACCCGTAGCTCGATTACATCGTTGAGATTTTTCTCCAATTTTTTGTCTTTTTCTTTTTCCCTTTTTTCTCCTTTTTTCCTTTCCTCATTGGCTGAACCGATTCGGTCCGGTTCAGACCCGGTTCGGACCCGTCGGTTCACCCCGGTTCACTTCGGTTCGACCTGTTCAGGGCCTTACCGGTCGGTTCTCCATCGGCTTCCACCGCTAGTGGCTCCCCTGGGTCGTCCGCATCTCAGATCTGGGGTCGATTTCGATCGAGGTCGCCGGAAAGTCGCTGGTCCGGCCTTTCTCCTCTTCCGTCGGAACCCATTTCTCTTTCCGCCGTTTTCTGGTGTTTGCCGATAGTTTCACCAGTCGTTTTCGGTACCAATCGCGTCGTCTGGGCCTCGGGGACGTTCGACGGTGGTCGGGATCGGCCAGATCGGCGCCGTTCACGGCCGATCGGAGCTCTTTCTTCCCGCGGCTTCTCCTGCCGTTTTCGGCCTCCTCCGACGTCGGTTTGGCACGTTGCCGGTACCAGGGAGGTCGCCAGCCTCTCCTCTCCCTTTTTCGGCCCTTTGCCTGGCCGTTGGCCGTCGAACGGTGGCCGTCCGGTCTTCCTTGGTTTCGGTTCCTTTTTTCCTTCTTCTCTCTCCCCGAAACTTTCAACTTCTGATTTCTTTTTTTTTCCATTTATTAATTTATTTTTATATATTTATTTATTTATTTTATTAATATTTTAAATCATTAAAATACATTAAAAGACCCAAATATCTCTTAAAATATCCTTAAAATTATTATTTAATTCTAAATTCATTTATTTAATTTTATTTAATTTATTTAATTTATTTTGACCCTTTTCGGTATATTTTTTGATTATTTTCGGGATTATTTTTCGAATTAAAAATCTCGATTAATTTCCATAAATTCATATCTTGATCAATTTAACCCGAAATTTAATTATTTATTCGTTATTGATCAAGATTTCTCAATCCATTATTTTTATTAAATTTTCTTGTCGAATTTATTTCGACTTTCGGTCTTTTGACCATTTTGCCCTTCAACGTGTTCGAAAATTCCATTTTCAGTCCTTTTGTATTTTTAATTTTCATGTTTTAACTAAAATCGGGTCTTACACATATGGTAGTGTATAATTGTATATGATATAATTATATCAAATATTAAAAATATATAATTTTTTAATTCAATATTCTAAATTTTTAATGAGACATTTGATTAATTAATGTAAACGATTATATTAAATGCAATAATATTAATTATGATTTATGTACAAATAAAAAACAAATTAGAAATAAAATAGAGCTAATTAATTGACCATTTATTCATATTAAGCATTTTTTTGATAAACGATAATATTAATTGGTATTTTTCTTCCTATAATATCTATATGTAATATTTTCTTTTGCATTTAATGAATATAATTATATCTACTATTTTATAGTAAATATTGTAGGAAATTAAAAAAGAGTAAATGATTTTTGTCAAATAATAAATATTAAAATATAAAAATTTGTTTTTATATAAATATTTATTAAAATATAAAATCATATAAAAATTAAATTAATTATCACATTCAAAATTTTAAAAAAAAATTATAACTAATAAAATTTAAAAATATTTTAAGCCCGCCCGCTAAACTCGCCCGACTAGAACTGAGACCGAACCTGAAGAAGCCCGAAATCGAAGAAGCCCGAACTCGAAAAAGCCCGAACCCGGAAAAGCCCGAACCCGAAAAAATTCGAACGCGAAGAGAGCCCGAACCGAACCCGCTTGTTTGCCACCTCTACCTGTATAAAGCTCTATTCTAGTTCGTCATATGCTTTTTCATAGTCAATTTTTATTGCAAAGAATTTAGTATTCCTTCCCTTTTTTTCTTTTGTAGTGTATGAAACAATTTACGAGCTAGAATTGTGTTATCATGTATACTATGACCTTTTACGAATGCATTTTAGTATAGAGTGATGAGTTTGTTCATGAAAGGTTTTATTCTATCTGTGATTATGGAAGAAATAATTTTATAAATTAAATTATATAAACTAATGGGTCTAAAATGGGTTACTTGGAAAGAGTCATTTTTTTCGGAATTAATATTATTGTTGTTTCATTAAGTTTTTTTAACAGATGATCAGAGTGAAAAAAAAAACTTCGGACAATTGCTATAATTGAAAGGCCTATATCTGACTAATAATGTTTATAAAAATTTTCATTCAATCCATCAAGCCCTGGCGTCTTATTTGGAGCTATTCCTCAAATTATATTTTTTTATTTCGGTAGGGTATATTGGTTGTTGTAGTTGAGATAAGTCTTCATTGTTAAGTTTGTTAATGTTAAGAATATTTAAGAAGTCATATATTGTTGGGTTTGTCATTGTAAATAGGTATTCAAAGTGCTATTGGAAATATTGTTGAATTGTTTCATTATCGGTGATCCAACAAGAATTTTAATACAAGGCTTTTATTTTATTTTGTTTTCTTGTATAATTCGCCTTTGCTTGAAAATATTTCGTATTTTGATCCCCCTCTCTTATCCATTTGTCATGTGCTCTTTTAGCCTAATATTTTTCTTCAAGTGAATTAATGTATATTAGTTCTTTGATTAAATTTATTTCTTCTTGAATAAGATGGCAGTTGTTTGTCATGACCCGGAGGACGCGACATTTCAGACACTTCATTACGGAAGTACAAAAATTTTGTCTAAAATTTTCATTGTTCTCTACTTTTTCTTTACACATGTTTGTGTTCTGAGTGCAATCTTATAGTAGTATCCAATTGATATATATTCAATCACAATTTAAGGTAAACTACCTAAGGCCCCAGTCCAAAACACGCTTACATACTAATTGTCATAAATTTAAATTCTTTCTTCCCAATACAGATTTCATCTACATCGCTATATATAAAACTTTACATAAGTAACCACATTTAACTTAATGCATATCCCGACTCATGTACTGAAAACAAATTGTTTGAAGAAATACATACATGTAGTATGAAGGTATATCAAAAATGTGTTGCGAGATATCCGAAGCCGAATACGGACATCGATGCCAATTCTGAACTTGTGATGGAAAGTAAGAGGGTGAGCTCCAAGGAAAGCTCAATAAGTAACCAACATAAATTCGAAAATGAAATCATATGGATACTGAATACTAATGCATATCTAACGCATTCTAATTCAATCAATCCTTCTTATCAGTTATTTGATTTACCTTTTGAACCTTATCGAAAGTTATACTTTACTTGGGTTTCGGCTAGAACTCTATCTAGACATTGTCAAGTCTTTCAGACAGAGAGATATTCTGAAATACCTCGATTGGCCATCAAACCTAACCATCCTGAAAAGATCACTACAACAATTCGATATGATTTTCGGTAACATTGTTTCTATCACTTTTTGATCTTCAATAACTCTTCACTTCCAAAGATCGATACTTCTGCGTATTACCTTCGATATTTGGACTATCTCACATTGTCACTGTGAAACCCGGATTTTTTCCACTATGTTCATTATTTGGGACCATAATTTAAATTAAAGGGATTTAAATCATTGGACGAAAGATACGAAATTTAAATAAGAAAAGATAGTGAGTCCGAGAAGGAAAATCGGTCTAAATTAATCCTGAACGTGTAGAAGGGTCAAATGGTCAAAAGATCCTAATTTCGGTGTAAATTCGATGAAGAAAATTTCATTAAAAATATGGATTTAGGAAATCTTGATCGATAAAGAAGAAATTATGGAATTCTGAGTCCAATTGGTCAAGATACGAAGATATTACGAATTTTTGTAATTTTCGCCCGGGACATTATCTCGAAAATATACGAAAAATACACCGAAATAATTAAAATAAATTAAATTAATTAAATTAATTAATTAATAAAATGTAATATGATTTTTGAGATATTTTGAGTATTTTATTATATTTTATTTGATTAAAATATAATATAATATAATAATATAATATAATATAATATAATATAATATAATATAATATAATATAATATAATATAATATAATAATAATAAAGTTAAAAAAAAAAAGAAATTGAAACAGGAAATCGGGAATTGGAGATTGAAGGAAACAGAAGACGAAACCAGGGACCTGAACCCAGCCCCGTCTGCACCGGTCACCGCGAGCCACCACCGGAGAACCGAACAGGCGAGAGAGCCGAGCTCGCCGGCACCGACAACTGATGGAGAAACGGTGACCGGCGAGAGAAAGAGTGAAACCAAGAGGAGGAGCGAGAAAGAGAGAGAACAACGGCTGATGGAGGCTGGAGAAAGAGAGAGGACCTCGCCACCGGCCAGGGGGAGGTCCGATCTGCCACCATCGGCGCCGGAAACGGTTGAAAATGACGAAAACGAAAGACACCACCGACGCCGAGGGAGAAGAGGCCGGACCGGCCACTTTTCGGCCAGCCACGACGAAACCGAGGCCAGATCCTAGCTTCGCGAGGTCCCGCGGAGCTGCTGGCGACGGAAGCCGGCGAGGAACCGGCCGGCGAAGCACCGAACGGGTCGAACCAAAATGAACCGGACTGAACCGGACCGGTCTGAACCGGTCTGAACCGGACCGAATCGGTTCAGCCGAGAAAGAGAGGGAAAAAGGAGAAAAAGGAAAGAAAAAGAGAAAAAGGAAAAAGGAAAAATTTTTGGGGATACACCGGACTTCGGGTAAGTCGGTAAGAGGTCAAAAGTGACCGATTTAATTTTCGAGAAATTTATTTAAATTATATTTGATCAAAAATTCACCCGAAATTAAATATATAAATTGTGCAGCTCGACGATAAATCACGTACGTGAGCCCGATCGAACTTCGAATTGCGTACTATCACAAAATCTCGGGTAAGTAAAGCTCATTTACGACAATCTATGTAATTATCGCGCATTAAAAGTTTATTTTACGAGTTACGGATTAAATTGCGCATTTAGTGGATTAAATCCAGATTTTTAATTAAATTGTCGTAAATGATATACGGCTATTCAAAGAGTCTAGAAAAAAGCTCAATAAGTACTAATGGGCCCAGTGAGCCCAATAGGCCTCGATGAAAGAATTAATAAGTGGAAACAGGCTTAAAACGAATTAAGACCCATTAAGGTGCAATTTGGCCCAATAAGAGAGAAATTGGCCCAATTAGCTAACTCGACAGTAATAAATATGAGAAAAATATTTATTGAGTTAAATACGATTAAAACGAGGTTTACATCTATAAAACCGAGCAAAAAGAGTAAAATCGATAAAAGTCAACTTTTGGTCAAAGCTTCGATATAATCACATATTGGATATGTTGAAATGAATTTAAGCCATATGTGATAAGTTGAACTTGTTTTGCAGCAGCTCGGTCTATCGACACATTTTACGAGGTAAATACGAGCATTGAGGAAAGTGCTCTACATCAGTCGCTAAGAGGTAAGGGATATAATTTAGAGTAGCGTTAGTACTCCTTCATCCTTACCAACTATTTATGTATGAGAATTGGATGAGATTTTACGAAATGGATTTCCAACTGTATTTAAACCGAAGCCAAAACCATTACCCGAGTTTTCAGCATGTTTTATATATATGAGATACATTTTTACATCATACATGTTTATAAAAGTGATTTTTCACTTCTGAAATGAAAGCATAGTATTTTTATGTGAGATTACGGGTTAAAGTCCCGATATGTTTTATGAAACCATGTTTTCATGATACGGGTTAAAGTCCCGAGACAGCTTTTAAGCTATATTTTCACGGTACGGGTATGAGTCCCAAGAAATAACTATTATAACTATGCTTTCCATATTTACACGGGCTAGAGTCCCGCAATGATTTATGAAAATCATGTTTTCTATGAAAAATGGGTTAGAGTCCCGTAACGATTTTTAATACACGGGTATGAGGCCCGAAATGATTTTGATAAATTGGGTAAGAGCCCAAAATTATTTTTGTGGGGTAAAAAGGCATGATATGACGATAGTCAGAGGATCTGGGGTCGATCTCGTATGGAGACGATCGAGGATCTACCTAGCCGACGGCCAGAGAACGGGCAGGCTCTGATTTGATATGAGAAACGTGCGCATAGTCCACACTTGGTGATGCACGTGAGTTCGTGCGTATAGTCCCCATTTAGTGGTGCACGAGAGATAGGGCAGCGTACGACCCTGATCCAGTCCTACGGCTCCCCTGTACAATGGCCATATGTACCTACGATGAACGTCCTACGGGACCAGATGTATGATGTCCTTCGGGACTAGTATATGAGACAATTGCCTGACCCTACATGATGAATTGACGGAATGATATATATATGTTTTCGCACATTTCATGCTACCTGTTTTATGATTTTATTGAGCACATATTTTCTATGATGAGATTTTAAAGGTAGCTATGAGTATGTTTTACGAAATGTGCATATAACAATACAATTTCATTTTAAAGTGATAAGCATGTTATGATATGCATGATTAAGTTTTGATATGCTTTTTACTTGTTTACACGACGTGATATGCATATTATATATGAGTTTTACTAAAAGGATGCATGATGTGTAAACTTATGATTTAAGCATGTTTTTACTGCTTTTATGAAATGTAAGCATCTCTACTCCAGTACATGTTTATGTTGATTTGTAAAACCATGCGTTTTACCATGTTTTGAGTATTTAAAGCTATTTTAAATGTATCTCTTACTGAGTCTGAAAAACTCACTCCCTCCTCTCCATCTCCCAGATTATCTATAACGAGTCTACTGCACATACGAGACTGTGGTCGTTGACAAGGTAGTCCGACCTTTCATCGGATACTTTTGTAACCTTGAGGTACAGTCTTACTTATATTCCAGACATGTGATACATAATAGACACTATTGTATATAATAGTCGGGATGTAATAGTTGTATATGATTTTATATATACAGAATGTATATAATGTAATGAGATCCTGGAAAATGAAAAAGATTTTAAATTTAGACATGGACAGGAAAACAATATAGTTAATGAATAAAAAGTTTAAATTAGCCTCATTTTTCCGCGCTTCCGGGGCGTGACAGTTTTCTTAGTATCAGACCAAATGTTGTGTAGTATTGTCGTGTCTAGTAATAAGAGTGTATTACATCCCAATGTGTCTATGCATGTCTGGTAATAAAGTAAGCTTACTTGTCAAAGTATGACTTGATTTATGGATTTTGTGCAAATAGTAGATCGCTAATCATGAGTGGTAGATGGGACCGTTCACAGAGACGAGCTCAACCTGCTCCACCATCTTCCCCTCAACCCGAGAGCCCTACTGATAGAATAAGGAGGCTCGAAGAGACAGTACATGGTATGAGGGAAAGACTTACAACCTTTACCACTATGTTTACCCAGTAGTTTGGGGTACGTACACCTGATACGGAGACAGCTACTCTTATGCCTAATCCTCCTCCCCCACCAATTTCTTCAGTAACCCCAGCCCTCAGTTAGCAGTTCTCCAGCATAGGGATGACAGAGAGACTCAAAAGGGTGCGAGATTTTCTTGAGTATGCATCTTTCAGAGTTCACAGGGCTTAAGGACCCGGTTAAGGCTGAGGAGTGAATCGTTGATATTGAGGCGATATTTCAGTTTTGGGGTGTACTGATAGGGAGAGAGTGACTATGGCAGGTTAAATGATAAAGGGATAGGCTAAGTTCTGGTAGAGGTCGACACAGAGGATATTAGCTGAGGATCCCTTAAAGATCACATGGAATGCTTCTTTAGTCGCATTTCGAGAGCAGTATGTACCACTTACAGTTGAAAGAAGATGCATGCAGAGTTCTTGAATCGGTAACAAGGAAGTTCTACAGTAGACAAGTATGATAATGATTTACAACCCTGATGAGATACGATCCAAAGACAGTTAAAGATCCCGAACGCCAGACAGAGAGATTTCTGACAAGAGTGAGATCTGGGATCGGAGATAAGCTGTTGGGTCAAAATATCGTAGATTTTAGAGATGCTTTGAGGCGAGCCCAGGAGATAGAGAGGGGCTTAGACGTTACACAAGCAGAGCATGGTCTCAGGAGATCAGTCAGAGTTAATGAAAAGAGAGCAGTTACTTCTTGACATGAATTGAGAGGGGGTCAACCCAAGAGACAGAGGGTGTAAGGACCTCAGATAGGGGCTGGTAAGCCCAAGACTACAGTTGGTGCTACAGGTAAGATAAGAGGCCCTGAGATAAGAGTGCCACGGTGCAGGACATGCGGTGAAGCAGTACACCTGATGAAAGAGTGTCTATTTATGAGATCTCATGAACCTCATGAGGCACCTAGACAGATAGAGAGATCGACTCAGGCTCTACAGAGGAGAGCCATAACCGCGGACAAGGGCAAGAAACATGTCTCCTAGGGTCGAGTGCTTACTATTAATCAGGAGACAGCAGATACATCCTTCGATGTTATTCGAGGTACTCTCCTTGTCTGTAATCAAGAAGCATATGTACTGTGTGACCCAAGTTCCACACATTCGTTTGTGTCACCACAATTTACATGTAAGTTTTTCGAAGTATTCCTAGAGGACTTAATGGGATTACCATAGAGAGAGAAGTTAAGTTTACCATTGAACTAGTATCAGATACTCAACCCATCTCCAAGCCACCTTTCCAAATGGCATTGGTAGAGTTGAAAGAATCAAAGAAGCAGTTACAAGGATTACTCGATAAAGGGTTTATAAGGCCTAGTGTGTCACCATGCGGTACACCAGTATTATTTGCCAGAAAGAAATATGGTAGTTTTTGTCTATGTATAGACTACAGGCTTTTGAATAAAGCAACAGTTAAGAATAAGTATCCCCTGTCAAGGATAGATGACTTATTTGATCAGCTGTGAGGGGCTTCAGTGTTTCAAGGATAGATTTGAGATCGGGTTATCATCAGCTAAGGATTAAAGAGGCTGATATACCGAAGACAGCAATTCGAACCCGATATGGGCACTACGAGTTCTTAGTTATGCCCTTTGAATTGACTAATGCCTCAGCTACATTCATAAGTCTTATGAACGATGTCTTCCGAGAATACTTAAATAGATTGATGATAGTATTCATCAATGACATCTTGAATTATTCTAGATCTCGAGAAGAGCACGAACAATATTTGAGGAATGTGCTCCAAACTCTCCATGAGAAGAAGCTATATGGTAAATTTAGTAATTGTACCTTCGGCTAGATCAGATTGCATTTCTTAGACATGTGGTATTTAAGGACAGTCACTAGTATGCAGTCCTATCAATGCTCTATCATAATGTTCGATGCAATAAACAATGCAACAGTTCCATAAACACTTCTCAATGTAATTACATGGTTTGGAATCAATGTTAAGACCAAACACATGTTCAATAACACTTTGGGTTCAATAAACAATTTCAATGAACACTTTTCATTAAACCATTTTTTATAAAACATGACTATTGCTAACAATTATAATCCCTGTTAGTAAGGGTTAATACTAACTATTAATGCCCATCTGCAGGACCATTAATAACTATTATAACCCGCCAATGGAGTTCACTTATTAACTATTATAGCAATCAACATGCACAATCCTTGACTCTAGCCATCAGCAGATAGAGTCACTGACTATAGCCATCAGCAAGTACAATCACTAACTGTTATAATTCTCATTAGCAGGAACTGATATTGACTATAAAAGCCCATCAGCAGGACCAATCAATTGCTAACAATTATAGCCGTTAGTAGGGAAAAATGGTTATGGTTAACTATTATTGCCATCAGTTAAGGCAAAACAGTAAAATGGTTAAAACTGTTTGTATGCATATTTTGAAATCAATTCAAAGCATTTCACTATGTGGGTGAAAGCAGAACTAACTTAAATCTAAAAACATGGAAACATATGTCTCATACACTTTCAAAACATACTTTAAATGAGATTCTTAAAACTTTCATTTATGCAAGTATAAACTGCGTAAGCTTTTAAATCTCAAAAAATCATATTATGCATAAATATGCAAATGTTGTACAAAAATATGGTTCACATAAGAACCTATCCTTATATAGAAATTAATCGATCAGTCAATCTTTCAATAACTTTCAATCGATCTTTCAATAAATCTTTCAATCGTATAAGACCTATAGTCCTCAAACATATATGATTTATATTCTAAGACTCAATTTACTTTATACAATACTACCTTACATCAAAAGAATTAACTTATAGATTATGACGCTACCTTGCATCAAAATGGTTACTTATCCATTCTATACTCTTATCCATAAACAATGAATCAATTGATCATTCCAACTTATACACTTACTGTACTTAAACAATATCCAATCTTTGCTTTAAGACTCACTTTTATTCCATATGATGCTACTTTGCATCTATGGGATTATCTTATACACTGTGGTGTAAACTCACACCCCAACGATCACTTATTGATTCGATATTCTTATCTACAATCGATCGCAATCAATAGACATTGGCCTTACTATCTTCGATACAAGGAGTTGCACACTTTAGAGGTTAGGGAAGCATCAATTTCAGTTTTCTTCTTTGAACCATTAACATAGCCTTCAAAGGCATCCAAACACTAAGGGATCGATGCTCCATTTCATGGAGATCGATTATTTTCCTCTAGACTTGAAAAGACATGCCAAATTCACTATAGGGACTTATCCTATTATTGGGGGAATCGTCCCTCTACTAATTCCACAAACACTTAAGGCATACTGCCATATGGGGATCGATTCTCTATAAGGATGGGGATTGGTCCTATTCATTTTTTTCTAAAAACGATTCTTAATTCAAATATTGTCGATTAATGATTCATAAGTCACATATAACACTATGGTCCTTACACTCTATTCGATTTTCATTTTAAGACCTAATTTAGCTTTATACGATCCTTTCTTGTATCTATGGAATCAATTCATACCTTAAGATACTACCTTGTATCCCAATGATCACTTATCCTTCTGATACCCTTTTTCATTCCTTTTTCTCAGTCATTCTCTGATACTTCTATCACTTAGGTTTGTTACATAAATTAACTTGATATAGGTATAACGAACCTACACTAATGTATACTAACATGTATCCCTTCAATATTCTTATAACCTTATTCATTATTCGATTTCACTTTAACACTTAACCTGTAAACACCACAAATTTTCTACATTTAGTTATACTATATATAAAAATGAGAATAATAAATTTTAATGGAAGTGTGAATATTCGTTGTAGGGCTCGAGAACTATAGGAACCGAGAAGCTCGTGAACGATAGGGAACCCGAAAATACAGGAAGTGATAAAGCAAAAGCAAGCATGGAGGGATCGAAAATAATTTTGATGTAAAAACTTATATCGAGATTTATGAGAAAGATGAAATCCCAAGGATATTTCATTTTCGAAATAATGAAAATTTCATGGAAGGCATGGATATTATGTCTTTGGATAAATTATACAAGAAAAGTATATATATATATATATATATATATATATATATATATATATACTAGACATTTAAATAGATGAATAATAATATATATATAGAAAATATATATATTAGGTAATTTATAGTATTTAATATATAAGTATTAATAAATAATAAATAAAGCATGAGATAAAAAAATGAAATGGAACACAAAACAATAAAACAACAAACAATAAAACAAGACAACAACAAAAAATATATATATTATAATATATACATATTAATATATATGTATATAGTTGTACGGAATTGGCTTTCTTGGCTTTCTTTGAAAGCCAATTCCGTAACTCATCAATTGAAAATCAGAATAGAGAGAGAGCTGGGCGGGAAAAGCAAAAGAAAGAAGAGAGGAGAAGAGAAGGAGGGCTGCTCGGCTGGAGAAGAAAGAGTTGCATGTCGAGGAAGAAGAAGAAGAAAAGAAAGAAAATAAAGGAAAGAAAAAGAAAGGGAGAAGAGAAGGGAAGCTGATTCAACCGAGGGGGAAAGAAAAGAGGAAAAGAAAGAAGAAGGGGTTGATCAGGAAAGGAAGAAAGGAAGAAA
This sequence comes from Firmiana major, assembly GCA_033439115.1. Classification (NCBI taxonomy): domain Eukaryota; kingdom Viridiplantae; phylum Streptophyta; class Magnoliopsida; order Malvales; family Malvaceae; genus Firmiana; species Firmiana major. Next base: position 14,810,527 of record CM065907.1, read on the forward strand.
GAAAGAAAAGAAAGGAAAGGGAAGAAAAGAAAAGAAAGAAAGAAGGAAAGGAAGCCAAAACTGAAGCAGGAGAAATCTGGAGCTGAAGCCGACCCGGGGGAAAGGAAATTGAAGCAGACCGAAAGCTGGAAATTGGAGTAGACTGAGAATGGAGCAGAACAGAATTGAATCAGAGTAAAAACGGAAGCAGAGCAGGATCGAAGTAAGCTGAAGCTGGGAAACACCAGCTGACCGAGAGAAAAAAAATAAATTGAAGCTGGAACCAAGAGTAAACAGGAGCTAACCGAGGGAGAAAGAGAGGGAGACCGAAGGAAGAAGGAAACCGAGACTCAGCTGGAAGCAAAGGAAGTCTCGACCAGAACAGAAAAGGTTGAAACCGAGGGGCAAGGGAGAGGAAGGAAATGAAGATCGAGGCTGAAAAACAGGAGCAGGATTGAAGGAGAAGAAGACTGAAGGAAGGCTGGAAACTGAGAGTGGAATTTAAGCAGAACCGAGAAGCTGAAAACCAACCGAGGAAGAAGAAGAGCAAGCCGAGACTGGGCTGACCGAGAGAGGAGAAAAGAAAAGGAGAAAAGAAAAGAAAAAAAAAAAGAGAAAAAAAAAAGGAGAAAAGAAAAGCTGGAAATTTGGAAAAGAGACAAGGTAAATTTATATATGTATATTTAATGTACATGTATATATTTATATGTTTGAGATATAGGCTTGTTAGTGTGAATTAAGTTATATGTGAAATAAAAATGGAAAAATGGGAGAGATGAGAAATAGGCAAAATATTTATGTATATATATATATTTATGTGATGATGAATAAGGAAATTAAATGATAAAATGAATGTGTGCATATATACTTAGGTGTATATACAAATAGGTGTATAAGATAAATGTGTGTGTTAGTATATGTACATACAAAGAATATATACATGTGATAAGGAAAAATGAAAACAAATAATAATATATATAGGAGTATATATATATATATGTGTGTGTGTGTGTGTATATGCATGTAGATGTATATAATAAATGTGTATGTTAATATTTGTATGTACAAAATAATATATAGTAAGGAAAATATATAAATGTGCGTGTTTGCCTAGGTATGTGCAATAATACGTACACACGAGGTAGTAACGAATAAGTTACGATTTTTAACGCAATTCGGATGATTCGCATGAATAGGAGGCTAAGTAAACGATTTCGGTGTAGGTAAAACGTAGAAGGAATTAAAGGAGGTACTTGGAGGCATCATTACTTAAAATCAAGATTTTCGATAAATCGAGGTAAGGGGTACTATTTAACTTAGTTCTGATAATGCATTTTTGTTTCACCGATAAAAGATTTTATGAAGGTGCATATAATTTGAAATGATATATCAATGCTATCATACTTGTGAAACTATTTAAGAAGCATATTTTAATTTGTTGAAATATTCCTCGGGTACCTTCCATGATATGAAATGAATTTTCCTAAGGTATGAAATGTATGGATGTTTTACATTTATTTATGATTTTATATCCATAGCGTTAAAGAAACTTTTGACAATTTCAAAAGCATAGAAAAAGGGAAAAATGGGAAAAAGAAAAGATATTTTTGAGACTATAGGCTTCATGCATGGCTACTTCCTATAGTGTTCCGGCTCCACCACTTGGGTACCGGTACGTAGGGTCCCTTTAGCACTTGACTCAACCTATGTGGAAGATGTCGTGCTACTGGTGGTTTATAATGATGTTTTCGGTAGTATCTCGTGCCCGCGCAGCACGCAATTATATTGCCCACACGGAGAGTGCCTTTGGTGACCGTGTCCTAGCTAGGTGCTAGTGAATGTAAGTAAGATAGATACTACCCATATTTTACGAAAGAGCTGTATGACCCTGATCCAGTCTACAGCCCCCTTACCATGGCCATAGGTATGATGACTCTCTACAGAAAATGACACATATCGCATGACTTAGTTATAGCCTAGTCTCCTCAATTTGATTATGAATATCGACTATTATGAATGACTATGTGTTTTCATGATATATACGATAATTGGTTACGACCGATATGCTTCATGAAATGTTTATGAAATGTTTATGAAAGGTTCATGAAATGTTTATGAAATGTTCATGAAATGTTTATGAAATGTTTATGAAAGGTTCATGAAATGTTTATGAAATGATTATGAAATGTTTATGAAATGTTTATGAAAGGTTTATGAAATGTTTACGAAACGTTTATGAACCCGATGGTTTTAAGAACTCATTCATGAACAATGAAAAGTTGTAAAATGGTTAAGCATGTTATTTGTTTAAAGACACGCATGCTTTATGACTTTTTATGATGATTATGCATGAAATGATAATTTATGTATTTCATTAAAGCTCCGTTCTATGAACGATTTCACATGCTTTCATTAAAGTATTATCTTACTAGGCTTTTCCCTAAAAGCTCACCCCTTTACGTTCAGATCATTTGCAGTAAATCTATAGGCGTTACCTGCCGCGTACACGACGTAGGCTGGTGGGAAAGAGCTACCCTAGGCTACTTTTTGTGCACGCAGAAAGGTATACAATTACATTCCTGTACCAAACATACTTGTATGCACAGACATATATTGAGAATATTTTGTTGGGATGTAATTTGTAAGGAACGATGTAAAGAATATCATTTTTGGGATTAGGTTTCAAGAAGATTAGTATTTAATCGAAATGGATGTACTGAGTTGTAAATGTGGATTTGGAAAGTATGCTTGGTAGTTGTGGATATCTAGGATTGTCAAAACAATTGAATTGCAGGTGGGTAGGCTTTTATATAAGCCGTTATGCTGCCGAAATTTCTATCGGCCATATAGGTCAAAGTAGGAAAATTAAATATAATTATGGATAAAGAATTAGGAAAAAGAGATTCGACACTGCACAGGAATACAACCTAAGTGAATAAGGGAATAAGTGGGTAAATTAAGTTAAAAAAAAATCCCCTAATTTTCAAGGGTTAAGGGTTGTTATAGTTTAAGTGGTATCAGAGCGAAGGTTGTCTAGTACTGTCAGTGTCGAAATTAAGGATAAAATTACATCCCAATATTTGTGCTTGTCTAGTTGTAGGTAATGTATACCTAATGACTTTAAGGTTTGAACTTTGGAATTACGCGCAGGTATTAGATCACTTGCATGATGAGTGGAAGACGTGGATGTCTTCGGAGGCAGGCTCAGCCACCTCTACCTCCTTCACTAGAGCCAGAGAGTCCTTGTACTCGTATGGATCAGTTTGAGCAGCGATTGGAGTAGCGCCTCAAGCGAGGCTTGGAGTCGATAGCTGTCATGGTTGCCCAACATCTAGGGGCAAACATTTTCGATTGAGCTGGCACGACACCAATTCCTACTCCGGTGCCGACTCCTCCACAAGCACCACCACCTCCTCCTCCACAAGTTCCTCCAGTACCTATGGTGCCTCAGCCTCCTGTACAGGCCCGGAGGGAGGGGAGGGATATTGGTAGAATGAGGGATTTTCGAAAGATGAAGCCTCCAGCATTTAAGAGAAAGAACAGAGATAAGACTAAGCGAACGGAGTTTGTGAGATAGGACTTTCGGAGGGGCCAGCCTAAGAGACAGAGGACAGATGAGTCTCAGGCTAGGATTGATAGGCCTACGGCTCCTATAGCTACCCCACAGACTACCAGAGGCTTCCAGCAGTACGAGAGATTGTGCACTAGATGTGGTAATTTCCATAGAGGTGCGTGTCACTGGTCCTCAGGGAGCTGTTTTAGGTGTGGACAGAGGGGACACCTGATTGATTAAGGATTGCCCACTGAATAAGTTTTCACAGCCCCCAGAGCCACCACGACAACTGGAGAGACAAGCTCTCCAGAGACAAGTCCCATAGAGACGGGCTACCGCAGCAGAGAAAGGCAAGAAGCCTATCACTCATGGAAGGGTCTTTGCCTTGGACTGATATGGTGTGTAAGAATTATGAAATCAAGGTAGGAGATAGGATCATATTAGCAGATCTAATCTGGTTGAGCATATATGGCTTTAATGTAATTTTGGGTATGGATTGGCTAGCCACCAACCGTGTAAGTTTAGATTGTTACACCAAGACTGTAACTTCCTTCTACTTGATAAGTTTGTTGTATGCTTTGCAGTTAAGGAATAAAGTATATGATTTTGACTATTGATGAAAATTTTTGATGAACCTGTTAATGTAAAGGTTATGTTGCATTCATCCTCGATACTAGTTGGGAATGTCCAAGTATTCAGGACATACCAGTGGTATGCGAATTCCCGGATGTGTTTCCTAAGGAACTACCGAGACTACCACTAGAGAGAGAGTTGGAATTCACCATAGGTTTGGCACCAGAGACTCAGCCAATCTTGAAGTCTCCTTACTGGATGGACTTTGTGGATCTTGAAGAATTGAAAAATGAGTTGCAAGAATTGTTAGATAAAGGAAGTTCAGAAACTCATAAGAGATATTGGGATATTTAGTCAAGCTAAGATGACTCCATTTGAAATTATTTTGAGGAAGCAGTGCGCAAGGCACAATTATGATGCTATGAATTGTATATTTCTAAAGTCACTAAGAAATGGGAATATAAAGAGAATGACGAAAAATAAATCTACAAGGGAAATAGTGACAATGAAAGAGCACAGTCACTTAGCTGAAAGAATGAATCAAGGAACTAACGGTATAAATAAGACTCTAAAGGTCACACTGCTTACATGATTGATAAAGATAGGGTGTGTTCGGAGTATAGAAACATCCTTGTAAATAGAGAAAGTTTTTTGACACATAATCGGATGATTTATCAAAGTTAACCCTAAATTGATAGGAGAAGTTCTAGAATTGATTTAGCACGTGATATCGAATTAAGTACTCAAACCACTGTACTGAGTGACTTTGCTTGGATTAGAAACGCTGAAAGAGAAATTATAAGAACTATATGAAGGGGAGATTTTCGGACCGAGTGACCCACTTTGGAGTGTACTGGTGTTAAATTTTAAGGAGACTCGGAGTCTCTTGGGTCACAATGTATTAAGCATGGGTGTAAGTAGGATTTCCCAAACAGAGGTTACATGTTAATGGGAAAGATCCAAACTATTATGAAGATTCAGAGTTTGAGATATAAGGAAACTTTAGAATATGGATTACGTATTGAATCTAAGGATTGTAATTTCTATATTCTTATGTTTTGAATGTGAGACTTAATTGGAATAAGGAAAGAATTTTGCTATAGTTGATGTACGAAATGAGACAAGCTTTGAAAATGAGATAAAGCTTGAATATACGAGTCATATTGGAATAAGAGATGTATGCAAGGTACGAATATCTCTGGTATGTGAAGTGATTTGGATCAAGTGATATAAATTAAGAATAAGTTCTCATTAAGGATAAATGGGAAATTGTGATAAGTTTGGTGTCTCAAACGATGATGCACTACGACAAAGGATCTTAAAGGAGTCTCATTGTTCTCGGTACACCATGCACCCGGAAAGCACTAAGATGTACCATGATTTACGAAGGGTGTATTGGTGGGTCGGTATGAAAAGAGATATAGTTGAGTTGTGGCCAAGTGTTTGATTTGCCAACAAATTAAGATTAAACACCAAAGACCAGCGGGGTTACTTAAGTCTCTTCCAATGCCTACTTGGAAATGGGAGCACATTACTATGGATTTCATTATGGGTTTACCAAGGACCCGAAAGGGGCATGATGCAATCTGGGTGATTGTAGACAAATTGACTAAGAGTGCCCATTTCCTAGTCATCAAAAGTACAGACTCCTTGAGTGCTTTAGCAGAGTTGTATGTGAGAGAGATAGCTCGGTTACATGGGGTGCCCGTGAGCATTACATCAGATAAAGATTCCCGATTCACTTCTAGATTTTAGGCTCATTTTCAAGAAGCCATGGGATCTCAGCTTAATTTGAGCATAACCTATTATCCTCAGACCGACGGTCAGTCCGAGAGGACCATTCAGACCTTAGAGGATATGCTGAGGGCGTGCGTTTTGGAGTTTAAAGGCTCATGGGATGATCATCTACCTCTCGCAGAGTTTGCTTACAACAACAGCTATCATGCTAGCATCGGGATGACACTTTCTGAGGCCTTGTATGGTAGAAGATGTAGGTCTCCAGTGGCTTGGGAAGAAGTGGGTGACAGAAGGATCTTGGCTCCCGAGTTAGTAGAACAGTCAGCGGAAGGTGTTCGGATAATCTGTGATAGACTTAAGACCGCACAAAGTAGACAGAAGAGTTATGCGGATAAGCATAGGCGGCCACTTGAGTTTCAGAATGGGGACTCCATGTTTCTTAAGGTATCTCCAAGCAAGGGTATCATGCGGTTCGGGAAGAAGGGGAAGTTGAGTCTGCGCTTCATTGGTCCTTTCGAGATCCTAGAGAGAGTGGAAGATGTAGCCTACAGACTTGCTTTACAACCGCAGCTTTCTAGGATACACAATGTCTTCCATGTCTCAATGTTAAGGAAGTATAACCCGGATCTCTCACACATCATTGAGTATGAGCTCTTGAGCATCCAAGAGGATATGAGCTACGTTGAGCGACCTATCCGGATATTGGACAGAAAGGAAAAGGTACTTCGATCAAAGACGATACCTCTAGTAAAGGTTCTCTGGCAACACCATTCGATTGAAGAAGCTACATGGGAGCTAGAGAGCCTCATGAAGGAGAAGTACCTACATCTATTCTGATGGGCCCGAATGAATTTAAAGGACCAAATTCTCTTAAGGTGGGGAGAATGTAAACACCACAAATTTCCTACATTTAGTTAGACTATATATAAAAATGGGAATAATAAATTTTAATGGAAGTGTGAATATTCGTTGTAGGGCTCGAGGACTATAGGAATCGAGGACTATAGGAATCGAGAAGCTCGTGAACGACAGGGAACCCGAAAATACAGGAAGTGATAAAGCAAATGCAAGCATGGAGGGATCGAAAATAATTTTGATGTAAAAACTTATATCGGGATTTATGAGAAATGATGAAATCCCAGGGATATTTCATTTTCGAAATGATGAAAATTTCATGGAAGGCATGGATATTATGTCTTTGGATAAATTATACAAGAAAATGTATATATATATATACATAGGTGTATATGTGTGTATATATATATATATATATATATAAATACTAGACATTTAAATAGATGAATAATAATATATATAACAAATATATATATATTATGTAATGTATAGTATTTAATATATAAGTATTAATAAATAATAAATAAAGCATGAGATAAAAAAAATGAAATGAAACACAAAACAATAAAACAACAAATAATAGAACAAGACAAAAAATATATATATATTAATACACCAAACAAAAACAAATAACATATATATATATATATATTAATATAACATATATACATATATTAGTATAATATATACATATTAATATAATATGTATATAGTTGTACGGAATTGTCATTCAAAGAAAGCCAATTCCGTAACTCAGCAATTGAAAATCAAAATAGAGAGAGAGCTGGGTGGGAAAAGCAAAAGAAAGAAGAGAGGAGAAGAGAAAGAGGGCTGCTCGACTGGAGAAGAAAGAGCTATTGGCCAAGGAAGAAGAAGAAGAAGAAGAAAAGAAAGAAAAGAAAGGAAAGAAAAAGAAAGGGAGAAGAGAAGGGAAGCTGATTCTGCCGAGGGGGAAAGAAAAGAGGAAAAGAAAGAAGAAGGGGCTGATCGGGAAAGGAAGAAAGAAAGAAAGAAAAGAAAGGAAAGGGAAGAAAAGAAAAGAAAGAAAGAAGGAAAGGGAGCCGAAACTGAAGTAGGAGAAATCTGGAGCTGGAGCCGACCCGAGGGAAAGGAAAATGAAGTAGACCGAAAGTTCGAAATTGGAGTAGACCGAGAATGGAGCATAACAGAATTGAAGCCGAGTAAAAACGAAAGCAGAGCAGGATCGAAGCAAGCTGAAGCTGGGAAACAGCAGCTGACCGAGAGAAAAAAATAAATTGAAGCTGGAACCGAGAGTAAACAAGAGCTAACCGAGGGAGAAAGAGAGGGAGACCGAAGGAAGAAAGAAACCGAGACCCAACTGGAAGCAAAGGAAGTCTCGACCAGAACAGAAAAGGCTGAAACCGAGGGGCAAGAGAGAGGAAGGAAAGGAAGATCGAGGCTGGAAAACAGGAGCAGGACCGAAGGAGAAGAAGACTGAAGGAAGGCTGAAAACCGAGAGTGGAATTTAAGCAAAACCGAGAAGTTGAAAACCAAACCGAGGAAGAAGAAGAGCAAGCCTACACTGGGCTGATCGAGAGAGGAGAAAAGAAAAGGAGAAAAGAAAAAAAAAGAGAAAAAAAAGAAGGAGAAAAGAAAAGCTGAAAATTTGAAAAAGAGACAAGGTAAATTTATATATGTATATTTAATGTACATGTATATATTTATATGTTTGAGATATAGGCTTGTTAGTGTGAATTAAGTTATATGTGAAATAAAAATGGAAAAATGTGAGAGATGAAAAATAGGCAAAATATATATGTATATATATATATATATATATATATATGTGATGATGAATAAGGAAATTAAATGATAAAATGAATGTGTGCATATATACTTAGGTGTATATACAAATAGGAGTATAAGATAAATGTGTGTGTTAGTATATGTACATACAAAGAATATATACATGTGATAAGGAAAAATGAAAACAAATAATATATATATATAGGAGTATATATATATATATATATATATTTATGTGTATATACATGTAGATGTATATAATAAATGTGTATGTTAATATTTGTATGTACAAAATAATATATAGTAAGGAAAATATATAAACGTGCGTGTTGGCCTAGGTATGTGCAATAATACGTACACACGAGATAGTAACGAATGAGTTACGATTTTTAACGCAATTCGGATGATTCGCATGAATACGAGGCTAAGTAAACGATTTCGATGTAGGTAAAACGTAAAAGGAATTAAAGGAAGTACTGGGAGGCGTCATTACTTGAATTCGAGATTTTTGATAAATCGAGGTAAGGGGTACTATTTAACTTAGTTCTGATAATGCATTTTTGTTTCACCGATAAAAGATTTTATGAAGGTGCATATAATTTGAAATGATTTATCAATGCTTTCATACTTGTGAAACTATTTACGAAGTATGTTTTAATTTGTCGAAATATTCCTCGGGTACCTTCCATGATATGAAATGAATTTTCCTAAGGTATGAAACGTATGAATGTTTTACATTTATTTATGATTTTATATCCATAGCGTTAAAGAAACTTTTGACAATTTCAAAAGCATAGAAAAAGGGAAAAGGGGGAAAAAGAAAAAATGTTTTTGAGACTATAGGCTTCATGCATGGTTACTTCTTGTGGTGTTCCGGCTCCACCACTTGGGTGCCGGTACGTAGGGCCCCTTTAGCACTTGACTCAACCTGTGTGGAAGATGTCGTGCTACTGGTGGTTTATGATGATGTTTTCGGTAGTATCTCGTGTCCACGCAGCACGCAATTATGTTGCCCACACGGAGAGTGCCTTTGGTGACCGTGTCCTAACTAGGTGCTAGTGAATGTAAGTAAGATAGATACTACCCATATTTTACGAAAGAGCTGTACTACCCTGATCCAGTCTACAGCCCCCTTACCATGGCCATAGGTATGATGACTCTCTACGGAGAATGACACGTATCGCATGACTTAGTTATAGCCTAGTCTCCTTGATTTGATTATGAATATCGACTATGATGAATGAATATGTGTTTTCATGATATATACGACAATTGGTTATGACCGATATGCTTCATGAAATGTTTATGAAATGTTTATGAAAGGTTCATGAAATGTTTATGAAATGTTTATGAAAGGTTCATGAAATGTTTATGAAATGATTATGAAATGTTTACGAAAGGTTTATGAAATGTTTACGAAACGTTTATGAACCCGATGGTTTTAAGAACTCATTCATGAACAATGAAAAGTTGTAAAATGGTTAAGCATGTCATTTGTTTAAAGACACGCATGCTTTATGACTTTTTATGATGATTATGCATGAAATGATAATTTATGTATTTCATTAAAGCTCTGTTCTATGAACGATTTCACATGCTTTCATATATCAGAACTGTTTTAAAAGTATTATCTTACTGGGCTTTTCCCCAAAAGCTCACCTCTCTACCTTCAGATCATTTGCAGTGAATCTATAGGTGTTACCTGCCGCGTACACGACGTAAGCTGGTGGGAAAGAGCTACCTTAGGCTACTTTTTGTACACGCAGAAAGGTATACAATTACATTCCTGTACCAGACATACTTGTATGCACAGACATATATTGAGAATATTTTGTTGGGATGTAATTTGTAAGGAAACGATGTAAAGAATATCATTTTTGGGATTAGGTTTCAAGAGGATTGGTATTTAATCGAAACAGATGTACTGAGTTGTAAATGTGGATTTGAAAAGTATGCTTGGTAGTTGTGGATATCTAGGATTGTCAAAACAATTGAATTGCAGGTGGGTAGGCTTATATATAAGCCGTTATGCTGCCGAAATTTCTATCGGTCATATAGGTCAAAGTAAGGAAATTAAATATAATTACGGATAAATAATTAGGAAAACGAGATTCGACACTGCACAGGAATACAACCTAAGCGAATAAGAGAATAAGTGGGTAAATTAAGTTCAAAAAAAAATCCCCCAATTTTCAAAGGTCAAGGGTCGTTACATAACCAATACGGTATGATGCTAAGTTTGCATCATGTAACCATCCACTTATCTTATAAGATATTAATTTGCATCTTTAATTGCTTTTTCCCACCCTACCACCCATTTTTTGTTCACTTAACATCGACGATTTACAAAATTTTTACAATAAGATCAGGTAGCGATTGTTCATTACCTAGCCTACAAAGTAGAAACAATTCATAACCTCAAAGAAGTTGATTTATCAAATTTTCACTTATCATTCTTAATTCTTATTCAGTCACAATTTCTCAATTAACTTTAACGGTATGATGCTAATTTGCATCATGTATTCGTCTATATACACTTTATGATGCTAATTTGCATCCTAGATCTCTAGTTATAACTAGTACAATCCGCTTTCATATCTAAATTCATTATTTATGAATTTATCTTAGTAGGGAATGAAATTGGGTTACCTAGCATGCAAGAGCTCTAGTGACAAGTATTTAAATACTTCCTACCATATGCTAAGTAAATTAAATTGTAACGAATGTAAGTCACTTACCTTTAACAATGCGTTAGCACGCACTTCGAAGCTAAGCCAAAAGCCACCAATTGCCACACTTAATTTCAGCGATCGACAATTTCCATAATCCATTTAGAAGTCACTTCACTTAGTCTTATAGTACACTTTTTGCATACTTTTAACAGACTTTGCCTTAATAGTAATAAAGTGACAAAGGTCACAATTTATTACTTTTCGATTATCTCGAACACATTAGACACACTTACATGTGCATCACACTTATTCAATAACAATTTACACTAGTAAGGCAAAATTACCATTTTACCCCTCACTTGACTTAAGGCATATCTTTCCATACACACATGCTATAACCAATGTTCTTCCACAATTCCCCTTATTTCTTATCTCTTTACATGTATTCTAAGTCAGAACACTACAATCCCTTAGAATTTTACCTCTTTGTAAAACTCCATGATCTAATTCATATTAAGCATGCATACTAGCACCATATATCATTTCTATTTATCCCAAACATTCACATATATTAAATTGGAGCATTAAAACCACGCACAACCAAACTTACCTTTTTTAGACCTAAATTGGCCAATTGTGGAAGACAAACTGAAGGTCATTATTCTTTAATCTGATAGCATGAATATGCTTCATATTAGTCCTTATTTAGCATATATAATAACTACAAATTAATAGAGATTAAATCTCCATAAATCTGAAGAAAATCACAGCTTACCTATTTTTGCTTCCTTATAGCTTTTCTCGCTCATTTCTCCAAAGTCAATCTCCATTTTCCAGTATGTTATAGTATACGTGGAGTAGAGCAAATTTACAGAGGACTTAGAAGCAAAAGAGGGCTAGAAACATTGAAAATGAGTGAAAAACGAAAAAGGAAAAAGATGAGGCAGTTTTCTCCTTTTTTTCTCCTGATTTCCAGAATTTTCACGGCCTATTTATAAAAATTGGCCCGAGGGGATCAATCCCTTAGCTTAGGGGATCAATCCTTTTGTACATGTTGGCAAGAAAATCAGATTCTACTTAGAGGGGATTGATCCCTTAACTTAGGAGATCAATCCTTTAAGTTGATTAAGCAAAAATTGACTTTAGGGATCGATGCCAATTTATAGGGGATCGATTCTTAGGCTCCCTAAAGCTAAAATTGACTTTATTTGTTCACAAAATCGAGACCGAATCAAAAGGAATCAATCTTTATAGGTGTCTTTACCCCGATTTGCCTGATAGCTCTTATTTGAGCCATATTCGGGACTTACCACACATCCAAAACTTATCTTAATTCACACTTGTCACATATCTTTACACGTCCAATGTGTTAAAATTTTAGCTCTCACATTGCTAGATAAGGAGGGACTTTTTAATTGAGTTTGAATATTAAGTAAATTTACTTCTAGTTCAATAATTTTTAATTTGTTATTATGTTGGTTTTTTTCTCCACAATTTTGAATGGGTGGCCAGATCTGACACTTTCTTGGCAAAATTGAAGGCATAGGATCCCATTTGTGGTGCTGTCCATATTTCATGTATGATTTTTAGATAAAGATGTAAGACCACTAACTCGTGTATTTCGATATTTAGCCCAACACTAGGTTATTTGAATGTTATTGCATGAATATGTCCATGAAATAAATTAATTAGATAATAAATAGATTCATGTAATTTGATTAAGTTCATGGAGGTTATAAAAGATAGTATAAGAATTTAATTAAATAGGTAAACTAAAGCTAAAATAATTTAATCATGGTGATTATAAGACAAAATATAATTAAAAGATGAAATATAATTAAATATGAAACATTTTATAATTTAGCAATAAAATTTATACAAGTAATAAAACATAACTCGTGTATCTCGATATTTAATCAAACACTAGGTTATTTGAATGTTAATGCATGAATATGTCCATGAAATAAATTAATTAGATAATAAATAGATTCATGTAATTTGATTAAGTTCATGGAGGTTATAAAAGATAGTATAGGAATTTAATTAAATAGGTAAACTAAAGTTAAAATAATTTAATCATGGTGATTATAAGACAAAATATAATTAAAAGATAAAATATAATTAAATAGAAAAAATTTTATAATTTAGCAATAAAATTTATATAAGTAATAAAACATAATTAAAATAGGAATTTTATAACTGGTAATAAAATTTGAAATATATATAAATAAATATTTGTAAATTGGAAAATATATTTTTATATATATATAGATATAATTAAAATAAGAAAAGGAAAATTCAAAACCAGTTTTCCTCCCCCCCCCCCCCCCCAAATTTTTTTCTTCGCCAATTTCCTACCCCTGTTACCCGATACCACCCGAAGGAGAGAATCCGAAAACCCAAATCCCCTTTCTTCTACTGCCGTTCGCAACCCCGACTGCCAGCGACCGAAACCACACCGAAAACCCAACAGCCTCCCTTCCCCTGCACCACCGAGACGGTTCCTTCTCCTTCAGCCGAAAGACCTGGGCCAGGAACCGCCACTTTTCTTTCTCCTCTGTTTCACGTACCAGCCAACGGAGAAGACCCCATTTCCTTCATCCCCCAAACCCGTAAGCTCCAACAACACCCTCATCCCATCTCCTCCCTCACGCCATTTACAAAACCCAAAACCAGAAACTTGTCCTCTAGTCTTTCCCTTCTCCTCCTGTCACGTCTTCATTTCCGCCGAGAGAGAGAACAGAAACCCTTGTTTAGAGAGAGACGTGGAACGCCATTGGAAGTGGAAGGGAGGAAATTGATGCAGAATGATTCGACCATTACAGAAATTTTAAGGGGTAAGTTGAATTCTTCCCTTGATTTTACCTGCATGTTGATAATTTCTCATTTTAATGATATATATGGTCTTGAATCGAAATATGCAGTGAGGAATTTCCAAGCTTAGGGATTTCGACATCTTCAAACAAGAATTGGTATGAGATGTGGTAGTGATTTGTGAATCATATAATAGAAATTGGGAAATTCATGCCAAAATAGGTTTTGAGAATTTAAACTAGTAAAGTATAATGTAATCAGTATGTATATTAGCTTGCATGTAGTGAATGAGGATAAAAAGGTTAGAATCGGTGTTGAGAAAGCATTCGGCCAACTTGAATAAATTGAGGATTTTGATTTGCTTGGAGAATTTAAGCATAAAACACTAGATTACAAGGGGAATATGAAATTATAGGATTGCATGATTTAAAATCTAACATGGATAAATTGGGACTATGACTTATGGTATTCGACCATTTTGGAATAATTAGGAATAATTCATTCTGGATATTAAAGATTAGATCAAAAAATTATGATGCAAATAACGTAATCCCGTGGTTGCATGATTGAACTTAAGCTAAGCAAGTAGGAATGTTAAGTGTAAGTTTCGGCCACATGGAGGAAGAATAAAGTACTTTCTTTAGTTTGGCTCCTATTTAGCGAGGTAAATTAATAGTGATATCAAACAGAAATAAGATTATAATTATATGTTAAACCAGATGCAAATGGAAATGAGATAGGATGGAAACTTGGTTATAGGATTCGGCCACCTAGTGGATGATGTAAAGTTGAAGTCTAATGGTTGTGATAATGACTAATGCATGACTAAAACTATATTTGTGTGATTATGGTGGGCTGGCCGAATATAGACACATGTGTAGTGATTGGTTTTAAAACATGAGAACTTAGGAAAGGTTAAAATTTAGAACTTTTATCAAGGAGTAGAGCACTTGGTAGCATGTTGCGTTAGTAAGATGGGTTCATTTAATGAAAACAGTAAACTATGTAATAGAATTAAATCTTATATTGATGATGAAGATGTACACGTGAGTATTGGGTCGTGACACATATATTGAAAGAATATGCTAGTGTAACACAAGCCGAAATTTAACTGTTATAAGTAAATTATAAATTGAAATGAGTATTGAGACTGATAATTGGATGTTCTTATGTGTAAATTGCAACGACTACCTCATCAGGTGCCAAGGAAGCTTAGGCACATATATGCGTGCCTAAGGCGATAATGGTAATTGTTGCACGTCGCTTTTGTGGTAAGGGATTTATACATCTTGTAGCTAGTAGGATACCTTAGGTTGAGTTAAAAATATGCTAGAGACCATAGACAGTTAGTTAGTTAGTTATTTAGGGTAAATTAAACGGGTTGTATACCTTGCCTGATTTTCACTGATTCTGCAACTATTGTTCGCATTTGCTAGCCATAGCCAAAATGATGTTACAGTGGGTAAGCATACTGTTTCGTACTAACAAATTAAAAGCAGATAAACCCAAATTGCGTACAAATGTCACATCTCTTGATTTTTACCATTTTACTCACTCATTCATGATGTTTATAACTTGGATGCATGAGCTGTTTTAATTGTGATTCAGGAAAGCATGATGGTGTGCGAAATGATGTTAGCCTGTTTTATAATGATATTACACGTTTCAAGAGCTATTGGTTTACTTTCCCAAACATTTGATGTTGAATTGAGATGAATTGCATGCTTTTACTGTGCACCTATTGTTGTAAATTTTGAGATTGCTGGCAACCCTCGTTATGCCTTTGTGGCCGTCATGTTCCATGAGAGTCATCTCTAGCATAGGTAGGAGGTTTTATGTGATTGTCCTACGATGCCAAATGCTTCACGGAGATGCCTATGTGGCATCGAGATTTATGCTACCTCTTCTGTGGACCTTGAGTGTGCATAAGTGTTTCTTTTTGTATAACTAGTTCCATGACAATGTTAGGGATTGTGCCGCTTCTCACACACTTAGTTTGCAAATTTAAATTGAACGCATGCATGCGTCTACTAGATTTACATGTTTTCGATAAGGGTGTTGGGTTACCGGATTTCAAGTTTTTTCGTGCCTTGATTTTGCACCATGGACTATAAACTATGGATTTGTTAGCATACCTTGTGAAGGGTCCTGTTTTTGAAAAGCTGGTTGGATATAACTTATCATACTCATCCGTGTTTAATGTATTTTTACATTTTATGACCAAAACCGAAGTTTATGCATAGTTTTAAAAATGCATGATGTATTGCATGTTAACTTCGAATAACCACTTAATTGGTATTTTATTAGCCTCAGTTGTATGTTTTCCTTACTGAGCGTGTGGTTGTTCACCTTTTTCTTTTAAAACATTTCAGATTGACTAGTGGGTGAACCGCTCGGACTTATTGATTCTTCGAGCTAAGTATGCGGTTTTCGTGTTTAAGGTATATGCAACAAGTATGAAGTTTTTATTTTAGACCTTTATGTATGCGCGGACTTATGTAATTGTTATTTTCGGATGTATTAGCTAATTTTTATAGAAGTAAAAATGTTAAGGAAGTGTATTTAGGTTTCTTCTTTTCGGGTTCATTGATGATGATGTTAGGTCTCAGTAATTCGAGTAGAAGCTTAATACTTTTTGTTCATGCTAATTTACCCATCCATATAGGATAATATGTCACACCTCGACTCCGGGTGCTCTTCATCCATACATATACCACTCACGGTTGGACTGAGTCGATGTAATTTATAGTTCCATACATTTATAGTGGAAATATTTGAAAAACTTTAAATAACACACTCCCGAGCATGTGTGTGATATACAAAATTAATTGTATAATGTAATATCTTTACATAACATCTTCATACAAATTTTCTCATTTTCAGTATATGACTGTGCGATACAAGATGATAGATACAAAATGTTTGTGTATACATTTTTTATGCCTTAGCAACTGGTAGAAGCTGACCAACACAAAAAGATCTAGAGACCACCGCACTGTTCTACTTCTCAGTATCTGGAGGGGAAAAAATAATGGGATGAGCAAACCACAGTTCAGTAAGGAAAATAATGCTAACAGGTAGATACTGTACTATTTACGTAGCTCATGCATGATTAATAAAACAACATTCATTATAAATGAAATTTATTAATAGAAAATGCATTTAAACATTTTTCTCTCATAGGCATTTTCATAAAATCAATGCTCAATAATTCTATTTAAGAAACGTAACAAAAATACAGTGATATCACAACACAAGCATTCAAATCGGGATGTTTATCAAATCATGATATCTCTTTTCTTTTCACAGAACATTTCATTTCGTCACATTTCTCTTATCTCTAAGACAAGTATGAAATTTAGATAAACAAATATCTACGATATATGACCATAATCACTGATCTCAGGCTTCACTGATCAGGTGTGCATAGGGCATCACTCGTCGGAAAGGAGATGGGTCAGTCTTACCCTTCGGCTCATTTCAATCATCATCAACTCCCTCATCATATCACATATACTCACAGTGCAACGTATTCCATGTGTTATCTACGCGATACTCGTATTTGCATGCACACAGCACGGTACATAGTATTCTCCGGACAATT
The DNA here is from genome assembly GCA_033439115.1 of Firmiana major. Classification (NCBI taxonomy): domain Eukaryota; kingdom Viridiplantae; phylum Streptophyta; class Magnoliopsida; order Malvales; family Malvaceae; genus Firmiana; species Firmiana major. The sequence goes on from CM065907.1 coordinate 14,828,081, forward strand.
ACACAGTACAGCGTACGCCTGTGGACGCAGTTCATCCACCCTACATCGATGGACTCATCATCCTAAATCATGTCTTATATACTAAGCGAGTAAAATCAACGTAACACACAGTCTTCGCAAGGCTCCAGCGTGGTATCTCAGTGCGAGCAACCGCTTCTAATACTGTATCATCTCAAATCGTTATGCGAGCTAAGCTCCAACACATTGTCATCATCATAAAACCATAAAAACTTGTGTGAGCTAAACTCCAACACTAAAATCATTATCATAAAACGACATGCGAGCTACGCTCTAACACAGTTTGTCAAATCATGAAAACATATGTGAGTAAAACTCTAGCATAGTCAAAATCATCAAAGCAGGTGTGAGCTAAGGTTCCAACACCAATTCACATCTCAAATCTGATAGGTGGTTATTTTTCTCTTTTAAAACTCAAATCATGTTTATTAACATAGCATGTCGTTCCATGCTAAATATGCAAAACTAGCCAGCCTATCCATCATCATTTCACAGTTATAAAAACAACATAAAGTTGAAAAAACATTGAAATCATGCATGTCATGTCGTTTTCCTTCCCACATCCCATTTTCACAATTATATCATAAAACATTTCAATTCACTTATGGCTCAAAAGCTAATCATAATATTTCTAGTGTCATAACTACTAAAATCGTTGTAAAGTATGTACGAATATCTCTATCGCTAACATACAATCCCTTACCTCGAATCGCGCTCGTATTTCCTTCGTCTCGTTTGCTCCGTTCGCGATTCGGGTTCATCGTGTTTCAACATATTCCGATCTACACGTGTAAATCATTAAGTTATTTTCTTTTTCTTCTTCTAAATATTCACATTGTCATTTATTTATCTATTTATACTTCTCAAGCTTTTTATCATATTTCACTTTTTTAACTAGTATCACTATATCTTCTCTTAAGTTTTCCATCATTTCTCCACAAGTATTTCTTCATGAATTCCCTCTTAATATTACTCACTTATCACTACAATCATCATTTTTATATATATTTCACATACCATTTAACCCATAATATGTCTAGAAACTCACATTTAAAGCTTGAGGGTTGAAGAACTTACCTAGCTTAGCTTTTTCCTTAGTCAAACTTGTGGTAGTCTTTTCTCCTCCTCTTGATCAAACTAATGTGTGATTTTTGGGTATGTTGTTCTCTTTACTTCAAGGAACAACTTTCCCTTCTTGAGTTTCTTCCAAATCTGGCTGGAATGTAGTGATAGTTAGAGTGAGAAAGCTTGATTATTTGAGAGAAAAAGGTTAGGTGCGGGTTTGGTAGGAAGAAAATCTGATTTTCAGCTCAATCTCGTGCTCTTTTTATAGATGAGAGACATGAGATCGATCTGGTCCCTTGTGGAGATCGATCTCTGCATGGTTTGGTGGTCCTTTTACCTAACGTAACTACTACCAGATCGATATGCTCTTCATAATGAGATCAATCTGTTGCAGGCAAAAATCCTTTTGGAGATCGATCTGCCCCTTGTAGGAGAGCGATCTTCTTTTTACAGAACCTTAATGAGATTGATCTGTTGCTTAAAGGAGATCGATCTCTTCTTGACTAAGATATTTGAAGATCGATCTGTGCCTTGTGAGAGATCGGTTTCTTCTAGGTAGAAACTTAAGGAGATCGATCTGCCTTGGTATGAGATCGATTTGCCCTGTTCCAATTGCCTGATACTTCACATTCCGTGAGAGGGGATCGATCTCTCCTTCATGGGAGATCGATCTGCTCCTCCCCTGCACCCATATTATTGTAGTTTTTTGTAGATTTTCAATGTGCAATTCATCCTTAATTGCCTAATATCTCATTTTACACTCTGTACACAACTAACGTATAATAGTATCCATTCCATATAATTCTTAGACAATAAAACTTGTGCACACAACTTGAAATCATAGATTGTACATTAAATTTCATAACTCCTACATCTTTTATTAATTGTACACATGCAGTAGTGTGCATATACACCATATCTTCATAAAATGTACATGTAAAATCACATGTAAAATCACATGTAAAATCACAGGCATTACATTTCTCCCCTCCTTAGAAAATTTAATCCTCCATATTGAATCAAGTTCATTCCATAAAAAGTTGGGGATACTTCTCATTCATCAGGTCCTCTAACTCCCAGGTGGCTTCCTCTGATGTATGATGTTGCCACAGGACTTTAACCAATGAAATCGACTTGTTCTGCAACACCTTCTCTTTTCTATCTAATATCCAGATCAGTTTCTCTATATATGACATATTCTCCTTGAGCTCTAACGGTTCATAGCTAATTACATGTGCTGGATCTGGATGGTACTTCCTGAGCATGAAAACATGGAAAACATTGTGGACCTTTACTAGCTCAGGTGGTAAGATTAGCCTATATGCTCTATCTCCCACTCTATCCAAAATCTCGAAGGGACCGATGTAACGAGGACTTAGTTTTCCTTTCTTCCTGAACCTCGTTATTCCTTTAGAAGGAGATACTTTAAAAAATACAGGCTCAACCACAACGAACTCAAGTGGCCTTCGTCTCCTGTCAGCATAGCTCTTTTGTTGACTTTGAGCCGTTTGCAACCTCTCATATATTATCCGAACATCTTCTGAGACTTGTCTAACTAAATCGGGAGTAAGCAACTGTTTGTCACCAATCTCTTCCCAACCAATAGGCGATCGACATCTACGACCGTATAGTACCTAATAAGGGGCCATACCAATACTTGAGTGATAACTGTTGTTGTAGGCGAACTCAATCAGTGGCAAGTGGTCGTCTCATGAGCCTCTAAAATCTAGCACATACGCTCTCAACATATCCTCCAGGGTCTGTATAATCCTCTCTGACTGACCATCTGTCTGAGGATGGAAAGCGGTGCTAAAGCTCAATTAGGTCTCCATCGCTTCCTGAAAATGTCCCCAAAAGTGGAAGTGAAGCAGACATCCCTATCGAAAACAATACTTACTAGGACTCCATGCAGTCTCACTATTTTTCGTACATACAAGTTCGTCAATGCACTCAAGGTATCTGTAGATCTCATAGCTAAAAAGTGTGTTGATTTTGTTAACCAATCTACTATAACCCAAATAGCATCATGGTTCTTACAGGTTCTCGGTAATCCTATCACAAAATTCATGGTGACGTGCTCCCACTTTCACGTCGGTATCGGTAGAGGTCGCAATAATCCTCCAGGTTTCTGATGCTCTATCTTAACCTGCTGACATATGAGACACCTAGCAACATACTCAGCTACATCTCTTTTCATTCCAACCACCAATATATTTTTCAGAGATTTTGATACATTTTACTGCTCTCCGGATGTACTGTGTATCTCGATGAGTGAGCATCTAATAAAATCAACTTCCTAAGCTCTGGATCATTAGGGACACATTCTATTTTCGAACCTTAGTAGTCTATCTAAACTCAATATAAAATCAGTGCCCTCACTTTTCTGAATTTGGCTAATTACATCAATACAGCATTGATCATCCTGTTGAGCTTGCTGGATTCTCTCAATCAACTCCGGTTCTAATCTTAAGTTGGCTAGAATCCCATGACTGCCAATCTCAGGTAGGGTTACATCCAAACTAAGGTTCGTGAATTGTTCCAACAACTCGTGCTCCCTAACCATCATCGACAACCACAACTCGTGAGCATTTGATAAAATTAACTTCCTAAGCTCTGGATCATTAGGGACACATTTTCTATTTCCGAACCTTAGTAGTTTATCTAAATTCAATATAAAATCAGTGCCCTCACCATTCTAAATTTGCCTAATTACATCAATACACCATTGATCATCCTGTTGAGCTTGTCTGATTCTCTCAATCAACTCTGGTTCTAATCTTAAGCTAGCTAGAATCACATGACTGCCAATTCTCTCAATCAGCTCTGGTTCTAATCTTAAGCTAGCTAGAATCACATGACTGCCAATCTCAGGTAGGGTTACATCCAAACTAAGGTTCGTGAATTGTTCCAACAACTCGTGTTCCTTAACCATCATCGACAACCACAACTCGTGAGCATCTGATAAAATCAACTTCCTAAGCTCTGGATCATTAGGGACACATATTCTATTTTCAAACCTTAGTAAACTCAATATAAAATCAGTGCCCTCACCTTCCTGAATTTGGCTAATTACATCAATACACCATTGATCATCCTACTGAGCTTGTCGGATTCTCTCAATCAACTCCGGTTTTAATCTTAAGCTGGCTAGAATCCCATGACTACCAATCTTAGGTAGGGTTACATCCAAACTAAGGTTCGTGAATTGTTCCAACAACTCGTGCTCCCTAACCATCATATATGATACCAATCCAAGACTCTTTCTACTGAATGCATCGACAACCACATTCGCCTTCCTCGGGTGATACAAAATCTCATAATCATAGTTTTTGAGGAGTTCTAACCACCTTCTCTGTCTCATATTTAACTCATTCTGTGAGAACAGATACTTAAGACTCTTGTGATCCCTAAAGATCTGAAATCTCTCACTATACAAGTAGTGACGCCATATTTTCAATGAAAATACTACAGCCGCCAACTCTAAATTGTGAGTGGGGTAGTTCTTCTCATGATCTTTTCAGCTGTTTGGATCCATAAGAAACTACCCTTTCATTCTGCATCAAAACACAGCCTAGTCCTTGGTATGAAGCATCTGTGTAAATAGAATAGTTCCCTGAGCTGTTGGAATGGTGAGAATTGGCGCGGTGGTTAATCAGTGCTTAAGTTCTTAAGAACTCCTCTCACACGCTTCATTCCACGTGAACACATTCTTCCTCATAAGACGTGTCAACGGAGCAGTCAATCTAGAGAAACCCTCTACAAATCTCCTGTAGTAACCTGTCAAACTCAGAAAACTTCTGATCTCTGTGACTATCCTGGGTTGTTCCTAGTGAACAATAGCCTTAATCTTGGATAGATCTATTGACACCTCATCCTTCGATACAACATGACCCAGAAAGGAAATCTGCTCTAGCCAGAAGTCACATTTATTGAGCTTGGCATACAACTTCCTCTCTTGGAGGGTTTGCAAAACAATCTTCAAGTGCTGCTCGCGATCTTCCCTAGATCTGAAATAAACCAATATATCATCGATGAATACTATCACAAATTGATCCAGGTATGACTTAAATACCTCATTCATTAGAGCCATAAAAGCTGCTGGCGCATTTGTTAGCCCGAAAGGCATCACCAAGAATTAGTAATGACCATAGCGGGTGCGAAAAGCTGTCTTGGACAAATCTTCCTTTCGAATTTTCAATTGATGGTACCTAGACCTCAGATCTATCTTGAAAAAGATTTGTGCTCTCCGAAGCTGATCCAATAAATCATCAATGCGAGGCAAAGGGTACTTATTCTTGATGGTAGCCTTGTTCAACATCCGATAATCAATACACAACCTAAGGCTCCCATCTCTTTTCTTCACAAATAATACTGGGGCTCCCCATGGTGAGACACTCGATCTTACAAACCCCTTATCTAGCATATCTTGCAATTGTTTCCTTAATTCCTCTAGTTCAACTAGAGTCATCCTATATGGTGATCCAAGCTTTCTCACTCTAAAAATCACTGCATTCTAGCCAGAATCTGAAGAAGCTCAAGAAGGGAAAGTTGTTCCTTGAAGCAAGGAGGACAACATACCTAAAAATCACCCATTGGTGTGACCAAGAGGAAGAGTTTTGGCTACCACAAGTTTGGCTAAGTAAAGAGGGCTCTTCAACCTTCAAGCTTTAAATATGGATTTCTAGGCATTTAATGGGTTGAATGATATGTGATATATTGTTAGAAATGATGAGTGTAGTGATGAGTGAGTAGTATTGAGAGGGATTTAGGAAGAGAAAATCCATGGAAAAGTGATGGAAAGCTTAAGAGAAGATAAAATGATGATAGTGGGAAGGTAAAATGTGATTTAATGGTTTGAGGAGTATGAATAGATAAATAAATGACAATGTGGAGGTTTAGAGGAAAGAAAATGAAATAACTTAATGATTTACACGTGTAGATTGAATTACGTGGAACCCGACTAACCCGGATGGCGAACGGAGCAAACGTGACGAAGGGAATACGAGCGCGATTCGAGGTAAGGGACTATATGTTGGTGATAGAGGTATTTGTACGTATTTTTCAGCGATTTCAGTAGTTATGACGTTAGAAGTAGTATACTTAGCTATTGAGCTATGAATTTGATATGAGAGCGTGAAATGTATATGGTGTATGTATTGTGAAAATGGGATGTGGTAAGGAGATAGCATGATATACATGTTTTCGATGTTTTCTCAACCATGTATTGATTTTGAGATTAGAAATGATGATGGATAGGTTGGCTAGTTTTATATGTTTAGCATGGGACGACATGCTACGTAAATAAACATGTTTTGAGTTTTTAAAAGATAAAATAGCCACATATCGGATTTGAGATTTGAATTGGTTTTGGAGCTCTAGCTCGCACCCGTTTTAATGATTTTGACTATGCTGGACTTTCACTCCCATATGTCTACAAGTTTGATAAACCGTGCTGGAGCGTGACTCGTACGTGGTTTTGATATATCGTGCTGGAGTTTAACTCGTATGATTGATATGAGAAAGGTGTTAGAGCATTGCTCGCACCAGTTTTTACTGAGTTGAGAGAATACAGTGCTGGAAGCAGTTGCTCGCACTGAGAGATACCGCGCTGGAACCTTGCGATGACTGTGTGTCACGCTGATTTGCTCGCCTGGTATATGAGACATGGTTCAGGATGATAAGCCCATCGGAGTTGGAATATTAACTGGGTCCACGGGCGTACGTAGAACTGTGTAGTTGTCTGTTGGTATACTATGTACTGTGCTGGGTGCACGTGAGTACGAGTATCACGTAGATGACACATAGCGTACATTATACCGTGAGTTAATGAGGATGATGATGATGATAGAGATGAGCCGGAGGGTAGGACTGACCCATCCCCCTTCAGGCGGAGTGATGCCCTGTGCACACCTGATCAGTGAGGCCTGGGATCACTGACTATGACTATATGTCGTGGATATTAGATTGCCCATAATTCCAAGCCTTTCTAAGAGATAAGTGAAAAAAATTGAAAAACTCAGAAAAGAGAGAGATTTGATGACATAAAATGGTTTGATATATCTCTTGATTTGAATGCTCGTGCTATGATAGCATTGTTTATGACATGTTTTCAAATGGGAATATTGTATACCTGTTTTCATGAAAATGCTTTTTCTAGTAATATTTCCTCTTATATTGAAACATGATTTGTTTATGCATGCATGAGCTATGTAGATAGTACAGTACTTACCTGTTAGCATCCTTTTCCTTACTGAGCTGTGGTTTTCTCATTCCATTATTTTTCCTCCTCCAGATACTGAGAAGTAGAACAGTGCGGTGTGCGGTGGTCTCTAGATTCCTTTTGGGTTGGACAGCTCTCATCAGTTGCAAAGGTATAAAATTTATATACACACGAGCATTTTGTATATATTATAATGTATCGCACAGTTATGAGTTGAAGTTGTAAACGGTTGTATGAAGATGTTTTGTAAATATATTATGTTAAACAATTGATTTTGTATATCTACATACACACACCCCTAGGAGTGTGAATTAAAGTTTTAAATATTTCTGCTGTAAATGAATGAAATTTAGTAATTACATTGACTCATAGCCTAACCATAGTAGCGTATGTATGGATAAAGAGCGCTCGAAAATCTGGGTGTGACAGATTGGTATCAGAGCTTGGTTGGTCTGATGTGTGTCGATGTTTAGGACTAAAAAAACATACATCCCCAAGTTACTGTGCGATATTTATATACAAATGTGTATACAGAGCTGGTAGTAAATTAAAAGTTTGTTATAAATGTAGGAAGTTATCAGGGGTGTGAGATATGCTTGAGACACCGCAAGAGGGGAGAGAGCTCGAGAGCTCAAGGGCGGAATGACAGGATTGAGAGACACAGTAGATCGTCTTCTAGTCATTAGCCCTAGGAACAGATAGAGGCTTCTGATCCTCGGGTAGCCCGATTAGAGGAAGATATGCGTATGGTGATTACCATGATGGGTCAGATTATGGCTAGGTTGAGGGTATACCTAGTACAACGGGACAGGCTGTACTGAATCCCCCGCAGCTGCACGTGAACCTGAGAATGCTGCACCTGTACAACCAAAATCGGTTAGGCCACGAGATTCCCATATTCGACCAGTACCTCCTCTGGTAGCCCGACAACGGTATGATAAGGATGATTTGGGGTATGAATATGACTGTGATATGGAGAGGTTGAGGTGTTTCATGGATTTCAAACCTCCTTCTTTTAGCGGGGTAAAGGATCCAGCAGTGGCTGAGGACTGGATAAGCCAGATGGAAAAATTGTTCGACTTTTGTAGATGCTCTGCTACGAAAAGAGTAGCACTTGCGGCCTTTGTACTGAGAGGCAAAGCAGAGCATGGTGGAAGTCCACCAGGCCTATGTTGAGAGCTTAGGATATGGTAATTATGTGGGATATGTTTTTGGGTGCCTTCAAAGAGCAATACATCCCCGATACCGCTCGACGCAGGTTACTAATAGAATTTCTGAATCTGACTCAAGGGAATCGAACAGTTGATGAGTACGAGTCACGATTCACCTCATTGGGCTGGTATGACGCAGACTCTATAAGGAGTGAAGCTATTAGGGTCCGCAGATTTATGGATGGACTGAGGCCTTCGATCAGAGCTAAGTTGGCCCCGTTTGATGTCGCTACATATAGAGAGGCAGTGTGATTGGTCCAGTTGTGTGAGCAGGATTATGACCTGCATATTTCTGAGTTCAGTTGGGGTAAGGACAAGGGTCCGAAGAGATTGGGAGTTGCCAATAGTGCTAGGTTTGGACAGAGAGGCTCTGGTAAATGTCGGAGAGAGATAGATGGGTCACAGAAGAAGGCTGTTAGACCTTTCATGCATCCGACTCAAACACCTACTAGAGGTATAGTGATTGGTGGACCCCGACCGACTACTGATCAATGCCGAGTGTGTGGCCGATATCATGGTGGTAGGCCTTGTCATCTTCAGGGTACACGATGCTTCAGATATGGTAAGTTTGGGGGCACTATGTAAAGGAATGTCCAGATGCAGTTGAGGTAGTTCCACATAGGGGTAAGGAGTCATAGAGAGTTCCTACAGTTACACCTCCTGCAAGAGAGAGAGCCTCGGCTGAAGAAAAAAAGAAACAAGTTGTGGGTCAAGGCAGGGTGTATGCGATAGACCAGGTATCAGCAGATACCTCTTATGAGGTAATAAAAAGGTATAATCTTGATTTTTAACTCAGAAGCTATAGCCTTGTTTGATTTTGGTGCTACACATTCTTTTATATCACCTGCATGCGCATCAAAGTTAACAGGATTTGTAGAACCCACATACTTAAATGAGACTTTATTAATAAGTACTCCAATGAGAGTTAGTCAATTAGCGGAACGAATGCATAAAGATTGTAAGGTGAGGTAAGGTGTGCGACAACCAATTTGATTTTGTTGAATATGTATGATATTGATGTAATCTTGGGAATGGATTGATTAGCTACCAATCATGCTGTCTTAGACTGCCACTCTAAGTCTATTACATTTTCTCTACCCGAAGAATGTGTTGTAAAATTTTAGGAGAAAAATGAAATTATGATTTTGTAGCAAATAAAGTGCATTGGTATATAAGTGACATGAGCGTTGTTTTGAAGGTTTTATTGCTTATGTGGTGGATTTGAAAAAAAACACATCCGGATATGGATGACATTTCAGTGGTTAGAGAATTCCCTGATGTCTTTCTAGACGACCTACTGGGATTGCTACCGGATAGAGAAATGGAGTTCGGTATAGATTTGACACTTGAAACCGAGCCAATATCCAAGTCACCATATAGGATGGCCCTAGTTGAGCTAGAGGAATTAAGGAAGCAGTTGCAAGATATGCTAGATAAGGGGTTTATAAGGCCGAACGTCTCACCATGGGGAGCTCCGGTATTGCTTGTAAAGAAGAGAGATGGGAGCCTCAGATTGTGTATCGATTATCGGATATTGAATAAGGCTACCATCAAGAATAAGTACCCCTTCCCGCGCATCGACGATTTATTGGATCAGTTTCGGGGAGCGTAGTTCTTCACCAAGATAGATCTGAGGTCTAGGTATCATCAATTGAAGATCCGGAAGGAAGATGTGCCCAAGACAGCTTTCCACACCCGCTATGGCCATTACGAATTCCTGGTAATGCCTTTCGGGTTAACGAATGCGCCAGCAGCTTTTATGGCTTTCATGAATGAAGTATTTAAGCTATACCTGGACCAGTTCATAATCGTTTTTTTTAATGATATATTGGTGTATTCAAGGTCCAGGGAAGATCATGAGCAACATTTAAGGATTGTTTTGCAGACCCTTCGAGAGAGAAATTTGTATGCCAAACTTGGTAAATGTGACTTTTGGCTAGAGTAGATTTTCTTTTTGGGTCATGTTGTATCGAAGGATGGGGTGTCAGTAGATCCATCCAAGATTGAGGCAATTGTTCAGTGGGAACAGCCCAGGACAGTCATAGAGATCAGAAGCTTTTTGGGTTTGGCTGGTTACTATAGAAGATTTGTAGAGGGTTTTTTTAGATTTGCTGCTCCGTTGACACGACTTACGAGGAAAAAATATGGAGTTTACATGAGATGAGGCATGTGAGAGGAGTTTTCAGGAACTTAAGCTCAAATTAACTATCGCACCAGTTCTTATCATCCCTAACAGCTCAGAGAACTACTCTGTGTATACAGATGCTTCACATCAAGGACTAGGTTGTGTCTTGATGCAGAAGGGAAGGGTAGTAGCTTATGGATCTAGACAGTTGAATGATCATGAGAAGAACTACCCCACTCACGATCTAGAGTTGGCGATCGTAGTATTTGCGTTGACGATATGGCGCCACTACTTGTATGGTGAGAGATTTCAGATCTTTACGGATTACAAGAGTCTGAAGTATCTATTCTCACAGAAGGAGTTAAATATGAGATAGAGAAGGTAGTTAGAACTCCTCAAAGACTATGATTGTGAGATTTTGTACCAACCGGGGAAGGCAAACGTGGTTGCAGATGTATTGAGCAGAAAGAGTCCCGGGTTGGTATCATATATGATGGTTAGAGAGCATGAGTTGTTGGAACAATTCACGAACCTTAGTATGGATATGATCCCACCTGAGATTGGCAACTATGGGATTATTGCTAGCGTGAGATTAGAACCGGAGTTGATTGAGAGAGTCCGACAAGCTCAGCAGAATGATCAATGGTGTATTGATGTGATTAATCGAATTCAAAAGGGTAAGGGCACAGATTTTGTGTTGGGTTCAGATGGAGTACTAAGGTTCGGGAACAGGATATGTGTTCCTAAGGATTCAGAACTGAGGAAGTTGATCTTATCAGAGGCTCACTCATCGAGATATACGGTACACTTGGGGAGTATTAAAATGTATCAGAATCTTCGGAAGGTATATTGGTGGTCTAGAATGAAAAGAGACATAGCTGAGTATGTTGCTAGATGTCTTATTTGTCAGCAGGTTAAGGTAGAACATCAGAAACCTAAAGGATTATTGTAACCTCTATCGGTACCGACATGGAAGTGGGAGCACGAAACCATGAATTTTGTGATGGGGTTATCGAGGACCCGTAAGAACCATGATGCTATATGGGTGATAGTAGATCGATTAACGAAATCGACACACTTTTTAGCCCTGAGATCTACAGATACTTTGAGTGCATTGACGGACTTCTATGTACGGGAGATAGTGAGATTGCATGAAGTCCCAGTGAGTGTTGTTTCTGATAGGGATGCCCGCTTTACTTCCCACTTTTGGGGACACGTTCAGGAAGCGATGGGGACCCAATAGAGTTTTAGCACCGCTTTTTATCCTCAGACAGATGGTCAGTCAGAGAGGACTATATAGACCTTAGAGGATATGTTGAGAGCGTGTGTGCTGAATTTTAGAGGCTCATGGGATGTTCACTTGCCATTGATCGAGTTCGCCTATAATAACAGTTATCACTCAAGTATTGGTATGGCCCCTTATGAGGCACTATATAGTCGCAGATGTCGATCACCCATTGGTTGGGAAGAAGTTGGTGACAGACAGTTGCTTGCTCCCGATTTGGTTAGACAAGCCACCGAGGATGTTCAGATAATATGTGAGAGGCTGCGAACAGCTCAAAATCGATAAAAGAGCTATGTTGACAGGAGACGGAGAATACTTGAGTTTAATATGGATGAGTCCGTCTTTTTGAGAGAATCTCCTTCTCAGGTAATAACGAGGTTCGAAAAGAAAGGAAAACTAAGTCCTCGTTACATTGGTTACTTTGAGATTTTGGATAGAGTGGGAGATAGAGCATATAGGCTAGCCTTACCACTTGAGCTAGCAAAGTTCATAATGTCTTCCATGTTTCCATACTTAGGAAGTACTACTCAGATCCAACACATGTAATTAGCTTTGAGCCATTGGAGCTCAAGGAGGATATGTCGTATGTGGAGAAATCGATCCGGATATTGGATAGAAAAGAGAAGGTGTTGTGAAACAAGTCGATTTCATTGGTTAAAGTCTTGTGGCAGCACCATACATCGGAGGAAGCCACATGGGAGTTAGAGGATCTAATAAAGGAGAAATATCCCCAACTTTTTGAGGAATAGACTTTGTTCAATTTGGAGGACCAAATTTTTTAAGGAGGGGAGAAATGTAATACCCGTAATTTTTCATGTATTTGTTTATATGAAGATATGATGTATGTGTATGTATTGTACAAGTGTATAAGTGATAAAAGGATGTGAGGATTTAGGAAATTTAATGAAACATCCATGATTTTAAGTTGTGTTCACAAGTTTCATTAACTACGAACTATGTGAAATTGATGCCATTATGTGTAAAGTGTGCACGGAATGCAAATTGAGGTATGCAACAAATTTGGATGAGTGTATAGGTGAAAATATGCAGAAAACTGCAGAAAATGAGGGTACAGGGGATGAGAGATCGATCTCATATGGAGAAGAGATCGATCACCCCTTATAAAAGGCCCTGAAATTGTCGAATGGAATTAGGCAGATCGATCTCATGGGAAGGAAGATCGATCTCCTTAACTCTCTACCTGATTCAGATCGATCTCGAGCCCTCAACTGATCGATCTCCTTAAGGTTCTATTAAGAGCAGATCGATTTTCTACAAGAGGCAGATCGATCTCCATGAAGGAATTTACTTGCAAACAGATCGATCTCATCAAGGAAGAAGATCGATCTGGTAGTAGTTGCGTTTGGTAAAAAAGACTACCAAACCATGCAGAGATCGATCTCTACAAAGACCAGATCGATCTTATGTCTTTACATCTATAAAAAGGGCACAAGATTTAGACTGCAAAACTCATATTTCTCCCACCAAACCCACTCCTGCCATTTTCTCTCAAAGACCCAAGCTTTCTCACTCTAAAAATCACTACATTCCAGCCAGAATCTGAAGAAGCTCAAGAAGGAAAAGTTGTTCTTTGAAGCAAGGAGGATAACATACCCAAAAATCACCCATTGGTGTGACCAAGAGGAAGAGTTTTGGCTACCACAAGTTTGGCTAAGTAAAGGGGTAAGCTCTTCACCCTTCAAGCTTTAAATATGTATTTCTAGGCATTTAATGGGTTGAATGATATGTGATATATTGTTAGAAATGATGAGTGTAGTGATGAGTGAGTAGTATTGAGAGGGATTTAGGAAGAGGAAATCCATGAAAAAATGATGGAAAGCTTAAGAGAAGATAAAATGATGATAGTGGGAAGGAAAAATGTGATTTAATGGTTTGAGGAGTATGAATAGATAAATAAATGACAATGCGGAGGTTTAGAGGAAGGAAAAGGAAATAACTTAATGATTTACACGTGTAGATTGAATTACGTGGAGCCCGACTAACCCGGATCGCGAACGGAGCAAACGTGACGAAGGGAATACGAGCGCGATTCGAGGTAAAGGACTATATGTTGGCGATAGAGGTATTTGTACATATTTTTCAGCGATTTCAGTAGTTATGATGTTAGAAGTAGTATACTTAGCTATTGAGCTATGAATTTGATATGACAGCATGAAATGTATATGGTATATGTATTGTGAAAATGGGATGTGGTAAGGAGATAGCATGGTATGCATGTTTTCGATGTTTTCTCAACCGTGTATTGATTTTGAGATTAGAAATGATGATGGATAGGTTGGCTAGTTTTATATGTTTAGCATGAGACGACATGCTACGTAAATAAACATGTTTTGAGTTTTTAAAAGATAAAATAGCCACCTATCGGATTTGAGATGTGAATTGGTGTTGGAGCTCTAGCTCGTACCCGTTTTAATGATTTTGACTATGCTGGAGTTTCACTTGCATATGTCTACATGTTTCATAAACCGTGTTGGAGCGTGACTCGCACGTGGTTTTGAAATGCCGTGCTGGAGTTTAACTCACACGATGGATTTGAGAAAGGTGCTGGAGCATTGCTCGCACCAGTTTTTACTGAGTTGAGAGAATACAATGCTGGATACAGTTGCTCGCACTGAGAGATACCGCGCTGGAGCCTTGCGATGACTGTGTGTCACGCTGATTTGCTCGTCTGGTATATGAGACATGGTTCAGAATGATTAGTCCATCAAAGTTGGAATATGAACTGGGTCCACGGGCGTACGTAGAACTGTGTAGTTGTCCGTTGGTATACTATGTACTATGCTGGGTGCACGCGAGTACGAGTATCACGTAGATGACACATGGCGTACATTATACCGTGAGTTTATGAGGATGATGATGATGATGATGATGATAGAGATGAGCCAGAGGGTAGGACTGACCCATCCCCCTTCAGGCGAAGTGATGCTTTGTGCACACCTGATCAGTGAGTCTTGAGATCACTGACTATAACCATATGTTGTGGATATTAGATTGTCGAGAATTCTAAACCTGTCTTAGAGATAAGAGAAAAAAATTGAGAAACTCAGAAAACAGTGAGATTTGATGACAGAAAATGGTTTGATATATCTCTTGATTTGAATGCTCGTGTTATGATAATATTGTTTATGACATGTTTTCAAATGAGAATATTGTATACCTGTTTTTATGAAAATGCTTATGTGAGAAGTAATGTTTAAATGCATTTTCTAGTAATATTTCCTCTTATATTGAAACATGATTTGTTTATGCATGCATGAGCTATGTAGATAGTACAGTACCTAACTGTTAGCATCCTTTTCCTTACTGAGCTGTGGTTTGCTCATCCCACTATTTTTCCTCCTCCAGTTACTGAGAAGTAGAACAATGCGGTGGTCTCTAGATTCCTTTTGGGTTGGACAGCTCTCACCAGTTGCAAAGGTATAAAATTTGTATACACACGAGCATTTTGTATTTATTATAATGTATCGCACAGTTATGAGTTGAAGTTGTAAACAGTTGTATGAGGATGTTATGTAAATATATTATGTTAAACAATTGATTTTGTATATTTACACACACACACCTGGGAGTGTGAATTAAAGTTTTAAATATTTATGCTGTAAATGAATGGAATTTAGTAATTACAGTGACTCACAACCTAATCGTAGTAGAGTATGTATGGATAAAGGGCGCCCGAAAATCGGGGTGTGACATCTTTAATCACTGGAATGTCATCTATATCCGGATGTGTTTTGTGCAAGTCCACCGCATAAGCAATAAAATCTTCATAGCAACATTCATGTCATTTATGTACCAATGCACTTTACTTGCTACAAAGTCAGGATTTCACTACTTCTCACAAAATTTTACAACCAATTTCTCAGGTAGTGAAAATGTAACAGACTTAAAGTGACAGTCTAAGACAGGATGATTGGTAGCTAACCAATCCATTCACAAGATTACATCAAGGTCATAAATATTCAAAAAATCAAATTAGCTGTCGTGTACTTATCTCCTACTCTCACTTTACAATCTTTGTATATTTGTTCAGTTAATTGACTAACTCTCATTAGAGTACTTATTAGTAAAGTCCTATTCAAGTATATGAGTTTTACAAAACCTGTTAACTTTAATGCACATGTAGGCGATATAAAAGAATGTGTAGCACCAGAATCAAACAAAGCTATACTTCTAAATCGAAAACTAGAATTGTACCTTTTATCACCTCAGAAGAGGTATCTGTTGATGCCTGGTCTATGGCATATACCCTGCCTTGACTTACAACTTGTTTCCTTTTTTCTTCAGCCGTGGCTCTCTTCTTTGCAGGTGGTGTAACTGTAAGAACTTCCTCTGGCTCTTTACCCCTCTGTGGGACTACCTCAACTACTTCTAGACAATCTTTTGCATAATGCTCAAGCTTACCACATCTAAAATATCGTGTACCCTGAAAATGACAGGGCCTACTACCATGGTATCGACCACATACTCTGCACTGATCGGTAGTCGACCGAGGTCCACCAATCACTCTACCCTTGGTTGGAGTTAGAGTCGAATGCATCAAAGGTCTAGCAGCTTTCTTCTGTGACTCATCTGCTTTTCTCTAACGTTTACCAGCACCTCTCCGACCAAACCTGGCACTCTTGTCATCTCCCTATTTCCTCAGACCCTTATCCTTACCCTAACTGAACTCTGAAATTTACAGGTCATAGTCTTGCTCACACAACTGGGCCTGTCGTACAGCCTCTCTGTATGTTGCAACATCAAACGAGGCTAATTTAGCTCTAATCGAAGGCATTAATCCATCAACAAATTTACGGATCCTAATGGCTTCACTCTTGATAAAGTCTGGATTATATCGGCCCAATGAGATGAATCGTGACTCGTACTCATCCACTGATCAGTTCCCTTGAGTTAGATTCAAAATTTTCATTTGTAGCCTACGCCGAGCAGTATCTGGGATATATTGCTCTCTAAAAGTACCCAAAAACATATCTCACGTGATCGCTATACATTGAGTTCTCAACATAGGTCTGGTGGACTTCCACCAGTGCTCTGCTTCGCCTCTCAACATAAAGGTCGCAAGCGCTACTCTTTCTGTAGCCGAGAATCTACAAAAATCAAACAGCTTCTCCATCTGACTAATCAAATCCTCAGCCACTGTTAGATCCTTTACCCCACTAAAAGGAGGCTTGAAGTCCATAAAATGCCTCAACCTCTCTATATCATAGTCAAAACCATGCCCCAAATCATCATCATCGTACTGCTGTGGGGCCACTAGAGAAGGAACTAGCCGAATATGGGGACCTCGTGGTCTATCGGGTTCGGGTTGTGCAGCTGTAGCATTCTCAGGTTCAGGTGCAGCTGCTGGGGGATTCGGTGCAGCCTGTCTTACTGTACCTAGTATACCCTCCAATCTAGACATGATCTGACCCATCATGGTCATCATCGTACGCATGTCTTCCTCTAATCTGGCTACCTCAGGATCTGGAGTCTCTATCTGATCATGGGGCTCATAACTAGAGGACAATCTACTATGCCTCTCAGTCTTATCATTCCACCCTTGAGCTCGTGAGCTCTCTCGCCTCTTGCGGTGTCTCTCAGGCATAACTCACAGGCTTGTTGACTTTCCTGCATATATAACAAATTCTAAGATCACTACCAGCTCTATATACATAATTGTATCTAAATATCGCACAGTAACTTGGGGATGCATACTTTCTTAGTCCTAAATATCGACTCACATCAGACCAATCACACTCTGATACCAATCTCTGTCACACCTTGACTCCGGGTGCTCTTCATCCATACATATACCACTCACGGTTAGGCTGTGAGCCGATGTAATTTCTAGTTCCATACATTTATAGTGGAAATATTTGAAAAACTTTAAATAACACACTCCCGAGCATGTGTGTGATATACAAAATTAATTGTATAATGTAATATCTTTACATAACATTCTTATACAAATTTTCTCATTTTCAATTTATGACTCTTCGATACAAGATGATAGATACAAAATACTTTTGTGTATACATTTCTTATACTTTAGCAACTGGTAGGAGCTGACCAACACAAAAAGATCTGGAAACCACCACACTGTTCTACTTCTCAGTATCTGGAGGGAAAAAAATAGTGGGATGAGCAAATCACAGTTCAGTAAGGAAAATGATGCTAACAGGTAGATACTGTACTATCTACGTAGCCCATGCATGATTAATAAAACAACATTCATTATAAATGAAATTTATTAATAGAAAATGCATTTAAACATTTTTCTCTTATAGGCATTTTCATAAAACCAATGCTCAATAATTCTATTTAAGAAACGTAACATAAATACAGTGCTTTCACAGCATAAGCATTCAAATCGGGATGTTTATCAAATCATGATATCTTTTTTCTTTTCACAAAACATTTCATTTCCTCACATTTCTCTTATCTCTGAGACAAGTATGGAATTTAGGCAAACAAATATCTACTACATATGACCATAGTCAGTGATCCCAGCCTCACTGATCAGGTGTGCGTAGGGCATCACTCGTCGAAGGGAGATGGGTCAGTCCTACCCTTCGACTCATCTCAATCATCATCAACTCCCTCATCATATCACATATACTCAAGGTGCAACGTACTTCATGTGTCATCTACGTGATACTCGTACTCGCGTGCACACAGCATGGTACATAGTATTCCTTGGACAACTACACGGTACAACGTACTCCCGTGGACCCAGTCCATACATCTTACACCGATGGACTCATCATCCTAAACCATGTCTCATATACCAGGCGAGAAAAATCAGCGTGACACACAGTCTCCACAAGGTTCCAGCGTGTTATCTCTTAGTGTGAGCAACCGCTTCTAGCACTGTATCATCTCAAATCGTTGTGCGAGCTAGACTCCAGTACATTGTCATCATCATAAAACCATAAAAACTTGTGCGAGCTAAACTCCAGCACCAAAATCATCATCATAAAACCACGTGCGAGCTACGCTCCAACACGATTTGTCAAATCATGAAAACATATGCGAGTAAAACTCTAGCATAGTCAAAATCATCAAAGCAAGTGTGAGCTAAGGTTCCAAGACCAATTCACATCTCAAATTTGATAGGTGGCTATTTTTCTCTTTTAAAACTCAATAATGTTTATTAACGTAGCATGTCGTTCCATGCTAAACATGTAAAACTAGCCAGCCTATCCATCATCATTTCACAGTCACAAAAACAACATAAAATTGGAAAAGCATTGAAATCATGCATGTCATATCGTTTTCCTTCCTACATCCCATTTTCACAATTATATCATAATACATTTCAATTCATTTATGCCTCAAAAGCTAATCATAATATTTCTAGCGTCATAACTACTAAAATCGCTGTAAAGTACGTACGAATATCTCTATCGCTAATATACAATCCCTTACCTCAAATCGCGCTCGTATTTCCTTCGTCTCGTTTGCTCCGCTCGCGATCCGGGTTAATTGTGTTCCAACGTATTCCAATCTACACGTGTAAATCATAAGTTATTTTCTTTTTCTTCTTCTAAACATTAGCATTGTCATTTATTTATCTATTTATACTTCTCAAACCTTTTATCATATTTCACCTTTTCCACTAGTATCATTATATTTTCTCTTAAGTTTTCCATCATTTCTCCATAAGTATTTCTTCATGAATTCCCTCTTAATATTACACACTCATCACTACAATCATCATTTCTATCTATATTTCACATACCATTTAACCCACAAAGTGTCTAGAAACTCACATTTAAAGCTTGAGGGTTGAAGAACTTACCTAGCTTAGCTTTTTCCTTAGCCAAACTTGTGGTAGTCTATTCTCCTCCTCTTGATCAAACTAATGTGTGATTTTTGGGTATGTTGTTCTCCTTACTTCAAGGAACAACTTTCCCTTCTTGAGCTTCTCCCGAATTTGGCTTAAATGTAGTTATATTTAGAGTGAGAAAGCTTGATTATTTGAGAGAAAAAGATAGGTGCGGGTTTGGTAGGAAGAAAATCTGATTTTCAGCTCAATCCTGTGCTCTTTTTATAGATGCAGAGACATGAGATTGATCTGATCCCTTGTGGAGATCGATCTCTGCATGGTTTGGTAGTCCTTTTACCTAACGTAACTACTACTAGATTGATCTGCTCTTCATAATGAGATCGATCTGTTGCAGACAAAAATCCTCTTGGAGATCGATCTGCCTCTTGTAGGAGATCGATCTTCTCCTTACAGAACCTTAATGAGATCGATCTGTTGCTTAAGGGAGATCGATCTCTTCTTGGCCGAGACATTTGGAGATCGATCTGTGCCTTGTGAGAGATCGGTTTCTTCTAGGCAGAAGTTTAAGGAGATCGATCTGCCTTGGTATGAGATCGATCTGCCTTGCTCCAATTGCCTGATACTTCACATTCTGTGAGAGGGGATCGATCTCTCCTTCATGGGAGATCGATCTGCTCCTCCCCTGCACCCCTATTACTGCAGTTTTCTGCAGATTTTCAATGTGCAATTCATCCTTAATTGCCTAATATCTCATTTTACACTCCATACACAACCAACGTATAATAGTATCCATTCTATATAATTCTTAGACAATAAAACTTGTGCACACAACTTGAAATCATGGATTGTACATTAAATTTCTTAACTCCTACATCTTTTATTAATTGTACACATGCAGTAGTGTGCATATACACCATATCTTCATAAAATGTACATGTAAAATCACAGGCATTACATAATATGAAGCTAAGTCGATATTAAATATATGATGATCGAATTATGATGAGGTGCCAATGATGCTGCTTTGTGGATAATTAGGCTAGCTGTTGTGAATTGGATTCTGTGGTTGATGATTGAGGATATAAATTGCTATATCGATCTTATTTGCAGGATGTATTAGGTCCAAATGCAGCCGTTATACTGTTCAAATTTTTAGAATATTTTAGGACTTTAAATAATTCATTCATCTAATAATTTTAAAGTTTCAACTTATATCAGGCACGAAAATGATAAGTAAAAGATCTTAAAGTAACAGATAACAAACTTTAACTAATGTTAGTTTATTTTAAAACGCTTTTCGCTTAATTTCACGTATCAGAATAATTATAGAGGTCACGAATCGTGATAAAAGATCGCAATTTTACGCTTAGGATTAGCCTTAAACTTTTCGCCTGATAATAATTTTAATTTAAAAAATTCAGAAAAGCTTCCAAAAAGAAAATTTTAGTTGATTTGGAACTGTGTGAAAAAGAAATCACAAAAATCAGAAATCAAGGGAAAAAAAGGGAAAATCAAACTTGCATTTTAAATTTTTGGTATAAAAAACATCGAATTTTCAGCTTTAGAAACTTTAAACAAATCTAAAATTAATTGAACGAATCAAATCAGAATTTGAAAGCTTTGAAAGAAAAAATTGTCAACAATGAGATTATGGGATTAATTATAAAAAATCAAGGGAAATTACTACTAAAATTAAGGGATTTTCGGTCAAAAAAAATCGATTCATAAAGGGGGAGAGTTGATCCAACCGGGGATCAGACTAGGACCCCTCGACTTCAGTCACCACCAACTCAGAAATCCAGCACACCATCCCCACCTTCAATCGTGAACTCAATCTAGCACCAACTGTTCAGTTAAGACACCCCATTCAACTATCAAACGCAGGCGGAGCTGAAATTTCACCCATATAAAAAAATAAAAATAAAAAGGACTGGGACTAGAGACAAAAGGAGAGTAGTTTTTTCGAAAAGAAGAAGATTTTAGTGCCTGAGGATCTCAGGTACAGCTGGAAGGAACAGATCCACAAGGTTTATGCTACTGCTATGTTGCTCTTGAATGATAAAATTATTGTGAAGTTGGGAAGACTTTCTATGGAATAAAAGGAAATAATTGAAATACTGATAATTGATAGCTACCATTAAGGAGATAGTGAAGTTCCCGTCAAGTAAGTAAAGCTTCACGCCATTGCATAAAATTTTTCTTATATATTAATTGGATTACTTAATTTTTTTATTTCATTTCACATGTTTGAATTAATTAATTGATTTTGTTTATCTTTTTTATTTATTTCTTTAATCTACATTGCACGTAATTGTACTATCAAACCTAAGATATTTGAATGTAGATTAATGTTTTATTCATAGTTTTGAATAAGTGACCAATTACACTTTAAGATAGAATAATTGGTAGCAATTCCTAGAGTTTTTTATATCTAGTGGTTAAGTTCACGGACCTAGACGTTATGACACTATTTATAATGCAATTGAAGTCCCCCATATCAAGTCATTCATGTGTAATTATATATGAGAGGTTTTGTAAGTGATTCCATACTTGTGCAATGAGGTGACGTTATGGGTACCGGTACAACGCAGTGAGGAAGAAAGGATTAAGAGGTGGATGTGGCACTATCTTAATTGTAATCTCCCTTTGTGTTT
Source organism: Firmiana major (assembly GCA_033439115.1). Lineage (NCBI taxonomy): Eukaryota > Viridiplantae > Streptophyta > Magnoliopsida > Malvales > Malvaceae > Firmiana > Firmiana major. The sequence goes on from CM065907.1 coordinate 14,850,448, forward strand.
TACTCTGTGTGTTGACTTGAATCTAGTTTGGATCCCAGATGAGCCATATACCTCTTACATGTCCCATTGGAGCAGCAATGATATGGCCATAGTATTGTATTTGTGAGATTGTAAGGTTTGCTCTTGTCGGTTCGCCTCGGTTTTCAATTATAATGAGAATTTGAAGGTTATGACATTGCAACAAGGACAGCAATTTAGAAAAAAATTCCTTTGGACTTGCTCCTCTACAGTTCCACGTGCGGATCTTTGTCATTAGAGGATATTAAAAATGATGGGGAGAGTACATATTCTGCTACTGAGTCACCAGTAGTAGATGGTGCACAGTATCGTTTGTTGATGGTAGGTCGTGAAATCGAATATAACTCTTGTTTTTGAGGCTCGGATTTTTAAATTATACATGTACTCGCTTTCCCTCAATAGTGGATCTCGATAAACTTGGACGGTGATATAGACCTGGGCTACGTTTGACTGTATGGTGAAAATATGGTGTGGGAAATGTCTGGTTTGAAAGAGAAACTCTTATGGCTGTGGGGTGAACAGTTGATTTCTTGCCTAGTTTTTGGTGATATGAGGTTGTATATGATTGGGTAGCTGGACTTTGTTTCAATGCTGCATAAGGGACAACATTGCCTGGACATGTGAATCTGAATGCATATTCAAATTCTAGAGGCTTAATGGTTGAACCAAGCTCTGTTTTTGCTCCCCTATCTATTGGTGGTGGTTCATTGGATGAGGGTATGGAGGTTGGTAAACAGAGTTCATGTGTGGATGATACATCGGTGGAGGGTACATTGTCTATTTTAGTGGAGGGAGAACAAATGTGTTGTGGTGATAATTTTACTAGTTCTGCAAGTTTTTGTTTGTTACTTGTTAGTTGTAAAGTAGTTTCTAAGTTTGAGTTTTTCCTATGTGTGGTTGTGTTGGATAAGTAGGAGGCATAGGGGTGACTATCTTAGTTTATAGATTATCAGTTTGATTTACATTTGAAGATGTAATTTTTTTATATTATTATTATTGTGTTTATGTAGACTAGAAGACACGTAGATAGAGAACGTGTAAGCTTGTTGTGTAAAGTGTTTTCATATCGTTGACTTGAGATGTTAGATTTCATTCACTTTGATCATGTAAGGAAGTTGATGCGCATTTATTGCAGTTGGCGATGTGAGGCAATGGATGTGAAGTGTGTATTCCAGTTGTGATTGCTGGTTAGAACCATTTTGAATTTGTACTAGGGACTAGTCTGTCAGTTGGTTACTTGAGGAGTTTAGTTGTTGTGGTGTATGTTTACTTTGGTTTAGGTCTAGCATATCTGGATTAGAGGATGTAGACACATGTAAATGAGTAGACTGGTCCAGAATGTCGTACCTATTGGAAGCTTTTGGCAGCCATGTGGATCACATAGTTTGGTTCAACTACTTATTGCTGTGAATATGCGGAGTTGTATTTGCAGAGGTTAAAGTGGCTCTGTTCTTGGTGCTTTCAGTTGCATTCGTACCTAGATTGTGGGGTGTTTGTCTTCGAGATGTTGATTTTCTTTGAACTATCTTCCATATCTCCTTTTGTACATTGGAGTGACTTGATGATACATCTTGACCTTGTTGTTGAACCTCATTTGTTAGGTTTAGATTAACTGAGCTTTTACATTGTTGGCTCTTTTCAAATGACCTGCTTGATTCCTCACCCTTTTTGTTGAAGGAACAAGCTTGAACCAAATAGCCTCTTCTCCCACATAATTTACAAAATATGGAATGCATTTCACAATGAATAGATTGTTTCCATTTAACAATATAGAAATGCTGAAGCAGCGGTTGCTGTGTAGAAATCTCCAAACAGATTCTAGCATATCACCCTCTTACTTGTGTTCCTATATGTACATCTAATTTAATTGATTTTCTAACTAGACTTCCTATCTTACGTAAAATTTTGAAGTCATAGTACTCTATCGACAGTTCAGGGAGTTGCAGCCAAATGATTGAATAAGTAAATGAAGCTAAGGATGGCTTGAAATCCGGTTGCCACTTTTGGATCATCAGATAATGATTGAAAAGGAACCAAGGTCCACCTCCTAATACCAAAAAGTAGTCTTCAAGTGAAGTAAGAAATTACCAAAAAGTAGTCTTCAAGTGAAGTAAGAAATAAACTATCTTCAATGTTTGTAATGAAAAAAGGCGATGATATTTGCCACAACTTTTGTAGTTTGGTGCTAGGCAGTTGTAAGAGAGAGGGTGATTGACAAGTTTTATTATAATATTGTTTTGCCATGGTTTAATGATTCTTTCCTTTTCCTCTCTGTATTTCGTTGCCCTCATCTTCTTTTGGTATATCATCGATCCATGATTGGAAATAGATACGGTTGGTGTTGGAGAGAACTTTTCGTTTGTATGAAAATTGCTCCTATGATATTTATTGATGGCATTTCATTTATGAAGGTCGTGTGGAATTGAAAGTCTAGGCTTTTGGAGTTCGGCTTTATTGGTGTTCTGGTATATAGTTTTGTGAGATTAAGGAATTCATGTTGTTCTCTCAATGAACTTTTTTGTTTAACATGGCTCCATTTAGCTTGAAGATATCGTTAAGGCTTAAGAACTTACAATACTGGAATTCCCGTCTTACATTGCAAAGATACTATGGCTGTTGCACTCTATTCCCCTCAGCCAACAAAAATTCAACCACCATTATATAAAATATAAATTGGATAGTGAATTTAACTATGCAAATAGAACATCCACTTTCCTTATAAGAATTCCCTTGTTTTAAGGGTAGTGGGAAAGGCAGCTTGTGAAACAAGGTAGAATTCTTTCGAAAACTCATCAATTTCAACTTATTGAGGATTTTAACATAGAAACCCTCTTTTTCCTAAACTTATAAAAGAATCAACAGTGTTGAAGGATTTGAACTAAGTGTCATTAATTTCATTCTCCTTGAGAATCGTAGGCTAGTAGCCAATATCCTATGATCATTACTATCATAATGCAAACTTCCATGCCATCTCAATCGATTCATAATCATTTGAAAAGAGACTTACATGAACCTGATCCAGCATGAGCTAGAGAAACTTATATTACAAGCATATTATGGCTGCTGCATTCTATTTTCCTCGGTCAAACAAAAATTCAACCACCATTATATAAAATATAAATTGGATAATGAACTTAACTATCAACATAGAACATTTACTTCCTTACAAGAATTCCCTTGTTTTGACGGTAGTGGGGAGGGCAGCTTGTGAAACAAGGAAGAATGCTTTTGAAAAACTCGTCGATTTCATAAAGAAACCCTCTCTTTTCTAGTGAACTTATAAAAGAATAAACACTATTGAGAGATATAAACTAAGTATCATTAATTTCATTCTCTTTAAGAATGCATAGGCTAGTAGCCGATATCCTATGATCATTGTTATCATAATACAAACTTCCATGCCATCTCAATCTATCTGCAATCATTTGAAATGAGACATACATGAACCTTATCCAACATTTGAGCTAGAGCAACTTATATTACAAGGATATTATGGTTGTTGCATTCTATTTCCCTTAACCAAATGCAAATTCAACCACCATTATATAAAATATAAATTAGATAGTGAACTTAACTATGCAAACAGGACATTTACTTTCCTTATACGAATTCCCCTGTTTTGAGGGTAGTAGGGATGGCAGCTTGTGAAACAGGAAAGAATGCTTTTGAAAAACTCATCAATTCAACTTATCAATGATTTTAAAAGAGAAATCTTCTTTTTCCTAGTGAACTTATTAAAGCATCAACACTGTTAAAGGATATAAACGAAGTGTCATTAATTTCATTCTCTTAAAGAATGCATAGGCTAGTTGCCGATATCCTATGATTATTGCTATCATAACACAAACTTCCCTGCCATCTCAATTGATCCATAATCATTTGAAAAGAGACTTACATGAACTTGATCCAACATCTGAGCTAAAGTAACTTATGGATGTAAATGTGCATTTTATAAACAAGTGCCCTACATTATCCAACTCGATTAAGAAGGATTATGATATCTGATAATTGAATTTAATTAATAAATTTACTACTCATCACAAATTCAGTTAGGATTCCAGTAATGATTTTAGGAAACTTTGCGATTCAATCTGATTATTTTTAAATTAGTATATGCATTTTATTTATAAAATATTTATTATTAATATAATATTTAATTAAATTAATCCATTAAGCATTTTAATTTTATTTTTAACCAAAGCAACAAAAAAAGGAGGAAAGAAGCATACTTGGTCAAGAAGGTCAACTAGTCTAGGGAGTCCAATGGATTGCATTGGTTCAGGTCGAGTATGCTAGTAACAAAGGACAGCTAGGTCATTGGGTCGTACTCGCAAATCATTGAATCTGGTCTGGTTGTTACACGAGTCTTCACCTTTCAAAGTTATGTGTTTTGGCCAGCTATGAAAACCTCTAATTTTTTTATTGCATTTTCTTTCACCATTTCCCCAAAAAAGTTAAATTTCTCTCAAATTCTAAACCGTTCTTACACACAATCACTCTAAATCCGAAAAACATCTTTTGTTCCACTGTCCGTCGCCAGCGACCACTATGCTCCGATCTTGACTATGCAAAAATATTCTTCTACACATTCCCTTTCTAAATCTCCACCCAGTGTTCTAAGAAAATCAATTTTTTTTTTTTTAATCTTGTCATCAAACCTAAGTACATAAACGTAACCACTAAATAATAAACTCTACGAGTCGTCACCAATTATTCTACCTATAGTGTAATTAATTACCTATTCATAATTATAGATAAGATTTTAGTCTACGTTTAGAAATCTTAGGTTTAGGAGTATGATTATTGAGTTTTTTCTAGCAATTGGGTACTTTAAAATTTTATTCTTGAATTAGAGTTGTTTTAAACTTATTTCCCAATTGGGGTATTTTAAGCCATGTCATAACTATATCAGATTTTTTTATTTTTGAAATATATTTATTTTTCTATTTTCAATTGATTATCTTTTACTAGTGTTTTCTGTTTTTCCAAAATCATCTATCGATTTTCTCATCCAAAATCCCCGTCTGTTTTGATCTTTTTCTATCGCCCAACAATAGTTTCAACCTACTTTAATTGCCTTCCTCTGAAAAAGGACAAAAGCAAACTACCTAAAGAAAGACAGTTCTGTGAGTCTACGAGAACTTCAAGTTCAAGCCATCCCCTATAATTCCAAGGAGATTAGTATTTAATTGATATATCTTATCCACAAATTAAGTCTCAAACTTGCATTCAACTAAGTTAAAGTCTAATGTTATTCTTACTAGAGCCACAAAGCTTTCACTCATTAACAATGGGAAAATAAATTAAAAACTGAATTTTGCCATTAACAGTGATTAGAATAATGCACAAGAACATGAAGACTGTTTTGTCAATTTTATTGAATACTTGACATCAACCAAAGGCTTAACTCAAGGTCTCTCTTTAATTCTTTCTCCACGTGGTACAACAATAAATGCGTCTACTTTCTACTTTTCAATTTCCATGTTTGGTTTCTAAGAAAATGTCAGTGCAAGAAAGAAATTTCTAGTTTGAGAGCTTTACTGTAATTTCACCTCTAAAAGCCATAATCTTGTGCCTTTGCTTCGAGAAGAAAATCAAGAAGCCATCTTGGATCATGGAGCAAGATCAATGAGAAGAGTGGCGACGAATGGTTTCGATGGAATAGAACATTAGGTGAAAGTGAAACACTGAAAATAAAAAAATTAATATATTTAAGAAAATAAAAATAATATAAAATGGAGTGGCTTAAAATACCTCATATTAGGAAATAAGTTTAAAACAACTCTTAATAAAAATTTTAAAATACACCACTGCTAGAAAAAAAAAACTTTACAATTACGTGTGAAACGTGTGAAGAATGATTAGCACCCCACAACACTCATCTTAGATGATACCAACCTACTCTTAGATTATCCTAAGTTTTCCTTTAAATGTTTTGTTATAGATTTTGATATAATTAATTATTAAAAGTAATCTTTGGTTTTTCTCCATTATGCTAGTAAAATTTTCAAAGATATTTCCTCGCTTCAAGACTATTTAATTGATCCTATTTGACCTCCTCGAAGTGGCTCCATCATCGGATAATTTAAGTGTTTTATGGAAATATACTAAATTTTCATTATTACCCTTTGCTATCCTTTCTATATTCCTAAGTCAGTATCAATCTTTTTTTTTCTTGAATTTCATTTTATTGTTTATTTTATCATGAAAATGAATATCGATTATTTTTTATTGAAATTATATTAAAGATCTTTCAATTATGCTGTCAAAAAGAATTTGTCACCTAGAAAAATCTTAGGTGCTGCTTATTTACAATTGTAAGAATCACAATTTTCTGTATTTATAGAGTTCTTATGTCATTGGAATAGTGTAAATTTATTAAAATGCCATTTATGTCTATTTTGGTTCAAACAAGGTTGCTTGCGTAAGAAGAAGTTTGTGAGCTCCACAAGAGTGCGCACTTGTACAAACATTTCTAAATCAACAATTGATGATATTGTACCTTAGGTAATTTTGTGAATCCTCAGATTTCGAAATTTTGAAATTTCTGGGTAAATATACAACAATTGCTAAAATAATGATTTTGTTCAAAGGTCGAATTTTCATCTATGACTAAATAGACACTATGAAATGATTTAGGGGCACGATATGAGTCATGTCAAGCCCTTAATTCATTATGTCAGACCATTTCCCGAGATGTCAAATGAAATTATCGAAAATGACCTAAATAAGTAAAATTGGGTAAAATTTATCCATAAGTGAATAACCACCAATCTCTTTTGATTGATTTCACCAATGATATAATAAAAAAATGTAGTATACATGAACTTAGTGGAAAATTCAATTAGATTTCCAAGTGTATCAATTGGATTAAGATCTTGTGATATAAGCCTTGGGATTAAATTTGAAATTCATGAAAATTGTTCATGAAACTATAATTTTCCTATTATAGAAGGTGATGGTCGGCTAACACCATTAAAATGCCAAAAAGATTACCCAAAATCCATAGAAAATAAGAAAAGGAAAGAGAAAACTCCATAACCATTTTCTTCAAGTTTTTGCCGTTTCCACCACCATTTCTAGCCATTTTTTTACTTCAATTTCCTTTACAAGTTTGTTCCTCATCACTTCCTCTACAACATAGTTGAATTTGGTAAGTAGAAACTAAGTGGTTTGTGAGCCTCAATCTCACATGCCAATTTCCTTCCATTTTTAGTTAACCTTAGATTTATAGAGAATTGTTTTTTTTTTTTTACAAGTTTGTAGTATGTTTACAAGTGACTAATGAGGAGTGTTTGGTATGCTGCTAGATTGAAGCAAATCAATTCCTTGAGCTAGCTTGAAGTTTCAACCAATAGAGGGGTTTATTAGCTAAGGTATTCCTCAAGGCTTAATTTGAATATAAGTTGATTCATATGATATGCAAACATATTATATAGGCTCAAATTGAAGAAATGAATTATGAATGATGGTGTTGTAGTATAAAACCTTAGGTTTCTAGAGTGAGAAAGTGAATTTCCCATAGAATTCTATAGGGAAAGATCGATTAGAAGTGTGATTCATGTGAATAAACATGAATTGAATGAAATAGTGACTTGACAATAATTTTGGAGCCATTTTAGGGTTTTGTTCAAAGTAGGGGTATTTTGGTAAATTTATTCTCGTAGTGTAATTATAGGCCAAATTGAATGGTAAACATGCATCCAAGGGATAGGTGCTATTGAAATAAATAGAGAAATTGAATTGGTAAACCACTCTATTCGACATATTCAAATTCGCAACGGAGGGCTATTTCATACGATTTAACTTTTGTCACTTAAGGTTACTTAGTGAGGTTATAAGGTGAAGTTGTGTGTGAAGTGAATATCAAACTATTGTCAAAAGCTAAACTTTGGAGAAGTTTTTGGTAAGTCCAATCGTCTAAGTGTGGGTTAACTCGTACAACTCAATTGATTTTTTCGAATTAGAAATTGAATGTCGTACTTACCTTTGCCTTATGAACCATAACTTTGTTTTGTATTGAAATATAGATTTTACACTAGTGTATAATTTATTGAACATTGCCATGATTTGGTTATCGAACTATTGCATATTATTGAGAAAAGATTTTAAAACATATTGAACTCTATTTTTCGCATTTATAATCTTATTCATTTTTATCGAAAATTGTCAATGTTTATTTTAACATGAAGCTTAGTGGCTTGTGTATATTAAATTTTGAGTGAAATAGATTGTATCTTCAAATTGATATTATCAAGTTTTGAAAAGCATTAAGTTGACTATTGTATAAGCATATTGATTGTAGTCCCTAATAGAGCACACGAAGATAGCCCTAAGTTATTACTCTTATAGGCATATTGGCTTGTCTGACACAGTGCTGATAGGTTTTGGCTTTAGATGATTACTAGGACTAGAGAGATCAAGTCTATGACCTTAGATAACACCCTAATTTTCGAGGTAGTAGTGACTCACCGATAGCTACAATGGGGAAGTCTTTATCGAGAAATAACATTATTTGTTGCGCCTATATTAATATGATTGATCTTGTAAGACCCGATTTTTATCGAAATTTCTTATGATTCATATGATGTAAACATGGTTGGATATAAATTGAATCATAAGAAGAGTTGTACGTGAATGAAAAATGAAAATGGAATGAATAAAAATTCCCGACTGTATTTAAAGATCAAGTGAAGGATTGAAATGGTCACAAATTAAACAAATGGGATTCAGACTGGAGATAAGGATTTAAAACATGAAATGAGAAAGGGTTCGTGAAGGGAAGTTGTGTTGATTTGGTCCCGAATACGTGCAAGGGTAAAATGGTCAAAAGATTAAAATCCGGCATAAATTCAATAAGAAAAATTTTAATTAAAAAAATAGGGATTTAGGACATCTTGATCAATGAAGGAGAAATTATCGAATTTTTGAGTCCAATTGATCAAGATCCGAAATTATTAAGATTTATCGAAAATTCACTCGGGACAATATCCCGAAAATACAGAGAAAATACATCGAAAAATGGTTAAAATAAAATAAATAAAATAAATTAATTAATCTAAATAAAATATAAATTTTTAATGATATTTTGAGATTTTTTTTATAATATTTTAATGAATAAAATAATAATAATAATAATAAATAAAAAATAAAAAAGGAAAAGAATCGCGAAATCGTGATTCTAAAACAAAAGAAAGAAGCAGAAAGGAAACAGAAGGAAATAAGTCGAGGGCCTCTCCCTTCTGCCTCCACCGAACGCCACTGGAGGGCGAGCTAGATGAGAAGCCAGACGAGAGGGGCAGCTGAGCCTCACCGGTATTGGAAGATGGAGAAGGAACGGCGACTGGCGAGAGAAAGAGAGACAAAGTGAGAAACCGAAAGGAGAGGAGAGAAATGGAGGAGAGAGAGACGATCGAAAGCCGGAGGAAAGGGGACCGCCTCACCACCGACCAGAGAGGGTGACTGCGACGTCGATCCAGGCGTAGATCGACGAGAAACAGCGTCGAACGGCGCAGGAGAAAGATGGCACCAACACCGAGGAGAGAAGAGGCCAGACTGGCCACTTTCCAGCCACTCCTGGTGAAACCGACATCAGATTCGTGCATCGGACGACCTTGCGGATCTGCTGGAGACGGAAACCGACGAAGAACCGATCGACGAAGCTCCGAACGACGAAGAAGAAAATCGGACTGGACTGAACCGGGCTGAACCGAACTGGCCTGAATCGGGTTGAACTGGACCGAACTGATTCAGCCAGAAAAGAAGAAAAAGAAAGAAAAAGAAAAAGAAAAAGAAAAAAATTGAGGAAAATCCCGATGATGCAGTCGAGCCACGGATAATCCGGTAAGCGATCGAAATTGATCAATTTAAATTTTGAAATATTTAATATGATTAATATTCAACTGAAAATTGACCCGAAAAAATATGTAATTGTGTAGCTCGACAATTGACATCAAACAAGAGCTCGAGTCAGCCTCAATTTGTGTACTATCATGGAATCTCGGGTATGTAACCTTTATTTACGACAATTTGCATAATTATGCGTGTTAGAAATTTACTGCATAAATTACGGATTAATTTCGTATAAAATGAATTAAATTTTGAAATTTGAGATAAATTATTGTAAATAATTAATTAAGCTATCCGCGAGTTTAGAACGAGACACAATAAATATTGATGGGCCCAATGAGCCCAATAGGCCTCGATAATGTGAATAGTAAGTGGAAAATGGGTTTAAGGTTGATTAAGGCCCATTAAGGTGCAATCAAGTCCAAAATTATAAACGGGCCCAATACTTTGAATTAAGCTCAGAAATTATGAAATACAGTTAAATTGAATAATTTTTGACCCGATAAATAGTTATACGCAGCTCCAGAGATTTGATTGGGAGCAAATCAGACTGCGTGATGAGATATCACTGAAAATGTCAGACTATACAGAAAAATGAGGTAAGGGAATTTTGCGAGTAGCTAGAGGTAGCTACGCGTATTTTTAATAGCTTTTGTATATACTGAAAATGTATAAAGATCCTAGAAATAGATTAAAAATTTTAAGGACTCGGGATAGGTAAAAGACTATTTTACTCCTACTAAGGGAAATTCACCTAAGGATGGTGAAAGCATAACATTCATGAAATGCATGATTTGAGAAATTTTCGTGACTTTTTAGCAAAGCAAATTGGTAGATTGGCCAGTATTTGCATAAATTTCACAAGATTACACTACGTAAGTGTTATTTATATTTAAATGAAATTTCTTTGGAAAAAAGGGCCAACTATCAAGTTTATATGGAAACGGATGGTGCTGGAGCCTTACTCGCACTATATATGAGTTTGTGAGTGTGCATAATGGTGCTGGAGCGGTTGCTCGCACCGATTTGTGTGACATTATATGCATAAAAAGGTGCTAGAGCGATTGCTCGCACTAGTTTTAATGATTTGACATGCATGAGACGTGCTAGAGCTTAGCTCGCACGAGTTTTGATTTGTGTGATGCATGCATTAGTGCTGGAGCAAGGGCTCGCACTAGAGTTTTACATGCATAGGTGCTGGAGTCTAACTTGCACCAGATTTTCATATGATTTTCGTGACAGGGTGCTAGACTCTAACTCGCACCAGATTTTCACTTGATTTTTAAACACAGTGCTGGAGCCTAGCTTGCACTAGTTTTACATGATTTTGACAAAGTGTTGGAGCTTAGCTCGCACTAGATCTTATGAGATTTAATGAAACGTGTGCTGGAGCTTTGCTCGCACGAGATTTTCCTTGATTTTATGAGAGTGCTGGAGCATCGCTCGCATTGATTTTATGAGACATGCGATGAGCCGTGCTTGGAGCATCGGGTAGACTGTGTGTCACACCGATTAAATATGCTCGCAAGTGCATTTTGAGACAAGCACGATTATTGATATGAGATGTGGGTCCACGGAGTACGTTGTACCGTGCAGTAGCATAGAGTACGATGTACCGTGCTGAGATTGATTATGTGGCATATTCGGATGCGAGTGGCATTTTCGGATGCGAGTGATCGGGCATGACCGACGGGATGGACTGACCCACCTCCCGATGCGGTTCCGATAGTGGTGAGACCCCGCACACAAGATCCGTGTAGTTGAGGGATCACGAGAATATGGCCATAGTCCTGGTTATTTGCTTGAGATATATATATATATATATATATATATTGCCTAGTCTCACATGTTACTATCTGATGTTTTGAAAGTTTGAGAATGCGTAGATTTTGTGTGAGTTTGGACCACCTGAGGGAGGGGTTGGATCCTGACTGATGATATTGGTTTTGTTGTGAATAAATGAAATTTTCAATGTTTTCTGAAATACTTGGAAATAAATAATTTTATGTGGATCAAGATCACCTGAGGGAGGGGTTGAGTCCTGATGAGTGTGACTGAGTTGTGATTTGATGAGAATGAAACTGAGATTTAAACTGAAACTTGCATGACATTATTTCCATTCTATTTAAACCCATGTGTGAGGTAAACTGGCTTTACATGACATTCAGAGTGTAGCATATGGGTATGCGTGAAGGTTTTCTGGAAACTCAGCATGATGTATTTTTCATAATTATTTATAATTCATGTAATGAAATGTTTTAGCATGAGGAGGTTATCCATGCTTTAATCGCAAATGCATGATTTTGAGTTAATTCATGCGTTTTATGATTTTACATGAGATGCCATTGAGGCATGAGTTACATGATTTCCATAAGCACGAACAACTTTTATAAACTATGGCATTGATGTGTGCATTTTTTTGTGCATGAGCTTTAAACGAAAAGAAATGGATTTAAGGGCATGGCATTATGAGCATGTAGATAGTGGAGCTATCTACTTACTTGCATAATTGCCTTACTGAGCGTGTGGTTGCTCACCCCCCTTATTTTTCCCTATTTTCAGCGCACTCGCAGTAGATAGTGAGCGACTAATGACTTGCATTCTTGGTATCCGCTGCTTCCCATCATCGAGAAAATGTATACACACTTGTATGGTTTTTGTATCTAAATTTGTAAATGCATAGTACTGTAAATGTATATGACGTCGGGGATGTAAGGTTTTATAAATGCAATTGTGAACGAATTAGTTAAAGTCGAAGGATAGAAAAATCCTAATATGTAAATGTAACATGGAAATGGAATGGTAAGTAGTGTGAGGGGACTAACACCAAATCATAACTCAACTGTTGGTAGGATGGTCACGATGAGAGGAAGGTAAGAATTAAATATGAAAGAAAAATAAAAAATTTACTCTAATTTTTGGGTCGTGAAAATTAGTGGTATCAGAGCTGAATTGGCCTGATATGCGTCGGTGTTAGCAGTTAAGGAAGTTTACATCCCCATGTACTGTGCTTTGCTTAGATACAATTATGTATATCGAGATGAAATTGCAGCTAAAAATTTGGTTTTGAATGCAAGAATCTAATTATTATAACTAATAGCCGCTATGGTAGATGAGCGAGAGTATATGTGCTCGAGACTCAAGATGAGATTGAAGTGGAGGCTGATGTTGAGCATGCCCCACAGAGTCCGACAGAGAGATCGGACAGTATTGAGACACACTTTGCGAGGTTGGAGCGGAGTGTGGAGAATATTTTGGGACCTATTTGCTCAGAGTATGCATGAGATTTGAGGGCGAGTCGGAGCATTGGGGGAAGTCCGCCTGACCCATCTTAAGAGTTAAACATCCAGAGCTGACATGAGAGATAATTCTGGATGTATTCTGGTGACAGAATATCTCAGACACTGCTTAAAGGAAATTACAGATAAAGTTTCTTACTCTGACCCAAAGGAACTGGTTGACTGATGAGTATGAATCTCAATTTATATCCCTGGACAACTGTGACCCCGACACTATGAACAATGAGAGTCGAAATGTCCAAAAGTTCATGGAAGGGCTCAGATTGTTAATTAGATTTCAATTGGCCCAGTTAGATATCACTACCTATGCCGAGGCAGTGCGCAGACTACAGTTATGTGAATAAGATTTTGAGTTGCACGCCTCTAAGATTGGGAAAGGTAGTATGGGTCGAAATAGAGACAGAAAGAGAATAATGGATGATAAAGATGTTAGAGCGAGAAAGAGACCATTTGGTAAGAGATTTAGAGCTGTCGAGTCATGGGGTATTGTGATTAGAGGACCCCGACCTGCTACTGAGCAGGGTTGGATATGTGGTAGTTACCACGAAAATAAGATGTTGGACGAGGGCGAATGTAAGCCTTGGACCATGACACTGTTGATATTTCATTTGATGTGGTGGAGGGTACCATATTGATTGTGAATAATGAAGCAACTATCTTAATTGATCCTGGTGCCATACATTTATTCATACCGTCCTCATTTGCATATAAGTTAGTGAAAGACGTGAATGCCTACACTCTTGGGCACAATGCTGATAGTTAGCACCCCAATGAAGGAGGGTTAACTAACGAAATAATTATGAATAAATTATAAGTCGAAAACGGGGGAAGAAGTATAAGTCAGTCGATTTTATTCAGTGAAATATAAATAATTTTGAAGTAATATTTGAGAATAAATTGGTCGGCTGCAAACTATGCTGTTCAAATTTCTATCATAAGATAGTGATATGGTTACCCCTGAAAAGTATATGTAAGCTTTGACAAGTAATAAAAGGGGTGTAGCGATTGAAATTAAAGAAGTAAAAACTTGTACTCACAGAATGAGTAATGATGGGAATGTTTTCTCGCTTGTGTGGTTGGTATGGATAAGACACATCCGAAGTTAACATATATCTTTATGGTCAGTGAGTTTCCTGATATCTTCCCGGATAATGTACCAGGGTTGCCACTCGTTAAAGGAATGGAGTTTGTATTGATTTGGTACCTGGTACGGAGTCGATATCCTAACCACGGTATAAAATGGTATTAGTGGAACTGGAAGGACTAAAGAAGCAATTATAGGAGTGATTGGATAAAAGTTCATCAGATCTTTTTAGAGATCGATTTGAAGTCTAGGTAACATCCGTTAATAATTCGGAATGTGAATGTGCCCAAAATGATTTTCGTAACCGTTAGGGCATTGATGAATAAGGTATTTAAACTTTACCTGGACTAATTTTTGGTTATCCTTAGCGATGATATTTTGATGTATTTGAAGTCCAGGGAAGAGCATGAGCAATTGAAACTATTTTACAGATGAATTGTTGAGAGTTTCTCAAAATGGGTTGCTCAGTTGACACATCTCGTTCGAAAAAAGATTGCATACTAGTGGGATGATAAGTATGAAGGTAGCTTCGGTGAGTTTGGTGTATTGACGTATGAACTGACCACCGTAATTATTATCACCATACTCAATAGCTCAAGATCTTTCGCAGTGTATATGGATACCTCAAAATAATAAGTGGGTTGTGTATTAATGCAAAATGAAAAGATAGTCGATTATGGATCCAGACAACTCAAGGTTCATGAAAGAAACTATCCGACCCATGATTTAAAGTTGGCAGCAGTAGTGTTTGTACTGAGTATATGGTACTACTATGTACACGGTGAGAAATTTCGGGTATGCACCGATCATAAAAGCCCTGAGTATTTGTTTTCACATAAAGAGTATAATATGAGATAACATAGAGGGTAAAGCTTTTGAAGGATTATGATTGTGAAAATTGTACCACCCAGGAAAGGCTAATGTAATGGCTGATGCCTTGAGCAGAAAGAGCCTCGGGATGATATCATAGATGAGGGTCAGGGAGCGTGAGCTGCTAGAGCAGTTGTGAACCTCAATAGTGATGTGATCCCTTCTGATGATGACAGTGATTGTGTGACAGCTAGTCTGAGATTATAACCAGATTTGAGTGACCAGATTCGATAGGCTTAGCGTGATGATTGGCAGGGTGTCGATAGTGTGGGTCAGATTTAGAAGGGTACAATGACAGTGTTCACTGTAAGTGATGATGGCTTATTAAGGTTCAAAGACAGAATAAGTGCTCCCTAGGACCACAGTTGATGAGATAGTGTTATTTTCAGAAGTTCACTCTTTGGGATATACTGTGTATCCGAGAAGTAATAAATATATCAAAATCTCTAAAAAGGGTATTGGTGGTCAGATATGAAAAGAGACATTGTAGAGATTGTGTAGAAATGTCTCGTATGTCAGCAGATTAAGGTAGAGTAATAGAAGTTTGCAGGGTTATTGCAGCCTCTACCTATATCGACATGAAAATGGGTGCAAATTACCATGGATATTGTGATGGGTTATAGAGGACCGCAGGAATCACGAGGCTATCTGGGTGATAGTCGATAGATTGACTAAGTCTAACCACCTTCTGGTTATGAAATCCCCAGATACTCTTAGTATGTAGGCGGATTTATGTGTACGAAAAATTATGAAACATTATGTAGCGTCCCAGGGAGCATGATATCAAATAGGGATTTTCGCTTCACTGTCCACTTCTGGGAACATTTTTCAGAAGCTATGGGAACCTGATTGAGTATTAGCGCAGCTTTTCGTCCTCAGACAGATGGTCAGTCAAAGAGGACTGTACAGGTTCTGGAGGATATGATGAGAGTGTGTGCCCTTGATTTATAAGCTCGTGGGATGATCAGTTGTTACTAATTGAATTCGTCAATAGCGATAGTTATCACTTGAGTATCGGGATAACATTATAGGAGGCATTGTATGGCCATAGGAGTTGTTCCCCTATTTGGATAGGAAGAAGTGGGTGACAGATAGAGAATTGCTCTCAAATTGGTATAATAAGTCTTTGAAGGTGTTCAGTTGATTATGAGTGATGGAGAACACATCAGAGCAGACGAAAAAGCTATGCTGACAAGAGACGGAGATCGTTGAAGCTCAAAGAGAGTAGGTCGTATGTTGAAAAATCGATTCGGGCATTAAATAAGGAGGAGAAAGTGTCAAGGTTTAAGACGATCTCCCTAGTCAAAGTCCTTTGGTAGTATTACACTCCAGAAAAAGTCACATGGGAATTAAAGAGTATGATGCGATAGACGTACCCGGACTTGTTTATGGACCCATTTGACTTGGTTCTAATTTGGAGGACCAAATTTCTTAAGTGGGGGAGATTATGTAAGACTCGATTTTTATCGAAATTCCTTATGATTCCTATGATGTAAACAGGGTTGGATGTAAATTGAATCATAAGAAGAGTTGTACGTGAATGAAAAATGCAAATGGAATGAATAAAAATTCTCGAATGCATTTAAAGATCAAGTGAAGGATTGAAATGGTCACAAATTAAACAAATGGGATTCAGACTGGAGATAAGGATTTAAAACATGAAATGAGAAAGGGTTCGTGAAGGGAAGTTGTGTTGATTTGGTCCTGAACACGTGCAAGGGTAAAACGGTCAAAAGACCAAAATCCGACATAAATTCAATAAGAAAAATTTTAATTAAAAAAATAGGGATTTAGGACATCTTGATTAATGAAGGAGAAATTATCGAATTTCTGAGTCCAATTGATCAAGATCCGAAATTATTAACATTTATCAAAAATTCACTCGGGATAATATCCCGAAAATACGGAGAAAATACACCGAAAAATGGTTAAAATAAAATAAATAAAATAATCTAAATAAAATATAATTTTTATGATATTTTGGGATTTTTATAATATTTTAATGAATAAAATAATAATAATAATAATAATAAAAAGAATCGCGAAATCGCGATTCTGAAATAGAAGAAAGAAACAGAAAGGAAACAGAAGGAAGCAAGCCGAGGGACTCTCCCTTCTGCCTCCACCGAACGCCACCAGAGGGCGAGCTGGACAAGAAGCCAGACGAGAGGGGCAGCCGAGCCTCGCCGGCGCCGGAAGATGGAGAAGGAACAGCGACTGATGAGAGAAAGAGAGAGAAAGTGAGAAACTGAGAGGAGAGGAGAGAAATGGAGGAGAGAGAGACAATCAGAGGCCTAAGGAAGGGGGAGTGCCTCGCCACCGGCCAACGGGGCTGACAGCTACTGACTTGGGAATGATCGATCCCCTTTACCTAAGGATTGATCTCTCTAAGCCTTACTATAGATTTGAGCATTCTGACTTGTATGGATCGATCCCTTTATGCCTTAATATTGTAATTAGTGCCAAAAAGGTATAAATTGATCTAGTCCTTCGACTAGGACCTAGGTAGGATACCTAAAAGTGAAAATACATAAATGAACATATAATATGACCACAGGATTGCACTTGCATGACAAACGATATTAGTGAAATTGAGAATTGAGACCTAATAGTTATGTTTCTGCATAGGACCATACCCTTTGGGGTGTGACAACGATCACCTTAAGACTTTCATCGTTTGAGTAACCTATCCATCTTCATTCCACTTTTTTGCTACTTTTAATTTAAACTTTTATTTATTTTCCTTTTGAAAAAAGGATATCTATTATTTTTTCTTGATTTGAGCTCTTGATTTGTTGTTCAAGCTTGAAGAGGATAAGGAATGAAGTCTCTTGAGTCCCATAATCTTTAAGGCTTGTATTTACACTCTCTCTAGTGAATATGGCTTCTCGAGGTGAAGGAAAGATGAAATGCCTATTACTCCTCACATAAAACTAACCATTGGAAGCTTTTAAACTAGAAGGGATCGATCCCTTTGAGTGGGGGATTGATCCATTCCTTCTTATAGCTACCAAACATACAAGAAGCAAAAAGAGGGGGGGGGGGGGACAGATTTTGCTATAAGAGGGATTGATCCCTATATTTGAGAACAAGGGATTTTGGCTACAAACTTTAAAGGATCGATCTTGTAAGACCCACTTTTGGTGATGTATACCTTATGATTCATATGATGTACACATTTTCATATGTTAATTGAATCATAAAAAGAGCTTTTGCTTGAATAAAATTGCAAAGAGAATGAATGAATATTCATGAATCCATGTAATAGCTAAATAAGGGCTAAAGTGGCCACAGACTAAACGAATGGAATTTAAAACCCTTCCAACTGAATATAAGGACTTTAGACACGAAATGATAATGCAAGGCCCGTGAGTTCTATGTACCCGTTATGATTTCATGTTGTACACACAAGTTACATAGTATGTGAATCCTAGGAAATGGACATTTTTATTCTCTAAGTGTGAATAGAATGCAAAATGATTAGTGAAGCAATTAAAGGCAAGTTTTCCTTTAAATTTTTGAAAAAATTATAGTTGGAATCCTATAGATGAATGTCAGATCGATCTCCTTACATGATAGGATCGATCTTGTAAGTCCATAATGAAATTAAAAAGGTTTTCTATGCGAGCAGATTGATCCCTTATTCAAAGCAGATCGATCTCAATTTGATTCTGCCTAGAAAAGATCGATCCCCTCCCCAAAACAGATCGATCTTGATTGAATTCTGCCTAGAAAGGATCTATCCCTTCTCCAAGAGCAGATCGATTCCACAGTTCACATACTTGAATACTCACATAGTTCAACCAAAGGAAGATTGATCTCTCACCCTTGGAGATTGATCTCACAACACCCAAATTCTATTAAAACCTGACAGCTAAGTCTTCTTCTCCATAATAACAAAATACCTCTCGATTCTACCAAGAGAACAAGTTTTCTCACTCTAAAATATCATCAGCTTCTAAATAAATTTGAGAAAAGTTACTTTCAGTAAAGTTGTTCCTTGTGAGGAGGAGAACAACATAGTTAGGAATCAACGTTCAATCTGCTGAATCGAAGGAGTAAAACGTTTTCCAATTTCGAACAAGAGAAAAAGTCAAGCTAGGTGAGTTTTCAATATATGAACTTCAAGTATGTTTACTTAGACATTATTATGAGTTGATTGGTGTATGTATTATTGGCGTAAACTACCTAGAGCATGATGAATCAACCATGGCCAAAAATGGGTTTAGTGTGAGAAAATGAGCTATGGTTGATTTAATGATAAATTGATTATACTATGGTGTTGGTGATGTTATATGCATAATTTTGAGATGGTTTTGTAAAATCAGTTTATGTAATTGGATGAAGTTGTGAAGTGTGCATGTAAGGTGCTTGTGAAAATGCATGAATGAATGAAAAACTAAGGTTAAAGCATGCAAGCCAAGCACTTGATTAAACAACTAAGTGAGTTGTTAGCCAGATTGACTAGGAATGGCGTGATGGGTGTTCGGCCACCATGCCATGGCCAAATGTGATCATAGGCCAAGTTTGAGGTAATCGGGTCGATAAGGTCAATGGGCCTAGAATTCGATCCAATGAGAGATAATAAGCCTAAGGAGCCCAATGGACCTAAGTGAAATGAATAGTATAATCGAAATGGACTTAAGAGAAAAATTGGGCCCAATAAGATATTTTTACTATGATAAAGTCAGAATATGAGTTAACGGTATTGACTCATGTGATTGATGAATATTTGCAGCTCTCGAGGATATATCCGGAGCCAATTGGACCCAATCACGAAAAGAGGGAAAGGAGTAAGAAACAGCTTCCGAGTTATTTGAGGTAAGGAAATTTTGTTGGCGCTTAGAGATATCTATACACGTTTTCGGGTATATTTATAGTCTCTTATAATGTCTGAGAGTCACAGAAAAGAAATAAATGTTTTAAGGGCAAAAATTAAAATTTTAGAAAAGTTTATGAAAAGTAAGAACAGGATGTTCTTGATTCTTTTTACTGCTTTTTAGCATGTGGTTGGTAGGTTGGCTAGCATTTAAATGGTTTGCAAGAAAATAGCTTGATTTGGTTTTAATAACCATGCTTTGCAAAAGAATTAGCCACCTATATAGGTTTTATGGAAATAAAGCGTGCTGGAGCATTACTCGCACAAGATTTGATATATTCATACATGCATTAGTGCTGGAGCGGTGCTCGCGCTAGAGTTTTAGATGCATGAGTGCTGGAGCCTAGCTCACACTAGTTTTCACATGGATTTTATGACATAGTGCTGAAGCGTTGCTCGCATTAGATGTTCACTATATAATTACGGTCGTGCTAGAGCTATACTCGCATGTGATTTTATGACATGTTGGGAGTCGTGCTAAGAGCTTCGGGTAGACTTTGTGTCACACCGATTAAATAGATTTGCACGTGTGTTATGAGATGTGGCATGATATGATGTGATGATATGGGTCCACGGAGTACGTTGTACCGTGTATAGATCTTATATATATATACCATCTTCAAACGAAGGATAAATCTGCTATGGATCGGCGGGTTAGACGTGACCCACCTTTCATGCCGAAGCAGATAGATGTGATACCTCGCACACTAGGATCCATGTAACTTGGGATCACAAAGGATGTGGCCATAGTCTTAGTTATTACCCTTATTATTATTTTTCTAATCTCACATGTCACCTGGTTTATGATGATTACATGATTTAAATTGTTTTGTAGGTCAGGACAGTCCAAGGGAGGGGCTAACTCCTGAAGAACGTTGATTTTGTACTGATTTGTGTTGAGCATGAACTGTTTTAAGTGCAACTCACATGATGATTTTCCATGCTTTAATTTTCAACTTGTGCACTGATTTGAATAGTATAAACTGCTTTATGTACCATGAACACGTGCATGAACTGATGTTTTTGGGTATGGCGTGTAACTGCGTGGTTTTATGCATGGCATCACGATCATGTAGATAGTACAGTTATCTACCTGCTCGCATGATTGCCTTACTGAGCATGTGGTTACTCACCCCCTTTATTTTCCCCCTCTACAAAGCATTTTCAGTAGATTGAGAGCGACTGAGGATTTGATTCTTAGTATCCACTGCATCCCATCATATAAAGGTATACACATTTGTATAGTTTTGTATCTAGAAATTCAATAGCACAGTAATATTTTGAATGTAACATTTGGGGATGTAAAAAATTGTAAACACATGTAAATCGCAACTCTGATTAAGGAATGCAAGTGTTTACGTTTAAATAAAAAATGTGAATTGAAATAGTATGGTTAGCTGAGATTAACATCGACGTACAACCCAACTGTTGATGGTGAAGCTGTTCATGATCAGAGGAATGTAAGAATAATAATAAATAACGAATCAAAAAAAATGTTAGCAAATTTTCGGTAAATTTATGGATGTGACAGATCCTATACAAAAAGGGGATTGGTCCTTGCCTCTTAGAATGTATTTTTGGGCTGAAATAAATGGAAAATTAACTTTGTAAACATTTTCAATTTCATTCACCAAGTAATTTTCTAATAAATATAATCAATAAATATCATGACAAAATTGCTTAATGCAATATTTAAAACATTTTCTAAATAGATTAAGACCAATATAAAGATAATCAAATAAATCATGGTCTTAATCTTGATAAAAGCACTTGATATGATTTTGTGAAAATCATAAGTACTTAAGCAAATTTACAATATGAATAATGCATTTAACCATTCTTAAGTTTTTGTGATTTCAAAATAATTATAAGCAATTTAAAGCTAACAATCTCCCCCTTTTTGATATAACAAAGCTTAAGGTAAATTTGCTTTAAAAAATGTTAAAAAGCTCCCTCTTATTTTGAGCATAATTTTCAAAATTAAATTTACAAACCATTCTCCCTTTTTTTTGTCATAGCAAAAAGGTGATGACATAAGAATTGTTCATCCCTTAAAACTTAAAAAAAAAAAAAAAATCCTAGAAGCCATATCTTATCCCTTTTGAATTTTTAAAAACATTAGCTCCAACCAATACACAAGAAAATGTTAATACAATGAGAGATAAATATCACAACAAAATTAATGTCCATAGAAATAATGTGAATATACAAATTAATGTGCATGCAATGGACATTGTTCAAGTGATCACAACCAATTGTTCATAGATAATTTTCAATAATTTTCCAACTGGTCATGGAAAAAGAAGTGAAGCAAGTTGAAAACATATATCAAGAGATCCTATAACTTGCTTGTATCTATTTAATTAAGCACCAAGATATATTACTTGTATTTAAATCTCAAGAAAGGTGTGTAATAATACATAATGATTTTGAGCTTAATATAGATGAAAGATTATGCATTGAGCTCATAAACCATTTTCTAGAAAACATATGCCTAGAATGAAAACATATAGCAATCAAGCATTTATTCTAGCACACTTATATTTTAGCAAATGTGATCTCAATAGTTCTTCAATATTTGACATTTTATTTTAACAAAGAAGAATAGCAATTTAAAGCTCATACTAATTATTAAGATCATCATATATTTTGAGATCTATTTGTTACCAATTGCTAATTTATACATTTTGCATGATACTAAATGATATGTGTGGTATGTTCATGCTAAGAAATGAATAAATTTAAGCAAACAAGAACATGGTCATACACCCACAACATTCATATGGATTAATGTAATCATAGACATTCATTCACAAAGTATTAATCAATAGGCCTAATCACAAAGAACCAATTGCTCAAATTTTCATTTAACATTCATCCCAAATTATGAGCAAGGTTCATCAATTCAATCACATACACCACCAATCTCAAAATAGTGTTAAGTTCAATACAATATCAACAAAGAGCACCCTAGAACCAAGAATGATATAACATCTTACAAATGACATGAGGTGAATAAAGACATATCAAAAGGTTCTGAAGCTATGATAGAAACACACTAAGATGGAGGAGCCGGAGGAAACTTATCGTATAGCTCATCGACCCGCCCTCGGACGACTTGTAACTCACCGTACATGGCATCAAGCCGAGCATCAAAGTGATTAGGGAAGTCAGTAATCACATCAGCAATGGAGGCGAGATTATGCTCAGTTGCTACTGCTTGTGACTCAGTTGGTACATCCTCAGGATCATGTTCCATTTGTGTGGGATCTTGAGGTGTTGGTGGGATGTTCTTCTTAATCCAATTTCTCTCATGATCCTCATAATATTCGATGTGGTGCATAGTGGTGATGTTGAGGTTAGTTTTTGGGTCCGGAAGCTCTCTAGTTCACATGAACAATTAATGCCTATTTTTTTGAAGTAGAAGGCTAATTGCATAGGAAACACTATTTTTTAAAAGCTACCTCAAACTATCCTATTAATATAATGGGAAAAGAAATTGACAAGGTTCGATGTGGTACCTTTATAGATGCAATGTAGCCAAAACCTATCTAATTGATGAGGTGAGGCATACTTGGTCTTGAAAGGCCAAAGGATATGTGAGATGATAAGGTGCAAGAGGCACGGATACATAGACAAGTCACTTACCTGGTTATCGGTGATTAGGAACACATGCAGTACCTTTTCCTCGTCATTTGTAAGCCCTTTGTTTTTTATGCCAAACAAACCAATAATAGAGGAAGGTGTGATGAGGGTCAATTTACCCGTGAGATAGGATCGAATGCTGGTAATAGCACATGGGTCATTTAAGGCACTAACGATTTCAGCATTCGCAAACAATGCATAACTTATTTTGCATAGAATAGAGGTATGAATTTTGAGGAATTTTGTCCAACAGAATTCCTTGAAATGAGTAAGTTATGGAAAGCTTATTTGCTCAAGGAAATCAAATTTGATTATCATCTAATAGTGGATTTTCATGTGCGAGAAGTGCATGTCATAGTTGGCATGCTCCTTGGGTGTGCAAAAGCATCAGTTAAAAGAAGTGGAAAAGACGGGAGAAGAGGAAGATGATGATGCCTTTCACTTAGAAGAGGGTTTATTAATGTGATGAGGCATAAATGAGTGTTTAGGATTTAATTGAAAAGATGAAATGGAATAAAAGACTTTAAGGCATTTGGTCAAGCACATTATGTGTACAACTTTGAGTGATAATGGATGAGATAAAGGGATGATTTGAAAACAACCAATCACACACAAACAGTAAGAAGGTTGTGGAAAAGAGGTAAGAAAGGAGTTAAATGATGGAAAAAGAAGAAAGTTTGAAGGGGTGAAATTTATATAGTGAAATGGGTTTTGAAGATGATGAAATGTTAAATGGAAAGATGGGAAGAAGAAAATGGAATCTCGATTGAAAAAGAATAATTTCAAAAGAAGTTTTAGAAGAAATGGTAAAGAAATGAGAATTTTATGAAGGGGAATCAAGATGGTGAGGTTTCAGTGAAAACGAGAGAGTATAGACTAAGATTTAACAAAAACCTGGAAAATAGGCTATTTATGCTTGATTCTCAACTTGAGGGATTGATGCCATGCTCACGGGCATCGATCTCGCATCAAACAGAAGCATTCTATCTGCATGGGCATCAATCCTTGGGGAAGAGGGACCGATGCATCTTTAACACAAAACCTTTCTGTGTTACTGAAGACCATGGTGATTGATGTCTATGTATGAGGCATCAATCTCATGCCCAAAGAACTATACATTTTGTAGACGAAATTTAACTGATAACGCCCCAAAACTTTGATTCTATGGTTTCTAAATCTAGGGAATGGTTTGAATGCATGAAAAACATGATTTTCGACTTGATTCAAGGAAAATCATGGATGAAAAATCATTTGAATATTTATTTTGTGACTTTTAGAAGATTTTTCAATAAATATGCAAATTTGGTCACAACAAGGGTCATTAAAGGAGTATAAGTATTCTGACCAAATCATGAAGTTTTTAAGCACATACAGGTAATAACAAACTTGTTCACATAGATTTTAAGCATGTATATCATCAAATCATCATCTATGTGGACATTAAGCCTTAGCATGCAATTTGTTCAATTCAATCAAGGCTCATAATGTAAGACCCATAAAATTCTATGTAATCTTATGATTTCATTGATGTACAAACAAGTTACATTACATATGAATTACAAGAAATAGATGTTTTTAAGTTCTAAGTGTGAATGGATTGATAAATGAGTATGGAAGTAATTGAGTATAAGTTCAACTTGGAAAATCTAGAAAAATTTACAGATAGAATGTTGCAGGAAGCAAGCAGATCGATTTCGTGCAAGGAGAGATCGATCTCATGACCTGGAAAACACAATGCCAAACATTCTGCAAGAGGGAGATTGATCCCTCACTTAAGCAGATCAATCTCAAGTTGTCTCGGGTTTGACCAGATCGATCTCCTTCCATAGGCAAATCGATCTCCTCTTAAGGCCAGATTGATCTCCAAAGCCTTCTACCTGAAACAGATCGATCTCATTTCCTTAAGCAGATCGATCTCATAAACTTCAACAAATCGATCCCCTGCCTGCAAATTGTCAAAATTTTGAAGGATTCAAGAGGGCCATATCGATCTCTCACCCTATGGAGATCGATCTCCTAAGGCATTTTCTATAAAAACGGGGCAGTTGGATCTGCATTTCATAGGAACAAATCCATTTCCTCCATTTTTAACATTAACCTAGCTTTCTCACTCTAAAACCATCACATTTCCATAAAGATTTAAGAAAAAGCTATTAGAGCAAAGTTGTTCATTGTGAAGAGAAGAACAACATAGCTTGGAATCAACACTTCATTGGTTGGATTGAAGGAGCAAAGGAGTCTTAAAACTTGGAAAAGAGGAAAGTCAAGCTAGGTGAGTTTCTAATACACAAACTTAAAGTATATTTATCTAGTTGTTGTTGTGGGTAGATTGGTGTATGTATTGATGATTGAAACTACCTAGAATGTAATGGAATAAGTATAACCTAGAATGATTTCAGTGTGAGAAAATATGATATGGTTGAGTTAATGATAAATGGGTTATACTAAGGTGTTAGTTAGGTGATGTGCATGATTTTGATATGATTAAATGAAACTACGTTGTGAGATTAATCAAGTTATGAAAATAAGCATATGAGGTGTTTGATAAATTGACATAGTGAAGGAAATGATGAACTAGAGGCACTATGAGCTTAATACCAGTTTAGTGTGAATTAATAGGCTAAAAGAGTTCAATAGACTCTCGAGAAATAAGTAGAGCAATCAAAATGGGGCCTTATAAGTGTTAATGAAAACTATAAGTCAAATCGACTATAGTAAATGCAAGAATTTTATTACATTGGATTAAATTGATGTGACATATAATTTCGTGCAGTCCCAGAGATTTCGTTGGAAGCGAATCAAACTGCACAATCGAGCAGCTCTAAGGAAGTGGAATCACTCGACGCAATTCCAGATAAGGGAATTTTGTGAGTATATAGAGATAGCTGCGCGTATTTTGAGGGTGTTTATAGGGCTTTACAAATGCTTGGTTATCTAGAAAAGAATTAATGGTTTATGTGAATGTCTACGAATATATATATATATATATATATATATATGATTTGGTTTTGAAGTGAATCTTACAAAAAGGGATAGTAAGGTTAATAATTGCATAAATATCATGTTTTTGACATTTTATGAAATACATTACTTTGGTTTAAGAAAACTTATGGATAGACTGGCTATTTGATTTCCATGATTTCACGAAATAGCACGAGTCAGTGCAAATTGTGATTTTGAATGTGTTTCGTCGAAATGGAGCCGCCTATCGAATTTGTCAGACCCGCATTTTATGTAGCCAGTACCTTATGATTCCTATGTGTATGAACACTCTATTATTATAGTTGAATCATAAGAATAGTATTTACTAGATTTAAAGTATTAGTAAAATGATTTAACACGCAAAAGCTACATAAAAAGCCTAATGTGAGTTATAAGAGTCACAGGCTAAACCAAGTGGATCTGAATCGTTCTGACTTAAAATAAGAACGTAAAATAAGAAAATATAGAGATCTTATGAAGGAAAGTCAGTTTGATTTAGTTTCGAACACAAAGAACGAGAGAAAAAGCTAAAAAGTGTAAAATGGACCTTTTTAGCAAGTTAAGGTGTTTCAGGTGTAATTATCTACTGGGAACGGTTGACACGTAAAGACGAGAGTGTAATACATGAGATATGACACTTTCAAAAATTTGAGAAAAAGTCAACTTGGTCAATGATTAAGGAAAAAGTCAACTATAGTTAAGAAAAGTTGACTTTTACCATAGTTGACTAAGTATGGTTAAAAATTAACCTAAGTATGGAGGAAAAATTTGGGAAAAATATTTTAGGTCAGAATACAAGATCATCATCCTTGAAAGTAAGGAAAATTTATTCGGAAGGATTCCGAATTAAATTTAATGGTTAAAAACGTAATGGGCCTAAAGCGAAATTTTTAAAGCCCATTAAGGCATACTAAACGTAGATCGAAACTCTTAGGTCCCTTAGACCGGATTGTTGGACCAATTAATTAGTCAAATATTAAGACAATTAAAGGCCCGAGGTATGGTGAAAATTTCAGCCCGAAAGCCCAAACCGAGAAGCCCAAATGGAAAGCCCATTAGATAAATATCTAACCATAGTTAAAGCTAATCATGACTCATAAGGTGACTCATTAGGTGACTCATGACTAAGCCTTAGAAAGTCAATCTTAATGGCTGGAAATTAAGGCTTAATGGCTAAGTTAGTAGCTTATAAAATCAGCCACACCATTGTCATCTTCACCACACCATTCTCGGCTAAAAGAAGAAACCATTGAAATATATTATCCAAGCTTTCTCTCACTAGAAATCACTAGGAATTAGGCATATTTGGAACTTACATTCTTCATGAAAGTTGTTCTAAATTGAAAGGAGAGTGACATAGGTTGGAATTGGCTATCAAGGAGCCATAGAGTACAAACTGTGAGCCTCCAAAGTTTCGGCCAAGTGTGAACACAACTACTAGGTATATTTTCAAGTTTTCAATTTCATATATGTTAATGTATGAATGATTTTAAGTATATTGGTATATGTTTTAAGCATTGAAACATATGAAATCACTATGATCTTGGTTAGGCCTAGAGTGAGTAGTGAAATATGGATGAATGCCCATAGGATTTTAAGGCATAAATGGATTAATGTACATGTGTTAATGATTATGGTATAATTAGAATTAATCAATTTGATTAATTAATACATGTATTAAGTTGGCAATCAAGGTGTTTGCTAAAATGCCTAAATGAACTATGTGATGTTTAAGAATGTTGCCAACTAAGTGTTTGTAAAAATGCCGAAGTGAATTAGCTAATGAAAGGGACATGGCCGGCATGCCATGGTGTGACCGACGGCATGGAGAGCTCTCGGCCATGGCATGTGGCCGAGATGTCCAATGGGCCGAGCCCAAATAAATTAGGCCTAATGTGATGTAATGGGTCTAGGACAAGCCGAATAAGAGTTGGTGGGCCTTACAAGCCCAATAGGCCAAACGAAAATGAATAGTAAAATGGAAATGGGCTTCAGGCATAGTTAGGCCCATTAAGGATTATTAAAGCCCAGTAAGGGAAATAGACTGTATTTAATGTGAAATATAGTAGGAAAAGTGTAATTAACTTGATAAATGGTTATATGCAGCTTCAGAGAGTATTGGAGAAGCAAATCGGACTGCTGAAATTTCTCGAGTAATTTCAGGTAAGGGACTTTTGTGAGTAGTTAGAGATACCTGCACGTATTTTCATCTGCTTTTACATTCACTTAAAAACTCTGAGGGTCAGAGAAAGTAAATAATAATTATTGTGAGCCGATAGTGGCAAATTACGATTTTACCCTTAGTTAGGAAAAAAGTCAACTTTTGTGAAAAGTTGTAAAAAGCATGGAAACAACCATTTTGAGTGTTTTACTACTGTTTAGCAGAAGAATAAATAGATGGGCTAATGATTTTAAGGTTGATGCGAATTAAGCACACTTTATAGTGCTGATTTTGATATTTTGTAAATCATCATTTTTTTAAAGAGCCATCTATCATATTATGTGTGAACAAATCGCACTGGATTTCATATATTTTCCACATATATTAGTGCGGGATTATGATTCACACTAGATTTCCATGACATGCATGATAGAGTGCTAGAGTTATTACTCGTACTCAGTTTTATGTAATTTATGCATGAGAGAGTGCTGAAGTGATTAGCTCGTACTCGAGTTTTACATGAGATGCTTGACAGAGTACTGGAGCGTTGCTCGTACTCGATTCTTCATTATTTATACATGACATAGTACATGAGCTATTGCTCGTACTTGATTTGATGAGTTTTGTGCATAGCATGGTACTGGAGCTATTGCTCGTACTTGATTTGAAACATGAACTATGCATTGACCTAGTTGCTGGAGGTTTACTCGCACTAGAGTTGAGTTTGTGATGTGAAACAGTGTTTGAACGGAGTGTCGACTGTGAGTCGCGCTCAAAGGCGCGCACTGTATGTGATATATAATACATGTTGAAAACCATGCTTGATTTCCTCGTGTAGACTGAGTGTCACACTATGAGAGGGTCGCATGAGGATTTAGAGACGTGGTATGATATTCCATGATTTTGAGGGCTAAGACCTATGGCAGACACCCCAACTGTGATGTAGGGTCCACGGAGTACGTTGTACCGTGCATGTGGCATGGAGTACACTGTACCGTGTGGTGTTGTAGAGTTGAGGAGGATATAGCTGGTGGTTGTGATGGACTGACCCCTCTCTCGTTGAAGCAGTGATGCCCCGCACACCGAGTACTGTGTTGCCTGGGATCACCATTGTCGGATATAATCATAGTCTAGGATACTATTTATATTTTCACCACAGAGTCTCACATGATATATCACCTGATTGACTGATTTACTTGCGGATAGACTTGAGGGATGGGCCGAAATTCGATTTGTGTTGTGAATGATTTAAATGCCATATTTACTGTGATTTAAACATACATGGCATGATTTATCTAAAGGCATTGTGATATTATAAAGATGCATTGTTTTGCACTACATGCCTACATTTGTGAAAGCAAGCATGATTTCTGTACATGAGATTTAATCTGTACAAGTATATATATATATATATATATATTTAAAGACATGCTTTAAAAATGAGTTAAGGAAATAACGTTTTGAGGCATAGCTTTATTTTGAGTAGATAATGTAGATGTCTACTTGCTTGCCTAATTTCCTTACTAAGCGCGTTGTATGCTCACCCCCTTTTTCTTTACATCTCTCTGCAAAGCATCAGCAGTAGAGTGAGAGCATTTGAGGAATAGTATTCCTGTTGTCTGCTACTATTTCCTATCGATCGACAGGTATACATATTTTGTACGGTTATGTATCTAAACATAGAAACAGCACAGTGATGTATACGATATATTATGGGGAATGTATTTGTATTAGATTTTACATAATCTCACATGTATTATAAAAGAAGTTATAGTCAGAGTATATTGACATGTATGTATGATAATGGATGATATGGTATGCGAGGAAGCTAACATCGAATCACAGCCCAACCATTGATGACAGGAAAGGTAAGTTAAAAATGTAAAAAATTTGTAGTGGTTAAGTCACGGATGACGGTTGTGATAGAATGGTATCAGAACCAGGTTTGGTCTGATGTGAGTTGGTGTTAGAAAATAGGAAAGTGTACATCCCTATAGTACTGTGTTGTGTTTAGATATAACTGTGTATACCAGATGTGAGACGGACTAATTCATGATTGTGAATGCATGAACTTTTCCTATATGGCAAATAATCATAGTGGTAGAGGTACGAGAGGTAGGGCTCGAGGTCGTGAAGATAGGCCTGAGAGATGAGCTGCTGCCGAACCATTACCTACCCATGAGACTTCAGGTGCTACTGAGGCATCAGAGTGTGCTGAGATGTGATTTACGAGATTAGAGCGTTGTCTATAGAGGATTGTAGAGATATTGACACAGATGATGTCAGGTAGGCAGGGACAGGAGGCAGGAGCTGCGACAGGAGAGGCAGTTGCCCCTGATACACCTACACAGACAGCTCATGCACTGAGGACTGTAGATACTCCTACATCCCACCAGTTTCGGGTAGTAGTGGATTAGGGTACGGATATGATCTACATTGGCTGCGAGAGTTCCAGAAGTTTAGACCTCCATCTTTTAGTAGGGTCAAGGGCCCTGTAGCTGTTGAGGAGTGGGTTGCTGAGATGGAGAAGCTTTACGGATTCTTCGAGTGTACGACATCGAAAATGGTCGCATTTGCTGCGTTCCTACTGAAAGGAGCTGCAGAGCATTGGTGGAAGTCCACCCGACCCATATTGAGAGCCCGGCACACAGATATTAGTTGGGAGATATTTCGGGAGGCCTTTAGGAGGCAGTTTGTTCCCGATACCTCACAGCGAAAACTACAAGCAGAGTTTTTGGGACTGAACCAGGGGAGCTTGTCAGTGGACGAGTATGAGACTCGATTCCTATCCTCGGGGAGATATGACCCATATACCATGTATAGTGAGGCCATGAAGGTCCATAGGTTCATCGATGGATTGAGACCGGTTCTACAGTCCAGGTTGGTTCCATTAGATATAACCACAGATGAGGAAATAGTGTGTATGGCACAACTGTGCTAGCAAGATTACGAGAGAAATGCTTTCGAGTTTTAGAAGTTTAGCCGGAGTTGAGATATACAGAAGAAGAGGCCGGTTAGGGATTTCAGTTATCGAGGAGGGAGAAAACTCTTCGGTAAGAGATCACGGGTTGAGGAGGCACGAGAGAGACTTGTTAGACCTCCTGCTTATCCGACCGTAGCTCCAGCAAAGGGTATTGTCATAGGAGGATTGAGATCTACTACCGATCAGTGCAGAAGATACGGTAAACAACATGGAGGTAGACCGTGTCCGCTGACTCCTATAGTGTGTTTCTGATGCGGGAAATAGGGGCATATTGCTAGAGCTTGCCCAGAGATGGTTGATACTGCCCCACTGAAGGGCAGGGAGCTTGATAGTGCTCCAGCTGGTACGTTTACTCAGAGAGGTAGAGCGACGGTAGAAGAAAAGGGGAAACAAGTGATTAGTCGAGGGCGCGCACATGCTTTGGACCAGGGGACAGCGGATGCTTCATCAGATGTGATACGAGGTAACATCCTGATTTATGATATTGAAGCATATGTTTTAATTGATTCTGGTGCCACGCATTCTTTTCTATCGCCTTTATTTGCATGTAAATTAGCAAGACATGTAGAGCGTACACCGTTATGTATGATGATGTTGATTAGTACGCCTATAAATAGTAGTCAAGTTGTAGAGTATGTATATAATGACTGCAAGTTGAGAGTAGGGAATAAGGAGATGACAGCCAATCTAATATTGCTAAGTATGAGGGACTTTGATATAATCTTAGGAATGGATTGGTTATCTGCAAACCATGCTGTTTTAGATTGTTATGCTAAAACAATTATGTTTCCTAACCCTACAAGCTACGTAGTAAAGTTAATAAGAATAAATAAAAGAAGTAGTTATGATTATAATATGATATACTGACTAAGAGAACCTTTAATATATCAAGGTTTCATTGCGTACGTGGTAGATATGGATAAAGCATATTCGGAGTTGTTAGATATTACTGTGGTCAGTGAGTACCCAGATGTTTTTCTGGATGAGTTGCCAGGGTTACCACCAGACAGAGAGATTGAGTTCTGTATAGATTTAGTGCTTGGTACGGAGCCTATTTCGAGACCACCATATCGCATGGCCTTAGTTGAGTTAGAGGAGCTCAAGAAGCAGTTACAGGAGCTGTTGGATAGGGGTTTTGTTCGACCGAGTGTTTCACCTTGGGGAGCACTGGTTTTGTTTATGAGGAAGAAGGATAGGAGCCTCCAATTGTGTATAGATTACCGATTGTTGAATAAGGCCACCATCAAGAATAGGTATCCCCTTCCACACATTGACGATTTGTTAGATCAGCTTCAGGGAGCACAGGTCTTTTCCAAGATTGACCTGAGGTCTAGGTATTATCAGTTGAAAGTTCAAAGTGGAGATGTACCCAAGACAGCATTTCGTACCCGATATGGCCATTATGAGTTCTTGGTCATGCCATTCGGATTAACAAATGCTCCAGTTGCTTTCATGGCTTTGATGAACGATGTGTTCAAGCCTTATTTGGACCAGTTTGTTATCATCTTTATCGATGACATATTGGTGTACTCGAGGTCCGAGGAGAAGCATGAGAAGCACCTCAGGATCGTATTACAGACTCTACGAGAGCAGAAGTTATATGCTAAGCTCAGTAAGTGTGACTTTTGGTTGTCACAGATCTCATTTTTGGGACATGTTGTATCGAGAGATGGTGTATCAGTGGATCCATCTACGATAGAGGCTGTAGTTCAGTGGGAACTGCCAAGGACAGTCACCAAGATCAAGAGTTTTTTGGGTTTAGCTGGATACTATCGGAGATTTGTTGAGGGATTTTCAAAGTTGGCTGCTCCGTTGACACGTCTTACTCGAAAGAGTGTACCGTTCATATGGAACGAGGATTGTGAGAAGAGTTTTCAGGAGTTAAAGTGTCGATTGACCACCGCTCCAATTCTCACTCTCCCTACCAGCTCAGGAGGATTTACAGTGTATACCGATGCTTCGCATCAGGGACTGGGCTGTGTATTGATGCAGGATGGGAGGGTAGTTGCCTATGGATCCAGACAACTGAAGGATAATGAGAAGAACTATTCGACCCATGATTTGGAGCTAGCAGCAGTAGTGTTTGCATTGAAGGTATGGTGCCACTACTTTTATGGCGAGAAGTTCCAGATATTTACCGACCACAAGAGCCTCAAGTATCTGTTCTCACAGAAAGAGTTGAACATGAGACAGAGAAGATGGCTAGAGCTTCTGAAGGATTACGATTACGAGATACTGAAGACTAACGTTGTAGTTAATGCTTTGAGTAGGAAGAGCCTAGGGATGGTATCGTATATGATGATTAGGGAGTATGATTTGCTGGAGAAGTTTGCTAGCCTCAATTTGAGAGTTGTGCCTTCTGACATGGATACAGGCTATGTGATAGCTAGTCTACGCTTGGAGCCGAATCTGTTGGACAGGATCAAAGTAGCTCAGCAGACTGATCCATTTTGTATGGATGTGAGTAGTCAGATGCAGAAGGCCACAGTGACTGAGTTTGAGTTGAGTTCTGATGGACTACTGAGGTTTAGAGGCAGATTGTGTGTTCCCGAGGATCCGAGACTCAGGAGATTGATATTGGCGAAAGCTCATTCATCGAGGTATACGTTACATCTGGGGAGTAGCAAAATGTATCAGAACCTCCGGAAGGTATACTGGTGGTCAGGTATGAAGAGAGATGTAGCAGACTTTGTGGCAAAGTGACTCGTATGTCAGCAGGTGAAGGTAGAGCATCAAAAACCTGCAGGGTTATTACAGCCTCTACCTATACCGACATGGAAATGGGAGCATATCACCATGGATTTCGTGATGGGTTTATCGAAAACCTAGAGGAATCACGATGCTATATGGGTGATCGTCGACAGACTAACGAAGTCAACCCACTTCCTAGCTATGAGAGCAACCGATACTTTGAGTTCATTAGCAGAGCTGTATGTACGCGAGGTAGTGAGGTTACATGGTGTACCAGTGAGCATAGTCTCTGATAGGGATTCCTGCTTCACTTCCCACTTTTGGGGACAGTTTTAGGAAGCCATGGGAACCCAGTTGAGTTTGAGCACCGTTTTCCATCCTCAGACAGATGGTCAGTCAGAGAGGACTATACAGACTCTGGAGGATATGTTGAAAGCATGTGTGCTAGATTTTAGAGGCTCTTGGGATGACCACTTGCCACTAGCCGAGTTCGCCTACAACAGCAGTTATCATTCGAGTATTGGGATGGCACCGTATGAGGTTTTATATGGCCGTAGATGTCGTTCCCCTATTGGATGGGAAGAAGTGGGTGACTGTAAGATTTTTGATCCTGATATGGTTACACAAGCATAAAAGGACGTCCACTTGATTGTAGAGAGACTAAGGATAACTCGGAGTAGACAGAAGAGTTACGCTGACAGGAGACGAAGGCCACTAGAGTTTGCAGTTGGTGAATCCGTGTTTCTGAAAATTTCTCCTTCCAAGGGTATAGCGAGATTTGGGAAGAGAGGAAAGCTAAATCCTCGCTACATTGGACCCTTTGAGATACTTGATTGAGTGGGAGATAAGGCTTATAGGTTGGCATTGCCACCAGACTTATCAGGTCTCCATAACGTCTTCCACATATTGATGCTTCGGAAGTATCATCCGGATCCGGCACATGTGATTAGTTACGAGCCTTTGGAGCTCAGAGAGGAAATGTCATATGTTGAGAGAGCGGTTCAAATATTGGATAGGAAGGAGAAGGTATTGAGATCGAAGACCATCATATTAGTGAAGATTCTCTGGCAGCATCATACGTCAGAGCAGGCTACTTGGGAGCTAGAGACTCTGATGCGAGAGAAGTACCCTCACCTATTTGATGACTGACTTGGTTCTAATTTGGAGGACCAAATTTTTTGAGTGGGGGAGGATTGTCAGACCCGCATTTAATGTAGCCAGTACCTTATGATTCCTATGTGTATGAACACTCTATTATTAAGTGTTAGTAAAATGATTTAACATGCAAAAGCTACATAAAAAGGCTAATGTGAGCTATAAGAGTCACAGGCTCAACCAAGTGGATCTGAATTATTTTGACTGAAAATAAGAATGTAAAATAAGAAAATATAGAGAGCTTATGAAGGAAAGTCAGTTTGATTTAGTTCCGAACACAAAGAACGAGAGAAAAAGCTAAAAAGGGTAAAATTGACCTTTTTAGCAAGTTAAGGTGTTTTGGGTGTAATTATCTACCGGGAACGGTTGAAACGTAAAGATGAGAGTGTAAGACATAAGATATGACACTTTCAGAAATTTGAGAAAAAGTCAACTTGGTCAATGATTAAGGAAAAAGTCAACTATAGTTAAGAAAAGTGGACTTTTACCATAGTTAACTAACCATGGTTAAAAATTAACCTAAGTATGGAGGAAAAATTGGGGAAAAATATTCTTGGTCAGAATACAAGATCATCCCCGCAAGTAAGGAAAATTTATTCGGAAGGATTCCAGATTAAATTTAATGGTTAAAAACGTAATGGGCCTAAAGCAAAAACTTTAAACCCATTAAGGCATGCTAAACATAGATCGAAACTCTTAGGTCCCTTAGACCGGATTGTTGGACCAATTGATCAGCCAAATATTGAGATAATTAAAGGCCCGAGGTATGGTGAAAATTTCAGCTCGAAAGCCCATTAAGAAAGCCCAAACTGAGAAGCCCAAATGGAAAGCCCATTAGATAAATATCTAACCATAGTTAAAGCTAACCATGACTCATAAGGTGACTCATTAGGTGACTCATGACTAAGCCTTAGAAAGTCAATCTTAATGGCTGGAAAGTAAGGCTTAATGGCTAAGATAGTGGCTTATAAAATCAGCCACACCATTGTCATCTTCACCACACCATTCTCAGCTAGAAGAAGAAACCATTGAAATATATTATCCAAGCTTTCTTTCACTAGAAATCACTAAGAATTAGGCATATTTGGAACTTACATTCTTCATGAAAGTTGTTCCAAATTGAAAGGAGAGTGACATATGTTGGAATTGGCTATCAAGGAGCCATAGAGTGCAAAACGTGAGCCTCCAAAGTTTCGGCCAAGTGTGAACACAACTACTATGTATATTTTCAAGTTTTCAATTTCATATATGTTAATGTATGAATAATTTTAAGTATATTAGTATGTTTTAAGTATTGAAACATATGAAATCACTATGATCTTGGTTAGGCCGATAGTGAGTAGTGAAATATGGATGAATGCCCATAGTATTTTAAGGCATAAATGGATTAATGTACATGTGTTAATGATTATGGTATAATTAGAATTAATCAATTTGATTAATTAATACATGTATTAAGTTGGCAATCAAAGTGTTTGATAAAATGCCTAAATGAACTATGTGATGTTTAAGAATGTTGCCAACCAAGTGTTTGTGAAAATACCTAAGTGAATTGGCTAAGGAAAGGGACATGGCCGGCATGCCATGGTGTGACCGACGGCATGGAGAGCTCTCGGCCATGGCATGTGGTCGAGAGGTCTAATGGGCCAAGCCCAAATAAATTAGGCCCAATGTGATGTAATGGGTCTAGGACAAGCCTAATAAGAGTTGGTGGGCCCCACAAGCCCAATAGGCCCAACGAAAATGAATAGTAAAATGAAAATGGGCTTAAGGCATACTTAAGCCCATTAAGGATTATTAAAGCCCATTAAGGGAAATAGACTGTATTTAATATGAAATATAGTAGGAAAAGTGTAATTAACCTGATAAATGGTTATATGCAGCTCCAGAGAGTATTAGAGAAGTAAATCGGATTGTTGAATCGAGCAGCGCAGAGAAAGTGAAATTTCTCGAGTAATTGCAGGTAAGGGACTTTTGTGAGTAGTTAAAGATACCTGCACGTATTTTCATCTGCTTTTACATCACTTAAAAACTCTAAGGGTCAGAGAAAGTGAATAATAATTATTGTGACCCGATAGTGGCAAATTACGATTTTACCCTTAGTTAGGAAAAAAGTTAACTTTTGTGAAAAGTTGTAAAAAGCATGGAAACAACCATTTTGAGTGTTTTACTGCTATTTAGCAGAAGAATAAATAGATGGGCTAATGATTTTAAGGTTGATGCGAATTAAGCACACTTTATAGTGCTGATTTTGATATTTTGTAAACCATCCCTTTTTTTAAAGAGCCATCTATCATATTATGTGAGAACAAATCGCACTGAATTTCATATATTTTCCACATATATTAGTGCGGGATTATGATTCGCACTAGAATTTCATGACATGCATGATAGAGTGCTGGAGTTATTACTCGTACTCAGTTTTATGTGATTTATGCATGAGAGAGTGTTGGAGCGATTAGCTCGTACTCGAGTTTTACATGAGATGCTTGACAGAGTATTGGAGCGTTGCTCGTGCTCGATTGTTCATGATTTATACATGACATAGTACTGGAGCTATTGCTCGTACTTGATTTGATGAGTTTTGTGCATAGCATGGTACTAGAGCTATTGCTCGTACTTGATTTGATGAGTTTTGTGCATAGCATGGTACTAGAGCTATTGCTCGTACTTGATTTGAAACATGAACTATGCATTGACCTAGTTGCTGGAGGTTTACTCGCACTAGAGTTGACTTTGTGATGTGAAACAGTGTTTGAGCGGAGTGTCGACTTTGAGTCGCGCTCAAAGGCGCGTACTGTATGTGATATATAATACATGTTGAAAATCATGCTTGATTTCCTCGTGTAGACTGAGTGTCACACTATGAGAGGGTTGCATGAGGATTTAGAGATGTGGTATGATATTCCATGGTTTTAAGGGCTAAGACCTATGGCAGGCACCCCAACTGTGATGTAGGGTCCACGGAGTATGTTGTACCTTGCATGTGGCATGGAGTACACTGTACCGTGTGGTGTTGTGGAGTTGAGAAGGATATAGCTGGCGGTTGTGACGGACTGACCCCCCTCCCGTTATAGCAGTGATGCCCCGCACACCGAGTATTGTGTTACCTGGGTCACCATTGTCGGATATGATCATAGTCTAGGATACTATTTACATTTTCACCACAGAGTCTCACATGATATATCACCTGATTGACTGATTTACTTGCCGATAGACCTGAGGGATGGGTCGAAATTCGATTTGTGTTGTGAATGATTTAAATGCCATATTTACTGTTATTTAAACATACATGGCATGATTTATCTAAAGGCATTGTGATATTATAAAGATGCATTGTTTTGCACTACATGCCTACATTTATGAAAGCAAGCATGATTTCTGTACATGAGATTTAATCTGAACAAGTATATATATATATATTTAAAGTCATGCTTTGAAAATGAGTTAAGGAAATAACGTTTTGAGGCATAGCATTATTTTGAGTAGATAGTGTAGATGTCTACTTGCTTGCTTAATTTTCTTACTAAGCGCATTGTATGCTCACCCCCCTTTTTCTTTACATCTCTCTACAGAGCATCAGCAGTAGAGTGAGAGCATTTGAGGAATAGTATTCCTGTTGTCCGCTGCTATTTCCTATCGATCGACAAGTATACATATTTTGTATGGTTATGTATCTAAACATAGAAACAGCACAGTGATGTATACGATATATTATGGGAAATGTATTTGTATTAGATTTTACATAATCTCACATGTATTATAAAAGAAGTTACAGTCAGAGTATACTGACATGTATGTATGATGATGGATGATATGGTATGCGAGGAAACTAACATCGAATCACAGCCCAACCATTGATGAGAGGAAAGGTAAGTCAAAAATGCGAAAAATTTGTAGTGGTTAAGTCACGGATGACGGTCGTGACAGGATTTGTATGAGTTAAATCGTGTTGGAGCTTCGGTCACACTGAATTTTAATGTTTTGATATGTATGAAATGTGCTGGAGCTTAGCTCGCACCATGTTTTGAGTTATGACGTTTTATAAACTGTACTGGATCTTTTACTCGTACGAGGTTTCCCATTGATTTTCTTATGCATTTAATCGTACTAGAGCTATGCTTGTACATGATTTCCTCATTGTTTATTATGCATAAAGTCGTACTAGAGCATTGCACGTACGAGGGAATTTATTAATGATGCATGAATCGTGCTAGAGCTTAGCTCGCACTGGTTTTCACACTGTGATATGTAATGAGTCGTGCCGGATGCCTTGTATAGACTTTGTGTCACACGGATGATATGCTCACACGAGCCGTGCTGGATGCCTCTTTGTCAAGACCCTTCCTGACTTAACCAAACCACTACTAATTTTTCGCATTTTAACTTACCTTTCCTTTCATCAATGGTTGGGTTGTGATTCGATGTTAGCTTCCTCGCGTACCATATCATTCATTACCATACATACATGTCAATATATTATTTCTGACTGTAAACTTCTTTTATAATACATGTAAGATCATATAAAATCTAATACAAATACATTCCCCATAATATATATCGTATACATCACTGTGTTGTTTCTATGTTTAGATACATAACCGTACAAAATATGCATACTTGTCGATCGATAGGAAATAGCAGCGGACAACAGGAATACTATCCCTCAAGCACACTCGCTCTACTGCTGATGCTCTGTAGAGAGGGAAAATATAGGGGAATGAGCATACAACGCACTCAGTAAGGAAATAAGGTAAGCAAGTAAATATCTACACTATCTACTTAAAATAATGCTATGCCTCGAAAATATCATTTCCTTAATTCACTTGAAAAGCATGTCTTTAAAATATATACATATACTTGTACGGATTAAATCTTATGTATAGAACCTTGCTTTCTTTCTCAAATATAGGCATGTAGTGCAAAATAATGCATCTTTATGATATCACAATGCCTTTAGATAAATTATGTCATATATATTTAAATCACAGTAAATATGGCATTTAAATCATTCACAACACAAAATCGGATTCCGACCCATCCCTCAGGTCTATCTGTATCATAAATAATTCAATCAGTTAGGTGATATATCATGTGAGGCTCTATGGTGAAAATGCAATAATATCCTGGACTATGGCCATATCCTATAATGGTGATCCCAAGCTACACGGAATCCTAATGTGCGGGGCATCACTGCTGCAACGGGAGGGGGGTCAGTCCATCACAACCGCCAGCTATCAACTCCTCCACTCCACAACACCACACGGTACAGTGTACTCCATGCTACTCGCATGGTACAACGTACTCCGTGGACTCTACATCACAGTCGGGGTGCCTCACATAGGTCTTAGCCTTCAAACCATGGAAAATACATACCACGTCTCTAAATCCACATGTGAACATCTCACAGTGTGACACTTAGTCTACACGAGGAAATCAAGCACGATTTTTTCAAAATGTCTTATATATCACATAAAATGCAGTACGCGCCTTTGAGCGCGACTCACAGTCGACACTCCGCTCAAACACTGTTTCACATCACAAACTCAAACTCTAGTGCAAGTAAACCTCCAGCAACTAGGTCAATGCATAGTTCATTTTTCAAATCAAGTATGAGCAATAGCTCCAGTACCATGCTATGCACAAAACTCATCAAATCAAGTATGAGCAATAGCTCAAGTACTATGTCATGTATAAATCATGAAGAATCGAGTACGAGCAACGCTCTAGCACTCTGTCATGCATCTCACGTAAAATTCGAGTACGAGTAATAACTCCAGCACTCTATCATGCATGTCATGAAAATCCAATGCAAATCATACATCAGCACTAATATATGTGGAAAATATATGAAATCAAGTACGAGTTATGCTCTAGCACGATTTATTCTCACATAATATGATAGATGGCTCTTTAAAAAGGGATGATTTTCAAAATATCAAAATCAGCGCTATAAAGTGTGCTTAATTCACATCAACCTTAAAAACATTAGCTCATCTATTTATTCTTCTGTTAAATAGCAGTAAAACACTCAAAATGGTGGTTTCCATACTTTTTACAACTTTTCACAAAAGTTGACTTTTTTTTCCTAACTAAGGGCAAAATCATAATTTGCCACTATCGGGTCACAATAATTATTATTCACTTTCTTTGACCCTCAAAGTTTTTAAGTGAATGTAAAAGCAGACGAAAATACATGCAGGTATCTCTAACTACTCACAAAAGTCCCTCACCTGCAATCACTCGAGAAATTTTACTTTCTCAACGCTGCTCGATCCAGTAGTCCGATTCGCTCCTCCAATAAATCTCTGGAGCTGTATATAACCATTTATTAGGTTAATTATATTTTTCCTACTGTATTTCACATTAAATACAGTCCATTTCCCTTAATGGGCTTTAATAAACCTTAATGGGCCTAACTATACCTTAAGCCCATTTCCATTTTACTATTCCTTTTCGTTGGGCCTATTGGGCTTGTGGAGCCCACCAATTGTTATTGGATTTATCCGAGACTCATTACATCACATTGGGCCTAAAATAATTGGGCTTGACCCATTGGACCTCTCAGCCACATTCAATGGCCGAGAGCATCCCATGTCGTCGGTCATACCATGGCATGTCGTCCATGTCCTTTTGTTTAGCCAATTTCACTTAGGCATTTTCACAAACACTTGGTTGGGAATGTTCTTAAGCTTCACATAGTTCATTTAGGCATTTTATCAAATACCTTGATTGCCAACTAAATACATGTATCAATTAATCACATTGATTAATTCTAACTATACCATAATCATTAACACATGTATATCATCTCATTTGTGCCTTAAAATCATATGTGCATTCATCAATATTTCACTGCTTACTCTCGGCCTAACCATGATCATAGTGATTTCATATGTTTCAATGCTTAAAACATATACCAATATACTTAAAATCATTCATACATTAACATATATGAATTTGAAAGCTTGAAATTATACCTAGTATTTGTGTTCACAGTTGGCCGAAACTTTGGAGCCTCACGATTTGCACACTATGGCTTCTTGATAGCCAATTCCAACATATGTCACTCTCCTTTCAATTTGGAATAACTTTCATGAATGTTGCAAGTTCCAAATATGCATAAATCCTAGTGATTTCTAGTGAGAGAAAGCTTGGATAAATGTATTTCAATGGTTTCTTCTTCTAGCCGAGAATGGTATGGTGAAGATGACAATGGTGTGGTTGATTTTATTAGCCATTAACTTAGCCATTAAGTCTTACTTTTTAGCCATTATAATTGACTTCCTAATGTTTAGTTATGAGTCATCTAATGAGTCATAGTTAGCTTTAACTAAGGTTAGATATTTAATCCTAATGGGCCTTACAATTGGGCCTCTCGGTTTGGGCTTTCTTAATGGGCTTTAGGGCTGAAATTTTTACTATACCTCGGGCCTTTAATTTTCTAAATATTTGGCCTATCAATTAGTCCAACAATTCGGTCTAAGGGACCTAAGAATTTCGATCTACATTTAGTATACCTTAATGAGCTTTAAAATCTTCATTTCGGCTCATTACGTTTTTAACCATTAAATTTAATCCGGAATCCTTCCGAATAAATTTTCCTTACTTCCGGGGATGATTATCTTGTATTCTGACCAAAAATATTTTTTCTCAAAATTTTCTCCATACTTAGGTTAATTTTTAATCATGGTTAGTCAACTATGGTAAAAGTCCACTTTTCTTAACTATAGTTGACTTTTTCCTTAATCATTGACCACGTTGACTTTTTTGTAAAATTTTGAAAGTGTCATATCTTATGTTTTACACTCTCGTCTTTACGTTTTAACCATTTTCGATAGGTAAATATACCCGAAATACCTAAACTCGCTAAAAAGTTTGTTTTATCCTTTTTAGCTTTTACTCTTGTTCTCTGTGTTCGGGACTAAATCAAACTAATTTTCCTTCATGAGCTCTCTATATTTTCTCATTTTAAGTTTTTCTCTTTAGTTAGAATGATTCAGATCCACTTGGTTTAACCTGTGGCTCTTATAGCTCACATTAGGCTTTTATGTAGTTTATAAGTGTTAAATCATTTCACATACACTGTAAATCTAGTAAATACTCTTCTTATGATTCAACTATAATAATAGAGTGTTCATACACATAGGAATCATAAGGAACAAGCTACATAAAAGTACGGGTCTGACACTCGTGTAGACTGCTAGTCACACAGATGAGATGCTCGCACGTGTACTTGAGACTGAGTAGGTTATGCATGGCATGGGGTAGATAAGACCTACGACAGGCACCCCTAACCATGATATGGGTCCACAGAGTACATTGTACCATGTAGATCACATGGAATACGTTGTACCACGTGGTTATGATGTTGATTTGAAAAGTCTGGCATAGGAATAACCCACCTTTGTTCCAGCATGATGCCCCGCACACCAGGATCCGTGTGGTCTTGGATGATTATGACATAGTTGGCCAACAGAGTCCTTAGATTTATAGTGATCACCTGTTTCACATGATATCACATGGTTTTAGATACCAATGAAGATTTATGTTATCCAGGGTAGACCCAAAGAAGGGGTTGAACCTTGTGGTATGTTTTAAGGGAATGATGCATTGTTTTGATGAGTTTTGCTAATGTTTTGACAAGGTGTTGCCCTTCAGGGAATGATTTATGATGAACTTGATGATTTGAGATGAAACTGATAAGTATTTATTATAATGAGGATGAGAGGTTTTCACATGATGATTTCCATGTTTATATGTTTATTTCCATGTTTTCAGTACATGATATATGTATATACATGTGGCATAGTTTTATTATTTCCTCATACTCTGAATATAAATAATTTATGTCATGACATTATAAGCATGTAGATAGTGTAGTTACCTACCATGCTTGCATTATTGCCTTACTGAGCATGTGGTTGCTCATCCTATTCACTTTCCCCCTCTACAGAGCATGTATAGTAGCCTAGTGAAGGATTGAGGCGTTGTATTTGGATATCCGCTACTTTCCA
Source organism: Firmiana major (assembly GCA_033439115.1). Taxonomy (NCBI): domain Eukaryota; kingdom Viridiplantae; phylum Streptophyta; class Magnoliopsida; order Malvales; family Malvaceae; genus Firmiana; species Firmiana major. The sequence continues at coordinate 14,895,081 of CM065907.1, forward strand.
TCGCCAAGAGGTATACACACAGGAATTCTTTTTGTATCTAAACATGAAATAGCACAGTAATCATTTTGAATTGTAATATGGGGGATGTAAATGTTAGCAAACATATCATGTATAAGTATATGACTTAAATTTTCAATTGTATGTGTTTATTTTTTATTAATTGAAGGATGAATGGTAAGTGATGATTAATACTGACTCATAGCCCGACTGTGTGGTGGTAAAGATGTTCACGACCAGGTAAGGAAATGAAAAAGTGAAAAAAATTTATAGTGATTTTCGGATAAAAATGATGAAAAAGGGTCGTGACAGAGATTGGTATCATAGCAGAGTTGACATGATGTGAGTCAGCATTAATAAGTAGGAAAGTTACATCCTCATATTACTGTACTTATGTTTAGATATAACTGTGTCTATCGAGATGGAATAAGACTAATAAATGATATGGATACAGGAAATTAGGCATTATGTCTGTCACACACCGAGGTAGAGGGGCGGGAGCACGTGCTAGAGGTCGTAGAGGTAGGCCTGAGAGTTGTGCGGAGCCACAAACTGATCAGACTCTATAGGACCCTGTTGAGAAACAATGGGGTACTGAGGCACGCTTTGCTAGGATAGAGCAGAGTATTGAGAGCCTCGTTGAGATAGTCACACAGGAATTAGGTGCTGGCGATAGACGAGGTCCAGCCGTGCAGCCTACTACTACTGGACAGGTAGCTGCAGAGGCAGAGAGGCCTCAGACTACAAGGATTGTTACACCACCTCCAGTTTAGGATACGGCTTCTCCTATCGCTTCACAGCCGAGCGAGAATGACCTGGGTTATGATTGCGAGTTAAGTAGGCTACAATAATTCCAAGAGTTGAAACCTCCAGTGTTTAGAGGGGTAAAGGACCCAGTTGTGGCTGAGGATTGGGTGTATGAGATGGAGAAGTTATATGGGTTCTTCAGATTTTCATTTACTGAGAAGGTTGCCTTTGTCGTATTTATGCTGAAAGGTGAGGCAGAGCACTGGTGGAAATCCACAATGTCTATCCTGAGAGCTCGACACTCAGAGATTTCATGGGAGATATTCTTAGAGGCCTTTAGGAGGCAATATATTCCGACCACTACACAGCAAAAATTACGGACGAAGTTTATGAATTTGGTTTAGGGGAATTGTTTCGTTGATGAGTATGAGTCGAGGTTCATATCCTTAGAGAGGTATGACCCGAATATGATGAGCAGTGAGACTTGGAAGGTCTAGAAGTGTGAGACCTGAGAATTTTATACATATCTAATTATGTAATGTGAACATGAAGTGTAATTAATTGAGCTAAATGTGATGTACTCATATACTGAGGTGGTAAGGAATGAAATTTCTAAGTGATGAATGAGTATTAAACGAGAAATAACCAATGGAGTAAATTATGGCAATAATATATGGAGATTTTATGCCAAGTGTGCAACCATAGTGTGAAACTATGAGGCCAGATCGATCTTGGAGAAGAGGGGATCGATCTGGTAGGCCAAAGTGACAAGGAATGAGGAATTTAAGCGAGCAAATTGATCTCCAGTGAAGGCAGATCGATCTCCTCATGATTCTGCCTCAAAGGGATCGATCTCCTATAGGAGCAGATCGATCTCCAAATGTTTCTATAAAATGCAGATCGATCTCCTCACAATGAGCAGATCGATCTCCTCAAGATTATAAGATCGATCTTACCCCACGACAGATCGATCTGGTAGGCATAAAAAGTGCCCAGGACGTTCCCAAAATTTAAAGGCAGATTGATCTCCTACAAGAGCAGATCGATCTCCTGCCCTCTGCCTATATAAAGACCCTTGTATTTTGCTGGAGTTCATCTTCTCTCTCTTCAGAAAACTAAATCCCTAGCTTTCTCTCTCTTCCAAAACACCTATTTCTATTTGAATCAGAGGTTGTGGCAAGAGGAAAAGTTATTCCTCATCAAAAGGAGAACAACATACTTGGAAATCGAAGGACGATTTGAGCTGAGGCATGAATTGAGCACTCCACAAGTTTTGGGTAAATTTTTAAGCTTTAATCTTTGATTTGGAAGTAGATTTCTGCAATTATAGTTGTATATGTTGTGATGAGCAGGCTAAAAATGGTTAGGGTTGTTAGAATCATCGAGGTATTAAGAAATTATGAGAATGTGAGCAATTGTGCTCGATGTTGAGATTAGAGACAATGTGATGACGTGTTAATGATGTTTTTACATCGTTTGGACAGCCCGGGAGTTCCAGAGAGGAATGCGAGGCTAATCCGTCGTTCGGGGGAATGATTGCACTATTCGAGGTGCAATGAGGTAAGGGAAAATTTAAACTCATTTGTGTATGCGATTTGTGATGATTTTGTAGCATGAAATGTTTCGAGAAACAAACATGTTTTATCAGTTGTGATTAAGTTATTGCACAAGGTTTTATAGCTGGTTGGGGCCCAATTTGCATGAGTCGTAAACAACGTGTGAAATTATTTTACAAACTATTTGAGTTTAAAAGTGAAACAGGATTTGAGCTCTACGGTAAGGTGTACTGAGGTTTGAGAAATGTGTGCGTGATTACCGGTTTGAGCTCAGTTTTGACATGTTTTGTAATGAGTACAAAAAGGGTTTTCAGATAAGTTTTATGAGAGAAGCCATTATGAGCTCTACGTGAAGGCAAAACGGTTTTATATGATAATGGCTGATATTGAGACTTAGGCGTGTCGTATGATAACACATCGGGCCTTGCTCTGGTAGCATGTAAGTCCAGCCCTTGCTCTGGTAGCATGTAAGTCCGATATTCTTTCATTTTGGTAACGAGAGATGCCTCTGTTCCGGTAACGTGAGATGACCCCCGCTCTGGTAACGCTGGGTGCCCTTGCTTTGGTAGCATGTAAGACCGATAGTGTGTATGAGGAGAGGCCTTACTCTGGTAGCATGTAAGTCCGAGCCTTGTTCTGGTAACACGTAAGACCAATGCACCATGTACACGACCATATTGTCAACGTTCCCTCTTTTGAGGATACCTGGGATGCACACCCAGAGGAGATTATTTTGATGTGCCATGATAGATGTTTTTATCTGAGTTTTATTTGCCTAGTCTCCGTTTTACATATGAGATTGTGTTTTATGGCTGTGCCACGTGCATTATTACTGAGGTGATTTCTATCACGTTTTTATGAGAAAAACCATTATCGCATCCTGATTTCCATATGCTTGTAACTATGGTTTTATACTGAGCTATGTACTCTCATGTTTCTGCATGATCTTAGAAAAATGAGATGAGAATGATGTTTTAATGATTTCATGCTATGTTTTCTACTGAGCTTATTGATTTTTACCTACAAAACAAAATGATTGTGTTGTATGATTAATCATTTTGTTAACGAGTCCCTTACCCCCTTACTGAGCGATTTAGAAGCTCACCCTATTTTTATATATCCCCCAGATTTCTTCAAGTGAAGAGAGTTTCCTACGACGTACGGAGTAGTGGCTAGTGGAGGACTTGCACTCCAGGTCGTATATTGTATTTTGAGGTATATTTTAACATTTCATGTACCCAGACTAAAGTTGTATTTACAGACACTTGATAAACAATGATGTATGGGATGTATTAGGATTAATTAACTTTGAATTGAGGAATGTATATGGTGTGATATATAATTATTAGATGATGAGATCCTGAGGTGAAAGTTTTATAATTTATGTATGATGATGCATGACACTGTATAGGAATGCACCTAGAATTGTGTATTGATGAAAATAAGTTTTAAATTTGCCCTGTTTTCCACGCTTTCAGGGCATCACAGAGTTTATTTGGTATTAGAGCTTAGGGTATTTAGTACTATCAGTGTCGATTAAGTAAAATAGGATACATCCTAAGTGTCTGTATAAGTCTGGTCATGAACTGAAATTGAGGATTGAAATTTCAATCAAGTTTGATGTGTACACGCAAGAAACGTATTGAGATTAAAATGACTAGATGACAAGGTCGTTCGAGAAGGCAGGCAGAGCCACCTCCGCCACCTACCCCGCAACCGGAGAGTTCTAACTCTCGAATTAATCGGGTTTAGCAAGATGTGCAGTAGGGTTTTGAGCAGATGACAACACTATTCATGCAACATTTTTGGAGTTAATACCTCGGGTACCACTCCTATACCACCAAAAGGACCTCCCGCGCCCCCAGTACAGATGGACCCGGTGCCTCCCACCACTCAGCCCGATGACAGAAGTATGGTCTGACTGAGGGACTTTTTGAAAATGAATCCACCCGCGTTCAAGGGAAGCAAGGATCTTGAAGAGGCTGAAGAGTGGCTGACCGAGTTGAGAGTCATATTTGACTATTTGGGATGCACTGATGCTGAGAGGGTCAGTATGGGTGCTTATATATTGAAAGGGAGAGCTCGAGATTGGTGGGATACTACCCAGAGTATTCTGATGTCCCGCCAGGATGTAATTAGCTGGGAAGAGTTTCAGAAGGTCTTTAGAGCCCAATATGTACCACGAGCTGCCCAGAGAAGGATGCGGCTGAGTTTTCGAGTCTAGTACAGGGCGATATGTCTGTGGATGATTGTGAGAGTCGATTTACCACTCTATTGAAATATGATTCAGAGACCTTTAAAGATGAAGAGCTCCGCACCAAGAGATTTGTATATGGACTAAAGCTCATCATCAGAGATTGATTGATAGGGTTGTGTATTATTGAGTTTGGAGATGCTCTGAGATAAGCACAAGAGATTGAGAGGGGAATTGAAATGGTATAATCCCAGAATGAGTTCAGAGCAGTGACTAGAGATAAGGGCAAGAGGTCAGCGATCTCCCAGACAGATATTCGGAGAGGTTCCTTCAGAAGAGGAAGGATTAAGGCACAGAAGGACAGATTGGAGAGACTCAGAGTTTATCCCATCATTAAGGAGACCCCTCAAGATGTCAGACCTGAGATAAGGGTTTGTAGAGATTGTGGTCGACCGCATGAGGGAAGTTATACTGGGTTGATCTGTGGATGTTTTAGATGTGGAGACATGGGTCACAGAGTAAATGATTATCCTCAACCTCATAGACCACATGCTCCGGAGCCTACAGACAATAGCCTTAGAGAGTGAATCCCTCAAGGCGGGCCATTACTGCAGAAAAAGGAAAAAAGCCTGTCACAGTGGGACGTGTGTTCGCTCTAGACAAGGAAACAGCAGACACTTCTGTAGAAACTATAAGAGGTACACTCTCTGTTTTTAATCATAAGGCTCATGTGTTGATTGATCCGGGATCCACGCATTCGTTTATTTCTGAGCATTTTGTATATAGTTTAAATTTGAAGTTTGAACCTCTAGAGTATGTCCTACATGTAAACACCCCTATACGTGAGTCCCAGAGAACGGATATAATATGTAGAGGATGTGAAATAAAGGTGGGAGATAGATTAATGTTAATAGATCTAATGATGTTAAATATGCATGGGTTTGATGTAATTTTGGGAATGAATTGGTTGGCAACCAATCGAGTGAGTTTAGACTGCTACACTAAGATAATAACTTTCTCCTTACCAGAACCTTACAGTGTACGTTTGAAATATTGAGGAAATAAATGTGTAAAATTTTTGTAAGCAATTTCAAAGTTATGATGTTACCTTTTGAGAGTATTAAATTTGCTTTTAATGTGAAGGTTATGAAGCGCTCATTTCAGATGATAACCGGGAACATCCGAGGATTGAGGATATACCCGTGGTGTGTGAATTTTCGAATGTCTTCCCAAATGAGTTGCCTGGTTTACCATCAGAGAGAGAGCTAGAGTTTACCATTGATTTGGTACCAGATACTCAGCCTATCTCTAGACCTCCATATAGGATGGCATTAGTGGAACTAGAGGAATTGAAGAAACAACTACAGGAGTTATTGAATCAGGGATTTATTAGACCCAGTGTCTCACCGTAGGGAGCACCAGTGTTATTCGTGAGGAAAAAGGATGGTAGTCTTAGACTATGTATAGACTACCGACTATTAAATAAAATCACGGTGAAGGATAAATACCTATTGCCCAAGATTGATGACCTGCTTGATCAGCTGAGAGGGGCCTCAGTCTTCTCTAAGATTGATTTAAGATCAGGCTATCACCAATTGAGGATTAAGGAGGAAGATATTTCGAAAACGTCCTTTAGGACAAGGTATGGCCATTATGAATTTTTAGTAATGCCCTTTGGATTGACAAACGCCCTTACAGCTTTCATGAGGTTAATGAATGAAGTGTTCAGAGATTATCTAGATAAATTTGTGATAGTCTTTATTGATGATATCTTAGTGTACTCTCGGTCTTATAAGGAGCACGTACAACACTTGTGGTTAGTACTTCAGATACTCCGAGATAAGCAATTATATGGAAAGCTTAGTAAGTGTGAGTTTTGGCTGGATCCGATAGCTTTCCTTTGTCATATAGTTTCAGAGAAAGGAGTATCAGTTGATCCAATTAAAGTGGAGGCTGTGCTTAATTGGGAAAGACCGAGGATAGTTATAGAGGTACGAAGTTTTCCTGGATTAACAGGGTATTATAGAAGATTTGTGGAGGGATTTTCCAGGATTGTCGCTCCTTTGACCAAGCTCACACACAAGGAGACTCTGTTTGTATGGAGTAATCAATGTGAGCTCAATTTTCAGAAACTAAAGAGGAGATTAACAGCGGCGCCTTGTTGACTATTCCTGAGTGTTCAGGAGGATTTTCAGTGTATAGTGATGTTTCTCATCAAGGATTAGGGTGTGTGCTGATGCAGCACGGGAGAGTGGTCGCCTATGGATCGTGACAATTGAAAGACCATGAGCGAAATTACCCCACGCATGATTTGGAGTTAACAATGTTTGCCTTGAAGATTTGGAGGCACTACTTATATGGAGAAAGATTCCAGATCTTCACTGACCACAAGAGTTTGAGATATCTGTTTGATCAGAAAGAGTTAAATATGAGACAAAGGAGATGGATGGAACTCCTTAAGGATTATGACTGCGCGATTTTGTACGATCTAGGGAAGGCGAACGTAGTTGCTGATGCCCTGAGCAAGAAGAATATGATATCTGCTATGATGATCAGGGAATGAGATTTATTGGAGCAGTTCATCGAACTCCGGATCGGAGTTAAAGAGGTAAAGACTGGATTTTTGGCTAGCCTGCGAATAGAGCCTAGGATCATGGATCAGATTAGAACTGGGCAGCGTGATGATCAGAGGTTGATTGATATGGTTAGCCAAGCTGAGCAAACTTCGTAGTCGGATCTCATAGTCAGTGAGGATGGATTGTTGAAATTTAGAGTACGAATTTGTTTACCAGACGATGATACCCTAAAGAGATAGATATTGAGAGAATCCCACTGCTCACGATACACCATGCACCCAGGGAGTACTAAGATGTATCGAGATTTGAGAAAGGTGTGCTGGTGGAGTGGTATGAAGCGAGACATGGCAGATTATGTGGCCAGATGTTTAGTGTGCCAGCAAGTGAAAGCTGAGCATCAGAAGCTCGGAGGATTATTACAGCTTGTACCTGTGCCAACATGGAAATGAGAGCATGTCACCATGGACTTTATTATGGGTTTACCGAGGACCTAAAGAGGTCGAGACGCTATATGGGTCATAGTAGATAGACTAACAAAAAGTGCCCACTTCCTTGCCATCAAGAGCACAGATACTGTGGATACCTTAGCGGAGTTATATGTCAATGAGATAGCTAGATTACATGAGGCTCCAGTAAGTATTACTTCTGACAAAGACTCTCGATTTACCTCCAGATTTTAGACCCATTTTTAGGATTCCATGGGATCTCGATTGAGTTTTAGTACCACCTATCATCCTCAGACAGATGGTCAGTCAGAGAGGACTATTCAGACCCTGGAGGATATGTTGAGGGTGTATACAATGGATTTTAAGGGATCATGGGATGATCACCTGCCCCTAGCAGAGTTTACAGACAATAATAGCTATCACGCGAGTCTTAGTATGACACTTTTTGAGGCTCTATATGATAGGAGGTGTAGATCCCCTGTAGCTTGAGAAGAAGTAGGTGACAGAAAGATAAATGCTCCCGAGCTTGTTGAACAGGCTGTACAGAGTGTGAAACTCATATGTGAGAGATTGTGGGCTGCACAGAGTAGACAGAAACGCTACACGAATGTGCGTAGATGGCCACTCGAGTTTCATGTTGGTGATGCAGTATTTCTGAAGATATCACCGAGTAAGGGTATCATGAGATTTGGAAAGAAAGGGAAATTGAGTCATTGATACATCGGACCATTCGAGATTCTTGAGAGAGTGCGAGAGATAACCTACAAGTTGGCATTACCCCTACAGATGTCTAGGATACACAACGTCTTCCATGTATCTATGTTGAGGAAGTACCACCCGGACCCATCTTATGTCATAGAGTATGAAGAGATGAACATACAAGAGGACATGGGTTACACTGAAGAACCTGTCCGAATCCTTGATAGGAAAGAGAAGGTGCTTCGGACTAAAAGCATCCCATTAGTGAAAGTCTTATGGAAGCATCACTCAATGGAAGAGACAACTTGGGAATTGGAAAGCCTCATGAAGGAGAAGTACTCCCATCTGTTTGACGAGTCGAGTTGAATTTGGAGGACCAAATTCTTTTAAGGTGGGGAGGATTTGAGACTTGAGAATTTTATACACATCTAATTATGTAATGTGAACATGAAGTGTAATTAATTGAGCTAAATGTGATGTACTCATATATTGAGGTGGTAAGGAATGAAATTTCTAAGTGATGAATGAGTATTGAATGAGAAATAATCAATGGAGTAAATTATGGCAATTATATATGGAGAGTTTATGCCAAGTGTGAAACCATAGTGTGAAACTATGAGGCCAGATCGATCTTGGAGAAGATGAGATCGATTTGGTAGGCCAAAGTGACAAGGAATGAGGAATTTAAGCGAGCAAATCGATCTCCAATGAAGGCAGATCGATCTCCTTATGATTCTGCCTCAAAGGGATCGATCTCCTATAGGAGCAGAAAGATCTCCAAATGTTTTTGTAAAATGCAAACCGATCTCCTCACAAGGAGCAGATCGATCTCCTCAAGATTATGAGATCGATCTTACCCCTCGATAGATCGATCTGGTAGGCATAAAAAGTGCCCAGAACGTTCCTAAAATTCAAAGGCATATCGATCTCCTACAATAGCAGATCGATCTCCTGCCCTCTGCCTATATAAATACTCTTGTGTTTTGCTGGAGTTCATCTTCTCTCTCTTTAGAAAACCAAATCCTTGGCTTTCTCTCTCTTCCAAAATAACCATTTCTGTTCGAATTAGAGATTGTGACAAGAGGGAAAGTTGTTACTCATCAAAAGGAGAACAACATACTTGGAAATCGAAGGACGATTTGAGCTGACGCGTGAATTGAGCACTCCACAAGTTTTTGGTAAATTTCTAGGCTTTAATATTTGATTTGGAAGTATATTTCTGCGATTGTGGTCGTAGATGTTGTGATGAGCAGGCTGAAAATGGTTAGGGTTGTTAGAATCATCGAGGTATTGAGAAATTATGAGAATGTGAGCAATTGTGCTCGATGTTGAGATTAGAGACAATGTGATGACGTGTTGATGATGTTTTTACATCGTTTGGACAGCCCGGGAGTTTCAGAGAGGAATGCGAGGCTAGTCTGTCGTTCAGGGGAACGATTGCACTATACGAGGTGCAACGAGGTAAGGGAAAACTTAAAATCATTTGTGTATGCGATTTGTGATGATTTTGTAGTATGAAATGTTTTGAGAAACAAGCATGTTTTATGAGTTGTGATTGAGTTATTGCACACGGTTTTATAGTCGGTTGGAGCCCAATTTTCATGAGTCGTAAACAAAGTGTGAAATTGTTTTACAAACTATTAGAGTTTAAAAGTGAAACGAGATTTGGGCTCTACGTTAAGGCGTACTGAGATTTGAGAAATGTGTGTGTGGTTTCATCGATTTGAGCTCGATTTTGACATGTTTTGTAATGAGTACAAAAAGGGTTTTCAAATGAGTTTTATGAGAGAAGCCATTATGAGCTCTACGAGAAGGCAAAACAGTTTTATATGATAATGGCTGATATTGAGACTTTGGTTGAAACCACAATTCGAATTATGTTTTTCAAATTTTATGAAGAGTTGTTTGAAACAATAGAAAAAAAGAGATTAGGATGAAGAACTTTGGGTAGCTCAAAAGCTAGTGAATGATGAAATGAACAAGGAGCTTTTAAAAGAGGCATCTAAGGAAGAAGTAATAAAGGCAGTTTATAAGCTAAAAGCCCTGAAGGCCTCAAGACCATATGGCTTTAATGGGTTTTTTATCAAAAACATTGGGGTATTGTGAAAGAAAATGTAATTGAAGTTGTAAAAACATAAAAAATAAAAAATTGAAGTGGAAGAATTCTCAAAGAGATGAATGCAACAAACTTGGTTTTGATCCCAAAAGTTAAAAAGCCAAAGGAGGTTACACAATTTAAGCCGAATAGCTTCTGCAATTTTGCACACAAAGTTATGTCAAAGCTTTTAAACCAATAGATTGAAACCTTTGATGGGAGGAATAATAATTCAAAACCAGAGTGCTTTTATTGTGAAAAGGCATATTTGGGATAATGTGATTGTAGCTAATAAGGTGTTCCGTCATATGAAATTGAAGAAAAAAGGAAAGAAGTAGGTTTAGGCTTTAAAAGTAGTTATGAATAAAGCTTATGATAGGGTGAAATAGGGTTTTGATGCTAAATGGATTAGTTGGATTTCAAAATGCATTTCTTCTGTCTCTTACGACTTGATTGTCAATGGTAAGAAAACTAATTCCATTACCATGCAAAGGGATCCTCTATTTTCTTACCTATTTCTTCTCGTTATAGATCTTATGTCAAAATCAATGAATGCAGTAGTCCAAAATAATTCCTTAAAAAAATCAATTAGGAAAAGAATGTCCTATGTTAACTCATTTGTTATTTGTTGATGACTCTCAATTTTTTATAAGTGCCACGGAAGCTAAAAGCTTTGGTCTGAGAAATTTACTTAATAGATTCTATAATTACTCAGGACAATTGATTAACTTGGATAAATTCTTCTTGTGTTTTGCTCAAATGCTCCTAAACAGGTTAGACGGAGGTTGGCTGATTTCTACAAGCTAAGGTTACTATTAATCCAGCAAATTACTTAAAGATTCCATCTCTGTGGTGAAAGACAAAGAAAGTTGCTATACATTACGGATCGAGTTTTAAAGAAGATACAAGATTGGAAGAGAAGTCTTCTATCCCAAGGAGGAAAGGAAATTTGAATCTAGGAAGTTGCATGTGCAATCCCTGCTTACGCTCTGCAGTGCTTGAGAGTTCCAACAAAGATATGTGAAGAATTTAATGCTGCTCTTGCTAAATTTGGGTAGGGCCAGAAAGAAGATAAAAGAAAATTTCACTAGATTAGCTTGCTTAATTTGACAAAAAGCAAAGGGAGGTCAGGTATTGGATTCAAGGATTTAAACTTATTTAATATAGCTTTGCTGGGAAAATAGTGCTAGAGAATGTTGAGTAATCCTGAAGCATTATGGGTTAAAGTGTTAAAGGGCATCTATTTTCCAAAATGCTTTCTAATTGAGGCAAAGAAAGGAGTAAAAGCATCCTGGACATGGGCCAGCATTATCATTGGGAGAGATTTCATCAAAGAGAAAGTTATTTGGTAAATAATGAGTGGGGAGGATATGAAGATATGGAGTTAGAGATGAATTCCTAGTATAAAATTATAGCATTATCAGTTTAAATCTGGAATTATTCCTCAAAAGGTAGTTGATCTGATTGATAGAAAAAAAAGGGGAGTGGAATGTAGATAATATAAAAGAGATCTTTGGTGTGGAACAAGTGGAAGCAATCTTATTTATTCCTATCTATCTAAATGGTGAGAAGGATAGGCCATGTTTTAAGTGATGGGGATTACTTAGTTAAATTAGGGTATCGCAAGCTTAAAAATGAAGAAGTTGGGAATGGAAAGACATGAGCTTTTACATCAAGATTATAAGAGAAAATGTTTGGAAAATGATTTGGAGTCTACCTATATTAAGGAAAATAAGAAATTTCATTTGGAGAGCTTGTGGCAATTAATATTGCAACAAACTGGAACATATAGAGAAGGAAAATTAAGGACTCCTCTCTATGTCCAATCTATAATGAAGGGGTGGAAAGTGTTGAACATACTTTGTTACTATGTGATTGGACTTCTTTGGTATAGTTTAGGAGTGATATTGGATATAGAGTTGATAAATAGAAAATATCTTCTTCGGATGCATGGTTGAAAGATCGATTAGGATATAAGGAAATAGAAAATGAGGATAAAGATGGATTCTCCATAACCATATTTGTAACATGCTCGTGTTTGAAGTAAAAATGTGCTTATGTTTTTTAGGAAAAGTTAATTGATCCATAGAGATGTATAGTGTCACAAGGTCGTTCTCTCTTATAGAACAATTCCAGTGATGGCCTAAGTTTCTCCGCAACTTAGTCAGCCAATCTCCACACTTGACCCAAATACGAGCTAATACCAGTGACATCACACTCGAGCAAGTAAACGACAAACCAAAGAATACTCAAATAGTAAAAAACACTCAAGCTTTCAAGAGAATAGACTTTTTTTTTTAATCCGCAACAAAAAGGAATAAACTTGCAGAGAAGACCGCTCTTTACTTTCTCTCTTGCTCTCTTGAATATCTTCTACCTCCTCCAATGGGATTTATATAGGCAACTGAGGACACCCCCCTCACATAGGTACTAGAGTTTCATTACAACATAAACTCTCTAAGATTAATTCCAACTAGACTTAGGACTCTCCGGATAATTGCCACCTTAATACCCTTAAGAGTTGGGTCATTAATATTCTCCAGTGATATGGTCTGCCAACACTTATCCTCTTATCTCAGTTCGTGGCCCGTAATCCTCCTTATCTCCACTTTATAAGGTTCATGATGTTTAGCTTTCGCGCACGTCTCCAACGACTGCACAATTCTTGTTGTAGCCGTTACCCACTCACATGGTTCACATCTCTTGGTGTGAAGTAGGTTCACCCGCAACCCACAATTCACAATCATCATCCCTTAGCGTCTCAGCGTCAAGCCTGAAAAATCGCACAGGCTAAGTACCTGTCTTGCACATTTGGTGTGCGCCCTATCGCGCACCATGTAAGGCTTTTCCAGCGCCCCACACTCGTCATAACACCCCCAGCCTAACCTTTACAAGCTGGGCGCCAGGTCAAGTATCTTTGGGTTTAACAAACCCTCCCCTCATTAGAGGAAGTCGATGCTGTGACACCCCGAAAACGCGGAAAATATGTCAAATTTAAAACTTTTTACTTATCAAATCACAATTAAGGGTGCATTCCTGTGCAGTGTCATACATCATCATACTTATCATGCATCAGGATCTCATCATAAAATAGTATATATCATATCATATACATTACTCAATTTCGAGTTAATTAATCCTAATACATCTCATACATCATTGTACAACAAGTGTCTGTAATTACAACTTTAGTCTGGGTACATGAAAAGATAAATTATACCTCAATACAATATATAGCCTGGAGCTCAAGTTCTCCACTAGCCACTGCTCCGTACGTCGCAGGGAAAACTCTTCACTTGAGGAAATCTGAGGGAGAAGAGAAAACAGGGTGAGCTTCTAAATCGCTCAGTAAGGGGGTAAGGGACTCATCAATAAAATAATGATTTGCACAGCACAATCATTTTAACTCATAGTTGAAAACTCGTTAGAAAATGTAGCATGACTTAATAAAACATCATTCTCATCTCATTTCTAAAATCATGTGAAAACATGAGAGTACGTAACTCAGTATAAACCACAGTTAGAGCATGTGAAAATCATGATGCGATAATGGCTTTTCTCATTAAAACGTGATAAAAATCACCGCAATAAAATGCACGTGGCACAGCCACAAAACACAACTCATGTGTATAAAAAGGAGACTAGGCAATAAAACTCATATAAAACTTGTCATGGCACATCAATAATATATCTCCTCTGGGTGCGCATCCCAGGCATCCTCTTAAGAGGGAACGTCGACATATGGTCGTGTACATGGTATATTGGACTTACATGTTACCAGAATAAGGTCCGACCTTACATGCTACCAGAGCAATGCCTCTCCTCATGCACACTATCATGTGGTCCCTGGGTCGGTTCCCAGGCGGCCCACTCTATCGGTCATACATGCTACCAAAGCAATGCTCGGACTTACATGCTTCCAAAGCAAAGCCACCCAACGTTACCAGAACGGGGGTCATCTCACGTTACCAAAACAGAGGCATCTCTCGTTACCAAAACGAAGGAATATCGGACTTACATGCTACCAGAGCAAGACCCAAACTTACATGCTACCAGAGCAAGGCCTCCCAACGCTATCAAAGCGGAGGAATAATCGGACTTACATGTTACCAGAATAAGACCCGGACTTACATGCTACCAAAGCAAAGCCCAATGTGTATTCAACATGACATGCCTAAGTCTCAATCATTAGCCATTATCATATAAAACATTTTGCCTTCACGTAGAACTCATAATGGTTTTCTTTCATAGATCTCATTTAAAACATTTGTGTACTCAACATAAAACATGTTAAAACCGAGTTCCAACAGACAAAACCACACACACATTAATTAATCTCAGTATGCCTTAACGTAGAGCCCAAATCTCTTTTTCACGTTTTAAGCACAAAATAATTGTAAAACATTTTCACACATAGTTTACAACTCATAAAAATTCACTACAAGAAAAAGGGTCAACAGCGACGGATTTAGCAACGGATTTTTCATCGCTAATTTTTTCATTCCGTTGCAAATGACTATTTACGACGAATTTAGCGACGGAACGTTCCGTCGCTAATTCCGTCAGTAAATTTGAAGTCGCTGAAAGTTTTCCGTCGCTGGAAGAAATATTTCGTCGCTAACAATGTCCGTCGTTGAAAATCATTTCCGACGATATTTCGAAGCTTTTTTGATTTTTCAATTACGCAAAAATCTGTCACTAAAAGGATTTAGCGACGAAAATCCGTTGTTAAAATATTTTTCAATTATACAAAAAAATTTTCTGTAAAATGATTCAACGACGGATTTTCGTCGCTAATATATATTTGAATTATTAAATTTTGATCTCTAAAAGGTATTAGCGACAGATTTCCGTCACTGAAATAATTTAGCGACGAAAATCCTTCTTTAATACCTTTTAGAGACGGCAATCCATCGCTAAAAATTATCCGTCGCCGAAACATTTCAGCGACGGAAGTCCGTCGCTAATACTTATCCGTCGCTTAAATATTTTAGCGACCGATTTCCGTCGCTAATACTTTTCCGTCCCTGAAACATTTCAGCGACGAAAATCCTTTGCTAAATTATATATTTATTTTTGAAATAATTAAATTCTTTGTCACTAAAAGTAATCAGCGACGAAATTTCGTAGCAAAATTGAATAAAAATTTTGTCGCTGAAAGGCTTCAGCGACGGATTTTCGTTTGCTAATTTTACTATACATTTTTAACATTTTTATTGCTTAAATTCGATTACCTAAAATAATTAAACAGACATGTAGAAATCGATAAAAACAAACATAAAATATATATCATAACTATATATCAAAACTTACATCAACTATTCATTGAACAATCACCATCATATACAGTCCGATCAGATCATCATCGCAAATATCATCCAGAATTCATAAAAAAACCAAATAAAATTTAAAAAAAAAAGGGTACTCTCAGAATTCCTTGCCACTAAGTTCATCATCTAATCCATAAAATCAGACAACTTTCCTTCCAGATTATCAATCTTGTTCAAAATGACTCTGGCGTCCTCTTTCACTTGCTGCACCTCTGAATTTGTGTTAGGAGTACCTATCACACCAGAAGTAGGATAAGGAAAAGGACTATAAGCTGAATGAGATGCGCAAGAAGATTGGGTGGAACCAGAGGCAGATGCAATGCTTGTGCCCATTTGTAAATCAAGGCGATGTAGCCTAGTCCCAAATCCGTACGTATGTGTACGCGTACTCTCCATCCCTCCAATTACCTCACACCATGCTGCTCGGTCAAAATGAGGATGGTGCTTATATCCTCGCCGTATTTCTGAGTCAATGAAGTAGCGTACTTTCCCTACAATGTAATTAGAAGAAGGATAATAAACAGTAAACTTTAATAACGAGAAAACCATATTAGAAGCCAATATAATACATTACGTACACTGACAGATTTGGACTTATTGTCCACATAATCATCGTCTCCACCTAAACGTCTATGCGTCCGATCAAACAATTCTTTATATGTCGATGCTCGACCTAGACGTTGCGCCTACATTAAAAGATATGCAATTTTTCATAGAAAGATATGAAATTCTTGTAAGGAATAAAAATTACATTAAAATAAATAAAACAGTAAAATACATTTTATTATTTGGACTTACCATCCTATATTCATAGACCGAAAAAGATATAGAACCGCTTGTATGCTTTGTTATTGTTCCTTCTTTTTCCGTCAACCGATTCTGTTTTCCTTTTTTTGACTTCTCCTCCCACCTTTCAGTCCCCCATTCATTCTCAACTAATTGATCCCTTATTTGGACTGAAATCCACTTCGACTTGTTGTACCCTTTGCAGTTAGATATTTTATCCATATTAAAATATTGCATTGCTTTTCTTCTCTCCAATTGCAGCAGGTCTCTAAAATGTGACTTGCATAAGTGCTCCCAAATTGTATAGACATTATTGGTTTGGTTAGCAGACCACCTGAACTTCTCCTGCAAAGAAAAACAAATGATAATTATCATTTCGATATGTTTAAAAAAATTATCAAGTTATTTACTTCAAAGTAATATACTTGAAATTTATTCCACATCTGTGCTTTCACTTCATTTGGAACCCTTTTCCATGTTGGTCATGGTTTCGAGTAATGTTGTTTAATTAAATTGGATATAGTCCTCACACCCTTCGAGTCTTCAAAAGAACTGCAAAAAAAAAAGTAAGATATCTTAAATATTATACCATATTTAATATCATAGTTGTATGAAAATAAAACAAAATTAGAAGCAATATACCTGTTACCAAGTGGCGTCAGGAATAACCTATGCTCTGGATTTTACGGTGTTTCAAGGCTCTGATTTGGGCCTCTTGTTCTTTTCCGACCACTACCACTCCTACTCCCACTCCCACTACTACCCGCAATTTCTGTAGCCTCCCCTGAATATTCCTCAGTAGATATTCTTTGCCCGGGTAATGGTTGATCTACCACTGATGGAGGATCTGGAATGGCATCATCATCGTCGTCATTGTCGTCATCATCATCATCACGAGCAGGATCAGGTCGACTTGAAGCTGGAGTTGGTTGCATGAGAGGCCGAGAACGAGGCTGATTTGGACGCTGAGCTAAAGGTCGATCATGCGCCTGAGCATGAGATTGAGTAGGATGCTGAGATTGAGGCTGAATGTCAGACTGAAGATTATAGTCAAACTCTAATCTAGCTATAGTCTCCATTGCATGTGAATGAGACTTAGAGATAGATGATCGCTGTACTAACTTTTTCAATCTTCTCATCTGCAAGACAGATACAAAAATTATGTTCAAAAATAAGTGAATAAAGTACAATAATATTTATTTTACAATCAAATGTTTAATTCTTACTATTCATTATTATAATCACTGTCATCTTCTCTATCATTACCAACTGCTTCATCATTCCATACTTCATCCTCCTCTTCTTCTTCCTCTTCTTCCTCTTCCTCTTCATCTTCTTATTCTTCTTCTTCTTCTTCTTCTGCAAATTTATTATCTTCTTCATATTCACCACTAATATGAACAGTAGGGTTGTCCAGTTCATCTGAATATTCATTCATTCTAGGGTTCGAAACTTCTGCATCTTGTTAAACTCCTTCGTTTAAATCTAGAATCTGTTCACCGTCATTTCGTCGAAGGTTAAATCTACTTCATGCCTTTGTTTTGAATACGGCCCACCAATGACGACGATTTTTTTTTGTAGAAGGATAAGGACTAAAATACACATATTGGCTATGTTCAGCTAATATAAAAGGTTCGTTACTGGCAAGTATAGATTTATGCTTGATATCAATAAGACCATGATGGGGATCAACATGAAGACCCCGTTCTGTATCAAACCAATGACACTTGAATAACACAACTTTATTTCCAATTCCAAAGTACTCTAATTCGATTATATCTGTCAGTATGCCATAAAAATCACGATTAAAATCATTGTAATAGCTGCCTTTGACACATACACCATTGTTCATTGTTTTTCAAGATCGACAAGAATCCAATGTATGAAACTTGAAACCATTTACAAAATAACCTTGATAACTCCTTATCATACGTCCAGGACCATGAAAAATCTCAATAATACGTGGATCTATTTGATTGGCATGTTCAAATACCTGAAACCCCGCGAAACCAATCATTAAAATTTTAACAATTAAGTTCAAACTACTGATTGTTCTATTTGTATAGTACTTACAAATTGTTTAAGCCATTTTGGAAAATCATCATGACGTGCTTTCTCTAATTCTGCATCGCTGATATTTGGATGATCTCTTTTAATCATATTATCAAATGTCCTACAATGACATTTGAAACTAAATTAGAGAACAACTATATCAGCCTTATAATTATAAATTCTTAGATGGGTTAGATTTAGAGTACTTACTCAATATAGGGGACTATTTCCTCATGATTCATTAACACGTATATACACGCAGCATTGTATTCATCTTCCTCCAAGTATCGAGCATTATTTTTCGTCAGCCCAATTGGTCGACCAGGACGTCAAAAAATGGACAAACGTCCCATCGGATCAACATCTCCTCCATCATCATTATGTGGTGGACGAGTCAATCTTTTTTGAACTTCAGGTTCAAAATACAATGCACAAAAGTTTCCAATCTCCTCCCTTATGTATGCTATACATATCGATCCTTCTGGATGGGCTGGATTTTTCATTTTCTTTTTTAAGTGATGCAAAAACCTAAAGTGAATATTGTAAGCAATTAAATATTATTAACTTTTTCAGATAGAATATCTGGGATGATAAATATTAATATAAAACTGAATAATGATTAACTATAAGTGATTACCTCTCAAAAGGATACATCCATCAATATTGCACTGGGCCGCCCACCATAGCCTCATAAGGCAAGTGGATTGGAAGATGCTCTATACAATCAAAAAATGAAGGGGGAAAGATCTTCTCTAGTTTGCAAATGGTTTGTACAATGTTCCTTTGCAAAACTTGCATGTGATCTACACGTATTTTCGATAAGCATAAATCTCTGAAAAAATGCGATAACTCTGTGCTTGCATCCCAAATTGGATTGGGGACAAAATCACGAATAGCTATGGGAAGTAAACACTGTATAAAAATGTGACAGTCATGGGATTCATTCCTTAGAACTTGCATTCATCAACATTAACACACCGAGCTATATTTGATGCAAACCCATCAGGAAGCCTTAACTCTTTAACCCAAGCACATAGTCTTCTTTGCTCCTCCTTAGTTAGAGTGAATGAAGCTTTAGGCTTTAATGTTTTTCCATCACTTTTCACCAATTCTAATTCTTTTCTTTTGCAAATGAAGGCCATATCCATTCTTGCCTTTATATTATCTTTAGTTTTACCCTTAACATCCATCAGGGTGCTAAAAAAATTGTCAAAAACATTTTTCTCAATATGCATGACATCCAAATTGTGTCGAATAAGATTGGTATGCCAATAAGGCAATTCCCAGAATATACTCTTCTTCACCCAATTATGAGATACCCCAAACCCTAGAGATTTTTGTGGATCACATTTTTGACCTTATGGTAAATCTTCGATGGCATCTAATCATTGCAATACTTCTTCACCTGACAATCTCTGCACTGGAGGATCATGATCAACCCTTTTACTAAATTTGTCATGTTGCCTCCTGAAAGGATGATTAGGAGGTAAAAATTGATGATGACAATAAAAAAAGCAAGGCTTTCGTCCATACTGCAACCTAAAGGCCTTTGTGCGTTCCATGCAATAAGGACAAGATAATCGACCATGGGTGCTCCACCCAAACAACATTCCATAAGCAGGGAAGTCATTAATTGTCCATAATAATGCAGCCCTTAACATAAAATGTTGTTTTCTGTGAGCTTCATAAGTCTCAACACCCTGTTCCCACAACACCTTCAACTCATCAATTAAAGGTCTCAAGAAAACATCAATGTTATGTGATGGACTTTTCCTTCCCGGAATTATCATATTGAGAAACAAATATGGTTGCTTCATGCACATCCATTGAGGTAAATTGTAAACAGCAAGCATTACTGGCCAACAAGAGTATGATCTCGATGCCGGACCATAAGGACAAAATACATCAGCACACAAACCAAGTCTTACATTCCGAGGATCAGCAGCAAACGATTGGTGAATACGATCGAATTGTTTCCATGCCTCCCATCAACAGGATGATTGAGCACTCCGTTAGTATTTCGACTTTCAACATGCTATGTCATAAACTTAGCAGTTATTGACGACATAAAAAGCCTTTGCAACCTCGAAATTAATGGCAAATAATGTAAAACCTTATAAGGTTTCCTTTTTCCTCGTCCACCAACTGTTGAGATAGGTTTATATCGAGGATGACAACATATTTGACAATACTCCTGTTCTACATATTCTTTATCAAACAACATACAATTATTCTTGCATACATCTATTTTAACATAACTAAGACCCAATTTTGCTAGCTTCTTATTCATTTCATAGTTGGTTTGTGGCAAATTATCATCATCTGGCAACATAGGCTTCATGATCCCTAACAAACGATTGAAGCATTCTTCACTTATATTAAACTCGGACTTCCAGTTCAAAAGTTGTGAAACAGTCGACAATGTTGTGTGCATTGAACAACCAGGCCATAGAGGTTCATCTGCATCATTCAAGAGAGAATAGAAGTATGTAGCAGATGAATTTGGATGTTGCTCCTCACTTCTTGAATTGTTCACAAAATTACCAATTATGTCATCATCCATACGAAAAGCATCCGTAACCATTCTAACATATGGATTTTGTTCCTCAAGTCTCACCCCAAATAGTAGATCAACTGTTTCATTTATATTTTGCCATGACTGTCCTTCTTGGATTTCTCCGTGTTTATCCCAAGTGGTATACCCAACAACAAAACCTTTGTAATAAAGGTGTTTACCCACCTTATCGACTTCCAAGAATTGTTTATTCATACATTTGCTACAAGGACATTTAATTCGATTTCCACTAACTACCTCCGGATGACAAAATGCAAAACTAATGAACTCTTCAACTCCATTCAAAAATTCATCTCTAATGAATCCATCTCCATCTAATCGACAATACATCCAAGATCTATCCTTATCCATTTTTCACACAGAATACAGTATCTGAAAAAATAGAATAACAATTACACTCTATCACTAAATAATTTTTTTCAATTAAGTAAAATCAATTTAATTTGTAACATGCATATAACAAAATTTAACATCTACAATAACAAAATAAATAAACCAAAAAAAAATATTCGTCGTTACTACAAAATAAATCAAATTAGCTAACATTAATATATTTAGATTTAAATATTGGAACTGAATGTGTGGAGGATTTTATTTAAAGTCCTAAGTTTCCTTAGAAATTTCTGCAGCATAATGACTGCAATTTGTTTCTACCCAACCTACAAATAATACTATATAGCAGTCCAAATCATCAATACAATTCATGCATATTAAATCATCTCAATAACCTTAGTTATCCACAACTAACAATCATGTTTTCCAATCATATCAGCAACCACAATATCATAAAACCATTTTTTTTCAACAATAAAATCAGTAAAGTTATATTCATAATTTTAGCTAAAATAATTATAAATCAATTAACAAAATGAAAATAAATTGACTCTTATCACATTGTTTTAATCATTTCACAGAAATCTGAACCTAAAAATTATGTCACCAGCGTGTTCATATTTAACCTACCCCAAACCAAATAATCACCAACAACAATAATAATAATAACAACATTTATATAACAAATTTATTAGTTATAAATAATAAAAAAATTGATATCATTATAATTTTACCTTCAGAATGAACTTATTTGCTCTTGGCTTCTAGTTCAAAATGGCTTCAAATTTTGTGGTTTTTTGCTTGCTATAATGCACGCACATTACCTCCCTTCCTATGAAGGAGAGAAATAGCATCATTTTGTTAAGTTTGATTTTAGAGTTTTATTTTATTGATCAAATACTCAAATTCTTCAAATATTCCAAATTTAAACCACAAATTCAATTAAATATTCCAAATTTAAACTATAAATTCAATTAAATAAACTACAACTTCAAAAAATTATAACTAAATTTAATTTGCATCTAATACTAATTAAATTTATAAAATTAAATAAAATAACTATAATTCACATAAGAATAACAATAACAAGATTTCAACTTTCAAATACAACAAACAACTTAAATACAAATTTCATTGATTCAAAAACTTAGAATAGGTATAGTGAATATCAATTGAAGAAGAATTATTCACGAATTATCTCAAATTTGCAAGTGAATTTTCTACAGAACATGATCTGAAAAAAGAAATACGGAAAACACGTACCATAGCAAAAGGAAATTATAGTTCTTGGAGAAGATTCCATGAACGACATGCACTATTGGTCAATGGGGTGTCGCTTTCTATGGTATGTAGGCATGAAAAATTCACAAACTTAAAATTTAAGAAATTCATAAACCTTAGTTTATAAGAAAGAAAACCACTTTGGTCTTAGAATTTTGCATCAAAAGAATTAAGTAACCAACAGTGACATACATTTAAATCGAACCCTCAGCTAATAAAAGTGGATATCTAAACAAGATTCATTTGCTAAAAATTGTACTGTCTAATAAACACAATATTAACAAACACTACGAATGTGAAAACTTTACGTCTATGATACAACATATATATATATATATTTAAATTACAGTATTTGGACTCTCACAAAAATAAGTTGTCAAATCTGTTTCTTCTGCAAAAATGCATATCCAGCAATGTGAACACATATCAGAGAAAAAATGTGAACTCCATCAAAATATGCCTCCAATATTTTGTGTTGTCCTTTAGCATTACAAGAAAATGTGACAATTTGAAATGCTCCTTATATGATCATTTGCTTCTAGATAGATCATATTTAATTGATAATCCCCTTCTTATAAGACGGTTCAACAGCAATTAAATTGTGTTCATGGCAGTTACTCTAACATATTTCCAAATGATATACACGAAATAATGGGATAAATATTTAACTAGAGATTAAATGAGATTAGCAATTTAGTAAATTACATTTTTTGAAAAAAAAAAGTATAGTGTATTGTAAAATAGATAGAGGTCTCAGAAGAAGATACAGATGGCTATCAAAGTTAATGCACCAGCTAGAGAAGGCAGCAAGGTTCAAAGCTAGATGTAATGGATTTTCAGCCATCAGGTTTATTATAAGAATGAGACAAAGTTGATATAATTCAACTGTTATTGGAACACAAGGAGACAATCACTGGATACTCTTCTTATCAGCGTTTTGAAAAACATACTAGCTGAAAAAAATAGGAGAAAAAGATGGAATTGGAACTGAACTACTGATTGTTCAAATTTACTTAACATTTTGTTCAAATTTACTTAACATTGATTATAATTATATAAAAATTAATTTGCAAATAAAAGTTAAAAATAAAAATTTTGATACTAAAAAACCTATAAAAGATTACAAATTATAATTGACCCAAAAAAAAAATCACAATTTATAAAAGCCGTTTATAATAGATAGAAAAATAATTAAGCAATCTATTCGATTGTGGTAAAAAATGGGTCAAAAACCAGTTTCAACTCAAATTAAAGAAAAAAAACAAAATCATATCCTATATTCCAACTCTCTGTTTCTTTAGTTAAAAAGATTCCAATATCAAACATGAATCAAACATAATCCTTGTAATCAAATAATTAAAAAATTATAAATATTATAATAATTTCAATTCAGATCGAACAATCCCAAATCCAACCTTAAAAAAAATAATAATAAAAATAAAACGGAGAAATGGCCTAAGCAGCAGCCCCTCTCTATTTCTACAGAAATACCCAATACATAGATGGTATTCAGTGGCCCACGTTGATCGGCTCCGAAATTATCATCAGTTCAAAAACAAAATTGCAATTATGTTCGTATACCCATTTAAATATCATTTTCAAGTTCAGATTTCTATTACAATTATATTAAACACAAAAAATAAACAACCTAGCCTTTGAAAATTCTTACCAGGCGTGGGAGAGGCTCAACGTCAGAAAGGGAGGAATGGGGGCGTCGTCTGGGCAAGTGCGAGAAAGGGGAGCCTGGACGCGTGGTCACTGGACTTGAGGGTGTACAGAATGCAGAAGCGGTTTTGAGGGAAAGGGGTAACAGTGCGAGGGAGAAATAATGGAAGGGGAAAGGAAAGAGGGCGGTGACAGCTAGGTGAAGCTGGGCCTGGAAGACTAAGATTGCAGAGAAATACGGCGGATTTGCGAAAGCTGGGTCTGGAAGAGAAAGCTGGGTCTGGAAGACTGACTTGCGAAAAAAGGGTTCGTTAATTTCAAAGTGTTAAGGGCTCTTCAGCGACGGATTCAGCGATGGAATTCCGTCGCTGAAGCCCTTTGATTAATTCTGTCGCTGAAATATTTTCAGCGACGACATTTCGTAGCTGAAATATTTCAGCGACAAAATTTATTCAGCGACGGAATTAATAAAAAATAAAAAGTATGAAAATTTAGACAGGCTTCAGCTTCGAAATTCCGTTGCTGAAGCCTTTCACCGACGAAAACTATCAGCTACGGAATTTCGTCGGTGAAGGATTTCAGCGACGGAATAAATTAAAAAATTTTTCGAAAAGCTTCAGCGACGGAGTTCCGTAGCTAAAGCCTTTCAGCGACGAAAAACTTCAGCTACAGAATTCCTTCGCAGAAATATTTCAGCGACGAAATAAATTGAAAAAAATTCAGGAAAGCTTCAGCGACGGAGTTCTGTAGCTGGAGCCTTTCAGCGATGGAAAACTTCAGCTACGGAATTTCGTCGTAGAAATATTTCAGCGACGGAATAAATTGAAAAAAATTCAAGAAAGCTTCAGCGACGAAATTCCGTAGCTGAAGTATTTCTGCGATGAAAATCTCAAGGCCCGTTTCAGCAATGAAATTCCATCACTAAAAGATTTCAGCGACTGAATAAATTGAAAAAAATTCAGGAAAGCTTCTACAACGGAATTCCGTAGCCGAAGCTTTTCAACGACGAAAATCCCAATGCCGCTTCAGCAACGGAATTCCGTCGCTGAACGATTTCAGCGACGGAATAAATTGAAAAAAATTCACGAAAGCTTCAGCGACGGAATTCCATAGCTGAAGCCTTTAAGTGACGAAAAACTTCGGCTACGAAATTCCATTGCTGAAAATTTCAACGACAGAACGTTTTTGCGATGGAATTCCATAGCTGAAGTGTTTCAGCGACGAAATAAATATAAATTAAAAATTAGGAAAAGTTAGGCAGGATTCAGCGACGGAAATTCGTCGCTAATTCCGTCGAAAAAATAAGTTATATATTTGAAAATTTTTACGACGGAATTTCGTTGCAAATTCGTCGCTAATTTCTTTATTTAGCAATAAAATAGTTTCATCGCTAAATTTCGTCGCTGAAAGTATGTTTTTTTGTAGTGATTGGGCCCCAACCGGCTATAAAATCATGTGCAATCTCTCATTCACAATACATAAAATATGCTACAACATTTCACAATTCACATACACAAACGAGTTTAAGTTTCCCTTACCTCTTTGCATCTCGTATAGTGCAATTGTTCCCCCGTATCACAGACTAGTCTCGTATTCCTCTCTGAAACTCTCGAGCTGTCCAAACGATGTAAAAATATCAAAACTCATTATCACATAACCTCCAAATCTCATATTGCCCATATTCTCATTAAATACCTCAATTATCCCATTTCTCATGACTCTATCAAATTCATAGTCTCATCCACTACATTTCAACCTTCTACATTTCTCATGCATAATATCCATGCCAAAATCACTTCATTGCCTAAATTTCCAATTTATAGGCAAAAATCCCAATTTACAGACAAAAATCCCAATTTACCACAATTTACTTAATATCCTCATCACTCCAATAAAATCACAATTTTTGTCAACTCTAATCCTTTCCTAACTATTTCACCACAATGCCCATATTCATAATCACCAAAAATCACTTCAAAATCCAAGATTGAAGTTTAGAGATTACCCAAACTTATGGAGTGCTCAACTCACACCTCAATTCGATTCGTCTTTCAATTTCCAAGTATGTTGTTCTCCTTTGGATGAGGAACAACTTTCCTTCTTGCCACAACCCTTGATTTGGACGAAAATGGGGACTTTGGAAAATTGAGAAAGCTAGGGTTCGACTAAAATGGAGGTTTGGGAGAGAGAGAGAGATCCATTTTCAGGAAAAATAAAGGGGTCTTTATATAGATTGAGGGTAAGAGATCGGTCTGGCTCTGGATGAGATCGATCTGCATTTGAATTTGGGGACGATTTGGGGCAATTTGATGCCTAGGAGATCGATCTATCATGGGGTAAGATCGATCTCTTAATGGCTTTATGAGATCGATCTGCTCCAATTATGAGATCGATCTCTAGTTTACAGAATACTTCATGAGATCGATCTGCTTCTTGGGGAGATTGATCTTCTCTTTAACAGAAACATTTTGAGATCGATTCCTTTCTCATGAGATCGATCTCTTCATTACATAATCATAAGGAGATCGATCCTCTTCCATTGGAGATCGATCTGCTCGCTTAAATTCCTCCTTCCTTGTCATTTTTTACGTACCAGATCGATCTGCTCTTCTCCAAGATCGATTTGGCCCCATAGTTTCACACTTTAATATAAAATTTCATTTATAACTCATTCATCACTTAAAATTTCATTCCATACCACCTCAATAAATGAGTACATCATATTTAGTTTAATCAATTACACTTCATGTTCTCATTACATAATTTGATATGTGTAAAATTCTCAAATCTCACAGATGCCTTCATCAGAATGAGCTCTAAATATGCCTTGATCTCATCCTCGAATTGCCACAAAGAAGTATCTTTCTCCCAAGTAGCCTCTACCTCACTTTCGCCTTCCCATTGCACCAAGTAGTAGGTTCTCTGATTCTTCCTACTAGCTCCTTCAACCTTGTGGTCGAGTATCTTAGCCACCTTCTTCGCGAAATGGCTTCTCACAGTGGGTGGAGCCTTTCTCACTTGTTGCCTTCCTCGATCAGCATCTTTATGGTAAGGCTTCAAAAAGCTCACATGGAAAGTAAGATGTAGCTTCATCCTCTCATGCAGTTTCAGTTGATAAGCCATTGTGCCTACCCGCTTCACAACTGCGAAAGGGCCATCGTATTTCTGTACTAGACCTTTATGAAAGCATTTTTATCTAACTTTCTTCCATACCTGAGGCGTCAGTTTAAGCAATACCTTGTCACCCACCTCAAAATCTAGTGGTCGTTTATGCCGGTCCGCATACTTTACCATCCTCCTTTGTGCCTTTTTCAAGCTTTCCCTAGCCTAGTCCATCAACTCCTGATGGTCTTCCACAAAACTATATGCCACTGGGCACTCCCCTTGGGACTTGGTTTTTGCTATCTCCAAAGGTGTAGCTAGTTGATGTCTAAATACCAACTCCGCTGGACTCAAACCCGTGGAAGATGATCTATGCATGTTTAGCAAAACTGAATGGAATCAAGCAGACTCACCCAATTCTTTTACCTAGCAGTCACATAGTGCCTTAGATATTCTTCTAACAAAGCATTAATCCGCTTCATCTGGCCATCTGTCTGCGGATGATTAGCCGTAGAAAATTTTAATTCTGAACCTATCAACTTGAACAAATAAGTCAAAAATCTCTCAGTAAACCAAGTATCACGATCGCTCACTATATCCTTGGCCAAGACAAAGATTTTCACGACATGGTTTAAGAACAACTCTACAGTTTCAAGGGCGATGCACGCATGTGAGGCTGCTATAAATATAGCATACTTTGAAAAATGATCTACCACTACCATCACGGACCTCATCTTGTTTATCTCCGGGAACCCCGTGATGAAATCCATAGAAAGAGATTCCTATATTCTTTAAGGGATAGTGTTGGCTCTACCGAGAGGGGGGTGAATCGGTTTTCTAATGTTAATGACAAATTTAAACTGATTTGAGCTTAATTAACAAATAATGGATAAGCGATATAATGTAATGAAATAAATTAAAGCGAGATAAGGAAGAGAATATCAAACACATAGTTTATAGAGGTTCGGCCAATCTCTTGCCTACGTCCTCTCTCCTTGACCTTCTTGTCAAGAGCTTTCTTTCTCACTTTCAACGAAAGTTACACACTCCCTTTTTCAAGTTAAGGAATAACCTCTCTACCCTTCTTAAACAAATATGTATTCACCCTTTTACAAAGGTTATCTCATTGAGGAACAATCCTCTTCTCTCTCAAAGATAAGATGAATACAATATCAAGCTTTTAATGTGGGTAGGACAAATACAGCTTTTGCACACAAGCTTATACAACAAACTCAATAAATGAGGATTGAAGACAAATGGAATGAAAGAATTAAACTTTTGAGAATATATAGAATGTGCAGCAATGGTGTCCCTTTTCTCAATGTCTTCAATGCTTGATTATATACTGAAGGATTGGTAGTTGGAGCATTTAATGCTGTTTTTCCCATTGAGATTTTTACAGAAATAGCTGTTGGGTACCTCCAGTAGAATGCCATATCGATCTGCCATCTTGACCAGATCGATCTCTTAGTTATAATTCCTGCAAGAACAAGGCAAAATGAAGCAAGGAGATCGATCTCATATATGAGCAGATCGATCTCACAATTTGAAAATGTTAGAGAAGATCGATCTGTCGAGTAGGCAGATCGATCTTTCAATCTCTCTGTTTGAGGCATGATCGATCTGCCAAGTATTCTCGTAGTGATGAGATCAATCTCTTATCAATCCAGATCGATCTCCTTAGCTCTCTGACTTTGAGGAGATCGATCTCTTCCTATACCAGATCGATCTCATGAGCTCTCTGTTTGAGTATAGATCAATCTTACAGATCGATCTACTGCCTTTACCTTTGTTTTAGGAGAGATCGATCTCTTGCTAGATCAAATCGATCTTCTCATCATCTTGTATTAGGCAGATCGATCTCATAACCCTTATAGATCGATCTTAGCTTCCTCAATACCTTTGTACAGGTTCAAACCTTAGCAGATAGATCTCATGTCTTTATGAGATCGATCTCTCATCTTAGAAAACCCAGGAGATCGATCTCTCATATACCAGATCGATCTCTCATCTACAGGAACTTAAGTTCTGGTATTGATAACTTCTAAACATGTTTTTATATCATCTTTATATTATTGAATTTACTTGTTTTGTCATTTCAAAATATATTAATTCAACAATCTCCCCCTTTTTGA
Source organism: Firmiana major (assembly GCA_033439115.1). Taxonomy (NCBI): domain Eukaryota; kingdom Viridiplantae; phylum Streptophyta; class Magnoliopsida; order Malvales; family Malvaceae; genus Firmiana; species Firmiana major. The sequence continues at coordinate 14,924,650 of CM065907.1, forward strand.
TATGACAAAACCTATTCAATAAACATGTTTAGTTATATATTTGCATTGTGCACAAACTCCCCCTTTTTGTAAGCTCCCCCTTTCTTTTAGCTTTTAACCTCGTAACTTTCTTAACTCCCCCTCATTTTAATCATTTCTTTAAACCATTAGACATATTTCTTTAACGTATTTAAAGCCATTTAAAACATGTTTTCTTATTCTTCTCCCCCTTTTTGTCATATCAATGGCACTAAAGATTTAAACAGAGCAATTTAATGTTCAACACACTGTTCAGTTTAAAATAGTAATTCATTATAGCATATGGCAACAATAACTAACATATCATTCCATTCAAGCAAATGCGATTCTCAAACAACAACTAGTAATTTCAAAACATTAGCCAAAATAGTCCTATCAACTAAGTCCTAAGGTGGAGGAGGGAATCGATCCATAAGGTCCTCAACGTGAGTACGGGTGACCTGAAGCTCATCATACATCGTCTGCTGAGTGGCATGAAGGTTTGCAAAACCTTCATCTATCTTCCGGTTTAGCTCCATGATCATTGTCACAATCGATTCCATGCCAGCAGGTGATGGGGCAGGTGCAGAGGGCTGAGCAGTTAATGACGATGGACCCTCAGTAGGTGCAGCAGGTGGAGCAGTGGGCTCATCTGAGGGATCTTCCTCCATGGCTGCTACAGGCTGCTGTTCCCGCTTCTTCTTCCAATCCCTTCGGAAGTCCTTGTAATACCCCATGTGGTGAAATGTCCCGATGTTTAAGACACTTTTTGGGGAGGGCACTTCACCCATTTCACAGCTGTAATCCACTCCAAGTCATTGTAGAAGATACGCCAGCGGTTGCGGAAAAACAATCGTGGAAGCTTGCCCGCGTACGATCTTCAACCAATCTTCACAGATGAAATGGACAAGATTGGGTTTTTGGCTTGTGGTGTGAATGTGGTGGAGCCAGAAACGATCTAACCTCCTAACTGTAGAGTGTCGGGTACCGAAAGGATGGAGGTTCCATGAAATGATAAGGTGGAGTAGCCTTGGATGCATCGGCAAGTCACTTGCCTTATCACCGGGAAGGTCAAACTCTAGAGGGACTTCTTCCTCCTCATCAGTCAATCCCTCATCTCTAATGTGAAACGCTTGGGCTAAAATGGAGGTGTCTATAGGGATTGACTTACCCATGACATATGTTTTAAACTCGAGAATTTTGCAAGCATCATCAAGGTCATAGATGAGTTCGGAATTAGAAAAGAATACCCTGATGATGTTTGGGGTACGGGAGTATTGATTTTGAGAAACTGAAGCCACCCAAATTCTTCAAATTTGGGTAGATAAGAAAAATCAATATGGTTTAAGAAGGAAAAATCAATGGTTCACCAATGTTTAATTGGCATGGTCGAAAAATACTCTTCATATCTCTTCCTTTTTGTAGGCGTTTTAAAACACCTGTAAAAGGTAGTGACTGAAGAGAGAGGGATGGATTGGGAAGAGGACCCTTGATCTACACTAGGTCGAGGAGGTTTTTGGCCTGCTCTCTTAAGTCTAGGCATTGTTCTAGACACTGAAACCGCTCTAGATGATTTTAAAAATAGTTCACTAGAAACTAACCAATGGAACAGTAGCTAGATTTGACCTAGAGAGAAATTGAGCACTTAACTAAGAATTTTTTAGAAAAATTTAGCAATGTTGGTTACTAGAACGATAAATGAAGAAAAATTTTAACAAAAACCTTACCGAGATCGATCTGGGAGGAAGAATCGAAGGCTGAGGTGCGATAGAATTGAGGGATTTTAAAGATTTGGGATTTTTGAAATTTGGGGATTTTGAGCAGTTTTTATAGTCCAGGGCACATAAGATCGATCTGTCGAGGTGACAGATCGATCTGTCATTTCCAGAAGCTTAAAGAGATCGATCTGTTGTACCACAAGATCGATCCTCAGAATACAGAAGTTTAATGAGATCGATCTGTCGTTTGTCCAGATCAATCTGTTGTTTGACAAAGGCTTAAAAAGATCGATCTACCAAATGCATAGATCGATCTGCTGTTTACCAGAGGCTTAAGGAGATCAATCTTATGGGTGAGAGGATCGATATGCCTTGCTTAACCTTTATGCTTTAAGCTTATTTGAAGTATGGAGATCGATCTATATTGATAGGAGATCGATCTCTCATACTTTTTACTCAGAAAAATCATTGATAAACTCTTTTAAAAACAATTTGAAATCAAGGTTTTGAAGCATATACATCTAAGGAACATTCATGAGTCCTAATTCACCTCTAAGGACACAAAACATATCTCTATCAAGAGGTTTGGTGAATATATCAGCTATTTGATGTAAAGTGTCAATATACTCTAGAATTATATCTCCCTTTTGAACATGGTCTCTAAGGAAATGGTGCCTAATCTCAATGTGCTTAGTTCTAGAGTGTTGAATAGGATTTTTAGATAGATTGATGGCACTGGTATTATCACATTTAATAGAGACTTGTTTCATGTCAATACCATAGTCTTTCATTTGTTGTTTAATCCACAACACTTGAGCACTACAACTACCTGCTGCTATGTATTCAGCTTCAGTTGTGGACTGAGCCACACTATTTTGTTTCTTAGAGAACCAGGAGATTAATCTATTCCCTGAGAATTGGTAAGTACCTGAAGTACTTTTCCTATCTATTTTGCATCCCCCAAAGTCTGCATCCGAAAATGCATGAAGTGTAAAAGTGGAGTCCTTGGGGTACCAAAGTCCTAGAGAGGGAGTGTCCTTAAGGTATCTAAAGATCCTTTTAGTTGCTAATAAGTGTGATTCCCTAGGAGAGGATTGAAATCTAGCACAAAGGCATACACTAAATAAAATATCTGG